>CM072926.1:0-1202500 GCA_036971965.1 Nyctalus aviator
TGTATGAATCCTATATTTTTACTTCAATGAAGCTAGAACCTTAAATGTATGTCACACAAAGCTTGAAAGACTGAAATAAGCAAATAGAGAAGCTTTGAAAAGCCAAACACCTCGCTGAAATGTATCATTAAACTGTATATATATCTTACTTGAGAGACAATGTTCCCGAGCTTTGGAAAGCTTTACAGTTCACTGTAATGTAGCATTACACTCTATAGCATAGTTCTCGAGTTTCTTCTGTTCATAACAGTGTGTAGGAAGTTGTTTGTCTATGTGGGCAATGTTTATACTTGGACAAGATGGCTGAATATAGGAAACTACATGAAAACATGAATAATTCAGAGAAAATGGCAGTAAATAGATGATAACTCGTTCAGAACAGCTGAAACGAATTCTCCAAGTCAGTTCTTAGTGTAGAAAGGTATCTAACATCCAGGAATTCCTTAATTCGAGTTGAGAGCACATTAAACAGTGTATGAATCCTATATTTTTACTTCAATGAAGCTAGAACCTTAAATGTATGTCACACAAAGCTTGAAAGACTGAAATAAGCAAATAGAGTAGCTTTGAAAAGCCAAACACCTCGCTGAAATGTATCATTAAACTGTATATATATCTTACTTGAGAGACAATGTTCCCGAGCTTTGGAAAGCTTTACAGTTCACTGTAATGTAGCATTACACTCTATAGCATAGTTCTCGAGTTTCTTCTGTTCATAACAGTGTGTAGGAAGTTGTTTGTCTATGTGGGCAATGTTTATACTTGGACAAGATGGCTGAATATAGGAAACTACATGAAAACATGAATAATTCAGAGAAAATGGCAGTAAATAGATGATAACTCGTTCAGAACAGCTGAAACGAATTCTCCAAGTCAGTTCTTAGTGTAGAAAGGTATCTAACATCCAGGAATTCCTTAATTCGAGTTGAGAGCACATTAAACAGTGTATGAATCCTATATTTTTACTTCAATGAAGCTAGAACCTTAAATGTATGTCACACAAAGCTTGAAAGACTGAAATAAGCAAATAGAGAAGCTTTGAAAAGCCAAACACCTCGCTGAAATGTATCATTAAACTGTATATATCTTACTTGAGAGACAATGTTCCCGAGCTTTGGAAAGCTTTACAGTTCACTGTAATGTAGCATTACACTCTATAGCATAGTTCTCGAGTTTCTTCTGTTCATAACAGTGTGTAGGAAGTTGTTTGTCTATGTGGGCAATGTTTATACTTGGACAAGATGGCTGAATATAGGAAACTACATGAAAACATGAATAATTCAGAGAAAATGGCAGTAAATAGATGATAACTCGTTCAGAACAGCTGAAACGAATTCTCCAAGTCAGTTCTTAGTGTAGAAAGGTATCTAACATCCAGGAATTCCTTAATTCGAGTTGAGAGCACATTAAACAGTGTATGAATCCTATATTTTTACTTCAATGAAGCTAGAACCTTAAATGTATGTCACACAAAGCTTGAAAGACTGAAATAAGCAAATAGAGAAGCTTTGAAAAGCCAAACACCTCGCTGAAATGTATCATTAAACTGTATATATATCTTACTTGAGAGACAATGTTCCCGAGCTTTGGAAAGCTTTACAGTTCACTGTAATGTAGCATTACACTCTATAGCATAGTTCTCGAGTTTCTTCTGTTCATAACAGTGTGTAGGAAGTTGTTTGTCTATGTGGGCAATGTTTATACTTGGACAAGATGGCTGAATATAGGAAACTACATGAAAACATGAATAATTCAGAGAAAATGGCAGTAAATAGATGATAACTCGTTCAGAACAGCTGAAACGAATTCTCCAAGTCAGTTCTTAGTGTAGAAAGGTATCTAACATCCAGGAATTCCTTAATTCGAGTTGAGAGCACATTAAACAGTGTATGAATCCTATATTTTTACTTCAATGAAGCTAGAACCTTAAATGTATGTCACACAAAGCTTGAAAGACTGAAATAAGCAAATAGAGAAGCTTTGAAAAGCCAAACACCTCGCTGAAATGTATCATTAAACTGTATATATATCTTACTTGAGAGACAATGTTCCCGAGCTTTGGAAAGCTTTACAGTTCACTGTAATGTAGCATTACACTCTATAGCATAGTTCTCGAGTTTCTTCTGTTCATAACAGTGTGTAGGAAGTTGTTTGTCTATGTGGGCAATGTTTATACTTGGACAAGATGGCTGAATATAGGAAACTACATGAAAACATGAATAATTCAGAGAAAATGGCAGTAAATAGATGATAACTCGTTCAGAACAGCTGAAACGAATTCTCCAAGTCAGTTCTTAGTGTAGAAAGGTATCTAACATCCAGGAATTCCTTAATTCGAGTTGAGAGCACATTAAACAGTGTATGAATCCTATATTTTTACTTCAATGAAGCTAGAACCTTAAATGTATGTCACACAAAGCTTGAAAGACTGAAATAAGCAAATAGAGAAGCTTTGAAAAGCCAAACACCTCGCTGAAATGTATCATTAAACTGTATATATATCTTACTTGAGAGACAATGTTCCCGAGCTTTGGAAAGCTTTACAGTTCACTGTAATGTAGCATTACACTCTATAGCATAGTTCTCGAGTTTCTTCTGTTCATAACAGTGTGTAGGAAGTTGTTTGTCTATGTGGGCAATGTTTATACTTGGACAAGATGGCTGAATATAGGAAACTACATGAAAACATGAATAATTCAGAGAAAATGGCAGTAAATAGATGATAACTCGTTCAGAACAGCTGAAACGAATTCTCCAAGTCAGTTCTTAGTGTAGAAAGGTATCTAACATCCAGGAATTCCTTAATTCGAGTTGAGAGCACATTAAACAGTGTATGAATCCTATATTTTTACTTCAATGAAGCTAGAACCTTAAATGTATGTCACACAAAGCTTGAAAGACTGAAATAAGCAAATAGAGAAGCTTTGAAAAGCCAAACACCTCGCTGAAATGTATCATTAAACTGTATATATCTTACTTGAGAGACAATGTTCCCGAGCTTTGGAAAGCTTTACAGTTCACTGTAATGTAGCATTACACTCTATAGCATAGTTCTCGAGTTTCTTCTGTTCATAACAGTGTGTAGGAAGTTGTTTGTCTATGTGGGCAATGTTTATACTTGGACAAGATGGCTGAATATAGGAAACTACATGAAAACATGAATAATTCAGAGAAAATGGCAGTAAATAGATGATAACTCGTTCAGAACAGCTGAAACGAATTCTCCAAGTCAGTTCTTAGTGTAGAAAGGTATCTAACATCCAGGAATTCCTTAATTCGAGTTGAGAGCACATTAAACAGTGTATGAATCCTATATTTTTACTTCAATGAAGCTAGAACCTTAAATGTATGTCACACAAAGCTTGAAAGACTGAAATAAGCAAATAGAGAAGCTTTGAAAAGCCAAACACCTCGCTGAAATGTATCATTAAACTGTATATATATCTTACTTGAGAGACAATGTTCCCGAGCTTTGGAAAGCTTTACAGTTCACTGTAATGTAGCATTACACTCTATAGCATAGTTCTCGAGTTTCTTCTGTTCATAACAGTGTGTAGGAAGTTGTTTGTCTATGTGGGCAATGTTTATACTTGGACAAGATGGCTGAATATAGGAAACTACATGAAAACATGAATAATTCAGAGAAAATGGCAGTAAATAGATGATAACTCGTTCAGAACAGCTGAAACGAATTCTCCAAGTCAGTTCTTAGTGTAGAAAGGTATCTAACATCCAGGAATTCCTTAATTCGAGTTGAGAGCACATTAAACAGTGTATGAATCCTATATTTTTACTTCAATGAAGCTAGAACCTTAAATGTATGTCACACAAAGCTTGAAAGACTGAAATAAGCAAATAGAGTAGCTTTGAAAAGCCAAACACCTCGCTGAAATGTATCATTAAACTGTATATATATCTTACTTGAGAGACAATGTTCCCGAGCTTTGGAAAGCTTTACAGTTCACTGTAATGTAGCATTACACTCTATAGCATAGTTCTCGAGTTTCTTCTGTTCATAACAGTGTGTAGGAAGTTGTTTGTCTATGTGGGCAATGTTTATACTTGGACAAGATGGCTGAATATAGGAAACTACATGAAAACATGAATAATTCAGAGAAAATGGCAGTAAATAGATGATAACTCGTTCAGAACAGCTGAAACGAATTCTCCAAGTCAGTTCTTAGTGTAGAAAGGTATCTAACATCCAGGAATTCCTTAATTCGAGTTGAGAGCACATTAAACAGTGTATGAATCCTATATTTTTACTTCAATGAAGCTAGAACCTTAAATGTATGTCACACAAAGCTTGAAAGACTGAAATAAGCAAATAGAGTAGCTTTGAAAAGCCAAACACCTCGCTGAAATGTATCATTAAACTGTATATATATCTTACTTGAGAGACAATGTTCCCGAGCTTTGGAAAGCTTTACAGTTCACTGTAATGTAGCATTACACTCTATAGCATAGTTCTCGAGTTTCTTCTGTTCATAACAGTGTGTAGGAAGTTGTTTGTCTATGTGGGCAATGTTTATACTTGGACAAGATGGCTGAATATAGGAAACTACATGAAAACATGAATAATTCAGAGAAAATGGCAGTAAATAGATGATAACTCGTTCAGAACAGCTGAAACGAATTCTCCAAGTCAGTTCTTAGTGTAGAAAGGTATCTAACATCCAGGAATTCCTTAATTCGAGTTGAGAGCACATTAAACAGTGTATGAATCCTATATTTTTACTTCAATGAAGCTAGAACCTTAAATGTATGTCACACAAAGCTTGAAAGACTGAAATAAGCAAATAGAGTAGCTTTGAAAAGCCAAACACCTCGCTGAAATGTATCATTAAACTGTACATATATCTTACTTGAGAGACAATGTTCCCGAGCTTTGGAAAGCTTTACAGTTCACTGTAATGTAGCATTACACTCTATAGCATAGTTCTCGAGTTTCTTCTGTTCATAACAGTGTGTAGGAAGTTGTTTGTCTATGTGGGCAATGTTTATACTTGGACAAGATGGCTGAATATAGGAAACTACATGAAAACATGAATAATTCAGAGAAAATGGCAGTAAATAGATGATAACTCGTTCAGAACAGCTGAAACGAATTCTCCAAGTCAGTTCTTAGTGTAGAAAGGTATCTAACATCCAGGAATTCCTTAATTCGAGTTGAGAGCACATTAAACAGTGTATGAATCCTATATTTTTACTTCAATGAAGCTAGAACCTTAAATGTATGTCACACAAAGCTTGAAAGACTGAAATAAGCAAATAGAGAAGCTTTGAAAAGCCAAACACCTCGCTGAAATGTATCATTAAACTGTATATATATCTTACTTGAGAGACAATGTTCCCGAGCTTTGGAAAGCTTTACAGTTCACTGTAATGTAGCATTACACTCTATAGCATAGTTCTCGAGTTTCTTCTGTTCATAACAGTGTGTAGGAAGTTGTTTGTCTATGTGGGCAATGTTTATACTTGGACAAGATGGCTGAATATAGGAAACTACATGAAAACATGAATAATTCAGAGAAAATGGCAGTAAATAGATGATAACTCGTTCAGAACAGCTGAAACGAATTCTCCAAGTCAGTTCTTAGTGTAGAAAGGTATCTAACATCCAGGAATTCCTTAATTCGAGTTGAGAGCACATTAAACAGTGTATGAATCCTATATTTTTACTTCAATGAAGCTAGAACCTTAAATGTATGTCACACAAAGCTTGAAAGACTGAAATAAGCAAATAGAGAAGCTTTGAAAAGCCAAACACCTCGCTGAAATGTATCATTAAACTGTATATATATCTTACTTGAGAGACAATGTTCCCGAGCTTTGGAAAGCTTTACAGTTCACTGTAATGTAGCATTACACTCTATAGCATAGTTCTCGAGTTTCTTCTGTTCATAACAGTGTGTAGGAAGTTGTTTGTCTATGTGGGCAATGTTTATACTTGGACAAGATGGCTGAATATAGGAAACTACATGAAAACATGAATAATTCAGAGAAAATGGCAGTAAATAGATGATAACTCGTTCAGAACAGCTGAAACGAATTCTCCAAGTCAGTTCTTAGTGTAGAAAGGTATCTAACATCCAGGAATTCCTTAATTCGAGTTGAGAGCACATTAAACAGTGTATGAATCCTATATTTTTACTTCAATGAAGCTAGAACCTTAAATGTATGTCACACAAAGCTTGAAAGACTGAAATAAGCAAATAGAGAAGCTTTGAAAAGCCAAACACCTCGCTGAAATGTATCATTAAACTGTATATATATCTTACTTGAGAGACAATGTTCCCGAGCTTTGGAAAGCTTTACAGTTCACTGTAATGTAGCATTACACTCTATAGCATAGTTCTCGAGTTTCTTCTGTTCATAACAGTGTGTAGGAAGTTGTTTGTCTATGTGGGCAATGTTTATACTTGGACAAGATGGCTGAATATAGGAAACTACATGACAACATGAATAATTCAGAGAAAATGGCAGTGAATAGATGATAACTCGTTCAGAACAGCTGAAACGAATTCTCCAAGTCAGTTCTTAGTGTAGAAAGGTATCTAACATCCAGGAATTCCTTAATTCGAGTTGAGAGCACATTAAACAGTGTATGAATCCTATATTTTTACTTCAATGAAGCTAGAACCTTAAATGTATGTCACACAAAGCTTGAAAGACTGAAATAAGCAAATAGAGTAGCTTTGAAAAGCCAAACACCTCGCTGAAATGTATCATTAAACTGTATATATATCTTACTTGAGAGACAATGTTCCCGAGCTTTGGAAAGCTTTACAGTTCACTGTAATGTAGCATTACACTCTATAGCATAGTTCTCGAGTTTCTTCTGTTCATAACAGTGTGTAGGAAGTTGTTTGTCTATGTGGGCAATGTTTATACTTGGACAAGATGGCTGAATATAGGAAACTACATGAAAACATGAATAATTCAGAGAAAATGGCAGTAAATAGATGATAACTCGTTCAGAACAGCTGAAACGAATTCTCCAAGTCAGTTCTTAGTGTAGAAAGGTATCTAACATCCAGGAATTCCTTAATTCGAGTTGAGAGCACATTAAACAGTGTATGAATCCTATATTTTTACTTCAATGAAGCTAGAACCTTAAATGTATGTCACACAAAGCTTGAAAGACTGAAATAAGCAAATAGAGAAGCTTTGAAAAGCCAAACACCTCGCTGAAATGTATCATTAAACTGTATATATATCTTACTTGAGAGACAATGTTCCCGAGCTTTGGAAAGCTTTACAGTTCACTGTAATGTAGCATTACACTCTATAGCATAGTTCTCGAGTTTCTTCTGTTCATAACAGTGTGTAGGAAGTTGTTTGTCTATGTGGGCAATGTTTATACTTGGACAAGATGGCTGAATATAGGAAACTACATGAAAACATGAATAATTCAGAGAAAATGGCAGTAAATAGATGATAACTCGTTCAGAACAGCTGAAACGAATTCTCCAAGTCAGTTCTTAGTGTAGAAAGGTATCTAACATCCAGGAATTCCTTAATTCGAGTTGAGAGCACATTAAACAGTGTATGAATCCTATATTTTTACTTCAATGAAGCTAGAACCTTAAATGTATGTCACACAAAGCTTGAAAGACTGAAATAAGCAAATAGAGTAGCTTTGAAAAGCCAAACACCTCGCTGAATTGTATCATTAAACTGTACATATATCTTACTTGAGAGACAATGTTCCCGAGCTTTGGAAAGCTTTACAGTTCACTGTAATGTAGCATTACACTCTATAGCATAGTTCTCGAGTTTCTTCTGTTCATAACAGTGTGTAGGAAGTTGTTTGTCTATGTGGGCAATGTTTATACTTGGACAAGATGGCTGAATATAGGAAACTACATGAAAACATGAATAATTCAGAGAAAATGGCAGTAAATAGATGATAACTCGTTCAGAACAGCTGAAACGAATTCTCCAAGTCAGTTCTTAGTGTAGAAAGGTATCTAACATCCAGGAATTCCTTAATTCGAGTTGAGAGCACATTAAACAGTGTATGAATCCTATATTTTTACTTCAATGAAGCTAGAACCTTAAATGTATGTCACACAAAGCTTGAAAGACTGAAATAAGCAAATAGAGAAGCTTTGAAAAGCCAAACACCTCGCTGAAATGTATCATTAAACTGTATATATATCTTACTTGAGAGACAATGTTCCCGAGCTTTGGAAAGCTTTACAGTTCACTGTAATGTAGCATTACACTCTATAGCATAGTTCTCGAGTTTCTTCTGTTCATAACAGTGTGTAGGAAGTTGTTTGTCTATGTGGGCAATGTTTATACTTGGACAAGATGGCTGAATATAGGAAACTACATGAAAACATGAATAATTCAGAGAAAATGGCAGTAAATAGATGATAACTCGTTCAGAACAGCTGAAACGAATTCTCCAAGTCAGTTCTTAGTGTAGAAAGGTATCTAACATCCAGGAATTCCTTAATTCGAGTTGAGAGCACATTAAACAGTGTATGAATCCTATATTTTTACTTCAATGAAGCTAGAACCTTAAATGTATGTCACACAAAGCTTGAAAGACTGAAATAAGCAAATAGAGTAGCTTTGAAAAGCCAAACACCTCGCTGAATTGTATCATTAAACTGTACATATATCTTACTTGAGAGACAATGTTCCCGAGCTTTGGAAAGCTTTACAGTTCACTGTAATGTAGCATTACACTCTATAGCATAGTTCTCGAGTTTCTTCTGTTCATAACAGTGTGTAGGAAGTTGTTTGTCTATGTGGGCAATGTTTATACTTGGACAAGATGGCTGAATATAGGAAACTACATGAAAACATGAATAATTCAGAGAAAATGGCAGTAAATAGATGATAACTCGTTCAGAACAGCTGAAACGAATTCTCCAAGTCAGTTCTTAGTGTAGAAAGGTATCTAACATCCAGGAATTCCTTAATTCGAGTTGAGAGCACATTAAACAGTGTATGAATCCTATATTTTTACTTCAATGAAGCTAGAACCTTAAATGTATGTCACACAAAGCTTGAAAGACTGAAATAAGCAAATAGAGTAGCTTTGAAAAGCCAAACACCTCGCTGAATTGTATCATTAAACTGTACATATATCTTACTTGAGAGACAATGTTCCCGAGCTTTGGAAAGCTTTACAGTTCACTGTAATGTAGCATTACACTCTATAGCATAGTTCTCGAGTTTCTTCTGTTCATAACAGTGTGTAGGAAGTTGTTTGTCTATGTGGGCAATGTTTATACTTGGACAAGATGGCTGAATATAGGAAACTACATGAAAACATGAATAATTCAGAGAAAATGGCAGTAAATAGATGATAACTCGTTCAGAACAGCTGAAACGAATTCTCCAAGTCAGTTCTTAGTGTAGAAAGGTATCTAACATCCAGGAATTCCTTAATTCGAGTTGAGAGCACATTAAACAGTGTATGAATCCTATATTTTTACTTCAATGAAGCTAGAACCTTAAATGTATGTCACACAAAGCTTGAAAGACTGAAATAAGCAAATAGAGAAGCTTTGAAAAGCCAAACACCTCGCTGAAATGTATCATTAAACTGTATATATATCTTACTTGAGAGACAATGTTCCCGAGCTTTGGAAAGCTTTACAGTTCACTGTAATGTAGCATTACACTCTATAGCATAGTTCTCGAGTTTCTTCTGTTCATAACAGTGTGTAGGAAGTTGTTTGTCTATGTGGGCAATGTTTATACTTGGACAAGATGGCTGAATATAGGAAACTACATGAAAACATGAATAATTCAGAGAAAATGGCAGTAAATAGATGATAACTCGTTCAGAACAGCTGAAACGAATTCTCCAAGTCAGTTCTTAGTGTAGAAAGGTATCTAACATCCAGGAATTCCTTAATTCGAGTTGAGAGCACATTAAACAGTGTATGAATCCTATATTTTTACTTCAATGAAGCTAGAACCTTAAATGTATGTCACACAAAGCTTGAAAGACTGAAATAAGCAAATAGAGAAGCTTTGAAAAGCCAAACACCTCGCTGAAATGTATCATTAAACTGTATATATATCTTACTTGAGAGACAATGTTCCCGAGCTTTGGAAAGCTTTACAGTTCACTGTAATGTAGCATTACACTCTATAGCATAGTTCTCGAGTTTCTTCTGTTCATAACAGTGTGTAGGAAGTTGTTTGTCTATGTGGGCAATGTTTATACTTGGACAAGATGGCTGAATATAGGAAACTACATGAAAACATGAATAATTCAGAGAAAATGGCAGTAAATAGATGATAACTCGTTCAGAACAGCTGAAACGAATTCTCCAAGTCAGTTCTTAGTGTAGAAAGGTATCTAACATCCAGGAATTCCTTAATTCGAGTTGAGAGCACATTAAACAGTGTATGAATCCTATATTTTTACTTCAATGAAGCTAGAACCTTAAATGTATGTCACACAAAGCTTGAAAGACTGAAATAAGCAAATAGAGTAGCTTTGAAAAGCCAAACACCTCGCTGAAATGTATCATTAAACTGTACATATATCTTACTTGAGAGACAATGTTCCCGAGCTTTGGAAAGCTTTACAGTTCACTGTAATGTAGCATTACACTCTATAGCATAGTTCTCGAGTTTCTTCTGTTCATAACAGTGTGTAGGAAGTTGTTTGTCTATGTGGGCAATGTTTATACTTGGACAAGATGGCTGAATATAGGAAACTACATGAAAACATGAATAATTCAGAGAAAATGGCAGTAAATAGATGATAACTCGTTCAGAACAGCTGAAACGAATTCTCCAAGTCAGTTCTTAGTGTAGAAAGGTATCTAACATCCAGGAATTCCTTAATTCGAGTTGAGAGCACATTAAACAGTGTATGAATCCTATATTTTTACTTCAATGAAGCTAGAACCTTAAATGTATGTCACACAAAGCTTGAAAGACTGAAATAAGCAAATAGAGTAGCTTTGAAAAGCCAAACACCTCGCTGAAATGTATCATTAAACTGTACATATATCTTACTTGAGAGACAATGTTCCCGAGCTTTGGAAAGCTTTACAGTTCACTGTAATGTAGCATTACACTCTATAGCATAGTTCTCGAGTTTCTTCTGTTCATAACAGTGTGTAGGAAGTTGTTTGTCTATGTGGGCAATGTTTATACTTGGACAAGATGGCTGAATATAGGAAACTACATGAAAACATGAATAATTCAGAGAAAATGGCAGTAAATAGATGATAACTCGTTCAGAACAGCTGAAACGAATTCTCCAAGTCAGTTCTTAGTGTAGAAAGGTATCTAACATCCAGGAATTCCTTAATTCGAGTTGAGAGCACATTAAACAGTGTATGAATCCTATATTTTTACTTCAATGAAGCTAGAACCTTAAATGTATGTCACACAAAGCTTGAAAGACTGAAATAAGCAAATAGAGAAGCTTTGAAAAGCCAAACACCTCGCTGAAATGTATCATTAAACTGTATATATATCTTACTTGAGAGACAATGTTCCCGAGCTTTGGAAAGCTTTACAGTTCACTGTAATGTAGCATTACACTCTATAGCATAGTTCTCGAGTTTCTTCTGTTCATAACAGTGTGTAGGAAGTTGTTTGTCTATGTGGGCAATGTTTATACTTGGACAAGATGGCTGAATATAGGAAACTACATGAAAACATGAATAATTCAGAGAAAATGGCAGTAAATAGATGATAACTCGTTCAGAACAGCTGAAACGAATTCTCCAAGTCAGTTCTTAGTGTAGAAAGGTATCTAACATCCAGGAATTCCTTAATTCGAGTTGAGAGCACATTAAACAGTGTATGAATCCTATATTTTTACTTCAATGAAGCTAGAACCTTAAATGTATGTCACACAAAGCTTGAAAGACTGAAATAAGCAAATAGAGAAGCTTTGAAAAGCCAAACACCTCGCTGAAATGTATCATTAAACTGTATATATATCTTACTTGAGAGACAATGTTCCCGAGCTTTGGAAAGCTTTACAGTTCACTGTAATGTAGCATTACACTCTATAGCATAGTTCTCGAGTTTCTTCTGTTCATAACAGTGTGTAGGAAGTTGTTTGTCTATGTGGGCAATGTTTATACTTGGACAAGATGGCTGAATATAGGAAACTACATGAAAACATGAATAATTCAGAGAAAATGGCAGTAAATAGATGATAACTCGTTCAGAACAGCTGAAACGAATTCTCCAAGTCAGTTCTTAGTGTAGAAAGGTATCTAACATCCAGGAATTCCTTAATTCGAGTTGAGAGCACATTAAACAGTGTATGAATCCTATATTTTTACTTCAATGAAGCTAGAACCTTAAATGTATGTCACACAAAGCTTGAAAGACTGAAATAAGCAAATAGAGAAGCTTTGAAAAGCCAAACACCTCGCTGAAATGTATCATTAAACTGTATATATATCTTACTTGAGAGACAATGTTCCCGAGCTTTGGAAAGCTTTACAGTTCACTGTAATGTAGCATTACACTCTATAGCATAGTTCTCGAGTTTCTTCTGTTCATAACAGTGTGTAGGAAGTTGTTTGTCTATGTGGGCAATGTTTATACTTGGACAAGATGGCTGAATATAGGAAACTACATGAAAACATGAATAATTCAGAGAAAATGGCAGTAAATAGATGATAACTCGTTCAGAACAGCTGAAACGAATTCTCCAAGTCAGTTCTTAGTGTAGAAAGGTATCTAACATCCAGGAATTCCTTAATTCGAGTTGAGAGCACATTAAACAGTGTATGAATCCTATATTTTTACTTCAATGAAGCTAGAACCTTAAATGTATGTCACACAAAGCTTGAAAGACTGAAATAAGCAAATAGAGAAGCTTTGAAAAGCCAAACACCTCGCTGAAATGTATCATTAAACTGTATATATATCTTACTTGAGAGACAATGTTCCCGAGCTTTGGAAAGCTTTACAGTTCACTGTAATGTAGCATTACACTCTATAGCATAGTTCTCGAGTTTCTTCTGTTCATAACAGTGTGTAGGAAGTTGTTTGTCTATGTGGGCAATGTTTATACTTGGACAAGATGGCTGAATATAGGAAACTACATGAAAACATGAATAATTCAGAGAAAATGGCAGTAAATAGATGATAACTCGTTCAGAACAGCTGAAACGAATTCTCCAAGTCAGTTCTTAGTGTAGAAAGGTATCTAACATCCAGGAATTCCTTAATTCGAGTTGAGAGCACATTAAACAGTGTATGAATCCTATATTTTTACTTCAATGAAGCTAGAACCTTAAATGTATGTCACACAAAGCTTGAAAGACTGAAATAAGCAAATAGAGAAGCTTTGAAAAGCCAAACACCTCGCTGAATTGTATCATTAAACTGTACATATATCTTACTTGAGAGACAATGTTCCCGAGCTTTGGAAAGCTTTACAGTTCACTGTAATGTAGCATTACACTCTATAGCATAGTTCTCGAGTTTCTTCTGTTCATAACAGTGTGTAGGAAGTTGTTTGTCTATGTGGGCAATGTTTATACTTGGACAAGATGGCTGAATATAGGAAACTACATGAAAACATGAATAATTCAGAGAAAATGGCAGTAAATAGATGATAACTCGTTCAGAACAGCTGAAACGAATTCTCCAAGTCAGTTCTTAGTGTAGAAAGGTATCTAACATCCAGGAATTCCTTAATTCGAGTTGAGAGCACATTAAACAGTGTATGAATCCTATATTTTTACTTCAATGAAGCTAGAACCTTAAATGTATGTCACACAAAGCTTGAAAGACTGAAATAAGCAAATAGAGAAGCTTTGAAAAGCCAAACACCTCGCTGAAATGTATCATTAAACTGTATATATATCTTACTTGAGAGACAATGTTCCCGAGCTTTGGAAAGCTTTACAGTTCACTGTAATGTAGCATTACACTCTATAGCATAGTTCTCGAGTTTCTTCTGTTCATAACAGTGTGTAGGAAGTTGTTTGTCTATGTGGGCAATGTTTATACTTGGACAAGATGGCTGAATATAGGAAACTACATGAAAACATGAATAATTCAGAGAAAATGGCAGTAAATAGATGATAACTCGTTCAGAACAGCTGAAACGAATTCTCCAAGTCAGTTCTTAGTGTAGAAAGGTATCTAACATCCAGGAATTCCTTAATTCGAGTTGAGAGCACATTAAACAGTGTATGAATCCTATATTTTTACTTCAATGAAGCTAGAACCTTAAATGTATGTCACACAAAGCTTGAAAGACTGAAATAAGCAAATAGAGAAGCTTTGAAAAGCCAAACACCTCGCTGAAATGTATCATTAAACTGTATATATATCTTACTTGAGAGACAATGTTCCCGAGCTTTGGAAAGCTTTACAGTTCACTGTAATGTAGCATTACACATGGAGACACCCAGACCAATCCTCATGGAGACACTGGAGATTAGTTCCCATGGAGACACCCAAACCACTACACATGGAGACACCCCAGACTACTTTCCATGGATTCACCCCATACCAGTTGCCATGGAATCACGCCAGTCCAGTTGTCATGGAGACACCCCAGACAAGTGCCATGGAGAAAGCTCGGACCAGTTCTCATGGAGACATCCAAGAACAGTACTCATGGAGACACACTATACCAGTTGTTATGATAACATGCAAGTCGTTGCCATGGAGACACCCCAGACCAGTTCCCATGGAGACACCACAAACCTGTTACAATGGAGACACCCCGGACCAGTTCCCATGGAGATACCCCAGGCAAGTTCAGCGGAGACACCACAGACAAGTTTCCATGGAGAAACGCCAAAACAGTTCCCATGGAGATACCCCAGACGAGTACTCATTGAGACACCCAGTCCAGTACTCATGTAGATACCCCAGACCAGTTCCCATGGATACACCCCTATCTGGCGCCCATGGAAACATGCCATTTAGTTTTCATGGAGACCCCCCCAGACCAGTTCATATGGAGGCATACCAAACCAGTTTCCATCTAGATAACCCTGACCAGTTCCCATAGAGACAGCCCAGACCAGTATTGATGTAGACAGCCGAGACTAGTTCCCATGGAGACATCCCAGATCAGTCCTCTTGGAGACACCCTAGACTAGTTCCCATGGGGATACCCCAGACCAGTTGCCATGGAAACATGCCACTCCAGTTGCCACAGAAACACACCAGACCAATTCTCCTGGAGATACCACAAACCAATACTCATGGAGACACCCCATACCAGTTGCCATGGAAACACGCCAGTGCAGTTCCCATGGGAGCACACAAGTAGTTTCCACGGAGACACCCCAGACCAGTATTCAGGAGACACCCCAGAGTAGTATTCATGAAGACACCCGAGACTAGTTCACATGGAGACACCCCATAACAGTGGCCATGGAGACACCCCAGACCAGTTCCCATGGAGACAACCCAGACCAGTACTCATGGAGACATCTGAGACTTGTTCCCATTGAGACATCCCCCTCATTTGCCATGCAAACACCCCATACCAGTTACCACAGAAACAAGCCAGTTCTGTTGCCATGGAAACAAGCCAGTACCGTTGCCATGGAAACACGCCAGTCCAGTTGAAATGGAGACACCTCAGAACTGTTTCAATGGAGTAACCCCAACCAGTTCCCATAGAGACACCCCAAACTATTTCCCATGTATACACGCCAGACCAGTTCCCATGGAGACACCCCAGACCAGTACTGTTGGAGAAACCCAAGACTAGTTCCCATGGAGACACCCCAGATTACCTTCCCTGGAGTTACCCAATACCAGTTGCCATGGAATCACACCAGTCCAGATGGCATGGAGACACCCCAGGCAAGTTCCCATAGAGAAACCTCAGACCAGTTCCCATGGAGACATCCAAGAACAGTACTCATGGCTATCCCCGAGACAAGTTTTCATGGAAATACCCCAGACCAGTACTCATGGAAACAGCTAGACTAGTTTCCATTGAGACACTCCATATCAGTTGCCATACAAATACCCCATACCATGGAAACAGGCCAGTCTAGTTTTCTTGGAAACACGCCAGTCAAGTTGCCATGGAAACAGGCCAGTCCAGTGGCCATGGAGACACCCCAAACCAATTCCCATGGAGACACCCTTGAGAAGTTCCCATGGAGACCACTCATGCCAGTACTCATAGAGACATCTTAAAATAGTTCTCATGATGACACCTCATATCAGTTGCCATACTGACACCCAATACCAGTTGCCATGTAAAGACACCAGTCCAGTTGCTACGGAGACACCCAAGACCAGTGACCATGGAGACACCCCAGACCAGTTTCTATGGAGACACACCAGACCAGTTCTCATGCAGACATCCCAGAACAGGTCCAATGCAGACACCCGAGACTAGTTCCCATGGAGACACCCCAGAGCAGTACTCATGGAGACACCCCTGACAGGTTCCCATGGAGACACCACAGACAAGTACTCATGGAGACACCCAGACTAATTCTCATGGAGACACGAGATTAGTTCCCATGGAGACACTCAGACCAGTACACTCCACCCCAGACTACTTTCCAAGGATTCACCCCATACCAGTTGCCATGGAATCACGCCAGTCCAGTTGTCATGGAGACACCCCAGACAAATTCCCATGGAGAAACCTCAGACCAGTTCTCATGGAGACACCCAAGAACAGTATTCATGGAGACACACTATAACAGTTGTTATGGTAACAGGCAAGTCCAGTTGCCATGGAGATACCCGAGGCTAGTTCAAGGGGAGACACCCCAGACAAGTTTCCATGGAGAAACGCCAAAACAGTTCCCATGGAGATACCCCAGATGAGTACTCATTGAGAAACCCAGTCCAATACTCATGAAGACACCCCAGACCAGTTCCCATGGAGACACCACTGTCTGGCTTCCATCAAAACATGCCATTTACTTGCCATGGAGACCTTCCAGACCAGTTCCTATGGAGACAACCCAGACCAGTTTTCTTGGAGACACTGGAGACTTGTTTGATGGAGACACCCCATATCAGTTGCCATGGAAACACGTCAGTCCAGTTGCCATGGGAACATGCCAGTACAGTTTCCATGAAGACCAAGACCAGTTCTCATGGAGATACCCTAGACAAGTGCCCATGGAGACACCCCTGACCAGTATTCATGGAGAAACCTGAGACTAGTTCCCATTGAGACACCCCATATTATTTGCCATGCAAACATCCCATACCAGTTACCACAGAAACAGGCCAGTCCCATTCCATGGAGCCAAGCCAGTCCAGTTGCCACGGAAACACTTCAGTCCAGTGGCCATGGAGACACCAAACCAATTCCCATGGAGACACCCCAGACCAGTTCCAATGGAGACAACCAACGCCATTACTCATGGAGACATCTGAGACTAGTCCTCATGAGGACACTCCACATCATTTGCCATACAGACACCCAATACCAGTTGCCATGAAAAGATGCCAGCACAGTTGCTATGGAGACACCCCATACCAGTTGACATTGAGACACCCCAGAGCAGTTTCCCATACAGACATCCCAGATCATTTCCCATGTAGACACCCCAGACCAGTTCTCATGGAGACACCCCATACCAGTTCATGGACACTTGAGACTAGTTCCAACTTAGACTCCCCATATCATTTGCCAAGGAGACACCCCATACCAGTTGCCATGGAAACACGCCAGTTGAGTTGTCATGGAGACACCCCATATCAGTTGCCATGTAAACACGCCAGTCGAGTTGCCATGGAGACACCCCAGACTAGTTCCCATGGAGACACTGCAGACCAGCTCCCATGGAGATACCCCAGACCATTTACTATGGATACACCGTAGACGAATACTCATGGAGACACCCGAGACTAGTTCCCATGGAGACACCCCAGAGCAGTAGCCATGGAAACACGCCAGTCCAGTAGCCATGGAGACACCCCAGTCCAGTCCACATGGAGACTCCAGAGAGTAGTTCCAATGGAGACACAGCAGACCAGTTGCCATGGAAACATGCCAGTCCTGCTGCCATGTAGACTAACCAGACCAGTTATCATGGAGGCACCCCAAACTGGCTCCCATTGAGAAACCCCAGATCAGTACTCATGGAGACATCCAAGACTAGTTTCCATGGAGACACCCAATACCAGTTGCCATGGAAAAACTCCAGTCCAGTTGCCATAAAGGCATCCCAGATCAGTCTCCATGGAGACAATCTAGAATAGATGCCATGGAGACACCCCAGACCAGCTCCAATAGAGATACCCCAAACCAGTACACATGGAGACACCTCAAACCAATTACCATAGAGAAACCCCAGATTAGTACTCATGGAGACACCCAAGAACAGTTTCCATGGAGACACCCAATAACCATTGCCATGGAAACACTCCAGTCCAGTTGCAATAAGACACCCCAGAATAGTTCCCATGGAGACACTCCATACCAGTTGCCATAGAAACATGCCAGTCTATCTGAAATAGAGACACTGCAGAACAGTTACCATGGAGACACCCCAATTTGGCTTCCATGGAAATGTCATTTAGTGTCCATGGAAACGCGCGAGTCCACTTGCCAAGGAGACACCCCAGTTCAGTTGCCATGGAGACACCCCAGTCCATTACTCATGGAGACACCCGAGATTTGATCCAATGAGACACCAAATACCAGTTGCTATGGATACACTCCAGACTAGTTGCTATTCAGACACCCCACACCAGTTCCCATGGAGACTCCATAGACCAGTTCCCAAGGAAACACGCCAGTCAAATTTCCATGGAGACACCCCAAGCTAGTACTCATGAATTCATCCCAGACCAGGTCCCATGGAGACACCCAATATCAGATGCCATGGACACACCCCTGACCAGTTCCTATGGAGACACCCCAGACCAGTTTCAATGGAAAAACACCAGTTCATTTGCTATGGAGACACCTCAGACCAGTGCTCATGGAGACAACCGAGACTACTTCGCAGGGAGACACCCCAGACCAGTTCCCATGGAGACACCCCAATCTGGCTTCGATGGAAACATGTCATTTAGTGTCCATGGAGACACTCCAGACCAGTACCTATGGATACACCCAGGACAAGTACCCTTGGAGACACTGGAGACTTGTTCCCAAGAGACATGCAAGACCAGTACTCATGGAGACACTTGAGACTAGTTCCAGTTGAGACACCCCATACCATTTGCCATGGACACACCCCATACCAGTTGTCATGGATACACACCTGTCCAGTAGCCATGGAGACACCCCAGTCTAGTTCCCATGGAGTCACCACAGACTACTCCTCTTGGGGACACCTGAAACTAGTTCCCATTGAGACACCGCAGACCATTTGCCATGGAGATATCCCAGTCCAGTTGCCATGGAAACACCCCAGACCAGTTTGCTTGGAGACACCACAGAACAGTACTCATGGAGATACCCAATACTAGTTCCCATGGAGACACCCCATATCAGTTGCCATGCAGACATCCCATACCAGCTCCAATGGAGACACCCCAAACCAGTACACATGGTGACACCCCAGTTCATTACTCATGGAGACACCCGAGACTAGATCCCATGAGACACCCCAGCAGGTGCTCTGGATACACTCCAGACTAGTTGCTATCGAGACACCCCACACGAGTTCCCATCGAGACTCCGCAGACCAGTTCCCATGGAAACATGCCTGTCAAGTTGGCATGGCACAACCCAGACCAGTACTCATGGAATCACACCAGACCAGGTCCCATGGAGACACACAATTTCAGTTGCCATGGAGACACCCCAGAACAGGTCCCAAGGAGATACACCATATCAGTTGCCATGGAGACACCCCAGACCAATTGCCATGGAGACACACCAGACCAGTTCCCATGGACACATCCCTGACCAATTCACATGGAGACACCCAGAACAGTACTCATGGAGACAACCGAGACTAGTTACCATGGGGACACCCCAGACCAGTTACCATGGAAACACGCCAGTCCAGTTGCCTTGGAGACACCCCAGACCAATTCCCATGGAGAACCTCTGACCAGTTCCCATGGAGAAACACGAGACTAGTTCCCATGGAGACACCCCATATCAGTTGCCATGCAGACACCTTCTACCAGTTGCCATGGAAACACACCAGTCCAGTTGCCATGGAGACACCTGAGACCATTTCCCATGGAGAAACCGCAGAACACTTGCTATAGAGGCACCACACAATAGTTGCCATGGCGACACCTCAGAACAGTTCCCTTGAAGACACCCATACCAGTTTCCATAGGGACAACTGAGATTAGTCCCCATAGAGACATAAAATAACAGTTGCCATGCAGACACACCCTACCAGTTGCCATGAAAACACGCCATTTCAGTTGCCATGGAGACACCTCATACCAGTTCCCATGGAGACACTTCATATTAGTTGCCATGCAGACACCCTGTACCAGTTGCCATGAAAACACGGCAGTCCAGTTGCCATTGAGACACCACAGAGAAGATCCAATGGAGAAACCCAAGAACAGTTCCCATAGAGACACACAAGACTAGTACTTATGGAGACACCATAGACTAGTTCCAATTGAAACATCCCAAACCATTTGCCATGGACACACCCCATACCAGTTGCCATGGAAACACACCAGTTCAGTTTCCATGGAAACTCCCCAGACAAGTTCCCTTGGAAATCCCAGACTAGTTCACATGGAGACACCCGAGACTCATTCCAATGGATACACTCCTTAAAAGCTGCTTGGAGACACCCCAGACCAGTTGCCCTGGAAACACACCAGTCCAGATTCCATGGAGACACCCCAGTCCAGTTTCCATGGAAACACCCAGACCAGTTTTCATGGAGACTCGCCAGTCAAGAACCCATGGAGACACCACAAATTAGTTCCCATGGAGAAACCACAGACCAGTTACCATGGAGAAACCATACACAATTTGCAATGGAAAAAACCAGTCCAGTTGCCATGGAGAAACATCACACCAGTTCCCATAGAGAAACCCCAGACCACTTGCCAAGGAAACAGGACAGTCCAGTAGTCATGGAGACACATCAGTTCAGTTGCTATGGAGACACTCTAGACCAGTTCCCATGAGGAAACCCTAGAAGAGTTCCCATGGAGACAACCCAGACCAGTACACATGGAGATACCTGAAACTAGTTTCCATGAAGACACCCCATACCACTTGCCATGGAAACACACCAGACAAGTTCCCATGGAGACACCTGAGACCAGTCCCCATGGAGATACCCCAGATCAGTGCTCATGGAGACACCCGAGACTAGTTCACATGGAGAAACACCATACCAGTTGCCATGGGAAAACGCCAGTCAGTTGCCATGGAGACACCCCAATCCAGTTCCCATGGAGACTCCCCAGCCCAGTTCCGATGGAGAAACCCTTGATGAGTACTCATGAGTCAGCCAGACCAGCACTAATGGAGACACCAGAGACTAGTTCCCTTGGAGACACTGTAGACCAGTTCCCATGGAGTCACCCCAGACAAGTTGCCCTGGAAACACACCAGTCCAGTTTCCATGGAGACACCCAGACCAGTTCCCATGGAGACTCGCCAGACAAGAACCCATGATGACAACCCAGACAAGTTTCATGGAGACACCGCAGACCAGTACTCATTTGGACACCCGAGACTAGTTCCCATGGAGAAAACACAGACCAGTTACCATGGAGAAACCCTAGATTAGTTGCATTGGATACACACCAGTCCAGTTGCCATGGAGATACCACAGACCAGTTCCCATGGAGACACCCAAGAATAGTACTCATGCAGACAACTGAGACTAGTTCCCCTGGGGACAAAACAGACAAGTTTCCATGAAAACACACCAGTGCAGTTAACAAGGAGACACCCCAGTCCAGTTTCTATGGAAATAACCCAGAACAGTTCCCCTGGAGACATCCCACACACCAGAGACTATTTTCCAGGAGTCAGCCCATACCAGTTGCAATGGAAACACGCCATCCAGTTGCCATGAAGAAACATCACACCAGGTCCCATGGAGACACCCCAGACCACTTCCCATGGAGACACCCTAGACCAGTTCCCATAATGAAACCCTAGATGAGTTCCCTTGGAGACAGCCCAGACCCGAACTAATGGAGACATCTGAGATTAGTTTCCATGTAGACACCTCATACGAGTTGCCATGGAAACACACCAGACAAGTTCCCATGGAGACACCCCATACCGGTTCCCATGGAGACTCCCCAGCCCTGTTCCGATGGAGAAACCCCTGACGAGTACTCATGAGTCAGCCAGACCAGCACTCATGGAGACACCCGAGACTCGTTCCCATAAATACAACCCTTACCAGCTACTTGGAGAAACACCAGACCAATTGACCTAGAAACACACCAGTCCAGTAGCCATGGAGACACCCAAGTCCAGTTTCCATGGAAACACCCTGACCAGTTCCAATGGAGAATCGCCAGACAAAAACCCTTGGAGAAACCCCAAAACAGTTCCCATGGTGACACCACAGACCAGTACTCATGTGGACACGCGAGACTACTTCCCATGGAGAAACTGCAGATCATTTCTCATGGAGACACCCCAAATCAGTTCCCATGGAGACACCCCAGAATAGTTCCCATGGAGATACCCCAAACCAGTTCCCATTGAGACACTCCATACCAGTACTCATGAAGACATCCAAGACTAGTTCCCATGGAGAGACCACATATCTATTGCCACGCAGACACCCCATACCAGTTCCCCTGGGGACCCCAGACAAGTACTCATGGAGACACCCAATTCCAGTTTCCATGGAAACACCCAGAGCAGTTCCCAAGAAGACTTGCCAGACAAGGATCCATGGAGACACCCCAGACCAGTTCCAATGGAGACACCACAGACCAGTACTCATGTGGACACCCGAGACTAGTTCCCATGGAGATACCCCAGACCAGTTCCCATGGTAACACCGCAGACCGATACTCATGTGGACACCTGAGACTAGTTCAAATGGAGAAACCACAGACCAGTTACCATGGAGAAACCCTAGACAAGTTACAATGGAAACACACCAGTCAAGTTGCCATAGAGATACCACAGACAAGTTCCCATGGAGACAACCCAGAACAGTACTCATGGAGACAACGGACACTAGTTCCCATGGGGTAACCCTAGACCAGTTCCCATGGAAACACAACAGTCCAGTTTTAAGGAGTCACCCCAGTCCAGTTGACATGGAGACACCCCAGACAAGTTCCCGTGGAGAACCCCCAGACCAGTTTCCATGGAGAAACCCCAGACCAATTGCAATGGAGACATCCCAGTCCAGTTGCTATGAAGGCACCCCATACAAGTTCCCATGGAGAACCCCCAGACCAGTTCCAATGGAGAAACACCATACCAGTTTCCTTGCTAAAATGCCAGTCCAGTTGCTATGATACACCAGAGAACAGATCCCATGGAGACTTCACAGACCAGTTCCCATGGAGACACCCCAGAACAGTTCCCTTGGAGACTCGCCAGACAAGAACCCATGAAGACACCCCAGATGAGGACTCATGTTTCACTGAGACCAGCAATCATGGAGACACCTGAGAATAGTTCCCATGGAGACACCCCAGACCAGTACTCATTGAGACACGCCAGACGAGTTTTCATGGAAACACCCCATGCCAGAAGCCATGGAAACAGGCCAGTCAAGTTGCCATGGAGCCCCGCCAGGCAAGTTCCCATGGAGACACCCCAGATGAGTTCCCATGGAGACAATCAATATTAGTTGTCATGGAAACACGCCAGTCCAGTTGTCATGGACACCCCAGACCACTTCCCCTGGAAACCCCAGAACAGTACTCATGGAGAAAACCGAAACTGGTTCCCATGGTAACATCCCATACCAGCTGCTTGGATACACTCAAGACCAGTTGCCCTGGAAACATACGAGTCCAGTTGCTATGGAGACACCCCCTTCCATTTTCCATAGAAACACCCAGAGCAGTTCCCGTGGAGACTCGCAAGACAAGAACCCATGGAGACACCCGAGGCCAGTTACCATGGAGACTCCGCAGAGCAGTACTCATGTGGACACCAAAGACTACTTCCGATGGAGACACTTCATATCAGTTGCCAAAAGACACCCCATTCAAGTTGCCCTGGAATCACGCCAGTCCAGTTGCCATGGTGAAACCTAAGACCAGTTCCCATGGAGACACCCCAGGCTACTTGCCATGGAAACAGGCCTGTCCAGTTTTCATGGAGACACCCTTGTCCAGTTTCCATGGAGACACCCTAGACCAGTTCCCATGGCAACACCCCAGATGAGTTTCCATGGAGACAACCCAGACCAAAACTCATGGAGACAGCTGAGACTAGTTCCCATGGATACAACACATATCTGTTGCCATGAAGACACCCCATACCAGTTTCCAAGGAAACACGGCAGTCCAGTTGCCATGGAGACACACAAGACCAGTTATCATGTAATCACCCCAGACTAGTACTCATGGAAACACCTGAGACTAGTTTCCATGGAGACACCCCATACCAGGTGCCATGGAACCACACCAGACAAGTTCCCAAGGAGACACCCAGACAAGTTTCCATGGAAAAACCATAGACCAGTACTCATGGAGACACCCCAGATGAGTTTTCATGGAGACACCCCATAGCATATTTTATGGGAAAACGCCAGTCAAGTTCCCATGGTGACACCCCCGACAAGTTTCCATGGAGACACCCCAGATGAGCTCCCATGGAGTACAGCCCTACCACTTGCCATGGAAACATGCCAGTCCAGTTGCCATGGAGACATGGCAGACCAGTTCCCCTGGAAACCACAAACCAGTACACATGGAGACACCTGAGACTAGTTCCCATGAAGAAACCCCATACCTTTTGCCATGGAAACAAGCCAGTCCAGTTGCCATTGAGACACCCTAGATAACATCCAATGGAGAAAAGCCAGAACAGTTCCCATGGAGACACACCAGACCAGTACTCATGGAGACACAGTAGACTAGTTCCAATTGAAACACCCAAAACCACTTGCCAGGGACACACCTCATAACAGTTGCCATGGAAATATGTTGGTCCAGTTTCCATATAAACACCCTAGACCAGTTCCCTTGGAAACCCCAGACCAGTGCTCATGAAGACACCTGAGACTTGTTCCCATAGCTACACCACTTCCCAGCTGCTTGGAGACACCCCAGTCCAGTTTTCTAGAGACACTCCAGTCCAGTTTCCATGGAAACAACCAGACCAGTTCCCATGGAGATTCACCAGACAAGAACCCACGGAGACACCCCAGACCAGTTCTCATGGAGACACCACAGACCAGTACTCATGTGGACATCCGAGACTAGTTCCCATGGAGAAACCACAGAACAGTTACCATGGAGAAACCCTAGACAAGTTCCAATGGAAACACACCAGTCCAGTTTCCATGGGGACACCACAGACCAGTTACCATGGAGACACCCCAGAACAGTACTCATGGAGACAACCGAGACTAGTTCCCTTAGGGACACCCCAGACCAGTTCCCATGGAAATACACCAGTCCAGTTAACATGAAGAAACCCAGTCTGTTTCCATGGAAACAACCCAGACCAGTTCCGCTGGAGACTCCCGAGACCAGTACTCATAGAGATACCAGAGACTAGTTTCCAGTGAGTCAACCCATACCAGTTGCCATGGAAACATGACAGTCCAGTTGCCATGGAGAAACATCACACCAGTTCCCATAGATACAACCCAGACCACTTGCCATGGAAACATGACAGTCCAGTTGTCATGTAGACACCCCACTCCAGTTGATATGTAGACACCCTAGACCAGTTCCCATGGCGAAAACCTAGATGAGTTCCGATGGAGACAACCCAGACCAGTGCTCATGGAGACACCTGAGCCTAGTTTCCATGTAGACACCCCATACCAGTTGCCATGGAAACACAGCAGACAAGTTTCCATGTCAACACACGAGACCAGTTCCCATGGGGACACCCCAGTCAGTACTCATGGAGACACCCCAGACTAGCACCCATGGAGAAACACCATACCAGTTGCCATGATAAAATGCCATTCCAGTTGTTATAGATACACCACAAACGAGTTTCATGGAAACACCCCGACCAGTTCCCATGGAGCCTCGCCAGACAAGAATCCATGGAGACAACCCAGACCAGTTCCCCTGGTGACATCACAGACCAGTACTCATGTGGACACTCGAGACTAGTTCCCTTGGAGAACCCCAGACAAGTACTCAGGGAGACACCTGGAACTAGTTCCCATGGAGACACCCCAGACCAGTTCTCATGGAGACACTGAGATTAGTTCCCATGGAGACAACACATATCTGTTGCATGCAGACACCCCATACCAGTTGCCATGGAAACATGCCAGTCCAGTTGCCATGGAGAAACCCAAGGCCAGTTCCCATGGAGACACCCCAGACCACTACTCATGGAGACACCTGAGACTAGTTTCCATGGAGACACCCCATACCAGTCACCTTGGAACCACACCAGACAAGTTCCCATGGAGACACCCCAGACCAGTTCCCATGGAGAAACCACAGATCAGTACTCATGGAGACACCTGAGACTACTTTCGATGGAGAAACACCATACTAGTTGCCATGGTAAAACACCAGTCCAGTTGCTATGGAGACAACCCAAACCAGTTCTCATGGAGACTCCCAAGCACAGTTCCTATGGAAACATCCCAGATGAGTACTCATGAGTCAGCCAAACAAGAACTCATGGAGACACCCGAGACTAGTTCCCATGGAGTCACCCCAGACCAGTCCCCATGGAGACAGCCAATATCAGTTGCCATACAGACACCCCATACCAGTTGCCATGGAAATATGCCAGTCCAGTTGCCATGGAGACACCTCAGACCAGTTCCCATGGCATCACCCCAGAAGAGTTTCTATGGATACCATCCAGACCAGAAATCATGGAGACACCTGAGTCTAGTTCCCATGGAGACATCACATATCTGTTGCCATGAAGACACCCCATACCAATTGCCATGGAACCACAACAGATAAGTTCCAATGGAGACACCCCAGACCAGTTCCCATGGATAAATCACAGATCAGTACTCATGGAGACACCAGACACTACTTCTGATGGAGAAACACCATACCAGTTGCCATGGTAAAACGCCAGTGCAGTTGCCGTGAAAACACCCCAAACCAGTTCCCATAGAGGCTCCCCAGCCCACTTCCTATGGAGACACCCCAGATGAGTACTCATGAGTCAGCAAGACCTCATGGAGACACCCCAGACTACTTCCCATGGAGACACCCCAGACCAGTTCCCAAGGAGACACCCCAGACCAGTACTCAAAGAGGGATCCAAGACTAGTTACCATTGAAAGACCACATATCTATTGCCATACAGACACCCCATACCAGTTGTCATGGAAACATGCCAGTCCAGTGCCATGGACACACCCCAGACAAATTCCCATGGAGAAACCCCAGAAAAGTTCCCATGGAGAAACTCCATACCATTTGCCGTGGACACACCCCATACCAGTTGCAATGGAATCATGCCAATCCCATTGCTATAGAGACACCCCAGACCAGTTCGCATGGAAACACGCCAGTCAAGTTGCCATGTAGAAACATAAGACCTGTTCCCATGGAGACAACCCAGACCACTTGCCAAGGGAACACGCCAGTCCAGTTTTCATGTACACACACTTGTCCAATAACCATGGAGACAGCCTAGACAAATTTATAAGGAGAAAACCCAGACCAGAACTCATGGAGACAACTGAGACTAGTTTACAAGGAGGCATCACATATCTGTGGCCAAGCAGACACCCCATACCAGTTGCCATGGAAACACGGTAGTCCAGTTGCCATGGAAACAACCAAGACCAGTTCCCATTGAGACAGCCTAGACCAGTACTCATGGAGACACCTGAGAATAGTTTCCATGGAGACACCCCAGTTTCAATGGAAACACGCCATTACTGTTGCCAAGGAAACAACCCAGTGTAGTTCCATGGAGACACCCCAGAACAAAACTCATGGAGACAACTGAGACTAGTTCCCATGGGGAAACCCCAGACCAGTTGCATTGGAAACACACCATTACTATTGCCAAGGAAACAACCAGGTGCACTTCACATGGAGACACCCCAGAACACTACTCATGGAGACAACCGAGACTACTTTCCATGGGGAAACCCGAACCAGGTGCCATGGAAACATGCCAGCCCTGTTGCCATGGAGACATCTCAGTCCAGTTGGAATGGAAAGGCACCCGACCAGTTTCTATGAAGATACCACAGACCAGTTCCCATGAAGACACCTGAGACTAGTTCCCATGGAGGCACCAAATAAATATTTCCATGGAAATATGCCAGTCCACTTCTCAGGGAAACACCCCATACCAGTTCCCATGAAGACACCCCATATGAGTTCTCATGAAGACACCCAAAACTAGTTCCCATGGAGACACCCCATACCAGTTGCCATGGAAACACACCATTCCAGTTGCCATGGAAACATCCCTGACAAGTTCCCATGGAGACACCCAGACCAGTACTCATGGAGATAACCAAGACATGTTCCCATTGAGACACTACAGATCAGTACTCATGGAAACACATGACAATAGTTCACATGGAGACACCCCATAACAATGGCCATGGAGACACCCCAGTCGAGTTCCCATGGAGATACCCCAGACCAGTACTGTTGGAGATGCCCAAGACTAGTTCCCATGGAGACACACAATACCAGGTGCTATGGAGACACCACAGAGGAGTACTCATGGAGACACAAAGACCAATTCTCATGGA
Organism: Nyctalus aviator; assembly: GCA_036971965.1. Classification (NCBI taxonomy): domain Eukaryota; kingdom Metazoa; phylum Chordata; class Mammalia; order Chiroptera; family Vespertilionidae; genus Nyctalus; species Nyctalus aviator. Next base: position 28,737 of record CM072926.1, read on the forward strand.
GTCACTGGAGATTAGTTCCCACTGAGACACCCAGACCAGTACACATAGAGACACCCCAGACTACTTTCCATGGAGTCACCCCATATCAGTTGCCATGGAATCACACCAGTCCGGTTGGCATGGAGACACCACAAACAAGTTCCCATGGAGAAACCTAAGACCAATTCCCATGTAGACACCCAAGAATAGTACTCATGGAGACACCCAAACCAATTGCCATGGAAACACGCCAGTCCAGTTTTCATGGAGACACCTCAGACCAGTTCCCATTGAGACACCCCTGACTAGTTGCTATGGCCACACCACACAACAGTTGCCATGGCGACACCCAGACCAGGTCCCATGGACACAACCGAGAGTAGTCCCCATGGAGACACCCAATACCAGTTGCCATGCAGACACACGCTACCAGTTGCCATGGAGACACCTCAGACCAGTTCCCATGGCAACACCACAGACGAGTTTCCATAGAGAAAACCCAGACCAGAAATCATGGAGACACCTAAGACTAGTTCCCACTGAGACATCACATATCTGTTGCCATGCAGACAACCCATACCAGTTGCCATTTAAACACAGCAGTCAGTTGCCATGGAGACACACAAGACCAGTTCCCATGGAGACACCACAGACCAGTATTCATGGAGACACCTGAGACTAGTTTCCATGGAGACACCCCATACCAGTTGCCATGGAACCACACCAGACAAGTTCCCATGGAGACACCCCAGAACAGTTCCCTTTGTGGAACCCCAGGTCAGTACTCATGGAGACACCCGAGACTAGTTCCCATAGAGAAACAGCATAACAGTTGCCATGGTAAAATGCCAGGCCAGTTGCAATAGCAACACCCCAGACCAGTTCCCATGGAGGCATCCCAGATGAAAATTAATGAGTCACCCAGACCAGCACTCATGGAGCCACCTGAGAATAGTTCCCTTGGAGAACCCCAGACAAGTACTCAGGGAGACACCGAGACCAGTTTCCATGGAGACACCCAGACCAGTTCCTATGGAGACAAAGGAGATTACCCTTGGAGACACTACATATCTGTTGCCATGCAGACATCCCATACCACTTGCCATGGAAACAAGCCAGTCCAGTTTCCAAGGAGACAACCCATACCAGTTCCCATGGAGAACCTCAGATCAGTTCCCATGGAGACACCCCAGACAGTACTTATGGAGACACCTGAGACTAGTTCCCATGGAGACACCTCATATCATTTGCCATGCAGACACCCCTTACCAGTTGCCATGGCAACACGCCAGACCAGTCCCCATGAGACAACCGAGACTAGTCCCTATGGAGACACCCAATAGCAGTTGCCATACAGACACCCCATACCAGTTGCCATGGAGACACCTCAGACTAGTTTCCATGGAGACACCCGAGACCATTTCCTATGGAGACACCCCAGAACAGTTCCCTTCGAGAAACCCCAGGTCAGTACTCATGAAGACACCAGAGACTAGTTCCCATAGAGAAACAACATACCAGGTGCCATGGTAAAATGCCTGGCCAGTTGCCATGGCGACAACCTAGACCAGTTCTCGTGGATATATGCCAGACAGGTTCCCACTCAGACACCCCAGACAAATACTAATGAGTCACCCAGACCAGCACTCATGGATAATAGTTCCCATGGAGACACCCCATATAAATTTCCATGCAGACACCCCATACTAGTTTTCATGGAAACATGCCAGTCCAGTTGCCAAGGATACACCCCGACCAGTTCCCATGGAGACACCCCAGAGGAGTACTCATGGAGACAACTGAGACCAGTTCCAATGGAGACACCTGACACCACTTGCAATGGAAACACGCAAAACAGTTGCAAAGGATACACAACAGACCAGTACCCATGGAGACCCCAGAACAGTATCCATTGAGACACCCCAGAAGACTTCTCATGGAGACACACAGACCAGAACTCATGGAGACACCCGAGACCACTTCCAATGAAGGCACCCCATATCAGTTACCATGCAGATACCCCAAACAAGTTGCCATGGAAACAGGCCAATTAAGTAGCCATGGAAACACGCCCAACAGTTGCCATGGAGACTACCCAGACCAGTTACCATGGAGACACCCGAGACCAGTTCCCATGGAGACACCTTTGACCACTTCACATGGAGACACCACAGACCAGTTGCCATGGAAACACACTAGTCCATTTGCCATGGAGACACACCAGAAATGTTCCCCTGGAGAAAACCCAGAACAGTTCCCATGGAGATACACCAGACCAGTACTCATGGAGACACCGGAGACTAGTTCCAATTGAGGCACCCCATAACATTTGCCATGGAGAGACCCCATACCATTTTCCATGGAAAAACGCCAGTTCAGTTGCCATGGAGACACCCCAGACAAGTTCCCATGGAGATACCCAAGACCAGTAGTCATGGAGACACCGAGACTATTTCCCATGGAGAAACTGAATATCAGTTGCCATGGAAACACGCCAGTCCAGTTGCCATATAGACACCCCAGACAAGTTCCCATGGATACCCCCCAGACCAGAACTCATGGAGACACCCAAGAATGTTTACATTGAGACACGCCATACCACTTGCCATGGAAACACGCCAGTCAAGTTGCCAGGGAGACACTCCAGACAAGTTCCCATGGGGATACTCCAGACAAGTTCTCATGGAAACACACCAGTCCAGTTAACATGGAGACAACCCACTCCAGTTTCTATGTAAACAACCCAGACCAGTTCCCCTGGAGACACCGCAGACCAGTACTCATGGAGACACCGGAGACTAGTTTCAATAGAGACAGCCCATACCAGTTGTCATGGAAACACACCAGTCCAGTTGCCATGGAGAAACCCTAGACCAGTTCCCATGGAGACACCTGAAACCAGTTCCCTTGTAGACACTTCATATCAGTTGCCATGCAGACACCCCATACCAGCTTCCATGGAAACAGGCCAGTCCAGTTGCCATGGAAACACGCGAGACCAGTTCCCCTGGAGACATCATACCAGTACTCATGGAGTCATGCGAGACTAGCTCTCATGGACACAACCCTTACCAGCTGCCATAAAAACGTGCGAGTCCAGTTGCCATGGAGACACCCTAGACTAGTTCCCATGGAGAACCCCCAGAACAGTTCCTATGAAGAAACCCCAGACCAGTTGCAATGGAAACACGCCAGTCCAGTTCCCATGGAGACTCCACAAACAAGTTTCCAAGGAGACACCCAGAACAGTTCCCATGGAGATATTTCAGATGAGTACTCATGAGTCTCCAACACCAGAACTCATGGAGAAACCCGAGACTAGTTCCCATGGAGACACCCCAGACCTGATGCCATGTAAACACGCGAGTACAGTTGCCATGGAGACACCCCAGAGCAGACCCCATGGAGACACCCCATACCAGTTCCCATGGAGAAACTCCATATCATTTGCCATGGATACACCCCATACCAGTTGCAATGGAATTATGCCAGTCCAGTTGCTATAGACACACCCCAGACCAGTTCCCATGGAAACACGCCAATCAAGTTGCCATGGAAAAACATAAGACCAGTTCCCATGGAAACAACCCAGACCACTTGCCATGGAAACATGCTAGTAGAGTTTTCATGGACTCACCCTGGTCCATTAGCCATGGAGACACTCCAGACCAGTTCCCATGGAGATGAGCCAGACAAGAACCCATGGAGACACCCCTGATCAGTTCCCTTCAAGAAACCCTAAGTGAGTACTGATGGAGACACCCGAGACTAGTTCCCATAGAGAAACAGCATACCAGTTGCCATGGTAAAATGCCAGTACCCATGGAGACAACCCAGACCACTTGCCATGGACACATGACAGTCCAGGTTTCATGAACACACCCTTGTCCTGTAGCCATGGAGACACCCTAGACCAGTTCCCATGGCGACACCACAGACGAGTTTCCATGGAGACAGCCCAGACCAGAAATCATGGAGACACCTGAGACTATTTCCCATGGAGACATCATGTATCTGTTGCCATGCAGACACCCCGTACCAGTTGCCATGGAACCACGGCAGTCTAGTTGCCATGGAAACATCCAAGACCAATTCCCAAGGAGACACCCCTATCACTTACCATGCAGACACCCCATAACAGCACTCATGGAGACACACCAGACAAGTTTCAATGGAGACACTCCAGACCAGTTGCCATGGAGGCACCCCTGACCAGTTCCCATGGAGACAACCCACACGAGTAATCATGGAGACACCGAGAGTATTTCCCATGGAGATACCACTAACCAGTTCCCATGGAGACACCCAAGACCAGTTGCAATTGAAACACACCATTCCAGTTGCCATGGAGATAACCCAGTCCAGTTTCCATGGAAACACCCAAACCAGTTCCCCTGGAGACCCCAGACCAGTACACATGGACACACCTCAGACTAATTCTCATGGAGAGACACCATACTAGTTGCAATGGAAACACGACAATCCAGTTGCCATGGAGACACCCAGAGAAGTTCCCATAGAGACAGCACATACCAGCTGCCATGGAAACATGCCAGTCCAGTTGCGATGGAGACAGCCCAGACCACTTCCTATGGATACACGCTAGACGAGTACTCATGGAGACACCCGAGATTAGTTCCAATGGGGAAACCCCAGAGCAGTTGCCATGGAAACATGCCAGTCCTGTTGCCATGGTGACAACCCAGTCCAGTTTCCATGGAAACACCCCAGTCCAGCAAGAAGACACCAAATACCAGTTCCCATAGAGACATCCCATACCAGTTGCCATGGAAACACACCAGTCCAGTTGCCAAGGAGACACCCCAAAGAAGTTCCCTTGGAGAAACCCAAAAACAATTCCCATGGAGACACCACAGAAGAGTTAACATGGAGACTCCCAGACCAGTTCCCATGGAGACTCGCCAGACAAGAACCCATGGAGACAACCCAGACCAGTTCCCATGGAGACACTTCAGACCAGTACTCATGTGGACACCCGAGACTAGTTCCCATGGAGATACCACAGACCAGTTACCATGGGGAAACCTTAGACAAGTTGCAATGTATACACACCAGTCCAGTGGCCATAGAGACACCACAGACCAGTTCCCATGGACACACCCCAGAACAGTACTCATGGAGAGAACCAAGACTAGTTCCCATGGCTACACATCAGACCAGTTCCCATGGAAACACACCAGTCCAGTTCACAAGGAGACACCCCAGTCCAGTTTCCATGGAAACAACCCAGACCAGTTCCCCTGGAGACACCCCAGATCAGTACTCATGGAGACACCGGAGACTAATTTCCAAGGTGTCAGCCCATACCAGTTGCCATGGAAACACGCCAATCCAGTTGCCAAGGAGAAACATCACACAAGTTCCCATGGAGACACTGCAGACCACTTGCCATGGAAACACGACAGTCCAGTTGTAATGGAGACACTGCAGTCCAGTTGCTATGGAGAAACCCTAGAAAAGTTCCCGTGGCGAAACCTTAGATGAATTCCCATGGAGACAACCCAGACCTGTACTCATGGAGAAATCTGAGACTAGTTTCCATGTAGACATGCCATACCTGTTGCCATGGAAACACACCAGAGACATTCCCATTGAGACACCCAAGACCAGTTCCCATGGAGACACCACAGATCAGTACTCATGGAGATACCGAAGACTAGTTTTTATGGAGAAACACCATACCAGTTGTCATGGTAAAACGCCAGTCCTGTTGCCATGTAGACACCCCAAATCAGTTCCTATGCAGACTCCCCAGCCCAGTTCCGATGGAGAAACCCCTGACAAGTACTCATGAGTCTGCCAGACCAGCACTCAAGGAGACACCCTAGACTATTTCCCCTGGAGACACTGCACACCCCATACCAGTTGCCATGGAAACATGCCTGTCTAGTTGCCATAGAAACACCAGAGACCAGTTCCCTTGGAAACCCCAGACCAGTACTCATGGAGACACCCGAGTCTCCTTCCCATGGAGAACCTCAGACTAGTTCCCATGGAGACACCCAAGAACAGTACTCATGCAGATAACTGAGGCTAGTTCTTATGTGGTCACCCCATACCAGTTGCCACGGAAACATGCCAGGCCAGTTGCCATTGAGACACCCCAGATCAGTATTCGTGGAGACACCCAACACAAGTTCCCATGAAGATACCACAGACCAGTTCTCATGGAGAAACGCCTGACCAGTTGCAATGGAAACAAACCAGTCCATTGGCCATGGAGACACCACAGACTAGTTCCCATGGGGACAGCCCAGACCAGTTCTCATGGAAACACACCAGCCCAGTTAACATGGAGACAACCCAGTCCAGTTTCCATGGAAACAACCCAGACCAGCTCCCCTGGAGACACCCCAGAACAGTGCCCATGGAGAAACCGTAAGACCACTTCCCATGGAGACAACCCAGATGAGAACTCATGAGTCACTGAGACAAGCACTCATGGAGACACCCAAGAATAGTTTCCAGGCAGTCCAGTTGCCATGGAGACACCCCAATCCAGTTGCCATGGAAACAGCCAAGACCAGTTCACATTCAGAAACCCCATACCAGTACTCATGGAGACACCTGAACTACTTTCCATGGAGACACCCCATACCAGTTCCCATAGAGATACCTAAGACCCGTTTCAATGGAAACACGCCATTACTGTTGCCAAGGAAACAACCCAGTGTGGTTCCCAGGGAGACACTCCAGAACACTACTCATGGAGACAACAGAGACTAGTTCCCATGGAAAAACATGAGACCAGTTGCCATGGAAAAACTCCAGTCCAATTGCCATGGAGACATCCCAGTCCAGTTGCCATGGAAATGCACCCGACTAGTTCCAATGGGGACAACACAGACCAGTACTCATGGAGTCACCAGAGACAAGTTTCCATTGAGACACCCAATATCATTTGCCATGGAAACACGCCAGTCCAATTTCCATGGAAACAACCCATACCATTTTCCATGAAGAGCCTCAGACCAGTTCCCATGGAGACACCCCAGACAGTACTCATGGAGACACAGGAGACTACTTCCCATGGAGACACCCCATATCAGTTGTCATGCAGAAAACCCTACCAGTTGCCATAGAAACACTCCAGTCCTGCTGTCATGAAGACACCTCAGAATAGTTCCCTGGAGACACCCCAGATGAGTTTCCATGGAGAAAACCCAGACCAGATATCTTGGAGACACCTTAGACTAGTTCCCATGGATACATCACATATCTGTTGCCATGCAGACACCCTGTACCAGTTGCCATGGAAACACGGCAGTCCAGTTGCCATGGAAACACCCAAGACTAGTTCCCATTGAGACACCCCAGACCAGTACTCACGGTGACACCTGAGACAAGTTTCCATGCAGAAACCCAATACCAGTTCCCATGGAGACACCCCAGACCAGTTTCAATGGAAACATGCCATTACTCTCCCCTAGGAAACAACCCAGTGCAGTTCCCATGGAGACACCCCAGAACAATACTCATGGAGAAAACCAAGACTAGTTCCCATGGGGAAACCCCAGACCAGTTGTCATGGAAACACGCCAGTCCAGTTGCTATGGAGACATCCCAGTCCAGTTGCCATGGGAAGCCACCTGACCAGTTCTGATGAAGACACTACAGACCAGTACTCATGGAGTCACCAGAGACAAGTTTCCATGAAGACAACCCATACCAGTTCCCATGGAGAAACTCAGACCAGTTCCCATGGAGTCACCCGAGACAGTACTCATGGAGACACCTGAGACTAGTTCCCTTGGAGAAACACCATACTAGTTGCCATGGTAAAACACCAGTCCTGTTGCCATGGAGAAACCCCATACTGGTTCCCCTGGAGAATCCTCATCGAATCTCCAATGGTTCGATGGAGAAACACCTGACGAGTACTCATGAGCCAGCCAGACCAGCACTCATGGAGACAACCGAGACTCATTCCCATAAATACACCCCTTACCAGCTGCTTGGAGACACCCCAGACCAGTTGACCTGGAAACACACCAGTCCAGTTGTCATGGAGAAACCCCAGTCTAGTTTCCATGGAAACACCCTGACCAGTTCCCATGGAGAATCACCAGACAAGAACCCATGGAAACACCCCAGATCAGTTCGCATGGTGACACCACAGACAAGTACTCATGTGGACACCTGAGACTAGTTCAAATGGAGAGACCACATATATATTGCCATGCAGACACCGCATACTAGTTCCCCTTGGGACCTCAGACCAGTACTCATGGAGACACCAGAGACTGGTTCCCATGGAGACACCCCACTCCAGTTTCCATGGAAACACCAAGAGCAGTTCCCATGGAGACTCGCCAGACAAGAATCCATGGAGAAACCTCAGACCAGTTCCAATAGAGACACCCCAGGCTACTTGCAATGTAAACAGGCCAGTCCAGTTGCCATGGAGACTCACCAGACAAGAACCCATGGAGACACCACAAACCAGTTCCCAAGGAGACACTTCAGACCAATACTCATGTGGACACCCGAGACTACTTCCCATGGAGAAACTTCATATCAGTTGCCAAGCAGACACCCATACAAGTTGCCATAGAATCACTCCAGTCCAGTTGACATGAAGAAACCTAAGACAGTTCCAATGGTGACAGCACCTACCAGTACTCATGTGGAAACCCAAGACTAGTTCCCATGGAGAAACTGCAGACCAGTTCCTATGGAGAAACCCCAGATCAGTTACCATTGAGACACCCCAGACCAGTACTCATGGAGACACCCGAGACTAGTTCCCATGGAGAGTCCACATATCTGTTTCCATACAGACACCCCACAACAGTTCCCCTGAATACCCCAGACCAGTACTCATGGAGACACACAAGACGGGTTCCCATGGAGACACCCAATTCCAGTTTCCATGGAAAGACTCAGAGCAGTTCCCATGGAGACTCACCAGACAAGAACCCATGGAGACAACGCAGACCAGCTCCCATGGAGACACTGCAGACCAATACTCATGTGGACACACGAGACTAGTTAACATGGAGACACCCCAGACCAGTTCCCATAGAGACACCGCAGACCAATACTCAGGTGGACATGAGACAAGTTCAAATGGAGAAACCACAGACCAGTTACCATGGAGAAACCCTAGACAAGTTGCAATGAAAACACCAGTCCAGTTGCCATAGAGACACCACAGACCAGTTCCCATGGAGACAACCCAGAACAGTACTCATGAAGACAACGGAGACAAGTTCCCAGGGGGCACCTCAGACCAGTTCCCATGGAAACACACCAGTCCAGTTTTAAGGAGTCACCCCAGTCCAGTTGACAGGGAGACACCCCAGACAAATTCCCGTGGAGAACACCCAGACCAGTTTCCATGGAGAAACCCCAGACCAGTTGCAATGGAAACAGGCCAGTCCAGTTGCTATAAAGACACCCAAGACAAGTTCCCATGAAGAACCCCAAGACCAGTTCCAATGGAGAAACACCATACCAGTTTCCTTGCTCAAACGCCAGTCCAGTTTCCATGAGACACCTGAGACCAGTTCCCATGGAGACTTCACAGACCAGTTCCCATCGAGACACCGCAAAACCAGTTCCCATGGAGACACCCTAGACAAGGACTCATGAGTCACTGAGACCAGCAATTATGGAGACACCTGAGAATAGTTCCCATGGAGACACCCCAGACCAGTATTCATGGAGACACGCCAGAAGAGTTTTCATGGAGACACCCCATACCAGATGCCATGGAAACAGGCCAGTCAAGTTGCCATGGAGACACAGCAGACAAATTCCCATGGAGACACCCAGATGAGTTCCCATGGAGACAACCAATCCAGTTGCCATGGACACCCCAGATCACTTCACCTGGAGACCCCAGAACAGTACTCATGGAGACAACCGATACTGGTTCCCATGGTAACACCCCATACCAGCTGCTTAGATATACCCCAGACCTGTTGTCCTGGAAACATACCAGTCCAGTTGCCATGGAACCACCCCCTTCCATTTTCCATGCAAACACCCAGAACAGTTCCCAAGGAGACTCCCAAGACAAGACCCCATGGAGACACCACAGATCAGTTCCCATGGAGACAACGCAGACCACTATTCATGTGGACACCCGAGACCAGTTCCCATGGAGACACTTCATATCAGTTGCCAACATAAACCTCATGCAAGTTTGCCATGGAATCACTCCAGTCCTGTTGCCATGGAAAAACCTAAGACCAGTTCCCATGGAGACACAACAGACCAGTGCCATGGAAACATGCCAGTCCAGTTTTCATGGAGACACCCTAGAGAAGTTCGCATGGAGAAACCCCAGAACAGTTCCCATGGAGACACACCAGACAAGTATTCATGGAGACACCGAAGAGTAGTTCCAATTAAAACATACCAAACCATTTACCATGGAATCACACCATACCAGTTACCATGGAAACACGCTGGTCCAGTTGCCATAGAAACACCCCAGACCAGTTCCCTTGGAAAAACCAGACCAATACTCATGGAGAAAACAGAGACTGGTTCCCATGGAAATACCCCATACCAGCTGCTTGGATACACCCCAGACCATTTGCCCTGGAAACATACCAGTCCAGTTGCCATGGAGACACCCCATTCCAGTTTCCATGGAAACACCCAGCGCAGTTCCCATGGAGATTCACAAGATAAGAACCCATGGAGACACCCCAGACCAGTTCCCATGGAGACACCACAGACCAGTACTCATGTGGACACCCGAAACTAGTTCCCTTGGGGACACCCCAGACCATTTCCCATGGAAACACACCAGTCCAGTTAACAAGGAGAAACCCAGTCCTATTTCCATGGAAATAAACCAGACCAGTTCCCCTGGAGACACCCCAGACCAGTACTCATGGAGACACCAGAGACTAGTTTCCATGGACACAGCCCATACCAGTTGCCATGGAAACACACCAGTCCAGTTGCCATGGAGAAACCTCACACCAGTTCCCATAGAGTCACTCCAGACCACTTGCCATGGGAACGCGACAGTCCAGTTGTCATGGAGACACCCCACTCCAGTTACTATGGAGACACCATAGACCAGTTCCCATAGCGAGACCCTAGATGAGTCTCAGGGAGACAACCCAGACCAATACTCATGGAGACACCGGAGACTAGTTTCCATGTAGACACCCCATCCTGGTTACCATGGAAACACAGCAGACAAGTTTCCATGGAGACACACGAGACCATTACTGTTGGAGAAACCCAAAACTATTTCCCATGGAGACACCCCATACCAGTTGCTATGGAGACACCAAAGACGAGTACACATGGAAACACCCAGACCAATTCTCATGGAGACACCCAGACCAGTACACATGGAGACACCCTAGACTACTCTCCATGGATTCACCCCATATCAGTTGCCATGGAATCACGCCAATCCAGTTGTCATGGAGTCACCCAAGACAAGTACCCATGGAGAAATCTCAGACCAGTTCTCATGGAGACACCCAAGAACAGTACTCATGGAGACACACTATCCCAGTTGTTAATGGTAACATGCAAGTCCAGTTGCCATGGAGACACCCCAGACCAGTTCCGATAGAGACACCACAGAATGTAACAATGGAGACACCCTAGACCAGTTACCATGGAGACACCCAAGGCAAGTTCAAGTGGAGACACCCCAGACAGGTTTCCATGGAGAAATGCCCAAACAGTTCCCATGGAGATACCCCAGGCAAGTACTCATTGAGACACCCAGTCCAATATGCATGGAGACACCCCAGACCAGTTCCCATGGAGACACCCCTATCTGTTTCCCATGGAAACATGCCATTTAGTTGCCATGGAGACCTCCCAGACCAGTTCCTATGGAGACAAGCCAGACCAGTTCCCATGGATACAGCCCAGACCAGTACTGATGGAGACATCTGAGACTAGATCCCACGGAGACACCCCAGATCAGTCCTCTCGGAGGCACCCTAGACTAGTTCCCATGGGGACACCCAAGACCAGTTACCATGGAAACGCCACTCCATTTGCCACAGACACACAAGACCAATTCTCCTGGAGACACCACAAACCAATACTCATGGAGACACCCCATATCAGTTGCCATGGAAACACGCCAGTCCAGTTGCCGTGGGAACACGCAAGTACAGTTTCCATGGAGACACCCCAGAGCAGTTCTCATGGAGATACCCTAAAAAAGTGCCCATTGGAGACACCACAGACCAATGCTCATGGAGACACCTGAGACTAGTTCCCATTGAGACACCCCATATCATTTGCCATGCCAACAACCCATACCAGTTATCACAGAAACAGGCCAGCCCCGTTGCCATGGAAACACGCCAGTCCAGTAGCCATGGAAATACCTCTCACCAATTCCCATGGAGACACCCCAGACCAGTTACATGGAGACAACCCAGACCAGACTCATGTAGACCCCTGAGACTAGTTCCTATGGAAACATCCCATACCAGTTACTATGGAAACTCTCCAGGCCAGTTGCCATGGAGATACCCAAGATTAGTTTCCATGGAGATACCCCAGACCAGTAGTAATGGAGACACCTGAGATTAGTTCCCTTTGAAACACCCCATACCAGTTGCCATGGAAACAGGCCAGTCCAATTGCTATGGAAACAAGCCAGTCCAGTGGCCATGGAGACACCCCACACCAATTTTATGGAGACAACCCACGGCAGTACTCATGGAGACATCCGAGACTAGTTCTCATGGTGGCACCCCATATCAGTTGCATTACAGACACCCAATATGAGTAAAGACAGCAGTCCAGTTGCTATGGAGACACCCCAGACCATTTCCCATGTAGACACCCCAGACCAGTTCCCATGGAGACACCCCATACCAGTTCATGGACACTCGAGACTAGTTACCACTTAGACTCCCCATAACATTTGCCATGGAGACACCCCATACCAGTTGCCATTTAAACACGCCAGTCCAGTTTCCATGGAGACACCACAGACAAGTTACCATGGAGAAACACCAGACCAGTTCCCATGGAGACACCCCAGACCAGAACTCATGGAGACATCCGAGACTAGTTCACATGAAGATACCGCATAATATTGGTCATGGACACACCCCAGACTAGTTCTCATGGAGACACACCAGACCAGTTCCCATGGAGACACCTCAGAGCAGTACTCATGGAGACATCTGAGACTAGTTCACATGGAGACACCCCGTAACAGTGGCCATGGAGATACCCAGCTAGTTCCCATGGAGATACACCATACCAGTTGCTATGAAGAGTCATGTAGACAGCCAGGCCAATTCTCATCGAGACACCGGATATTAGTTCCCATGGAGACAACCAGACCAGTACTCATGGAGACACCCCAGGCCAGTTGCCATGGAAACAACACAGACCAGTTCCCATGAAGACACCCCAGACTACTTTCCATGAAGTCATCCCATACCAGTTGCCATGAAATCACGCCCATCCAGTTGGCATGGAGACACCCCAGGCAAGTTCCCATGGAGAAACCTCAAACCAGTTCCCATGGAGACACCCAAGAAGAGTACTCATGGAGACACCCGAGACCAGTTCCAATGGCGACACACAAGACCAGTTATCATGGAGACCCTGGAGACAAGTTCCCCTTGAGACACCATAGGATTTGACATGGAAACACTCCGTACCATAGAGACTTGCCAGACTAGCTTCCATGGAGACACCCCAGACCAGTTCCCTCGGAGAAACCACAGAACTGGAGACACCCGAGACTAGATCCCATGAGACACCCCATACCAAGTTGCTATGGATACACTCCAGACTAGTTGCTATTGAGACAGCCCAGACCAGTTCCCACAGAGAATCCGCAGACCAGTTCCCATGGAGACACTCCAGTCAAGTTGCCATGGAGACACACCAGACCAGTTCCCATGGGGACACCACAGACCAGTTCCCATAGAGACACCTAAGACCAGTTTCCATGGATACACCTAAGACCAATTCTCATGAATAAACTCCATACCAGTACTCATGGAATCACCCAAGATAAAGTCCAATGGAGACACCCCATATCAGTTGCCATGGAGACACCCTATACCAGTTGCCATGGAGACACGCCAGTCCAGTTGCTTTGGAGACACCCAAGGCCAGTTCCCTCTGAGACACCAAAGAACAGTACTCCTAGATACACCCCAGACAAGGTCCCATGAAGTCACACCATATCAGTTGCCATGGAGAAACCTTATACCATTTGCCATGGACACACCCCAGACCAGTTCCCATGGACACACCCCAGAGCAGTTCCCATGGAGACACCCCAAACCAGTTGCAATAGAAACATGCCAATTTATTTGCCATGGAGTCACCTCAGACCAGTACTCATGGAGACAACCAATACTACTTTCCAGGGAGACAACCCAGAACAGTTGCCATGGAAACACCTCAGTCCAGTTGCCATGGAGAACCCCAAGCCCGTTGCCACGAAATGCCCCAGACCAGTTCCCCTGGAGACACCACAGACCAGTACTCATGGAGACACCAGAGAGTAGTTTCCATGGAGACACCCCATACCAGTTACCATGGAAACCCGCCAGACCAGTTGCCATGGAGACACTGCAGACGAGTTCCCAAAGAAACACCAGAGACCAGTTCCCATGAGAAACCCCAGAACAGTTGGAATGGAAACATGCCAGTCCAGTTGCCATGGACACAACCTAGACCAGTTTCCATGTAGAAACCCCAGAGCAGTTGCTATGGAGACAACTGAGACCAGTTACCATTAAGACACCCCAGACCAGTTGCCACAAAGTGATGCCATTCCAGTTGCCATGGAGACACATCAGACCAGTTGCTATGGAGTAACTCAAGACCAGTTCAGTGGAAACACCTCAGACCAGTTCCCATGGAGGAACCCCAGATCAGTTCTCATGGAAACAACCAAGTGTAGTTTCCAGAGAGACACTTTATACCAATTGCATGGAAACACACCAGTCCAGTTGCCATGGAGACACCCCAGAACACTTCAAATGGAGACACTATAGACAAGTTCCCATGGAGACACCCAAGACCAGTACTCATGAAGACAGACATCAGTTGCCATGGAAACACATTAGTCCAGTTGCCATGGAAACACCCCAGACCAGTTCTTTTGGAGATACCCCAGACCAGTTCCCATGGAGACACACCAGACCAGTTATCATGGAGACCCTGGAGACTAGTTCCACTTGAGACACACTAGACTGTTTAACATGGACACACCCCATACCAGTTTCCATGGAAACACGACAGTTCAGTTGCCATGGAGACACCCCATACCAGTTGGTATAGAAATAGGCCAGTGTAGTTGCCATGGAGAAACCCCAGACCAGTTCCCATGGAGACACAACAGACCAGTACTCATTGAGACACCCGAAACTAGATGCCATGGAGACACCCCAGACCACTTGCCATGGAAACACGCCAGTCCATTTGTCATGGAGACATCCCAGTCCAGTTGCCATGGAAACATCCCAGACCAGTTCCTTTGGAGACATCACAGAACAATACTCATGGAGATACCCTATACTAGTTCCCATGGAGACACTGCATATCAGTTGCCATGCAGACAACCAGTTGCCATGGAAACCTGCCATTCCAGTGTCTTTGGAGACACCCCAGTCCACTACTCATGGAGACACCCGAGACTACATCCCATGAGACACCCCATACCAGTTGCTATGGACACACTCCAGACTAGTTGCTATCCAGACACCCAGACCAGTTCCCATGGAGCCTCCACAGACCAGTTCCCATGGAGACACACCAGTCAAGTTGCCATGGAGACAGAAAAGACCAGTACTCATGGATCACACCAGTCCAGGTCCCATGGAGACACCCAATTTCAATTGCCATGGAGACACCGCAGACCATTTGCCATGGAGATACCCCATATCAGTTGCCATAGAGACACATCAGACCAGTTGCCATGGACACACCCCAGACTAGTTCCCATGGAGACACCCCAGACCAGCTGAAATGTAAAAACGCCAGTTCATTTGCCCTGGAGACACCTCAATGGAGACAAAGGAGACTACTTATCAGGTAGACATCCCAGAGCAGTTCCCATGGAAATAGGTCAGTCCAGTTGCCATGGAGACACCCCAGACCAGTGGCCATGAAATTCCCCAGACCAGTTCTCCTGGAGACACCACAGACAAGTACTTATGGAGACACCATAGACTAGTTTCCATGGAGACACCGCATACTAGTTACCATGGAAACACGCCAGAAGAGTTGCCATGGTGACACTGCAGATGAGTTCCCATGGAGACACCCCAGACCATTTCCCATGGAGACACCCCAGATCAGTTCCCATGGAGACATTCCAGAACACTATTCATGGATACACTCAAGACTAGATCTCATGGAGACACCCCATATCAGTTGCCATGCAGACACTCCATACAGAGACTCTAGTCCAGTTGCCATGGAGACACCACAGACCAGTTCTCATGGAGACACCCCAGACCAGTACTCTTGGAGACACTGCAGACTTGTTCCCATGGAGACATACAAGACCAGTACTAATGGAGACACTACAGACTACTTCCAATTGAGACACCATTTGCCATGGACACACCCCATACCAGTTGCCATGGAAAACACACCAGTCCAGTAGCCATGGAGACACCCCAGTCCAGTCCTCATGGAGACTCCAAAGAGTAGTTCCCAGGGAGACACAGCAGACCAGTTACCATGGAAACAAACCAGACAAGTACTCATGGAGGCACCCCAGACTAGAACCCATGAGACACCCCATATCAGTTGCGATAGATACACTCCAGAATATTTGCTATCGAGACATCCCAGACCAGTTCCCATGGAGACTCTGCAGTCCATTTCCCATGGAGACACTCCAGTCAAGTTGCCTTGGAGACACACCAGACCAGTTCCCATGAGGACACAACAGACCAGTTTCAAGGACACAACCCAGACCAGTTGCAATGGAAACATGCCAGTCCAGTTGTGATAGAGACACCCCTGACCAGTGCCCATGGAGAAACCCCAAAACATTTGCCACGGTAAAATGCCAGTCCACTTGCCATGGAGACATCCCTGTTCAGTTCCCTTGGAGACTCCCCAGCCCAGCAACATGGAGCCACCCCAGACCAGTTCCGATGGAGAAACCACTGACGAGTACTCATGAGTCAGCCAGACCAGCACTCATGGGGAAACCCCAGAGTAGTTTCCAAGGAGACACCCCCCAGACCAGTTCTCATGGAGACACCCCAGACCAGTTTCCGTAGAAATACTACAGTGCCATTGTCATGGAGGCATCCCAGACCAGTTCCCATGGAGACACCCCAGACCAGTACTCATGGAGTCATCTGTAACTAGTTCCCATGGAGACACCCCATAGCACTTGCCATGCAGAAAACCCTAACCAGTTGCCATGGAAACACTCCAGTACAGTTGCCATGGAGACACCATAAACCAGTTCCCATGGAGACACACGAGAGCAGTACTGGATGAGACACCAGAAACTAGTTCCAATTGAGACACCCCATAACATTTGCCATGAACATAGACCATACCAGTTGCAATGGAAAAACAAGTCCAGTTGCCATGGAGCCATCCCAGACCAATTCACATGGTGACACCGCAGACCAGTTGCCATGATAACATGCCAGTCCAGTTGCCATGGAAACACACCAGTCCTGTTGCCTTAGAGACACCCCAGACCAGTTCCCAGGGAGACACTCCAGACAAGTATTCAGGGAGACACCTGATACTAGATCCCATGAGACACCCCATATCAGTTGCTATGGATACACTCCAGACTATTTGCAATCGAGACATTCCAGACCAGTTCCCATGGAGACTCTGCAGATCAGTTCTCATGGAGACACTCCAGTCAAATTGCTATGAACACACCAGACCAGTTTCCATGAGGACACCAAAGACCAGTTCCCAGGACACAAGCCAGACCAGTTGCAATGGAAACACACCAGTCCAGTTGCTATAGAGATAGCCCTGACCAATTCCAATGGAGACACGCCACACAAGTTCCCATTTAGAAAACACAGTCCAGTTACCATAGAGACACCCCAGACCAGTTTCAATGGAATCACGCCAGTACAGTTGCCAAGGAAACACCCCAGAGCAGTTCCCATAGAGACATTCCAGACCACTTGCCATGGAAACACGCTAGTGCAGTTGTCATGCAGACATCCCAGTCCAGTTGCCATGGAGACACCCTAGACCAGTTCCCATGGCTACACCCCAGGCGAGTTCTCATGAAGACAACCCAAACCAGTTCCAGGGAGACACCGCTAGACCCTTACTCATAGAGACACGTACTCATAGACCCGTTCCCATGGAGGCACCCCAGACCAGTACTCATAGAGACACGTGAGACTAGTTTCCATGGAGACACCCTATAGCAGTTGCCATGGAAACACACCATACAAGTTCCCATGGAGACACCCCAGACCAGTTCCCATGGAGAAACCCCAGATCAGTACTCATGGAGACAGCAGAGAATAGTTCCCATGGAGAAACACCAAACCAGTTGCCATAGTAAAACGCCAGTCCAGTTGCCATGAAGACACCCCAGATCAGTTCACCTGGAGACTCCCCAGCTCAGCAGCATGGAGACACCCCAGATCAGTTCCCATGGAGACACCACAGATGAGTACTCATGATTCAGCTAGACCAGCACTCATGGAGACCCCCGAGACTAGTTCCCATGCAACCACCCCAGACCAGTTCCCATGGAGATACCCCAGACCAGTTTCCGTGGAAACAGGCCAGTGCAGTTGTCATGGAGGCATCTGCGACTAGTTCCCATGGAGACACCCTATATCACTTGCCCTGTAGACACCCCATACCAGTTGCCATGGAAACACTCCAGTGCAGTTGCCATGGAGTTCCCATTGAGACACCCCAGACCAGTTCCCATTGAGACACCCCAGACCAGTTCCCATTGAGAAACCCCAGATCAGTACTCATGGAGACACCCAAGACTAGTTTCCATGGAGACACCCAATACCAGTTGCCATGAAAAAACTCTAGTCCAATTTCCATGAAGACACCCCAGATCAGTCCCCATGGAAACAACCTAGACTAGATGCCATGGACACACCTCAGACCAGCTCCAAAGGAGACACCCCAAACCAGTACACATGGAGAAACCTCAAACCAATTACCATAGAGCAACACCAAATTAGTACTCATGGAGACACGCAAGACAAGTTTCCATGGAGACACCCAATAACCATTGCCATGGAAACACTCCAGGCCAATTGCCATAAAGACACCCCAGAATAGTTCCCATGGAGATTCCTAGAGGAGTTTCCATGAAGACACGCCAGACCAGTACTCATGGTGATAACCCAGACTAGTTCCCATGGATACACTCCATACCAGTTGCCATGGAGACACTCCATACCAGTTGCCATAGAAACACGCCAGTCTATCTGAAATAGAGACATCCCAGTCCATTACTCATGGAGACACAGGAGACTTGATCCAATGAGACACCCCATACCAGTTGCTATGGATATACTCCAGACTAACACTAGGCCTAACCCTAAACCTAGCCTTAGTCCTAACCCTAGCCCTAGCCCTAACCATAGACCTAACCCTAGCATTAACCATAATCCTACCCCTAGCCCTAAACCAAATCCAATCCCTAACTCTAACCCTAGCCCTAAACCTAGTCTATCACTAACCAAAACCCTAACACTAACTATACCCCTAACCACAACCTTAACAATAGAACTAACCCTAGCCCCTAGCCCTAGCCCTAAATCTAACCTAACCTTAGCCCTAACCTTAACCCTAACCCTAGCCATAACCCTAACATTAGATCTAACCCTAGCCTTAACCTTAGTCTAGCCCTATGTCTAGCCATAACCCTAACCATAACCCTAGCACTCACCCTAGAACTAACCCTAGCCCTAGCTCTGGCCCTAAACTTAACATGAACCCTAGCCCAAATATAACCCTAACCATAGATATAACCATAATCATAAAATTAGACTTAACCCTAGCCTAAACCCTAACTTAGCCCTGGCCCTAAGCCTAACTCGAAGTCTAGCCCTAACTCTAGCCAAATATCTAAGCCTAATCCTAACCCTAACCATAATCCTAGAACTAAACTTAATTCTAACCCTACCCCTAACCATAACCCTAACACTAACACTAGCCCTAACCCTAACCCTAACCCTAAACTGTCAAATTAGCTGTATAAAAATAACTTTTTAAGCTATCTGAGCTTTATGAAAATGAATGTTTAAATGTTTAACCAACTTTCTTTCAAAAATGCCAACTCATTTACACTAAATTTTTAATATAACCAGTATCCAATTCATTTATCTGTACTTTGAACTTGATATCCCAGTGACTAAACAGTTTCCTTCAGATATTAATGCTCTTTGAATATATGTATGAAGCATATTCCTAAATATTTACTTGTCTATCATTGTGAATTCTCAGTGTTTATTTTGTACAATGATTCAAGCTCATTCATTGTGAATTCCAAGGGTTTATCACTCTAACCCTAATCCTAACCCTAGACCTAACCCTAACACTAAACTTATCATAGGCCTAGCCCTAGACTGAGCCCTAATACTAGCTCTAACCATAAACCTAACCCTAACCTACAGCCCTAGTTCTATCCCTGGCAATAACCCTAACCCTAACACTAGTCCTAGCCCTAGCCCTAACCCTAGCCCTAGCCCTAACCCTAATGCTTACCCTAACTCTAACTATGCCCAGGCCTAACTCTAACCCTAGCACTAATAATAGCCCTAACCCTAAACTTAACCCTAACCCTTATAATTAACCCTAGCCCTAACCCTAACTCTAACCCTAACCCTATACCTAGTCCTAACTCTAACTCTTACCATAATCCTAAACCTACCCATAGACCTAATCCTAGCCCTAGCCCTAATTCTAGTCCTAGCTCTAGCACTAGGCCTAACACTAGTCCTAGATTTAATCCTAACCTTAATAATAAACAGTCATATAAGCAGTATGAAAATATTTTTTTCAAGGTATCTAAGCCTTATGAAAATGAATGATTAAATGTTTAACGGAACTTCTTTCAAAAATGCCAACTCATTAAGACTGAATTATATATAACCAGTATCACACTCACTTCTCAGTTCTTTGCACAAGATTTCCCAGTGACTAAATTGTGTCCTTCAGATAGTAAGACTCTTTGATCATGTATTCCTAGTGTATGAAGCACATTCATAAATATTTCCCTAGTCTATCATTGTGAATTCTCAGTGTTTGATTTACGTTTGTCGTGTTTCAAACTCATTCATTGTGAATTCCAAGTGTTTTATACACCCTAACCATAACCATACCTCTAGAGCTAGCCCTAATCATAACACTAACCCTAAACCCTAATCCTAACACTACTACTAGCCCTAGCCCTAACCTGATCCCTAAACCTATCCCTAATCCTAACCCCAAACCTAGCCCTAGCCATAAACATATGCCTAATGCTAATGCTAACCAAAACCCTACCCCCAACAGCAGCCTTAGTCCTAAACCATAGCTCTATCTCTAAACCTAGCCCTAACCCTAACACAACTCATAGCCCTTTCTCTTACCCTCGTCCTAACCCTAACCTTATTCCTAACCCTAAACCTACTCCTGGCCCTAACTCTAGCACTAATCCAAGCCCTACCCCTAACCCAAGACCTAACCCTAACTTGAGAGCTAACCCTACCCCTAAACTTAGCCCTAGCCCTAGCCATAACCTTAGGCTTAATGCTAACCCTAATCCTAACCTTACCCACAAACCTGGCCTTAGTCCCAAACTTATCCCTATCCATAACCCTAAGGCCACTCCTAGCCCTAGACCTAATCGTAACCCTAGCCATAACCCTAACCCTAACCTAGTGCTAAGGCTAGCCCTAGCCCAAAACCTAACCATAGCCTTACCCTAGCCCTAACCCTAAATTGTCGTATAAGATGTATGAAAATAATTTTAAGGTATCTGACCCCTTTGAAAACGAATGTTTAAGTGTTTAATGAACCTTCTTTCAAAAGCGCCAACTCATTTAAACTGAATTATAAATGTAACCAGTATCCAACTCAGTTCTCTACACCTTGAATATGATTTCCCAGTGATTAAAGAGTGTCCATCAGATATTAGGACTTTTTAACAAATATACGTAGTGTTTTAAGTACATTCCTAAATATTTCCCTATTCTATCATTGTGAATTCTCAGTGTTTGATTCATTTTTGCCCAGTGATTCAAGCTCATTCATTGTGAACTCCAAGTGTTTATACAGCCTTTTCCCATATATACCAGCTCATTAAACATAAATGACTACTTATTTGAACCCTAACCTAACTATCATTTTGTTTCATAAGAGATTTGAACGCTTTCATATTGTTATAACAGATCTATGAAAATGAGTTTTTAAGTGTTTCATCAACTTTCTTCCAAAAATGCCACCTCAATTGAACAGAATAATAAATGTAAACAGTATTGCACTCACTTCTCAGCTCTTTGAATAAGATTTCTCAGTGACTAAATTGTGTCCTTCAGATATTAAACCTCTTTAAACATCTATTCATAGTGTATGAAGCACATTCCCATATATTTCCCTGGTCTACATTGTGAATTCTCAGTGATTTATTTTATCGAGTGATTCAAGCTCATTCATGGTGAATTCCAAGTGTTTATACAGCGTTTTTTCCATATAAACTCACTCTTTATTTTTTAAAAATATTTTTTATTGATTTTTTACAGAGAGGAAGGGTATATTAGATAGAGAGGCAGAAACATCGATGAGAGAGAAACATCAACCAGCTGCCTCCTGCACACCCCACATCGGGGATGTGCCTGCAACCAATTATACCCACTCTTTAAACATAAATTATTACTACTTTGAACACTAGCATATCATTTTTTATTTCTAAGAGTCTTGAATACTTTCATACTGTCGTATCAGGTGTATGAAAATTACTTTTTAAGGCATCTGAGGCCTATGAATATGAATTTTTAAATTTTTATCGAACCTTCTTTCAAAAGTGCCAACTCATTCAGACTGAATTACAAATGTAACCAGTATCCAACTCAGTTCTCTACTAGCCCTAGCCCTAACCTGATGTTTCAAATACATTTTTAAAAAATAAATCTTTAATGTTCAGATTATTACAAATGTTCTTCTTCCCCCCTCAATTGCTCCCCTCCACCAGGTTCCCACCCCACCTACTGCCCTTTCCCCACCTCCCATTGTTTTCATCCACAGGTGCACAGTTTTTATTCAGTCTCTTCCCACACCCCCACATACCCTTTCCCTAAGAATCGTCAGTCCACTCCCCTTCCATACCTCTGATTCTATTATATTCACCAGTTAATATTGTTCATTAGATTTATTTTAATTCCCCTGGCTTTTATTTTCACTTGTTGATATTTATGTGTTTGTTGTTCATAATTTTTATCTTTATCTTCTTCCTCTTCCTAAAGAACCCCCTTCAGCAATTCATATAATTCTGGTTTGGCGGTGATGAACCCCTTTAGCTTTTTATTATTATTATTATTTGTGAAGCTCTTTATCTGGCCTTTGATTCTGAGTGATAGCTTTGCTGGGTAGAGTATTTTGGCTGTAGGTTCTTGCTATTCATCACCTTGAATATTTATTGCCATTCCCATATGGCCTGCATGGTTTCTGTTGAGAAATCAGCTGACAATCGTATGGGTGCTCCTTTATAGGTCACTACCTGCTTTTCTCTTGCTGTTTTTAATATTCTCTCTTTGTCTTTTGCTCTTGGCATTTTATTTATTTATTTATTTATTTTTAAAATATATTTTATTGATTTTTCACAGAGAGGAAGGGAAAGAGATAGATAGCTAAAAACATTGATGAGAGAGAATCATCGACCAGCTGCCTCCTGTTGGAGATATGCCAGCAACCAAGGTACATGCGTTTGACCGGAATAAAACCTGGGACCCTTCAGTCCATGGACCAACGCTCTATCCACTGAGCCAAACCGGTTCAGGCTGCTCTTGGCATTTTAATTATGATGTGTCTTGGTGTGGTACTCTTTGGATTCCTTTTTTTTTTTTTTTTTTTTTTTTTTTTTGAGTTCTGTGCGTTTCCTGGACTTGTAAGTTTATTTCTTTCACCAGGTGGGGCAAGTTTTCTGTCACTATTTCTTCCAGTATTATTTTGGTATCTCTTCTTCTGGGACCTCCATAATTCTGATGCTGGTTTGCTTGAAATTGTCCCAGAGGTTTCTTACACTATCCTCTACTTTCTGGATTCTCTTATCTTCTTGCTTCTGTGGAGGAGTGTCCTCTGGCTCTTTGTGTTTCATATCTTTGTTTTGATTCTTGAGATCTTCCAGACTGTTTTTAGGACTCTGTGCAATATTTTTTATTTCACACAATGTTTTCTTTATTTTTAGTTGATCCCTTTTCATATTCTCATAGGTCTCGTTTATTTTATCGGCCTTTTTCAGGATATTCTTGAAAAACCTTATAACTGTAGTTTTGAACTTAATGTCCATTCTTTTTTTCTCCCCTCCATCTCCTTCCTTTGTGTCCTGCCTCTCCTCTGCATTTTAGCTTCTTCCCTGATTTATTGGAATATTTTTGTGTGCTAGGTGTTCTGGCAGAGCCCAGTAGCACAGCTTTCCCAGTTACTTGAGGTGGACAGTGTTGGTGTAGCCCTTTGTGGGCTGTGTGCAGTCTTGTTGTTAAGCCTTGCTTGTTGTTGATATCACTGGGAAGCGCTGATCTCCAAGCCAATTGTCTGTGAGGATCAGCAGTGTCTCAGCTAGGAGGGCTTCTGTTCTCCACTTGGATGGGGCGGAGTCTCAGAGTGGCACAGCAAGTGAGTCTCGCAAGATTGATTGCAGGCATGCACCTCTTTGGTATAGGCGCAGACAAGCTTTAGATTTGTCCTTCCTCAGGAGAGTCCTATTCATGGCGAACGAGAAAGCCAGCCTCTGGGAGGGCTTCCGTGCTCCACTTGGATGGGGCAGAGTCTCAGGATGGTGCCAACAAGCTTTGTTTTTTTGTCAGCCCCACAGTAATGGCCGCTGGCTTCACACACCTCCGAGAGATCTCTGCCCACTGCATGGCAGTCTGGCCTCTCCCTGACTGGGGCCGTCTATCAGAGCTATAGGGTGGTTCTGTTTTCTTCCTGAACAAGAAAGCCAGCTGCATATTAGCTGTCCCCCCTCTCTGCGTGCCTGGAGTAAGCCAGTAGCAAACTCAGCCCGCCCTCTCCACGAGCCATGAGTAAGCCAGCAACTGATCTCTCAACAGAAACTCATCAGACCAGAAAGAAATAGAATGAAATATACAAAATCATGCAAGTAAATGTTCTGAATCCGGGAATACTTTACCCAGCAAGGCTATTAATCAAAATTATAGCTGAAATCAGGAGCTTCATATTAATAAAATAAAATAAAAAGACTAAGGGAATTTATTACAACCAAACTAAGAATGCAAGAAATTCTAAAGGGTCTGCTATAAAAAAGGGAGGAAAGAAAGAAAGAAAGAGAGAGAGAGAGAGAGAGAGAGAGAGAGAGAGAGAGAGAAAGAGAAAGGAAGATAGAAAGAGAAAGGAAGAAAGAAAGAAAGAAAAGAAGGAACACAGGGGGAAAAGAATAAAAATGGTGACAAATAAGTACCTACCAATAATAACTTTAAATGTAAATAGATTAAATGCCTCAATGAAAAGACATAGGGTTACAAATATATAAGAAAACAAGACCCATATATAAGAAACCCACCTCAGAAAAAGACGCACACAGACTGAGGGTTAAGGGGTGGGAAAAGGTATTCCAGGCAACTGAAAATGGATAAATAAATCTGGGGTAGCAATACATATATCTAACTAAATTAGATCTCAAAGTGAAGGACATAACAAAAGATAAGGAAGGCCATTTCATAATACTAAAGGGAGCAATACAACAAGAAGAAATAACTCTAGTAAACATATATGCACCCAATACAGGAGCACCCAAATACATAAAAAAAAAAAAAACTCATGGAGGATATCAAGGGAGAGATTAACAGCAATACAATCATAGTAGGAGACTTTAATGTCCCACTATAACCATTGGGCACATCCTCTAAACAAAAAATAAGCAAAGAAACATCAATCTTAAATGACTCACTAGACCAGATGGAATTAATTGACATTTTCAGAACATTTCAACCCAATGCCACAGAAAATACATTCTTCTCAAGTGCACATGTACATTTTCAAATATAGACACTATGTTGGGATATAGGCAAAGTCTCTCCAAATTCAAGAAGATAGAAATCATATCAAGCATCTTCTCAGACCACAGTGGCATAAAACTGGAAACCAACTACAATAAAAACAATCCAAAAAAGTCAAACACATGGAGACTACCCAGCAAGCTATTAAATAATGAATGGATTACCAGAGAGATCAAGGAAGAAATAAAAAACATTATGGCAAAAAATGTCAATGAAAACACAACAATCCAAAATCTATGGGACACAGCAAAACAATCTTGAGAGGGAAGTTTCATAGTTATACAAACCTACTGCAAATAAATAAACAAACAAACAACGGTAATGAATCACCTAACCCTACAACTCAAAGAGTTAGAAAAGGAGCAACCAGAAAGGCCCAGTGTAAGCAGAAGGAAGGAAATGATAAAGATCACAATGGAGATAAATGACATAGTGATCAAAGAAACAATATAAAATATCAACAAAACCAAAGCTGGTTCTTTGAAAGGATAAACAAGATTGATGAACCTCTAGCCAGGCTCACCAAGAAGCAAAGAGAGAGGACTCAAATAAACAAAATCAGAAATGAAAGAGGTGAAATAACAACAGACCCCACAGAAATACAAAGGATTATTACAAAACACTATGAACCAGTTTATTCCAACACACTGGACAACCTGGAGGAAATGAACATATTGCTAGAAAAATATAACTTTCCAAAACTCAATCAGGAAGAATGTAAACAACTCAATAAGCCAGTAACTATGGTAGAACTTGAAGTAGTCATCAAAAAGCTAGCAAACAAAAACCTGAGGCCAGATACTCTCAAGGAAGAACTAAAACCTATCCTCCTCATACTATTCCAAAAAATTCAAGAGCAAGGAACACTTCCAAGCTCCTTCTATGAAACAGCATCACCCTAATACCAAAATCAGATAAATACAACACAATGAAAGAGAATTGCAGGTCAATATCCCTCATGAACATAGATGCCAAAATCCTCAACAAATTTCTAGCAAATCAGATACAGCAGTACATCAGAAAGATCATATACCATGACCAAGTAGGATTTATCCCTGGAATGCAAGTCAACAAACGTGATACATCACATAAACAAACTGAGAGATAAAAATCACATAGTCATATCAATTGATGACAAAAAAAAGCATTTGACAAAATTCAAGACCCTTTTTGATCAAAACTCTCAACAAGGTAGGAATACAAAGATTATACCTCAACATAATAAAAGCTATATATGATAAACCTACAGCTAACATCATATTCAATGAGCAAAAACTAAAATCATTTCCTCTAAGAACAGGAAAAAGACAGGAGATGTCCACTCTCACCACTCCTGTTTAACATAGTACAGGAAGTATTAGCCATTGCAATTAAACAAGAAGAAGAAATAAAAAGCATTCAAATTGGAAGAGAAGAAGTAAAGCTGTCCTTATTTTCAGATGACATGATATTGTACATAAAAAAAAAAAAACCCGAAAGTCTCCATCAAAAATCCAATAGACTTCATAAATGACTTCAGGAATGTAGCAGGATACAAAATTAATGCCAAGAAATCTATGGCCTTCCTATACACCAATAGTGAAATTACAGAAAAAGAGACTAAAAAAGCAATCCCATTTACCATTGCATAAAAAAAAATTAAGATATCTAGGAATAAACTTAACTAAGGAAGTAAAAGACCTATGCATGGAAAACTACAGGACACTGAAAAAAGAGCTATAAGAAGATGTAAACAGATGGAAGAACATGTTCATGAATTGGTAGAATCAACATCATTAAAATTTCCATATTACCCAAACCAATCTATAAATTCAATGCACTTCCCATTAAAATACCAACAGCCTATTTCACAGACCTAGAACAAACTTTCCAAAAATTTATCTGGAATTTAAAAAAGAGCCCAAATAGCTACAGCAATCCTGAGAAAGAAGAACAAAGTAAGAAGGGATATCAATACCAGGTATCAAGCTATATTACAAAGCCACTGTTCTCAAAACAGCCTGGTACTGGCACAAGAACAGACATATAGATCAATGAATAGAATAAAGAACCCAGAAATTTATCTAAATCACTATGCTCAATTAATATTTGACAAAGGAGACATGAACATACAATGGAGTCAAGACAGTCTCTTCAATAAATGGTGTTGGGAAAATTGGACAGATACATGCAAAAGAATGAAACTAGATCACCAACTTACACCATACACAAAAATAAACTCAAAATGGATACAGAACTTAAACATAATATGGGAAACCATAAAAATACTAGAGGAATCTATATGCAGAAAAGTCTCTGACATATGCCGAAAGAACATCTTCACTGATACTGCTGCTAGGGCAATGGAAGCTAAAGAGAAAATAAACAAATGGGACTACTTCAAAATAAAAAGCTTTTGTACAGCAAAGGAAACCATCAATAAAACATTAAGAAAGCCCACTGCATAGGAGAACATATTTGCAAATTATATCAATGATAAGGGTTTAATCTCCAATATTTACAGCGAACTCATGCAGCTTTAAAAAAGAAGATTAAAAAAAACTCAATCAAAAAATGGGCAACTGATCTAAATAGACACTTTTTGAAAGAAGACAGAAGGCTGGCCAAGAGATATATGAAAACCTGCTCAAAGTTAGTAATCATCAGAGAGATACAAATCAAAACAATAATGTGGTACCATCTCACACCTGTCAGAATGGCTATTATCAACAAGTTAACAAATGACAAATGCTGCTGAGGATTCAGAGAAAAAGGAACCTTCGTGCACTGCTGGTGAGAATGCAGACTGGAGCAGCCACTGTGGAGAACAGTATGGAGTTTATTCCAGAAACTAAAAGTGAAACTCCCACTTGACCCAATGATCCCACTTCTAGGAATATATCCCAAGAAACTAGAAACATCAATCAAAAAGGATATATGCACTCCTATGTCCATAGCAGCACAATTCATCATAACTAAGATTTGGAAATAGCCTAAGTGCCCACCAGCAGATGAGTGGATTAAAAAACTGTGGTATATCTACACAATGGAATACTATGCTGCAGTAAAAAGTAGGAGCTCTTACCATTTGCAACAACATGAATGGAGATGGAGAGCATTATGCTAAGTGAAATAAGCCAGGCAGAGAAAGATAAATATCACATGATCTCACTCATTTGTGGAATATTATGAACAACATAAACTGATGCAGGGAATAAATAGATCCAGAGACAGAGAAACATCAATCAGAACATTAAACCTCAGGGAAGAAATTGTGAGTTAATCAAAAACCCAAGAATGCCTGAGAACGCCTTCCTAGCCATACTAGCAATCATCAGACGTACAGTAATATTACCTGGGGCAAATGAGGAAATATTTTGGACTTACGCTCCTGACCCTTCATGGCTAAGACCCCTTACATGGGCTGATCTCCCTCCTGATGTAGTCACCAATAACATCAAACACCTTGGTCGTACAGGAAGACCTTGGGTGGGACAAGGAAATATAATTACACAAGGGTCTCCATCCAGCTTCCCTTTTGTATGACACAAAACCAAACCATTGCTCCTTTGTATGTAAAATTAAAGAGAGATTTTTGGCTTGTGCAGACACCAAAGGAAGGGACTGTCATTACCTTGCTCCTGGGAGAGGTATAGAAAATGTAACAAATACCTTGTCTATAAAAAAAGAAATTGGCAGCCAGTTTAAATTGAAATTGCCATAGCCTAGAACAAAGAATATTCTTACATGATATTATTCTACAATGGTATTATAATTTTTTTCCTCAGATTTGTGTTACCCCCATTACCTATAATAATACCTCGCACCCTTGGGTATCAATAAAAAATCTTTTCTTTGGTACTTGGAGACAAAGGTAACACATCTCTAGATATTTTAGAATTACAATAGCATATTGTATAATTATCCCAAACAAACTTACAAGCTAAATTCTTTGAATATCTGGCAGCAATTTGAAAAGGACATGAATGGATTTAATCCTTTCCACTGTGTAGAGAGCCCCCTAGGAAGGCACCTGTGCATTCTATATCGGCCCCTCTTGTCCTTTTGGCCAAGAGGGATCCTCTTCTCACAATCCAGGTGCTCATAGCTGTTACCTGAGCTTTCTGTTTATGCCGAGTTTGAAACCTTATGATGGCTGGTATCATGGATCTGTCTGGCCCAGTGGTGTGAGCAGGGCCCTCCCTGGAGAAGAAACCTGGGTTTCACAAGTTATGTGATCAGTGCTGGGGCCCCACCAGCAGGCAAGGCGATCCCAAGGCAGGTGCTGGGCATGGAGGCCATAGGCTACCCAGGAGATAGAACTGAACCTCACATCACCCTGCTTAGCCCAGGAGGATGGCTGGTTAGCCAGAGATGGGTAAGATTCCCCAAGGAAGAAACAACCTAAGACAGGCACAGTCGCAGAGGGACAATCAGGAGAGAACTTGGAGAGCAACAAAGGTGGGGCACAGACCCTCAACCTCTCCAACTTTGCAAGGGCTTCAACCCTTACACCTTCTGAGGGAAGTCTCCTGCCCCCACGGCTGCTTACCTTCTCATGCTTGGCTGACAGCAGCTACACTCTTACTGCAACAAGACTTGTTTGAGTTGTCTTGTACCCATGGTGAGGGGAAGTGGTTTTAGATATCTAAATCCAGCCTACCACCAGGAATGCTTAGGGCCTGATCAAGAAGGCAAATAATCCTTTCCACTAATATTTACATGGTAAATAGTATACA
Organism: Nyctalus aviator; assembly: GCA_036971965.1. Taxonomy (NCBI): domain Eukaryota; kingdom Metazoa; phylum Chordata; class Mammalia; order Chiroptera; family Vespertilionidae; genus Nyctalus; species Nyctalus aviator. The sequence continues at coordinate 59,638 of CM072926.1, forward strand.
AGTTTTCAGGCTAATTTAAATAGGATAATTGAAATAAGTGAATATTCTAGAAAAATTAATTGTACTGGACAAAACAGTTCCTAAAGTGTTAACTAAAATTTTTATTGGTAGTTCATCTCATGATAAAATTGCATAACATGTAATGAACCTAAAGCAGTGATATTATAGTGCAAAAAATTAAAATTTAAAAGCTATTAAGACTACATTATAAAAATTTCAAAAGCAGAGGAAAGATGGTGGAAGAATAGATAGGAGGATTCTGAGCCCGGTCCCGAAGCAGAAAGAGAGAGCAACTGATGGTGTTGAGCTGTGAGTGTTTATTAGCAAGCTGGGAGACAGCGAATGCCAGAAGAAACTGCTGGGAGGTACCCCTCACAGGGAGGCTGTGTCCCTTCCCAGAGCTACCTGCCGGCTTCGACAGGGAAACCTCGCCATCTTGAGAGGAAGATAGGATCGTGTCAGAGGCCTGAATATCCACAGCTGCAGCGACCACCAAGCAGCTGTGACCCCCCAGAACACAGATCCGAGGCGGCACGAACACCAGGTCCCACAGGAGTGCCCCACTGCTTGGCGAAAAGGTCAGATTTTGAGGGGAGAGGGTAGAGAGTGCTCGCTGCAAAGACAAAAGGCTGCGCACACAAGACGCGCAGAAGCTGGAGCACAAGGGCGGTGATTACAAGTGGAAGCCCCAGCTGTTGGGTGGGTGTCACCCGTGAAAGTGGACGGGGCTCCTAACAGGGGAGATATCTAAAGAGCAACACATTTGGATCTGGCTCGGAGGGATATCGGAGAGTTGCTGGAGATTGCAGTTGCTTGGACCTGCCCCCTCCCCCCTCCGTAGATCCTGCTTCAAGAGTGTTCATCAAGGGGGGTGGGGGGGGAGCTGAGAGGCTCTAGAGTCCAGGAAGTCAACCTAGAAACACTGCCCCCAGAGGCTAATTCACAAATTGACTCTAGTGTAATAAAAACAAGGCAAAACCTCCCTAAAAATCAGGACTGGATCATAACAATAGAGGATGCGAACGACCTTCATTACTGCAAATTCTATTTAAATTCTTTATTTTTTTTTTAATTTTTAAATTTTTGTTTTTTATTTTTGTTTTAATTATTTGCAACATTTACTCAAGAAACTATCTGTTTTTCTTTTTCCTCACTTGATTTTATCTTTATAACTACTACATTGTATACGTAATCAACATTATTACTGCTACTAATTTACTTTTTCATCTTATTTTCTTTTGTTTATTTTTATTATTTTTATTTCATCATAATATATATATATATATATATATATATATATATATATATATTTCAGGATTACTGTTCTACAGTCTTTATCTATCTTTCCTTCTCCAACGCTTTATTCTATCTCAACCCTACCTTTATGCCTTCACCCTCTTTCTGATCTTTTCCTTTGGTACCCCATTTATCTTAACCCTTTCCTGCTCTAGATTTTCCCCATTCCTTCTGTCTACCCCCTCCTAAAATTTCACCCTACTTGTATATATCTAATTTCCAACTACCTGCTCCAAGCCCATTCACACCTCCCTCACAGTTGTCCTAGAAACAAAACAAAACAAAACAAAACAAAAAAACGGTCTTTCTCTCTAACTCTTTGAAGTTGTATGTTGAACGGTAACTATACTGAAGTTGTATGCTTTTTTCTATAAGATTGATTTGCCTATTCTTTTTGTTTGATTGTATGTTTTTGTTAGCTGGGTTCTAGTCACCTTTATTGATGGTTATTAATATTACAAACACATTTCTATTAAGTGCCTTGTGTGTTGTACCTGGTTGTGTTGTATTTTGTGCCTTTAAATCAAAGCGGGAGAGAGAGAACTACACAACCAGACATCCTAAATCATGGGGAGACCAAAAAACAGCCCACATATGAAAGAAAAGCAGGCTGCACCAGAAAAGGAAGTAAATGAGATAGAGGCAAGCAACCTACCAGAGCAAGAATTCAGAGTAATGATCATAAGATGGCTAAAAAGAATGGAAGACAAATTTGATATGAGTAAGAACCAAGAGGAAATGAAGAAAAAACAAGAAGAAATAAAAAATGACATCGCTACTGTAAAGAACTCAATAGAAAGCATCAAGAGTAGATTAGAAGAAGCAGAGGACCGCATCAGCGAGCTAGAAGACAAGATGGAAAAAAATATCCAATTAGAGCCGGGACCGGCTTGGCTCAATGGATAGAGCGTCGGCTTGGGGACTGAATGACCTGGGTTCGATTCCGGTCAAGGGCATGTACCTTGGTTGCGGGCATATCCCCAGTAGGGGGTGTGCAGGAGGCAGCTGATCGATGACTCTCTCTCATTGATGTTTCTAACTCTCTATCTCTCTCCCTTCCTCTCTGTACAAAATCAATAAAATATATTTTTTAAAAATATATACAATTAGAACAGCTTCTGGAAAAAAAAAATTAAAAAACAGGAGGAAAGTCTAAGGGAACTTTGGGACAATACAAAACAAAACAATATTAGAATAATAGGGGTTCCAGAAGGAAAGGGAACTGAGGAAGACATGGAAAACGTATTTCAAGAAATAATGACAGAAAACTTTCCTGAGATAGAGAAGAAAAAACCCACACAAATCCAAGATGCTCGCAGAGTCCCAAGTAAAATGAACCCCAGAAAACCGACTCCTAGACACATTATAATTAAGCTGGCAAACACCAACGACAAAAAAAGAATTTTAAAAGCAGCCAGAGAGAGACAGAAAGTTACATATAAAGGAACCCCCATCAGACTAGCAACTGACTTCTCCACAGAAACTTATCAGGCCAGAAGGGAATGGGATGAAATATACAAAGTCATGCAAAGGAAGGGTCTGAATCCAAGAATACTGTACCCACCAAGGCTATCGATCAAAAGTGAAGGTGAAATCAGGAGCTTCACAGACAAAAACAGAATAAGGGAATTTATCTCCACCAATCCAGCAATGCAAGAAATGCTAAAGGGTGTACTGTAAAATTAAAGAAATAGAAAGCAAGGAAGGAACACAGGGGTATAGAATAAAAATGGCGTCAAATAAGTATCTATCAATAATAACTTTAAATGTAAATGGACTAAATGCTCCAATCAAAAGACATAGGGTAACGGATTGGATAAGAAAACAAGACCCATATATCTGTTGTCTACAAGAAACCCAACTCAGAAAAAAAGATGCACACAGACTGAGGGTGAAGGGATGGAAAAAGGTTTTCCAGGGGAATGGAAATGAAAAAAAAGCTGGGGTAGCAATACTTATATCTGACAAATTAGAGCTTAGAGTGAAGGACATAACAAGAGATAATGAAGGCCACTTCATAATACTAAAGGGAGCAAACCAACAAGAAGAAATAACCCTGGTAAATATATATGCATCCTATACGGGAGCACCCAAATACATTAAAAAAAAAAACTGCTGGAGAACATTAAGGGAGAGATTAATAGCAATACAATCATAGTAGGAGATTTTAATACCCCACTGTCACCCTTTGACAAATCATCTAAACAAAAAAATCAGCAAAAAAATATCAATCCTAAATGACTCACTAGACCAGATGGAATTAATTGACATCTTCAGAACATTCCACCCCAAAGCCACATAATATACATTTTTCTCAAGCGCACATGGGACATTCTCAAAGATAGACCACATTTTGGGACATAGGCAAAGTCTCTTCAAATTCAAGAAGATAGAAATCATATCAAGCATCTTCTCAGATCATAGCGGCATAAAACTGGAAATTAACTACAATGAAAAAAATCCAAAGAAATCAAACACATGGAGACTAAACAGCATGCTATTAAACAAGGACTGGGTTATGAGAGAAATCAAGGAAGAAATTAAAAACATCCTGGAAACAAATGATAATGAAAACACAGCCATCCATAATCTATGGGACACAGCAAAAGCAGTTTTGAGAGGAAAGTTCATATCCCTACAAGCCTATTGCAAGAAACTAGAAAAAATGGTAACAAATGATCTAACTCTACAACTCAAAGAGTTAGAAAAAAAGCAACAAGAAAAGCCCAGTGTAAGCAGAAGGAAGGAAATAACAAAATTCAGAGCGGAAATAAACGACATTGAGACCAAAGAAACAATACATAAGATCAACAAAACCAAGAGCTGGTTCTTTGAAAGAATAAACAAGATAGATGGTCCTCTAGTCAGGCTAACCAAGAAACAAAGAGAGGGGACCCAAATAAACAAAATCAGAAACGAAAGAGGTGAAATAACAACAGACCCCGCCGAAATACAAAGGATTGTTACAAAATACTACGAACAACTCTATTCCAACAAACTGAACAACCTGGAGGAAATGGACATATTCCTAGAAAAATACAAACTTCCAAAACTCAATCAGGAAGAATCTAAAAATCTCAAAAGGCCAGTGATTTGGGAAGAAATTGAAACAGTCATCAAAAAGCTTCCAGTAAACAAAAGCCCAGGACCAGATGGCTTCACAGGAGAGTTTTACCAAACATTCAAGGAAGAACTAAAATGTATCCTCCTCAGACTATTACAAAAAATTCAAGAGGAAGGAAAACTTCCAAACTCCTTCTATGAAGCCAGCATCACCCTAATATCAAAACCAGACAAAGACAACTCAATGAAAGAGAATTACAGGCCAATATCCCTCATGAACATAGATGCCAAAATTCTCAACAAAATTCTAGCAAATCAGCTCAAGCAGAGCATCACAAAGATCATACACCATGACCAAGTAGGATTTATTCCAGGAATGCAAAGTTGGTTCAATATCCGCAAATCAATAAACGTGATACATCACATAAACAAATTGAAAGATAAAAATCATAAAGTCATATCAATTGATGCAGAAAAAGCATTTGATAAAATCCAACACCCTTTTATGATAAAAACTCTCAACAAGGTGGGAGTACAAGGATCATACCTCAACATAATAAAAGCTATATACCATAAACCCACAGCCAACATCATACTCAATGGGCAAAAACTAAAACCATTCCCTCTAAGAACAGGAACAAGACAGGGATGCCCACTATCACCACTCCTCTTTGACATAGTACTGGAAGTACTAGCCATTGCAATTAGACAAGAGGAGGAAATAAAAGGCATCCAAATTGGAAAAGAAGAAGTAAAGTTATCCTTATTTGCAGACGACATAACATTGTATATAAAAAAAACCCAAAATATTCCATTACAAAACTAATTGACTTAATAAATGAATTTGGCAATGTAGCAGGATACAAAATTAACGCCAAGAAATCTGTGGCATTTCTATACACCAACAGTGAACTTATAGAAACTGAGACTAAAAAATCAATTCCACTTACCATCGCACCAAAAAAATTAAGATACCTAGGAATAAACTTAACTAAGGAAGTAAAGAACCTATACCCGGAAAACTGCACAACACTGAAAAAAGAGATAGAGGAAGATGTAAACAGATGGATACCATGTTCATGGATTGGTAGAATCAACATCATCAAAATGTCCATACTTCCTAAAGCAATCTATAGGTTCAATGCACTCCCCATTAAAATACCAACGGCATATTTCACTGACCTAGAAAGAACTCTCCAAAAGTTCATTTGGAACAATAAAAGACCCCGAATAGCCACAGCAATCCTGAGAAAGAAGAGTAAAGTAGGAGGGATCTCAATACCAGACTTCAAACTATATTACAAAGCCACTGTTCTCAAAACAGCCTGGTACTGGCACAAGAACAGACATATAGATCAATGGAATCGAATTGAGAACCCAGTTATCAACCCAAATCACTATGCTCAATTAATATTTGACAAAGGAGACATGAACATACAATGGAGTCAAGACAGTCTCTTCAATAAATGGTGTTGGGAAAATTGGACAGATACATGCAAAAGAATGAAACTAGATCACCAACTTACACCATACACAAAAATAAACTCAAAATGGATATAGGACTTAAACATCAGACGGGAAACCATAGAAATACTAGAAGCATCCACAGGCAACAAAATCTCAGAAGTATGCCAAAAGAACTTCTTCACTGATACTGCCCCTAGGGCAATGGAAGATAAAGAGAAAATAAACAAATGGGACTACATCTAAATAAAAAGCTTTTTTACAGCAAAAGAAACCATCAATAAAACAACAAGAAAGCCCACTGTGTGAGAGAACATATTTGCAAATGTTACCACTGATAAAGGTTTAATCTCCATCATCTACAAACAACTGATACAACTAAATAAAAGGAAGATAAATGATCCAATTAAGAAATGGGCAATGGACCTAAATAGAATATTTTCAAAGGCAGACAGAAGGAAGGCCAAAAGGCACATGAAAACATGCTCAAAGTCACTAATTATCCGAGAGATACAAATCAATACAACAATGCGGTACCATCTCACACCTGTCAGAATGGCCAACATCAACAAATCAACAAACTACAAGTGTTGGCAAGGTTGTGGAGAAAAAGGAACCTTCGTGCATTGCTGGTGGGAATGCAGACTGGTGCAACCACTGTGGAGAACAGTGTGGAGTTTCCTCAAAAAACTGAAAATGGAACTCCCATTTGACCCAGTAATTCCACTCCTAGGAATATATCCCAAGAAGCTAAAAACACCAATCAGAAAGGATATATGCACCCCTATGTTCATAGCAGCACAATCTACAATAGCTAGAATCTGGAAACAGCCCAGGTGCCCATCAGCAGATGATTGGATCAAAAAACTATGGTACATCTACACAATGGAATACTATGCTGCCATAAAAAAGAAGGAATTCTCATCATTTGCAGCAACCTGGATAGAACTAGAGAACATCATGCTGAGTGAAATAAGCCAGTCAATGAAAGAGAAATACCACATGGCCTCACTCATTTATGGGTATTAAAGAACATTATAAATTGACAAACCAAAAGTCAGATATAAAGACAGTAAAGCAACAAGCAGACTGTAAAATTACAGCATGGACAGTAGGGAGATCTGGGGGAGATAAGAGATCAACCGAAGGACTTGTATACATGCATATGAGTACAACCAATGGACACAAAACTCTGGGGAGGGAGGGTGTGTATGGGAAGGGGGGAGTTAAAATATGTACACAGATAATAATTTAATAAAAAATAAAAAAATAAAAAATAAATAAATAAATAAATAAATAATAAATATACAATTTTTTTTTTCAAAAGCCCCCTAATATTTAAATCAAAAAAGGGTAGATGGTAGAAGAATATCATGTGAGGGAAAATATCCTGTAAGTAAATTACATCTAGAAAATTTTTACTTTAGAAAATTTAGTGTAATGCTAACAGTAAGACACCCATGAAAAACACATACGGTATCAAAACAATACAGAGGGAAATCATTTGGGCAAAAAATGAAACATGATCCTAAGTCAATTTTATAGAAAATATTCCATTACTAACTTTTGGTCGAGAATAAGTTTGTATATTTTCATAAAACAACTCTGAGACCATGTGGATTCTGGCAACAGAGAGGAATTGACAGGACTAATCCAGCCATGAATTCAAAAGAGAAGCATTCCAGAGATGGAAGACACTGACATCTCACCTTGCCAAACTAGTCTGTCACTGAAGGTTGCTCAGGACCAAACCAGAGAGGGTCAGACCTACATTACTACCATTTGTCCACCATCCAGAACTGAAATATCATTGCTGACATGTACTCATAAGGAACTGTTTGGTATTGAAATTGGGTCTCAAAAGAACTGTTGGCCCAGAAAGAAACTCACTATAGACAAATTCATTTGCCTTTCAGCATAACCATTATTGCTTGTCTCATTTTTGGTTCTTATATAAGTGTATTTCTAGTAAGACATGATCTCACTCATCTAGGGGAAGTGATGAACAACATAACTGATGAACAAGAACAGACCCAGGGTCAAGGAAGCATAGATCAGATTGTCGGACCTTAGAGGGAAGGTAGGGGAGGGTGGGAATAAGGGGGAGGGATGAACCAAAGGACTTGGGTGCATGCATACATATGAGCCTAAGCAGTGGTCAAGGACAACAAGGGGGTGGAGCATGCATGAGCAGGGGTGTGGGATGGGAATGGGGGGATGAGAACAAATATGTGATGCTTTAATCAATAAAGAAATTTAAAATATATATTTCCTCTAATTAATTCCCCTCTAATGTACACAAATTTTGTGCATTGGGCCACTAGTAGATATATAAAAGCCAAGCGATTAGAAAGACCAGAATTACAAGAATGAGCAGTTGCATGCTCGCTTTGGCACCACATATACTAAAATTGGAATGATGCAGAGAAGATTAGCATGGCCCCTGCACAAGGATGACATGCAAATTCGTGAAGCATTCCATACAAAAAAAAAAAAAAAAAAAGAATGACCAGTTGCTATGAAGCCCAATCGGGAGCAAGGCCAGCCCCTCCAACCTCCTGCAACCCCTCCCTCCATCCGGGCCTATCCCCAATTGGCCCTCACACCAGGGTGGGGCTGGCTGACCTCCTGCAGGGCCCTCACTTCCCCTTCCTAGCCTGGCCCTTATTGACCCTGATCAGGGCAAGCCAGCTGGACCCCACCTGTACATGAATTCGTGCACATGGCAACTAGTACAATTATATGAAATTTGCAAATTATTGTCCACAAATTTTATTTGAATAGAGTCACACCTATTTGTTTGCATATTGTCTATAACAGTCAAACTATGAGAAAAGAATTGGATTTTAAAGAGACTATAAGCTAGCTCAAGAACTTTGTTACTGGAAATAAGTTGGCAACCATTTGGTTTTCAGAAGGCATTTTGGTATTGAATCAGAAGTCTTTGTCCTTACTGCTCAATTTCTAGATATTGATCCTGAGGACTTAAGAGTTCATTAGCTCATTATTCAGTAAAGCATTATTTAGGTAGTAAAAATCCAACAGAGGTCTGTATCATAACAGCCATTGAAAATGTAAATTACGTTAGTGTGCATTTAAATAAAGATCTTAAACAAGAAAAAAAATAAAGAAACCATAGCCATTTACTTTATGATGCAGAAAAGGTTGCTGACATCTGATCTCAGATTGTGAATTCCCTTTATAATTTTTACATAGCTCTTTAGAAACATTGGTGAGGTCTGTTTTACTAGAAACAATCATTTTCATGATAGATAACTATGCTTTTGACTTTCATGGATATAGAAACATTCTGGAACATCCTACCTAATAAAGAGTGGATATGCTAATTGACCCTTACACCATTGCAAAGATGGTGGCACCCACAGCCAATAAGGAGGGAATATGCTAATTGACTGCCCTGCCCTAAAAAATGGTGATGTCCACAGCCATATGATGGAGACACATAGTCCCCTCAGCCCCACCTGCCTCTGGAGTCCCCCTGTCTTATCAGCCCCCTAGTCCCACAAGGGCCAGCCTGTGGTATAGGCTAGCCTTGGATGGCAGCTGCCCAGACACCTAGGGCTGCCCAAAGCTCAGGTAACCAGGGCTGGCAGTGGCAGCAGCAGAGGTGTGATGTGGCGTCGTCTTCCCCCGATTGCAGGGTCGCCTCCCACCCCTGAGGGCTGTGAGAGGGGGAAGGCTGTGAGAGGGGGAAGGCTGGGCTGAGGGACCCCCCCCCCTTCCAGAGAATGAATTTTCATGCACTGGGCTTCTAATCTATGCATATGCTTTTATAATTTCATGTGATGGTAGTATACACTCAAGTGGACCAGTCCATGGCAGCTGCTGCTCTCTGTACAGGCTCATGATGGATCTCAGATCAATGGGAGTATTTGAATGAGTGTCTGGTCCTTGCAGGCCAATATAATGTTCAGACCATTTATACTCATTGTAAGTTGCCACTAACAACACAAGAATTGGGTTGTGATTTGTCAATGTGTTTCATGATATCATTAAAGACTGATGCTAGTCTTAGTGTCTAAACTGTCATAGTTAACTAGTCCCCAAGACCAAGATATCTTCTCAGACAGTCTAAATAACATGGGGTCCCAGTAGCTCAGCTGTGGGCCTTACTCTTGGAGAGTCCCAGAGATGCTCAGGGCCACAACATCCCTGGCCTTTGGCCTCTCTCTTAGAGATTCCTAATGAGGCCTAGTGCCTGGGCAGCCTGCACCCTGGGCATCTATCCTGTAAGCTCAAATGATGCCTTGTAGCCTAATACATTCAAATTATATGAAATTCACACTCTAGTATCCACAACTAAAGATTTATTTGAATGCAGTTTTAATACAGGCAAAACACCATTTATCTACACTCCGGCTGGTCAAGAAACAGCTTGCTGACCTTTGGTCTAGGACAGTGGTCTGCAAATTGCATCTCTCAGCCACATTCGGCTCTTTGGCCCCTTGAGTTTTTACCAAAGGCCAGCTTAGGAGTACCATAATTAAATTAATAACAGTGTACCTACCTATATAAGTTTAAGTTTAAAAAATTTGGCTCTCAAGAGAAATTTCAATCATTGTACTGTTGATAGTTGGCTCTGTAGACTAATGAATTTGCCAACCACTGGTCTAGGATCTTGAATTTTCTTTATAACCTTTGCATAGCCATTTAAGTACTTTAGAGAAACCAGTTTTTATAAAGATAATTTGTTCATACTAAGTAATAAGTCCTGATTATAAAAATGTCTGTAACGATGTTTCATAAATCCTTGTGAAGTTAGAGTAACTCAAATGAAAGCAGCCTACCGCAGCTGCTGCTCTCTGTACAAGTCCTTGATGGACCTTGGAGGGAATGGGAGCTGGAATGAGCACAGGCCTATCTGGTGCTCAGAAACTCTAGCCTCACTATAAGTGGCCCTTGCCAACACAGGAACAAAGTCTGGGAGAGTGCGAATATCCCGGCCAGTAGGCAACCAATCACCTGCTGGGCTTTGGAGTGTGGTGCAGGGCCCTAGCTTCCAGCTGAGCCTGCCACTAGGTGTGTCTACCTTCAGAGAGAGATCTCTGCCTCTTGGGATTGAGATATCCAGCCTGTTAACATGCCGAAGCTACAGGATATTGAGGGACCAGTAAGATGTCTGCTCACAAAGGGCTGGTGGTGGCACAGTGCAATCCTGCCAGTATTAGGGAAACTGACACAGTGGAGCTGGTAAAACTGGAGCCACTGATAGAGAAGAACTGCAAATGGGAAATCAATGACCCACGTAAGGAAGAGCAAGCATGCCAAGGAGGAGGAGGTGTGGTCCTCACCCTTCTGCTGCATGCACTCCATGCCCTGGAGAAGATGGAGAAGTTCATTTGTGAGGTCTGGAAGAGACCTGGTGGGCCATCAGTATGATGTGCTCCCTGACTGGCTGAAGAACTGCGATGCACTGCCTCAGGCCATATGCATCTCCCGCATCCATGCAGAAAGCAGCTGTAACTGGGCTCCCCTGTGTGGGTTTGTGCTGTTTTCTTCCTGGGACTCGACATGCTCACACCAAATATGTATTCCACGGCTCCCGTAGGAGAAAGTGTTTTGTTTTGTTTTTAAATATATTTTATTGACTTTTTACAGAGAGGAAGAGAGAGATATAGAGAGTTAGAAACACCGATGAGAGAGAATCATTGATCAGCTGCCTCTTGCACACTTCCTACTGGGGATGTGCCCACAACCAAGGTACATGCCCTTGACTAGAATCGAACTCAGGACCTTTTAGCCCACAGGCTGATGCTCTATCCACTGAGCCAAACCAGTTTTGGCCAGAAGGTGATTTTGGAATGTTCTTGGAGCAGTGCTCTGCCTCAGCTCTGCCTGGCTCTTTCCCATCATCTACTGCCATTCATAGAGAGTTTCTGGGACAGTTTCCATCCTGGATTATTCAAAGATTGCTCTCCTGAGTATGGGAGCTGTGTCCCTAGGCTCTGTCACTCTTTCTACTGATTCCACAGCCACAGCTCACCTCTTTTCCAACGTCTGTGTCCTGGGCATTTCTGCCAACATCATGGCACAGGGGAACCAGTCAGTCCAAATCACCAGCAGAAAGTGAAGGAGTGTTCCTGGGACTTGGCTTGAGTGGCCTTATGCCCAACATGCACTTTACTATCACCAGGGCCAAACACCAGGGTGGCTTTCACTTAGAGATGCTTGCAGCAATTACTGAGAGACACAGGGGCCTCTTAGGGCAGGGCTGACAGGAAGCCAATGCTGTCTGCTCCACCCTGAGACTCTGCCCCATCCAAGCTGAACACAGAGGCTTTTGCAAGTCTTGTCTCATAAGGGTGTCTCCAGCACAGAAGTTCTCCCAGCATAGACACAGCTGATCCTCACAGCCAATTGGTCTGAATTCAATCCCTACCAGTGATATAAACAACAATCAATACTTAACTAGAACAAGACTATGCACCAAGAGTGTCCACCTCAGGTAACTGGGGATGCTGAGCCACTGGGCCCTATAGGACATCTTGCACAAAGCCACTATCAACTCAGGGAAGCAGCCAATTGCAGAGACAAAGAAACAGATCACAAATGAAAGAAATGGAGGAAAGCAAACAACTGGCTAGAAAGTTCAAAATCATGGTTATAAAGGTTTTTTTTAAAGAATTTTCTAGAAAAGGCCAATAAATTTAATGAAACCCTCGAGGATATGAAAAAGGACTAACTAGAAATTAAGCATATACTGACTGAAATTAAAAAATAATATACAGAGATCTAACAGCACAATAGAGGATCACAGAATCAAGTCAAAGATTTGAAATACAAAGAAGCAAAAAGCACTCAAGCAGAAAAGCAAAAAGAATCCAAAAATATGCAGGTAGTATAAGGAGCCTCTAGGACAACTTCAAGCGTACCAACATCCAAATTATGGGGGGTGCCAGAAGAAGAGAAAAAGCAAGGTACTGAAAATCTATTTGAAGAAGTAATGACAGAAAACTTCCCCCACTTGAAAGAAATAGACTTACAAGTCCACGAAGCACACAGCACACCAAACAAAAGGAATCCAAAGAGGACCACACCAAGACACATCATAATTAAAATGCCAAGAGCAAAAGACAAAGAGAGAATCTTACAAGCAGCAAGAGAAAAACAATTAGTTACCTACAAGGGAGCATCCATACCATTGTCAGCTGATTTCTCAACAGAAACTATGCAGGCCAGATGGGAGTGGCAAGAAATATTCAAAGTGATGAATAGCAAGAACCTACAACCAAGATTACTCTACCCAGCAAAGTTATCATTCAGAATTGAAGGGCACATAAAAAGCTTCACAGATCAGAAAAAGCTAAAGGAGTACATCACCACCAAACCAGTATTATATGAAATGCTAAAAGGTGTTCTTTAAGAAGAGGAGGAAGAAGAAAAAGGTAAAGATAAAAATTATGAACAACAAATACATACCTATCAACAAGTGAATCTAAAAGTCAAGTGAATTAAAAATCTGAGGAACAGAATAAACTGGTGAATATAATAGAATCCAGGGCATAGAATTGGAGGAGATTGATAATCCTCAGGGAAAGGGGTGTCTGTGTGGGGGGTACGGGAAGAGACTGGACAAAAATCATATACCTATGGATGAGGACAGTGGGGGGAGGGGGAGGTAAGGGCAGAGAGTGGAGTTCCTCAGGTGGAGGGGAGTTATGGGGGGAGGAGAAACAATTGTAATAATCTGAACAATAAAGATTTATTTTTAAAAAATAAAAATAAATTAAAAAGAAAATAATAATAATAATAATAATAATAAAAACTCACCTTCAATTCTAAATGATAGCTTTGCTGGATAGAGTAATCTTGGTTAAACATCCTTGCTATTCATCATTTTAAGTATTTCTTGTCATTCCCTTCTGGCCTGCAAAGTTTTTCTGAAGCAAGTCCTGCTCCATAGGGGTGTCACCTGCACAGCAGCTCTCCCACTGTAGGCACAGCTGGCCCTCACAGCCAATTGGCCTAGAGGTCAACTCCTCCCAGTGACACAAATAGCAACCAAGGCTCAACTACAAGATTGTGCGCAAAGCCCACACAGAGGTGCACCTAGAGTGTCCAGCTCAGTGACTGGGGAGGCTGAGGCACTGGGCCCTGCAGAACGCCTACTACACAAGGCCACTCTGACAATTCCAGAAGACAGAGCAGCTCTACCCAATACATGGAGACATTCATAATCTCTTAAAATAAGTCAAGATCATTTCAAAGAGGATTTTTTATTTTAAGAAAAAAAGAGGCAAAATTAAAAATCGCATCCAGCATTTACTTTGCAGAACCCATTATAGAGGTAATGAAACTGCCAAGATTAAGAATGGCCCTTCAAGCTTTTTCCTGAAAGACCAGACTCAGCATCTCAGCCTCAGGCTGCACTAGTTTTGAACGTGTCTGTGAGCATCTGTATTTTATTGCCACAGATGCTGTGTATCTGTGAGCATGGTCTGAGTATGGTTGATTTTTGCTTTACAACATCTTGGCTCAGGGGAGGTTTTCTGGGAATGTTATACTTTAAGCCAGCATCAAAAGCTATGTAGATACATGAGGAGAGAGGGAGACTTATGAAATCGATAATTATATTCTTAGAAATATAGTTTCTTAAATCTGAAGTTGTCTTAATGCTGTTAGTTGTAATTCATCCAATATAAAACACATTTTATGCTTTGTGCATGAACTTTTGGTGGCACAGAAATGGCAAGAATGTGTGTTGATGGTACTTGAAACTGATAATAGGGCCACAGTTTTTCTCTTTGTTTTTTGCAACTTGAAATGCTCACCATTGACTGGATAGTGGGGACAGGTCATTTAAAAATCAATCTTGTATCCAAAGACTGAGAATAATGATGTTGAGATCTGAGATTCTGGATTTGAAACATTAGCTTAGATATGCAGCATTTATGCCCTCAGGGTGCACTATGAAGTCCTGCTGGAAGTTCTGGGCACTCTGTCACAGTGGTGCTGGCGTGACATGTGTCTCATCCCTGGTCCTAGCTGCCAGTCTCTGTGCTGAGTGTGTAGCAGAAGTGTGACAAATCCTGGGATGGGGAGCCTTTCCTCTTGTTGTAGAAGTCTGTACCTATGGCCCAATGAATAAGCTCTCCCTTCTAATGGCTCTGTTTCCACAGAAGGGCCTTCTCCATAGAGGACAGGGGAGCCTCCTGCCATAGAGAAGCTCCCCTTCCTAGAGAAGATCTCCCCTTAGAGAGGACGGTAGAGGGAGCTCCCAGCAAGGAGAGCTCATCCCTAGTAAATGAGGCCACTCCACTTCTTGAATAAAGGAGCTTCTTTCTAGAAAGGAGGCTCTAGGGCAAGCATGTCAAACTCACAGTCCAAGGGCTGCATGCAGCACATACCGAATATTTTCACAGCCCAGCCAATATAACAGTATGTAAGAAACGTTTTAATAAAAATTTTGTAACTTAATTTTTATAATATCATGTTATACATAATTATTAATAACAAACTACAACGTTTGCTAATGACTGATTACACAATCACGATGCATTCATTTCCCTTACGCACCTTACTCGCAGGCGCACCATTTCCCTCCACTAATACCAGCAGAGAATATTTCAGCAGCTGATGGTCACATCATTAGTCTTGGACTGACCTGTTCAGTGTACGTAACAGGAAAAATTTGCTTTCGGAGAACAAGAAAAATAGGTTTATTTGTGTTACATTTATGAATTGGTGTAGTTATTCAATGTCTGGTAAGTTGATGTTCAAGAAAAAAACGTTAATTTTTATTAAAATGTCCCATTATTTTATGTTAACAAGGACTCATTTATTTCAGTCCTTTGTATATAGCATGTCTCTATCCCGGAATAAACCTATGTTTCTATGAAAATGGAAGCTTTTGTTTTTTTGCAGCCCACGTAAACTTACACTTTATCTGGCCCGTGTTAACCTTGGGGTCTGACACGCTTGGTGTAGGGAGAAACATACTCTTTGGAGAGGTGGACTCCCTCGGCCCTTCCAGGGAGTGAGCCCAGGCTAAGGGGGTCTTTCTTTTCTTTTTTTCTAGTGGGAGCACTTCTCCAGAAGGCCAGCGCCTTCTTTGGGGGGCTCCCTAGCCCTCACTAAGAAGCGAGCCCTCTCTGGGGAGGAAATCCACTCTACAGAGGGAGACCCTCCCCTTTGTTTTGGGGGAGCCCCCCTCCTTGAGGGGCCCATTTCAAGGCTGGAGGCTCTCCTAGCTCAGAGTTATCGCCCTCTGGGGAAGGAACCTGTTCCCACAACCCTGGAGCCAGGGGACCGGCGCTTGCACTTCCCAGCCTCTGGGTCAGGAGGCCAGAGACCAGCGCCGGCTGCGAGGCGGAAGGCCTTTTCCACCCTCCCTGCCTGGCCCCAGAGGTCGCAGCCCGAGGGCAGAGCGCGGCCCAGGGTAACCGGTGGGGGCGCGACGCCAGGGACAATGAGCGACGCAAGGGGCGTGACGCGCTGGGGGCGGGGCGGGGCGGGGCCTGGCAGGAAGCACAGGGCCTACCGCCGCGGAAGAGGCGGTCATGTGGCTGGGAAGATGGCGGTTTTTCCCTGGTAAGCGCTTTCCGCCGCCGAGCTTAGGGGAGGGTCGTCGTTGGCGGTGCGGGTCCCGGCGCGTCTGTGTGCGAGCTGCGCCGCCTTCGGTGCAGGCGGAGCCCCGGCCCGGCCGTGTGGACCCAGACGAGCTCCTTGCAGCCGGCGGGAGGGCCTGGTTCTCTCCGCGCCAAGCCCCGGCCCTGAGAAAACTGTTCCCGGCTTCCGCTTTCCGAGTCGAGCTGGGGTGGGTTCTAGGGGCGCTGGAGGCCAAGAACGACGGACTCCGCCCTGAGGCTGGCCGGCCCGGAGACCCGTTTGCTCCCCGAGTTCCTCTTCATCTAGCCGAGTCTTGGTTTCTGGTCCGGAAAAAGGCGCCGCTCGTCCTACTGGGTGCGGACCCTGTGCCGGGCACTGGGAGGCCGGGCTCGTAGACTGTTCTGCTCGCGGAGCTGACAGTTCCGCGAGAACGATTCACAGGATAGAAGGGGATCCAAAGAAGGCATTTGGATGCCCCCCGGGGGGCTCGGATGGTTCCCGAGAGGCAGAGTCAAACTGGGTTTTGCAGCATGTATAGGAGCTCATTAGTGGAGGAAGTGGCATCTGCGAAGGCTCCAGGCTTAGCGGGGCTTTCAGGCCCCCATGGTGCTCCGAGTGTGTGGAGAACGCGAGCAAGTTGTGATGGTGATAGTGGAAACGTTTGGGATTGAGCTCTCCCGGATGTTTCAAAAAGGGCGATACTTTTCTGATAGTTCTTTCCAAATAATGTGAAGTGGTTTTACATCGAGTGAACAAATGAAAGAATATACACTATACAGCCCTAGACCTTAGAAATAATCAGATACAGGCACACCTTGGAGATTTTGGTGATTGGGTTCCAGACCTCTGTGGTAAGTGGAGTATCTTGCCTTCAGTTTGTAAAAGAGAAAGCACCATCTGTGAAGTACAGTAAAATGAGGTCTGCCTGTACAATCTTCTGGTTTCCTGCTTGTTTCACAGCTATCTTCCCTGCATTCCTTTCACCCAGCTCATTGTCTTCCTCCCAAAGCTTTGGCACGCTAAAGCAGGATGAGGTGCCACTGAGCTTCTCCTCCCGACTTTTCTTTGACCTGGTCACGCCAAGCAGCTTTTAGGCAATTATTAAAGCTCAAGCACTGAAAATAGGAGAAGCATCTGGCCTCAGTTATCTGGAATGTTGTCATCAGAAAATTTAAGAAGCTGCTGTTTTCATTTTTACCTCTCAGTATGTTTTTATCTTTACTGTTTTTCATTTTAAAATTAGGAGAGGAGCCACTAGCCTTTTAGCATCTGGGGTCTGTTATTGTTTTTGACGTATATCAAGCCTTTATTTTGTGCCTGACACTCTCATTTAACTCTCAGAACAACCCCATTTTTCAGATGAGGAAATTAAAGCAGAAGGATGAGTCTGTTCACTTAGTCAGAGAGCCTCACTCAGCAGGAGTGCTGAAGTTTTTCAGCCCAGAGCCTGGGACCTTACTCCTTTTGAGTTGTGAGCTCCCCAAGTCCAGCTGTGTTGTCATGGATCTCCTCAGAATCCCTCTTTTCACAAACTTAAAAAAACCATGCACATAACATTTCCTGTTTACTCCCTTGTTACAGCACCCTCAAAATCGCCACCCATTGGTTAACCTAAAATTTTACATCATTTAAAAATTTTACTGTTGGTGAGGGAGGTTGAGATTGTGGGAGAACAAAACTATGTGGCCAGATTGTCATTAGTAAATTAAAAAGTCACTCAATAATTAAAATAGCTGACAAAAGTATGTAGTGGATTTTGGCATCTCCAGTATAAGGAGGTAAACTTGGTAATGAGTAGCAGAATTTCTACATATCATATTCTCAGATGTAAATTATTCAAAAATAGGGTGTTGTCTACCTTTAATGCATATATGTCACCTAGGGATTTTGTTAAAATGCAGTTCCTGATTCTGTAGGGTAGTTCAGCGCTCCCCAGCTGATTCCCTTCCTAGGGACCACCCTTGGAGTAGCCTTGGGCTAGACCCAGCCAGGAGTAGAGGTGTGAGATGTTGGCCTTTTTTTTCTGTGGCATCTGACAAGGAACCAGAGGAGCCTTTTGCATCTCTGGGGCCTGGGATTATAGGTGGGTGTCTGCTGAGCAGCTCTGTTAGCAGGAAGAGGGAAAGGCTTTTTGTGAAAATATCCACTTAGAGGTCGCTGTTCGCCTTACCAAAGACCCAGTCATTATAGAAAATGCTGTAATGTCTCAAACTGCAAGAAATGCTGAGGAGCAAAAAGTAAATTTGAGGAAATAATGGAAGAAGTGATAGAAAAAAATAAAAATAAGCAGCTTGACATGACTTCAGGAAGGGTAAACATTTATTTTTTTTAAGGTTTCCTAGAAGTCATCATTTATTTTCCAAAGACTTGTCTCCCCTCAAACTTAAAATATATATGTATATACATACACTTATATCAAAGCTCAGTCCTTTAAAAGAAAGGTAGACAGTTGCTTAATTTTTTCAGGTTCTGAAGACAACTAATAGGTGATCTATCGAATTTTTGAATTCGAGAATTGGACTACCTTGGTTTACATCTCTTTCTCATTTGCTGCTGTCATCTGACAAGTTATCAACACTAACAAGTTTCAGCATCTCTGAAAAATGGGCAACATCATAGCATTGTCGACATAAGAAACACCCAAACCTGTGGAGAATTTTTATGAGCTTATTTGAACCAGCCTTACAACAATTGCTGAGAAGCAAAATCTCAACAGACTGAGAAAATGCTTCAGAGACTGGCACAGTGTATTTTGCACAATAGAATCAAAGGAGGAGATGTAAGGAAGGTTACGTGAAATTCATTGGTGGTAAAATGGGGCAGAGGACAGCAGAATTAAAGGAGAGATGCATACTGCTTTTACTTGGTGGGTACAGGATAGTTAATTAACATTTACAGCAAATAGAGATGGTATGCAGAGAACAAGGTAACAATGAGGGGTTCTTTGGTCTCTTGCTCTGGTGGGGAGGTTGCGTCCTAAGGGGTCTGGAATAAAAACAAAGGTCATTACTCTGACATTCCAAAGACAAGTTATTTTAGTTGCAAAAGGACAGGTAAAGGTTTACCTTTGTCAGGAAGCTGCAGGCCTAGCATGTGAATACCTGCCATGACTGGCTTTTAGTTAGGATTTTGTTGTTATTTAGCCCATCCTATACTGTTACTTCTGTTTCTCTGAGTTTTTAAGGCCACGTGTAGTTTCCCTTGAGCTGTCAAGTTTATGGCCCCCTTTTCTTCCACAGCACCTACCTCCTAGGGTTGATTTCATGAGGAAATAGAGGTAAAAAAGTTGGCCTCGTTCTTGGTTTTCAGTAATCACCTAGTACATGGGAACTATTATTATACTGTTGCATATCAAGTCATATAATGCTTTTGAGGTAATGCTTTTCTCAGCTGTTGATTGACTTGTTAATTATAATAGGGATTCAAACATATCTGCAGCTGAATTTCAGGTCAGATAACATTTCTGCTCATTCTGTTGATCAAGCAGGTGATCTGAAAGGAGAACAAGTGTAATTCTGTGTTAAAAACTTCATGATGGCTATTATTCTGACTTATTTATTATTGGGGTTTTCTTATTACTTTATTTTTTATTCAATTTATTGGGTTGACATCCTATATAAAAGGCTAATATGCAAATCAACCAAACAATGGAACAACTGGTCCTTATGACATGCACTGACCACCACGGGGCAGACACTTAATGCAGGAGCTGTCTCCTGGTGGTCAATGCACTCCCATTTTGGGAATGCCACTCAGCCAGAGCTGGGTTCACATCTGGCTAGCACAGCCGAGGTAGCGGGAGTGTCTCCCACCTTCACAGCAGTAATAAGGATACCCCTTTCTCTTGCCATGAAGACTGTAAGTATGGTTGTTTTGTTTTTGAGGCTCACTTGCGGACCAGGTGTTTCTTGAATCTGTAGTTTGATGTCTTTCTTTAGTTTGAGAAAAATGTCAGCCTTATCTCTTAAAAACTGCTTCTGCCCATTCTCTCTTCCTCTTTGATTTCCAATTGTATTTGTGTTAGACGTTTCTTCATGTCTCTATGTCTTCTATACTCTTATATGTACTTCCTGCCTTTGTTTTCTTCCTGCTTCAGTGTAGATACTCTCTTCCCTTATATTGTCATCTCAACTTGTTAAGCCCTCACAAGACTGATGAAAACTCTGCTCTTCACCTACTTTCTGCTTGGCTTCTCTCTTTTGTTCTACATAACTTAACTGGCAAATACTTTGTGGGAAAACCAGGATTTCTCTGTTCTCTGGACTTCCTTCTTTTCATAAGCTCTTTCTTCAAGCCCTGGCTGTCTCCATAGCCCCAAACCCTAGATGAACTCTCCAGTCCTGTAAGGTTTCCTGGAAAGGGGCTTTAAGGAAACCTTATAGGACTGGAAAGATCATCTCTCTTCCTGGTTCCAGCGTCTCATCCATGTCAAGATTAAACAAGTGCCCTGCGGAAGCTGGCTTCCCCTTGGTGAACTTCCTTTGGTGTCTGGCCTGGCAAGTCTTATAAGCCTTAGTAACTCCTTTACTTTCACATTGATTAAATTTTTTATTTTCCATTTAGCATTTCTGCTTGATCTTCTATAAACCACCTCATTATTGAGAAAGGCTCAAGAACAAATTTTTGTAATGTTATATATTTCCTAATTGGTTTCTGGGTTTTGCTGTTTACCAGGCATTCCAGGAATAGGAACTATAAGGCTGAATTTGCAACATGCCGTCTGGAGACTGTGCCATTGGAGTTTGGAGACTATCACCCACTGAAACCCATAACTGTAAGTTTTGTCAAAGGCCTCCCTAAATGATATCCCTGTTCCATAAAATTACAGGCAATATTTCTGGGTCTTTAATGTCTTGAGAGCAGTAGCTTCTTTTGCATATTTATATCAATCAGTTTCTTCCCTGCCCATTTTTTTTGTGGTGTTGACCTCATCCACCATCATTTTTTAAAAATTAAATCTTTATTGTTGCAATTATTACATATATTCACCCCCCGCCCCTCCTTCTAGCCTACTCCCACTGCCTGCCCCAGGCCTTCACCACACTGTGTCCATGGGTTATGCATTTGTACATACAAGTTCTTTGATCTCTTCTCACCCCCACCTTCCCTCTGAGATTCATCAGTCTTTCCATGCTTCTATGCCTCTGGATCTCTTTTGTTCATTAGTTTAATTTTGTTCATTAGAGTCCCCATACAAGTGAGATTATGTTATACTTGTCTTTCTGTGACTGACTTATTTCTGAAGTCTGTTTTGTTGCATTGATCTATATGCCTATTCTTGTGCCAGTACCAGCTGTTTTGATTACAGTGACTTTGTAGTATAACTTGATATCTAGTATTGTGATTCCTCCAAATTTCTCTTTCTTTCTCAACATTGTTGTGGCTATTCGGGGGTCTTTTTTAATTTCATATAAATTTTTGAAGTGTTTGTTCTGTGAAATATGTAATTGATGTTTTAATAGGGATTACATTGAATTTATAGATTGCATTTGGTAGTATGGACTTTTTAATGACATTGATTCCCAATCCATGAACATGGTATATTCTTCCACGTTTTTATACCTTCCTCTACCTTTTTTTTCAATATCCTTTAGTTTTCTGAATGCAAATCTTTTACCTTCTTGGCTAAGTTTATTCCTGAGTATCTTAATTTTTTTCTTGTGATGGTAAATGGGGGTGTCAGAAGAAGAAGAATCGAAGCAAGGAATAGAAAACCTGTTTGGACAAATAATGGCAGAAAAATTTTCCTAACCTGGCAAAGGAAAAGGTCACTCAAGTCCAGGAAACAGAGTCTCAGCCAAGATGAACCCAAAAGGCCCACAACTAGGAACACATTAATTAAAATTGCAAACATTAAAGACAAAGAAAGAATCTTAAAGTCTGCAGAGAGAGATAGAAACTTACCTACAAGGGAGCTCCCATTAGCATGTCAGTTGAATTCTCCATAAGAACACTTCAGGCCAGAAGGGAATGTAATGAAATATATTACAAAATGAAAACCAAGGGACTGACCCCAAGACTACTCTATTCAGCAAGACTGTCATTCAAAATCAAAAGATACCTGCCAGTCTGGCTCAGTGGGAAGAGCGTCAGTCTGTGGATTGAAGGGTTCCAGGTTCGATTTCGGTCAAGAATACATGCCTTGGTTGTGAGCTCAATCCCCACTGTGTGGAGGGGTGCAGGAGGCAGCCAACGAATAATTCTTCCTTATCATTGATGTTTCTATCTCTTCCCTTCCTCTCCAAAATCAATATATTTAAAAGGAATCTAAGTGAAATAAAGAATGCCATAGGAAAAAGAGGAGGCTAAAAGAGTTTTTAATACCACTCAGACAGCAATGCAAGAAATGCTAAGGGACTGCTGTAAAAAGAAGAAATAGAACATAGGCATACAGAATAAGAATGGCATTCCTAATCGGTTTGGTTCAGTGGATAGAGCATCAGCCTGCATACTGAAGGTTCAAGTCTGGTCAAGGGCACTTGCCCGGGTTTTGGGCTCCATTCCCAGGTGTGGGCATGCAGGAGGCTGCCAATCACTGATTCTCTCTCATCATTGATGTTTCTATCTTTTTCTCCTTCTCCCTCCCTCTCTAAAATAAATAAAATGTATTTTAAAAAATGAATAAGAATGGCAATAAGTAAGTACCTATCAATAATACCTTAAATATAAATGGCTTAAGTTCTATCAAAAGACATAGGGTAGCAGAATGGATAAGAAAACATGACCCATATATATGCTGTTTACAAGAGACCTATGTCAGAACAAAGGACTCACACAGACTGAAAGTGAAGGGATGGAGAAAAATATTCCAAGCAAATGGAAATGGAAAAGAAAGCTGGGGTAGTAGCAATACTAACATTTGACAAAATAGAGTTCAAAGTGAAGGGCATAACAAGAGATAAAGAGCACCACTTCATAATACTAAATGGATTGATACAAGAGGCTGTAACTCTGGTAAAGGTATATGTATATCTAATACAGGGGTATCCAAATATATAAAAAATAACTTCTGGAGAAAATCAAGTGAGAGATCAACAGTGATATAATCATAGTAGGGTACTTTTAATACCCCACAAACATCACTGGAAAGATCATCTAGACAAAAAAAACAAGGAAACAGTGATCCTAAACCACACACTAGATCAGTTCGAATTGGTATTTTCAGAACATTTCACCCCAAAGATACAGAATAAACACTCTTCTCAAGTGCACATGGGACATTTTCAAAGATAGACCACATGTTAGGATTCAGGCTAAGTTTCTACAAGTTTAAGAAGATTGAAATCAAATTAGGCATCTATTCAGATGACGAAGGCATAAAACTAGAAATCAACTACAATAAAACCAAACATATGGAAGTTAAATAGCATGTTATTAAACAATGAATAGATTACCAAAGATATCAAAGAAGAAATTAAAAACATCCTGGAAACAAATGAAAATGTACACACAACAATCCAAAATCTATGGGACACAATAAAAGCAGTCCTGAGAGGGAAATTCATAGCACTGTAGTCCTATCTAAAAAAACAAAAAACAAAACTAAAAAAAAACAACAAGAAAAACTTGTGGTAACTTGTCTATCACTAAAACTTAAAGATTTAGAAAGAGAACAATAAAAGCCCAGAGTAAATACTAGAAAGAAATAATGAAGACCAGAGTGGGAATAAATGACATAGAGACCAAAGAAACAATACAAAGATCAATAAAACCAAGAACTGGTTCTTTGAAAAGATAAACAAGATTGATAAACCTTCAGCCAGACTGATCTAAAAACAAAGCAAGGACCAAAATAAATTCAGAAATGAAAGAGGAAAAGTAACAGTTGACATCACAGGAATATAAAGGATTGTAAGAAAAATACTATGAATGACTATATTCCAACAAACTGGATGATCTGGATGAAATGGACATACAGAAAAATATGTATGTATTAATATGTATTCTTCCAAAACTCAGGAAGAATCAGAAAACCCGAATAGGATGATAACTACTGATGAAATTGAAGCAGTAATGAAAAACTTCCAGGAAACAAGAGCCATGATTTAGTTGGTTTGGTAAACAATTTTACTGGACATTCATAGAATAACTAACACTGATCCTCCTCAAATTATTAAAAAATTAAGAGGGACACTTCTAAGCTCTTTCTATTTTACACTAATTCCAAAACCAGATAAAGGTAATACAAAGAAAGAATTACAGGCCAATATCCCTGATGGACATAGAGGCTAAAATCCTCAACAAAATATTATCAAATCAGATCCAGATTTAAAAGATTATCCATCATGATTAAGTGGGATTTATTCCACTTGGGCATGCAAGGCTGGAACAATAGAAATCAATAAATGTATATCACATAAACAGATTGCAATACAAAAATCACATGATCATGTCGATCAATGCAGAAAATGCATTTGACAAAATTCAACACCTTTTCTTTTTTTTTTTTCTTTTTTTTTTTCTTTTTTTTTTTTTTTCTTCTTTTTTTTTTTAAAGTACAAACAACTTACCATTTTATTTTAGTCTAGGCTTGTGACCAATACTTTATTATAAAGATTTCTAATACATGTACTACAGCATGCCACTTGAGCTCATAGTCTAAGTTAAGATCTTTGTTCCTAAGACAAATCTTGCCATAAGTCAGATTCCAATGACCCAAGCAATGAGCACTCTCTAAATTTAAAGGTAGAATGTATCAAAACTGAGGGTGCATTGTACCCTGCATGGTGCGAGTGGTTCTCAATTGTCCCATCACACATCTTGTCAGAGGGTCTCAGTGACAGTGGGGATACATGGCACCTCCTATCATCTGTTTCACACATGAATACACAGTGTTGTACTTTAGCCTATAGCAAGTTTACCAATATAGTTGCATAATGGTTTGCACTCACTGAGTATGTTTTCTATAAGATTTTTTAAAAAGGCATGACCCACAGTCTAACAAAAAAAACAAATAAATAAATCTCTAAGTACATCATTCACAAAATGATGTCAACTTTCCAAAATTCTGCACAATCAGTAATGTGCCATGTATATATGGAATGACATTTTTTGGCTAAAAATATGATTTTTTTTGTATTTTCTAATTCACAATATTTGTGATGAAAAAAACATAGACAATAAAGTTGAACAATGATAGTTACCTAATAACTCTTTTCCCAGAGATAATTTCTTTTTTTTTCTTTTTTTTTAATTTTTATTTTTTATTTATTTTTTTATTTATTTTAATATTTTTTTATTGAATTATTATCTGTGTACATATTTTAACTCTCCCCCTCCCATACACACCCTCCCTCCCCAGAGTTTTGTGTCCATTGGTTGTACTTATATGCATGTATACAAGTCCTTCGGTTGATCTCTTATCTCCCCCAGATCTCCCTACTGTCCCTGCTGTAATTTTACAGTCTGCTTGTTGCTTTACTGTCTTTATATCTGACTTTTATTTTGTCATTTTATAATGTTCTTTAATACCCATAAATGAGTGAGGCCATGTGGTATTTCTCTTTCATTGACTGGCTTATTTCACTCAGCATGATGTTCTCTAGTTCTATCCAGGTTGCTGCAAATGATGAGAATTCCTTTTTTTATGGCAGCATAGTATTCCATTGTGTAGATGTACCATAGTTTTTTGATCCAATCATCTGCTGACGGGCACCTGGGCTGTTTCCAGATTCTAGCTATTGTAGATTGTGCTGCTGTGAACATAGGGTGCATATATCCTTTCTGATTTGTGTTTTTAGCTTCTTGGGATATATTCCTAGGAGTGGGATTGCTGGGTCAAATGGGAGTTCCATTTTCAGTTTTTTGAGGAAACTCCACAATGTTCTCCACAGTGGTTGCACCAGTCTGCATTCCCACCAGCAATGCACGAGGGTTCCTTTTTCTCCACAACCTCGCCAACACTTGTCGTTTGTTGATTTGTTGATGTTGGCCATTCTGACAGGTGTGAGATGGTACCGCATTGTTCTTTTGATTTGCATCTCTTGGATAATTAGTGACTTTGAGCATGTTTTCATGTGCCTTTTGGCCTTCCTTCTGTCTTCTTTTGAAAATATTCTATTTAGGTCCATTGCCCATTTTTTAATTGGATCATTCATCTTCCTTTTATTTAGATGTATAAGCTGTTTGTAGATGATGGAGATTAAACCTTTATCAGTGGTAACATTTGCAAATATGTTCTCCCACACAGTGGGCTTTCTTGTTGTTTTGCTGATGGTTTCTTTTGCTGTAAAAAAGCTTTTTATTTTGATGTAGTCCCATTTGTTTATTTTCTCTTTAGCTTCCATTGCCCTAGGGGCAGTATCAGTGAAGAAGTTCTTTTGGCATACTTCTGAGATTTTGTTGCCTGTGGATGCTTCTAGTATTTCTATGGTTTCCCGTCTGATGTTTAAGTCCTGTATCCATTTTGAGTTTATTTTTGTGTATGGTGTAAGTTGGTGATCTAGTTTCATTCTTTTGCATGTATCTGTCCAATTTTCCCAACACCATTTATTGAAGAGACTGTCTTGACTCCATTGTATATTCATGCCTCCTTTGTCAAATATTAATTGAGCATAGTGATTTGGGTTGATAACTGGGTTCTCAATTCGATTCCATTGATCTATATGTCTGTTCTTGTGCCAGTACCAGGCTGTTTTGAGAACAGTGGCTTTGTAATACAGTTTGAAGTCTGGTATTGAGATCCCTCCTACTTTACTCTTCTTTCTCAGGATTGCTGTGGCTATTTGGGGTCTTTTATTGTTCCAAATGAACTTTTGGAGAGTTCTTTCTAGGTCAGTGAAATATGCCGTTGGTATTTTAATGGGGAGTGCATTGAACCTATAGATTGCTTTAGGAAGTATGGACATTTTGATGATGTTGATTCTACCAATCCACGAACATGGTATGTTCTTCCATCTGTTTACATCTTCCTCTATCTCTTTTTTCAGTGTCGTGTAGTTTTCCGCATATAGGTCCTTTACTTCCTTAGTTAAGTTTATTCCTAGGTATCTTAATTTTTTTGGTGCGATGGTAAATGGAATTGCTTTTTTAGTCTCAGTTTCTATAAGTTCACTGTTGGTGTAAAGAAATGCCATACATTTCTTGGCGTTAATTTTGTATCCTGCTACATTGCCAAATTCATTTATTAAGTCAATTAGTTTTGTAATGGAATATTTTGGTTTTTTTTTATATACAATGTCATGTCGTCTGCAAATAAGGATAACTTTACTTCTTCTTTTCCAATTTGGATGCCTTTTATTTCCTCCTCTTGTCTAATTGCAATGGCTAGTACTTCCAGTAATATGTCAAAGAGGAGTGGTGATAGTGGGCATCCCTGTCTTGTTCCTGTTCTTAGAGGGAATGGTTTTAGTTTTTGCCCATTGAGTATGATGTTGGCTGTGGGTTTATGGTATATAGCTTTTATTATGTTGAGGTATGATCCGTGTACTCCCACCTTGTTGAGAGTTTTTATCAGGAAAGGGTGTTGGATTTTATCAAATGCTTTTTCTGCATCAATTGATATGATTATATGATTTTTATCTTTCAATTTGTTTATGTGATGTATCACATTTATTGATTTGCGGATATTGAACCAACCTTGCATTCCTGGAATAAGTCCTACTTGGTCATGGTCATGAGCTTTGTGATGCTCTGCTGGAGCCGATTTGCTAGAATTTTGTTGAGAATTTTGGCATCTATGTTCATGAGGGATATTGGCCTGTAATTCTCTTTCATTGAGTTGTCTTTATCTGGTTTTGGTATTAGGGTGATGCTGGCTTCATAGAAGGAGTTTGGAAGTTTTCCTTCCTCTTGAATTTTTTGGAATAGTCTGAGGAGGATACATTTTAGTTCTTCCTTGAATGTTTGGTAAAACTCTCCTGTGAAGCCATCTGGTCCTGGGCTTTTGTTTACTGGAAGCTTTTTGATGACTGTTTCAATTTCTTCCCAAGTCACTGGCCTATTGAGATTTTTAGATTCTTCCTGATTGAGTTTTGGAAGTTTGTATTTTTCTAGGAATATGTCCATTTCCTCCAGGTTGTTCAGTTTGTTGGAATAGAGTTATTCGTAGTATTTTGTAACAATTCGTTGTATTTCGGTGGGGTCTGTTGTTATTTCACCTCTTTCGTTTCTGATTTTGTTTATTTGGGTCCTCTCTCTTTGTTTCTTGGTTAGCCTGGCTAGAGGACCATCTATCTTGTTTATTCTTTCAAAGAACCAGCTCTTGGTTTTGTTGATCTTATGTATTGTTTCTTTGGTCTCAATGTCGTTTATCTCCGCTCTGATTTTTGTTATTTCCTTCCTTCTGCTTACACTGGGGTTTTCTTGTTGCTCTTTTTCTAACTCTTTGAGTTGTAGAGTTAGATCATTTGTTACCATTTTTTCTAGTTTCTTGCAATAGGCTTGTAGGGATATGAACTTTCCTCTCAAAACTGCTTTTGCTGTGTCCCATAGATTATGGATAGTTGTGTTTTCATTGTCATTTGTTTCCAGGATGTTTTTAATCTCTTCCTTGATTTCTCTGGTAACCCAGTCCTTGTTTAATAGCATGCTGTTTAGTCTCCATGTGTTTGATTTCTTTGGATTTTTTTCATTGTAGTTAATTTCCAGTTTTATGCCGCTATGATCTGAGAAGATGCTTGATATGATTTCTATCTTCTTGAATTTGAAGAGACTTTGCCTATGTCCCAAAATGTGGTCTATCTTTGAGAATGTCCCATGTGCGCTTGAGAAAAATGTATATTCTGTGGCTTTTGGGTGGAATGTTCTGAAGATGTCGATTAATTCCATCAGGTCTAGCGAGTCATTTAGAATTGATATTTCTTTGCTGATTTTTTGTTTAGATGATTTGTCAAAGGGTGACAGTGGGGTATTAAAATCTCCTACTATAATTGTATTGCTATTAATCTCTCCCTTAATGTCCTCCAGCAGTTTTTTTATATATTGGGGTGCTCCCGTATTGGGTGCATATATATTTACCAGGGTTATTTCTTCTTGTTGGATTGCTCCCTTTAGTATTATGAAGTGGCCTTCATTATCTCTTGTTATGTCCTTCACTCTAAGCTCTAATTTGTCAGATATAAGTATTGCTACCCCGGCTTTTTTTTCATTTCCATTTGCCTGGTAAACCTTTTTCCAACCCTTCACCCTCAGTCTGTGTGCATCTTTTTTCCTGAGGTGGGTTTCTTGTAGACAACAGATATATGGGTCTTGTTTTCTTATCCAATCTATTACCCTATGTCTTTTGATTGGAGCATTTAGTCCATTTACATTTAACGTTATTATTGATACTTATTTGATGCCATCTTTATTCTATACCCCTGTCAAAACCTTTTCTTGATAAGAACTCTCAGCAGAGTTGGAGTAGAGGAATCATAACTCAACCTAATAAAAGCCATATGTAAAAAACCTACAGACTAGATTATACTCAGTGGGCAAAAACTAAAACGATTACCCTGAGAACAGGAATAAGACATGGATGCTTACTTGCACCACTCTTATTCAGCATAGTATTAGAAATCCTAGCCATAGGGACCAGAGAAGAAGAAAAAGTAAAAGCCATCCAATTGGTAAAGAGGAAGTAAAACTTATTATTAGCAGATGACATGGTATTGTACATAGAAACCCTAAAGACCACCGAAAAAACTACTAGATTTAATAAATGAATTTGGCAATGTAGCAGTATAGAACATTAACACCCAAAAATTTATGGCATTTTTATACACCAATAATGAGCTCTCAGAAAGAGAAATAAAAATAAATTTACCATTGCAACAAAAAAAGTTAAGATGCTTAGGAATAAATTTAACCAAGAAGGTAAAAAATTTGTACTTGGAAAACTACAAGACATTGAAAAAAGATAGAGGGAGATATAAACAAGTGAAAGAATATATTATGTTCATGGATTGGTAGAATCAATATCATTAAAATGTCCATACTGCCCAAAGCAATCTATAGATTCAATGCAATTTGTATTAAAATACCAATGGAATATTTCACAGATCTAAAACAAACTCCAAAATTGTTTATGGGATGAAAAAAAAAAAAAAAAAAGACCCCAAATAGCCATAGCAGTCCTGATAAAGAAGAATGAAAGTTGCAGGGCTCTCAATACCAAATAGCGTATCTAATAAAAGAGTAATATTCAAATTAACCATCACTCTGCTCTATCCACAAGCCAATCAGGAGTGAATATGCAAATAAACCTCATATTTCAGGTCTCTAGTATTTGATAATGATACATCCAATGAGGGTTTATTTCTAAAATATACGTGGAACTTACACAGCTTACCAAAAGGAAGACAATCCAACTTTAAAATGGGCAAATGAACTAAATAGACTCTTCTCCAAACTGGACATACAGATGGCCAAGAGACATATGAAAAAATGCTCAAAGTCACTAATCATCTGAGATATGCAAATCAAAATGACACTGAGGTTTCACACCTGTCAGAACGACTATCATTAGCAAATAAACAAGTGTTGGTGATGATGTGGAGAAAAGGGACCCTAGTACATTGCTGGTAGGAATGCAGACTGGTATAGCCAATGTCTAAACCATTGTGGAGTTTCCTCAAGAAATTAAAAACGAAACTGCCATTTGACCCAGTGATCCCACTTTTGAGAATATATTTCAAGAAATCAGAAACACCAATAAAAAAAGAATGTATGCATCCCTGTGTTCATAGCAGCACAATTTACAATAGCTAAGATCTGGAAACAGCCCAAGTGCCCATCACTAGATGAGTGGAAAAAAAGTTGTGGCACATTTACACCATGGAAATCTATGTCGCAGTACAAAGGAGGGATCTCTTACCCTATGAGACAGCATGAAGGGACTTGGAGAGTATTATGCTAAGTGAAATCAGTCAGTTAGAGGAAGTCGAGTATCATATGATCTCAGTCATATAGCATCTAATGAACAAAATAGATCCAGAGACATAGCATCATGGAATAGACTGGGGAACCTCAGAGGAAAGGTGAGGGAGTGTGGATGGATGGGAAGAGGTCAGCCAAAGAACTTTTATGCATCTATGCGTAACCCATGGATATAGACAATAGGGTAGTAAAGGCCTAGGGCAGAGGCTGGGGTGGGTAGAAAAGGTCAGTGGGACATACATAATACTTTCAATAAAGATTTAAAAAATAAAATGGAGTGAAGCCTAACTAGCCCTCTTGGATATTGCTCTCTCTCAGCAGAATCTGGTTGGATCCTTTCGGCTCAGAGGTTTCCCTGGGCTAATCATATGTAGCTGGGGAGGGGTTAGGGCCCGTGGAACACAAACATGGCTCCATACCCAGCACCTTCATCTGCCCTTCATACTGAAAACCAGGCCCAGCATTGGGAGGAGTTCTCCAGGAAGGAAGGCATTGACAGTCACTACTTGCAGTGATGGGATAGCGGTGCTGAGCATGGACACTGTCCTCAGAGTGCGATGATCCTGGGAGCTTGCAGGCGCTGGTTATTACCCTACCTTTACTGTAACATGCAAATTCTCATACAGTACGTCTAGTGGGGCTTGAAATCTTGCATCTTCTATAAGCTTCCAGGTGATGTGGCTATTGCTTGTTCAGGGACTGCACTCTTGACTTGAAGGTCCTACAAGAATGTTACATTGCCACCTTCTAAATACAAGGGCCTGTCTCTTCCTTCCTGACCTTGAGTTCCCCCTTTCCTTCTGTGACTGGGATTCAGAGTCATGTCAATTTGCCACAAAATAAGAGACCCTGAGGCAAAGAAATTGTTAACTATGGGAACGAGGGAAATCCCTTTCAAGTATTTCAGGGGAAGAGTTGGAGGAGATTCCATCTCACCACCATGATTGTTCCCACAGGTCACGGAGTCCAAGACTAAGAAGGTGAGCCGAAAGGGAAGCACCTCTTCCACATCCTCGTCCTCCAGTTCCGTGGTGGACCCGTTAAGCAGTGTGCTGGATGGAACCGACCCCCTCTCTGTGTTTGCAGCCAGTGCTGACCCTGTGGCCATTGCAGCTGTCAAGGTACCGTATCCTACTGGTGGTTGGGCCTGTGGGTATAGGAATGAGGTTTTCATGGTTTTCTTTTTAAACCACATCGGTGCTTTCTGGTTGTAACAATTCACAGAATCCAGACCTGCACAGAGTGCAGCTTGTATAGCAGGTGGCCCTGAAGGTGAGAGGCTGTCACAGATCATGAAGATTTTCCTTTCTTTTTAAAAGCATTTTAAAATGCTTTCTTCATTTTCATTTTTCTATTTTTATAATTCTTTTTTGAAAATTTATTCTTGTGTAATTATGTAGTTAATTCAATTAGTTTTTCATATAAAAAGTCAAAACAATTAAAATGTTAGGGAAGCAGGAATGTTGGAATAGATTGGCATAGCCTCAGGTCCCCCAACCCGGTGGTGGGGTGTGGAGTGTGGCTTGAGGTCCCCTGTCAATCCCCATCAGGTGGGAGGCACAGCCTGAGGTCCCCTGTCAAGCCCCACCAGGTGGGGGCATAGCCTCAGGTCTGTTGCCCTGGCCTAGTGCCACGCAGCCTCAGGTCCCTACTGATCGCTTGTCACAGCTCATTATGACTTGTTATAGGAATCCTACCTCTGCTGTGGTGCAACCATCTTGTGTTACGGGAACCCTGCCTCCACTGTGGGTGCATCCATCTTGTGATGGCATGATGAAGTGAGGGTCAATTTGCATATTACTTATTTATATAGGATAGTAATAATAACAGTATCACCTTCCTGTATGGCAGGCTTTTCTAAGTGCATTCTAAGTTTAGTTCTCATATCAACTCGAGAGGGAGGTCTTATGATTCCTACTTACAGAGGCCCACACAGAGTAATAGAAATGCTATGTCACATCCGAGCTGGAATTCCAACTGGCCAGTCTACACACTGGTGAAGCCCTTCAGGGGAACAATTTGGCAATAGCCATCCTCCCCCCAGCAGTATTTCAAAGTCTCTGTCTCTTTGCACCCTTGCCAACCTGAGTATTGTTAGTCATGTTAACTCTTTGCCATTCTGATTGTTGAAAAATTATCTAGTTCAGTTTTCCTTTTCTTGATCCTTTTATTTTTTGTTAATCCTCATCCAAGGATATATTTTCCATTGTTCTTTAGAGACAGTGGAAGGGGGGAAGCAGTAGAGAGAGAAAAAAAGAGAGAGACAGAGGTCCATTAGTTGCCTCCTGCACAAGCCATGCCCAAGTCCAAACCAGGTCAAGGACTGGAATGGAACCAAAGACACTTTGGTGCTCATGCCAAAGTTCTAACCACTGAACAACTGCAGCCAAGACCTTTTCTTGATTCTTAATGAGTTTTAGCATATTTTGATATGTTTATTGGCCATTTTTGGTGAATTGCCCTAACTTTTATTTATTTATTTATTTATTTTTTAATCATAGCAAACCTTTTGGTAGATATATTTTATTCTACAGTTAAGTACTGGCTGCCTTTTAAGTTTTTTCCCATTGATTTTCAGA
This sequence comes from Nyctalus aviator, assembly GCA_036971965.1. Taxonomy (NCBI): domain Eukaryota; kingdom Metazoa; phylum Chordata; class Mammalia; order Chiroptera; family Vespertilionidae; genus Nyctalus; species Nyctalus aviator. The sequence continues at coordinate 93,465 of CM072926.1, forward strand.
GAGAAGGGGAGAAAGAGAGATAGAGAGGGAAAGGAACATCCATGAGAGGGGGACACATTGATTGGTGACCTCCTGCCCTGACTGGGGCTAGGGATTGAACCTGCCACTCGGTACATGCCCTTGCCTTCAGTGTATGGGCCAACACTCTAACCATTGAGCTCCACTGGTCAGGGCTGCCTTCTTACACTTAAAAAAAAGATATAATTGACAAAATTATAAGTTACTGAAATATACAACGTGATGACTGATGTGCATATACATTGTGAAAGGATCCCCCATCAGGTTATTTAACACATCCAGCACCTCACTATTTAACCTTTTTTGTGACAATATTTAAGTTCTCTTAACAAATTTTAGTTATACAACACCATGCTTAATCAGTGTTTGCTTATACTTTTTAATTTTTAGAATAAAATTATCTTGGCACTGAAGAGGCTGGCTTGTCTCTCCTTAGGACAGCTCCAGGAAGAAAGGTGATAGAGACCAGAACTCCATTGTAGGATTGGATTTTGAGCCTTGGACCAGCAAACGAGGAGAAATCCTTGCCCGGTACACGACCACGGAGAAGCTCTCCATCGTGAGTGCTGTGACTGGCCCCAGGGTCTCCCTCTATGTAGTAGTCATTTCTTTTTGTTATGAGTCTCCACCCAATTTCAGTGTGTGGGTTTCTCTCCCGGACCAAGCAATTCTACACCACCAGCTGGGGATCCTACAGTTCTCAATTTGACACCATCTACCTAGACATGGATCTGAACCTGCAGGTTATCGGCTCATTGTCACCTCTTTTTTTTTTTTTAAATATATTATTGATTTTTTACAGAGGGGAAAGGAGAGGGAGAGGGAGTTATAAACATGGATGAGAGAGAAACACCCATCAGCTGCTTAATGGGTATGTGTCCACAACCAAGATATACTTCCTTGACTAGAATCAAACCTGGGACCCTTGAGTCTGCAGGCCAATACTCTATCCACGGAGCCAAACAGGCTAGGGCTATGTCACCTCTTGTTCAAGTTGTTAGAAGGAAGAAAGGGGAAAGTAGGATGTACTCTCTTGCATTTAGAGACTTCTAGGAGTCCCCCTCAACACATCCAGTTAATTTATCTGGAAGGTAGCCACAGGCTGTGTGCAGATGCAAGGGAAGCTGGGAAATGTGACATTTTGCCCACCAAAACTCCACCTATGAATAGGGAGGAAAGCAGGACCTTAGTAGGCAACTAGGATGGTGCTGTCCCCTCCTCTCTCTCAGGGTGTGTTCTTGTTGAGCAGAATGGCAGGGAGAACTTTTGGACTGTTAAATTATTTTTCTTATTTTCTACTAGAGACCCGGTGCACGAAATTAGTGCACAGGGGGTGTGGGGGTCCCCTCAGTCCAGCCTGCATCCTCTCCAATCTGGGATCCCTCTCACAATCTGAGAACACTGGCTCCTAACTGCTCACCTGCCTGCTTGCCTGATCACTCCTAACTGTCCCCTCTGCCGGCCTGGTCACCTCCAACTGTCCCCACCCTCCCCCTGCCAGCCTGGTCACCCCTCACTGTCTCCCTTTGCTGACCTGGTCGCCCCTCACTGTTCTTCCTGCCGGCCTTGTCGCTCAGTCATTTGGTCTGCCCTCACTAACCCCTCTGCTGGCCTGGACGCCCCACACAGCCTGTTCGGTTATCCATTCGGTTGTATTGGTTGCAACAGTTGCTTAGGCTTTCATATATATATATAGATGTGCATTCATTTAACTTAGAGCATTGATTTACATTTGGGAGGAATATTATTCCCCAGAGGACATGCTGCATTGTCTACAGACCTTGTATCACAGCCGTGAGTGTGCAATTGGCATTGAGTAAGTGGAGACCAGGGGTGCTGCTGAACATCCCGGTACGGGGCTCCAACAACAGAATTTTTCAGCCCTTAATGTCATCAGTGCCGAGGTTGTGGACCCTGATGTCAAGTAGGCTAAGTGCTGTCACGTGACTCCAATGCCCTCAAAATTTTGTTATTCCTTACTTCAAGAAAGAGACCTGAATTTAGTAGAAATTACAGTCTCCAGTAGTTTCTACTAGGTATATTTTCACCCTCTTAGTAAATATTTCTAATTTTCATTTGAATAAATAAATTAATTTGTTGGAAAATGATGGGTCTTATTGTCTTAGTGTAACTTGAGTACTAATTTAAGTAGTTTACAGGTGTGTGTGTGTGTGTGTTTGTCATACAACCCAGTATGTTTTAGAAATTATTAACAATTTTTTTTTTTTTTTGCCTCTGCAGAATCTGTTTATGGGCTCTGAAAAAGGTGAGTTTTTGTTGTTGTTATTCTGAAGGGATTCTCTCATTAACTTGAATATAATTTCACAAAAGAACAAAGTTTGTTATCCAATTCTGATGATTAATTCAACTGAAGCTATTATTTCCTAGATTACATATAGACTTAGTAGAATTGAAATTCGTATTTAGATGATGAATGGAAGAGAAGACCATGGAGTAAGACATGGGCTCCCTGCTTGCTTTTAGGATTACAGAGCAGTAGTCTCTCCCATGTAAAACACAGATTCGCTGGTTTAAGGTAACCTGCATTCAGATGCACTGGCCGTTGGTTACTGATACAGCACGTCTCAGTGTCCTCTGCTGAAACATATGGTCAGAAGCTCTGGCCCAGGGTTCCCAAGCCAGCTGTGCAGCATGGTCATCCGAGGCTTCATACATCACAGGCTGCTGGTCCCACTGCATTGTTGACCTAATCCTGAGGAACGGGCCCAGGATTTCTTTTTGAAGCTCCCGGTGATTCTGAAGCGATTGATAGATGGTGTTCCTCTGGGGTGTGGGTGAGCTTGGCCTTGTGTTATGTGTAAATTGCCAGTGTGGCAGCTGCAGCTCTCGCCCATTCTCTGCAGGCTGAGACAGCACATTGGGAATCAGGAGAGTCAAGCAAGCACCTTTGCTATTGACATAACTTGGACCCCAAATCATAAAGAAGTAAATCATAGCATTGTATATCCAACAGTTTGGAAAAACAAAACATATTGCTGATATCTCCTGTGGAGAGAATGTGAGCAACCGGGACTCTGATGTTACCCACTATATAAAGTACTTTTGTGTTACCTATTAAAGTGGGATGCTGCCAACTCCTCGGCCCAAAATTTCTACTCTAGGATGTACCCTACATCAGAAATCAGACCTTGTTTTGCAGACCAATCTGGCCCACTGTTTGGTTTTGTAAATGAAGGTTGATGGAAACACAACTATGCCAGTTGGTTTACAGATTGTCTGTGACTGCTTTTGAAGCCAGAGCTAAGAAGCCAGTGCCTTGGAAGAATAAATCTAGCTTCTGAAGTGAATCTGGCAGCAGGAGCAAATGGCCCTTGATCTAGAACAGATGCCCCTTGAGAATGAAAAAGGCTTTGAAATAGAAGGTGCTGGAGAGCAACAGGCAGCTGCACAGCTAGCTCTGCAGCTGGCTCGTGGTCTGAAGGCATTCCTTAATCTGTCTGTTTTTGAGGCTGGTCCTCCACTCCCAGGGGTAGCTTTTAGGCAGAAATGTTTCTGAAGGACTGTGGTTAGGGAAGAATGTTGCTGCTGAAGTGTTAAGTCAAAGATGCCTCCGGTGGGGGTGTTGGTGAGAGGAAAGCCCCCCATGTGACAGAGTCCATGTCGTTTAGGCAGAGCCGGGCCTGCCGCGTTCGCAGTGTCGGAGAAGGTTCGGACCAGGCTGGAAGAGCTGGATGACTTTGAGGAGGTGAGCATGTCATTGGCTGAGCACAGGGCTCTGTGGTCTTCCTTTCTTCTGCCAGTGACCTCTGCTGGCTGCTCCAGTGAATTCTCGAGCTGTGCATTGTGCCTCCTCCTCAAGCCCCATTGATCCGGGAAAGAGGCCCAGGAGGTGCTCAGGCTCAGGCTGGCCTTCTGAAATTGTCTGAGCAAGCTCAGGTCGCCTGGAACAGGTCTCACTGCGCACCCATAGAGCCATCTCCCAGGAAACGCAGGACAAAGGTCCTGCCTTACTGCGGAGAGTGTGAGGCACTCTTCTGGGCTTGCGTGTGCTCAGAAAACATGACTCACCCAGTGCATTGACAGACACCATCTCCTGGTGTTGCCATCACAACAGAGAGCTTCCAGCCAAGCTGAATATAGGGTCTCTCTTTACTACCTCAGCCCAAAAGGGACACATATCCCCCCCCTCCCGCTCACAGCCCATTTGCCCAAACTAGTCACATGGCTCCTCCTACTGCAAAAGGGCAGGGAGGGCCCTATCTCAGAGTCAAATGACCAGTGGGATCAATCACAGTTTTCTGACCCTTCTATGTGTATTTCTTTAACAGTGTTCACTGGTTTCCAAGGAACATTCATATAAAAAATATGTGGTTCCTGACTTCCTCCTGTGGGCTAGAGTGACCCTGCCCCCTGTGAGCATCGAGCTTCTCAACTATAGACAAGGATCGCTGAGCACACACTGTACCAGAAGCTGTGCTATTCTCCACACCGCTGATGCACCCACATGGTGGCTTTGCTCCCTGCATAGATGCTTACTGCGGTCTGTTCTGTCCTGGTGCCCTCTCTGCTTTAACCACCCCCCCACCCACCCACCCCCGCCTGCTCAGTATTGAGCTCGTCTCAAGCATTGCTTCCTCCAGGAAACCATCTGTGACCGCCTTGGAATGCATTCCTGTTACCATACGTCTTGCATTCTGAGATGAACCTTTTCTTTGAATGTCCCTGAAATTAGACTGTGTCTCAATTCGTATATGCTGGTGACCTGCGGTCTTTCCTTAGTGGCACGGGAACAGTCGTACTTCTTGCAGTGGGCACTGGGTTCAGGGAGCTGTTATTTCTTCCCGAGCATTTATTTCAGTTTGTATTAATGTTCATCTTGCCCTCTGCCTTAAATTCCATTAGTGCAGAAATTTTTGCTTATTTTTACATCTTGAACATCTGGCATACCATGCCTGGCACACTGTGGGCTCTGAGAATTGTGTTATCTCTGGCTGCAGAGGAAGCCCGGGGAGGAGAGCAGCTCACCCAGAGCCATGTGGTAGGAAGGGGCTGAGCTGGGAGTTAGCCTACCTCAGACTGGCCTCCAAAGCTAGTCTCTCAGTCACTGCACTCTGCTCGACTTTGCAGAAAATGCAAAGAACCTGTTTATTCATAAGACAAAACTATCAATGCACGGTGGCTTATGAGGAAAATGAGAGAGTGAGTTTCAGTTGGTGCTGTTCATAGGGTTGGGAGTCGGATACTTTTCTTTTTGTGCTTATATGTTCCCTCTTGCTTCCCACAGGGATCCCAAAAGGAACTGTTGAATTTGACTCAGCAGGATTATGTGAATCGCATAGAGGAGCTTAACCAGTCACTGAAGGATGCCTGGGCCTCAGACCAGAAAGTGAAGGCTCTAAAAATAGTCATCCAGGTCAGGTCTAGTGATTTTTTGCCCCCCTTCATTTTCTTCAGAACTTCCTATGTAAAATTACTCTGTGGATAATTAGGGTTTTCCAAGGCCTGCCTTTTTCATCTGTTACATTTTCATGTATTTACTGTGAATCTGTGTTTTTCAAGTTGGCCAATCTCAGAGCCACCTGTGCATGGCAGAGTTCCGAGTTGCTGAGACCTGTACTAACAACGCCCTCTAAGGTGCGTTTTTCACTGGCCCTGTACTGCCCCTTGCCTATTGATGATTTGTACAATCTAAAGATTGATCAGCTATATTTTGGGTCTCCTTGACCAGATTTTCTTTGTGTCTTTGGGGCTAATAGTTGTATGTTTCTGATATGTACATTTTTGAGTCATAGTCTGCATAATTATGTGACGAAGGAAATATGTTTCTGGTGTTAGGAGAGTTACATTTGTTGATGAATTTGTTGATCTGTGACAACCCTTGTTTCACAAGAGCAGGTTCTCTGGGCCCTTAAGATCATCCTGTTTTGGCAGACCATGCTCAGAAATACACTGTAAAAGAATGTATGAATGCTCTCTCCACTAACATTAGTTTGCCTCAGTGGAGAGAGCATTGGGCTGCGGACTGAAGGGTCCCAGTTTCGATTTCAGTCAAGGGCATGTACCTTGGTTGCAGGCACATCCCCAATAGAGGCTGTGCAGGCGGCAGCTGATCAATATTTCTTTCTCATCAATGTTTCTAATTCTCCCTCTCCCTTCTCTCTGAAAAAAAATGAATAAAAAAAAATATATATATATATTTTAAATGAAAATAAAGGAAATTTATTACCTGTATACAGTACGGTAGTACAGTATTGTCAACACAAACCAGACAAACTGTGAATCCTACAGTATCAAGAATTTACTCATTTATTCAATGACAATCATGTCATTATCTTGTGGAACATCATCATAACAATCCAATTCCTGAATTTCCTGGTGAATTTCTTGTGACTCCATTTCTTTCAAAATCAGTGGACCAAATCTCCCATGTTTAGCCTAGGGGGGCCTTATTTTCAGGGAGATGCCTTATATTTCACTCAGAAGGAAACCTGTAAGTAGGTCTTATTTTTGGAGGATGTCTTATTTTCGGGGAAACACGGTAGTTATATACCTAAGACAACTGAAAACATGTGTTCATCCAAAAATTTGCATATGGCCGGGACCGGTTTGGCTCAATGGATAGAGTGTCGGCTTGGGGACTGAAGGGTCCCTGGTTCGATTCCGGTCAGGGGCATGTACCTTGGTTGCAGGCATATCTCCAGTAGGGGGTGTGCAAGAGGCAGCTGATCGATGACTCTCTCTCATCGATGTTTCTGGCTCTCTATCTCTCTCCCTTCCTCTCTGTACAAAATCAATAAAATATATTTTAAAAAAAACAAAAACAACAACAACAAAAAAATTTGCATATGAATGTTCATAGCAACATTTTTCATAACTAGAGGCCCAGTGCATGGATTCGTGTACCTGTGAAGTCCCTTAGCCTACCCTGAGTCCTCTCACAATCCGGGACGCCTCAGGGGATGTCAGAGAGCTGGTTTCAGCCTGATCTCCACAGGCCTAATTAGAATTTTAAAAATCCCTCTATGTTGTTACATGAAGCAATAGTTCATTAATTTTTATTTCTGAGTAATATTCCATTGTGTACATTACTACAGTTGATTATCTAATATATTTGTTAATGTCGTGTGTTTTGTCTTTACATATACAGCCAATACAACATATTGTCATTATTTTTGTTTTAGATAGTTAGCTTTTAATATAATACAAAAGGAAACAAAATTTGTTACCTTTATTCCATTTCCAATGTTCTTTATTTCTTTATGTGGATCTAAGGTTCTGACTCACAGCATATTCATTCTGCCTGAAGAACTTTCTTTAATATTCCTTACTGAGTAGATATGCTAACAATGAATTCTCTAATTTCTGTTATAAGTAAATTGTTAAATTTTTTGAGTGATATTTTCACTGGGTATATAATTCTAAACTGACATGTTTTGTTTGAATAAAATATATATTTTTATTAATATGATTTTCATTATGATTTTCAGAACAAAGTTAAAAGAATTTTTGAACAGCCATTTTAGTTCAGAAGGACAGATTCCATTTTTTTGGAAATGTCATGGCAATGTGCCATTTGTTTTCTCACCTGCTGCCCTGGAGAGAGGGTTAGGAGGCTTTGCACTGGTGCTTAAAGTCTATGAAGGTGGTACTTTCTATTATGGCAGGTGCTGTTTTTTGGGGGAAGTTTCATGACCAAGGCCAACTCTCAGTTCCTGACTTCACTTCAATCACTATTGTTAGTTTTCAGAGAAAATATTTGTGAAGAAGGGTCCTCTCACCTGGACACATGTGACAGGGTTGTTTACTGACGGGCTTAAGTGAGAAAATAGCTAAATTAGCAAGTGCTTCTTCAAAATATCTTTATTGGCAGCATCTCTGCATATTGTTTCTAGAACTGTGACTTCTTTACCATTTGGAGATTCGATTCATGTCTTTGCAAAGAAAATAACCAAATATGTTTCATTACCTCCACCTCTGATTAATTGTAACTGTTTTACTTTCGATACTTTAAAGACTGCCTTCTTTATTTAATAAAGACACTGAAGCTGCAGAGTGTAGATAAATGAGACTAGTTTACCTTATTTGATCTGCAGTAAGGTTTTTGTTTTTGAGTTTTATTTAAATACTAGAAGTCCAATGCACAAAATGCATGTAAGAGTAGGCCTTCCTTCCCCCAGCTGCTGGCACTGGCTTCCCTCTGGTACCTGGGACCTAAGCTTCCCTCGCAGCTCTGGCTTTGTCCAGAAGGTCGACCAGAAAGGCATCTGATCTAATTAGTATGTTATGCTTTTATTATTATAGATATTTTACATATCCTAAAATCCACCATTGTAAGTGTGCAATTCAGTGATTTTTTATGAGTTTACAATTGTGCAACTAATATCCAATGTTAGAACATTTTTGTTATCCTCCCTTTCAGATTGCCTCAAGCATGTTTGCAATTAAATCCTACTGCCACTTCCAACTCCAGGAAACCTGCTTTTAACTCTGTAAATTTGAATTTTCTAAACATTTCATGCAGGTGGGATCATTCACTGTGTAATCATTTACATCTGCCTCTTTCCTTAGCATAAGGTTTTTGAGGTTCTTTCATGTTTCAATGCCAGTACTTTGCATCCTTTTACTGCTGACTGGTATGAATAACCCTCTTTTACTTATTCATTAATAAGTTAATGGACAGCCCTAGCTGATTTGGCTCAGTGTATAGAGACCATCAGCCTGCAGACTCAAGGGTCCTGGGTTTTCTTTCTATCAAGGGCATATGCCTGGGTTGTGGGCTTGGTCCCCAATAGGGGTGTTCAGGAGGCAGCCAATCATTGATTCCCTCTCATCATGGATGTTTCTATCTCTTCCTCTCCCTACCTCTCTGAAATCAATAAAAATTGATTTGAGGGGGAAAAAATACGTTAATGGATAGATTGTTTCCACTCTTGCTCTTACGAATAATGCTAATATGAACATTGGCATATAAGTCTTTGTGTGGGCATTTTTTCATTTCTCTAGGATAGATTCCTAGGAATGGAATTGCTGAGTTATATACTAAGTTTATGTTTAAGTTTTTGAGAAATCGCTGACCTGCTTTGCAAAATAGTTACACCACCTGCCTGCATTCCCACCAGCAGTACATGAGCTTTCCAGTTCTTGTCTTTATTATAGCCATCCTGGTAGATGGCATCTCATTGTGGTTTTAATTTGTATTTACATACTGACTAATGGTGTTGAATATATTTTCATGGGCTTACTGGCTTTCTTTTTTAAATCCTCACCCAAGGATACTATTTTCCATTGATTTTTATTTATTTATTTATGTGTTTTAAATTTTTTTTAAATTTTTTATTAAATTATTATCTGTGTACATATCTTACCATTGGCGCCGCCCTCCCCAACCCCTCCCCGACCATACATGCCCTCCTTCCCCAGAGTTTTGTGTCCATTGGTTGTACTTATATGCATGTATACAAGTCCTTGGGTTGATCTCTTATCTCCCCCAGATCTCCCTTCCCTCCCTGCTGTAATTTGACAGTCTGCTTGTTGCTTTACTGTCTCTATATCTATCTTTTGGTTCATCAGTTTATAATGATCTTTATTATCCATAAATGAGTGAGGTCATGTGGTGTTTCTCTTTCATTGATTGGCTTATTTCACTCAGCATGATGTTCTCCAATTCCATCCAGGTTGCTGCAAATGATGAGAATTCCTTCTTTTTTATGGCAGCATAGTATTACATTGTGTAGATGTACCATAGTTTTTGAATCCAATCATCTGCTGATGGGCACCTAGGCTGTTTCCAAATCCTAGCTATTGTAGATTGTGCTGCTATGAACATAGGGATGCATATATCCTTTCTGATTGGTGTTTCTAGTTTCTTGGGATATAATCCTAGGAGTCGGATTACTGGGTCAAATGGAAGTTCCATTTTCAGTTTTTTGAGGAAACTCCATACTGTTCTCCACGGTGGTTACACCAGTCTGCATTCCCACCAACAATGCACGAGGTTTCCTTTTTCTCCGCAACCTCGCCAATACTAGTTGTTTGTTGATTTGTTGATGTTGGCCATTCTGACAGGTGTGAGATGGTACCACATTGTTGTATTGATTTGCATCTCTTGGATAATTAGTGACTTTGAGCATGTTTTCATGTGCCTCTTGGCCTTCCTTCTGTCTTCTTTTGAGAAGATTCTATTTATGTCCATTGCCCATTTTTTAATTGGCTCATTTATCTTCCTTTTATTTAGTTGTATAAGCTGTCTGTAGATGTTGGAGATTAAATCTTTATCAGTGGTAACATTTGCAAATATGTTCTCCCATACGGTGGGCTTTCTTGTTTTGTTGATGGTTTCTTTTGCTGTAAAAAAGCTTTTTTTTTTATATATATATATATATTTTATTGATTTTGTACAGAGAGGAAGGGAGAGAGATAATTAGAAACATCGATGAGAGAGAGTCATCTATCAGCTGCCTCTTGCACATCCCCTACTGGGGATATGCCCGCAACCAAGGTACATGCCCTTGACTGGAATCGAACCCGGGACCCTTCAGTCCCCAAGCCGACGCTCTATCTATTGAGCCAAACCGGTTTCAGCTAAAAAAGCTTTTTATTTTGATGTAGTCCCATTTGTTTAGTTTCTCGTTAGCTTCCATTGTCCTAGGGGCAATATCAGTGAAGAAATTCTTTTGGCATATGTCTGAGATTTTGCTGCCTGTTGATGCCTCTAGTATTTTTATGGTTTCCTGTCTTATGTTTAAGTCTCTGTATCCATTTTGAGTTTATTTTTGTGTGTGGTGTAAGTTGGTGATCTAGTTTAATTTTTTTGCATGTATCTGTCCAATTTTCCCAACACCATTTATTGAAGAGACTGTCTTGACTCCATTGTATATTCATGCCTCCTTTGTCAAATATTAATTGAGCATAGTGATTTGGGTTGATATCCGGGTTCTCGATTCTATTCCATTGATCAATATGTGTGTTCTTGTGCCAGTACTAGGCTGTTTTGAGAACAATGGCTTTGTAATACAGCTTGAAATCTGGTATTGAGATCCCTCCTACTTTACTCTTCTTTCTCAGAATTGCTGTGGCTATTGGGGTCTTTTATTGTTCCAAATGAACTTTTGGAGAGTTCTTTCTAGGTCAGTGAAATATGCCGTTGGTATTTTAATAGGGAGTTCATTAAACCTATAAATTGCTTTGGGAAGTATGGACATTTTGATGATGTTGATTCTACCAATCCATGAACATGGTATGTTCTTCCATCTGTTTACATCTTCTTCTATCTCTTTTTTCAGTGTCGTGTAGATTTCCACATATAGGTCTTTTACCTCCTTAGTTAAGTTTTTTCCTAGTATCTTAATTTTTTTTGGTACTTTGGTAAATGGGATTGCTTTTTTAGTTTCTGTTTTTGTAAGTTCACTGTTGGTGTATAGAAATGCCATAGATTTCTTGGTTTTAATTTTGTATCCTGCTACATTGCCAAATTCATTTATTAAGACCATAATTTTTTTGATGGAGTCTTTTGGGTTTTTTATGTACAATATCATGTCATCTGCAAATAAGGAGTTAGAAAAAACTTCTTTTCCAATTTGGATGCCTTTTATTTCCTCTTCTTGTCTAATTGCAATGGCTAGAACTTCCAGTACTATGTCAAAGAGGAGTGGTGATAGTGGGCATCCCTGTCTTGTTCCTGTTCTTAGAGGGAATGGTTTTAGTTTTTGCCCATTGAGTATGATGTTGGCTGTGGGTTTATGGTATATAGCTTTTATTATGTTGAGGTATGATCCGTGTACTCCCACCTTGTTGAGAGTTTTTATCAGAAAAGGGTGTTGGATTTTATCAAATGCTTTTTCTGCATCAATTGATATGACTTTATGATTTTTATCTTTCAATTTGTTTATGTGATGTATCACGTTTATTGATTTGCGGATATTGAACCAACCTTGCATTCCTGGAATAAATCCGACTTGGTCATGGTGTATGATCTTTGTGATGCTCTGCTCGAGCCGATTTGCTAGAATTTTGTTGAGAATTTTGGCATCTATGTTCATGAGGGATATTGGCCTGTAATTCTCTTTCATTGAGTTGTCTTTGTCTGGTTTTGGTATTAGGGTGATGTTGGCTTCATAGAAGGAGTTTGGAAGTGTTCCTTCCTCTTGAATATTTTGGAATAGTCTGAGGAGGATACATTTTAGTCCTTCCTTGAATGTTTGGTAAAACTCTCCTGTGAAGCCATCTGGTCCTGGGCTTTTGTTTACTGGAAGCTTTTTGATGACTGTTTCAATTTCTTCCCAAGTCACTGGCCTATTGAGATTTTTAGATTCTTCCTGATGGAATTTTGGAAGGTTATATTTTTATAGGAACAAGTCCATTTCCTCCAGGTTGTCCAGTTTATTGGAATAAAGTCGTTCGTAGTATTTTGTAACAATCCTTTGTATTTTGGTGGGGTCTTTTGTTATTTCATCTCTTTCGTTTCTGATTTTGTATATTAAGAGTCATCTTTCTTTGTTTCTTGGTTAGCCTGACTAGAGGTTCATCAATCTTGTTTATTCTTTCAAAGAACCAGCTCGTGGTTTTGTTGATCTTTTGTTTCTTTGGTCTCTATGTCGTTTATATCGGCTTAGATTTTTAATATTTCCTTCCTTCTGTTTACACTGGGCTTTTCTTGTTGCTCTTTTTCTAACTCTTTGAGTTGTAGAGTTAGGTAATTTGTTATCTTTTTTTTTTTTTTTTTTTTTTTTGCAATAGGCTTGTAGGGATGTGAATTTCCTCTCAAAACTGCTTTTGCTGTGTCCCATAGATTTTGGATTGTTGTGTTTTCATTGTCATTTGTTGCCAGGATGTTTTTAATTTCTTGGTTTCTCTGGTAACCTAGTCCTTGTTCAGTAGCATGCTGTTTAGTCTCCATGTTTTTTATTTCTTTGGATTATTTTTATTGTAGTTAATTTCCAGTTTTATGCCACTATGACCTGAGAAAATGCTTGATATGATTTCTATCTTCTTGAATTTGAAGAGACTTTGCCTATATCCCAACATGTGGTCTATCTTTGAAAATGACCCATGTGCACTTGAGAAGGATGTATGTTCTGTGGCATTGGGGTGGAATGTTCTGAAGATGTCGATTAATTCCATCTGGTCTAGTGAGTCATTTAGGATTGATATATCTTTGCTGATTTTTTGTTTAGATGATTTGTCCAAAGGTGACAGTGGGGTATTAAAATCTCCTACTATGATTGTATTGCTATTAATCTCTCCCTTAATGTCCTCCAGCAGTTTTTTTTTAATGTATTTGGGTGCTCCCGTATAGGATGCATATATATTTACCAGGATTATTTCTTCTTGTTGGATTGCTCCCTTTAGTGTTATGAAGTGGCCTTCATTATCTCTTGTTATGTCCTTCACTCTGAGCTCTAATTTGTCAGATATAAGTATTGCTACCCCAGCTTTTTTTTTTTTTCTCTTTCATTTCTATTAGCCTGGAAAACCTTTTTCCATCCCTTTACCCTCAGTCTGTGTGTGTCTTATTTTCTGAAGTGGGTTTCTTGTAGATAGCAGATATATGGGTCTTGTTTTCTTATCCAATCTGTTACTCTATGTCTTTTGATTGGAACATTTAATCCATTTACATTTAAAGTTATTTATTTATTCATTTATTTTAATATATTTTATTGGTTTTTGTACAGAATGGAAGGGAGAGAGAGAGTTCGAAACATCAGTGAGAGAGAGTCATCGATCAGCTGCCTCTTGCACACCCCCTACTGGGGATATGCCTGCAACCAAGGTACATGCTCTTGACCGGAATCGGCCCTTCAGTCCTCAAGCCAACGCTCTATCCATTGAGCCAAACAGGTCCCGGCGATTTATATTTAAAGTTATTATTGACAGGTACTCAACTTGATGCCATTTTTATTCTATACCTCTGTGTTCCTTCTTCGCTTCCTATTTCTTTATTTTTACAGTAGACCCTTTAGCATTTCTTGCATTGCTGGTTTGATGGTGATAAATTCTCATTTCTTCTTGGTTCTTCTTCATTTCCTCTTGGTTCTTGCTCATATTGTCAAATTTGTCTTCTTTCTTTTTAGCCATCTTATGATCATTACTCTGAATTCTTGCTCTGGTAGGTTTCTTGCCTCTAACTCGTTTACTTCCTTTTCTGGTGGTGCCTGCTTTTCTTTTATATGCAGGCTGTTTCTTTGTATCCCCATGAACTCTCTTTTCAGGATGTCTGGTTATGTAGTTCTCTCTCCCCCTATCCCCAAGAAATCTGACCTTTTCGCTGTGGGGGCGGGGGGGAGGGGGCACTCCTTTGAGTCCAAGTGTTTGTGCCGTCTGGGATCAGCGTTCTGGGGCTTACAGCTGCTTGGTGGTTGCTGTGGCTGTGGATATTCAGGCCTCTGACAAGATCCACTCTTACTTTCAAGATGGCGAGATTTCCCCGTCCAAGCCCATAGGTAGCTCCGGGAAGGGTCCCAGCCCTGCCATGGGTGCTTCCCTCCCTGTCAGGGGCCCCCTGGTCAGTGTCCCCCAAGTTTCTCCTGGTGTTCGGCTTTCTCTCCCAGCCCGACCCTCAACTGCTCTCTCTTTCTGCTTCGGGACAAGGCTCAGAATCTGCCTATCTATTCTTCCCCCATTTTGTCTCTCTTAGGTAATTATTGATAGATATTTATTGCCATTTTAATTCTTTAAGCCTATATTTCTATTTTTTTTCTTCTCATTACAGCAATCCATTTAGCGTTTCTTGTGGTGTTAGTTTGTTGGTGATAAACTCCTTTAGTTTTTTTCATTTGTGTGTCTCGGAAGCTCTTTATTTCCCCATTTTTGAATAGTAGCCTTGCTGGATATAATAATTTTGGTTTCAGATCCTTGCTTTCCATTACTTGGAGTACTTCATACCATTCTCTTCTGGCCTGTAGCTTTTCTGATGAAAATAAGCTTATGGGAACTCCTATGTAGGTAATAAATTGCTTTTTTCTTGCTGCCTTTAAGGTTCTTTTTTTGTCTTTATTTTTTGTCATTTTAATTATGACGTGTCTGGATGTGAACCTGTTTGGTTCTTCTCAATTCTGTGTTTTCTGAATTTGTGTAACATTTTCCTTCACCAAGTTACGGAAGTTTTCTGCTATTATTTCTCCAAGCAAGGTTTCTGTCCCTTTATCACGTTCTTATGAAATGAGTATTTTTACGTTTCATGTTGTCCCACAGCTCCCTTAAGCTGTCCTTCCAAATTTTATTGGTTTTTCTTTTTGGTTCTGAGTGTTTTTTTTGTTTTGTTTTGTTTTGTTTTTTTCCTACCCTGTCTACTAGTAATTCACTGTCTGCTAGTAATTCACTGAAACCTGGCTTCCCCTAATCTGCTGTGTACTCCTTCCATGGTATTCTTTATTATCGCTATGTCATTCTTCATTTCCAAATGGTCTTTTTTCATAGTGTCTATAACTTTGCCTTTGCTGTTAAGCATCCTTATTGTCATTATTCTGAACTCTATATCTGATAAATTTCTTATCTCCATTTCATTTATCTCTTCTTCTAGAGAATTCTCTTGTTCTCTTACTTGGGGGCTTGTTTTTTTGTATCCCCCATTTGACTGCCTGTTTGGGTTTGTGTCTTTATATTAGGTAGTGCAGGACAATGTCAGACATTGTTTGTTACTGGCCCTGAGTAACCTCTTTGGAGCTATCAGCAATCCACATTTTGTGGCTCCCTTGGCTGGGGCTGGATGCCTTTGGAAAGGACCAGAATGTACACCAAGATCTGCTTTTTTTTTTTTTTTAGAATTAGATTTGGAAAGACTCAAAAGTCTTCAGAGACCTCCTTCTGCCTGCATTGCGATTATTATTCAGTTTTGATTAGCTTCAGGCTATGACCACAGGACTGGAAGAGAGGTTACCAACATGGTGGGGTAATTGCTTCTGCCTGTAGGCTAATGGTTATTTTCAGTCTCTTAATGGGCTTGAGAAACTTCACCGAGTGTAATGAGGCATTTTCCAATAGGATAGGGCTATTGCTTCACCTTAAACATAAGCTGCTTGGATGATAAAGGTCTTCTGAATAAAGGTATCCCCTGTAGTGTGAGGGAACAACTCAGTACAGGAAACTGAGGTGCCTGCCTCTAAGTTCTAACCCCAGAGTCTCCAAACCTGGCTTCTGCTCACACAGCTCCAGTTCTCCCTGTCCTCTCTCTGCCAGTGGCCAAGGCGAGTGACTGCACATCAAATTGTGTGTGTTGGCCCTTTAAAAGGGTGCCTGCATTTCCAGCCGTCTCTCCTTAGCTGACAGCAACCCTGCTGCTTTTCAGAGCACCTTAATCAGTTCCAGTGCTTTGGGTTGGAGGACCCAGCTTGGGAATTAGACCCTAGAGTTCTCAGTGGCAACCTGCCCAAAGCTTAGATATCTCTCCCTATATTCACCTGCTGTCTGAGGGAGCCCGAGCCTGGCCAGCCCTTTTGCGCTTCTACCCTTCCTACCAGTCTCTGTGTGGTCTCCACTTTACATCCTTGATTATCAGGGTTCTCTCCAGCAAGTATTCTGTTGGTTATTGAGGATGCTTATTCTGTATTTTATTTATTTTTTATTTTTATAAAATTTAATAAATCTTTATTGTTCAGATTATTACAATTGTTCCTCTTTTTTCCTCCTTTGTTTCCCCCCACCCGGTTCCCACCCCACCCTCTGCCCTTACCCTCCCCTCACTGTCCTCATCCACAGGTGTACCATTTTTGTCCAGTCTCTTCCCACACCCTTCACATCCCTTTCCCCCGAGAATTGTCAGTCCACTCCCTTTCTATGCCCCTGATTCTATTATATTCACCAGTTTATTTTGTTCCTCAAATTTTTTATTCACTTGATTTTTAGATTCACTTCTTGATAGATATTTGTTGTACATAATTTTTTTCTTTACCTTTTTCTTCTTCTTCCTCTTCTTAAAGAATACCTTTCAGCATTTAATATAATACTGGTTTGGTGGTGGTGAACTCCTTTAGCTTTTTCTTATCTGTGAAGCTCTTTAGCTGACTTTCAATTTGAAATTGAATCAATGAATGATAACTTTACAGAGTAGAGTAATCTTGGTTGTAGGTTCTTTCTATTCATCATTTTGAATATGTATGGCCTCCATAGTTTCTGTTGAGAAATCAGCTGACAATCTTATGGGTGCTCCCTTGTAGGTAATTAACTTTATCTCTTGCTGCTTTTAATATTCTCTCTTTGTCTTTTGCTTTTGGCATTTTAATTATGATGTGTTTTGGTGCGGTCCTCTTTGGATTCCTCTTGTTTGGAGTTCTCTGTGCTTCTTGAACTTGTAAGTCTATTTGTTTCACCAGGTGGGATAAGTTTTCAGTCATTATTTCTTCAAATAGGTTTTTAGTATCTTGCTCTTTCTCTTCTTCTGGCATCCCCATAATTCTGATGTTGATACGCTTGAAGATGTCCCAGAGACTTCTTACAATATCTTTAGATTTTTGGATTCTTTTTTCTTTCCCAATTGAGTGTTTTTTGCTTCTTTGTATTTCAAATCTTTGACTTGATTCCTGCGTACCTTTAGTCTGCTATTGGGTCTTTGTATAATATTTTTTTATTTTAGTCAGTGTATGTTTAATTTCTACTTGGTCCTTTTTCATATCCTCGAGGGTCTTACTAAATTTATCAGCCTTTTCTGGGAAATTCATGAAAAACCTTATAACAGTAGTTTTGAACTCTATATCCAGTTGTATATTTCCCTCCAGTTCTTTCATTTGTGATCAGTTTCTTTGTCTCCGCATTTTCTCTACTTCCCTGAGTTGGTAGGGTAGCTTTGTGTGCTAGGTGTCCTATGTGGCCCACTGTGTCGGCCTCCCCAGTTACCTGAGGTGGACACTCTTGGTACACCCCTTTGTGCATTGTGTGTACAGCGTTGTTTTGTTACGTCTTGATTGTTGTTGGTATCACTGGGAGGAATTGACTTCCATACCAATTGACTGTGAAAATCAGCTATGTATATGCCAGGAGAACTTCAGTGATGGAGACAGTCTTAGGAGACAAGACTTGCAAAATTGCAAAAGCCTCTGTGCTCAGTTTGGATGGGGTGGAGTCTCAGGGCTGATCAGACTGTCTTGGCTTCCTGTCAGCCTTACCCTATGATGCCCCTGGGTCTCAGTATCCCTTGGTAACTGCTGCAAGCACCTCTGAGCGAGAGCTGCCTTCGAATTTCACCCGCTGCCAGACAGTCCAATTTTTCTCCCAATGAATCTGGATTCCCATATTCTCCCCTGGAACTGGAGTTCAGTGTAGTGAGGGAGCTTCCATTTCTCACCCGCTAGAGAAAGCCAGTATTTTCTTCACGCACTGGTGGGTGCGCCTACGGACCTCTGCCTTTCGAGGCTGCCCTGAGTTTCTGCCTGACAGTCCAGAATCCCCCTGTATAAGCCTGGGTCCCCAGGATCTTGTCTTGAACTGGGGTTCTGCACACGGGAGCTTTTGTTTCCTTCCCGCTAGAGAAAGCAAGCCATGCACTCAACCGCCCGCACATATGTCTCTGTACCTCAGCCTTTTGCAGCTCCTCTGATTCTCTGTGTGCTTTCTCTTTCCTTCCAGTTGTAGAATTTCCACTCAGCCAGCTTTCCTATGGTTCTGGATGATGTTCGTTTTGTCTTTTAGTTATAGTTTTGAAATCGTTGTGCGAGGCAGCAGTTTAAGTGTTTCTCCTCTTATTCTGTGTTTTAGTTGTGATTCCAGTTTGTTCCTGGGAGCATATTAGTGTAGCTTCTACTTACTCTGCTACCATTTCCCCAAGATATATTTCTTTTGAAACTCTTGGATCCCACTATACAGTTTGTTCCAACACCATTATTTGTAAAAGCTCTGCATTGTTCCTGCCCCAGTGCCCACTTCCCTCTCCAGAACCCAGGCTGTGTGCTCCTAACCTGGCAGCTGCGGGGCCTTACTCTCTTCAATGTGGGGCATGTAGCTGCTTATTGTGAATGTGGCCGCACTCTGAGGCACTAAGGTCCGGGACCACATCTAGGTGAATGAGCAGCAACAGGGCTGTGGGCCCCAGGGCCAGGCCTTGATTGGCTGGTTTGTGTGCAGCCAGTTTGGGCACCAGGTGAATGCAGAACAAAGAGATCCTAAATTCCCTCAAGTGTGTCACACCTGTGGTGAGTTCGAGCCCAGCTGCATGCTCTTTTGAGAAGTGCGAGGCGAAGTTCTCTGCTCCTCACCTTCCTGTGGAAGGCCCTGCCCACTTTCAGTGAAGCATGACGCTCCTGCGCTCTTGGCCAGCCCCAGGTTCACCACCTGGTCTCCAGTGTGCCCCATTGCCCGGAACTTCCACAACTTCCTGGTGGGTCTGTTTGGGATGCCTGCACACAGGGACAGCCCCATCTTCCAACCATTGACATAGAGGCCTCTTCACCCTGATACCCGGCAGCATAGATAGCACTGCCCTCTGGGGATTCATTTCTACTGCGTTTCCACTAGACCTGGGTGGAGGAATGTCTGATGTCCAGGAAAATGCCCCCAGACATCCTAGCCTCCCCCTCCCACACGATAGCTTCTCACAATACTATCCAGTGTCAGCAAAACATTAAAAAATAAGTAAAATCTCCCAGGTGATTTAGAACACTGGCTAGAGGAACGCTCAGTCCACTCTGGGTGTCCTGACCCAGCTTGTCTGCGTGAAGCGGCACCTAGAGCCCTTATGCTGGCTTCCTGCTACCTCCCTGGAGGCTTTGAAAAGTAGTTTTGGAGTGGAGCCAAGATTCTGTATTTTTAACACATGATTCTGAACTGCACCAAAGCTTTAAAACTGATAGAGTCTTCAAAATTGAGATTAAAAAGGTAACTTCAAATTATACCATTGTTATGACTTTAACTTTGAATTAAAGAAAACTCTGCTTTCTCTAGCTGCTTTGGCTCAGTGGATAGAGCGTTAGCCTGTGAACTGAAGGGTCCTGGGTTTGATTCCAATCAAGGGCAGGTGCCTGGGTCGTGGGTTTGATCCCCAGCGGGGAGGTGGTGGTAGGGTGTAAGCCAAACTGATTTTCTCTCATCGATGTTTTCCCCCTCCTCTTCCTTCCTTTCTGAAATCAATAAAAATATATTGAAAAACAAACCCTCTGCTTTTTATTATTTTTCATATATTGTATGACACCATCTTAGGAGAAAAATCAATGCACAGATGTTGGGAAGCCGGCTGTGTTTAATTTGAAATCTTATGTTGAACTCTCTCATCTGTGAGTGGCTGTGGGGAAACTTGGGAGATGAGACACCTCTGGGAACCCAGAACTGTGCAATGTGTACAGTCTCTGGAGTCAGAGTTGCCTGCCTGTCGAAGCCCAGAAGTCCCACAGTGGTTGTGTCATTTGGAGTGCTCCTAAAAGGCATGTGAAAAGCCCACCACAGGGCACCAGGAACAGCGAGTCCTGTGTCCACCCAGGTGCGAGACTTGGAGTGGAGCTGAGCCTGCATCATCGTTTCACAGCCCACGTGTCCCTCCCTCCGCTCTCCCCAATGACATGGGCTGTGAGAGGATGTTGTACGCATAGGACACGTTTACTTTTAGGCATGTATTGCTAAGGAGAAATCTGGTGAGTCTAACAGTTTAGATATTGGGTAACAAAGTGAGAACAGATGATAACCTACTTCTTGATAGGGTGAACTTATACTATTCAATACTGTTTTCTGCAGGTTGGAAATGCATATTAAATGCCCAGATATTGTTAAGTGAAATTTTTATACCTGAGGATCATCTATTGGAATAACAAAATAGAGCAAACTTTTTAGTTCCTTACGGACCATTATATTTAGTTCTCCAAAGTAGAAATTGATTTTTTGTTTCTGACTTAATATGGGTATTTAAGGCCAAATTGTGTGGCTCCTGGGCTCGAGTGGTAGTGTGGCACTGAGAAGTAATTCCCTGCGGAGCCCAGACGCCCTGGCATTGAGGGTCTTGCTTGTAGAGATGCAGGGGCGCCCTAAAGCTTCTCATGCTTGCTCTCAAGGGCAGCGGGAGTGAGTGTGAATGGTAGATACTGATTTTAAGAAACCCTGGAGCTTATTTAGGGGGTCATTTCACAGAAAAGAATATGTAAAGATTGAGATCCTCCTGAAATAAACCAGAGGCTGCCATGCTTAAAGGCAGTTGGTACAAGGAGGGGAGTCATGTGCAAGGACCCTGGTGGGAGATTGTCCCTGGCTCCCCTTGGTTACCTTGAGTGCTGACCTGGTTTATGTCTGAGCAGAGACCCTCTGGATGAGCGTCCCAGCCCTGTTTTTTCCTCAGGGCGACTGTATTGGCCTTGCTGGGAGGCTCTGTTGTGAGCAGTCTCGCTCCATGTCAAGTTCAGTGATGTTGCTTACCAGCGAATGGTGAGGGCTGGGCACGGGTGAGCACCTGTGCTTGTTTGTAGAGATGATTAAATTTCTAGGCCGGAGTGTTCCAACCATTAGACATGACAGTGAGTTTTCTCTCCTCTTCTCTTTTCCTAGTGCTCAAAGCTTCTTTCCGACACAAGTGTCATTCACTTCTACCCAAGCAAGTTTGTCCTCATCACGGATATACTTGATACCTTTGGTAAGTACTAGTCTTATTCATCTTAGATCTAGGAAATACGATTTTTTTTTTTTTTTTTTTTGATTTGCTGGTTTTTGCCAAAAGTTCAATAGTGGAGTTGCTTCAAATTAGGTTCTGCCTAATCTGTGGTTTAAGTAATGAAGCAAGTCACGGGGGAGACCACCTCCCACCCCTGCTCATTAACCAGGTGTTATTTTTGAAAGACTCTTAGACTGTGTGTTTCCTAACCTTCTAAGAGGCACATACTGTGAGGGGAGCAGGACAAGCTCACAGGCCGTCTACCCCAGCTGCATCCATCGCCATATGAGGTCTCTGGCCCTCAGTCTGTCAGAACTGCACTCACACCTCTTCCAGCACTTCCCTTCCCTCAGGCTGCTTCTGCCTGCGGCAGTCGCAGCACCACATAGCTCAGCTCATTGCCTGAGCATCTTTTCCCCTGTGCCCCACATCCAGATCTAAGTTCTTCACTTCAGCTTCCTAGATCTCCTCAGTGTGTCCCAGAAAATCCTTAGTTCTGGCCACATCCTCCCCCCAGAGATGCTGCAACTCTTATGAGGTTTCCTATGTCCTTGTGCTCCTTCAGGTAGGAGCCCAGCAGAGAGGCCTGGACTAAGGATGACCCAAACCCTCTTGGAGAAATGGGCCTCTGTGCTGTGGGCAGTGGTTAGTGTCAGAGCATCATGCTGTTAGCAGTTTGCCCAAACCAGGCAGCCATTCAGTCTGTGCAAGATGCGGGGCAGTGCAGTGCCCACCAGAAGTAGTAAGCAGAGTGGCCCTGAGCAAGCACAGACAGTCAGAGCAGAGACACCACTGTCTCACTAAGGAAGGACTGGGGGCTGCTTATTACCCATTGAGAGATCGAATGTGGCGGAAAACAAATCTCAGCCAGACCCATGTGGCTCTGCTCAGGAGACCAGGGACCTGAACATATCAGCCTGGACAGGTGATAGAAAACCTGGCTCAAACTGGTCTTGGCGACAGGGAGTATTTATTGGTCTAGTTTGAACAATCCAGAGGGAGTTTCTGGCTTCAGGTACAGCTGAATTTGGGAAGTCACATACTTGTTTCTTCAGGACCATGCTTTTTCTAGCATTTTTCCTGGGGTCTGCTTTATTCTCCACCTCTCCCAGGTGGCCTCAGTGTCTGCTAACTGCCCGCAGGACAGAGAAGGAATTTTTTCTGAGCATTCCAACCAAAGTCCCAGAATTCTCTCATTGGCCTGGCATGGATCACATGGCAGTCCCTGAGCCATGCTTGGTATCTGGGGAGTGACACGTGCAGATTCCAGGCTGGTGTTGTCTTTGTACCATAAGGTCATGGGTTGGATTCCCACTCAGGGCACATACCTAGATTGTGGGTTTGATCTCTAGTGGGGGTGCTTACCGGAGGCAACCAATCAATGTTACTTTCACATTGATGTTTCTCTCTCTTTCTCTCTCTCTCTCCTTCCCCCCCTCTATAAAAATCAATGAACATATCCTCAGGTGAGAATTAAAAAACCTTTAAAAGAAGTTACGTCCCAACTGAAAGGCTTCGTCAGGTGCAGATGACCCAGAGAGCCATTGTCAGGCTGCACTAGACACTGAGGCTACATCAGGAAATAAGGGACAAAAATTGCTGCCTCCTGGGCTTCTGTGCCAGTGAAAGAGGGTTTGCAGAACAAGTAGTAGGTCAACCTATTGTGTGGTAGATGGCAGTCAGTTCTGTGGAGGAAGAAAGTGAGAGTCAGGTGAGGGGGATAAAGGTAATGGGCCAGGGGCGGAGAGGCTACACTTTTCAATAGTGTGGGCACAGGGCCTCGCTAAGAATTGATAAGTGGATTCGTAGCTGAAGGAGCAGAGAGAGGAACCACAGGTTCTGTGGGTGGGTGTGCAGGCCCAGGTTAGGCCAAGGAACAGCTGGTGCGAAGACCCTGGGTGGGAGTATGGCTGAGAGGGAGGCCAGGGCACTGAGGTGGGGTGAGCAGCAGGGAGGGGCAGGAGCTCACAGGGCCCTAGATCCTAGTGGATCTTGGAGGTAATTGGAGGACTTAGGCTTTGAACCTGAGGATATGAGGAGCCATAGGAGTGTTAGACAGGGCTGGGATGCAGCCCGATTTGAGTTCTAATGACCTCCCTATGGCTGCTGTGCTGAGCCTAGACGGTAGCCATTGTAGCACTTCAGGTGGAAAATGGGGGTCGTGTGGGCCCAGGAAGGGGTGGAAATGGGGAGGATTACCCAGAATGGATGGTTGCATTAGGCTCACAATAGATATCAACTCCTACACTTCTTGGGCTTCCACTTGTCCTGGAAACAGCTTGTCCCAGGGGGAGAGGGCACCATCAGGGAGATGGGTTGATGGCTGCCGGGTCCTCCTGAGAGTTCTGTTTCTCGTGGTGAATGAGCACTTTGGCCTCCTGCTTCCCTTCACTGGCCTCCTGCAAGTTCCTTTTGCATGAGTCAGCATCCCTGATGAGGTAGACTCCAGCCTGCCAGCCAGGCCAGATCCTGGCATTAACCTTGTGAGAAGCTTGGCTGCCATCCTGCCAGCCGTGCTGCCTTCCCCCAGTCTTGGCTCAGCAAGCCGGGGGCAGAGCTGGTGCCCACTGTCCTGGTTGGGCCAGGAGCTGATGATGATGAATGGTAACAAACCCTTAACAGTATCCTTGGGCCTGACTCTTCTAGGTGCTTTAGAATACTAAGTCACATTGTCTTCCTGCAGGCCTATGAGGTAGGGTGTGGGATAATCCCATCTCACCGGTGAGAAACCTGAGTCACAGAAGTAAAGTGGCCCCAGGCCACAGGGTAGTGAGTTCTCTCTGCTGCCAGAGCACCTGTTTTATTTTCATGTACGTGGTGCATGAGGGAATTTGCTCTCTGTGAAAATTACAAAAGCGTATGCCTTTGACCCAGTAGTTTCATCTCCAGGAATTTATCCTGTGGCAGCAGCAGGAGATTGGAACAACCCAGGAGGCCATCCCCAGGTGATGTCTGTTTCCTGAGACACAGGAGGCCCCTAGCGCAGGGTCTGCTCTGCAAAGGTGGGAGGGCCTCCGGGCCGCATCACCACGGGGAGAGTCAGGATGCAGACCAGCTGTAGAGCCAGTTCTGTTTTTCGCACATAAGCACTTATATTTGCTTGGAGAAATATCAGAAGGGCACCCAAGAAATGAGTAAAGGTGGGACCTCTGAGGGTAGTGCGAGTAGTGAGGTAATGGACAGGCTGAGAGAGGAGCTGGGGACAACACTCCTGCTGCCTTTGGGAACTTGGAGCTGCGGGAATGGGCTCCCATTCAGAGTTTATTCAGACGAGCATTCCTTCCCTCTGCTCCACACCCGTCCTGGTGACTTCAGGCCTGCTGCGAACGCATTTCTGAGGCAGGTGCTCAGGAGACTTATGCTTTGGGGCTGCTGAGCCCCTCCTTACAGCAGGACTCACCTTATTGGTTGGGACTCAATGCTGTGGCCCATCTCACACTTCTGCTCCCCAAGAGGCGCCTGACCAGGCCAAGGCGGTGTTCTGTGGTGGTCAGGCCTGCCAGAGGCTGGAGCACCGTGCTGGGCAGGGCAAGGGGCTCCGGACAGGGGCATGGAGCGGGGACATGAGTCGTCGCCCATGCAACTGAGCATGAAGGCACGGGCTGGCTCTCACAGAGGTCCCTAGCTCAGAGCTACGCACAGTCCACCCACATTCCTTGTCTCACTGCTACAGAACTTGACTTTGTTTCTTTGCCTGTAAAATGGGCATGATAGACCCTGTCCCAGGGGATTTCTGGAGGGAATTAGATGAGAGAAGGCCTAGAAAGCATATATACTTTTTCCTCCTATAATTGCTTTCTGGCAGGATCACTGTAAATCAAGCATGTCAGACTCCAAGCTTAATATGGGCCAGATAAACAAAGTATAAGTTTATGTGGGCTGCAAAAAAACAAAAGCTTCCATTTTCATAGAAACATAGGTTTATTCCGGGATAGAGACATGCTGAATACAAACGACTGAAATAAATGAGCCATTTATTTCAAAATAACATAAAATAATGGGACATTTTAATAAAAATTGATAATTTCTCTTGAACATTTACTTACCAAGCACTGAATAACTACACGAATTCATAAATGTATAGGGCACGATGACACAGCTGATGCTTTCTTAGCACTGACTATGCCAAGCACTATTCCAATACTTTACACCTATTTTTCTTGTTCTCAGAAAGCAAAATATTTCCTGTTGCACACACCAAACAGGTCAGTCCAAGACTAATGATATAGCAGTTGGCTGCTGAAATATTCCCTGCTGGTATTAGTGGAGGGAAATGGTGTGCCTGCGAGGAAGGTGCATAAGGGAAATGAATGCAACGTGATTGTGTAATCAGTCATTAGCGAATGTTGTAGTTCGTTATTAATAATTATGTATAATAGGATACTGTAAAAATTAAGTGACTAAATTTTTATTAATATGTTTCTTACATACCTTTATGTTGGCTGGACCGTAAAAATATTCATTTTGGGCCACATGCGGCCGTTTGACATGCTTGGTGTAAAGTATTGGAATAGTGCTTGGCATAGTCAGTGCTAAGAAAGCATCAGCTGCGTCATCATCACTGTAGGTATTTTAGTGCCCTTGATCTTTAGAAAGTGGATCAGGAAAGGAAATATATTGAGGATGGGGCATTATTTCTCAAAAGTAGTTGTCCACTGGCTTACTAAAGAAAAATAAAATTCACCAAACTTGTTTGGCCAAAATGATTTGCTATTGAAGTCCCCTTAGAATGCGGAAGTGAAATATACACCTGGTGGTGATTTCAGAGGTGGCGAGCTTTGTGGAGGGAGTGAAGCATTTCGTGCTCTCCAGACTGGTCTGTGTGCCGCGGGAGGTGAGAAATTGGCAGCAGCCCTGCATGGCTCACTGTGATGACCCCAAGTAAACTGTATGCAGGCCCCTGCCTGGCTCTGGGGCTGTCACAGAGGCAGCCACTCGCTTCACCGGGTGAGGCTGCGAAGAGCTCGCGGTCGCAGGCAACCGGACACTTCTGTCAGGAGGACTAAGGCAGGTGGCTCTGAGCAGTGGGGGTGCTCGCAGGCTTCCTGGACCCTTCTGAACTGAAGCAGGGGTTTGGAGCTGGGGTTCTCATCCTGGCTGCACACCTGGGAGCCTCAGGCTGCACCCTGACCATTATCTTGGCTCCTCTGAGCATGTGCAGAGGCATGCCCTCCGTGCTCTGATGCTCAGTCCCGAGTGAGAACCCCTGGCTCAGACAGCAGAGGAAGGCTTGCTGCTGCTGCTGCTGCTACTGCTGCTGCCGCTGCCGCCGCCGCTGCTGCTGCTGCTGCTGCTACAGAGGTCGCCATACCGAGGCAAGTTTAAAATGAAGATGGTTCCTGCCCGCATCAGTGGCTCTTGGATGTGAGCATGTATAAAAAGTCCCTAGCAAGGTTATCAAAATTCATACTCCTAGTCCTCACTTGCCAAAATACTCTTTT
This sequence comes from Nyctalus aviator, assembly GCA_036971965.1. NCBI lineage: Eukaryota > Metazoa > Chordata > Mammalia > Chiroptera > Vespertilionidae > Nyctalus > Nyctalus aviator. Next base: position 120,438 of record CM072926.1, read on the forward strand.
CTACATGCTCAGTGGGTGTCTGTAAGGTTGTGGTGTAAGTAGTCCCCTCCTGTCACCCAGCATTTTGTTCTTGCTTAATGATGTCATTTGATCTCACGTGTTTGACCATAAATGGTCTTAAAACATTTCTTGACTCTTTTTCTGTGGATGGACAAGGATGTGGTTCTTTATTGCCCTGAATGATGGAGTTATGGAGTAAAAAAGAAACATGTGATCACAGGGAAATATTTTTGACATAAAAAGTGATTTGGGAGGGTCCAGATGAATAGAACTGAAAATTGTATCCCTTGATTATTGATAGCATTTTCTAAAAGCCAAGCATGGAATAAGCTAAGCTTTCTGTACTAGGTTAGGGGTCGGCCTATAGCCCAACTCCTTTATCTACTTGTTTTGTAAATAAAGTTTTATTGGAGAACACCCATTTGTTTACATACTGTCTATGGCTGCTTTTGAGCTGCAACAGCAGAGTCGAGTATTTGTGACTGTGTGCGAAGCACCAGCCTGGGTACTAGAAATATATTTGGGTGGAACAGACACAAACCTCTTCCCTTGGAAAACTTCCAGTTGAATCTCAGATTCTGTTCTCTGGGCCCAGGCAGGTCCCATAAAGGATGCAGCAGCTGCGATGGGAGAGGGGGTGGAGACAGCACACTCGGGGTACTCGGCGTGCCATTGCAGGGCAGCTGCGCACCTGTCCTAACGGATTTTTATCCTAAAGGGGCAGATTGTGTGTGAAGAAGGAGGCAATCTGGGTTTTCGTGTGAATTCTCCTCATTATTACATGTTGGCACCTAATTTAAAAAATGTTAAAACACCTTGTGGGCCATCGTGTGGTGGGCCGAGCAAAATGGGTCAGTGCTGGTTTTTTCCTACAGGCTGTCCATTGCAGCCTCTTGTCTAGAGTATGATGGGACTGTTCTCTGGAATGATTGGAGGTACCTGAGGCTACTAAGACCCTCTGTTCCAGTTCAGACATGCTCGAAGAGGAGCATGATCACTCATCTGCCTGTCATAGAAAGTAAAAGCCCTTCTTACATTAAAAACAAAAGCAAAGAAACGTGGCTTAACTTTTGTCCTCTAAGTGGCAGGATATTATCACAAGTTCAGGTTTGTCCACAGACATCCCTGTCCCCTGAGCCAAGGCTGATTTTTAAAAATTATATTTTATTGATTTTTTTACAGAGAGGAAGGGAAAGGGATAGAGAGTTAGAAACATCAATGAGAGAGAAACATCCATCAGCTGCTTCCTGCACACCCTCTACTGGGGATGTGCCTGCAACCAAGGTACATGCCCTTGATTGGAATCGAACCTGGGACCCTTGAGTCCGCAAGCCGATGCTCTATCCACTGAGCCAAACTGGTTAGGGCAAGTCAAGGCTGATTAACGTTTACTCTGAAGAGCATGACGATGTCTTTTCTTCCCAGGAAACCTTGTGTATGAGCGCATCTTATCCATGTGTGTGGGTGACAACAGCGTACTTCCAGGTAATGTCATAGCTGCTGCACAGGCTATATTCTGCCCTGGAGTCAGGAGTGGGCAAATATGAGATCGGGACTTATTGAGACCTGGCACCACATGTGTTATTTACGGTGTGTTAGAAGTACAAGATCATCTTTACAGGGTTCTCATCTGTCTTATGATGACACCAGAAGGGCTTCAAACAGCCTGGCTGGGAATTTAGGTGAGTATTTGCACAAGAATGAAAAGGTGTTTGCATTTAGGTTATCTGAACTTGCACATCCACTTAAATTCCTCTGCTGCTTGACATTTTAATACTTTTTCTACATTTCTTTCCTAAGAAGCAACCTGCTTTAAAAAAACAACTTTGTATTAAAGAACAGTGTCAAGTAAATCAGTGGCAGATGCTTTTCCTATACAGTCTTTGCCCAAGTGATATGTGTCTTAACTGTATTGCTAATCAATTTCAAATTCTCAGAAGGTTGTAATGTGAGTAGACTATAAATTTCTTTGGTCATATAAGTGGTGACGATAAACTCGCACTAGCAGCTCCTTGAACTCTTGTCCCTCTCTGTATCTGGCACCTATAAGTAACGCCCTTGCCCACATGCTGCTAGGTGTTCTCTCCCCTCACTTTACCTCCTTCCGTAACAACCAGATGATGGCATCAGCAACAGTGACCCATTATCTGACCTCTTCATTTATTTATTCTTTTTTTCTTTATTTCCATCATCTGTGTATCAACTTGTATTTGAAAAACTACTTAGTATAGTTATGTTTCATAAAGAGACAGAACCCTACAGACCTTAAGGGCCAGAGGAGCTCTTACGAATGCTTTGGTCTCATTTCAGATGGACAGGCCCATTGCAAATTAGTCAGGGACTTGCCCATAGCCGCTGTCAACTTGCTGAGGTGCTAGCCTGCACTGTCTGGCGTGGTCATCACATGTGGTTTCTGAGCACTTGAGATGTGGCCAGATCAACTGAGCTGTGCTATGAATGTTAAAAATACAGTGAATTCCAGAAACTTCCTACAGATAACAGACCAGAAGCTACCTCACTAATAATTATTTAAATACAGATTATATGTCGAAATGGTATTTGGATGAATTGGGTTAATCAAGTGTGAATTTTGTCTTTTTTATTACCTTTTTGATTTATCCTTTTGCTCACATGGATTTCGATTGGACTGCATTGAACTGGACTGCTCTAGACTTTCCAACTCTGTGATGTTTCTAACAGCTCCTCCATGTGCTAGTTTTTTCCAGATTGAGAGGCTGGAGGTCCCCAACTGGAGAGGCCTTCTCTACCAGCTTCAGGAGTGGGAAATGCAGGTGCTTTATTTATGCTGCCAGCTTGCTCGCCGTACATTGTCCCAGCAGGCAGAAGTAGTAGTTAGTTTAATGTTCTTTGATACAGGTTCTACTACTACCTACTGTTGTCTCTCTAACTGTTTAAAAATATACTAGAGGCCTGGTGCACAAAAATCGTGCTCTGGGGGTCGGGAGGTGTCCTCCCATCCTGGCCTGCATCCTCTAGTGTTCCAGGTCCACTAAGAGGATGTCCGTGGGGGTCAACAGTTGAACATCCCTCTCATGGTCTAGGACCCCTCGCTCTCTACCGCTGCCTGCTTGCTGCTCTCCATAGTGCTGCCACGGAGGCAGGAGATGCTCTTGCCACTGCTGCTACGCTCACCAGCGGTGACCCTGGCTTCTGGCTGAGCGGCACTCCCACTGTAGGAGTGTACTGACCACAGGGGGTAGGTCCTGCGTTGAGTGTCTGCCCCCTGGTGGTCAATATGCATGAAAGTGACTGGTCGTTCTGGTCATTCTGCCATAACAGTTGCTTAGGCTTTTATTATATAGACTAGAGGCTTGGTGCATGAAATTTGTGCACGAGGAGTATGTGTCCTTCAGCCCAGCCTGCACCCTCTCCAATCTGGGACCCTTCGAGGGATGTCCAACTTCCCGTTTAGGTGTGATCCTGGGATTGGACTAAACTGTCGGACATCCCTCTCAAATCCAGGACTACTGGTTCCCAACCACTCACCTGCCTGCCTACCTGATCGCCCCTAAGTGCTTCTGCCTGTCAGCCTGGTCACCCCCTAACCATTCCCCTGCCAGCCTGATCAATGCCTAACTGTCCTCCTCTGCTGGCCTGGTCACCCCTAAACTGTCCTCCCCTGCCACCCTGGTCGCCCCCAACTCCCTCCTCTGCCGGCCCGAGCACCCCTAACTGCCCTCTCTTATAGGCTTGGTTGCTTTCAACTGTCCTCCTCTGCCAGCCTGATCGCCCCCAGCTACTCTCCCCTGCAAGCTTGATTGCCCCTAACTGCGCTCTCCTGTCGGTCATCTTTTGTCCAGATGGCAAGGGCCATCTTTGACCACATGCTGTGTTGGAGTGATGGTCAATTTGCATATTACCTGTTTATGAAATACTAGTGGTCCGGTGCACGAAAGTTATGCGGGGGTGAGGGGAGTGTCCCTCATCCTGACCTGCACTCTCTCCAATCTGGAACCCCTTAGGGGATGTTCAACTGCTGGTTTAGGCCCACAGTGATCAGGCCTAAACCAGTAGTCGGACATCCCTCTCACAATCCAGGACCGCTGGCCTCCTAACTACCTGCCTGCCTGCTTGATCACCCCTAACCACTCTGCCTTCAGGCCTTCTCACCCCCAAATACCCCCCCTTGCTGGCCTAATCGCCCCAAAATGCCCCCCCTGCTGGCCTGCTCTTTCCCAACTGTCCCCCACCCCCCTGCTGGCCTGCTCTCCCCCAACTGACCCCCCTGCTGGCCTGCTTGTTCCCAACTTCTCTCTTGTTTGCCCCCAACTGCCCCTCCCTGCCAGTCTGCTCACTCCCAACTGGCCCCCGGTCTGATCACCCCCAACTGGGCTCCCCCCCCACCTCCCCCTCCCCCCCACAGCCTGCTCTCCCCCAACTGCTTTCCTCTCCTGGCCTAATCACCCCTAACCACCTCTGCCTTGGCCCTGCCGCTATGACTTTGTCCAGAAGGACATCCAAAAGGTCTTCCAGAAGGTCTCCTGACCTAATTAGCATATTACCCTTTTAGTAGTATAGATGATGATTATCTGCCTGGCCCCCAGAAGCATTCGAGTTTGCATGTACTGTAATCATTTTTTTCGTACAATTTTTATTATACAAACATTTTAGAGCAACAAGTAAGAAAAATTACTAGTAACTTAACTCCCTAAGTAAACTATAAAAGTTCAAGATAAAAGTGGATTTTCATATTCACTTATAGTCCTTATAAAGTTATTAATTAGCACTTTTATCACTAAAATTCTTCCTTTCCTGAAATACCTTTCATTATTTTTTCACTTTGAACAGTGCAATTCAGGCTTTTGTTTTTTTGAAAATTGTTTCTTCTTTTCCCCCCCTCTTAGTTAAAATCTTCATCTGCATGTGTTCTCTGGTTCAAAGAACTTGAAAGGGAAAGAGATAAACCTTTCTCAAAAATGTTAGTAATTTCTGGGATATGATTCTTTACAATAATTATGAAGGAAACTTTTGAAACCCACTGTGCAGAATTCTGCCTGAAGAAAGGAAGAATAGAGAGAAGGCTGGTGGCATGTGTGCTCATATTTCTGTTTGAATCAAGTTCTCACTGATGGGTTTCGTTTCTGAGCCTTTACCTTCAGGAGCTCTTTTGAGTTTAGAAAAACAAAGCATCGTTTGAGCCATGGGAAGGAAAGCTTCTATATTAGATTTAAAGGCATTCATTTTTCTCATTACTTCTAATCCAGCATATATGTGAAGAGGTTATCTGCTCTGATAAAATGTTATTTTCATCTTCGGAGAAATAATTAGGTTTATTGTTGTTCTTGTCATCAGTCATGAACATACATTCCCATCTTCAGTTTTCCCATTGTTGACGTGGGCCACAGCTAGAGAAGCAAGCAGGGCCTTGAATTCACCTGGCCTGTCCGGTGTTGAGGTGACGTTGTGTAGAGGCCTCACTGCTATTGTAGAGATTTTGCAAGTGACAGACTCGTTGGTTTCCTCCCTCTTTCTAACCTTGCCAAAAAAGTCAGGGTTAGAAAAAGAAGCACTGTGAGAAAAACAAGTGGGAACTCAAAGGAAAACCCTCTGCTATTTGTCACATCAAAGTCTGTTCTGAATGAAATTCCGAATTCTGAATTCATTCCACATGTGGCAGCCAAATGTTACAGTATAACTCACATCACGTCATCCCTCCACTTAGAACTCTTCCGGGAGCTTTCGTAGCACTTAGAGAAACACTCAAACTCCTCTCTAAGGTCGCTACCTGTGTAGCCTGGCTTGTGGTGCCTGCCTCTCTCCTTGCCACGCTGGCTTTCTGTTCTTTGACCATGTCAGAGGTCATTGCTACTTCAGGGCCTGCATACTTGCTGTTTCTTCTTCCTACAAATGCATTTTCTCCACATCTAGGCATGCTGTCTCCTTGTCATCAGGGCTCAGCTCAGATGACTCTTCTGCAGGAGCCTTCTCTTGCCCCCATCTAATGCCCCTCCCCTGAAGTTACTCTGGTCCAGTACCTAGTTTCATACCATTCATCATGTTGACTGTTATTTGCTTGGTTATTCTGTTCCCTGTTTATTATGTTTCTTCTGTCATTAGGAGGTAAGTTTCGTGAGGACAGAGCCTGTCTTATGTACTGCAATTTCCCCAGACCAAGAGCCCTGCCTTCAGTTGGTTCTTAAAACATTTGCCTTGCCCTAGCTGGTTTGGCTCTGTGCATAGAGCCTGCGAAAGGTCCCAGGTTCAATTCCGGTCAAGGGCACATGCTCGGGTTGTGGGTTTGATCCCTAGTGGGGGAATTACAGGAGGCAGCTGATCCATGATTCTCTCTTATCATGGATATTTCTGTCTCACTCTTCCTTCCTCTCTGAAATCAATAAAAAAATATTTAAAAAACATGTGCCTTAAATAAAGTAAAGCTATAAAGGAACATAACATTTAATTTGCTGTAATGTGATAAAGTCTTTCATAACATAAAACCTCTAAATCTTTTCTTGAGCTGGTAAGCAGGTTATTATAGAGCTGCAGTCAATATGTGTACCCTGGGCTGAACCTCAGTTCCCACCACTGGGATGTGCGACGGCCTCAGAGACTGATTTTGCTTTGGGATTTCAATTCATATTGTTCAGCATATGAAGGAATAGAACCCCTCTCCATTTCCACAAGGCAATATTGACAAAGGAATTTCAGAATGATTATTAAGTTTTCTTGTCTGGATCTTTTGGAACTTGAAAAAATGTTAAGTGTACAGATTCAAGCCAGGTAAGGGAAAATGGTAACTTCTCTTCCCATTGGAAATTGAACAATAACTCAGGAATGAATGAAGCAGGTGAGGGTATCCAAAATAGATTAACACCTGAGATTACAATTCCAAAACATCAGCAGTTGTGTAGGGTCTGTTGTGCCCAGAGGTTGATCTTCTTGCTGATTCCATATGGATTTGATTCCCTGAATTGCAGCAGAAAGCAGAACCAAGGGCAAAAATGACTCACCGCACAAGATGAGAGCCAGACAGCTAACGTTCTTTTGCTATATTCTGAAGTAATTAACTCTTCCCTTTTTGCTAGAATCCTGAGCATATAGCACATCCAGGGGTGTGGCCAGGCTCCCACCTGTATAAAAACCACTTAGAAGGAGACGTTGCAGGCAGAGGCAGCGAGTGGCGTTGACATTGCTGAGGTGTTGGCGTTGTCTGTCTATTTTTAATATTTCTATACTTTCTTTCATTCCTTATTAAGATTTAAGACAGCATTAGTATTAGGTGTCATTATGCCCGGAAGTTCAAAATAACATCGAGAAGGCCAGGGCTAGGGGGCAGCTAGCCCCAGGACCAGGGATCCTGACTTCTCTCTGTTGCGCTCATGGTTATGGAAGTTCCAGCCATTACACCTGCATTCCAGCCAGCAGGAGGGATGAAGGAGTGAAGGTCAAGCTCCTTTTTATACAGCTGTTTCCTAGAGGTTGCGCTTCTGTTGATGGCCTGGGACAAGAACTTGGGTACATGGCCATACCTAGCTGCAAGCATGGCTGTTTGCCCAACAGAAAAGTGAGAGTTCTGCCACTGCAGAGGAAGAGGAGAGATAACAATAGAAACTGGCAATTTTGCCACAAGTGACTCAAGTCTGAGGGCAGTGCTGAGCTGGAGCCTAAGTGGCTGCTTTCTCGCCTGATCAAGGCGCTCAGAGGATCCACCCCCAGGTCTGGCCTCTGTGCTGTTTGGAGCACGGGCTTTGGTCACATTTCATGTTACAGTTGCAGGTTTCTAAAGCTGCTGGAATTCTTACAATATCATCATGTTACTGGTGGGTATACCAAGACTAGTATTAGAACAGTGGCTAAGCACGTCGGCCGTGGAGCCAACTGCCCGAATTGAATTCCAGCGCTTCCCTCTGCTTGCTCTGTGCCTTGGGTGAGTTGCTGGATTTCTCTGCTCCCAGGATGGTAAAGGCCCATCCTTCGGAGGCTGCTGAGGGATTAGTGAGCTGAGCACTCGAAGTAGCACCTGGCCCTTAGGATAGCACCCATTGTCACCAGTTGTTTTCCTAATACAGATTATGGATGGCAGCCATCCCTTTCTGCTCCACTAGTTTTCCTGGCCCAGGACTCACAGCAGCTGTCACAGATCCTGAGGGTTAGGAAGGCTAATGGGTATTACTTTTGTATTACAGGGAACTTCTCTCCAGAGAATGTAAATGACACCGCCAGAGAAACATGCTTAAACTGGTTTTTCAAGATCGCTTCCATCAGGGAGCTCATTCCAAGATTGTATCCTTCTTTGATGATTGTAAAGAGGCTGAAAGCAAAGCCTTGCACCATGAATAGAAACGGTGACATCGTGGTGAGCACAGGCCCGCCACATTCTAAGAAGCCTTGGGACCCTGGCTTTCCTCTAGCAGTTTTCCAGTTTTTTCCTTTGACCACGGTGTGCACCAGCCCTTTGTTTCCAGTGAGGGATTAACTCTTTCCATTTAAATGGTTTGTTTTCAAGTGTTTTCTCTGGTTTCACCAATTTGAGAGGGTCAAGCATCTCTATACAAATGCCAGTATTGAGAACAGAGAACTGGGCTGATAACACACACTGAAATCTTAGTTATCTGCAGTTCAGGTTTTCTCTGTAAATCTTCATTGGAAACGCTCAATACCTGGTTTGAATTTCAGTATGCAACCAGGAATCAGCATGTAACATTTTCCAAATTTTGTTTTAAATAGCTGTAAGACCTTGAAAACCAAATACAAAAGCCACAAGCCACTAGTTCACTTATTTCTCTGATTGATAAGAGCCACTGTGTTTTTCTTTCATTTATTGGCTTATTTCACTCAGCATGATGTTCTCCAATTCCATCCAGGTTGCTGCAAATGATGAGAATTCCTTCTTTTTTATGGCAGCATAGTATTCCATTGTGTAGATGTACCATAGTTTTTTGATCCAATCATCTGCTGACGGGCACCTAGGCTGTTTCCAAATTCTGGATATTGTAGATTGTGCTGCTATGAACATAGGGGTGCACTCATTTATGGATAATAAAGAACATTATAAACTGTTGAACCAAAAGATAGATATAGAGACAGTAAAGCAACAAGCAGACTGTCAAATTACAGCGGGGAGGGGAGGGAGATCTAGGGGAGATAATAGATCAACCGAAGGACTTGTATACATGCATATAAGTACAACCAATGGACATAAAACTCTGGGGAGGGAGGGTATGTGTGGGAGGGAGGGGAATAAAAAAAGAAATGTCAAGAGCCTTGAAATAGAAAAAAATAAATAAATAAAATAAAATATTTAAAAAAAGAGAGAGAGAGAGAGAGAGAGAGAGAGAGCGCGCGCGCGCGCGCCATTGTGGCTCTCTCTTCTGAAGATACACTTAGTTCTGCTCATAAGTAGTTATTTCTCCCCTCTGGGAGTGTGCCGTCTGTAATTGTCTTTCTTAACGGAATGCTTTTGTAGTTACGTGGAAGCATCCATCCTGAAGTGTAACAAGTTCCTCTCCAAAATGTAAGGCTCTTCCTAAATGTCCAGAACCATAACATTTCCAAAGAAAATCCCCATGGCAATGTCATAATCGCTGTTCTTATTTGGTTACCTAGACGCAAATCTTTCATGCACTTTCTTATTTTATCCAAATGAAAATTGAATGGAGTAGAGGTACCATTTAATCCTCGTTTTACTGATAAATGAGCTCAAGCTGGGAGAAGTGGTTGAGTGGCTCGCTCGTCCAGATGAGTCCTGGTCGGCCATTGCGGTCTGTGTGGTTTGAGCACCTTGTGTGGCATCTGCCCTCAGCTCTCTCCTTGGTGAGCAGGGTCCTGGGCAGCGTGCAAGCTGCATGCACCACAGAGCAGCATGGCAGCATGCCTCCACGCTCTGCTGTGGAGACAGGCGGTGAAGACCATGCCAGGAGTGGAGTCTTCGTCCTGGAGCTCCGGGCTGCTCTGGGTCACTATGGCCATTGTTTGAGGGCAGTCACAGAGCTGCTGGGAAACCCGGAGTCCTGTTTGGTAGCACGCAGGTAGTAACCTCCCTGATGCTGTGGCCGACTCGGGGCTCCACAGTGGTGGGCTTAGAATCTAGTGTACCAGCCATGCTTGATGGGATTAGGGGTGCCTGCGTTGTTTTGGGACAACACTGGTGTGGAAGGAGCAGTTATTTTGCTTCACTAGTTGGTGCAAGGTAGTGCCCCAGGCAGAGGGCGTCAGTCCCATTTGCAGGCGAAGTAAATACTACATAGTTCCCATGATGGGGGCTGCCGGCACAAGCCGGCGTTCAAGGTCCCAGATGGTCAGGCAGTGCTAAGGACTGTGGACAAAAGGAGGATTATAGTTGTGAGTATGCAAAATAAGAGATTATTCTTATATTATTACTTCTTCATTATTATATTATTCATTTGTATTACAATTGTAAACTTCATTTTGCCCACCCCTTAATAATGGGAGATCAGGGGGTACCCATCCACAGGAAATAACTGGAGGACAAAAACTGGTAAAATACATGTGACTTCAGCAGGAATAAAGTGAAGGTTAGACTCCCGCCCTTGGAAATGGTAAAGATGAAAGAAACCAACGAATGAATGAATCATGAATGAAAGGCTGTTGGTACAGAGCCTTAGAAAACTGACCATTTGACCTTTGTTTGTTTCTAAAACCTGACTTCCTCTCCCTGAATTTGGGGAGTTTGGTTTTGTCTTTTAAAAATGAGAGCCCAGGGATCTCTCCTGTGGGGTGTAATGCTGCCTTCTTTTGCCTCTGACAGGGGTATCTCAGAATGTCTGCCCCGCCTGACCTGCATGATTCGAGGGATCGGAGACCCGCTGGTGTCGGTGTACGCCAGGGCCTATCTGTGCCGGGTAGGCCCTCAATGGCTGCGCTCCCAAAGGTGGCAGCCTCCCGTCTCCTTCAGTGTTGGCATGGGCTTCTGTTTTCTTTTCCCCCCAGTCATTACTTATCCCTCCTCTTCCACCACCACCCACTCCCTTACCCCCCACAGTCATCACACTTGTTCCTGTCCATGAGTTTCTTCACTTTTTTCTTTTTTCTTTTTTTCTCAATCCCCCCCAAAAAAAACAAAAAACAAAACAAAACAAAACAAAACAAAACAAAAAAACCCCAGAGCTGTCTGCCTGCACTCTATGAGTCTGTCTCTGTTTTGCTTGTTAGATCAGTTTGTTCATAGATTCCAATATGAGTGAGGTCAAGTGGTGCTTGTCTTTCTCTGTCGCTATTTCACTTGCATGTGCTCTCCGATGCATCCATGCTGTCACAAAGGATAACATTTCCTTCCGTTTCATGGCAGAGTAGTATCCATCCTGTAAAGGTCCCGCAGCCATTTTATCTGCTCATCTCCTGGTGGGCACTTGGGCTGTGTCTGAATCTTGGCTGCTGTAAATAATGCTGCAGTGAACACAGGGTGCATACTAGTATTCTTTTGAACTAGTGTTTTGGTTCTTCAGATAAATTCCTCGAAGTGGAATTGCTGGGCCGTAAGGTAATTCCATTTTCATTGTTTTCAGGCATCTCCATACTGTCCTCCACAGTGGCTGCACCAGTCTGCATTCCCACCAGCAGTGCAGGAGGGTTCCCTTTTCTCCGAGTCCTCACCAGCTCTTGTCTGTTGCCTTGTTGCTTTGTTAATGGGAGCCGTTCTGACAGATGTGATGTCTCATTGTGGTTTTTATGTGCAGCTCTCTGATTATAGTGACATTGAGCATCTTTGATATATCCATTGGCCATGTGTATGTCCTTTTCAGAGCAGTGTCTATTCAGATCCTTGACCCATTTTTTAATTGGATTGTTTTTGGTGTTGAGTTTTATAAGTTCTTTATAAATTTTGGATACTAACCCCTTACCAGATATATCGGTGAACATGTTCTCCCATTCAGTGGATTGTCTTTCATTTTGTTTATGGTTTCCTTTGTTCTGCAAAAACTCTTTAGTTTGATGTAGTGCCATTTGTTTATTTTTTTCTTTTGTTTCCCTTTGCCTGAGGAGACATATCAGAAAAAAATATTGCTATGAGAAACATCTGAGATTTTATTGCCTATGCTTTCTGCTGGGATTTTTATAGTTTTGATTTAATATTTAAGTCTTTAATTTAGTTTGAGTTTATTCTTGTGAGATTGCAGACTGGTCCCAGGAAAAATGGTGATGAAATGTACTGTATCTATTGAAATCATTTTAGCAATCCAGTGCTAACTAAGAAACATTCAAACCTGCAAAGAACTTTTATGAGTTTATTTGAGCCAAATGTCTACAATTGCCCAGAAGCAGAATCTCAAGGCATTGAGCAAATGCCGTGGAGAATGGTGGTTTTTCTTTTCTTTTCTTTTAAAAAAAATTAATTTTATTGAATTTTTTTTACAGAGAGGAAGGGAGAGGGATAGAGAGTCAGAAACATCGATGAGATAGAAACATCAATCAGCTGCCTCTTGCACACTCCCTACTGGGGATGTGCCCACAACCAAGGTACAGGCCCTTGACCGGCATCGAACCTGGGACCTTTCAGTCCACAGACCAACACTCTATCCACTGAGCCAAACCGGTTTTGGAGGAGAATGGTGGTTTTTCACTTATTTTTATAAATTGTGGTCAAAGGAGGAGATGTAAATATAAATTCCAATGGTGATATATTAGAGAAGCAGGAGAAAGCAAAGCAGCAAACCTCTGGGATTGGATAAAAAATAAAATGATAGACATGTATGTCTTTGACATAGGTGGGTGCAGGATAGGTAACCAGGCAGCAGTTTATAACAATGAGGGGGTTTGTGGTCTCTGCTCTGGACCATCAGTTGTGCCCTGAGGAATCTGGAAAGAAGGGAAGTTACATGTTACCCGAACGTTATTCCAAAGGTATGTTATAGATAATGACAGCAGGCTCAGTTAAGATAAAAATTGATGTTTGTCAGGGAAGATACTGGCCTAGGACAGGACTACCCACCATAAACTGCTTTTTAATTAAAACGTTTTCATTTCAGACCACACTTTGTGGTCACTTTAGGTCTGAATTTGCAAGGCTACCATGCAAGCCTTCTCTGACACATGCTGATGTGGTCCCTTTCCTCCCCACCAGCCAGTGCATTAGTTCCCCTGATTGAGTAGTTCCTAAAAACTTTTGGCAAAAAGAATGAGACAGTGCACATCCGTAAGAATTCTTACAGTTTGCAAGTGGCAAAAACCCAGGCAAAAAGAGATTGGTCTGAAGAGCCACGGCATAGTGTAGGCGCGGCTAGGTCCAGGGCCTTAGAGCATTGCCAAGATTCATGCTCTTTGCCTCCCTCTGCTTAGTTTTCCTCTGAACTGACTGAATTCCGAGGCTGCTATTTCCACACAGTGACCCATAGCAGCTTCAGGCTTTCATCGTTCAACGTAGGAAGCCCCGTAGAATGGAGTCCCTTTAGCTGATTTACAGTGAACCATCTTGGGTCACTCATTTGGTACTCCTCCCTGGAACTCAGGTTTGCCGGGTCCTGCTCTGCCCCAAGTTCCTGATCTGAAAGTATGATCCTCACAGACAGCAACAGTGAGACAGGACAGTGGGTGGAAATCATGAGCAACTGCCAGTGTTCCTCCAGATAGAAATCTTTCAGGTCCATTTGGCTGATGGGAAGGGAAAACAAAACAGCAAAGCAATGAGTGGAGCGGGGCGAAGGGGTGTGGGGAGAGGAAAGTGTGATTAACGCCTCTTCTCAGTCAAGGCCCTTCTAGCCCATGCTACTGCTTGTCCACTGGGCCTGTGTTTGCTGTCATGGAACAGATCATCATTTTCTTCCTCGGTTATAATTAAGTGGAAGGAAAGACAATAGAATCCAAACATAGTAGAACTGGATCTGACAGCCATAGAGCTGCCTTTGGAACTTAACACCCTTGAGTTGCATAATCCTTCTCAGGAATTCCTCACAGCCATCTGCAGTAGAAATCCTCACTACTATCAGTTAATCTTGGAGCTTTTGGGGAATGAGAGTAGCTGTCCCTGTTGGCAAAAACCAGGCCCCAGAAAAGCAACTTCCTTGTGAAGTTGATTTTGTGCTAAAGCCAGCAAGTGTTTGAGCAGCATAAAGGACAATTGCGATGCTTCACTTTGTTTTAAGCACATGAGCTCCTTCTATAGCTCAGATTACACTTTCACTCAACCTCAGCCTCTGGCCAACTTCTCTCTGATAGCAAATTCTTTCAGCTGGAAATGCTAGTTTTTTTCTTAATAATGAACATAGGAACCAGTGGATTATAGCAAAGAATGAATTCATATATTTTAAGAATGCAACAATGAAGTCCCAGTTGACTCTCTTGCATACCATAATCCATGTATGTTTATCACCTTTCAGAGAGGAAGAGAAAATTGTACCCACAACCTTGAAGTACATTCCTCCTTAGTGGTATATTGATTTGTCCATCTGTTCAGATTTGGCCATCTGTTCAGAAATAACATTCATTACATCTGGGAAACTGCAAAGATGATTACTGCAAATATTGTCCCTTATTTATTAAAAAGAGCTCTGTGCGCCCTAGCTGATTTGGCTCAATGGATAGAGCGTCAGCCTATGGATTAAAGGGTCCCAGGTTTGATTCTGGTCAAGGGTATGTGCCTGGGTTGCGGGCTTGATCCCCAGTAGGGGGTGTGCCAGAGGCAGCCAGTCAATGATTCCCTCTCACCATTGATGCTTCTATCTCTCTCCCTCTCCCTTCCTCTCTGAAGTCAATAAAAATATATTTTTTTAAAAAATAAAAGAGCTTCTGAGCTTTCATTAAAAGGCTTTTTAATGAAAATGGTATATGTTTATTTGAATAACAGGTAAATAAAAAAGAATAAAAGTGAACTTTCTGGACTTCTCTCTGCCTGTACATAACAACATCTGTGTGTATATTTTTTATTAACAAAAACGACACCATACTGTGTATATTACTTGCGGTCTGTTTTACCATAGCCAGGGTTCTTTCATTTTGTTTGCCTGCAGGTGGGAATGGAAGTAGCCCCACATCTGAAAGAAAGTCTAAATAAGAACTTTTTTGACTTCCTCCTCACATTCAAACAGGTAGGAGAACAGCTAATTGATGTAGCAGTTGCTCTGAAAGTTGAGGTTGCTTATGCTCTTTAGATGTGTAAACCCTGGAAATCACACTGGCCTCCAGCACAGGCTATTGAAACCTGTTGATGGCGCTCACCAGGCAGAGCTGAGGCGCATTGTTGACAGGAGGCATCTCCAGTTGATCAGACTTTCTAACGCCTGCGACTCCATCTTCTCGGTCTCCTGCTTTGTGCAGCACACATTTCCTGAGCAGCTCAGCTTAGCGACATGGAAAGCTTTGCTTGTTTTCCTAGTTTTGAAAAAAAGCCCTGGAAAACCAGGCCATTTCTGTCAGTGTCACCCACATATGCACAGACATGCAGTTGTGAGCTACATGCGCTCTGTTTCTCATGCTCCTTTCCCTCGTGACTAAGTGTGTCTTTGGTCTCCTGTAGATTCATGGGGACACAGTACAGAACCATCTGGCAGTCCAAGGGGTGGAGCTCTCATCCTACCTCCCCTTGTACTCACCTGCCATGGACTGGATCTTCCAGTGCATTTCCTACCATGCCCCTGAGGTAAGTACCATGCGCGTCGGTATGATGTTCACATTGAGGGGCAGTGTTGGGCTCCTCTCTCCTGTTCTGTGGGATGACCTCTGCATCCGTGTGCCCCGTAGGGTAAATAGGGCCCTTTCATTGCAGAGGGCTCACCACTGTGGCTGGTCAGTACACAGCACTTTTCCTAATTGTCTTGTTACAACTCTGAGATGGATGTGTGGAAGTTCAGAGAGGCTAGTACTTACAGATGGCCACACAGCTAAAAAAGTGGTGTAACTGCACTTAAATCCATGGGAAAAGTTTATTTAGTGATGGGAAAAGAGAAAAAGGGGCCTTTTCTACAGAACAAGGATACATAGTACAAATCAAAACTCAAGTATACCTGCCCTTCCCCAGAAACTGCAAACCACATTGGCAGCCCTGAAGAAAAAGGATATAACTGATTAAACAATCTCATTCTTAAGAATATTGCATAGAAACGATTGGACAAGTACACGACCCACATGCATATGTGTTATCAGAGAAAACATGTCTCGCCTCCCCTGGTTACTGCTGGGGATAAAGTCCTTGCAGTATCAAGAAAAGGAATTTTCTGAGACACGTATAGGAGGATGTGATATAGCAGCTTCATTTTTTGTGTGGAATTACAGCCCTGGGTATTCAGAGTCCCATTTCCCTAGTCCAGTCCTAGAAATGTTGCTGAGATTTTAGAGATAAATCAGAGCCAGTGTCCCGGGTTTCCTCTCCATATTGGAGCTGGGCTCAGTTTCACACCAGACTAGTTGCAGTCCATCAGTCCTCTGAGTGTGGAGGTCTGTATGGCTGTGGGCCAAGCAGGACCATGAACCAAGTGTGCCAACAGGAGCCTAGAGAGCGAACTTCTTTGTTCAGGGATTAGTGTCCCAGATCTTCCCGTGCTTACGTGGCCTTTCCCAGTGGCTTCTATTCCAGGTGTGACTGACGGCAAGAACGGTTCCTATGTCATCCACTTTTTTGGGCATGCATCTGACTGCTCTATGTTGGATCCCTGCCCATGTTTTAGGGATCCCTGCCCATGTTTTAGGGAACATGTCTTTCCTTTGCTGCTTTTGTTACTAATTACTAGTTAATTACAAGGGTATTGTTTCCCCCTTAGAGATAAGGAACCTCTTTGTAATCTTACAAAGGATGAGTAGACAAAGGTCTTTATCTTTTTGTGCTTGCTCCCTGTTTTTAAGGGGCATAGTCCTGCCAATCCCAAGACCCAGACACTCTCCCCATCTCACAGAGGAGGAGCAGCAAAAGGGGAATGAGCTGCATGCAGGGAAGAGGGGTTTTGCAAAGTCCAGGTCTGTCTGGTGTCCCTGGGAGATGGCATCCTTGTTGTAGTCAATAAATGACAAGCTTGACCAGAAGTTTAAATGGCATCATTCAAAAGTGAGAATTACAGTAACTACAGGTCATGGGAGAGGTAAAAACCCATGTGATAAAGGGAAAGGCTAACTTTCAGTGTCTCCCATTAGGTTAGGGAGTAGTTTCCTCTGTCTGAGGCCCACTTGTCCACCATACTTAAATTAAGCTAAGGGAAATAGTCTAAGGTTTCCCCGTGAGAAACTGTGGGCCTTTTTTTTTTTTTTAAAAATATATTTTTTATTTATTGATTTTTTCACAGAGAGGAAGGGAGAGAGATAGATAGCTAGAAACATCGATGAGAGAGAATCATCTACCAGCTGCCTCCTGCACACCCCCTACTGGGGATGTGCCTGCAACCAATGTACATGCCCTTGACCGGAATCAAACCCGGGACCTTTCAGTCCACAGACTGATGCTCTGTCCACTCAGCAAAACTGGTTTCGGCAACTGTGGGCCTTTCTATGTGGGCAGAAAAGGGAAAGGAATTTCAAGAGAAGTATATACTTTATTGACTCAACTCTAAATCCAGACTGTTGAGTCCATATTTCAGGAGACAGTGATACTGATTGCCTCTGTAGTGAGGCCTGTATTGTGTGAGCAAGTACTTAGGTAAACAAGGGCAGAAGCATACATTCAATGACAAAGAAGGAAACAAAATACTAATATTCAGAGCAGGTCATAAGCCTGTGGAAAAGACTTGCAGATGCAAGGCCCATGATGGAATGAAAGAACACAATGACGATGAATTCGATGGGATGCTATGGACCCCTTAAACTGGTGGTGACTCGTGCATATCTGTTTCTCCTCTTTTAAGGGTGTTCACAGTACAGTGCTGAATGAACACTGTACACACTGCTGTGCATGTCCTGAGTGTAGTGGTCTAGTGTCCAGTTGTGGGCTCTGGAACTTGGATGCTGGGCCTGAATCTCTTCTGTTTATAACCGTCCAGATAAAGTAGAGGCCAAACCATGTCTCTAACCACCCTGAGCCTTTCCATCTGGAACAAGGGAGCCGAATAATTCCACTTCTAA
The DNA here is from genome assembly GCA_036971965.1 of Nyctalus aviator. NCBI lineage: Eukaryota > Metazoa > Chordata > Mammalia > Chiroptera > Vespertilionidae > Nyctalus > Nyctalus aviator. The sequence continues at coordinate 138,396 of CM072926.1, forward strand.
TCTGGTGCATGGATGAAACCTGCCAAACCATCTGCAGTGCTTAGGGGAGTGCCCATGTGTGGGGTTGGAATGATTGTCCTGTTGTCAGGATTGCAACATGGTTTCTATATTCCTGAGAGTGAGCTGGGAGGGTGAGATTTTACATCATTTTTCTTGGCCTGTGTTTTCTAACTTTTCAGCAAGTATTTTTTTATAGTTTGATTTTTCCAAATTCACTAGGGACATCTTGTATTTCAAGTGGGTTTATTACTATAAAATAAATTGGTTTTTAATCAAGCCAGTATAAACAGAGGTTATTTGAAAGGTGCAGGCCATTCTCTGCGGTCAAGCATGGTCTCAGTAACCACATGGCTCCTGGGCACAGGTGGTGGGAACTTGACTGTGGACAGGACCACCTACCTTTAAGCTAAATGCCTGGAACCCATGGACAGACAGACATGTTTGGAAGTGAGGACACTTATTCTCCCCCTTATTTTAATGAAAGGCAAAATCAGATGTAAAATAAAATGGTTGTGTCATAGGGTGTTCTTCCTTTTATTTTAAATTCTGATAAGCTTTGATTCTTAGGGCACTTAAAGAAGGAATGTGAGGAGTCTTAGAAAAAACTAACCATTTTCAAAACGCATATGGATGTCAGTGTAGAGGACAGTGTGGAAAATGTATGTGGCTGTATGATGCCTAGAAGCTCAGTGACAGTGGCTGGGATGTGTCGACAGAGAAGTTAGAGCTGTGTGTGTCTTAACAGGTCCTGCCTCCAAAGTAGGGGGTGGTCAAGTTTGGCTGCAGTATTTGGTTATATCCAAGACAGTTCAGGGAAACCCAGCAGAAAGGAGAGCCACGTAGATGCGAGGAAGGAGTGATGCCTTCAGCCACAATATCTGACATCCACAATTTTTCATTGAAATTGAAATATAAAATACCTTCCCCCCAAACATCAGAGTGATTCAAAAAATCTTTCTTGTTGTTTGATGACAGGCTTTTCTTCCCTTTACAATTAAAACTATAGTAAGTTAAATAGGATTATGCTTCCCATTTAAGGCACATTCTACATATTCTATATAATAAAAGAATAATATGCAAATTGACCTTCATCCCAACACACAAGATGGCTGCCCCCATGTGGACACAAGATGGCTGCCACAAGATGGCCAGCAGGGGAGGACAGTTGGGAGGGACCAAGCCTGCAAGAGAGGACAGTTGTGGGTGATCAGGCCAACAGGGGAGGGCAGTTAGGGGTGATCAGGCTGGCAGAGGAGGGAAGTTGGGGGTGACTAGGTCTGCAGGGAATGGCAGTTAGGGATAATCAGGCTGGCAAGGGAGCATTTAGGCATCAATCAGGCTAGCACGGGAGTGGTTATGGGTGATCAGGCTGGCATGCAAAAGTGGTTAGGGGCAATCAGGAAGGCAAGCAGGCAAGCAGTTGAGAACCAGCATTCCTGAATTGTGAGAGGGATGTCCCAGATTGGAGAGGGTCCAGGCTGGACTGAGGGACACACATCCCCATGCATGAATTTCATACACCGGGCCTTTAGTGTTTATAAAGGCGGGATCTCTTAAGACACACACAGCTCTAACTTCTCTGCCGACACATCCCAGCCACTGTCACTGTGAAAGTGGACACCCTTGTCTTGTTCCTGATCTTAGGCAAAACATTTTTTAGCTTTGACCCTTGAGCCTGATATGGATTGTGGTGTATTATAGCACCCTTTATTATGTTGAGGCATGTTGCCCTCTGTTCCTGCTGTGCTGAGAGTTTTTATTAAAAATGGCTCCTGGATTTTGTCAAATGTTTTTTCTGAATCTATTATCCTTCATTTTGCTTATGTGATGTATCACATTCATTGATTTGTGACTATTATACCACCTTGCATCACTGCGGTAAATCCTACTTGGTTGTGGCATATGATCATTTTTTTGTTGTTTAAATATATTTTATTGATTTTTTTATAGAGAGGAAGGGAGAGGGATAGAGAGCTAGAAACATCGATGAGAAACATCAACCAACTGCCTCCCACACACCTCCTGCCGGGGATGTGCCCTCAACCAATGTACATGTCCTTGACCGGAATCGGGTCTGGGACATTTCAGTCTGCCAAACCGGTTTTGGCCATGTGATCTTTTTAATGTATTTTATGGGTTTGACTTGCTAATATTTTGTGGAGGATTTCTGCATCTATGTTCATCAGGAACATTGGCCAATAATTTTCTTTTTTTGTAATGTCATTAGCTGGTTTGTTATCAGGGTAGTGCTGATCTTCTAAAGTAAGTTTTCCTTTCTCTTTAAATGTTTGAAATAGTTAGAGACTAATGGGTATGAATTCTTTGAATGTTCGGTTAAATTCACCTGTGAAGCCATCAGGCCAGGACTTCTTTGTTGGGAGGTTTTTTATTACTACTCCAATTTTGTTAGTTGTTTCCAATCTATTCTATTTCTTCTTGATTCAGTTTTAGAAGATTGCATGTTTCTAGTAATTTATCTATTTCTTCCAGATTGTCTAATTGGTTGGCATATATTCATAGTATTTCCAGATACTCCCTTGATATTCATTTGTCACCTATCTTTCATTTCTGATTTTATTTATTTGGGTCCTCTTCTTCTTCTTCTTCTTTGTAGTTCTTCTCTGTTCCTTTTCTATTCTGTTGTGTGTTGATGACTCTCTGTTGTGCTGTGTTTGGATTATTTTCTTTATCTCTTGTAGATTTGTGATTTGTGATTTTCATGTGCTTCAAATATGCCAAGCTATTTCCATGCCAGTCTATTTTAAGTTGATGGTCCCTTAAGTTTGAGCACATTTTAAAGTCACTACTATTTTTACTCACCTTCTCTATGTTTGTTTTCTTTTTACTTTTTTAGTCTGTGTGTCCCTTGATTTATTGTTGAGATTATACATGATCTTTCTACTTTTGTACTAGCTTTATAGTTGATTGATCCACTTCTTTTACTGTGTCTTTGTCAGTGCGAATTTTTTCATATATATAATTTTTTCCCATAAAACATATACAGTATATGTTAAATATAAAATTTTTAAAATGTGTTTTTATTGATTTCAGAGAGAGGAAGGGAGAGGGAGAGAGATAAAAACATCAATGAGAGAGAAACATCGATCGGCTGCCATCTTCATGCCCCTTACTGGAGATTGAGCCTACAACCCAGGCATGTGCACTGACCAGGAATCAAACTAACAATCTCCTGGTGCATGGTCATGATGCTCAACAAACTGAACCACATCACCTGGGCTTATATATTTTTACTCATATTTCTTTAATCTATTTTTTCTACTTAAAGAAATGCTTTTAACATACTTTACGATTCTGAATTAGTGGTGAACTCCGTTAGCTTTTTCTTGTCCTTCAATTCTAAATGATAGCTTTTCTGTGTAGAGTAATCTTGATTATAGATCTGTGCTTTTCATTACTTTGAATATTTCTTGCCATTCTCTTCTGGTCTGCATGGTTTCTGTTGACAGTCTCATAAGAGCTCCCTTGTCAGTAACTAACTGTCCTTCTCTTGTTGCTTTTAAGATTCTCTCTTTGTCTTTTACGTATGGCATTTTAATTATGCTGTGTTTTGTTTTGGGCCTCTTTGAATTCATCTTTGGGATTCTGCTTCCTACATATATATTTTATTTCTTTTTCCAGATTTAGGGGAGTTTTTAGTCATTATTTCTTCAAATAACTTTTAATCCCTTGCTCACTCTCCTATGATATGAATATTGGTATTCTTGATATTGTCTTAAACTGTTCTTGGTTTAAAAAAATTTTAATTTTTTTGCTGTTCTTTTTTTTTTTTTTGCTCCCCTCCCTCCCTCCCTCTCATTCATTCCCTCCCTCCCCAGAGTTTTATGTCCATTAGTTGTACTTATATGCATGTATACAAGTCCTTTGGTTGATCTGTTATCTCCCCCAGATCTCCCTCCCCTCCCCACTGTAATTTAACAGTCTGCTTGTTGCTTTACTGTCTCTATATCTATCTTTTGGTTCATCAGTTTATAATGTTCTTTATTATCCATAAATGAATGAGGTCATGTGATGTTTCTCTTTCATTGATTGGCTTATTTCATTCAACATGATGTTCTCCAATTCCATCCAGGTTGCTGCAAATGATGAGAATTCCTTCTTTTTTATGGCAGCATAGTATTACGTTGTGTAGATGTACCATAGTTTTTTGATCCAATCATCTGCTGACGGGCACCTAGGCTGTTTCCAAATTCTGGCTATTGTAAATTGTACTGCTATGAACATAGGGATGCATATATCCTTTCTGATTGGTGTTTCTAGTTTCTTGGGATATATTCCTAAGAGTGGGATTACTGGGTCAAATGGGAGTTCCATTTTCAGTTTTTTGAGGAAACTCCACAATGTTCTCCACAGTGGTTGCACCAGTCTGCATTCCCACCAGCAGTGCACGAGGGTTCCTTTTTCTCCGCAACCTCGCCAATACTTGTTGTTTGTTGATTTGTTGATGTTGGCCATTCTGACAGGTGTGAGATGGTACTGCATTGTTGTTTTGATTTGCATCTCTCAATTTTTTGCTGTTCTAATTGGGTGTTTTCCATTGTCGTGTCTTTCAGGTCACTGATTTGATCCTCTGCTTCACTTAATTTGTTGTTGATTTTCTCTAGTGCATTCTTCATTTCAGATATTGTCATCTTTATTTTTTATTGGTTCTTTTTTCATGGTTTCTATTTCCTTTTGCATGATTTCTATCTCTGAAATTCTCACTGAGTTCATCTATTCTTCCCATAAGTTCATTAACATCCTTATAACCAGGGTTGGGTTTGAACTCTGTATATGGTAGATTGTTTATCTCTATTTTGTTCTTTTTCTAGATTTTTGTCCTGTTCTTTCATTTGAGATGTATTTCTTTGTCTCCTCATTTTGGCTGCCTCCCTGCGTTTGTATGTGTTAGATAGGGTTTTGTATGTCTCCAGGTCCTGGTAGAGGTGCCTTTTGTAGAAGGTGTCTTGTGGGGCTCGGTGGCACAGCCCCCCTGTTATCTGAGCTGGGTGTTCTGGGGTGTCCCTTTTGTGGGTTATTTGCACCCTCCTATTGTACTCAGGCCTCGATTTCTGTTGGCACTTCTGTGGGTGGGTTTGATCCTCAGATTGACTGGCTGTGAGGGATGGCTGAGACTAGCAGATGAGCTGCTGTGTAGAGGCCAATCCCACAAAGCTGGTCAGATGAGCTAGTTGGCTGGGGTTGAGCCTTAGTGAATCACCATGCTGTTAGCGAGGGTAACGGAGAGCACAGATTTGGCCCCTGCCTGTGCCTGGCTGGCGAGATGAAAGGAGAGCTAAGCAAAGGAACAGTGGTGCTGCCAGTGCGTCCACCCCCGGAGAGAGTTCCCTGACTTGTGCCCCTTCCTGCCCTCACGCTGGAGTTAGTGAATTCATCCTTCTCTGTATGCCCCATGTGCTTTCTGAACTACTGTCCATGCCCTGTACCTTAAGGTAGGCGAGTTTGTGTGTTGGCCCATTATAAGTACATTTCTCAGTCTTCTGCAACCCTTTGTCTTTCTCATATACAATTTTGACTGATTTTCACAGCCAGATGTGGAGAGAACTCTCTCCTGGCACCGGTGCTTTGGGTTGGGACTTGGGGTGGTGGGGGTGGGACCTGCCCTTCACAAGGAGGGGTCGTCAGAGGAGGTTTCGCAGCTGAGCTACCCCTACTCTTAACCATCTCCCTGGGCTGTGGACTCTGCCCTTCCCACGGCTCTACCCTTCCTCCCAGTCTTTCTGTGGCTTCTTCTGTATATCCTTAGTCATAGGAGTTCTGTTCAGCTCATCTTCAGATGCTTCTTAGTGATGGTTGTTGTATAATTTAGTTGAAATTTTGTGTGGTTTTGCGAGAAGTTGGGCATAGAGCTTTCTGCTTAGCCATTCTGACTGAATATCGCACAAGTGTGTTCTTTTCATTCTTTGAAATTAAGAAAAAAAATCTCAAGAGAAAGAGAATAACATGAAAAATTAAAAATTTGTCCTTAGTACTTACTGTATATAATTTCATTTTATTCACATTGAAGTAATTTATTTTTTTGAGAACTGAGCTATATTAACTCTGAATCGAGGAATGGGCATTAGCTGTTAAGATTAGTTCATGATTTCCCCCCCATTACATTTCTGCTTCAGTTAGAAAAATAAAAACAAAAAGATAATGTGCATATTTTTTAGTTCTCTTTTACATGAAGCAGTATTTAGAAGCATGGGGGTTGGAAGGTTATTTAGTAAAAGCAGAACACACATTTGTGAGCAGTCTGGGTTACTTATGCATTAGTTTTGATGTAGAAGTGCAGTGCTGTCCTGACTTAACTTCTCTTACCTCTGCTTTTCAAGTGGGTATATAATCCTCATCTGCAGACAATCTTTAATAATACTTAAAATTTGCAATGTAATAGTGATTCTACAAATCCATGTGAATGAAATGTCACACAGACAACGCCTTCCTCCCAAGATAATGAGTGCATGCAAACCCTGGTGAAACAGTCTGATTAACTTATTACAGCAATGTCAGTGTCCTGGCTTAAATAATACACTATATTCATGGGAGATGTAGCCTATGGGGAAAGCTGGATAATGATTACCCAGGACCTCTGCTATTTTTGCAATTTCTTATGAGTCTGTAAATGATCCAAAATAAAATAAAAATCCACCCATTAGGGGCAACTTGAACAGCAGTGTTATATTTATGATATTGTTTCCTCAGGCATCTATACTAATAATAGCCTAGGTGGCATCACATCTTCACATTGTCACAAGATGGCTGTCACAAGATGGCCACCTCACGCAGAGGAGGCGGGTTGTAGCAGAGAATGGCAGTTGTGGGTGATCAGGCTGGCAGGGGAGGGCACTTAGGGGGTAATCAGGCTGGCAGGCAGAAACAGGTAGGGGTAATCAGGCAGGCAGATTAGTTCATGATTTAGGAGCTAGTGGTCCTGGATTGGACCTAGTGGTTAGGAGCTAGTGGTCCTGGATTGTGTGAGGGACGTCTGACATCACCAGAGGGGTCCCAGATTGGAGAGGGTGCAGACCGGACTGAGGGACACCCCCCACTGTGCATGAATTTCATGCACCTGGTCTCCAGTTAAATACAATGATATAGATTTGAGTATACTAATGTGGGAGGAGCAAGGCCCATGCTAGATTCTTGAGTAAAAAAGGCAAGTTGCAGCCCAGAATGTGTACTACGATTCACATTTATAAAACAGAAACAAGGAGGCGATCCTGCTGCGGCTAGGAGGGAGCGGGAGCTGCTGTGCCCACCGGTGCCAGCGCCAGGAGCCCTCTGGGGATGTCTGACCGATGGCTTAGGCTCCCGCTACCGCCACTGCACTCATCAGCCGTGAGCCCAGCTAGCCAAGTGGCGCTCCCCCTGTGGGAGCGCACTGACCACCAGGGAGCAGCTCCTGCATTGAGCGTCTGTCCTCTAATAATAATCCGGAGTCTGCTCTACCTCGCTTCCTCTCTATTGCCTTCAAATACCATACTTCGAGGAATATTGACTGGATTTACCACATCCACATATAAACCAAAGAAGCCTGTTCAAGTGGGAATCTGTCAACAGGTTACCCGACTTTCAAATAGAAGAGCAGAAATGCCACCATCTGCAGGTGACCCACCAAACTCACCTCCTGGTGGTTGCAGCGTCTTTTATCTCCATCGGATTTTCATATGCATTCCCCAAAGCCATCACAGTATTCTTCAAAGAAATTCAGCAAATATTCAGCACTAGCTACAGTGAAATAGCATGGATATCTTCCATTATGCTGGCGGTAATGTATGGAGGAGGTCCCATAAGCAGTATTTTGGTGAATAAATATGGTAGCCGGCCAGTGGTGATGCTAGGCAGTTTGCTGTGCTGTGTGGGCTTGGTGGCAGCCTCTTTCAGCACCAGCGTCATAGAGCTCTACCTCACTGTGGGATTCATTGGAGGTTTAGGTCTGGCCTTCAACCTGCAACCTGCCTTAACAATCATTGGCAAATAACTTCTATTAAGAAAAGACCCATAGCGAATGGGCTCGCCATGGCAAGAAGTCCTGTTTTCCTAAGTACATTGGCTCCTTTCAATCAGTTCCTTTTTAATACTTTCGGCTGGATAGGAAGCTTCATGGTCTTGGGAGGCATATTGTTGAATGCCTGTGTGGCTGGGGCTCTCATGAGACCCGTTGAATCCAAACCAACTACTAAGGCTCAAAATAAGACTTGCAAAACAGAGCTCGAGTCGAGTGTGAAAAACAGCCACAAGAAGCAATCAGTCTGGAAAAAAATTAATAACTATTTAGATTTCTCCCTTTTCAAGAATAGAGGGTTTTTGATATACAGTGGTACCTCGATATATGAGTGCCTTGAGATACGAGTGTTTTGAGATACGAGCCGCCGAGCGAGCGGTATTTTGCTTTGAGATACGAGCAATTTGACATATGAGCAAGGTTACGGAACGAATTAAACTCGAATGTCGAGGTACCACTGTACATATCCTGAAAGGGAGGAAGAAACAAACCTCCTTGGACAGTTTTTTTAAACGATCTGCAGGTGAAAATGAGCAAAGCGTGACGAAAAAAGCGAAGGCCAGTGACGAAAACTAAGCGCTTCCGTAAGCACTTCACTTTTTCTTTTATTATGTTTTTATAGAATATGTATTTGTTATTTATAAATGTTCCTTCTTGTAAATACATTTTTCTTATTCAAAAACACTTAACAAAAACAACTGAGGTGGTGTTTTGGGAGCTGGAACGGATTAATGGCATTTCAATTAATTTAAATGGGGAAAATTGCTTTGAGATACGAGCAAGGTTACGGAACGAATTAAACTCGTATGTCGAGGTACCACTGTACTTGTCTGGAAATGTCATTATGTTTCTTGGATTTTTCGCACCCATTATATTCTTGGCCCCATATGCCAAAGACAAGGGCATTGATGAGTACTCGGCAGCCTTCTTGCTGTCTGTTATGGCTTTTCTTGACATGTTTGCGAGGCCTGCAGTAGGATTTATTGCGAACACCAAATTTGTTCGACCTCAAATCCAGTATTTCTTCAGTTTTGCGATTATGTTCACGGGAGTGTGCCACCTCTTGTGCCCATTGGCGGAGAACTACATAAGCCTGGTGTTTTATGCTATATTTTTTGGCCTTGGATTTGGGAGTGTTAGCAGTATTCTCTTTGAAAGCTTCATGGACCTGGTTGGTGCTCAAAGATTTTCCAGTGCTATGGGACTCGTCACAATTGTGGAGTGCTGTCCAGTTTTCCTTGTCCCTCCTCTTGCTGGTAAATTGGTGGATGAAACTGGAGAGTATAAATATATGTATGTAGCCTGCAGGGCTATTGTGTTCCTAGCAAGTGTGTGGTTGCTCATTGGTAACACTATAAACTACGGAATGCTTGCAAAGGAAAAGAAGTTGGAAAAAGCAAAGGAAGAAACGTATAACAAGCCGGATTCCCAAGAATCTGAACCCTTGAACGCACCTAAACATTGTGCTATTGAAGTCAAAAGCATGAGACCAGAGAATAATCCCTCAGAAAGAGAAACCAGCATGTAGCAAGAATCACATCTCTGATTTCAGTGTTTATGACTTTTTTTTAAAAAAATATGTTTTTGTATTGATTTTTTTAGACAGAGAGAGGAAGGAAGAGGGGGAGAGATAGAAACATTGATTGGCCAACTCCTACTGAGGATCGAGCAGGCAACTGGGGCATATGCCCTGACCAGGAATCGAAGCAGTGACCTCTTGGTGCATGGAACGACACTCAACCACTGAGCCACACTGGCCAGGCCAGTGTTTATGACTTTCTTATGAGAACTTTTTTTCCCCCCTCCAAAATATTGGAAAGGATTTTAGTTTAAATAAAACTTAATAGTGAATGATGGAGATGAGATTTCCCTCAATGTCAAATTTTAAATGTTTCCCTTTTTAAAAAAATATATTTTGAAATTATGCATATAAAGAATCCATGCAAGGGTTTTATTTTCAAAAAAATAAAAAATAAATAAAACAGCAACAAAAATATTAAACCTCATGGTTTTACAACAAAAGCTACATATTCCCAGGGCACAGACAAAGATTTAGAAAGGTGAACACCACAGTATCAGCACTGGGGAGTCCTGGGACGTAGAGGTTGGGAGATGGGCATTTGCTTTGTTCCTGCTGCACAGCAGGACTGTTTGAACTTTTGACCATAAGCATTTCTTATTTTTATAATTTTTATAAATTAAGTATGTCAATAAAGAAAATGTAGGGGCCTAATAAATCTTATGGCTCTGCTGTGTGTCTTGCAGACTAGGGTGTTGATTGCAAGTTTTTCAATGGTTTTACTCAGCCAACAAGCTTGTTTTGATCTCAGTCTGGTTTGAACTGTTGTACGCCTTGTTCTTGCCAAAGATAATCAATCCTGTTACTTTCAGATACAAAAAAAATTAACCTCCATCAGACCAGCCTGAGCTCCATAACAGCTGGCTCCCTGGGCATTTATGAGTATTCCTCTATGACAGTGGTTCCCAGCCTTTGGGGGTTGAACGACCCTTTCACAGGGGTCACCTGAGACCATCGGAAAACACAGATATTTACATTACGATTCATAACAGTAGCAAATTACAGTTATGAAGTAGCAACAAAATAGTTTTATGGTTAGGGGTCATCACAACATGAGGAGCTGTATGAAAGGGTTGTGGCATTAGGAAGGTTGAGAACCACTGCTCTATGACAACAGAGCCTTTGTTTTTTTTAAGTTATATTATTGGATGCATTTTTAATGTGTTCAGGTCTTATAAAAAGAGAACACTTTAAGCATTTGTTTTCTCTTAATGGCCAGATATTTTATCCATATGCTGCCGACACACACAAGTGCACATGCAGTTGAGAGAATATGCCACATAAGCCAAGGGTTTCTGTCTGACTGACTTCCTCATTTCCCTGTCCCCAGTGCCTAGGACAGTAGCTTGCCCATTGACGTTGCTAAGTGAGTGGTTCTCTGGGTGGGCTGGGGATATCACTGATAATTCCACTCTGTGTCTTGCTCAGCCTTGCACAAAACTAATTTGATACTGAGCTTCCAGAATGACATTTCAAATGTCTATATTCTGCAAGTGGGGAGGCCATTGGTGGTATCACCTGTTTTATCCTCTGCTGAAGTGCTTTTTGCTGCAAGGAACAAACACCCAGTTGGCCCTACAAAAACAACTCCATGTGTTCCCTTAATAGCAAGTGCAGGCTTTGGGCCAGTCAGGTCTGTCCATCTCTCAGCTCTGCTGCCTCCAGATAACAGAGGAGCCGCATTATGTCCAGACATGGCTGCCTCCAGAGGTAGAGAAATGGGAGTCTCTGGTTTCTTGGTTTTCTGTTTAAGACCAAGGAAATCTTTCCTTGGAACCTACCACTGGTGGGGGAATGAGACCACCATGACTGTTTGGCCTATATCAGTTTGCCTAGTCTGTTTAGGCTGCAATCACAAAGTACCACAGGTTGAGTGGGCTATAAACAACACATGTAGATTTCTCAGTTCTGGAGGCAAGGAAATCCACGGTCAAGAGGCTGAAAGTGTCTGAGGGGGTCCACATCCTGGTTGTTCCTGTGTCCCACCTGGCAGAGATGACAAAGGAGATTTCTTGGGTATGTTTGTAAGGACACTAATTCTACTCAGGAGGGCTCAGCCTCATGGCCTGATCACCGCTCAAAGCCTCCACCTCCCAGTGCCAGCACCTTGGGGTTAGGTGGCCATTCTGACCACAGAAGGCTGCTGTATAGACTGGAAGGCTTCAACCACAGAACCTTACTTTCTCACAGTTCTGGAGGCTAAAGTCCAGCATCAAGGGCCCAGCAGGATTGGTGTCTGGTGAGGCTTTCCCCCTTGGCTTACAGACCTCCACCTTCTCACATGTCCTCATAGAGTTTTCCCTGTCCGTGTGCCTTCCTGGTCCCTTCTTTTCTGTTGGATTAGGACCCCACCCTTATGACCTTGTGATATTCAATACCTCCTTAAAAACTTGATCTCCATACACCATCACATTTAGGGCTAGCGTTTCAACATATAAATGTGGTATCATAATTTATTCCCTAATTGAACCCAGCCTGATTTTTGTTGGGAGAGACAGGAATATGAATAAAATCAAGGTTTTGGAGGTGGTGATACCAACAGTTCCTCCACAGTCGGCTGCCACCTTGAAAGGGTGGCATTGCACTGAAGACTTGTTTCATTTTTGGACTTTGTGGCCAGACTTAAATGCAAGTCTCATTTCCATCTAGTGGGTGACTCGATCTCTCTGAGCTCTGGCTTGCTTTGCTGTGAAGGGGAGGGAGGTGGGGGAGTTCATATGAGCATCACAAGGCTGCTGTGAAGAGGAAATGGGAAAGGTATGAGAGGTACTTAGCCCAGCACCTGTGCATGGTGTGTGCCCCTGTCAGTAGGGCTCTTGTCCTTGGGGTGACATTATCTGGAAAAACTTGGAGATAAGTGTTGCTTTAGGTTCTCCAACATGATGATTTTTTGTTGTTGTTGCTTTTTTTGTTGTTATTGTTGTTTAAGATAATTTTATTGAGAAGTGAGACGTGGGGAGAGGTGAGGGGTAGCTACAGCCACCTAAGCCCCACCAGGGGGAACAGACCCCCTCCTCGCTTCCCACCTCAAGTGGCCCCTCCTGTACTATGGGGGGACTTTGTGTAGACTGCCCCGGTGGAGTAGAAAGTGGCTGAAATGGTGGCAACTGGGCTGGCAGCAGTGCTACTGGGTGCTGGGTGGCTTGTAAGGCTCCAGGATGAGTACAGAGAAGGTGTTGACTTTGTCTACCCCCTGCACCTCATGAGGCAGCTTCACAATGTGGAAGTCTTCATGCAGGTCCTCCATCTGGGCTAGGTACTTGGCCTAGACCTTATGGCGGGCCTCACATATCTGCAGGGCTTCTCAGGGGCTGGGAAGACAAGTTGGTTGACAGTGATGTTGTGCGTGTCGGTCTTGCATTTGGCCAGCTCTTGGATCAGCTGCTGTGTCTCCTACGGAGACAGGAACTCAGTGATGCACACACAGATGAAAGCTGTAGGATCCTTAAACTGCTTGCTGACAGACTGGATGACAGACAGCGTCTCTTCCAGCTTGGAAGCCAGCTGGTCTGCTTTCATATCCCCTAGGCCCAGCATGTTGCACACCTGTGAGATGAAGGGGCCGATCTGGTTCTTGATCTGCATGAGGTGGCTTAGGTCCCACTCCACAATGGTGGGGAATTTGAGCAGCCTCCGGGTGTGGCCCTGGGCACTGTGTCAAACACCACCACTGAGAAGTTCATGCCTTTCACCAGCCTCATGACCTCTGCATAGCTGATGGCCTCTTCAATGCCTGGGAAGGCGCTCGTGGCCTCCTGCATCATCATCTTGCCCATGCTTAACGTGTCCTCCTCAAAGAACTAGTCAGGCAGTCTGCTACTCCAAAGCTGGGTCGGTCTCCATGGCAAAGAGGTTGTCATAGCCTTTGATCTTGGTGGGCACCTTGACGAACTTCTGGTCCAATGCATTGGAGATGTTGTGGGCTGGGTCCCTAAAAACGATAAGAACACTCCCCGCCCCTTGGATAGCCGGACTGCTAGGCTGAAGCTGCAGGTGGTCTTGCCAATGCCACCTTTGCCCCTGACGAAACTCATTTAAGGCTGTGCTGCTCAATGCTGTTGCTAAGCACGGGTTCCAACAATTCCACATCGGGCGCATCCTCGAACTCCACTTCAGCCCCCCACGGGGCCACTTTTGTCGCCATCTTGAAACAGACTCGTGTCTCCAATATGATTTTTAAAACCTTCCCAAATCGCCACCTGACAAATAATTCTCCCATGGATGTTTTTAAAAGCAGACGCTTTTTTAAAGATATGTAATTGTCTTAAGGTAGCTCTGGAGCTTTTGATAGTACATCAACTAGTAAAGCATTAATTTTCATTTGGGGCAAAAAATATGCTTCAGAATTTGTGGAGAGGAAATTTGGTGAAGAGCATGGCCTCTGATGAAAGACAGATGTCACTTCCAGCCCATGCAGCTAGCTATGTCCCCCGGGCCAGCACACTTTCTCCTCTGTGAAACGGGAGAAGAGGAGCTTGCCTTCAGGTGGTTGTGAGTGGTGAGAGCACAGGTGCTAAGTGCCCCTAGCTGCGACAGGTGGGCACTGGGCACAGGCTGTGTTTGTTTTACTGAGAATCCACTGGCACCGCATGAGCGGGGAGGACAGTGGGGAGTCATAGTCCTGTATGCCCCTCAATACCTCCCTCACCTCCTGCAATAGTCCTGCAGGGACGGTGCTACCACCTTTATCGTCTGCCTGAGGAAGCCCAGGCCTAATGAAGTCAACTGACTGACCCAAGGTCTCACTGTTGGTAGTTGGTGAGACTATATTTGCACCCACGTGAAATGCCACAGGGTGCACTTTCTCCCCCTCCTCATCCCTACTGGGAGGGAGACTGGGGAATGCACAGGAGGCTTGTGGTGAGTACTGTTTCAGAAATCTCTTGTAAGAAGTGTTGCTTTAGATTCTCCCATGTGATGATTTTTATTGTTTAAAAACTTTATTTTTAGAATCTGCTAACCGAGATGATGGAGCGATGCAAGAAACTAGGAAATAAGTAAGTGTTTTAAAATTAATAAGGCATGAGGTTGCAAATAGAGTTGGTTGCTTTTTTTGAGCTTGGCATGCTTATGTGGGCAAGAGAGCCACAAGATGGGTAGGACAGCACTGAGGTCAGGCTTCAGATGCCGGACCCCACTCTCTACTAGCTTTGTGAGCTTGGGTTACTTACTTAACCTCTCTGTGACAGTGTCTCTCCTTCTCTGTAAAATGGGTTTAATAATAGTCCTTTCCTCCTGGGGATGTGATGATTGGTAGGCTCAGAATGAACTCATATTTCTGTCTCCTTTTGGTGCTAGATGCCTCTAAGTCACTTGAGTGTCCCTAGGTCCCAGACAGGGATTTTCATAAAAGATGTGAGTGGATATATATTTACAACATGGATCAATATTGTTACTTAATGTTTCATTTTAGTGCACCAGTCTATTGAAGGCTCAGTGTACTTTTGTTTCAGTGGATTTGATTGCTTGGTTGTTTACCTGTCTTTCCAGCTGTCTACCCACCCACTCTCCCATCAATCCATCTAGTCAGTTTAACATTAACCAAGTTACCAGCATGCACAGTCACTGTGGTACTCTCGTAAGCATGTCAAACTCGAGGCATGTGGCCCGCCGGCCGCAAGTTTGTCATGCTTGCTAGAAGTTGCTTTCTAATTCTAATGTGGTTGTCTTCCAACCTTAAAGAAAGGTTGTCAGTCATCTTTCCTGGCAACATATGCCCTAACATTAAAGCAGCTTTCTTCAGAGGGCTCTGTGATTGGGCATGCATTGTCTTGCAGTGCCTTACTGTTGAATTCTGTGATGTCTGCTTTCCGAGCCGAGTTCATCGCCACCAGGTCCCTCGATTTCATCGGCATGATCAAGGAATGCAGTGAGGCTGGCTTCCCCAAGGTATGGCCTGGCTTCCGCTCAGCTGGAGGATGGGCAGCAGGGTTGCCTCAGTACCTCTGAGGGGAAAGTCAGGGGTCAGGGCAGCTTGGCCAGTAGGATCAAGGGAGGCTCTGTCTGAAGAACAAGCTGGACGATGAGTGGAGATCGGGATTGTCGGACGCGTAATTGCTGAGCATCTGGTCCCCCTGGGAGCCCTAAATCTGTAAAATTAGCTCATGTGAAGTTTTAGAAAAGACTTGGGTCTTATGTCTCTATAAAAATATATCTTTACTCATTATTTATGAAAAGCCTCATCCAGCAGGACATCAGGCCACAGTTAGACCATACAAGCCTGGCTCTTTGCTTGCCCTTCTCCCTCTACCTAGGATTCAGAAAGGCCATGGGAAATGAGCCCTGAGGGAGCTCAGTGTGACAGCCTGAAGTTGTTCTGATTTAAAATCTCCAGTAACATAATGCTTTTGTGTTTTTCTTAGCATCTTCTTTTTCGCTCACTGGGGTTAAACTTGGCCTTGGCTGATCCTCCTGAGGGTGATCGACTTCAGATTCTCAATGAAGCTTGGAGAGTTATTACTAAATTGAAGAATCCACAGGTGGGTGACCATTCTGACCTTAGATCAGTTGCTTTTTGTCAGTTATGTGGTATATTCAGGTACCTCATTTGTTTTAAGAAATCTACTTCTTGCCCTAGCTGGTTTGACTCAGTGGATAGAGAACCAAAGGGTCCCAGATAGAAAACCAAAGGGGCCAAAACCGGTTTGGCTCAGAGGTAGAGCGTCGGTCTGCGGACTGAAAGGTCCCAGGTTCGATTCCCAACAGGGGCATGTACGTTGGTTGCGGGCACATCCCTGGTGGGGGGTGTGCAAGAGGCAGCTGGTCGGTGTTTCTCTCTCATTGACGTTTCTAGCTATCTATCTCTCTCCCTTCCTCTCTATAAAAAATCAATAAAATATATTTTTTAAAAAAGAAAAAGAAAGAAAAGAAAACCAAAGGGTCCCAGATTTAATTCCGGACAAGGGCACGTATCTTGGTTGCATGCTCCTCCCTGGCCCAGGCCCTGATCAGGGCTTTGCAGTGCAGGAGGCAACCAGTTGATGTGTTTCTTTCACACTAATGTTTCTCTCTGTCTTTTGATCTTCTATTCTCCCTAAAAATCAGTGGGAAAATATCCTCAGGTGAAGAGAGAGAGAGAGAGAGAGAGAGAGAGAGAGAGAGAGAAGAGAAGAGAAGAGGGGAGGGGAGGGAAGGGGAGAAAGAGAAAAGAAAGAGGAAGGAAGGAAGGAAGGAAGGAAGGAAGGAAGGAAGGAAGGAAGGAAGGAAGGAAGGAAGGAAGGATTGTATTGCTAACCTACAGTGGAGAACTATAGCTTTGAAGATATATTTCTGTGGTATTTTTACCCCAATTATGTCTTATTCTTGAGGCCTCAAGATGCACTAAAAGAGCAAATTTATAAATATTTGAAACTTTTAAAGACCTGTGACTTTGAAAACAGCAGCCAAAATACAGCAAGCAGTCTATAGGATATTATTTCCTTGTTGATTTTTTTGTCTGGAAGATGTAGCCAGTGATGTGAGTGTAGTATTAAAGTTCCCTTTTGTGCCGGGACCGGTTTGGCTCAGTGGATAGAGTGTCGGCCTGCAGACTGAAAGATCCCGGGTTCGATTCCTGTCAAGGACATGTACCTTGGTTGCGGGCACATCCCCAGTAAGGGGGTGTGCAAAAAGCAGCTGATCGATGGTTCTCTCTCATTGGTGTTTCTAACTCTCTATCCCTCTCTGTGAAAAGTCAATAAAATATATTAAAAAATACAATAAAATAAAGTTCCCTTCTGTGACTATATTGTTGTCGCTTTCTCCATTAAAATCCACACAGTTTTTAAAAATATATTTTGGTGCTCTTATATTGGGTACATGTGTTTATAAGGGTTATATTTTTCTTATTGGATGGATCCCTTTAGTGTTATGTAGTTACCTTTTTTGTCTTTTGATATGGCCTTTGTTTATTGCAAAGCTGGCATGCCAGTGGTTGAATGTTGACCTATGAACCAGGAAGTCACAGTTCAATTCCCAGTCAGAGTGCATGCCCAGGTTTCAGGCTTAATCCTCTGTGGGGGTTGTACAGGAGACAGCTAATCACTGATTCTCTCTCATCATTAATCTTCTATCTCTCTTTCCCTCTCCCTTCTTCTCTGAAATAAAAAGATATGTAAGTATATATGGAAAAAAGATTAATTTGTTGATATTTAGAGTGAGAGCAAGCGAGATAGAGGGAGAGAAATAGAGAAACATCCATGTAAGAACAAAATGTCAGGCTGCCTCCTACACACATCCTCAGGGGATCAAGCCTGTGACTCCGGCATGTGCCCTTGACTGGGAATTGAACTGGCAATGTCCTATTGCATGGATGATGCTTAGCCAACTGCGCCACACCTCTCAGGCTATGGGCTTTGTTTTGAAGTCTATTTGGTCAAATATGAGTATTGCTACCCCAATTTTTTCCCCTTTTCATTTGCATGGAATATTTTTCTCCATCCCTTCTCTCTCAGTCTGTGTGAGTCTTTTGTAGACAGTGTATATATATATATATATATATATATATATATATATGTGTGTGTATATATATATATATATTTTCTTATTCATTCAGCTACACTGTTTTCATTGGAGCATTTAACCCATTGACATTTAAGGTTATATCAATAGATACTTATTTATTGTCCTTTTTTTCTTTATGCCTATGTTCCTCTCTCTGAATTTCTCCTTCTTTTAGCAGTCCCTGTAACACTTCTTGTAATGCTGGTTTGGTGACAGTGTACTCCTCTAGTCTTTTCCTGTTTGGGGAGGTCTTTACTTTGCTTTTAATTTTGAATGGTAGCCTTGCTGGATAGAATAGTCGTGGATTCGGGACCTTGCTTGCATTACTTTGAATACTTCATTCCACTTCCCTCTGGTCTGAAGTGTTTCTGTTGAGAAATCAGATGTTAGTCTAGTGGGAACTCCCTTGCAGGCAACTTTATGAGTCTCTCTCTTGCTGCCTTTAAGATCCTTTCTTTGTATTTAACATTTTTCATTTTAATTCTGTGTCTTGGATCTCTCTGGTCTAATATTTATTGGGACTGTCTATGTTTCCCGAACTTGTGTCATTTTCCCCTTTACCAGGTTAGGTAAGTTTTCTCTCATTCTTTTATTTATTTATTTTCTAAATAATAAATCTTTATTGTTCAGATTATTATAATTGTTTCTCCTTTTCTTCCACATAGCTCCCCTCCACCTGGTTGCCACCCCACTATCTGCCTTTACCTGCCATCACTGTCCTCATCCATAGGTTTTTGTCCAGTCTCTTCCCACACTGTTTTCTCAACAAGAATTGTCAGTCCACTCCCTTTCCTTGCCCCTGATTCTTTTATATTCACCGGTATAGTCTGTTCATCAGATTTTTAATTCACTTGATTTTTAGATTCACTTGTTGATAGATATCTATTTGTTGTTCATAATTTTTTTCTTTACCTTTTTCTTCTTCTTCCTCTTAAAGAATACCTTTAAGCATTTCATATAATACTGGTTTGGTGGTAATGAACTCCTTTAGCTTTTTTTTATGTGTGAAGCTCTTTATCTGACCTTCAATTCTGAATGATAACTTTGCTGGGTAGAGTAATCTTGGTTATAGGTTCTTGCTACTCATCACTTTGAATATTTCTTGCCACTCCTTTCTGGCCTGCATAGTTTCTGTTGAAAACTCAGCTGACAATCATATGGGTGCTCCCTTGTAGGTAACTAACTGTTTTTCTCTTGCTGCTTGTAAGATTCTCTCTTTGTCTTTTGCCCTTGGCATTTTAATTATGATGTGTCTTGGTGTGGTCCTCTTTGGATTCCTTTTGTTTTGGGTTCTGTGCGCTTCCTGAACTTGTAAGGCTATTTGTTTCACCAGGTGGGATAAGTTTTCTGTCATTATTTCTTCAAATAGGTTTTCAGTATCTTGCTCTCTCTCTTCTCGCACCCCCATTATTCTGATGTTGGTATGCTTAAAGTTGTCCCAGAGGCTTCTTATACTATCTTCAACTTTCTGAATTATTTTCTCTTATTGCTTCTCTGGAAGAGTGTCCTTTGCCTCTTTGTATTCCAAATCTTTGACTTGGTTCTTGTGTTCCTCTAGTCTGCTGTTGGGTCTTTGTATAATATTTTTAATTTCAGTCAGTGTATGTTTAATTTCTAGTTGGTTCTTTTTCATATCCTCAAGGGTCTCGTTAAATTTATTGGCCTTTTCTAGGAAATTCTTGAAAAACCTTATAACCGTGTTTTTGAACTCTATATCCAGTCATTTGTTCTCCTCCATTTCTTTTCCTTCCTTCCTTCCTTCCTTCCTTCCTTCCTTCCTTCCTTCCTTCCTTCCTTCCTTCCTTCCTTTCTTACTTTATTATACAAAAAAAGGGAAAACAAAACTTCCACAGTTGGTCTTTAGCTTAGGCAGACACCTTTAAGCCACTCCCTCCCCATCCCATGATACAAATTCAAGTTGTGATTGTTGTTGAAACCTACAAAAACACTCCTTAAATATTAGAGAAAGAAAAGGGAGGGGGGGATGTGGGGGTCCTCCCACCCCATCCATCCCATCCCAGTGCCAAAATGCACTCAGAGTGACCTCTTACAGCACCAACACCCCCTCCTCCACAGCCCTGTACAGTATTGAAAAATACTGTAAGAATTTTTCAATTTTTAAAACAGGACATAAAAAGCGCCCCATTCAAAGTTTTTTTTTTGTTTTTGTTTTTGTTTTTTAATATATTTTATTGATTTTGTACAGAGAGGAAGTGAGAGAGATAGAGAGTTAGAAACATCGATGAGAGTCATCGATCAGCTGCCTCTTGCACACCCCCTACTGGGGATATGCCCGCAACCAAGGTACATGCCCTTGACCGGAATCGAACCCGGGTCCCTTCAGTCCCCAAGCCGACGCTCTATCCATTGAGCCAAACCGGTCTCGGCTCAAAGTTGTTTTTAAATGAAAACACATTCCATTAAAACACAACAGCACAGGGGCATTCACACAGGGACTGGGGTTCTCTGCAGTAGCTCCTGGTAAGAAATAGAACCTGTGAAGCCCTGTGCCTAATTCCAGGATAGGAACAAAGAAAGGAGAGTGGGAGTGAGGAGTATCCCTCCCTAGCTCCCCCAACCCCAGCACCAAGTCCAAGGCAAAGATCCTTTGGGAGCAGGATCTGCTTTTCATATCTTACCTCCTAGGTGGAGTTCCCACTCCCTCCTTCTCTTTCCCTCCCCCCCCCCCTTTTCTTGGATTTCATTCAGAGGGGGGAAGGTTGAAAAGCACAGAGACCCAATTAAATAGCTCACTGACATGATTGCAAAAATAAATAAATAAATAAATAAATAAAATAAACCCATGGAGACAAGGTGGCTTGACTTATTAAGTATCTAGAAATCAGGGGACCAACATTTTGGGGATAGCTGGGAAGGGTTAGAGGGTCAGCTGCAAAACCAGCTTTTACACAACTCTTCCCCAGCTGTGGGTTTGGGCTGGGATGGGAGGACAGGAATGGAGCAGACCTGAGAAATTAAAAGAAATGGAGACAGGGGAGCTTGAGGATATGAAGGCAGGAGGGATAAGAGCTTAAAACACACCTCTTGAAGCCCGGGTCCTCGCCCTGGGATGGGCTTGAGGCTCTTACCACCAAATACAAGCTTTAATTTTCAGCTGGTCTGCCTCCCTCCCTGCCATCCTGCTGGAGACCAGCAGCAGCTCAGAGTCATATGCCCTGGCAGAGGGAAACTTCTAGGAATCATCAGAGAGTGGCTTCAGTACGCCCCCTTTAACTGAATCAGAGATTAGGCAAAGCAGAGGGTGTAGAGAAAGCGTTAGATAAGCCTGTCTCCACCAGGATCAATGTCACCCTGGTCTTTGTCAACCCTTTTACCAGATTCGTGGACTGATGTGGGCTCCCCCCCACCTTACACACACACACACATACATGTGCCTTTGCACACATCCACAGGTATACCCATGCTATGTACAGGACACACACACACACACACACACTCACTCACTCACTTTTCTACCTGTGTAAAGTTTTAAAAATTCCCAAACCTACTCCCCTAACTCTCCCGGAGAAATGACAACAGAAATGGCAGCCGAGATCAGTAGGAAACATCTCGTTGATAGCTCAGAGCTTAAAAAATACATATACACATATA
Source organism: Nyctalus aviator (assembly GCA_036971965.1). Taxonomy (NCBI): domain Eukaryota; kingdom Metazoa; phylum Chordata; class Mammalia; order Chiroptera; family Vespertilionidae; genus Nyctalus; species Nyctalus aviator. The sequence goes on from CM072926.1 coordinate 160,076, forward strand.
TAAAAAAACACCTCTGCCCCCTTCCCCAAGAGTGGGTCCAGGTAGCTCCTTCCTGCAGGGGGCAGGGGAGAAGGCAATGGGGCAGGGCCTATTTCTCACAGGCACATGCCCTCCTCTCTCTACATTCCCTGCCTCTAGTTCCAACGTAGGGGGTCCAGGCAGCAAGCCCCTTAGGGAAGAGAGGGGTCCTTCCCAAGCTTCCATCCCCCCCCCCCTCCTTAAGTTGGGCTTCAGGTATAGAGCTCCTTACTGTACTCTTTGGGGACCCCTCTCCCTCCACTCCCAGGTCCATTGTCCATGCCAGAGCCGCAAGTGCAGAAGAATGGTGGGATGGTCCAGTCCACTGGTGGCTCAGTCTGATGGTTGCCCTCCCTGGAGAGTCCCCAGGGCAGATGTTTCTGAGCCTGCAGAGTCCTGGCCTGTGCTCCTCCAGCCCCTTCCCCCACCATACTTTGTTTTAAAAAGAAAGAATGTGGGGAAGGCCAGAGGCAGGGGACAGAACAAAGGGGTCAGTTGGAGAGGAGAGCCCCAGGTAGGGCTGAGCCTCAGTTGGAGTCAGAGTCTGAAGAGTCCCCTGAGGAGGAAGAGCTGGAACTGCTACCCTCAGATTCATTGTCTTCATCTTTGTTGTCATCCTCATCATCCTCTTCATTCTCATTCCCATCCTCGCCCTCATCCTCACTGCTGGACTCTGAGGAGTCCCCATTCTCATTATCATCTTCCTCTTCATCCTTGTCCTCCTCATCCTCCTGACTCAGATTTGGACTGTAGTGTAGTCCGGCTGGACTTAGCGTTTGGGCCTCGCAGCTTGGTCATGCTCTTACATTTATTGGAGATGTACTCTTTATACGCTACACGGTCTTGGGGAGATAGTCTCTTGACCCAAAGGTCCAGGTGCACTTTGTACTGCTTCTGCTGCTCCTCGGCCAGCTTTTGGTAGTGCTCCTTCTGGCTCTGGGAGATGCGCTGCCAGCGGCTGCCAATCTCCACCAGCTCCTTCAGGGGCAGGTGAGGTGGTTCAGCTCCCTGTTGGACAGCAGCTCCTGGGAGAACTTCTGGTAACCATTTATGGGAGGTTTCTTGGGTTCTCCCTGGAACTTCATCTTCTTGGATGAGTTTGCAGCAGCTGGAGGTGCCCTCATCTCACTCAGCTATCTCTCATATTGCTTTTGGTCTTCAGCTGCCTTCTTAATCCACATCAGTTTCTCCTTCTTTCCATGTTGTTCCAGGTCATCTCCATGGCTTTCAAGGCCTTCACCCAATCATTCTTGAAGTGGGCCAGGTAGTTACCGATGATGCTTTGTTGCCAGATCTCCTCTGCTCTTTTGAGTGACTCCGGCAGTTGGCCTCTTTCCTTGTGCTCCCCAGCCGGCTTCCTCTCATACCGGATCCAGCCGGTATCACAGGTCCTGAAGGTAGGGCCAGGAGGTTGAAGAGAAATAAAGACAAGAGAAAGCGGGGCTTCAGGAGGTCTGTTAGTCCATGGTGAGACTGCAGCAGCTTTATTAGTTGCAGGCATACATTTATACGGCCTTTCTGGGCATTTCTCCAAGTGCCCCTTTCCCAAGACAAGGCCGCCCGTCAGCTCCTTAAGGCGTTCTTGGAAAAAGATAGACAGAGCAGGCATCTGGCTAGATATCATTGAGAACAGCTTAGCTGAGAACATCCAGATAAGTCGTGCATCACACGCACTCGCTAACAATGGGGCTATGGTCTGCCCTGTCCCTAGTTGACCCTGAAGGCTTAGGGGAGAGCAGGTAGGTGTCCCTACCCGGTGCTCAATCACCAGTAGGAGAGCAGGTAGGCGTCCCTACCCTGTGCTCAATCCTTGCCCTCGGGCCCCACGGAACACGGCTTCCCACACTCTCAGACTGGGCCTTCAGCACTGCTTCCCAGGCTTTGTATTGGCCTTCTTTTTCTCTGATAAGTCATTCCACATGCGAGCCAGCAGGCGAGTCAGTTCGCTTTCCGAGAGCTCTGGCCACTCCTCCTGCAGCTGCCGCCGCTTCTTCTCAAGAAGATGAACATGGCTGACACTGGCCTCTTAGGCTTCTCGGAGCTGCCCTCACCCCCTTCCTGGGAGGGCTTCTTGGAGGCTGGCTGATGGTTTGCTTTTTGTTCATGTTCAACATCTTTTCTTCCCCCAGGACCCACTGCTGCTCCTCCTCTAGCAGGCTCTCTAGAAAGCAGAGGAGTTCCACTTTATAATCTTTCTTTTTCTGGTCACACGTCTTGTGGTAGGCATCCTTCTCCTTCTGGGAGAGCAGCTTCCACTGCTGGCTGCATAGCACCATGCACTCTGTGCTGGGCACGTCCTTCATGTTGGCCATCAGCTCTGTGAGTAGCTGTGCGGAGGTGGCTTGGTAGGTCACCCATCAAATTTGTCCTTGAGCTGGTGTTCAACCTTGGTGAGGGTGGACTTGGTGATGCCCTCCTCACTGATGTTCAGCTCAGGGTGCTTCTGAATATAGTCACGCATAATCTCCTCATACTCCTTCCGGTGCTCCAGGGCCTTATGAATCCATTTCAGCCTCTTTTTGTCCGAGAGCTGAGACCACTGCTTCCCCAGGGAGTCCTTTATCTCCTTTGTAGTGGCATCTGGCCGAACCTTGAGATACATTTTCTTCTCGTGGGTGTACCACAGCTGCTGGGGGGTTTTGGGCTTCTTGGGAATGTCCAGCTTCTTGGCATTCTCGATTAAGTCAGGGTGATCCTCCCTGAATTGGGCCAGGTTTCGCTCGAACTCCTGTTTTTTCCTCTGGAAGTCCTGAATTACTTCATCTTCTTCTTCTCGGGCAGTTACTTGTATTTCTTGGACAGAATCTTGGTCAGGTCCAGGTTGCTCATCTCAGGTTGAAGTTTAGCATACTTGGCCCGTTTTTCCAAGAAGAAGTGGAAATAAGGGATCAGGGGCTTCTTTGGGAAGTCTGGGTGTTTCTTGAGTTTTTTGCCTTTGTAAGGATTTTTAACATGTTCTTGAGCATCGAGGATCAGTTCTGTCAATGAACGGAACTTTCTCACCTCGTTAGAAATCTCCACCCATTTGAGCTTGCACATGTCTCCAGAAAAGTCTTTAAATGCTACTTTTTCCCAACCTATATGTGACTCAGTGGTTTTGAACTTGAAACTGTCATTGGATGGAAGGTGGTTCTTCATGCATTCTAGCAAAGTCACCATGTCTTCCTGAGCCCAGCGGTCTTGGCCTTTGGAGGCGGCCATCCAGGTCTGTGGGGCAGTCTGCTTCTCCATTCATTCTCTAGCTGCCCAGCCACCTCCTTGCTCACATTGGCCGGGCAATCCAGGTTCAAAGCCACCTCACTCTGCGGAGCTGTCGGCAGGGCTGGGACTGGGGGCTCGTGGGGCTGGAGTCGGCAAGCATGGGTTGAAAGCTATGGTAGTCAAGCTCTGCAGCTGCCGCCAATCCCCACAGAGAAATCGTCCTCCTACCCCCGCTTCCATTGCTCTGTGTTTCTTTTCCAATCAGCTGGTCGCTTGGCGGCTCCTCCATGTTCTGGCCAAGCCCGCTGCCTGGAGCAAGCTTCACTCCATCTGCTCGCCTGGCTCCTCACTCCCCTATCCCTCCTCCATTTCTTCCGTTTGTGATCTGTTTCCTTGTCTCCTCATTTTTGCTGCTTCCCTGAGTAGGTAGGGTAGTTTTGTGTGCTAGGTGTCCTCTATGGTTCAAAGGGTCAGCCTCCCCAGTTACCTGATGTGGACACTCTTGGTGCACCCTTTTGTGGACTGTGTGTACAGCCTTGTTGTAGTTAAGTCTTGATTGTTTTTGGTGTCACTGAGAGGAATTGACCTCCAGGCCAATTGGCTGTGAGGACCCCCTGTATAATGGAAGAATTGCTGTGCTGGAGACACGTTTATGGGGCAGGACTTGTTCCAGCTGGGCTTTGGTGCTCACTGAATCTATCTCTTGAATGTGTCCCTTATGAGAGTAGTTGAAATCTGGTTTCATCTCACACAGATCACTAGATAAACTAGTTTCTGGATCCCCAATGGGATGCAGGTCAGCTACTGTCTGAGGCCAACCCATAGGAGCTACAGGGAGAACTACAGTTTTTTCTTTGCTTGGGGTTCAGAAGTTTTGGAGCTGCTTGACTGGAACTGCAGTTTATTTGGTTAAACTGCTACAGGGCAAGCCATTTATATGCAAAAGTTGCCACTGGGAGCTTGGGTGGGTTTGTAGATTGTGCAGGGCGGAATCTCAGAGTGTCATTAGGCTAGGGCAGGAGTCTGCAACTTTTAAGACATAAAGAGCCACTTGGACCCGTTTCCGAAGGAAAAAAAAACACCTGGGAGCCGCAAAACCATTGTGACATTTAAAACAAATATAACACTGCATATATTGTTTCTTACCTTAATGCTGTATACCGGATCGTGCAGTTTGCTTTCTTCAATCTGAAGAAAAAAAGGACTTTTTCATTTAATAATGTAAAATATATTTTTGCAAATTAATAGCTAAAATATTTAATTTACCTGGTTAATGGGATTTTTGCTCCTGAACCTCAGTGCACAGTGTCAGCACACCAGGGCTGTAAGACGTTACCTTCATTTTCACACAGGCTTGCAAGTTGTCGGAGCCGCGGTAAAGCTTCAAAAGAGTTGCATGCGGCTCTGGAGCCGCAGGTTGCCGACACCTGGGCTAGGGTGTGGCAAATAGCGATGGCTGCCAGTCAGCCTTCTCTGCCTTTCCCTGTTTCCAAGTCCCCACATCCCCACATCCCGTGCTCCAGTGCAGTAAACAATGATTGCTGGGCGCATCTCTGCAAAAAAGGCACCCTCACTTTCCTACCCGATGGCAAACAGTCCATCTTATCCCCGTAGACATCTGAGTCCCCCGTGTCTCCCCAGAAACTGGATTTCAGAGTAATCGGGAGCTTGTTTCCCCTTGGGTTGAAAAAAAGCCACGTGCCCAATTGCCCACACCAGCCCGATTCATGTGCCTCCTTACCTCAGCTTTTCAGTGCTTGTGCTCTTTCCTCTTTCCTTCTAGTTGTAGAAGTTCCACTCAGCCAGCTTTCCCGTGGTTCTGGGTGGTAGACGTTATGTCTTTAAGTTGTAGTTTTGAAATTGTTGTGTGAGGCAACAGTTTAGGTGTTTGCCTTTGCCGCCATTTTGGTTTCTCTCATTATTTCTTTAAACAGGTTCTCTGTTTCTTGCCCACATTCTTCTCATTCTGGGTCTCCTATGATGTGGATGTTGCTACGCTTCATGTTGTCTCAAAGTTCCTTTAAGGTACCTTCCTGCTTTTTAATTCTTCTTACTTTTTGCACTCTAATTGGGTGTTTTTATCTAACTACTTCTTCAAATCACTGATTTGGTACTTTGCTATATTATATTTACTTTTAATTCCTTCTAAAAACATCATATATGGTGTTCTTCATTTCTGACTGTTTCTTGGTCATGGTTTCTATTTTCTTTTCATGTTGTTGAAGTTCTTACTAAATTCCTTATAATTCTCACCAAGTTCCTTGAGCATCCCTATAACTATTAGTTTTCATGGGGTGGCCTTATGTAGTAGGTGTTCCAGTGGTGCAGTGTCAGATCTCTTAAGCTGGGTGATCTATGGTTGTGCATTGTGTGGATTATGTAGGCCCTCCTGTTGTAAATGGGTCTATTTATTTATTTATTTATTTAAAAATACATTTTAAAATGAATTTTAGAGAGGAAGGGAGAAGAATAGAAACATCAACGGTGAGAGAGAATCATTGATTGGCTGCCTCCTGCATGTCTGTTACTGGGGATTGAGGCTGTAACCCAGGCATGTGCCCTTGACCAAAGTCAAACCCGAGACCCAGCCGAAACCGGTTTGGCTTAGTGGTAGAGCATCGGTCTGTGGACTGAGAGGTCGATTCCGGTCAGGGGCATGTACGTTGGTTGTGGGCACATCCCCAGTAGGGGGTGTGCAAGAGGCAGCTGGTAGATGTTTCTCTCTCATTGACGTTTCTAGCTTTCTATCTCTCTCCCTTCTTCTCTGTAAAAAATAAATAAAATATATTTTAAAAACAAACAAAAAAAACCCCTGAGACCCTTCAGTCCCGAGGCTAACACTCTATCCACTGAACTACACCACCTAGGGCAGCACTTGATTGTTGTTGCCTTTTTTGGCGGGGAGGATCTCCCCTCAGCTGGCTGTCCCCAACCACATCATGTGAGCAGTTGTGCAGCTGCTGACAGAACCAAACAAAACAAACAAAACAAAAATATACAAAAGACCCAACAATAACAAATATGACTACAAAACAAAGCAGAATTAAGAAAGAGAAAAGAGAGCAAGAAAAATAAATGAAAAGATAAAATACCGGGGGGAAAAAGGAGGAAGAAAAGAGAATATGAAAGAATAGAAAGGGGAAAAGTACAAATAAAAAATAGGGAAAGGAATCCTAGCCAGTTTGGCTTAGAGGAGAGAGCATGGCCATGAAAGGTCCTGGATTTGATTCCAGGCAAGGGCATGCGCCTCAGTTTCAGGGTCAGTTCCTGCCCTTAGGAGTGTGTGCAGGAAGCAACCAGTGCACGTGTCTCTCTCACATAGATGTTCCTCTTTTTGTGTCTTTTCCCCTCCCTCTCTAAAATTCAGTGGGAAAATAACCTTGGATAAGGATTAACAGCAACAAAAAAATAAAAGCATTTGTTTCTAAATCTGCTTTGGGGGAAAAAAAAATAGGGAAAGGAAAAAACATTATAAAATAGGAAGGGAAAAATTATGAAAAGGAAAAAGGAAGAGAAGGAAGGAGAAAAAACAAAACTACAGGGAAATATAAGGAAAGAGAGCCCTCTCCATGGTGACTCAGTTGGTTGGGCATTGTCCAATACACCAAAATGTTGCCGGTTCAATTTCTGGTCAGGGCACATGCCCGGGTAATGGGCTCAATGCCTGGTAAGGGGTGTGCAGGAGGTAGCTGATCAATGTTTTTCTCTCTCCCTCTCCCTTCCCTCTCTCTAAAAAGCAATACAAATATTTTTAGGAAAAAGGAAAATAAGAAATATGAAAGAAAGACAAAAATATTAACAATGTAATCGAAAAATAAAGAAAGGAAAGAATGCCCCCAAAAGCAAAGTGCACTTGGTCTTGGCAGAGTTTAGTGCCTCCTGGTTCCCTTTGGATCCTGCTCTGTTGTGGAATGAGACTGTTTTATATTCTGTGTGAGTTCCCTGAGAGATACTTTGGTGCTAGTCTCTGTTTGAAGCTGTCCACGTTTGGCTCTGAGCAACTGTTCAATGCTTTCAGTGATTCAGGCCCTGGTTGCGCTTCGAGGGGCCAAGCTGCACTCTGGGACCAGCTTGTTAACCTTAAGGGGCCCAGGAACAGTCAGCAAACATCCTAAGGCCCCTGGAGGTTCTCCTTCTATCTCCTCTGCCTGCCAGCCAGTTGTCAGACTTAGCCACTGAAAAGGCTGCTTCTGAAGGGGCTTTTGATGGAATTGGGAGAATGAGGCCACTGAGTGCTGTTCAGATAGATGGTGGGTGTGTTCCCCTGCCCCAGAGCCACACATCTGAGTCTCTCCTGGAATATTTCCTTGATGATAGGGCAGTGCTTTGAGTGCAGACCTGTGGAGTCTGCTGCCACCACCTTTTGCAGTGGGGGTTTGGGATCTGAAAAAGAGGCCGATGCACAAATGAAAACATTAGACAAGACATGTGAATTTAGGAGGCATGGGGGCCAGGGAGAAACCTCTCTCTAAAGGAGGCACCGAAACCTGGCCTTGTCTGCTTTTTATTCAGTTTTAGATACACATCTTGCCCTCAGTAAAGCACAGCAAACAGGTAGCAGACAGAGTGTCTCAAACAGCAGTGAGGCTCAGTAAACATGTACTTTGAGGCTATCATGTCAGAAAATTGCTTCAAGCCACCGCTATCTCAACTGAACAGTGGTGCTTGGTGTTAGCCCTGCTTATCCTTCCCTCTATGACAGTATTGGGAAAGCCATGGATTCCCGCAGTCTGCTGGACGCCAGGAGTTCCTATTAGCTCTCTTGTGAGGGAGAAGCATCAGTGTAGTTTAGTTCCCAACACTGTAGGGAGAATGGCTGCAACCCAGAGTCAGTCACGGATGCTCCCCGAGACTGCCCAGAGGTAGGCTTGGCCTCAGCTGCGGGCTCCTCAGCAGAGGTCGAGATGCAGGGTGGGTCTAGCAGGCTTCCTGCAGGTCGTTGAGCTGTATCTCCAAGGTGGGGTTTGCCTTTCCCCAAGCGGCTGCTGTTTGAAGGGCTTGGGCATCTCAGAAGAAGTGGCTGCTGGGGTGTGGGTGGGTGGGCAGGGATGATCAAGCTCAGTTTCCCAGTCTCCATTCCTCTGTATGCCTATCCCCAACTCCAGCTTCTCCTCAGGCAGCACCAGGTGCACTGCCCTCATGCACCAGCGCCTCATGTGAGTGGCTGAAGGGAAACACTGTGCTCTGGTATTCTATTCTGCTTTTCAAGTGGCTTTACCTCCAACTGTCTGCCTTTCTCCCTGAGGGATAGGAGTTACCACTTTTCCAGATACGTGTTAAGGGGCCACATCTTAGCTCTACTACTCTGGGCTGGGGAGTGTTAGAAATAAAGTGAGCTCCGCAAGTCAGGGGTCCTGGTAGAATACAAAACACTTGGGAGCCAGGCAGCAAGGCAAACATACTTACTTCTATGTAAAAGGGTGCACACATATGGTCTGGAAGCGCATGCACACGGAGCAGACTGTCTGCTTTGTTTTATAATCCCTGACGCACATGACCTGTCCTTTGCTCTTGATTGGAGCTCAGGCACACAGTCTTTCGTGATTGGCTAATTCAAAGGGAGGGATTGGCCTTTGCTGTTTTAAGTTGGTGGCCCTCAGGGGAGCTGCCAAGTCATGGGGCCAACATGGTAGCTGTCTAAACTGTTCTTTGACAAAAAAGATGACTTGTTCTCACAGGAGCCCAGCCTGAGTCCAGGCCTCACTTCTCTTAGGGATTCCCCACCCCAGCCTGCACCTGTGAGAGCAGCAGCCCCTCTGACAACTGCTGTTCACCTAGTCTTCAGTTGTTAGTTCCAGGTGAATGTGCCCACATTTAGTTTTATTTCTAACTAGGGTTCCAGTGCACAAATTAGTGCACCTTGAAAGGAACAGTGGGCTGCGAGGCTGTGGTAGGCACAGGGGCAGGTCTTGGCCCATCCTCTGTGCCCATGCCTGGCCCCTCCCACCTCAACCCCAGACCTCTGTGTGCCAGCAGCCCTGCTCCCACTGCCACTGCTCCCATGTGCTGACAGCGCCAGTCCCACTTGCATCTGCTGATGAAGCGGAGCAATTGGGTCCAGTGCCACCAGTGGGTGTGAGTCCGGCCGGCGCCATTAGCGGGTGTAAGCAGCAGTTGCTGCCCTGATCACCCCTTAGGAGCAGGGGGAGGTGGAGAAGCTCTCAGGGGTGATCAGGGCTGGCAGTCACTGCTTGCACCTGCTGATGGCGCTTAGTGATTGGGACTGGTGCCGGGCACCGGCAATGGGTACGAGTAGAGGCTCCGGCGCCAGCTGCAGGTGTCAGTGCCTGGCAGGACCGTGGCACATGGGAGTAAAGAATTTTCAGTTACCACCAGAGGCTTGCCCCAGTGACAGTGACCAGTGCCCTACCTTGGTCTGGCACCCCTGCTCACCTGCTCCACCATCCCAACATGATTATGTTCCCTATATTCCGCACATGCCCCCTGTGGTCAGTGTGGTCAGCGCATGTCATAGCAACCAGTTGTTCAGTTATTCCACCAATTCGGTCTATTTGCATATTAGCCTTTTATTACATAGGATTTGGTTCTGGGAGGAGTTATATGAAGGATCCACCTACTGTTCTTCAAGACTTTCTTAATTTTTACATCAGGAACACACCAGGTATAGCCTATAGTTTGTTTTTTAAAGGCAGGAAGCCTGATTTTAAAAAATCACATTTTCAGCAAATCTGAAACCTTTCAACCAGATCTGCCCACCGCTGAATGTGGTGGGCTCCCTGCTGTTGTCTCCCTTGCCCCTTGATTTTTCCCATTCTTCGATCCTGGTAGAGCTTCCTGGTTATCTGTCTTGGTCGGGTAGTTTGGTCAATCAAATGTTGCTGCCTTAGTTTGTTACCAGTAGGAATCCCCAGTTTGGAGTGTGGTGAAGAAGGAAACTGTTCAGCACCAACAGCTTAATTGTGACAGCCTGGCTGTGGTGACAGCCACTGGCCTGCTTGCTGGCCCTGAGCCAGGCCCCATTCTGGCTAGACAGCTCTGCTCCCTGCCGTCTGTGGCCTGCCTGGCACTATCTGCTCCACTCTGTTCCTCTGAGATCTCCTCAGGGTCTCCCCTTTGGTGTTTCAGCTCTGATTGGGAAATGGAGTGTCAGTCTTTGTAGGAAAGGGAAAGTATGCTCCTAGAGCAGAGGGAATTGACTTACAGAGACAGTAGGCCCTGCACCTGGTCCCTTATTAGTTCTTCCTCACACAAATGAGAACTCCAAATCCTTGCAGTTTGTTCCAAAAGGCACTATCCTGATTGGTCAGAATTGAACTGGTCGGATTAGTCAGTGCAGAAGCCAATAAGGATATAGCTGCATAGCTCTGATTGGATGGGGAAAGCCTCAGTCCTATTGATTGAAATAAGGTTCAAGCAACTCCTTTATTTTTTTTTAAATTCTTACCTGATTGTATTTTTCCATTAATTTTTAGAGAGAGTGGAAGAGAGAGATAAAGAGAGAGAAAAACATTGATGTAAAAGAAATACATCAATTGGTTGCTTCCTGCCTGCACCCTGACCAGGTCCTGGGCCAGGGAGGACCCTGAAGCTGAGAAACGTGCCCTTGACCAGAATCAAACCTGGGACCCTTAGGTCTGCAGGCCGACACTCTGTCCACTGAACCAAACTGTCTGGGGCTCAAGCAACTGTTTTATAAAGGGTTGGGTTGGGTCCCGGACCCAGTATAGACAGGCAGTTGGGTGCAGAGGCAGGCAGCTTGATGCAGGCTGCTCCCTGAGTGCAGCTTGCTGGAGAGGCCCATGGAAATGGCTGCTGGGCTCTGCCTTTGAATTTTGAGCCCAGTTAGCCACCAGGAGCCCTTCTTAGTAGGTGTCTTCTTTCTCAGGGCCCACAGTTTCAAGCAACTTACGTTTTTCTGTAATTCACATCTCAGGGTAAAATATATTGGTGGGCAGAGTTTTCTGTAGATGAAACTGGAAATTTCATCCATTTCCACTCTGGAAATTCCTACCAGTTGTCAGCTCTTTCCATTGTCATAGCCCGAGAAGGGCTTCGTGTGTGATGAGCTTCTGCCATCGGTCTGCACGGGGTTCTCACTGGATGTCTTTGCTTTTCCCTGCAGGACTACATTGATTGTGCCGAGGTGTGGGCAGAGTATACTTGCAGGCATTTCACGGTATGTGTGGCTGTGTTTTTGAATAATTACCGTATCTTCCGGCGTATAAGACAACCCCCCCCCCTAATTTTACAGTTAAAACATAGGTTTAGGCCTATATTCGCTGTATAAGACTACCCCCCACTTCCGAGGTAACACCAGTTCTTTTTTTAATAGACTGACTCTCTGACTCTGGCCAATCTGATCAGGCATTTTACAGTGATAATTATTCTTAACTTGTAAAAAGTCCATCCTTTGTTGTATAGTGTGACAGAGCATTCAGATATGTGCTATAGCAAGAGGGTTCCCATGTGAATTTGGAGGAAGCTGCATTGTGCAAAGCTAAGCAGCTTTTCACTATAATATATGTTAGATGCTTATATGCTGAAGTCACAATGACTTTCCATGGGGTCTGGCAAGCAGCAGTTCCCAAACACATTTGACTGCCATATAATTACTATCTAAGCACACAAACACACTCTTCCTGAGGCCCTGCCTGGGACCTCAGTTTGGGAAATACTGGGATTTTCAAAGAGCAGACACTTTAAAATAGGTAGAACTGGGTTTGAGTCCTATTGCCAGACTTATTTACTTTAAGCAGCAACATTTGAGGTAGGCATTGGGTCACTTGACTTGTGGGGGCTAGTCTGTGCTCTTACACAATGTCAGTGCGCTTTGCAGCGCCAGAGAGGGACCTGGTGGGGGCAGCAAGTGACACCGTTGATTTTCCCAGCATGTAGGGAAGCAGGGGCTTGGGAACGCCCAGAGCCTGTGGGAATGGTGCTTCTGTCCTGACGTGATGTGGACAGAGCCACTGTGAAGCTGTGATATGGGAGGGATTTTCCCCTTCTAATATTTCCAGCAGAATATTTGAAACTCTTTTCTGGAGGCTGTGTACTATATTCTGAACATATTAGTCCTTTTCTCCAGAAAAATGGTCAGTGACTGCCCTTCAGTGTCTAAAGGGGGTTTCGTTCACTTCCCATTAGAAAAGAGAGGTGAACACCGTGCTGGCTGACATCATCAAGCACATGACTCCAGATCGCGCCTTTGAAGACTCCTACCCTCAGGTACACATGTGCATTTCCTTTTTCACTGCTGGAGGTTTTCTTATTAGCATGTGGCAAGGGTCACACCAGAAAGTCAGATGATCCTAGCTCTGTCATAGCCTGATTGAGTACCCTTTACTCTTGTGCCTCAGTTTTCTCCTCTGCAAAATGAGGACCACCCTCAGTGGTTGTGAGGAATAAGTGAGGTGTGGATGGGAAGCCCAGGAACTCAAGTAAGGTGCCTGTGTTTTTCAGTTAAACTAACTTTTTATTTGGAAATAAAGTGTGTTGTAAAGTTGAAAGAATAGCTCGGAAAAATCCCATGATTCCTTACTCAGATTCTCCAGCTATGAACATATTTGCTTTATGATTATCCTTTTGTGCACACACGCTCATATGCATGCAGATCTTCTCTGAATCGTTTGAAGATAAGTTACACACATCTTACCACTTTGCCTCTAAAGCATTCAGTGAGTATTTGATTCCTAAGGACAAGGACATGCTTCTGTGTAACCCAGGGTTGCGGGCAGCTTCAGGATATTAACACCGAGGCATCACAGGGTCTACCGCAGGGCCCTGCTCTCCTCGTCACTGGACTCAGTCGTGCCCTGAGAGCAGGTTTTTCTCCTTCTATGTGGGACATAAACAGTATGTCATGCACGTAGGTCTTGGTGAGGGTTGTGGAGTGGAAGGGTGTGGCTGTGGATGTCGGTCTCAGGCATGGATGAAGAGTGGTATGTGTGCATTAGAATTTTTGTTGAAGAAATTTTGGTAAGACCTTGAGTGCTAGGGGCTCAATTAATTGAAAACTTCAAGTATCAGTGAATTTAATGTGGCCCATTCCTGAGAGAGACTGGAATTAGACTAGACTATGATTTTGTCTTATTGAACAGCATCCTATAGCAGGGGCCCTGAGGGCAGCTTGCATTCATGACATCCGCCTGTATTGGTCATGAGCCCGTGGACTGAAGTGGCCTTCTCTTACTTACTCCAGGCCAGGAGTAGGGAACATGCCTGGTAAGCCTGGAATATTTCTTGTGCCAGAAAAAAAGGACACACTAAAAATACTGACGGGGTACAGGGACCTGAAAAGGACCCAGAGCAGCTTGGTAGGGGTCCCTGTGAATTCCCAATTTGAACATCAAAAACATAAGGACAGTGGTGGGTTATAACCCACTGACTAAAATAGGGATCCAGCTGACTTTCTGATGATGAATAGGAATAAATAGATGAAGGGAAAGGGGGGTGGGGGTGCCAATTGAGAAATATGGAAGAAACGGTAGAATTGAAAAAAATAAATCACCATTTGCAGTCATCACAGTGAGCAGATAGGGATAGGGTGATGGATTAAAGTATTATAGTCCCGTCACTGTTCATTTTCCTCCATTTGATAGCAGCGCAGTGGCGGCGGGGGGATGCCATGTGTGACTGCACTTAATTTAAGACATTCCTGGGCTAAAGGGTTTGTTGTGGATATGGTTTCAGAAACCATTTTAACCAGACAGTATTGCAGTTTCTTCATCTTTTGCTTGACTGACCTAAAAAGCTACTTAATTATGAAATAGGACCTTACCTCTTAATATTCTGTTTCTAGAACATGAGTAATTTCCTTTGTGAAGGATTTGTAACCAGGAGCGTTTTCAGTAGAAACAAACTATCTGTCAGTGAGTTTCTCTTAACAGTAATGGGGCAGGCAAGGTTTGTGTTTAACTTAGAGGCAGCTCCTTGGGCCTCTCTTCCTGTGAGGCCCGTCAGCAGCTCTGTGTGCACTCAGGTGCAGATGGTGGACCCAATCCCAGGGCCTGAGGCCCACGCCCCGCCCTCCTGGGGGATGTGACCTTTAACTCCTGGCAAATTCAGAATAGTCCGGTTGGGCTGTTTTGTGAATGAAGGTCTATGGGACGCAGCCACATCCGTGGTTTACCTGCTATCCCTGGCTGCCTTCTAGCTATAGAGGTGAGGCTGTGTTTGGTGATGCCTGTGTGACTACAGAAACTTCTACTCCTCCTGGATAGTCACAGCTGACGTTTGGAGGCTGGAGGGCAGGTACCTGAACCATCCATCTCAGCCCTCACATGGAGCTAACTGCCGCCTTGCTCTGCCTGTTCCAGACCAAGATGCTGTTTCCCAAGGCTCAGTCCTTCCAGACAGTGGACAGCCCAGGATGCCCTTCTGGGGGTTGGGATTGCAGATGATGCACGGGTGGCCTTTTAAACACACTCACGTTATATCAAATAAGATGTGTATTTTGTTTCATTTGCAGCTTCAGTCAATAATTAAGAAAGTGATTGCTCATTTCCACGATTTCTCAGTGCTCTTCTCAGTGGTAAGTAGCACTCCTTAGTTAGTTATTTGTGGAAATTTGTATCTGAGTCAGAGGTTCTCTTAGTGTTTCAGTCATTTTTCAAGGGGCCCTGGGCCAAAAGAAATCCTTAACGGTTCTCTTCATAAAGTAGCTACATCTAAACAGCTTAAGTATCGATGTCATCACAGCTCAACCAGCAGCTGAACAACATGATGCGCCTAGACGGACAGAAAATATGATGTAGCTCATCATTCCTTAACCACTGGAATGTGTGCTCCAGTGGCACCCGCTTCCCAAACTGGACATCCTCTTCCACCGTGACTTCACATGGGGCTTGCTTTCATCACACAGCCTGATGTTGAAACTGAAATAACAGCTGCCTCAGTGCCTGACAGCTGAGATTTATTTTGTTTCTCTCAAAAAGTTACAAACTCTGAGACGTCCTATCAAGTCTGCTACAGTGCACGGGGCTAGCGCGCCCTGGGTGCCTGTGTACCGTGCCTAGGGGAGAAGTCCCCGCTCACGTACACTCACAAGACGGCAAAGTTTTGGTCTTTTCTTTATTTAAAAGTAGAGGCAGGATACCATAGCCACTCTCTGAACAACTCTGAGTCTTTTCTTTGCTTGCCAATGCCACTATGAAAAGACTGAAGCCTACCTTTCATTTTAGCACACAGAAAGCTATCGTCACCTAAATGTTGTCCAGCCCTTGCTGGCAGGCTCAGTGGCTACAGTGTATGCCCCTGCATGGAAAGGTTACTTGGTCTGTCCTTCCCCATGGGGGCTTGTGCTGTGTGCAAGCAATTGATATCAATTGATATGTCTCTCACCCTCCCCCCTCCTTTCTCTCACCTTTTCCCCCTCCCTCCCTTTCACTCTTTAAAAATCAATGGAAAAAATATCCTTGGGTGAAAATTAACAAAAAAATAAAAAGTAAATGTTGCTCAGATGGTGCACCAAAATGTTAACTGGCCCCAGCCTGACCCCTGGGCACAAGGAGGTTGTTTGAACAGCAGTTGTTTCTAACCTCTGGGTCACCTCCCACACTCGGGGTCCTCGCTGATCTGCCCCAGAGACGAGAAGCTCTTTTGTCTTCAAAGAAGAAAATGTGTTCCTTTTAATAATGTATATAAATAGCATGAAGGTGTTTTTTTTCTTTTTAAATTTTGTTTTTAGGAAAAATTTCTGCCATTTCTGGACATGTTCCAAAAAGAGAGTGTGCGGGTGGAGGTTTGCAAATGCATCATGGAAGTTTTCATCAAGTAAGTGTGACTTTGTCATTGAAAGCTTCGATTCCTGGTGCCTTTTTGAAACCTGTTGGTAAGAATCAGTGTACATGCCTGAGGAGCAGTGAGAGGGAGACCTCCAAAGGAGCAGTCACGCTGAAGGCTGTGCTTTGTGCTGAAAAAAAAACAGGACCAGGGCCATCACCTGCGTTCACTCAGATGTGCTATTGGAAGGAAGAGGCTATTGAGCTAACTTAGGAGGAACGTTTTAAAAGATAAAGTTGTATTTATCAAGGTATCAGAGCTAGAAAGATTTACATCGTCTCTGGGTAGATTTGTGATCTATTTTCAGTTTAGTTTCTTTCATGTTATTAAATCTATTTCCCAAAAATGTGTACTGCTGGTGATACATGAAATAACTGTAGGTGGTCCATGGAGGAGAGGTTTTCATTTTCATTTGTAAAGTTGTATATATTTATTTTAGTGTATGTTAGTTAATATATAACTAGTGCAGTTGGTGATTTTATGTATATTATTTCTAAAATATTAAATATGCAGAGTTTAGAAAACTGAGATAAATGTTGCTTAAATATATGTTTTAAGCTTTCCTTGTGTTATCTTCCTAAAAGGCTAATTTCATATGCTTGGAATAAATACACCAACTTTACTTGCATAAGGATGTGTTTGATTAGCTTGTCCTTTTATATTATTTGAAAAATCCAATTAATAAGTGCTCCTGGCAACTAATACAATTGAAGATAGGTCGTTAGCCACTTCAGGGAGTTTAAGAAACATGATGAAATAAACCCCTTTGCTTGTATTAGGAAGTGTAGCAGTTTGACCAGGATTCTGTAGTTACTAGAGATTACAGTATGTGGTGAAGAGCAAACTTGTATTGAAAGAATTAAGAGAAAATTAGAATATGGCCCCTCAGTGGTGAACTGGGCCATGGTCAGTGCAGTCGGATTCTGGCTGCTTCTCAGTTATGTATAGTTGATGAGAATCAGATCCTTGCTTTCCTTGTCCTCAGGGGCACAGCTTTCACGACTGTCTTCAATTGTTTCCCAGGCATCAGCACGAGCCCACCAAGGATCCAGTCATTCTGAACGCCCTCCTGCATGTGTGCAAGACCATGCATGATTCCGTGAAGTAAGCTGCCACGTCACATAGGCTGGGTCTCAGTGCCACATGGCAGTACATGAGGCGATGGTTGCTGGAAGCTGCCACTGTGAATTCTATGTTATGGGGCTATTAAGGTTCTTGCCATCGAGGACTTTCCACTCTAGGAGAGCAGTGAGGCTAAGGGTACCTTCCTGAGAAAATGAAACAACATATGTTCTTATAATGGAAATTCAAGTGAGAGAAAAGGCTGGTTTCAGCCAAATGAACTCAAACCCCTGTCTCCAAGAGATCTCTGAGAGTGACAGCTAATACATTAGTGAGTTCACTTATTCAGTAATATAGCCTTCACATGTTTTCGTCATTATTAACCAGTTTGTTTTTTTATTGATTATGGTATCACATAATTGTTCTCATTCCCTGATTCCCATCCCAGACCCCTCCCCACATATGCCCCCACCCTCTTGTTGTCCATTGCCACTGGTTAGGCTTATATGCATGCACACAAGTCCTTTCTTTGGTTGATCTCTCCCCCTTACCCTCACCCTCCCCTACCTTCCCTCTGAGGTTTAAGAGTCTGATCGCTGCTTCTCTTTCTCTGGGTCTGTTTTTGTTCATCAGTTTATGTTGTTCATTATTTCCTCTAGATGTGTGAGATCATGTGATCCAAGAAATACCCTTGTAAGAACTGAAACTGAGACAAGCCATAATAGTTATGCTGAGAGACAAATGAATCAGTCTGTAGTGAGTTCCTTTCTGGGCCAACAGTTCTTTTGAGTCCCAATTTCAATGTCAAACAGTTCCTTATGTGTACATGTTAGCCATGATATATATCAGATCTGGTTGGTGGACAAATGGTGGTGATGCAGGTCCGACCGTCTCTGGTTTGATCCTGGGCATCCTTCTCTGGATGCCCAGGACCAAACTAGCTGCTGTTTGCTCGTGTGGTGGGGCGTTGTCAGCATCTTCCATCTCTGAACTGTTTCTCTTCTGTCTTCATGGCTGGAGCACTTCTGTCTATAACTCTGTTACAGGAATCCAGATGGTCTCGGGGTTGTTTTCTGAAAATATACAAACATATTCTCAACCAAAAGTTAATAAAAGGATATTTTCTATAAATTTGACTTGGGATCCTTTTTCGTTTTTTTTGTTTTGTTTTTTTTTCCTCCAAATGATTTTCCTCTGGCTTGTTTTGACACCATGTGTGTATTTTCATGGGTATTTTTCTGTTAGCATTTCCAATGAAGGTTAATTTTCTAAAGTACAAATTTTTTAGATGTAATTTACTCGCAGGATATTTTTCCTTTCATGATATTTTTCCACTGTCACCCCCTTTTTTAATTCAAATAATAGGCTTTTGGAAATAGCTTTTACATTTTAATTATTTGGGATAAACTATGACTGCTTTAAATTCATTACATGTTACTCAATTTTACCATGAGACGCTCTGCCAATAAGAATTTTTATTAACACATTAGGAACAGTTTTTTTGTATACTACAATCAATTTTTCTAGAATATTCATTTATTTCCATTAGTCAATTTAATTTCCTCTAGGAAATTGTCTACTATTCAACTGTCAAACTCAATACTCTTAACAACAGTCTTATTTACCATGTGTGTATTAGTGGAACTGATTATTTGCCTTCTTGAGAAGGGCCTGAACATTCCTGCTACTAGGCTGGACTTGGATATTAAAAACCCACTTGCCCACACTGTGAGTACAAGACCTTTCAAACAAGTCTTGTTGAGTGAGAGGGCAGCTGCTGTCAGCCAAGTCTCTGTCTGTTACCTGGGTCCCGATTTGAGCTGTGCATGGGAAGCGAAGCAGCCATGGGGGTAGGAGACCTCCCTCAGCATGGGAGAAGGTTCAGGCGCCAAATTGCGGCGGGGGAGTGGGTAAGGGTCTGTGTCCCACCTCTGTTGACCCCAAAGTTCTTTTCTGATGGCCCCTCTGCGACTGTGCCTGTCTTGGGTTGTTCCTTCCCTGAGGAATCTTACCCGTCTGGCTAACCAGCCATCCTCCGGGGGCAAGCAGGAGGATGTGAGGTTTAGTTCTGTCTCCTTGGTAGCCTATGCCCCTATGGGCCCCATGCCCAGCACCTGCCTCAGGAACCCCTCACCAGCTGGCGAGGCTCGGGTACTGATCTCATATTTTGGAGAACCCATGTTTCTTCTCCAGAGAGGGCCCAGCTTACCCCACTGGGTGAGAGACAGATCCATGGTACTAGCCACCATGATGCTTCAGCTTCGGCATGAACTGAAAGGTCAGGCAACAGCTGTGGGCACCTGGACCAGGAGAAGAGGGACACTCTTGGCCAAAAGGGCAAGAGGGGCTAATAATAGAATGCTCAACTGCCTTCCCATGGGGCTCTCTACACAGTTGAAGGGATTAAATCCTTTTATGTCCTTTTTAAATTGCTGCCAGACATACAAAGGATTGGTTTGTAAGTTTGTTTGGGATAATTGTACAATATGCTGTTGTAATTCTAAAATATCCAGATGTGTTACCTTTGTCTCCAAGCACCAAAAAAAAGAAAAAAAAGAAAAGATTTTTATTGATACCCCAGGGTGCAAGGTACTATTATAGGTAATGGGTATAACCCAACTCTGGGAAAAATTTTAATGACCTTATAGAATAATATCATGTAAGGATATTTGTTCTAGGCCACGGCAATTCCATTTTAAACTGGCTGTCAATTTCTTTTTGTATAGACAAGGTATTTATTACATTTTCTGCACCTCTCCCAGGAGAAAGTAGTGATGGTCCCTTCCTTTGGTGTACTCACAAGCCAGAAACCTCTCTTTAATTTTACACACAAAGGAGCAGTGGTTTGATTTTGTGTCATATAGGTGGGATGCTGGGTGGTGACCCCTGTGTAATTATACTTCCTTGTCCCACTCGTGGTCCTCCTGGATGACCAAGGTGTTTGGTATCATCAGTGACTACTTTGGGTGGGGGAATTAGCCCACATAAGGGCTCCCACCCATGAAGGATTAGGAACATAAGTCCAGAAATACTTACCCAATAGCCCCAGGTTATATTACCATACAGCTGCTGACTGCTAACATGGCAGTAAAGGCATTCTCAGGTGTTCTTGGGGTTTTGGTTACCTCACACTTTCTTTTTTTTAAATATTATTATTATTTTTTACATATATGTTCTTATCTCCCCTCCCCCCCATATCCTCTACCCTCCACTCATACTCCACCCCCCTGTTATCTGTGGCCATTGATGAGGCTCATATGTATGCACACAAATCCCTTGGTTGATTTCTCCTCCTTACTCCTAGCGAGCCTCTCCTTCCCTGAGGTTTGAGGTTCTGACCAACATTACTCAGTCTCTGGGTCTGCTCTTGTTCATCAGTCTGTGCCATTCATTATATTCCACAAATGAGTGAGATCATGTGATGTTTATCTTTCTCTGCCTGGCTTATTTCACTTAGTATAATGCTCTCCATCTCCATCTATTTTGTTGCAAATGGTAGGAACTCCTTTTTTACCATCATATAATATTCCATTGAGTAGATGTACCACAATTTTTTAATCCACTCATCTGCAGATGGGCATTTAGGCTGTTTCCAAATCTTAGCTATGGTGAATTGTGCTGCTATGAACATAGGGGTGCATATATCCTTTCTAATTCGTGTTTCTAGTTTTTTTGGGTATATTCCTATAAGTGGGTTCATTGGGTCAAATGGGAGTTCCACTTTTAGTTTTTTAAGGACACTCCATACTGTTCTCCACAGTGGCTGCACCATTCTGCATTCCCACCAGCAGTATAAAAGAGTTCCTTTTTCTCCGCATCCTCGCCAACACTTTTTGTTTGTTGATTTATTGATGATAGCAATTCTGACCAGTGTAAGAGGTACTGCATTGTTGTTTTGATTTGTATCTCTCTGATGATTAATGACTTGGAGCAGGTTTTCATATGTTTCTTGGCCTTCCTTCTGTCTTCTTTTGAAAAGCGTCTATTTAGATCAGTTGCCCATTTTTTGATTGGGTTGTTTATCTTCTTTTTGTTAAGTTGTATGAGTTCTCTGTAAATGTTGGCGATTAAACCCTTATTGTTGATATTAATGGCAAATATGTTCTCCTATGCAGTGGGGTTTCTTGTTTTATTGATGGTTTCCTTTGCTGTGCAAAAGCTTTTGATGTAGTCCCATTTGGTTATTTTCTCTTTAGCTTCCATTGCACTAAGAGCAGTATCAGTGAGGAAGTTCTTTTGGCATATGTCTGAGATTTTCCTGCCTGTGGATTCCTCTAGTATTTTTATGGCTTCCAGTCTTATGTTTAAGTCCTGTGTCTACTTTGAGTTTATTTTTGTGTATGGTGTAAGTTGGAGGTCTAGTTTCATTTTTTTGCATGTATCTGTCCAATTTTTCCAGCACCATTTGAAGAGATTGTCTTGACTCCATTGTATGTTAATGCCTCCTTTGTCAAATATTAATTGAGCATGGTGGTTAGGGCCGATATCTGGATTCTCTATTATATTTCATTGGTCTGTATGTCTGTTCTTGTGCCAGTACCAAGCTGTTTTGAGAACAGTGGCCTTGTAATACAGCTTGAAATCTGGTATTGAGATCCCTCCTACTTATTCTTCCTTCTCCGGATTGCTGTGGCTATTCGGGGTCTTTTTTTATTCCAGATAAATTTTTGGAGTGTTCTTTCTAGGTCTGTGAAATATGCTGTTGATATTTTAATGGGGAGTGCTTTAATCTATAGATTGCTTTGGGTAGTATGGAAATTTTAATGATATTGATTCTACCAATCCATGAACATGGTATGTTCTTCCATCTGTTTGCATCTTCCTCTATCTTTTTCTTTTCCAGTGACTTATAGTTCTCCACATATAGGTCTTTTACCTCCTTAGTTAAGTTTATTCCTAGGTATCTTAATTTTTTTGGTGCTATGGTAAATGGGATTGCTTTTTTAGTCTCTCTTTATGCCATAGACCTCTTACACTGGTCAGAATTGCTATCATCAATAAATCAACAAACAAAAAGTGTTGGCGAGGATGTGGAGAAAAAGGAACTCTTTTATACTGCTGGTGGGAATGCAGACTGGTGTAGCCACTGTGGAGAACAGTATGGAGAAATCTATGGTAGTATCCTACTACCTTGCAGAATTCATTTACTAAATCTGATAATTTTTTGATGGAGTCTTTTGGGGTTTCTACATACAGTATCATGTCATCTGCAAATAAGGACAGTTTTACTTCCTCATTTCCAATTTGGATGCCTTTTATTTCTTTCTGTCTGATCGCTATGGCTAATACTTTCAGCACTATGTTGAACAGGAGAGGTGAGAGTGGGCATCCCTGTGATGTTCCTGTTCTTAAAGGAAATGGCTTTAGTTTTTGCCCATTGAGTATGATATTGGCTGTGGGTTTGTCATATATGGCTTTTATTATGTTAAGGTATTATCCTTCTATTCTCACCTTGCTGAGAGTTTTTATCAAGAAAGGGTGTTGGATTTTGTCAAATTCTTTTTCTGCATCAATTGATAAGACTATATGTTTTTTATCTCTCAATCTGTTTATGTGATGTATCACGTCTATTGATTTGCAAATATTGTATCATCTTTGCATCCCCACGATAAATCCTATTTGGTAGTGATGTACTGCTCTATCTGATTTGCTAGAATTTTGTTGAGGATTTTGGCATCTATATTCATGAGGGATAGTAACCTGTAATTTTCTTTCATTGTAATTCTCTCGTTTGGGTATTAGAGTGATGCTGACTTCATAGGAGCATGGAAGTGTTCCTTCCTCCTGAATTTTCTGGAATATCTGAGGAGGATAGGTTTTAGTTCTTCCTTGAATGTTTTGTAAAATTCCCCTGTGAAGCCGTCTGGGGCTTTTGTTTGCTGGAAGCTTTTTAATGACTGCTTCAATTCTCCCATAGTTATCAGCCCATTGAGATTTTTAGACTCTTCCTAAAGAAGTTTTGGAAGGTTGTATCTTTCTAGGAATGTGTCCATTTCCTCCAGGTTGTCTAGTTTGATGGAATAGAGTTGTTCATAGTATTTTTTTTTACAATCATTTATATTTCTCTAGTGTCTGTTGTTTCATTTCTGATTTTGTTTATTTGAGTCTTCTCTCTTTGCTTCTTGGTGAGCCTGGCCAAAGGTTCATCAATCTTGTTTATCCTTTCAAAGAACCAGCTCTTAGTTTTGTTGATCTTTTGTGAGTTTTTTTCCCCCCCCTTTGGTCTCTATGTCATTCATTTCTGCTTTGATCTTTATTATTTCCTTCCTTCTGCACACTGTGAGCTTTTCTTATTGCTCCCTTTCTAATTCTTTGAGTTGTTGAGTTAGATGTTTTATTATCATTTTTTCTTATTTTTTGAGGTAAGCCTGTTGAGCTATACACTTCCCTTTCATGATTGCTTTCATTATGTCCCATAGGATTTGCAATGTTGTGTTATTATTGTCATTAATCTCCAGGATGTTTTTAATTTCTTCTTTGATCTCATTGATAACCCAATCATTGTTTAGTAGCATGCTATTCAACTTCCAGGTGTTAAAATTTTTTTAATGTTTTCATTGTAGTTTATTTCTAATATTATGCCATTGTGTTCTGAGAAAATGCTTGATATGATTTCAATCTTTTTGAATTTGGGGAGACTTTGCTTATTATTCAATAATGTGGTCTATTTTTGAGAATGCTCCATGAGCACTTGAGAAGAACATATATTCTGTGGCTTTGGGGTGAAATTCTCTGAAGATGTCAATTAGGTCCATTTGGTGTAGTATGTCATTTAAAATTGCTGTTTGTTTGCTGATTTTTTGTCCAGAGGATTTATTCATGGATATCAGTAGTGTATTAAAGTCCCCTACTATGATTGTATTGATGTCGATCTCTCCCTTGATAGCTTACGTGAGATTTTTAATGTATTTGGGTGCTCCTGTATTGGGTGCGTATATGTTTACCAGAGTTATATCATCTTGCTGAATTGCTCCCTTTAGTATTACATAGTGGCCTTGCTTATCTCTTGTCTTTACTTTGAGGTTTATTTTATCTGATATAAGTATGGCAACCCCAGCTTTTTTCTTATTTCTGATTGCCTGAAAAATGTTTTTCTATCCCTACACTTTCAGTCTGTGTGAATCCTTTGCTCTAAGGTGAGTCTCTTGTAGACAGCATATATGTGGGTCATGTTTTCTTATCCATTCAGCTACCCTATGTCTTTTGATTCGTGCAAGTAATCCATTTACATTTAATGTTACTATTGATAAGTACATATTTTTCCTTAGTGTTTGTGTTTTTTCTTGCCTTTCTCTTTCTTCTATGTACAGCAGTCCCTTTAGCATTTCTTGCATTACTGGCTTGATAGTGATGAATTCTCTTAGCCCTTTTTTGTCTGTGAAGCTTCTGATCTCACCTTCAATTTTGAATGGTAGCCTGGCTGGGTATAGTATTCTTGGATTCAGTCCCTTGTTTTGCATTACTTTGTATATTTCATTCCATTCCCTCCTGCCCTGGTGTGTTTCTGTTGAGAAATCAATTGCTATTCTAATTGGAGATCACTTGTATGTGACTTTTTGTCTCTCTTGCTGCCTTTAAGATTCTTGCTTTGTCGTTGATGTTTGTGAATTTAATTATAATGTGTCTTGGTGTCGGTCTTTTGGGGTTCAACTTGTTTGGGACTCTCTGTACTTCTTGGACTTGGATAGATTTTTTTCTTGCTAATATC
The DNA here is from genome assembly GCA_036971965.1 of Nyctalus aviator. Classification (NCBI taxonomy): domain Eukaryota; kingdom Metazoa; phylum Chordata; class Mammalia; order Chiroptera; family Vespertilionidae; genus Nyctalus; species Nyctalus aviator. The sequence goes on from CM072926.1 coordinate 184,806, forward strand.
AGGGAAGTTTTCTGTCATTATTTCTTCCAGGAGGTTCTCTATTCCTTCCTTCTCTTCCTCTCCTTTTATCCCTATTATTCTAATGTTGTTTCATTTTGTGTTGTCCCACAGCTCCCTTAGGCTCTCCGCTTGCTTTTTAAGTCTTCTTTCCAGTTGCTGCTGTGTTTGTGTGTTTTTTTCTACCTTGTCTTCTACTTCGCTAATGCATTCCTCGGTCTCTTCTAGTCTACATTTAAGCCTTCCACTGTGTTTTTATTGCAGCTATGTAATTCTTCATCTCTTCTTGATTTTTTTTTTTCATGTTGGTGATATTCTCGTTCAGCTCCTTATAGGTCTCATTGAGTTGTGTGCATTTGTCCTCCAGCTGTTTAAACGTCCTTATAGCCTTGCCGAAACCGGTTTGGCTCAGTGGATAGAGCGTTGGCCTGCAGACTGAAAGGTCCTGGGTTCGATTCTGATCAAGGGCATGTACCTTGGTTGCGGGCACATCCCCAGTGGGGGGTGTGCAAGAAGCAGCTGGTCGATGTTTCTCTCTCATCAGTGTTTCTAAGTCTCTATCCCTTTCAATTCCTCTCTGCGTAAAATCAATAAAAAATATATTTAAAAAAATAAATAAATAAACATCCTTATAACCATTACTCTGAATTTTGTATCTGATAAGTTGCTAACTTCGAATTCATTTAGCTCACTTTCTGGTGACTCCTCTTTTCCTTTCCTTTGGGGATTGCCTTTTTGTCTTCCCATGTTTTCCTGTAGTATTTTAATTGTAGATCCAGTTACCTTGCTGCCCAGCTTCCTTTGGTGATTGTGCTTCTGGTGTACTCTCTCAGTTCTTCTGGACTTGTTAATTTAATATAGCTCCCTTCTCAAGCTATTTGGATTCAATTGATGTAGGTCTGTAAACTTGGGAGGGACAACTGTGGTGTCTACAAGTCAGCTGATGTGAAGGGGATTTTTAAAATTTTTTTGCTGTCTTGCACCCTTAATTGTAATCATGCATGCCCAGCAGGGACTGGCAGTGGTCCCCAGGAACCGTCTGTTGGAGTGTTGGGACTCGGGGGACCTGCTATTTGGAAAGGTGTGTCTGAGGTGCCCAGAGATATGCAGTCGTGGGATGGGCAGACCCAGCTTTTGCTCTTGCACTTTGGTGAATAGCTGCTTACTCCCAGTGGCGGTTCACTGTAAAATCCACGTTAGTTTGCCAGTGAGATGCACTAAAGGACTCTGAAGGGCCCTAGCAGTGTAGTCGCGCAGTTCAGGTGCCTGTGGGTCAGTATCTAGGCTAAGTGAATTCAAATCTTCTACTGCTAGATGGGTGTGCGCCTCCTGCTTGTTCAAGGTCACACCCAAGGCAAGCTCACAGTGGCTTACAGAGGTCTGCTGGAACCTCGCCTCTGCAGTGGCCTATCCGCGGATACGCACTCTCAGGGCGCTGAGATCCGATGCACACCTAAGGGTGCCAGCACAGCAGTTGAGCAGCTGGTTTAGTCTCCAGGAAGAGGGTGTTTAGAATTTCCACCACAGGGCCGCATGTCCCCATTTGTACAGAATCCACTCTTGGGTGCTCTTGGTGTCTCCCGCGCACTGCCCCAGGAGAAACGTGCGACCCCGGAATGGGCTGTCCTATTGTCTGTGGTGTTGGGTAAGGTTTGCGAACGTGCATGGGAGTGCGCGAGCGCCCCAGGATAGGTGCACAACCCTGGGGTGGGGTGCTTTTGCTTGTCTATGGAGTTGGGTTGCATACGGGCGGTGCAGACGCAAGCATGCTGATGCACGAATCCGGAGTTTTGCTGTTGGGGAGGGGGAGCTGCACTTACAGCTGCTGCGAACTGCGTATCTTTGGATGTGAAGGTCCACGAGTGTGCAGCTGGGGTAGCAGGATAATGGCTGGGGTGGGTACTGGGTCGCGGGGCAGTTCCAAGGCCTGTCTTGGTGGTGGTGTTGATGGGTTTCTAAAGAAGGCCATTGTCCACTTCAATATGGCGTGGGCTCCGTGCTGTAATCCTGCCGTCCGGGGAGTGCCCACAGCATGGTAGTCTCTTATTAAGGAGATGCTTTCTGCCAGCTCCTGCTGCTCCTGTGTGATTTAACTTTCCCTCACTCACACGCATCCTACGCCCTTCCACACACACTCCTTTCATACTCTCATTCACTTCCTCTCTCTCAGCTCCATCCTGACAGCCACCATCTTTCTCTCCACCTCTTATTAACCAGTTCTTTTAAAACACCTGCAAGTGTTCATCCTTCTTACATAAAGGAAGGTATTTGTTCAATATATTTGAGGCTAAGACCTACCCACTGACCTTACCTTTGGGTCAAAGGCCAAATGATCACTCTTTTGCTTTCTAGCCTGCTCCCCACCCCACATTTCTATTTGACTACACTTAAGGCAATTCCTGCTTATCACTGAAATTTTAGTTCTCAAAGAATTTTTAAACAAGCAACTTGATTTGTTGGAATATCTTACAAGAATTCAACCATCAATAAGAGGAATTGTACTTCTTGTTTTTCCTCTAAAGATTTTCAGAATCTTTATTTTCATGACTTTGTGCTTTCAACTTCATAGGTAGTTATAAAAATAAAAATATCAACACTTTTAATAATAAATGGAACCATTAGATTTTAGTTGGACAAAAAATAAAGACACAGAAAACATCCAGAAAGGCACTTGTGTTAGTAGTAGGATATGCCCTTTTGGCTTAAATAAAATAGGTTGATTTCTCTCTTGATAAAAGTATGAGACCAACAAGTGGAGGTATGCCAGCTCTGCTTTAGAACATCATCCAGGAACCCAGGCTCCTTCTGTCGTGTTGCTCTGCCATCACTCTTCTGGTGGAAGTTGGCTTACCTTGACTATGTCCATGCTGCATTCTGCAGGCTGTAGGCAGCAGCTTTCTTTTAGGGCAAAACTTAGAAGGCTCTTGAATGGACACAGATACTGGGGTGGTGGGGGCTTGCCTAAGGTGGGAATGGCTAGGGGGCTGTCTATTAGCCCAGCAGTGGCTCCAATCTGGGACCCCTTGAGGGATGTTAAACTGCCCTCTCATAATCCAGGACTGCTGGCTCCCAACTGCTCACCTGCCTGCCTTCCTGATTGCCCCTAACTACTTCTGCCTGCCAGCCTAATAACCTCCTAACCACTCTTCTACCAGACTGATAGATGTCTAACTGCTCCCCTACCAGCCTGTTTGCCCCCAACTTCCCTCCTCTGTTGGCCTGGCCATCCCTAACTGCCCTCCCCTATATAGTTGATCGTCTCCAACTGCCCTTCCTTGTAGGCCTGGTCCTTCTCAACTGCTCTCCCTTGCAGGCCTGGTCCCTCCAACTGCCCTCCCCTGCTGGCCATCTTGTGGTGGTCATCTTGTGTCCACGTGGGGGCAGGATCTTTGACCACATGGGTGTGGCCATCTTGTGTGGTAGAGTGATTGATGGTCAATCTGCATTTTACTCTTTTATTAGATAGGATAGAGGCCTGGTGCACAGGTGGGGGCCAGCTGGTTTGCGCTGAAGGGTGTCCCAGATCTGGGTGGGGGTTCCCTTGGGGTATGGGGCAGCCTGGGCAAGGGGCCTGCAGTGGTTTGCAGGCCAGCCATGCCCCTTGACGACCCAAGCGGAGGCCCTGGTATTGGAATTTATACAATTGAAACTTCGTAGCCTGGAGCGGAGCCAAGCCCCATGCTCACTCCATTTCTGTTTGGTTTTATGTATCTTCTATAATTGAAACTTTGTGTCCTTGAGTGGAGGCCTAGGCTAGCCAGGGTGTGTGGAAAGCTTGGCTTTCTCTATTGCCAGAGAAATCCCAAGCCTCTCAACTGTTCTCTGTGGCTGCAGCCATCTTGGTTGCGGTTAATTTGCATACTCTGATTGGCTGCGGGCCGTGGCTTGAGTGGATTGATAGTTAATTTGCATATTACTCTTTTATTAGATAGGATAATAAAAGACTAATATGCAAATTGTCCCCTCGACAGCAGGCAGGCCAGCCAACTCCTCCCCCTGGCCAGGCTGGCCGGACCCCACCCATGCAAAAATTCATGCATTGGGCCTCTAATACACACACACACACACACACACACACACACACACACTGAGTAGCCAGATTATTATGCGTTCAGAGATCATAATAATCTGGCCACTTAGTGTACATAAAACTGTAGACAATGAAAACAAAACAAAACTTGGAAGGCTCTTAATTGCTTGCATTCACATCCCATTGGCTAGAACTGTCACATGGCCATACTTAGCTGCAGAGGAGACTGGGAAATGTAGTCTAGGAGAAGGAAGGAGACCTAGTGTATTGGAGGTGTTTTGCAGTTTCTGTCAATAGTTATCTTTCCTAGAGCAAATCAATAAGCAAAACTCTTTGTTTTCTGTTTTCTCTGGGCTCTTTTTTCAGAATAAATCAGGGCCCTATTTATAATCTTTCCACAATGGTTCTCAACCTTCCTAATGCTGCGACCCTTTAATACAGTTCCTCATGTTGTGGTGACCCCCAATCATAAAAGTAGTTTTGTTACTACTTCATAACTAATTTTGCTACTGTTATGAATCGTTATGTAAATATCTGTGTTTTCCGATGTCGTTAGACCCCCAATTTGAGAGCTGCTGCTTTACAAGTACAGTCTAAGCTATGAATCCTTGGCATTTTCTTATACATATATATATTTTTTTGTTCAATTTGTTAATAGAAGAAACTGAGTTCTGTGATTTATTTTAAGATCCATCCCCAAAATAAGACATATTGACAGATGGAGAGGAAAATAGGTGTTATGTGATAAAGTAAATATTATAAAATGATAATGGTAAGATCTTGATTGGTGGGTATATGGGTATTCTTTGTAGAATTCTTTTCAACTTTTCTGCCTAGTTTGAAATTTTTTATTATGTTGAACAAAAGTTCTCTGAATTAGATTTGAAATGGAACCTTTTGCTCCATTTCTGCCCAAATTCCAAAGAAGAAAAAGTTACCACTAATGAATGAATTTTAAGAACAGTAACTTTGAGATGTGAAACACTTGTAAATCTAGAAAATGTTGTTACCTGTTAAATTGCTCAGTTCCTATATATTTTTCTTTGGAAGCTCATTTATCACCCAGTGTTAATTCTGTACCTTGTTGATTTCAGCGCCCTCACTCTGGAGGATGAGAAGAGAACGCTGGCCTGTCTGATTAATGGGTTTGTAAAGATGGTAGGTATTGAGGACGGACTCAGCGGACTGGGAAAGGGATGTCATTGTTTCTCTGTACTTGGGTGGACGAGTTAGCATGTTCCCTGATGCTTCTCGTTCTTATTGAGATAAGATAAGGCTAGAAAACAGATTCCATTGGCCAGGCTCCTGGAATAGAGAGCACCAGGACAAACTGGCCTCAGGGAAAGTCCTGGGGAGAAAGAGGGGGGCTTACTGGCTCATGAGACAATGGTTCTGGAAAGAGCCTCGCAAAGGAGCTGCTGGAGGTGGGACCTTTGTGTCTCAGGTCTAGCTTGCTCCCCGGGCCCTCCTAGGCAGGCTCGCTCCCCATGAGAGCCCAGAAGAAAGAATCCCAGCAGCTTCGTAGGATTGAGTCTGTTGGATCGATATGGGCCCATTCCAGACAAATGGCTGTGGGGAGAGCAAAGACGACCGGCCAGGCCGAGATGCTCGCACAGCCAGGCAGCCCACTTCCACGGCTCCCTGCACTCCTGCTGTCTGCCAGGGGACAGTGAAACGTGGCTGTGCACACGTGCGCCTCTCCCTTCACCTGTTACCTGCAGCGTGGACAGCTCACCCCAGGCCTTGGTGTTTCATTAATCCCACAGTTCTGTAGTCGATGGGCCTGAGCTGCTCTGGGGGCAGGGTGGGGGCTCAGTTCTGTCTGAGTGCCTCACTTCTCCGAGTGACTGCTTTCTTCCCCTTCTCCCATCATTCAGCCACCATTTTATCTGGTGGGGCAGACGCAGGGCTGCAGGGCCTAAAGGGTGCAGGTTCAGGAAGGGCAGTGAGTTGTAGGATGGCCCTTCGTAAAGTGGGGAAAGCGACTCCATGTCTGGGAGGAAGAGTCCCCAGCGACCCTGAAATGCCCGGCAGACTGGGAGTTACTGCTGCTTTCTCTGGGAGCATCCATGGTGCTCCAAAACAGCCCTGCCTTTGTTCTCGGTGGGCAGAGCTGACACCAGTGTCCTGGCTTAACAGGCATTTGAGACCAAGGCCGAGATGGAAGTAAGTAGGTCACCTTGAATTAACTGAGGAAATGTGACTCATCCAGCAGCAGGGCTAACTGAGCTATCCACCAAACGCTGTGGGTAAAAGACCAATTTGGATCAAGTGCAGGCCATGTTAGGAAATGTATCTATGGCTTTGAGCCCTTAATTTATTTGTCGGTCATATGGTCTTTATCTTTTTATGGCATTGTGTGAAAGCCGCTGAGTTATAATGGAAAAGAATATGAGGAAATAAGATGTGAAACCTAGCTACAGTGGAAATAGTAAAGTTAAACTCCTGGACCAGAATTATTGCTGTAGCAGTCAGTTTGTCCTACTAGCCAGCTAGTCATCAGTTTGGAGAAATGGAGAAGAAGGGATTTATAATGGGGGAGAAGCCTCTGTCTGGGGCTCTGGCAACAGCGGCCACTGAGATTAGGAACCGCATCAGGGAGCGGGAATCCTGGCCAAGAGCACAGGCCTCCTTCGTGCTCGGAAAGGCACAGCTGACGGAGCTCCAGTGCTTCCTCCCCAGTTCTCCTTCTATCCAGGGATATTCTTTTTATATTTTGAGATTCTGTGTTTTATTGTTTGTTTTTGTTAATCCTCACCTGAGGATATTTTTTTCCATTAGAGTGAGTGGAAAGAAAGGTTGGGGAGGGGGGTAGAGAGAGCGAGAGAGACATTGATGTGAGGGAGACATATCGACCGGTTGCCTCCTGGACTCACCCAGACGAGGGGAAGGGAATGAACCTGCAACCTAAGTACATGTCTTTAGGAATCAAACCTGCAACCCTTCAGTGCATAGGCCAATGCTCTGTCCACGGAGGTTCCATTTCATACCCTTCAGCCTTTCTGTGTTCTGCTCCAGTGCCCATATAATGGTGATGAGGTGGCAGTAGTAACATCTCAGCAACATGAGGGGGCATTGTAGTCCGGTCAGAGTATATCCCAGTGCGTGTATGTGCGCGCACGCACCTGCTTGCATGCCCTTCCCACCTAGTCACTGGTGGCTGGTCATCTCAGCATCATCCCGCTCCCCTGTCCGTTCCCCCTCCCCTCCCCCCTCAAGCTCAGGCAAAGCCTGTTCAGCCTCTCTTTCTTTGATTCTAGGTATCCTTTGGTCGTGATTTCGAGCAGCAGCTAAGTTTCTATGTCGAGGCCAGGTCGATGTTTTGCAATCTGGAACCTGTTCTTGTGCAGTTGATTCATGTAAGGCTTTCCATTCATTCATTCTCAGCAAATGTTTATTGGTCATTACACGCCAGAGCCATTGAACCTGGGACTCCCCTGGTTCTGAGATGTGGCAGGCTTTTCTCAAAGGTTGATGCAATCTAGAACTTACTGAAATCTTTAAGTGGTTTTATTGACCCCTTTTCTCTGAAATGTGTTTATTCTCGTTCCTGCGTGCTAGCAGCAGAGGCGTGAGGACTAGCTGTGGTCGAGGGACGCTGACCCCGGCCTTGCTGCCTCACCGGAGTGCCCACTTCCTTGGGACATGGCCTTTTCATGGTGCTCAATTCAAAAGAAATCAATGTCATCTCTGTTTATTCAGCAGTTAGGCTCAGACAACTTAATTATTTAAGTTGGAACCTCCTAACAACTTGATAGCCTTTAAAAACAATAGTAGATGTAAATTAAAAATATGTTTATTTTTATGTCATTCTTCATTGACCATAATTCCTTTCTGATGAAGTGTGACTGCACAGCCTTTCAAACCCGAGTTGGGGGGACACACTACCTTTATTTTCTCTTCCATGTTGCCTTTCCCACATTGAGTTTTGCTCAGAACTTGCATTTATCACACCCCAGCTGTGAAAAGATGCAGCCTCAGGGTAAGGAATTGACTCTGGGCTGCCTCTCTCTGGGGCTTTGCCCAGTGCTCAATAATTGTTGTTTTCCTGGAAGAAAAAAGGAAAAAAAGAGGTTTCCCTGTGAGATTTCACATTTGGGAACCTAGGTCCAAACTTTTCACATCTGTGGAAAAATTCCCTAAGTCGCCTCACATGAATTTCAAGAAGAGCTCTTTAGTCGCCTCACATGAATTTCAAGAGGAGCAGCTGTATTATGTGTGATTGCTGGGTGCCAGGCTGTGGAGCATTACTAAGCTTAACACCTGCATGTGGAGACTTTGTGACAGGAGGGAACTACCCACCTCACGGCTGAGGGTTCAATGAGTGCACAGCTCTTCGGCAGCACCTGGCTGTGGTCCGCGATGCTGTGGCTTGTCATTATCTCGCTTATGGGCATTGCTAGTATGGCGTAGCTGAATTGCATGGTTATGCTCAGATTTGGAAATATCAGATCTTTAAGATCTTAAGCTTAGTGTATGGATTTCCAGAAATGGAGTAGTGAAACCCTAGCTGTTCATTAAGCCAGAAAGTGGTCATTTATATTGCAAAGGATAGGCATGGCTAACTCAGTGAGAGCCTTCATTCTACTTCATGGCTACCACTGGCCAAATAAATAAGGGGTAAGTGTATGTGGTGCAAAAAAGCAAAGGCTTCGGTTTTTATAGAAACGTAGGTTTATTTCAGTAGAGACATGCTGAATACAAAGGGCTGAAATAAATGAGTCATTAGCATAAGGTAATAGAACACTTTAACAAAAATTAACATTTTTTTTAACATTAACTTATCAGTCACTGATTAACTGCACAAATTAATAAGTGTAACATAAATAAACCTGTTTTTCTTGTTATCTGAAAGCAAAATATTTCCTGTTGCGCACGCTAAACAAGTCAGTACAAGACTGATGACATGCCAATTGGCTGCTAAAATGTTCGTTGCTAGTATTAATGGAGAGAAATGGTGTGTCTGCGCATAAGGCACATAAGGGAAATGAATGCAACTCAATTATAGTAACCAGTCGTTAGTGAACGTTATAGTTCGTTATTAACAATTATGTATAACAGGATGTTGTAAAAATTAAGTTACGAAACTTTTATTAAAATGTTCCTTAGATACCATTATATTGGCTGGGCTGCATGGGGCCTGAGTTTGACATGCTTGGTATACCCCCTGGAGATGTTTGTACAACCCAGATGGAGTCTACCTGATGACCCATCTGGCACTTCAGGGTTCAGGGCTAATCAGTCTTGGTCCCACGTGGTTGGTTCTCACTGAACTGACTGCAGTTCATGTTCAGATGTCTGTGGAAGATCTGAGTCAGCCTTTATTCATTCCCATTTCTGTTTTACTCATTAACAAACCCAGAGTGTGAGCCGGTTAGCAATGGAAACAAGAAAAGTGATGAAGGGGAATCATTCCAGAAAAACTGCTGCCTTTGTCCGGGTATGTTCTGAAGAAGAGACCCACAGACTGAACGCGGTGGGCTGTGCGTTTCCCAAATTAATTTTCCTTACATGTCTATGGGCCGGCCAGTGTCTGAATGTTTCTGAAAGCAATGGTCAGTGGAGCCTGAGTTTGCACATGTGCTAAGGTGGCCGAGGGTGGGCTTGGGGCAGTGTGCCAGCCCAGTTTGCTGTAATTATGCTATCTCTGGAAGGTCTATTATCTTTCCCCCAACTATGGATCAGTTCCCAACTATGAAATAAAATGTAAGCTTCTTGAGTGTACTGCTGGAACTTGTATTTAAGGAATACAACCCATGTCTTTAAAAATGAAATCCTAGGCAAAACAATGAAATCCAGGCATCCCAGCCCTGCCCCTTCTCTCCACATCCTCTCTCTTCAGTCAACCCCTTCAAACTCTTTATAGCAACTTCTTCTAATTACCTACATTTTTAAAGTTTTTAATATATTTTTATTGGTTTCAGAAAGGAAGGGAGAGAGAGAGAGAATCATTACTTGGCTGCCTTTTATCTCCACTTTTAAAAGGAACTGGCTTTCAAATAGCTACCTTACTGCTGTTAGGTGTTATCTCTGCCCTCCCTTCAGTGATGGGAGGGTTTATTTTTCAAGCACCTTCACTCCTTAGATGCCCCTCCTCCCAAAGAGATAGGCACTGCAAAGGCAAGAGTGGAAGTTGGGGCTCAGAATCAGAAATTTTTTTTTTTAATATGTTTTATTGATTTTGTACAGAGAGGAAGGGAGAGAGATAGAGAGTTAGAAATATCGATGAGAGAGAATCATCGATCAGCTGCCTCTTGCACACCCCTTACTGGGGATGTGCCTGCAACCAAGGTACATGCCCTTGACTGGAATCGAACCTGGGACCTTTCAGTCCCCAAGCCGACACTCTATCCATTGAGCCAAACCGGTCTCGGCATCAGAATCAGAAATTATTTTAAGTGTTTTTGCCTGAAAATATGGACATATGAGAACAGGTGTTCTGATCCACTGTGAGGGCATTGCCAGCTGACCTGCTGTTTCCTCTCTCCAGGCCTGTGTTGCCTACTGCTTCATTACCATCCCTTCCCTGGTGGGCATCTTCACTCGCCTCAACCTCTACCTGCTTGCTGGCCAGGTGGCCTTGGCCAATCAGTGCCTTTCCCAAGGTAAGCCCCTCCCCTCCTCTCAGGCCCCCTGCCTGGAAGAAAGTGACCCACAGGGCATGTGCACATGTGCATGAGAGTAGGTGGGGTGAACAGGAGGAAAGGGAAAGTAATCAAGGACGAATTTTAATTATTTCCTTAGTAGGATGCATCTCAGACACGCCCATATTTAGAGTCAGACAGGCTACAAAGGGTGGCTGATTTCCTGTAAGGACCATCTTAAATCGCAGACATGCAGGGCTGCCTGTGCCCAAAACATCTTAGACATAAGGCTGCGTCTTCCCCGCATATCGTACCTGTCATGGTTGATGTGGATTTGAAGCCTCAAACAGATCCGGGAGGAACTAGAAAGGACAGTGAACACTGCAGCTCGCTGTTGGGATGAAAACTCTGCAAGACCTGGCTTCATGCTCACTGTGCCTGGTTTATTTGGAAGGGATCCCTCCATTGTCTGCAGGGTGATGGGGAGTTCGAGGGAGAGGGAAGAAAGCCAACCAAGGGGACCCTCGTGGAAAGGTCCTGCTGGGAGCAGCTGCTGTCCACTCCGCCTGAGACCTCCGGAGGGAATCCTAACGGCCCTGGCATTAACCCACCCTTTCCTCCATCTGTCACTAACCCCTGCTGCTGCTGGGGCACCAGCTTCCCTCAACTCAGGCCTGTGCCTCACGTAAGCCAAGAGGATGCCCTCAGGGAGGGTCACTGTTTCTGCTGGAGGCTCTTGTTGCCTGAAGTGTGGCACGCAGCAGGGCCTGCCCAGCAGGCTGTAGCACAGACTGGAAGAATCCAGCACTGTTTACGGAGTGTTGGTTATATGGGGAGGCTGTTGCACAGCTACACAAGGCCAGGCCTGTTGTTGGGCTCCATTTTCCAGATGAGAAAACTGAGGAGGAATGGCTAGGAGCCAGCACTCAGTCCCTGCTCTGGCCAAGGCCGTGTCCTTTCGCGTGGATAGAGGCATGTGCAGTGCAAGCCTCAGGAGGCTCAGTGAGAGCTCAGGAGTTTCTCTAGAGCTCCCTGGGGCAGACTTGACGCTTTCAGGACTGCCTCCCGGCCGCCATCTCTCACCTGACATCTGTCTGCATTAGAGGGAGCCGCCAGCCCTGGCTTAGTGTGGAGGGTATGCAGGGATGGTCAGACCATGGTCCTTCCTCTCTTTAGCCCTTGGCCTGGCAGTCTGACACCTGGATCTGCTTCTTGATTCATCTGGGGCAGCTCTGAGCACCTGACTCTTCATACGTGACTGCTGGCCCAGGCCAGGAGCTCAGCTGGTTGGGCGTTGTCCCAGTATGCCAAAGTTGTGGGTTCCATCTCCAGTTGGCATATACAAGAATGAACCCGTGAGTGTGTGACTAAGTGGGACAACACATCCATATTTCTCTCTCAAATCAATAATAAATAAAATAAAATAACATGATTATTATCCAAGAACCTTTTCAAAACCTGCTTGGTCTTGGTTTCAAGTCCTGGGAACTTTTGTGTCCCACCCTTGCATTTGGAGTTAAACTCAACCCCTTGTGGGTGCGTCCCCACATGGCCTGGTCCTGCGGCCTCTGTCCTGTCACACCGCTCTTCAGCCTCGCAGGCATTTTCCTGTTCTGTGAGCAGGTGAAGCTGCCTTCTGACTCTGCCTTTGTACTTGCTGCTCCCTCTCTGTGGCATGGTCTCCCGCAGGTATTCGCATTAAGGAGTCAGGCAAAGGGAACCACGGTCGGTGCGGCCACCACGGCCAGGTGGGGTGGTTTCTGACTTGTGTTTCCTCATCACTGGGGCCCCACCCACCAGTACTGCACAGCCTTCTGCCCTCACTGTCTGCTGGTACATGTGGGTTTTCTTCTAGGGCCACCTTGGCCAGGGGGACAGTTAGCAGGACACAAACATTAGCAGCTCCACCCAACCTGCTGTGCAGCATGGAGATCAGATTGGTTCATACCATCGGTTTGAATGTCAGAGGTTTTAACACTTATAAATCGGTTTCCTTTTTTTATTTTTAATATATTCTTAATGATTTCAGAGAGGGAGAGAGATAGGAACATCAATGATGAGAGAGAATCATGGATCGGCTGCCTCCTGCACACCCCCAACGGGATTGAGCCCACAATCCTGGCATGTGCCCTTGACTGGAATGGAATCAGGGACTTTTCCATCACAGGCCGATGTTCTATATCCACTGAGCAAAACCAGCCAGGGGGAGTGCCCACGTGTGGAAGGGTCTGCGTGTGGTATCACACTGCGTTGGGCAGGGCTCTGGTTTAATTGAGGGTGCTGCCTGCCAGCACCTGCTCTCTGGATGTGGCTGGGAGGTGTTTCCTACTGGAGGTGTGTCTGCACCAAACACTTTTGATCTTGTCAGGCAGTTAAGAACTTCACTTCTTGGTTCATTGTTTTGTCTGTTTTGACTTTGGCACTTTTTCTATAAAGAACTCTGTCTTCTACCCCACCCTTCCGTCCTCCGGTCACTCCTTGTCTCTATCCCCTCTGCTCCCTTCTATCTGCTCCTCTTTTCATCTCCTCCTTTCTCTCTTCCCCCTTGCTTCCTTCCATATCTTCATTTCTTGGATGATTCTGTGCAACTATTACCTAGTCAGTAGCCCTAAAGCTCACTTATGTGCGTGCGAGCATGTGTGTAGTACATGTGTGCATGCATGTGTGTATGCATGTACGTGGATTGTATGTGTGCATGTGTGTGGAGTGTATGTGTGCATGTGTATGCCTGTGTGTGTGTGTGTGTGTATGTGTGCATTCCTTCAGACATTAGATTGTTATTTCTCTAACAAAACGGGTGTGCACTTGGGTAGGTGAAGATGGGCCGGAGCCTCTGCACACACAGCCTCCTGCACCTTATTCCCAAGTGAAGTGGCCTGAGAACCACACTCTCCCGCGTGGGCAGTGGGCAGGGTCAGTGGGACAATCTAGGTTGAGCTCTTGGCCTAGGCAATCGTGAATTCTAGGCTTTCTGTGAACATGTGCCACTTGTTTTTTCACTTAATAACCTAAAGCCAGTTTGGCTGAGGTTCTCTGACTGATGCTCAAAGAAGAAGGGAGGATGGGAGGCAGCAGCGGCACCTCCACTGGGAATGCCACCCTCAGGCAGTGCTCGGGAACCTTTCCCAGGCCTGCCTGCCATCCCAGCCATGCAGCCGATGCCCTGGGACTCTCTGGACAGGCCCCAGGCCTGTGCGAAGAAAGCAGAGCCTGTGTTTTTTCCACTGATGGACTTTCTTGTCTTGCAGCTGATGCCTTTTTCAAAGCTGCCATCAGCCTCATCCCAGAAGTCCCCAAGACAATCAATGTCGACGGAAAGATGCGGCCGTCAGAACCCTTCCTTCTAGAATTCCTCTGCAATTTCTTCTCAACTTTGTTAATAGTTCCGGTGAGTTCCCCATGAGAGCTGAAGGTGGTGTCTGTCTCTGACCTGCTGACGTGGCGTCCTCGGCCCTAAGCATGCAGGATGTTCTGTCTGCTGGTTTGTAGTAAGATGTTTGAATGTCTCAGTGTATTTCCCACTCATTTTGTGTCCTGAATGTATTAGTGGAGATTCTCCATGTGGTCAGGGGGTCATTTAGTGATTTAGGGGTGCAGTCTCCAGGATCACAATGCCTCAATGGACTCCCAGGCCCCCTCTGCACTCGCAGTCTTGGGTAATAGGTGATATTACTGGGCTGTAGTTTCTTTGTCTATAAAACAGGAGTAATAATAATAACAATAATAATAGTATTTACATCTAAGCATTGATGGGTGAATATGCATACACGTGTTTGGGACAGCAAGTTGGCCAATAGGAGGCTCTGAAAAAGGGGATGGCAAGTATTAGAAACAAACCCATGACAGTCGAGACCAAAGGGGCCATGTGGTAAAGAACTGGCATTTTCTGTGGAGTGTAGGTGAGCGTTAGGCTTGGGCAGGAAGAACCAGCATCCCCGCCCCCAGGATACACACAGGAGGGGCTCTTAGCCCAAGCTCCAGCCATACCTGAGGGTCTCAGGGCGGCGTGAATTTAGACGAGAGAAAACATGATGTTTTTGTTCTTACAAACCTCATGAGATGTAGCCTCTCCCTCTGCTATAAATTATAGGCACTGAGCCAGTATTTGTCACAATAGCTGGGACTTTTCACCAATGAAATCACCATGTTTTCTCGCCAGGCAGCTCGGTTGGAGCATTTCCCCGGGCATCAAGGGTTTCGAGTTCGATTCCCAGTCAGGTTGTAGGTTCCACCCCAGTTGGGTTACATGCATGAGGCAACTGATTGATGTTTCTCTCTCACATCTATGTTTTTTTCTCTCTCCCTTCTTGCCTCTTCCTCTAGAAATAATGAAAGACTTTTCCTTGGGTGAGGATTAGAGAGAGATATAGATGAGATGAGAGGATTAGAGAGATAGATGAGATGAGAGAGAGAATAGATAATTTAGATAGATAGATGTTAGATAAGTTAGATAGATGATAGACAGATACATAGGAATCACCAATATACTCATATCACAATCTAGGTATGAAAGATATTTAAGAACATTGATTATTTGCTTCTTTCCCTAAAAAGCGCAGAAGTTATTGCTCTGTTATCTAACGGTGTTCCCCAAGGAGTCATAGATTACACATGATACCTATCCTGAAGAAGCATTGTGGGGACTGTTTAGTGAGTTAGCTTCCTTGGTGTCTTATATGATTGATGTTCTGTATAGTCTTCTGGGGAGCCCATCATCCTCATAGGTGGGGCAGCGTCCGGCGCAGACGGGCAGGCTCTTGGTGAATCCGAATGGGCAGGAATCAGGATGCTGGTTGACACACAGGTCCCTGAGACCTGTCCCAGGAGTGTCCCCTGAGCCATGAAGTCCAAGTGGCCCTAGAGTCACACTGAGAAACACCCTACCTTACTTGGGACATGAAAGGAACTCGGCTCATGGACAGAGCTCCTTTAGGCTTTAAAAATATCCTACAGTTAATAAATAAAATAAATAAATAAAATAAAATAAAATAAAATAAAATAAAATAAAAATATCCTACAGTTGGTTGTGGTGACGGCTGCCCAGCTCTGCATGTATGAGCAGCTGTTGGCTTATGCATTTTAAATGGTGAATTACTGGGCATGTGAAGTGTGTCCCAGCAAATGAGGAGACAAAAGGGACTCGGCTCCCACAGCTCCCCAGTCAGGTCCCGGAAGAAGAGCTCAACGCTTTCCGGAAGAAGAGCTCAACTCTTGACTCTGCGTGTTCAGATCTCCTACTCAGTCCTTCATAATCAGTTTCTCCCTTGCTTAGTCCAGGTAACTTCCGAGGAAGGAGCGAAGGAAGCAGGGCTCGGAGGAGGGAGCTGGCCTGTGTCGCTGTGCAAGAGCTTACGGGAGGCATTTCCTCTGCACATGCGGTTTTCTTTGTGAAAAATCTCCAGAGCCCAGTGACCAGCCTGTACTTAGAGTCAGAAGCTTGCATTGGTCCTGACCCAGTAGTGCTGAGGCCAGTGACTGAGGGCAGGTGTTGTAACTCCTCTAAGCCTCAGTTGGCGCTTTCCTAAAATGTCATCAAGATCCCCTGCTGGGAGGGTGACGGCCGGAGCAGGAAGCTATGGATGCCTATTGCAAGCCTGCAGTTAGGTCAGGACTGAGGCAGGAGGTAGAGTTGAGTGTGTCATACACTTGCTGGCCACATAGACATGGGAAACATTTGGGATGAATTACCCATTTTTAAAAATTGATAGGTCACAGAAAAACCTAGATTTTCAGTTTCTCTTAAAAAATCAGGTCCTGTCATGTGGGGTCCCTTCCCTGGCCTGGCCCATTGGCCACAGCTGGGGAGAGCTGCCCTGCTCAGAGTGGTGGTGTGGGTTGTTTCTCCAGTTCCCCATGGCACCTCCAGTCACATGGGACCCATTTTCGTTGCCCAATTCTGCACCAGCAGTTGGACATCCCTCTCACAATCCGGGACTCCAAACCACTTGCCTGCCTGCCTGCCTGCCTGATTACCCTTAACCTCTTCTGCCTGCCAGTCTGATCGCTCCCTAACCGCTCCCCTACTGACCTGGTTGATGCCTAACTGCTCCCCTGCTGGCCTGATCTCTCCCAACTGCCCTCCCGATTGCCCCCAACTGCCCTCCTCAGCTGGCCAGATTGCTCCCAACTGCCCTCCCCTGCTAGCTCGATTGCCTCCAATTGCCCTCCCCTGCCGGCCATCTTGTGCCGTGGGGACGGCCATCTTGTGATGATGTAAGGGCATTGCATGAGGGCGTGATGCCACCTAGGCTTTTATTATATAGGATAACATGATGTCCACACCACATCTTGTGTGGCCAGTTACACACAATCTGTACCTGACCCCACCAGTGGGCCCAGCACCAATATAACCAGTGGGTTTCACATCACACAGCGAGTGACCGAACTAACCACACAAGTGGCACCAAACCCTGTGGGAACAACCATGCCCCATTGGGCAGCCTCTGTACAGCACCTCCTATAAAGTAACCAAGATTTACTCTTATAGCCACTCAGCAGGAAGGGTAACCACCCATGAAAGGGCCAATAGCATTCAAGACACAACTACAATGGGGGTGCCTGCACAGAGCCCACAGAAACATCACTGGATCACAGAGCTCAGGTGATGTGGAGGACTGTGCCACTGAGCCCCAAGACTCCCAAGACTGCACATGTACCATAGCTCACACACCACAGTTGGGGTGAGGCTCACAGCCAGCCAGCCTGAGGGCCCAACCACCCACAACAGGCCAATACAATCAGGAGTCAAGTTCAACAGAAGGGCCACATAACCCCCATCGCTCTCCCAGGCCTGTTCATAGCCAGTCTCAGGCACTTCACTTCCATAGCTGCCAAGGGTGGGCCCTGAGTTTCGGTCTGGATTTTTCTCTTGCTCAGACCTGGGAGCATGTACCTTTATGATTCTCTGCTAGGATCATCCTGAACATGGGGTCCTGTTCCTTGTTCGAGAGCTTCTCAACGTGATTCAGGACTACACCTGGGAGGACACCAGTGATGACAGGATTCGCATCTACACCTACGTGCTACACCTGCTGTCTGCCATGAGCCAGGAAACCTACCTCTACCATGTGGACAAAGGTAGCCAGCCCTCCCACCAAGTGCATGGGACTGACGTTTCATGAAAGTCAAGTAAAATGTCTTCTTTATTTATTTATTTATTTATTTTTATTTAATCTACCTTGTGCTTGCCTACCACAGACTTCCACTTCCAGTCCACCATTTCACTAAACTTGCCCAGTGTAAGAATTACCTGGTTCCTGAGCCTGTCTGCCCTACTAACTTAGAGTCTAAGGAAGAGACCTGAGATCTGTGCGTTCTAAAAAGCCTCCAAGGGCCCAGATTTGACACATAGATGAATCCAGAAAATCCCTCCGTGGGGTCGGTGCTGCCTGTGGTGTCCTACAGAAGAGCCTGGTTGGTGGTTAGTGTGCACATGCATGAGCAGCACCCAGCCTGCTCAGACCCCAGCCCCAGGCGCCCTGGTCTGGGTATTTGCCCATGCCTCCCAGTGGTGCCAGCTCGGCCAGCCCGGCAGATGTGGGGAGGAAGGATGGCATGGTGGCCGGTGTTGCTGGCCTGAACTTGCTGCTGCAGCTTTAGAAGCAGCACCTCATATCCTGTGTATGGCAGAGACATCCCAACTCCAGCCACTGCTCTCTGAGCCTCGGTTCTAATTTTTGATTTCCCCCAAAATGGCCCTGTGGTTAAAAATGCTTTGCCCAGTAATTATATACTTTGAGGTTTAAGCAACGTTCTCTCTGTGTGAAAGGTTCAGGGCACAAGTCTGAGTGGGAGTCCCGGCCCTGGCTCTCGGAGCTCTGTGGCCGGGATTGGAAGCTGGTGGGAGAGATGTTCCCAGGGAGACTCGCCCTTAGGAGAGGGGAGCTTCCACTCAAGGCAAGTGCCACATGACGCCAGGGACCTCTTTCTCCTTGAACCTTCCCAGCACCCTGATGAGGACAGGCATCCCAGGCATCCATGTCCCCACCAGGAGAGACTTGGAAAGACCATTTGGTTTACCAGCCAAATGGACGAGGGCCCAGCCCTCGTAATGGGTGTGGAATTCACCTGCAGGACTTGGGGCACATATTAAGCTGCCTCCTTGATTACGAAGTAAAAATATCTTAAGTGTAATAGGATATACTACCACAGACTACCAGTGAGCGCACCCAGGTAGCCACCGCTCAGGTGGCCACCACCCATAGCAGGAAGCTCGGTACTGCTGGTCCCCATGCTTGTTCCAGTGGCACCAGCGCCTTACTCTCTATCCAGATGGCACTCGCCTGCCTGCTGGCACTCCAAGTTTGGCTTTATGTAAATGAGCTCTTTCAGCATTCTTTGGTGTCTGGTCTCTTTGACTCCATGTTGAGTCTCTGAGATTCCTCTGTGCTGGAACTGCAGTCCTACTCACACTGCCCTGTCTGCCCACAGGATGTTGCACCAGGGCTCACTCCCTGTATGGACAGGCATCTGTGTTTTCAGCCTGGCTGTTTGAGTGCATGTGACTCTTATGTACTGGGTGTGCCCTTGGCCGCTCCGGATGGTGGTGCTTGGCTCTGCTGGTTCTGGGCAGTTTCTCAAAGGTTGCATCAGTGACACTCGTCATGAAGGGTTCCAGTCGTTCCCGGTGTGGCCGGTCATTATGATTGGGATGCTTTGATGCATGTCATTTGCATTTCTCTGAGGGCTAATGAGGTTGAGCACAGTCACTGTATCTGTGGGCAGTTTATCTCCTCTTTGTGATGGGAAAGTGGAGAGGTCTGTACAGAGGCCCTTTCAGAGGAGGGCTCTCCTCTCCAGGTAACCTCCCCACACAAGAGAGACCTCAGCATGGAGCTACAAGGGTGTGGCTAGGGCTACAGGCTGAGGCTCCTTCCTAGCTTGGAGAGAGGAAAGGGAAAGGATGGGTTTTCTTTGCCTTCTTCTTGACCCAGCTGTTTACTTCAAATGCACTGGTGATTTGACCTGTCAGGAGGAAGTGGTGTGAGGCTGCAAGTTTCCTGTCCCACCTACTCCTCATTCTAGGGAGCCTTTTATTTTAATTTTTCTCTTAACCCTCACCCGAGGATATTTTTCCATTTTGTTTTTAGAGAGTTTTTAGAGAGGGAGACACAGAGAGAAACATCGATGTGAGAGAGACACATCATTTGGGTTGCCTCCTGCACGTGCCACGACCAGGGCCTAGGCACCTGTAACTGAGGTACAGGTCCTTATGCCAACACTCTATCTGCTGAGCCAGACCTTCAAGGGTCGGGCAGTCTTTGGGTAAATGTGTGAGTTAGGGCTTCTGAAAAACTGGCCCAGATCTTTTTGCATTTATGGATGGCTTGGCTGCTTTCTTCCCAGATTATTAAAGAGAAAGTTTTGAGGTTATCTAGAGCAAGCACTCTAGTGCTTCATGATTGAGAGCAGGTGTGTGGTGTGGAGGGGAAAAGCATTTGGGGGTGGAGGGTGGTACCTGGGCATCCCCGCGCTTTCCCTTTAGGCTGCGATTGTGCACCGCTTGGGTGTTGGGGAGGTGAGGGTGTGCTCAAGAGTATCAGGAAGGCTGATTCTACGTGGGAGGGCTCTGTGGACTGTTTTTCCACTTCCTGTGGCATGGACAATTAAGAGCACAGCAAGTTATATTCCTGCAGAGAAATCAAGATGGTGGCATATGTAAACACCTGGACTCACACAACCACTCAAAACAGTGGTATACCACTAAAAGACAAAACAGGTATCATCCAGAACCACGGGAAGGCTGGCTGAATGGAAGTTATACAACTGGAAGGAAAGAGAAAAGCACACTGAAACTCGGAGGAGGTGCAGAGGTGCGGAGGTATGGAGGCAACTGGGTATGCTGTTTTCTTCTTCAATCGGGAGGGAGATACAAGCTCCCGACTGCCCTGAATTCCAGTTCCGGGAGAGAATCTGGGGTGAAACTGGACTGCCTGGTTTTGGGCAGAACTCAAGGATGGCTTTCTTTCAGAGATGCTTGCAGCAATCATTGTTCCTGCACGGTGCCGCGGGACACAGAGACAGAGGACCTCTTTTAGGCAGGGCTGACAGCCATTGCTGTTTGCTCCACCCTGGTGATTCCCTGAAACCCTACTTCTCCCAATTTACAACCCCACCAACGCTGTGCGCAGAGGTTTTTGTATATCAATGGCCTGGCCCTTTGCAATCTGAAACCTAATACTGTAGCTGGGTCAGAGAGCCCCAAACCCTCCAAAAGAAGGCCCAAGGCTCCACTGCAGCTTGCATTGCTTCATAGCTGGGCCTCATCTGGGCATCTCCAAACCCCTAACAAAGAGGAGGAATCTACAGATCTCTCTGTAGCCCCTACTATGTGACCTCTCTCTTTGGAAATCCAAGAGCCAACGTACCCAGTAGTCAGAGAGAGACCATCCAGACTATAGCTCTTCAGATCCATAAGAGACACTCAGGGGGCAGACTCAGTGAGCACCAAAGCCCCACTGAAGCAAGTCTTGCCCCTTAAGGGTGTCTCCAGCACAGAAGTTTTCCCATTGTAGACACAACTGATCCTCCCAGCCAATTGGCCTGGAGGTCAATTCCTCCCAGTGATACCAACAACAATCAAGGCTTAACTACTACAAGACTGTGCACACAGCCCACAAAGGGGTGCACCTCATGAAATTAGGGCCGTTTAGGACACCTAGCACGCAAAGCCACTCTATCAACACAGGGAAGTAGCCAAAATGTGGAGACAAAGAAACGGGTCACAAATTAAAGAAATGGAGGAAAGCAAACTACTGGATATAAAATTCAAAATCACAGTTATAAGGTTACTCAAGAATCTTTTAGAAACTGCTGAAAGATTTAATGAGACCATCAAGGATATGAAAATGGACCAACTAGAAATTAAGCATACACTGACTGAAATAAAGAATAATATACAGATCCAACAGCAGACTAGAGGATCCAAAGAATCAAGCCAAAGATCTGAAATACAAAGAAGCAAAAAATACCCAGCTAGAAAACAAAAAGAGAATCCAAACATATGAAGATAGTGTAAGGAGCCTCTGGGAAACTTCAAGCTTACCAACATCAGAATTATGGGAGTGCGAGAAGAAGAGAGAAAGCAAGATATTGAAAACTTATTTGAAGAAATAATGACAGAACACTTCACCTGCATGGTGAAAGAAATAGACAAGTCCAGGAAGCACAGAGAACCCCAAATAAAAGGAACTCAAAGAGGACCACTCCAAGACACATCATAATTAAAATGCCTAGGGCAAAAGACAAAGAAGAATCTTAAAAGCAGCAAGAGAAAAACAGTTACCTACAAGGGAGATTATCAGCTGCTTTCTCAACAGAATCTGCAGGCCAAAAGGGAATGGCAAGAAATATTTAAATTGATGAGTAGCAAGAACCTACAACCAAGATTACTCTTCCCAGCAAAGCTATCATTCAGAATTGAAGGTCAGATAAAGAGCTTCATAGATAAGAAAAAGCTAAAGGAGTTCACCACCACCAAACCAGGATTATATGAAATCCTGAAAGGTATTCTTTAAGAAGAAGAAGAAAAAGGTAAAGACAAAAATTATGAACAACAAAGTGACAACAAATACATATCAACAAGTGAATCTAAAAAGTAAATAAGAAGTCTGATGAACGAATAAACTGGTGAATATAATAGGATCAGCAGCATAGAAAGGTAATGGCTAACAATTCTTGGGGGGGAAAGGGTGTGGAGGATGTGGGAAGAGACTGGACAAAAATTATACACCTATGGATGAGGACAGTGGAGTGGGATAAGGGCAGAGGGTGGGGTGGGAACCAGCTGGAAGGGAGCTATGGGGGATGGGGGGGGGGGAGGGGGGGGAACAAATGTAATAATCCGAGCAGTAAAGATTTATTAGTTAAAAAAAAGAATAAAGTACATAAAAACTTATTAAAAGGGAAATAAAATGCATCATGACTTGAAAAAAAAATTTATATTCCTGCAGATGCAGTGAATTGAACCCATTTTATTAAACACCCTAAACCACAAAGTGTATTAGTGCCATTACCAGCATGGCCTCTGGTTTATCAGATGTCACCACACCTTGGACAGTGCTTGACCATGTCCAGGCCACGAGGAATCAGCAACTGAGCTCACATGGGCACTGCACGGAGGAAAAGAGTGGGCTCTGCGGATAGGGCTGTGACTCCATTATGGGCCCTAAATGTCACAGCAGCCCTGCCTACCCCCTCCCCACCCCAGAGAGAGGAAAGAGAACTACTGAAGCCTCACACAGGGACTTGAAATGCATTCCGATCAATCATATGCCAGACACTGCTCCGCCGTTACAGAGCGAGTAGCAGGCTGTATGTGCCGACAGGAGATTCTTCCAAGGGTAACATGTGGAAGCCAGCTGCCTTGCCTCCCTCCCAGAGGTCAGCTCTGGGTCTGTTCAGCCCACAGAAAGGACGGGGGAGGCCCAGCTAACTAGACACAGAGAGTGGGGACTTTTGGGCAAGAGATTTTCAAAGGATTCAAGTTCGAAGGAGACATATAGAGCTTTAGGGTCAGCATTTGGGAGCTTGGAGTGGGGACTAGGCATGCAGCCAGCTGAGTAGAAATAGCTAAGGCTCCAAAGCAGGACTTCTTGGCTTTGTAAACCAGCTGGGACCACCTCTGAGCCTGTTTCCCATTGGTCCAGAGATGTCAGTTCCAGGGGAGATGCCAGTATCCCCTGCCTGTGAGGACTCACGGTCCATGCTAAAAGCATCCCGTCCAGTGCCTGGCGCTGCCTGGTGGGCACCATGGTTCTGATGGCACTCCACACCCTGGCCTCTGCTTCAGTATCCAGAAGGCTCTAAGGCTGGTGGGAAGTTTGGCTATTCCATCTGCCCTGCTGTGGTTCCTGCCCCTGCTGACTTGCCCGCTGGTGCCTTGCCCACCAGCACAGCCGCAATGTCTCCACTCTGCTTTCTCTCCTTAGTGGACTCCAATGATAGCCTCTACGGGGGAGATTCCAAGTTTCTGGCTGAGAACAACAAACTGTGTGAGATGGTGATGACTCAGATCCTGGAGCACCTGAGAGCCCTGGCCAAGGACGAGGTGGGTGCCCTGCTAGCCCAATCCCACTGCTCACTCACTTCCTCTAAAGGCATGAGTTTCCGGGGTGGTTGGATGTGGGTTCGTTCTGGAAAAGTTCATGGAAGTGATGTGTTCATATGCGACCATGCAGCCTCACTCAGCTCTTGGTGGGCCTGCTGCCTCCTGGAGGCCTCACTGCCCAAGGACATCGCAGCGCAGTGTCCCTACATCCATCTGTGTTGTCACAAGTGGTCAGAGTCCATTCTTTTTGATGGCCAACTAATACTGCACTGTATCCATGCATTACCTCTCCTTTATCCATTGCTTTGATGGGCACTGGGGTTACTTCCTTATTTGGCTGTTGTAAATAAGGCTGCAGTGAACATAGGAGTAAATATATATTTTCATATTAGTGTTTTGTATTTCCTTCGATAAATACCCAGCAGTGCAATTGCTGAATCATACGTCTCTATTTTTAATTTCCAGAGAAAAATCCATACTGTTTTCAATGGTACCTGCACCCGCAGTCTCACCAACAGTGCACAAAGATTCCCTGTTCTCCACATCCTCACCAACACTTGAATGTTCACTTATTGATGGCTAGAGGCCCGGTTCACAAAATTCGTGCACTGCAATCAGGCCTAAATGGGCAGTTGGACATCCCTCTTACAATCCAGGACTGATGGCTTTCAACTTCTTGCCTGCCTGCTTTCCTGATTGCCCCAAACCGCTTCTGCATGCCAGCCTGATCATCCCCTAACCACTCCCATGCCAGCCTGTTTGATATCTAACTGCTCCCCTGCCAGCCTGTTTGCCTCCAATTTCTGTTATCTGCCAGCCTGGTCACCACTAACTGCCCTCCCCTGAAGGCTTGATCACCCCCAACTGCCCTCCCTTGCAGGCCTGGTGCCTCCCAAATGCCCTCCCATGCAGGCCTGGTCCTCCCAACTGCCCTCCCCTGCTGGCCATTTTGTGGTGGCCATCTTATGTCCACATGGGGGCAGGATCTTTGATCACATGGAGGCAGCTATCTTGATCTTATGTGTTGGAGTGATGGTCAATCTGCACATTACTCTTTTGTTAGATAGGATAGAGGCCTGCTGCACAGGTGGGGGCCAGCTAGTTTGCCCTGAAGGGTGTCCCGGATCAGGGTGGGGGTTCCCTTGGGGCATGGGATAGCTTGGGAAAGGGGCCTGTGGTGGTTTGCAGACCGGCCATGTCCCCTGGTGACCCAAGTGGAGGCCCTGGTATCTGGAATTTATTTACCTTCTGTTGAAACTTTGTAGCCTGGAGCGGAGCCAAGCCCTCTGCTTGCTCTGTGGCTGCCACCATTTCTGTATGGATTTATTGTATTTTCTATAATTGAAACTTTGTAGCCTTGAGTGGAGGCTTAGGTCATCTAGGGCAGGTAGAAAGCTTGGCTTCTTCCGTTACCTGGGAAACCCAAGCCTCCCTCTTGTTCTCTGTGGCGGCAGCCATCTTGGTTGGGGTTAATTTGCATACTCGCTCTGATGGGCTGGTGTGTGGCTGGTGGGTGTAGTGGAGTGGTGGTTGATTTGCATATTACTCTTTTATCAGGTAGGATAGATAGCCACTGTAACAAGTGTGAGATGATACCTCATTATGGTTTTAATTTGCGTTTTTCTGATGAGTTGAGCTTTGTCTATTGGCCTTCTCAGTGTTATCTAGAGAAATGTCTGTTCAGGTCCTCTGCCCATTTTTTTTTTTAATATATTTTATTGATTTTGTATTTTATTGATGTTGTACAGAGACGATGCAGAGAGATAGAGAGTTAGAAACATCGATGAGAGAGAATCATCGATCAGCTGCCTCTTGCACACCCCCTACTGGGGATATGCCTGCAACCAAGGTACATGCCCTTGACCGGAATCGAACCCGGGTCCCTTCAGTCCCCAAGCCGACGCTCTATCCATTGAGCCAAACCGGTCTCGGCCCTCTGCCCATTTTTAATGGATTTTTTGATGTTAAGTTATATGAGTTCTTTATAAATTTTGGATATTAATTCTTTATTGAATGTATCATGGGAGAATATTTTCTCCCATTCAGTGGGTTGTCTTTTTGTTTTGTTGATGGTTTTCTTTACTGTGCAAAAACTTTTTTCATTTGATGTCGTTGCATTTGTTTATTTTTACTCTTGTTCCCGTTTCCTAAGAAGACATATCTATTAAAAACAAATCACTGTGAGAAATGTCAAAGAGTTTACTGCCTATGGTTCCTTCAAATAAGTTTATGGTTCCAGGTCTTATATATAAGGTGTCTCCCAAAAGAAGATATACACACACTTTAAATAATTATAAAGTCAGTGCTTATTAAAACACATTTCAGTTTCAAAATTGAGCTATCAATTGAATAAAGACCCCGAATAGCCTCAACGAACTTTTTTTTTAAATTTATTTATTTATTTTTTACATATTTTATTGATTTTTTTTTTGCCCCCCTTCCCTCCCTCCCACAAATCCCCTCCCTCCCCAGAGTTTTATGTCCATTGGTTGTACTTATATGCATGTATACAAGTCCTTCGGTTGATCTATTATCTCCCCCAGATCATCCTCCCTTCCCTGCTGAAATTTGACAATCTGCTTGTTGCTTTACTGTCTCTATATCTGTCTTTTGGTTCGTCAGTTTATAATGATCTTTATTATCCACAAATGAGTGAGGTCATGTGGTGTTTCTCTTTCATTGATTGGCTTATTTCACTCAGCATGATGTTCTCTAATTCCATCCAGGTTGCTGCAAAAGATGAGAATTCCTTCTTTTTTTATGGCAGCATAGTATTCCATTGTGTAGATGTACCATATTCTTTGGATCCAATCATCTGCTGACGGGCACCTAGGCTGTTTCCAAATTCTGGCTATTGTAAATTGTGCTGCTATGAACATAGGGATGCAAATATCCTTTCTGATTGGTGTTTCTAGTTTCTCGGGATATAATCCTACGAGTGGGATTACTGGGTCAAATGGGAGTTCCATTTTCAGTTTTTTGAGGAAACTCCACACTGTTCTCCACAGTGGTTGCACCAGTCTGCATTCCCACCAGCAGTGCACGAGGGTTCCTTTTTCTCCGCAACCTCGCCAACACTTGTCGTTTGTTGATTTGTTGATGTTGGCCATTCTGACAGGTGTGAGATGGTACCGCATTGTTGTTTTGATTTGCATCTCTCGGATAATTAGTGACCTTGAGCATGTTTTCATGTGCCTTTTGGCCTTCCTTCTGTCTTCCTTTGAAAATATTCTATTTAGGTCCATTGCCCATTTCTTAATTGGATCATTTATCTTCCTTTTATTTAGTTGTATCAGCTGTCTGTAGATGTTGGAGATTAAACCTTTATCAGTGATGTTGTTTGCAAATATGTTCTCCCACACCGTGGGCTTTCTTGTTGTTTTGTTGATGGTTTCTTTTGCTGTAAAAAAGCTTTTTATTTTGATGTAGTCCCATTTGTTTATTTTCTCTTTAGCTTCTATGGCCCTAGGGGCAGTATCAGTGAAGAAGTTCTTTTGGCATATGTCTGAGATTTTGTTGCCTGTGGATGCTTCTAGTATTTTTATGGTTTCCCGTCTGATGTTTAAGTCCTGCATCCATTTTGAGTTTATTTTTGTGTATGGTGTAAGTTGGTGATCTAGTTTCATTCTTTTGCATGTGTCTGCCCAATTTTCCCAACACCATTTATTGAAGAGACTGTCTTGACTCCATTGTATATTCATGCCTCCTTTGTCAAATATTAATTGAGCATAGTGATTTGGGTTGATAACTGGGTTCTCGATTCGATTCCATTGATCTATATGTCTGTTCTTGTGCCAATACCAGGCTGTTTTGAGAACAGTGGCTTTGTAATACAGTTTGAAGTCTGGTATTGAGATCCCTCCTACTTTACCCTTCTTTCTCAGGATTGCTGTGGCTATTTGGGGTCTTTTATTGTTCCAAATGAACTTTTGGAGAGTTCTTTCTAGGTCAGTGAAATATGCCGCTGGTATTTTAATGGGGAGTGCATTGAACCTATAGATTGCTTTAGGAAGTATGGACATTTTGATGATGTTGATTCTACCAATCCGTGAACATGTTATGTTCTTCCACCTCCTTACATCTTCCTCTATCTCTTTTTTCAGTGTCGTGTAGTTTTCTGCATATAGGTCCTTTACTTCCTCAGTTAAATTTATTCCTAGGCATCTTAATTTTTTGGTGCGATGGTAAATGGAATTGCTTTTTTAGTCTCTGTTTCTGTAGTTTCACTGTTGGTGTATAGAAATGCCATGGATTTCTTGGCATTAATTTTGTATCCTGCTACATTGACAAATTCATTTAGTTTTTTTAATGGAGTTTTTTGGGTTTTTTATGTACAATATTATGTCATCTGCAAATAAAGATAACTTTACTTCTTCTTTTCCAATTTGGATGCCTTTTATTTCCTCCTCTTGTCTAATTGCAATGGCTAGTACTTCCAGTACTACGTCAAACAGGAGTGGTGAGAGTGGGCATTCCTGTCTTGTTCCTGTTCTTAGAGGGAATGGTTTTAGTTTTTGCCCATTGAGTATAATGTTGGCTGTGGGTTTATCATATATAGCTTTTATTATGTTGAGGTATGATCCTTGTACTCCCACCTTGTTAAGAGTTTTTATCAGGAAAGGGTGTTGGATTTTATCAAATGCTTTTTCTGCATCAATTGATATGACGATATGATTTTTATCTTTCAATTTGTTTATCTGATGTATCACATTTATTGATTTGTGGATATTGAACCAACCTTGCATTCCTGGAATAAATCCTACTTGGACATGGTGTATGATCTTTTTGATGCTCTTCTGGAGTCGATTTGCTAGAATTTTGTTGAGGATTTTGGCATCTATGTTCATGAGGGATATTGGCCTGTAATTCTTTTTCATTGAATTGTCTTTATCTGGTTTTGGTATTAGGGTGATGCTGGCTTCATAGAAGGAGTTTGGAAGTATTCCTCCCTCTTGAATTTTCTGGAATAGTCTGAGGAGGATACGTTTTAGTTCATCCTTGAATGTTTGGTAAAACTCTCCTGTGAAGCCATCTGGCCCTGGGCTTTTGTTTGCTGGAAGCTTTTTGATGACTGTTTCAATTTCTTCCCAAGTTACTGGTCTATTGAGATTTTTAGATTCTTCCTGATTGAGTTTTGGAAGTTTGTATTTTTCTAGGAATATGTCCATTTCCTCCAGGTTGTTCAGTTTGTTGGAATAGAGTTGTTTGTAGTATTTTGTAACAATCCGTTGTATTTCGGTGGGGTCTGTGTTATTTCACCTCTTTCATTTCTGATTTTGTTTATTTGGGTCCTCTCTCTTTGTTTTTTGGTTAGCCTGGCTAGAGCTTCATCTATCTTGTTTATTCTTTCAAAGAACCAGCTCTTGGTTTTGTTGATCTTATGTATTGTTTTTTTGGTCTCTATGTCGTTTATCTCCGCTCTGATTTTTGTTATTTCCTTCCTTCTGCTTACACTGGGCTTTTCTTGTTGCTCCTTTTCTAACTCTTAGAGTTGTAGAGTTAGATCATCTGTTACCATTTTTTCTAGTTTTTTGCAATAGGCTTGTAAGGATATGAACTTCACTCTCAAAACTGCTTTTGCTGTGTCCCATAGATTTTGGATGGTTGTGTTTTCATTGTCATTTGTTTCCAGGATGTTTTTAATTTCTTCCTTGATTTCTCTCGTAACCCAGTCCTTGTTTAATAGCATGCTGTTTAGTCTCCATGTGTTTGATTTCTTTGGATTATTTTTATTGTAGTTAATTTCCAGTTTTATGCCATTATGGTCTGAGAAAATACTTGATATGATTTCTATCTTCTTGAATTTGGAGAGACTTTGCCTATGTCCCAAAATGTGGTCTATCTTTGAGAATGTCCCATGTGCACTTGAAAAGAATGTATATTCTGTGGCTTTGGGGTGGAATGTTCTGAAGATGTCAATTAATTCCATCTGGTCTAGTGAGTCTTTTAGGATTGATATTTCTTTGCTGATTTTTTGTTTAGTTGATTTGTCGAAGGGTGACAGTGGGGCATTAAAATCTCCTACTATGATTGTATTGCTATTAATCTCTCTCTTAATGTCCTCCAGCAGTTTTTTTTATGTATTTGGTTGCTCCTGTGTTGGGTGCATATATATTTACCAGGGTTATTTCCTCTTGTGGGATTGTTCCCTTTAGTATTATGAAGTGGCCTTCATTATCTCTTATTATGTCTTTCACTCTGAGATCTAATTTGTCGGATATAAGTATTGCTACCCCAGCTTTTTTTTCATTTCCATTTGCCTGGAAGACTTTTTTCCATCCCTTCACCCTCAGTCTGTGCATCTTTTTTTCTGAGGTGGGTTTCTTGTAGACAACAGATGTATGGGTCTTGTTTTCTTATCCAATCTGTTACCCTATGTCTTTTGATTGGAGCACTTAATCCATTTACATTTAAGGATATTATTGATAGGTACTCATTTGACGCCATTTTTCTTCTATACCCGTGTTCCTTCTTCACTTCCTATTTCTTTATTTTTACAGTAGACCCTTTAGCATTTCTTGCATTGCTGGTTTGGTAGAGATAAATTCCTTCAGTCTTTTTTTGTCTGTGAAGCTCCTGATTTCCCCTTCAATTTTGATTGATAGCCTTGCTGGGTACAGTATTCTTGGATTCAGACCCTTCCTTTGCATGACTTTGTATATTTCATCCCATTCCCTTCTGGCCTGATAAGTTTCTGTGGAGAAATCAGTTGCTAGTCTGATGGGGGTTCCTTTGTATGTGACTTTCTGTCTCTCTCTGGCTGCTTTTAAGATTCTTCTTTGTCGTTGTTGTTTGCCAATTTAATTATAATTGCCTTGGAGTCTGTCTTCTGGGATTCATTTTGCTTGGGACTCTGCGAGCATCTTGGATTTGTGTGGGTTTTTTCTTCTCCATTTCGGGAAAGTTTTCTGTCATTATTTCTTGAAATACTTTTTCCATGTCTACTTCAGTTTCCTTTCCTTCTGGAACCCCTATTATTTGAATATTATTTTGTTTTATATTGTCCCAAATCTCCCGTATGCTCTCCTCCTGCTTTTTTATCTTTTTTTTCTAGAAGCTGCTCTACTTGGGTATTTTTTTCCATCTTATCTTCTAGCTCACTGATGCGGTACTCTGCTTCATCAAGTCTACTCTTGATGCTTTCTATTGAGTTCTTCATGGTAGCAATGTCATTTTTCATTTCTTCTTGGTTCTTCTTCAGTTCCTCATGGCTCTTCTTCAGTTCCTCATGGTTCTTCCTCATTTCTTCTGGGTTATTGTCAAATTTGTCTTCCATTCTTTTTAGCCATTCTATGATCATTACTCTGAATTCTTGCTCTGGTAGGCTGCTTGCATCTGACTTGTTTACTTCCTTTTCTGGTGATGCCTGCTTTTCTTTCATGTGCAGACTATGTTTTAGCCTCCCCATGGCCTTTCTTTTCCGGATGTCTGGTTATGTGGTGTTCCTTCTCCTGCGTTAATTTAACGGTACAAAATACAACACTACCAGGTGCAACACAAGAGGCACTTAACAGGAATGTATTTACAATATTAATAACCTCTAATAAAGGTGATCACTAGAGAAAGGCAACTTAGGGGATAGGAGAGAATAAAGAAAGGTAAAAATAAAATAAAGAAAAATTTTTTTAAAATTAAAATTTAAATTTAAAAAAATTAAGTAAATAAAATAAAAAAGAGGGATAAAGAGACAGAAAAAGAAGAAAAAAAGTAATGACAATATGAAGTTGGAAAACAGGGAAAAAAAGAAAAGAGTGAGAGAGAAAGAGAGAGAAGAAGCGAACTAAACGAGAAATGGGAAACAAACTATACATATGTGGAGAAAATTGCCATAGAACAACCACTGAGCCCAGCCAATGCCAGTAACAATACTTGGAGATTAATACAAACTACAATATCCACCATTATTGAGTAAGGCTATGATATACAGAAGTAAAAGAAACAAACAAAAACAGAGGATTTAAAAAAAAATACAAAGCAACAATCACAACACAGGAATAAGCATCACGATATCACTAAAAAGCATAAAAATTCACAATAATCAACCTTCACACAAACAATGCAAAAAGGATAGAGGGGAGAACAGTTTTTTTGGTTGTTGTTTTTTAACTAGTTAAAATAGTGCAGAGATTGGAATTTATACACTGGTATCAGGGGTTGGAACTTAAATCTATAAGTATAGTGAGAGCTTTAGCAGGGGGTATACAGAAAGAATAGAGGAAAAACTACAGCTGGAAAGGGATAGGAGAAACTGTATACTAAAAGGGTAAAGTTTAGTAAGAGAGTGATGGTGTGAAGGTTGAGTTGAGATAGGGTTAAATGATGCTATAGTAGAGATTAAAATAGAATGAAGGTTACTCCCAATGTAAAATAAAGAAAAAATAAAATGGTACTGGAGAGGGGGGAAAAAAAAAACAAAAACACAAAAACTGCAAAATAGCAGTAGTAATAGTGATGATAGAGATTGAAAAATGTAATAATTGAAAAGGTAAAATCAAATAAGGAAAAAAGAAAAAAAATCATTTCTTAAGTAAAAGATACAAAAAATGAAAATTAAATAAAAGATGTAAAAAATTAAAATAAAATAAAGAATAGTAAAATTAGCATAAAAATGTCCAGTAGTGGTCATTCACTTCCTCTGTTAATGTATTTGGCACTCCTGATTCTCGGACCAGACAGTCTTGCAGTTCCCAGCATTCCACTGCACCTCAGTTTTGTAAGGTAATCCTTAATTTTAAGTAGGCTATATCTTAGTTATTTGTGTCCATTTATTTTTGATTAATTAAAAGAAAAAAAGAAGAAAAGAGGAAAAAAAAAAAGAAAAAAAAAAAAGGCAGTTTGTAATTCAGCTCTTAGGTGTCAGTGTTTCCTGTTTGACCTCCCAGTCTTTTTGGTTGCTCTGGGCTTCTTTCTCTATGGCTCTAGCTCACAGGGTGCCAGCTGGCTCCCAGACTATCTCTTCCGGCTCCGATCCCTTGTTTCCAGGAAGGCAAATTCCCCCTGCAATTTCCCCGGATATGCCCAACTAGGCAGACCTTCCCTAGTATTCCCAAGCTAGAGGGTGAAGGGGATCAGGCGCCAAGCGTCCAGATGTTCCGCCCTTGGCGGGACAGCCGCGATTCTTAACACTCTGTCCCGTGTCCCCTGGCGTTTTAAAAAAGTCCCGCTTCTGGGGAAGCTTATGTCAAACCCAGCACTGGGTGTCGCTGCAGCCTTCTTTGGGCGCAGCTTGGCGCCAGAAGCCGCTCCTGGCTATAGTGGGGGCGGGGCCGGAGCTCCCCGGCTACTGCTGCCTGCGCCACGAGACCCGGAACCCTCAAGCTATCCCCGCAAACTCTGACCTTTCCGTGGGTGACTGAAGAACTCCCTTGAATCCATGCACTTGCGCCAATTCAGGCATCCCAGCTGCTCGATGGACTTCTCCGCCGTGTGTTTTCCAGGCCTCATAGAAGCTCCTCCTTTCCTGGTAAGATGGTGCAGCCCGGAGCTTGCCGCCGCTGCCATGGCAGTGCTGGCCGCTTGGTCAGGAAATCCCGTCCAGCAGACCTTTCCTTACCTTCCTTGAAAATTCCGCTGCCCCTTTGCTGCTAATCAAGATTCCCTGAGCAACCCAGACACCACCCCTATCTGTTCTGGGACCAGAGTCAGAACAAGTCCGACTGTTCGGTCGCCATCTTCAAGCTCTGCCTTCCAGCCTCAACAATCTTGAGAAAAAATAAAGTTGGAGGGATCGCAATACCAGATATCAAGCTGTATTCAAAGCCACTGTAACGCAAACAGTCTAGTACTGGTACAAGAACAGGCATATAGATCAATGGATCAGAACAAAGAACCCAGAAATCAATCAATGCCATTACACTCAGTATTTGATAAAGGAGGCAAGAGCATACAATGGAGCCAAGGTAGTGTCTTCACTAAATGGCGCTGGGAAATTTGGACAGATACATGAAAAAAAAAAAAAAAAAATGAGTGAAACAAGACCATCAACTTACACCATACACAAGAATAAAGTCAAATGGATAAAGGACTTAAATGGAATTCAGGAAACCATAAAAACCCACACACAAAAAAAAGATAAGCAGCAAAATAGCAGACATCTCATGGAGCAGAACTTTCACTGGTGACAGTACCTCAGGCAAGAGAAACAAAGGAGAAAATAAACACGTGGAACCATATCAAACTAAAAAGCTTCTGCTTAGGAAGGAAACTACCAACAAGGTGAAAAGGGAGCCCACTGTAGGGAGAACATACTTGGCAATTATACATCTGATAAGGGGTTAATTTCCAAAATACATTAAAACTTCTGCAACTCAAAAAAAATAAAATAAAATAAAAAATCTGCAACTCAGCCCAGGAAGACAAGCAATCCAATTAAAAACTGGATAAACACTTCTCCAAAGAGGACATACAGATGGCCAAGAGACATGAAAAAATGCTGAACGTCACTAATCAACAGAAAGATGCAAATTAAAACAGTGAGATACCACCTCACATCTGCCTGAATGGCTGTCACTGAATCAACAAGCAATAAGTGCTGGTGAGAATGAAGAGAAAAGGAACCCTTGTACACTGCTGGTGGAACTGCAGACTGGTGCAGCCATTATGGAAAACAGTGTGGAGCTTCCTTAAAAAATTAAAAATGAATCTGCCATTTAATTCAGTGATCCCACTTCCAGAAATATATCCTTAGAAACTTGAAGGACCAATCAGAAAGATTGTATGCTCCCCTATGTTCATAGCAGCTTTTTTACAGTAGCTAAGACCTGGAAATAGCCCCAGTGCACATCAGTAGATGAGTGGATAAAAAAGCGGTGGCACATTCATACCCTGGAATATTATGCAGCAGTAAGAAGAAGGATCTCTCACTATTTGAGACAGCATGGAGGGACATGGAGAGAATTATGCTAAGTGAAATATAAGCAGTCAGAGAAAGACAAGTATCACATGATCTCACTCATATGTGGAATCTAATGAACAAAATAAACTGACAAAATAGATCCAGAGACATGGAAACATGCAACAGACTAATAATTCTCAGAGGAAAGAGGATTGGGGGGGGGGGGGGGGATTAACCAAAGAACTTACATGTATATGAGAGGCCTGGTGCATGAAATTTGTGCTCTCGGTGGGAGGAGGTCCCTCAGCCCAGCCTGTGCCCTCTTGCAGTCCGGGAGCCCTTGAGGGATCTCCATCTGATGGCCTTGGCCCGCTCCCCATGAGCCGGCAGTTGGACATCCTTAGAGAGGCTCCTGCCACAGCCACTGCGCTCACTAGCCATGAGCCCTGCATCTGGCTGAGCGGTGCTCCTCCTGTGGGAGAGTACTGACCACCAGAGGCCACCTCTTGGTGGACAATGTGTGTCATAAGAGACTGGTTCTTCCACCGTCGGAATGAAACTGGCTCTATGACATTCACCAAAGGATCCTGGATTGTGAGAGGGCGCAGGCCAGGCTGAGGGACCCCACTGGTGCTCGATTGGGGCCAGGGAGGAACATGGGAGGTTAGTCAGCCAGGAAGGGACCGTGGGAGAGCTGCAGGGCATGTCTGGCCTGTCTCACTTAGTCCTGATTAGCTGGACCCCACCAGCAAGCTAACCTACTGGTCGGAGCATCTGCTCATGGTCATAAGTGCACATTGTAGCGACTGGTTGACCCCTGGTGGTTAGTGCACATTATAGTGAGCGGTTCAGCAGCCTCAGCATATCATTAGCATATTACACTTTGCTTGGTTGAATGGCTGACCGGACACTTAGCTTTTATTATATATGATATGATAGCCCATGGACACAGATACTAGTGTGATATAGGCCTGGGGAGAGGGGTGGAAGTGGAGAGGAGAGGGTCAAGGAGCTTATTCTTGTACATGACACAAGCAAGTGTTTTTTCCGTATATCTGTCCATTTATTGAAGAGACTCTTTACCTCATTGCATGTTCTTACCTCCTTTTTAATATACTAATTGACCATAAAAGGGTGGGTTTATTTCTGGGCTCTATTCTGTTCCATTGATCTGTATATCTATTTATGCCAGTACTATGCTGTTTTGATTCCTATGGCCTTGTCATGTAGTTTGATATCAGGTAATGTGATTCGTCCAATTATGTTCTTCTTTCTCAAGATTGCTGTGGCTATTTGGGATCTTTGGGGATCCCATATAAATTTTAGGATTATTTGTGCTATTTTTTTGAAAAATGCCATTGGTATTTTGATAGAAACTGCTTTGAATGTATAGATTGCTTTGGGTAGTACGACATTTTAATAGTAATTCTTCCTATCCATTAGCATGGTATGCATCCATTTATTTGTATCTTCAATTTCGTCATTGTCTAACAGTTTCACCTCTGTAGTTTATTCATAGGTATTTTACTCTTTTTGATGCAAATATTGTGCATCAAAAAGTCGCTGGACTTTTATTATATAGGACTAGAGGCCCAGTGTATGAAATTTGTGCATGGGGGGTTGAGGGGGGCGCGGTTAGCATTAGGGGTGTCCCTCAGCCCAGCATGCACCCTCTCCAATCTGGGATCTCTCTCACAATGGCTTCTTTACTGAATTCATTGTCAGCTCTAACCATGTCTTGGTGGGGTCTTTTAGGGCTCACTCGCTATAGCTGTGTCGTCTGAATAATCGTTTCACTTCTCTTCCGAAGCAGCAGGGCTTTATGTGCCTCATCTCACTTGCTCCTTCCCCTGGCAGCTGTGACATTGTGCCTCCAGCACAGAAGCTGGATGCAGGAGGGTAGGCAGCTTGCCCTCCAGGAGGCCCGTGGCCAGCATCACCACTGTCTGGCCCCAGTCCTGGCTAGTGCCAGACAGTAACCTCCCTTTTCTGTTTCAGGCTCTGAAACGACAAAGCCTCTTGGGTCTTTCCTTCTTTAACAGCATCTTGGCCCATGGGGACCTGCGCAACAACAGGCTCAACCAGCTCTCTGTCAACCTGTGGCACCTGGCCCAGAGGCATGGCTATGCGGACACCAGGACCATGGTGAGACTCAGGGGGCCCCCACATTCCTGGGGCCGGGCTGTGTGGTGAGCCATCTGAGCCTCCTTGCCAGAGCACAGCTGGCGCAGCACAGCAACAGGGCCGGGAAGCCAAGAGCCCTGCTTCCCCTCCTAGAGGCGCTAGGCCCAAGATCGCTGCAGAGTCCTTTCCTTGGTCTACAAAATACAATTAGAAGTTTATTCTCTCTGAATAAAAACTACACATATTAAAAGATCAGTAATTCCTGTTCAAATCCAAATGGATTTGAGGGCAGTTGGTAACCCAAGAGGTTTTATGTAAAGACTAGAGGCCTGGTGCACAAAATTTGTGCAGGGGGGTGGAGGTCCCATGGGTCGGAGCCCCTCAGCCTGCCTGTACTCTCTCACAATCTGGAACTTTTGGGGGGGATGGCCCTCTTACCGTCTGCCTGCCTGATCGCCCCTAACCACTCACTTGCCTGCCTGATCGCCCCTAACCACCTCTGCTTGCCTGCCTGCTTCCCCTAACTATTCCCTTGGGGGTGGAAACAGCCTAGGCGAAGGGCTGTGGTGTCCTGGTCTCTGGTTGTTCCACTGTTTTGGTTGCTGGACTTTTATTATATAGGACTAGAGGCCCAGTGTATGAAATTTGTGCATGGGGGGCTGAGGGGGGCGCAGTTAGCATTAGGGGTGTCCCTCAGCCCAGCATGCACCCTCTCCAATCTGGGATCTCTCTCACAATCCAGGACTGATGACTCCCAACTGCTCGCTTGCCTGCCTTTCTTCTGATTGCCCCTAACCACTTCTGCCTGGCAGCCTGATCACCCCCTAAGCACTCCCATGCAGCCTGATTGAAGTCTTAACTGCTCCCCTGCCAGGTTGTTTGCCCCCAACTTCCCTCCTCTGCCAGCCTGGTCACCTCTAACTGCCCTCCCCTGCAGGCTTGTTTGCCCCCAACTGCCCTCCCTTGAAGGCCTGGCCCCTGCCAACTGCTCTCCCCTGCTGACCATCTTGTGTTCACATAGGGGCAGGATCTGTGACCACATGGGGGCAGCCATCTTGTGTGTTGGAGTGATGGTCAATCTGCATATTACTCTTTTATTAGATAGGATAGAGGTCTGGTGCATGGGTGGGGGCAAGCTGGTTTGCCCTGAAGGGTTTCCCGGATCAGGGTGACGGGCCCTTGGGGTGTGGGGTGGCCTGAGCAAGGACCCTGTGGTGGTTTGCAGGCCAGCCACCCCCATCACCCCTTACTCTCCTCCCCTCCCCCTACCCCCTCCCGCTACCCAAGCAGAGGCCCTGGTATCTGGAATATATTTACCTTCTACAATTGAAACTTTGTAGCCTGAGGCAGATCCAAGCCTTCTGCTTGCTGTGCTGGCAGTCATTTCTGTTGGGATTTATGTATCTTCTTTTTTTTAATTTTTTTTTTTTATTAATCAATCTTTATTGTTCATATTACAAAGGTTCCTCATTTCACGGGATTTATGTATCTTCTATCATTGAAACTTTGTAGCCTTGAGTGGAGGCCTAAGCCTGAAAGGGCTGCAGGAGCTTGGCTTCCTGCAATGCCTGGGTCAACCCTAGCCTCCTGCTCTTCCAGCTCTGGGGCTGCCACCATTACTGTTGGAATTTATTTACCTTCTATAATTGAAACTTTGTAGCACTGAGTGGAGGCCTAGGCCGGCAAGGTCAGGCAGAAAAATTGGTTTCCTCCATTGCCAGGGGAACCCAAGCCTCCCTCTTGCTCTCTGTGACCACAGCCATCTTGGTTGGGTTAATTTGCATACTTGCTCCTGATTGGCTTATGGGTGTAGCAGGGTGATGATTAATTTGCATATTACTCTTTTATTAGATAGGATATTGTTGGTTTCCTCTCCTCCTTGTCCTCCAAAGACTTGACCTGTCCTGTGCTAAGAAAAAAACAGGGGGTCCCAGCATGGCTGGTTTGGTTGGGAATTATCAACAGAAAGGAAATGAGTGCTTACTTTTCCTTCCAGGTGAAAACCCTGGAGTACATCAAGAAGCGAAGCGAACAACCAGATATGACGCATCTGTCTGAGCTGGCCCTCAGACTTCCTTTGCAAACAAGGACCTGATTTTGCCCCAGGGGCTCTGGTGCCAAATCCAGAAAACACCTGCTTTTTACTTTCTTTTTACATAGACAGTTGGCTTAAGCTTTGGCCTCTACCCAGGTTATTCTAACATGAAGTGGCATTGTAAGAGCATTAAATCCCATCTTATTCACTGAGTGGCAAGATACAAGTAACATCTTTCTTTTTGGAGAGTAGGGTCTTTTTTTTTCTTAATTGGAAAAAGAACCTTAAAAGAGCCACTGTTTGCTCTCCCTAATTTGAGTTTGTAATTAAATGTTGCCTACAGCACCCTGGGCCATTTATAAAAGGCAGGCTCAAAAGATTTTTCTATCAAAAAGCAGCTCTTACTGGATTCAAACATGTTCTGTAATAATGGAATAAACTTCCTGAAGGAATGTTATGTTCATGGCTGTTCATTTCATTGTTTCTGATGCTCATCCAAAAGGAGAATGTTGCTAAATATGCTGCCTGGTTTGCTGGGCAGTCACAATTCTACATGCAGTTCTTTGTTTGTTTGTTTTTTTAACATATTTTATTGATTTTTCACAGAGAGGAAGGGAGAAGGATAAAGAGCTAGAAACATTGATGAGAGAGCTACATCGACCAGCTGCCTCCTGCACACCCCCTACCGGGGATGTGCCCGCAACCAATGTACATGCCCTTGAACGGAATCGAACCTGGGGACCTTTCAGTCCTCAGGCCTACGCTCTATCCACTGAGCCAAACCGGCTTCGGCATGCATGTGATTCTGTCTGCTTTTTACTGTGTCTCTGGGAGCCTGATATTGTATTACCACTGATGAGCTTCCCCTGACCTTTTATTTTGAATCAATATGAGTATTAATATTATTGGCTGTTGAAAAGAATGCATCCAGGTTGTAGATTAAAAATTATTGTGTGGGACATAGTTTACATTGGTCTTCATCTGTGAAACACGATTATAACTCACAGCCAATCTCAGCAAAGGGGCTAATTTTAAAAATTAATTTATATAAACTAATATTTTAACAGTTTCACTACCAAGAACATCCTGTAGATTTTCTGGCCAATAGTGGCATCTCCACCCACAAGGACTTCTGATGAGAAATGGCGTCCACTAAACAGCAGGTACCAAAGAATGCCTTCATGGAACAGAATACACAGAAACTCAGCATGTTGCATCGCCCAAACACCCCCAAGTGGCCTTTATTTCACAAAACTATTTCCAATACTTTTACTACGATAGTATTTAAATGAAAAAATTCACAAAATCACAAATTATGTGTCTTAAAAAGTTACTTCTACGTTGAGGCTGTACATTTCAAACAGAATTAGTTCTGAAATCTGAGTACGGTAGGTGGGTCATACATACACCAGAGCTGCTGTGTGGCCTCACCCAGCAAGGCTAATTTCTATGCCCAAGAATATATTTTCCAGGCTCTTTTTTTTGAGAGTAGAAGGGACAGAGGCACATGGAAGGGACATAGGTGGAGGGGCGGGAAGTGGCAGAGAAACATTGATGAATGATCGAGACACAGATTGGTTGCCTTCTGCATGCTTCCCAAATGGGCCAGGGATGGAACCTAAAATCCAAGTACCTGGCCTTGACCTGAAATCAAACCCGTAATCTTTTGATCCACAGGCAGGCCAATGCTCTAACCACTTAATATTACTGGCCTGGGCAGAGTTGTAGGGCTCCTGGCCAATGCTTGCTTGCCTAGGCCCTGGCAGGCCTGCCTCACCTCTGCCCGTTCCTCCCACCAGCATCCATCCTCACTGCCCCTGGCTGGCTGGCCTGAGGAGAATCTTCCTCCATGTCAGGGGCCACAGGGTTTCCATCTTCCTCTGGAATGTTCTAGTTTCTTGATGAGCTGCCTGGAATTGCTATGGCCATCTCTCCACCGGTCTGAGGAGCCACTGATGGAGCAGGGAGGAAAGAACGGTTCTCTAGTGAGATGCTGGGTCAACCCCTCTATTAGGACTTCCTGCCGTGGGAGCCAGAGTCTTCTGGCAACATAGGATGTGTGTAGGAGGCATTCAGCCAAATGATGTGAAAACGTCCCCATCAGGACTTATATTTTGGAAAGCAAAATTGTAGCTGAATGGGGAGAAGGTGGTCAGGGTCTCTGTACCCAGAGCTCTCTGGCTGGGACTGATCCCCATGGTGCTTCCTTGCCTGCAGCTACTCTAAGAGGAAAAAGGAAAGTGAGCTTGTTCCTCTACTAACTACTTCCTGTTTGCGATTTAGACATAAAATAGACTTCTGTTCCTTCAATCAGTTTTTTTTATTCCCAGTCAGTATTCTGGGAGAAAGTCCCAGAGGGGGATATCCAGAGCAGTGAATGTAGGGCTTGAGGTTCAAAAGTACACTTGGCACATAGTGACTGGGTGACCCTGGACATGTAATTACTTAATCCCTGAACTTCAGTTTCCTCATCTATAAGATGGGGATAAAAACAGCACCTATTGCATAATTAAAATTAAATACCTCAATGCAAGTAAAACATACTAGTATGTGTCTGGCATATACCAAGTCTTCAACAAACAGCTGATATTTATACATGGTGATGTCTTCAATCAGGGATGGAGAGCCAGCACAGAACATAGTGGATTTGGCCACTCGCAAGTTCTCTCAGCTCCTGAACCATGTGCTGCCCCCTCACAGGCGTCCAGCACATCGAGTCTTCCTTAACCTTTGTAGGAGCTCAAGTGGGACACTGGTCAGGGGCTCTCATCTGCATAACTGAATACCAAAAGCAGTTTTGATTCGGGAGACAAGACAGTAGAGTTTAGTCTTCAAACTTGATGGACTTGGAAGCGTTCCTATCGATATAGAAGACTTTGTCTGAGGTGGCGAAGCCGAGGCCAGCGCGCCCGCCGTGCTTCCGGGTCAGGGCCCGCGCGTAGTCCCGCTGCAGGCTCTGCTGCAGGCTGCGGGCCGCCAGCCTGTCCAGCGCCATGTTGGGCCTCCTGGTCGTGTCAGGGGTGCGGTCGAATGAAGGGGACAGATTTTTAAAGCCGCCCATAAGTTTGAGAAATTTCAGCTTCTGGTCCTCATTTTCAAAACCAGCAGTATCCCACTGGCCAAAATGAGTTCCCTGTGTTAGGAGAAAAGCGGTGTTATTTTCCTCATTCCCAAAGCGCTTTCCCTTCCCTGAACCATTTCCCCAGGAGGACCCAGCGATTAAGTGCTTGTTCCGGACCAGACACTTGCTCCATCTGCATCAGGGATGCTGCTCCTCCCACTTTACTGATACACTAGCAGCTTAACTAGGACACAAGCCTAATCACAGTGACCCCACTAGAATCCCATCTCACATCTGGCCAGCACCAGAGAGCACCTTTCACCTGCTAAGCTGCCCGCCCGCTTTACTCCTCCCCTAACTCATGGCTTATAGCCTGGCACACCTCACCACCTGACCACCCATCCAGCCACCAGCCCAAGGTTACTGTCAAGTTAGAGGAGGAGGAATAGGGCAAGTGACAATGTGAAATGCATTTCTATTCACAGAGGTTTGTAGCAAGAAGGGCTCAGAAGTACAGGGTCCACACAGCCAAGTCAGAGGCTAAAGCCAGACCCTGAACTTAGGGCTCATGATTCCTGTCCAGAGCACCCCACCACCTATGCAGAAATCACTCACTTTCACGAAAATGCAGGTGAGCCCCTCAGAGCAATGACTTAAGAAAAGAAGCCCTTCCTTTCTGAGTCTGTGGACAGGCAAGAACTCGGCTCAGCTCCTTAAGAAAACGAGAACTCTGAAGTCATGTATCCCAGTGTCAGGAAGGAAATGAACTTGGGACAGTTGAGCAGGGTGTGGGGGATCTCTGTCACTCAGTGCCTCACGGTGCCAG
The DNA here is from genome assembly GCA_036971965.1 of Nyctalus aviator. Lineage (NCBI taxonomy): Eukaryota > Metazoa > Chordata > Mammalia > Chiroptera > Vespertilionidae > Nyctalus > Nyctalus aviator. Next base: position 227,345 of record CM072926.1, read on the forward strand.
GAAGGGAGGGCTCAGGACACTGACAGACTGCCTCAAAAAGCGCTGGCATCGCACTTACTGTCCATGTCTGAGTTCCAGATGCTTCCGTTTTGCCTGACTCACGATCAATTTCTTCCTGCAAGGCCTTTCGCCTCACCTGAGCAAGAGGGAGGAAAGACAAAAAGAAATGAGATACATAAGTTATCCTCTGAGCTGAAAACACAGAACAAGGATGGGGCAGAGGGACTGGAGGGGGACAGGAGAGTACAGCTTTACTCAGCTGCAACTTGAGGGAGGCATTTGTCCGAAGGAGCTCTGAGCATCTTAAGGATTGTGATCCCTGAGCCTGAAAGCAGGCAGGCCTCACTTTTCCTTGCAGAGCCTTTCCTTCAAAATGAATTTTCTAGAGGCAGATCCAAGGTGGTGGCAGCCTAGGAGGGAACTGAGCTGCCCTCCCAAGGTCACATGGGATGTGCAGTACACTAGAGCAAGTCCTCCTGAGAAACAACTGAGGGCCAAAGGCGCAGCTTCTGCACCGCAACCAAGAGACCTCAGAGTGCTGGGCCCCGAGCACGCTCGTGGGAGCTGGGAGCTCTCCGGGCCGGAGGGACAGTGAGTGCCAGCTTCCATTTCCCTTCACTTTATAGCGGGTGGAGCTCTACCCAGGGTCTCTGGCTCACCTGCAGGGCAACAGTAGTGTAAACCCAACCACCCCACCTGGACTAGCGCCAGCAAGACACGGATGCCATACTGAGCATAGAAGGGGCCCAGCACCTAGACACTAATCCAGCAAGTATATCAGGGTTCTGCATGCTCCCGCTGGGTGTGTGCCAATCTCGTCGCCTGGAGGGAGTGCAGAGCTACCGTGTTTCCCCGAAAATAAAATATCCTCCAAAAATAAGACCTACTTGCAGGTTCCTTCTGAGTGAAATATAAGGCATCCTCCCGAAAATAAGCCCCTCCCCCCCCAGGCTCTGTCTCAGAATGAAAATTAATTTATCGTAAACTGGTCGCTAGGGCCGCCCCGACTTGCATCTAGCAACAAGTGAAGTTACTCGGGAGTCCTGACGTCACTGCTGTGTGGAGGCGGAGCGGAGGTTGGAGCAAGCGTTGAGCACGGGGTAGGAGAGAGGAGGAGACTTTCACAAATGCATGTAGAAGAACAGGATTAGAGCGGATGGGACATGGCGAAGGTGGTGAGTGCTGGTTTGTCTCTGGTGACACTACCTGATGCTCGCGGCCGCCCTCATGATGACTGAAGGTTCTCAGTCAGTGGCAGACCCTGCTCCAGCCCAGATCCAGGCCCCAGCAAGCCCAGTGGCCCCAGGGGGTAAATGTCTGATAAAGGGGTAGGGGGAATGTCTAGTGAAGGTGTTCAGTGGCACAGAGGTGGGGGAAGTGGGATCACTTAAAATGACACAGGAGGATCAGAGAGGGCAATCAAAATGACACAGGAGGATCAAAAGGGGTTACTAAAGTGGTAATTCCCCCTCTGATTCACCTGTGCCATTTTGATTATCCCCTCTGATCCCCCCTGTGTCATTTTAAGTGAACCCCCTGCCCCCACCTTGATACCCCAATTCCTTTTTTTTACCCCTAGAAATGAGCGGAAAAAGAAAAAGCTGCCACGTGTATACCCAAGCAGCCCTGCTCAGACCCAGCTTGTGCAACAGACAACAGAAGCAACAGGGAGCACCTTAGGGACACCTGGATCCTGAGCAGGCCCACCCAGGTGACCAGGGCAAAGAGGCAGGCAAACACCAGGAGGCCTCCCTCACCAGAAACCCACATCATCTGGCCAGGCAGCAAACCAGGCCCTGAGCACATACAACCAGGTGACCAGCTGCCTGCCAAATAGCCCAGCACAGCCTACACAGAGGCCACTTTAAAAAAATATATATATATGGTTTTACTGATTTTTAAAGAGAGGAGAGAGAGAGAGGAGGGAGGGAGGGAGGGAGGAAGATATGAAGAGAGCCATCTGGGAAGGCTCAGGTGCTTGGAATGAGGAAACAAATAGGACCTTGACTCACCCAGATCTTGATATGCTAAATCTTGTACCAAAAAATGAGGAACTTACCCAGATCTTGATGAATAGGATCTGGGCACACCCAAAACTCCTTTTGACCTTAAACTCCCTTTTGGGAACCAATAAATGTGCTGTGTTGTCTGTGGCGGGTGTGACTGTCTCTCCATCAGAGAGATGGCACCCACCTAGCTCCCAGCTTTATGAACTTATTTCTGCCTCTTGTCTCTTTCTCTAATTTCTTAATCCCCAGCTCCTCCACTCAGGAACCTGTCATTTTTGGTGCGGAATGCGGAAAACAGAGAAAATGCCCACCACAGAGAGAAACATCAATGTGAGAAACATCTATCAGCTGCCTCCTACATGCCCCCTACTGGGGATCAAGCCAGCAACCTGGGCATATGCCACTGGTGACACTTTGGTTCATGGGACCATGCCCAATCAACCGAACCACTGGCCAGGGCCAGATGCTACTTTTTCAAGATTAGGAGAGAGAGCTATTTCATCTAATGCATAGGAATAAACACAGAAAGTTGGGTAAAACTGGGAGATACAGTAGGTCCCCAGGTTACATGGGAGATCCATTCCTATGAAGTGACATAACACAATCTTCGCCGTCAGTCGGAACCCACCTGCATAAGCATCGTCATCACTCACGTGGAGCACACACACAGCAGTAATGAAGTGAAACAGTAAAAAGAAAATTAAAGGTCACAATTCCTGACCTTTACTTGTGGTAAACAAATAATAAAAAACAAAGCACATATGTACATACATCAAAATGACGGAACTTTTTTATAAATAAATGGGAGATGGCCACGTAATCACGTAACAACGTACAAATCCAAGGTAACCCAAGGTCTGCCTGTATATGCCCCAAATGAAAGAATGAGAAGAATGCTAATAAAATGGAGAGAAGTAATTTGCCTGATAAAGAATTAAAAAAAAAACCTTGGTGGGTGTGGCTCAGGAGTTAGTGTGTTGACACATGCACTGAAGGGTCAGGGGTTCGATTCCCAGTCAAGGGCATGTACCTGGTTTGGACATTTATACCTAGACCCAATCGGGGTACATTCAAGAAGCAACTGATGTATCTCTTACATTTATATTTGTATTTACATAAATAAATAAATAAATAAATATATTCATTCATTCATTCCTTGTGGTAACCAAACACCTAAAAAAAAAAAAATACGGGGGGGGGGGGGGGGGGGGCGGGAATGAAGAAAAAGGAACCCAAATAAAACATTAAAATATACCAGCAAATCTAAGACAGAAACTAGAGAACAAAAGAACCAAAAAACAACTAATAAAATGGAAATGGTAAACACACACCTTATCAGTACTTATATTAAGCCAAAACTGGTTTGGCTCAGTGGATAGACCACTGGCCTGCAGACTGAAAGATCCCAGATTCGATTCTGGTCAAGGGTGTGTACCTTGGTTGTGGGCACCTCCTCAGTAGGGGGTGTGCAAGAGGCAGCTGATCAATGTTTCTCTCTCATCAATGTTTCTGACTATCCCTCTCCCTCTCTGTAAAAAATCAATATATGTTTTTAAGAAAATATTTATGTTAAGTTCAAGTGAACTAGAGGCTCCAACAAAAGGACAGGAGACAACAGAAGGGATAAGAAAACAAGATACATCTACCCGCGGCTCGCAAGCCACATGCGGCTTTTTGGCCCCTTGAGTGTGGCTCTTAGGCCAGCTTAGAAGTACCCTAATTAAGTTAATAACAACGTACCTACCTATATAGTTTAAAAAATTTGGCTCTGAAAAGAAATTTCAATCGTCGTACTGTTTATATTTAGCCCTGTTGACTAATGAGTTTGCTGACCACTGGCCTAGTAGTGTATGCCCACTGCAAGGGACTCCCTTTAGACTGAAAGACACAGGCTGAACGTGAAGGCCTAGAAAAGGCTATACCGTGAGAAGAGGAATAAAAAGAAAGTTGGGGTAGCAATACTCATATCAAACAAAATAGACTTTAAAACAAAGACTATAAATAAGACAAATAAGCCCCTGGCCTGACCAGGTGGCTCAATTGCTTGGAACATCTTCTGGTATTGTGATTCTGCCAACTTGGTTCTTTCAAAAGATTGAAATGGCTATTCCAGTCTTTTTGTTGTTGTTGTTCCATATGTATTTTTGGAGTGTTTGTTCTCAATCTATGAAGTATGCCAATGGTATTTTAATAGGGATTGCATTGAATTTATGAATTTATGGGTAGTATGGGGATTTTAATGTTGATTCTACCAATCCATGAACATGGTATATTGCTCCATTTGTTGATATCTTCCTATATCTCTTTTTTCAGTGTCCTATAGAACATTCTTTTAACTCCTTGGTTAAGTTTTTTCCTAAGTATCTTAATATTTTTATTGCAATAATAAATGGGATTTTTTTTTTTTTTTTTTTAGCCATCGATTTCTGTGTGTTAATTTTGTATCCTGCTACATTGCCAAATTCAGTTATTAAATCTAGGTTGTTTTTTTCCTTGTTAAAAACTTTACTGTTTAAAGTATTACATATAGTATTACATGTCTCCCATTTCCCTCATTGACCTCTCCCCGGCCTCCTCCTCTCCCCCACATGCCCTCACCCACCTCCTGTCTGTGTCCACTGGTTATGCCTATATGCATGCATGTAAGTCCTTTGGTTGATCGCTTACCCACGCTCACCCACGCCCACCACCACCTCCCCTGCCTTCTAACTGAAGTTTGACAGTTATTTGATGCTTCTCTATCTCTGGATCTATTTTTGTTCATCAGTTTCTGTTGTTCATTATATTCCACAAATGAATGAGATCATGTGATATCTATCTTTCTCCGACTGGGTTATTTCATTTAGCATAATGCTCTTCGTCCATGCTATAGTGAATGGTAAGAATACATTTTTTTTACAGCAGCATAGTATTACATTGTGTAAATATAAAAGAGTTTTTTAATACACTCATCTGCTGATGGGTACTTAAGACTGTTTCCAAATCTTAGTTATTGTAAAGTGTGCTGCTATGAACATAGAGGTACATATGTACTTTCTAATTGGTGTTTCTGATTTCTTGGGATATATTCCTAGAAGTGGGATGACTGGGTCAAATGGGAGTTCCATTTTTAATTTTTTGAGGAAACTACAATTCATAATTAAATGTCAAAAAAAAAAAAAAGTATTGGTACAGAAGGCTTCACAGATGAATTCTACCAACCATTTAAGAAAAAATTAATACCTATCCTTCTCAAACTATTCTAAAAACTCAAGAGGAGGGAAAGCTCCCAAACCCATTTTATAGGACTAGCATTACCCTGATACCTAACCAGACAAAGATACTAAACACAAAAAGAAATTACAAGGCCAATATCTGTGATGAACATAGATGCAAAATCTCTCAATGTGTTGTTAACTAATGTCCCTCATTTTAATTAAATGAATTCAATTTAAAAAGATGAATGAGCCCAGAAAAAGAAGTCACTTTATTTTTAATAACATCTTCATTCTTTTATCTAAGAAATACCCTCAACAAAATATTAGCAACTAAATTCAATGATACATTAGTAACATCATGCACAATGATCAAATGGGTTCACTCAAAGTATGCAAGGGTGGTATAATTAATGTGATATACCAGACTAACAAAATAAAAAATAAATATCATGATCATATCAATAGACACTTTCAGCTCTGTGAGAGAAAAGATGGCGGAAGAACAGATGGGAGGATTCTGAGCCCGGTCCCGAAGCAGAAAGAGAGAGCAGCTGATGGTGTTGAGCTGTGAGTGTTTATTAGCAACCTAGGAGACAGCGAACGCCAGAAGAAACGGCTGTGGGGGTCGCTGACAGAGGTACCCCGCACAGGGAGGCACCCACGCGGGTTGCATCCCTTCCCGGAGCTACCTGCCGGCTTGGACGGGGAAACCTCGCCATCTTGAGAGGAAGATAGGATCGTGTCAGAGGCCTGAATATCCACAGCCGCACCAACCACCAAGCAGCTGTGATCCCCAGAACACGGATCCAAGGCGGCGCGAACACCCGGCCCCACAGGAGTGCCCCACTGCTCAGCGAGGTCAGTTTTCCCTGGAGAGGGTGGAGAGTGCTCACAGCGAAGACAAAGGGCTCGCGGCGAAGACAAAGGGCTGCGCGCGCACACGGTGCGAGGAAGCTGGAGACAAGGGCGGTGATTATAAGTGGAAGCCCCAGTGTTGGGTGGGTGTCACCCGTGAAAGTGGACGGGGCTCCTAACAGGGGAGATATCTAAAGAGCAACACATTTGGATCTGCCTCGGAGGGATATCGGACAGTTGCGGGAGATTGCAGTTGCTCGGACCTGCCCCTCCCCACTCCATAGATCCTGCTTCAAAGAGGACGGAAAAAAAAAAAAAAAAAAAAGCTGAGAGGCTCTAGAGTCCTGGAAGTCAACCTAGAAACACTGCCCCCAGAGGCTAATTTATACATTGACTCTAGTGTAATAAAAACAAAGCAAAACCTCCCTGAAAATCAGGACTGGATCATAACAATAGAGGAAGCCAACGACCTTCATTACTGCAAATTTTATTTAAATTTAATTTTTTTTTTAATTTTTAAATTTGTTTTTTATTTTTGTTCTCATTATTTGCAACGTTTACTCAAGAAACTTTTTTTTTCTCACTTGATTTTATCTTTATAATTACTACATTGTATACGTAATCAACACTATTACTGGTAATTTACTTTTTTCATCTTATTTTCTTTTGTTTATTTTTATTATTTTTATTTCATCATATTATATATATATATATATTTTTTTTTTATTTCAGGATTACTGTTCTACAGTCTTTATCTATCTTTCCTTCTATAACGCTTTATTATATCTCAACCCTACCTTTATGCCTTCACCCTCTTTCTGATCTTTTCCTTTGGTACCCCGTTTATCTTAACCCTTCCTGCTCTAGATTTTCCCCATTCCTTCTGTCTACCCCCTCCTAAAACTTCATCCTACTTGTATATATCTAATTTCCAACTACCTGCTCCAAGCCCATTCCCACCTCCCTCGCAGTTGTCCTAAAAACAAAACAAAACAAAAAAACAGTCTTTCTAACTCTTTGAAGTTGTATGTTAAATGGTAACTATGCTGAAGTTGTATGCTTTTTTTTATAAGATTAATTTGCCTATTCTTTTGGTTTGATTGTATGTTTATGTTAGCTGGGTTCTAGTCAACTATATTGGTGGTTATTAATATTACAAAAACATTTCTATTCAGTGCCTTGCGTGTTGTACCTGGTTGTGTTGTATTTTGTGCCTTTAAATCAAAGCAGAAGAGAGAGAACTACACAACCAGACATCCTAAATAACGGGGAGACCCAAAACCAGCCCGCATATGAAAGAAAAGCAGGCTTCACCAGAAAAGGAAGTAAATGAGCTAGAAGCAAGCAACCTATCAGAGCAAGAATTCAGAGTAATGATCATAAGATGGCTAAAAAGAATGGAAGACAAATTTGATAATATGAGTAAGAACCAAGAGGAAATGAAAAATGACATCGCTACTGTAAAGAACTCAATAGAAAGCATCAAGAGTAGATTAGAAGAAGCAGAGGACCGCATCAGCGAGCTAGAAGACAAGATGGAAAAAAATACCCAATTAGAACAGCTTCTGGAAAAAAAAATTAAAAAACAGGAGGAAAGTCTAAGGGAACTTTGGGACAATACAAAAAACTATTAGAATAGTAGGGGTTCCAGAAGGAAAGGGAATTGAGGAAGACATGGAAAACGTATTTCAAGAAATAATAACAGAAAACTTTCCTGAGATAGAGAAGAAAAAACCCACACAAATCCAAGATGCTCGCAGAGTCCCAAGCAAAATGAACCCCAGAAAACCGACCCCTAGACACATTATAATTAAGCTGGCAAACACCAACGACAAAAAAAGAATTTTAAAAGCAGCCAGAGAGAGACAGAAAGTTACATATAAAGGAACCCCCATCAGACTAGCAACTGATTTCTCCACAGAAACTTATCAGGCCAGAAGGGAATGGGATGAAATATACAAAGTCATGCAAAGGAAGGGTCTGAATCCAAGAATACTGTACCCAGCAAGGCTATCAATCAAAAGTGAAGGTGAAATCAGGAGCTTCACAGACAAAAACAGACTAAGGGAATTTATCTCCACCAAACCAGCAATGCAAGAAATGCTAAAGGGTCTACTGTAAAAAAGAACTAGAAAGCAAAGAGGAAACACAGGGGTATAGAATAAAGATGGCGTCAAATAAGTATCTATCAATAATAACCTTAAATGTAAATGGACTAAATGCTCCAATCAAAAGACATAGGGTAATGGATTGGATAAGAAAACAAGACCCATATATCTGTTGTCTACAAGAAACCCACTTCACAAAAAAAGATGCACACAGACTGAGGGTGAAGGGTTGGAAAAAGGTTTACCAGGCAAATGGAAGTGAAAAAAAAGCCGGGGTAGCAATACTTATATCTGACAAATTAGAGCTTAGAGTGAAGGACATAACAAGAGATAATGAAGGCCACTTCATAATACTAAAGGGAGCAATCCAACAAGAAGAAATAACCCTGGTAAATATATATGCACCCAATACGGGAGCACCCCAATATATAAAAAAACTGCTGGAGGACATTAAGGGAGAGATTAATAGCAATACAATTATAGTAGGAGATTTTAATACCCCACTGTCACCTTTGGACAAATCATCTAAACAAAAAATCAGCAAAGATATATCAATCCTAAATGACTCACTAGACCAGATGGAATTAATCGACATCTTCAGAACATTCCACCCCAAAGCCACAGAATATACATTTTTCTCAAGCGCACATGGGACATTCTCAAAGATAGACCACATTTTGGGACATAGGCAAAGTCTCTTCAAATTCAAGAAGATAGAAATCATATCAAGCATCTTCTCAGATCATAGCGGCATAAAACTGGAAATTAACTACAATGAAAAAAATCCAAAGAAATCAAACACATGGAGACTAAACAGCATGCTATTAAACAAGGACTGGGTTACCAGAGAAATCAAGGAAGAGATTAAAAACATCCTGGAAACAAATGACAATGAAAACACAACTATCCATAATCTATGGGACACAGCAAAAGCAGTTTTGAGAGGAAAGTTCATATCCCTACAAGCCTATTGCAAGAAACTAGAAAAAATGGTAACAAATGATCTAACTCTACAACTCAAAGAGTTAGAAAAAGAGCAACAAGAAAACCCCAGTGTAAGCAGAAGGAAGGAAATAACAAAAATCAGAGCGGAGATAAACGACATTGAGACCAAAGAAACAATACATAAGATCAACAAAACCAAGAGCTGGTTCTTTGAAAGAATAAACAAGATAGATGGTCCTCTAGCCAGGGTAACCAAGAAACAAAGAGAGAGGACCCAAATAAACAAAATCAGAAACGAAAGAGGTGAAATAACAACAGACCCCACCGAAATACAACGGATTGTTACAAAATACTATGAACAACTCTATTCCAACAAACTGAACAACCTGGAGGAAATGGACATATTCCTAGAAAAATACAAACTTCCAAAACTCAATCAGGAAGAATCTAAAAATCTCAATAGGCCAGTGACTTGGGAAGAAATTGAAACAGTCATCAAAAAGCTTCCAATAAACAAAAGCCCAGGACCAGATGGCTTCACAGGAGAGTTTTACCAAACATTCAAGGAAGAACTAAAACCTATCCTCCTCAGACTATTCCAAAAAATTCAAGAGGAAGGAACTCTTCCAAACTCCTTCTATGAAGCCAGCATCACCCTAATACCAAAACCAGATAAAGACAACTCAATGAAAGAGAATTACAGGCCAATATCCCTCATGAACATAGATGCCAAAATTCTCAACAAAATTCTAGCAAATCGGCTCCAGCAGAGCATCACAAAGCTCATACACCATGACCAACTCGGATTTATTCCAGGAATGCAAGGTTGGTTCAATATCCGCAAATCAATAAATGTGATACATCACATAAACAAACTGAAAGATAAAAATCATATAGTCATATAAATTGATGCAGAAAAAGCATTTGATAAAATCCAACACCCTTTCCTGATAAAAACTCTCAACAAGGTGGGAGTACAAGGATCATACCTCAACATAATAAAAGCTATATACCATAAACCCACAGCCAACATCATACTCAATGGGCAAAAACTAAAACCATTCCCTCTAAGAACAGGAACAAGGCAGGGATGTCCACTATCACCACTCCTCTTTGACATAGTACTGGAAGTACTAGCCATTGCAATTAGACAAGAGGAGGAAATAAAAGGCATCCAAATTGGAAAAGAAGAAGTAAAGTTATCCTTATTCGCAGACGACATGATATTGTATATAAAAAACCCAAAAGACTCCATTAAAAAACTAATTGACTTAATAAATGAATTTGGCAATGTAGCAGGATACAAAATTAACACCAAGAAATCTATGGCATTTCTATACACCAACAGCGAACTTATAGAAACTGAGACTAAAAAAGTAATTCCATTTACCATCGCACCAAAAAAATTAAGATACCTAGGAATAAACTTAACTAAGGAAGTAAAGGACCTATATGCGGAAAACTACACGACACTGAAAAAAGAGATAGAGGAAGATGTAAACAGATGGAAGAACATACCATGTTCATGGATTGGTAGAATCAACATCATCAAAATGTCCATACTTCCTAAAGCAATCTGTAGGTTCAATGCACTTCCCATTAAAATACCAATGGCATATTTCACTGACCTAGAAAGAACTCTCCAAAAGTTCATTTGGAACAATAAAAGACCCCGAATAGCCACAGCAATCCTGAGAAAGAAGAGTAAAGTAGTAGGGATCTCAATACCAGACTTAAAACTGTATTACAAAGCCACTGTTCTCAAAACAGCCTGGTATTGGCACAAGAACAGACATATAGATCAATGGAATCGAATTGAGAACCCAGTTATCAACCCAAATCACTATGCTCAATTAATATTTGACAAAGGAGGCATGAATATACAATGGAGTCAAGACAGTCTCTTCAATAAATGGTGTTGGGAAAATTGGACAGACACATGCAAAAGAATGAAACTAGATCACCAACTTACACCATACACAAAAATAAACTCAAAATGGATATAGGACTTAAACATCAGACAGGAAACCATAAAAATACTAGAAGCATCCACAGGCAACAAAATCTCAGACATATGCCAAAAGAACTTCTTCACTGATACTGCCCCTAGGGCAATGGAAGCTAAAGAGAAAATAAACAAATGGGACTACATCAAAATAAAAAGCTTTTTTACAGCAAAAGAAACCATCAACAAAACAACAAGAAAGCCCATGGTGTGGGAGAACATATTTGCAAATGTTACCACTGATAAAGGTTTAATCTCCATCATCTACAAACAGCTTATACATCTAAATAAAAGGAAGATGAATGATCCAATTAAAAAATGGGCAATGGACCTAAATAGAATATTTTCAAAAGAAGACAGAAGGAAGGCCAAAAGGCACATGAAAACATGCTCAAGGTCACTAATTATCCGAGAGATGCAAATCAAAACAATGCAGTACCATCTCACACCTGTCAGAATGGCCAACATCAACAAATCAACAAACAACAAGTGTTGGAGAGGTTGTGGAGAAAAAGGAACCCTCGTGCATTGCTGGTGGGAATGCAGACTGGTGCAACCACTGTGGAGAACAGTGTGGAGTTTCCTCAAAAAACTGAAAATGGAACTCCCATTTGACCCAGCAATCCCACTCCTAGGAATATATCCCAAGAAGCCAAAAACACCAATCAGAAAGGATATATGCACCCCTATGTTCATAGCAGCACAATCTACAATAGCTAGAATCTGGAAACAGCCCAGGTGCCCGTCAGCAGATGATTGGATCAAAAAACTATGGTACATCTACACAATGGAATACTATGCTGCCATAAAAAAAAAGGAATTCTTATCATTTGCAGCAACCTGGATAGAACTAGAGATCATCATGCTGAGTGAAATAAGCCAGTCAATGAAAGAGAAATACCACATGGCCTCACTCATTTATGGGTATTAAAGAATATTATAAACTGACAAACCAAAAGTCAGATATAAAGACAGTAAAGCAACAAGCAGACTGTAAAATTACAGCAGGGACAGTAGGGAGATCTGGGGGAGATAAGAGATCAACCGAAGGACTTGTATACATGCATATAAGTACAACCAATGGACACAAAACTTTGGGGAGGGAGGGTATGTATGGGAGGGGGGGAGTTAAAATATGTACAGAGATAATAATTCAATAAAAAAAATTTTAAAAAATCAATAGATATGTTAAAAATTTGGCAAAATTCAATATCCATTTACGATAAAAACTCTCAGCAAAATGGAGAGGGAGGCAATATACCTCAGCATAATACAAGCGATATATGAGGTACCCACAGGTAACATGTCATACTTAAAGGGGAAAGCCAAAAATCTTTTTTCTTTCAGATCAGGAAGAACACCCAGGTTCATCACTTTTAGACAATATAGAATATCAAGTCCTAGTATGGCAATCAGACAGGAAAAAGAAATAAAAGACTTCTAAGTAAAAAAGAAAGAAGTGAAACTGTCGCTATTTTCAGCTAACAAGATGTTATATAGAGAGATCCCTGAGATTCCATTTAAAAACTATTAGAACTCTTGACCAGGTGGCCTTAGTTACTTGGAACATCGTCCTGTACACCAAATGGTAGCAGGTTTGATTCCCAGTCAGGGCACATACCTGCGAGTTTGATCCCCAGTTGGGGCAGGTATGGGAGGTAACTGATGTTTCACTCTCACATTGGTGTTCTTTCTCTCTCCTGCCTTCCCTCTTCCTGTCTCTCTAAATCAAGAAACATCTTCCGATGAAGATAGAAAAATTAAAAAAAAAAAAATAACTATTAGAATTAATGAATTCAGCACAGTTGCAGGATGCAAAATCAGTAGGCAGAAAACTATGCATTTTTATACACTAATAATGAAATATCTGAAAATTAAGAAAGGAATCCCATCTAAATTGCAAAAAATAATTACCTAAGATTAAACTTAAACAAGGAGGTAAAAGCCATGAACTTTGAAAACTTTAAGACATTGATAAAAGAAACTTAAGAAACAAAGGAAAGAACATGCTATGCTCATGAACGAGAACACTACATATTGTTTAAACTAGAGGCCTGCTGCACAAAATTCATGCAAGAGTAGGCCCTTGCAGCCCTGGTTGCCTCATGGCCTCGTGGCCCAGCCCACTACCCACTGGTTGTTCCAGAAGATTGTTCCAGAAAGTTGTTCTGGAAGGTCATTCTTCTCTCCGGTCTAATTAGTATATTAGCTCCTTATTATATAGGATGTGCATATCACACAAAGCAATCTATAAAGTCAAAGCAATTCCTATCAAAATACCAATGGCATTTTTCACAGAACTTGAACAAATAACCCTAAAATTTATATGGAACCACAAAAACCCCAAATAGCCAACGCAATCTCAAGAAAGAAGTTGGAGGTATTCTACTACCTGATTTTAAACTACACTAACAAGGCTATAATAATCAAAACAGAATGCTACTGGCAAAAAAGCAGACATATAAATCAATGGAACAAAATAAAGAGGCCAAAAATAAAACAATTCTTGAATGCTAATTAATCTCTTAAAATGGATGCAAGAATATACGATGGGATAGAGACAGTTTATTCAATAAATGGTGTTGGGAAAACTGGACGTATATATGCAAAAAAGAAAAATGAAACCAGACCATTTTCTTGTACCATGTACCCAAACAAACTCAAAATAGATAAAAGATTTAAATGTTAAGACCTAAATCATCAAACTCCTAGAAGAAAACATAGGCCACAAACTCTTTGGCATTGGTTTTAGCAGGTTTTTGTGTTTGTTTTTGATAGGAGGGATGTCTCCTAGGACAAAGACAACAAAAGCAAAAATAAACAAACAGGACATCAAACTAAAAGGATTTTGCTGAGTGAAGAAAACCATCAACAAAACAAATAGGAAAACTACAGAATGAAGAAGATATTTGCAATTGATATCATCACTAAGAGGTTAATATCCAAAATATATAATGAACTCATACAACTCAACATAAAAAAAAATCCAATTAAAAAATGGGCTTAGTAGTCATAGCAATCTTAAGAACAAGGAGGCATCATGCTACCTGATACCAAACTATATTACAAGGCCATCATAATCAAACTACATGATGATGGCATACTAACAGACACAGAGATCAATGGAACAGAACAGAGAACCCAGAAATAAACCCTTGCCTTTCTGGTCAATTATTATTTAACAAAGGAGGCTAGGATAAAGATAGTCTAGTCAATAAATGGTGCTGGAAAAAATTAGATATGTGCAAAAAATGTCAGGCTTGAAACCATAAAAATTCCAGGAAAAACACAAGCAGCAAAAATCTCAGATATTTCTCATAGAAATATTTTTCTGATATATCACCTCAGGCAAGAGAAAAAAAAGAAAAAAATTAACGAATGGGACTATATTAAACAAAAAATTATTTGCACAGCAAAGAAAACCATTAACAAAATTAAAAGACAACTTACTGAATGGGAGGACATATTTACCAATGATACATCTGATAAGTGGTTATATATCCAAAATTTACAAAAACTTATACAACTGAACCCTAGGAAAACAAACCAATTAAAAAGTGGGCAAAGAATCTAAATAGACATTCCTCAAAAGAGGACATACAGGCCGAAACCGGTTTGGCTCAATGGATAGAGCGTCAGCTTGGGAACTAAAAGGTCCCGGGTTCGATTCCGGTCAAGGGCATGTACCTTGGTTGCGGGCATATCCCCAGTAGGGGGTGTGCAAGAGGCAGCTGATCGATGACTCTCTCATCGATATTTCTAACTGTCTATCTCTCTCCCTTCCTCTCTGTACAAAATCAATAAAATATATATTTAACATGAAAAGATGCTGAACGTCCTTAATCAGAGAAATGAAAACTAAAACTACAATGAGAACAGCTACCACCAATAAATCAACAAACAACAAGTGCTGGCCAGGATGTGGAGAAAAGGAAACCCTAGCGCACTGTTGGTGGGAAGGCAGATTGGAGCAGCCACTGTGGAAAGCAATATGGAGTCACCTCAAAAAAGTAAAAACTGCCTTATAACCCAGCTATTCCACTTACAGGAATGTATCTGAAGAAACCTGAAACACTAATTCAAAATAATGTATGGACCCCTATGTTCATTGCAGTGTTATTTACAACTAGAGGCCTGGTGCCCAAAAATTCATGCACTTGGGGGTTGTCAGCCCAGCCAATGCCCTCTGGCAGCCGGGGGAGCAGGCCAAGGCCATCAATTGGACATCCTTAGCTGCAGAGGCAGGAGAGGCTCCCGCCACCCTGCTGCACTGGCCAGCCATGAGCTGGCTTCTGGCTGAGCAGCACTCCCCTGTGGAAGTGAACTGACCACCAGGGGGCAGCTCCTGCGTTGAGCATTTGCCCCCTGGTGGTCAGTGCATGACATAGTGACCAGTCATTCCTGGTAGTTCCACCTTTAGGGTCAATTTGCATATTACCCTTTTATTAAAAAGGACAGCCGAAATTAAGAAGCAGCCCAAGTGCCCATCAGATGAGAGGATAAAAATGTTGTTAAATAATTACACAATGTATTTTATTTAACCATAAGAAAGAAGGAAACTTTACCCTTTGTGAATGAGTGGATGGACCTGGAGAGCATTATGCTAAGAGAAATAAGCCAGTCAGAGAAAGACAAGTACCATATGATATCACTCATATGTGGAATCTAATGAACAAAATACACTGATGAACAAAATAGAAACACTCATTTTGAGAGGGGTTACTGGGCCAGGTGAAAAATGTGAAGGGATTAATAAAAATAACAAAAACTAACTCATAGACACACACAACAGTATGGTGCTTCCCAGAGGGAAGGGGTCAGGGGAGTAGAAGAAATGGAATAAATGGTGACATAAAAGAGACATGACGTGGGGTGTTGAATACACAACACAATACACAGATGATGTGTTATGGAGCTGTACACCTAAAACCTATATAATTTTATTAAGCAATGTCACACCCTAATCAACTTATTAAAAAATAATGGGCAGAGGACCTGAATAGACACTTCTTCAAAGAGGACATATGGACATAGTGATACTGCAAATTAAATGCAATCATTAGGGAAATGCAAATTAAAACTGAAATATGGTTAAGCAATCATACTTAGGTAAAAACTGCTGTTTGAATTTTAAACCTACTATTCTGACTTTGACCTTCACTTACTTGCTTTGTTCATCGCGTGATAGGCTTAGGGAGGATGAATTCAAATTCTAAGCAAGGTTACAGGCAGCACTTCCTTTTTTTAATTAAAGAGCCAGCCCTTTAATAGTGGTTATCTCGATACTGGCCTTGAAAAACAATACAGTTCTATCCAATTGAGAAGGTGCACCTGGCATGGTATTGAGATTGTGGGCATATCTGGTCTCTGGCCTGCAAGGTCAGACAGCTAAGTTTATCTTCATCATTCTTCAAACAGGCTAAAGCAAACTAGAAAGCAACATTTTATCTAGGAAGAACAGCAGAAAATTCCAAAAAACAGTTTGTGGCAAAATAGTGGTTTTCCTTCTCAGAACCTTTAAAAAGAACTACCTGCCCCTGAAGCGGTGCAGTCATGTGGAGTCCGCCTGCGTGTGGTGCTCTTGCAGCTGTCCAGGCCAGATATTTCAATAAATCTTTGCCTGCTTTTTTTAATAAATCATCAGCCTCCAGTGGTCTTATTTTGAACCCAGGGTTTGACCCCACAACAAAAACCACATGAGATATCACCTCACAACTGCCAGAATGGCTACCATCAATAAATCAACAAACAGTTATTGGTGAAAAATTAAAAATAGAACAATTTCACCCTAGCCAGTATGGCTCTGTGGATAGAGCATTGGCCCACGGACTGAAGGTTCTCAGGTTTAATCCCAGCCAAAAAACAGTTGCAGGCTCGATTCCTGGCCCCGGTTGGAGGTAGGGAGGGGAAGATGTGAATATGGGAGGCAAGTGTGAGAAGCAAGTCTTGGTGGGATCAAGGAAGAGGTGGTGGGCTCAGGGCCGCTGCCACCCTGGGAGGCCCTTGGAGTTCGGTTCTGAAACCACAGGGACCTGCTCCAGTGAGGGCTGGGGAGGAAGTGCCCTGCCGTCCGCCCAGCACCAGGTGCCTGCTTAAAGAAGTGGGTCCAAGTCGCAGCCACAGGGTCTGGTGGGGCTTCTCACCCCGGACCATCGAGGCTGAGCTCTGGCGGGGGCGGCAAGTGCCTCCAGGATCGCTGTCTGCCCTTGGGCCCCCTGCAGACACTGGTGGAGAGGGCACAGGTTGAACATCTTATTGAGAATGGGACACCTGCGCCCTGCGCCACCACACCCCGCTCCTCGGTGAGTAGAGGGCAGCGGGATCAAAGGCGCAGCTTCAGGACCCCGTTAGGAGGCACAGGGGCTCTCGAGGGGCTGACAGCAGGATGGACCTATGTGCCTCCAGTCACCCGCCTAGCGCTGAGTGCTGAGCCACTACCCTCACTCCTCCCTCCCTCACTCCTCCCTCCGGAGCTCAGCCATAGGAGGTGCTGGCCCCGGGGTGTTTTTCCTGTTATCTGGCTGGAAGTACAGGAGGCAGTTGAATTGTCATTATTGTAATTTAATTTCTCCAAACTCAGAGCTATTTTCTTTCCAAATACATCAGGGGCCAGGAAACGTTCAAAGAACTGGGGAATCATTCCCAAATCAGGAAGGGAAGTCACAGGATGTATCCTATTGCTATGAATACAGTATTTCCTACTACTTACCACATATACAGTGTAATGTATTAGATGCTTTCCTATCGAATGAAGTAAGTATTCCCATAGTGTAATACTTATAGATATGTTATAATTATGGCGATGTCATATCCTATCTATACTAAGAAAAGGGTAATATGCTAATTAGACCAGGAGACCTTCTGGACAAAGCCATGGTGGCGAGGCCTAGGCAGAGGCAGTTAGGGGTGATCAGCCCAGGAGGGGAGGGCAGGGGGTGAGCAGGATGGCAGGTGAGTGGTTAGGAACCAGCAGTCCTGGATTGTAAGAAGGATGTCTGACTGCTGGCTTAGGCCCGATCCTTGTGGACATCCCCCAAGAGGTCCCAGATTTGAGAGGGTGCAGGCTGGGCTGAAGACCATCTCTCTTCCCCCGCCCCATGCATGAATTTCGTGCACTGGGCCACTAGTATTTTAATAAAGAAGCTGGGTGCGCCAGCTTGCATGATGCACCTCCTGACCTCAGTCTGGGAGCATTGAGAGAAGTGGTTCTGGTGTGGGCCAATATCCATTTCTGTCTACACCCTATCTCCTGATAAGTAAGTGGGAGCTGGACTTCCTGGAATTGGGGTATTTCACAACCCTGGCAGTACAGCAAAGTAGCCACATAGACTCAGCCACATAGACCATTACTAATGAGGTGCCTTGGGGCACTCACTCACCTCACTGACCCTCATATAAGTGAAGACCAAAGGATGCTTCTCAAGGATGCTTGCCCTGTTCCCAGCCCTGGATTTAGGTTCTGCCCCTGCAGCAGGCACAGGGAGGAGAGCCTCAGCATGAGGTTCCAAGTCACCAACTGGCCTGCAGCCAGGCTGGCAGAGAGGGTCTCCCACCAAGACATGGCAAAGGCAGAGCTCCCTGTATGGAAGGGGGGGCCACAGGACCCGGCCTGACAGCCTTTGGAGTCGTGGGTGCTTCTGAGACCAGGACCTTGTGGCCTGATAGGAGGGGTGGCAACACACATGGGGGGGGATGAGGATGGGGCCATACCTGGTCTATGTGTGCCTCGTCCATGTTGCCTTTCTTCTCCAGCACCACCTCTAAGTCTGTATCAGGCTCCTGCACAGGAGAGCAAAGGGAGTGAGAGTCAAGCATCTGCTGGCCTCTGCCCCAGCACCACCCCAAGCCCCATCACCTGCAGAATATCTGACATCCTTTCTCTCCCATGATTCTCCCCTCAGAACCATGGCACTGACCTATTTGACAGATGGAAAAACTAAGGTTCAGAGAAGTGGAGTAACTATCACGAGGTCACCCCACAGATCAGAGGCAGGACTGACACTAACCTAGGTCTCTTGACTCAGGCTAGGTGCATGACCTTTCCTGCTACAAGTCAACTGACCTCCTTGGGTGACACCAAACCAGTGAGAGGCCAAGGGCCCCATCTATAGTGGGGGATAAGGGTGGTGGAGAGGGGGCAGATAGCAAGAGCCAGGAAATGCAGAGGTGGGCTCAAGGTCTTGATGGGTGTGGGAAGTGGGGCTCAAGCTTATTCAATTCTCCTCCATACCACCTACCCCCACCCACAGGTCCTGGCTGCTGCCTTCTTACCTGCCTAGAAAACCATGAGTGTCTAACTCCTGCTTTCCCACCCCCAACCTTGGTCCATCCCACAAGCAATTCAGGTGAGCTTTAAAAATTCAATCAGAGTATGCTGTATGCTTAAACATACACAACTTTATGTCAACTATATCTTCTTTAAAAAAACCTGTCAGAGATGCAAATCAAAATGACAATGCAGTACCATCTCACAACTGTCAGAATGGCCAACATCAACAAATCAACAAACGACAACTGCTGGCGAAGATGCAGAGAAAAAGGAACCCTTGTGCACTGCTTGTGGGAATGCAGATTGGTGCAGCCACTGTGGAGAACAATATGGAGTTTCCTCAAAAAACTGAAAATGGAACTCTCATTTGACCCAGTAATCCCACTCCTAGGTGTCGGGAGCCGAAAAAGAATTAGTGACTACATCTTAAAAGACACCTCCATCTTAGACATTGTGTTTCTCACTTAGCAGAACTCGTGTGACAAGCTGAGGTTTGGCAGTTAACTAGAAACAATCTAAATGCCTAGCAGCATATCTGGCCATTGAGCAAGGCACACCTGTTGTGATAACTCGCCCCGCCCCGGAGGGTCTGCTGTATCCTCCCCTGCAGGCACATCCTGCTGATACACAAACCTCCCCGCCCTGGACTGTCTCCGCGGCAACTTCCCCCTACAACCTGTGTACTTATATTGTAGCTGCAACAAATAAAATTTGAGGCTTGATCAGAACCCTGTCTTGCCTCCGTTCTTCCCGTTCCTTGTTTGTTTCATTCTCTTAGGTGGTTCCTGCATGCCCCCATTGTTGCCCCGCGGGCCGGGGCACCTAGGAATATATCCCAAGAAACTAGAAACACCAATCAGAAAGGATATATGCAGCCCTATGTTCATAGCAGCACAATTTACAATAGCTAAGATTTGGAAACAGCCTAGGTGCCCGTCAGCAGATGATTGGATCAAAAAACTATGGTACATCTACACAATGGAATACTATGCTGCCATAAAAAAGAAGGAATTCTTATCATTTGTAGCCACCTGGATGGAATTGGAGACCATTATGCTGAGTGAAATAAGCCAGTCAATGAAAGAGAAACACCACGTGACCTCACTCATTTATGGATAATAAGGAACATTATAAACTGAAGAACAAAAAGATAGATACTGAAACAGTAAAGCAACAAACAGACTGTCAAATTACAGCTGGGAGGGTAGGGAGATCTGGGGGAGATAAGAGATCAACTGAAGGACTTGTATGCATATAAGCATAACCAATGGTCACAAAACTCTGGGGAGGGAGGGCATGTATGAGAGGGGGGGCAATTATATGTACACATATAATACCTTAATAAAAAAAACCTGTCAGATTATGTCACCACTCCTCAAGACTCCTAGGGCCCCATCTTATTTGCTCAAAATCCAAACTTCTGTGGCCTCCATGGCTGTCACCAAGCCCCTGCCACCCCAGTCTCTGTGCTCGGCCAGGCCCTCTGCACTTGCTGCTGCAGCTGCACGAAAGGCCGAAGCCCTCACGACCTCAGCTCCCAGGGCCATCCTCGCTGGCTGACTCTGACATGGCTGTGCTCACAGGTTCAGCCTCTGAGGGACTCCAACAGTGAGATCTCAGGCCGGCTCCTTTCCCCTGGTCCTTCCGTAACGACAATCGCCCTTTCCAACTGCATTTGGCAGAGCTGAGCACAGGCCCTCCAGACACCTTCCTGCTGACTCAGCTCCAGGGGTTCGTCCTTCAGTCAGTATTAACTGAGCCTCACCTCTCAGGAAGTCAGTTACACATGTCAATAAATCCCTCTTCTGCCTTAAATCCGTTTAAACAAGGTTCTGACACTAAAAAGTTGAGTGCGTGCACGCACACACACACACACACACACACACACACACACACTCCCAACTTCCACCCTGAAGGACAACCTACCTCTTTCCAAAGTTCTGCTACTTTGTTCTTCTTCTTCTTCTTCCTCTTCAGAGCTGGCTCCTCAGTACCCGGCTCCTCGGCCTTTTTAGTGGGCTTCGTTTTCTTCCTCACAGGGGCCTTGAGGCTGTCTCCTACGGGGATATATTCTGAAGCCTCAACTTTGACTGGCTTCTTCGCACATCTTTTCCTAAGGCTGCTCTCTGTGGACCCGGCGGGCTTGGGGTGGCCAAGGCGGGTGTCTTCCTCCTGGTGGGTTTTCTTTTTCTTCTTCTTGTTCACGTGTTCCCTGGGGCGCCCCTGCTGCCTTTTCTGCACCAAGGCTGCCTGTTCCTGGTCATCCTTTCCCACTGAGCACGCGTGCAGGGTGTCCCGAGCCTCACAGACCCAAGGGTCCCCGACTAAGAAGGCTGCTGCCTCCTGAGCCTTTTTCTCCCTGTGTTTTTTGAGCTTTCTGCCAATTCTGGTCACTTCCTCGACCTGTGTGGGGTCCAGGGAGGTCTTCTCCCTCACACCAGGGGACAGGGCCAGAGGCCATGAGGACTTCCTCTTCTTTTTCTTCTCCCCATTGAGGAACTCGGATGGACCAAGAGCCTGTGTCCTGGGGCTGGGAGACTTCTCTGTCTGCCTGGCACGGAATGTGGTCTCAGGTTCTAGGTGCTCCTCACAGACGGTGCTGTGCTCCTTCTTTTTCTTCTTCTTTTTCTTCACTAGAGGGGTCTCGCGTGCCCGCCCTTGGATCACATTCTTCGTGGATGACATGGCTGTGGTGGGACAGACCTCAGTGTAATAACTGTTACTGCTCATAAACAAGTACTGAGTCTCTGGTTCTACCTTCTTCTTATTTTTCTCTGGAAGCCGAAGGCCCAGGTCTTTGTGGTTCTTGGTGATCATTCCTGAAAAAGAAAAAAAAGGTGTAAGTTATCCCTACACCAGGCCAGCCTGTGTAAAGTCCAACTAGGTATTGCCAAAAGTCATGTTTCTTTGTGTGGATGGTCTGCAATGGTAGGGAATCGGAAAATGGGCATGATTCCGGTAGATCCAGGACAAATATGACTAAAGAAATAGAATGGTGCTAAAATCCACTCAACCCCAGGCTCAAATCCAAATCGCTCCCTTGCTTAAAGTCACTCACCTATTCTACCTGAACTTTAATTCCCCATCTGGAGAATAGGGGAAATACTTCTCAAAAAATAAAGAAAATAACCCATGGAAAGTGCTTGCTACCTTGTTGACTCTTTTCGCTTAACCTCCTTCTCCTCAAGTCTTTAAGCATAGTGATTCAACAGAAATTTACCAACTGCCCCACCCTGTGCCTGTCATAGAGGGTATAACTGCAATCAAACCAGAAAAATCAGGACTGCCCCCAAGGGCTCCCTTTTTCTGGCGAAGGGTGTGGTATAAAAACCCTGAGACCAGCCCTTCTTGCCCATTCCCACCGCAGACAGTGACTGTGGCAAAACTAACCTGTTAACTTGGTTCATCTAACAGCTCTTCCACTTTGTGTCTGGAAACTAAGTCCCACAACCTGCACACCGGTTGATTTATTATCCCTATTATTTCCCTGTGACTCGTGATAAGAGCAGCAGCAAGGTATGGTGAGAACTCCAGTTAGAGCTGAAAATACCTGTGCTCAAGTGGTGACTCTGATAGTCTTGCCTCATAGCCATTGACTTCTTCAGGCCTCAGTTTCCTCATCCATAAAAGAGAGGTTGAGCCGAAACTGGTTTGGCTCAGTGTATAGAGCATCGGCCTGAGGACTGAAGGGTCCTGGGTTCGATTCTGGTAAAGGGCATGTATCTTGGTTGCGGGCACATCCCCAGTGGGGGGTGTATAGGAGGCAGCTGATCAATATTTCTAACTCTCCTCTCCTTCTCCCTCCTCTCTGTAAAAAATCAATAAAGTATATTAAAAAAAAAAAGAGAGAGGTTAAACTAAATCGTGGTGGAGTCGGGGAGGGAGAATGAGGGCATCCAGCCCGCAAGCTTGTTAACTTTCAAATAAATTTTTATTTAATGACTGAAGGTGACACACAGCTCCTTGGGGGGAGGTGGGAAGGGGAGGGGGAGTCAAGGAGGCGCCTATGAGAAGGGGCTGGAGCCCTCAGCACATTTCAGCTCCTAGCTGGGCTATTTCTCTCACTCTAGTCAGCACCCATTTCCTGCTGCTCTCTGGAGAATGCAGAGACCAGAAACAGCGTGCCCTCCTGGCAGCTTTACACAGTGGGAGGGCAAGGCCAGGAGCTTCTCGGCTTGCAGCTCTCCGGCATCAGAGCCCCAGACCTCATACTGGACCTGCCAGGCCTGAGGTAGAGCTCAAGTGCGTTTATATGGCTCCAGGCCACATCCACTTATTCACTCCCGTCTTGTTCTCTGCTGGCAGGTTTGGTTCTGGAGCACTGTAATAAAGTGAGTAGCACCATAAAGCAAGCAGCAACCCTTTGCTGGAGGAGGGTGGCCTTTAATTTGTAAAAACACAACTCCTGCAAAGTGCAATGAAGCGAAGCACAATAGAACCAGGCCTGTCTCTACGCCCAGAGCCTAACTCTGTGCCTGGCAAGTAACAAGTGTCACAGTACTCACTGAATGAGGGATGCACATTAAAGATACAAAGGTGAACAAGATGAAACACTGCCATCTACAATCAAGTAGGTGGGGGAGGAAAAGGGGTGTAATCCTATAGAATAAAAGGCTAATATGCAAACTGACTAAATGGCAGAACGATCCCTCGCAATGATGCACACTGACCACTAGGGGACAGATGCTCAGTGCAGGAGCTCCCCCTGGTGGTCAGTGCGCTCCCACAGGGGAGCCCAGATAAGCCAGAAGCCTGGAGCTAGGCTCAAGACTGATGAGCATGCTGGGGGGAGCCTTTCCTCCCTCCCTCCACAGCAGTTGGATATCTCCCCCCACAGTGCCAGAGGGTGCAGGCCAGGCTGAGCACCCCCCGACCACTGAGTGCCCGAATGTCCTGCACAGGCCTCTAGTAACACAGGCAATAGGGTAATGCAGGGTTTCTAACCCAGACTGGCACACTTTCTGAAGAACAGTTTTCCAGCTTGGGTAACTGCAGGTTGTTGGCACTAATCCCCAAGTCAAAGGTACTGGACAGGATGATGTGGGATGGAGGCATGCTGGTTTAAACAGATGCTCTGAGATACCCAAGTAGAGATGTTGGCTGGGCAGGTGGATATATGGGGCTGAGGCTGAGGGCTGACTAGGCCAACACATAAGTTTTGGAATATCTACACTAATAAAAGAGAAACATGCAAATCACATCACTCCGCTATGCCCAACAGCCAATCAGCGTGAGTATGCAAATTGAACCGAAAACATGGGGGTAGCCCCCGCCCCATCGCAGGGAGTCGGAGAAGTCAGGTGCCAATGCCTGAGGCTGGCTGTAGCCATGGAGACCAAGAAGCCGCCTGCCCCATGATCCCAGGCAGCAGCCAACTGGAGAAACTGCCCACCCACTCCTGGGGGAGATAAGAAACCGGATGCCACTGCCTGAGGCTGGCTGCAGCCCAGGAGATGAAGAAGCCGCCTGCCCTGGAGAAGTTGCCCCCACTGCATCCGAGGGAAGATGGAGAAGCTGCCCATCTGCAGTCCAGGCGTCACATCTACAGCTGGCTACAGCCTGGTAGACGGAGAGGCCACCCACCCTGAAGTCCCGGCACAAGCACTTGTGGCTGGCTGTGGCCTGGGTGATGGAGAAGCTGCCCACCCTGCGATCCCAGGTGCCAGCACTTGTGGTTGCAGCACAGCCTGGGCACCTATGGCTGACCAGAGGGAGGAAAGCACGGATCCCAGGTGCCTGTGGTTGGCTGGAGAGAATCCTGGGTGCCGGGTGTGCAGCGAGGCAGAGGTGGTTAGGGGCACTCAAGGCAGCAGGGGGCCAGTTAGAGAGATCAAGCAGGGAGGCAGCAGTTAGGGGCGATCAAGCAGGCAGGGGAGCGGTTAGGAGCCAGCAGTTCTGGAATGTGAGAGGAAATGTCCGACTGCTGGTTATCCCACGAGGGGTCCCAGATTGGAGAGGGTGCAGGCCAGGCTGAGGGACACCATAACCCCCACCCCCAACCCACGAATTTCGTGCACCGGCCTCTAGTATGGATAATATTTAAGCGCTGAACAGAAAGAGTCTGAAACAGAACCTTAGGGAATAACGACATTTAGGGAGGGGGCCGCAGGGGAGGAGTTGCTGGCAAAGGAAAGGGAGAGGGTGCAGACTGCAGAGGGGGAGTGAGGGGCCCCGGGAGTGCGGCGGTGGAGGAGTGGCCAATAGAAACAAAGGGCGCGGGGAGACTGTCCTCAATCCAATCCCCTCTCCCCATTGAGGACCCCTCTCCCACCCCGCGGCCGCCAAGTACTCGCTCCTTCATGGACCAGCAAAGCGCCTCGCTGCGGCCTCCTGCAAACGCTTTCACCTCGTCGCGGTGGCTCGGGCTGGCAAACCCGAACTCACTTCTCTGGGTCCCAACCGGCAACGG
Organism: Nyctalus aviator; assembly: GCA_036971965.1. NCBI lineage: Eukaryota > Metazoa > Chordata > Mammalia > Chiroptera > Vespertilionidae > Nyctalus > Nyctalus aviator. The sequence continues at coordinate 253,142 of CM072926.1, forward strand.
GCGAACAGCGGCTGACAGGAGGCCCAGAACTGGGTCCGAGCGGGAAGCCGGCGCGCTGGAGGCCGGGCTGGGGCCCCCCTCCCCCGGCCCGCCTCGCCGAGCCTCCCGCTGACAGGCAGGCTCCAAGGAGGGCCGGCTTCCCGGAGGCGGCGGCCTCTGGTCGGGCGGGCGCCTGCCATGCCCTGTTCGCCGCGAGAGGCCCCCGCCCCGCCCACAGGGTCCCCGCCGCCATGGCCGTGGCCCTCACCTGCGGGCCGCCCCGATCCGCCGCCACACAACCCGCTCCGCCGTGACCCGGAAACCGACCTGAGACGCCGGCCCGTCGCCCACGTGTTCCAACTTCTTCCGGGTCGTGGCAGGGCGGAGAGTGCGGTTGCCGTGGAAACCGCGATCATGGCGGCGCCCGGGAGGGTGGGCAGCCGCTCCGCACAGCTTGAGGAGTGGGCCGACTCCTTGGAGCCCCTTCCCACCGCGTGTCCCGCGCCCCTCGAGCGGCCCGCGGAGCCGGGAAAGGCCACGGAGCAGCCGGGCAGGTCCTTGTGGGAGCGGATCTGCGAAGGTGGGCGGGGCCGCGGGGCGGGGGACGGGGCGAGGCGGGGCCTGAGGGCGGGGCGGGCGGGTGGGGCGGAGCCAGCGGGGGCGGGCGGGGCGGGCAGGGCGGGGTGGGTGGGGCGGGGCCGGGCCTAGGGGCTGCGGCCCACCGGGGTGATTGAAGCGGGCCCGGTTTTAGCCCCGGGCACAGGCCTGGAGGTCTGCTTGTCAGGGTGCGGCGCGACCTCCAGTCCGTTTGGCAGAGGGGAGCAGTGTAAAACCGGCCAGGTGCTGCGAACCTGGGTGTGAACCTTCAGGGAAAAGAAAGGCGGAGCTGATACCTTTATCTGCCGCTGAGTTCCTGCTGGGTCCCAGGAGCCTGCCTTTCCAGGAGCCAGAGAGCTTGGATGCTGGTATTTGTGGCCCACACGTTAGAGCATGGGCCAGCCACTCTCAGGATTAATCCCTCTGCGCTTCTCACCTTCCCAGTGGGCCCTCACCTTCTCTGTGGCCCTCACACATCCCCAGATCCTGAGGCCCCATACAGAATACTCCTTGTACCTTGGGCAAGTTATTTAACGTTACTCTCTCGCTAAAGTGAGCGTAAAATGGTACCCATTTTATGGTGTTAGGGGGATGCACCTGAACAGTCACAGAAAGTGCTTAGAAAACTGACCGATTGATAGCAAGAGCTCAATAATGTTAGCTCTTAAGAAGTAATGTGTGTGTTTTTTTAATGGAACTCCCATTTGACCCAGTGATCCCGCTTCTAGGAATATATCCCAAGAAACTAGAAACACCAATCAGAAAGGATATATGCACCCCTATGTTCATAGCAGCACAATTTGCAACAGCTAAGATTTGGAAACAGCCCAAAGGCCCATCAGCAGATGAGTGGATTAGAAAACTATGGTACATCTACACAATGGAATACTACACTGCTATAAAAAAGAAGGAATTCTTTTTATATATATATTTTACTGATTTTTTACAGAGAGGAAGAGAGAGGGATAGAGAGTTAGAAACATCGATCATTGATCAGCTGCCTCTTGCACACCACTGGGATGTGCCCACAACCAAGGTACATGCCCTTGACCAGAATCGAACCTGGGACCCTTCAGTTTGCAGGCCGACACTATCTACTGAGCCAAACAGGTTTCAGGAGAAAAAAAAAAAAAGAAAAAAAGAAAGAAAGGAAGGAAGAAAGAAAGAAAGAAAAAAGGAATTCTTACCATTCACAATAGCATGGATAGAACTGGAGAGTATTATGCTAAGCAAAATAAGCCAGTCAGAGAAAGATAAATATCACATGATCTCACTCATTTGTGGAATCTAATGAATAACATAAACTGATGAACAAAAACAGATGGAGAGACAGAAACATTGGTCAGACCGTCAAACCTCAGAGAGAAGGCAGGGGAGGGTGGGGGTAAGGAGGAGAGATGAACCAAGGGACTTGTATGCATGCATATAAGCCTAACCAATGGACACAGACAACAGGGGGTGAGGACATGAGTGGGGGATGTAGGGGGCATTAGGGGATTAAGGACACATGTAATATCTTAATAAAGAGAAAAATTTATAGATATTTTTTCTGCTCGTATATTTTCCCCATTTCTCTGTCTAGTTGGTTATTACTAGGCCAATAAAATAAATTAATATCTTATCTTATATTCATATAGAATTCTGTTATAAAATATTGTTAGTAGGTCCCTAGTTTTATAGATAAATGAAATAAACATTGAAGGCAAAAAAAAAAAAAAAAAAAAGTGATGTAAGCTCCTCCAGGTGAAGAACTCGGCTTTTTCATTCTGTGGCTGCATCATGGCCTCAGCCATCTGACAGCACTGTCCAGTAGAACTTTCCAGTGTGGGAGCCACTAGCCACATGCAGTTATTGAGCACTTGAAATGTGGTTAGTACAGTTTTGGAACTGAATTTTTTATTTTACTTAATTTTAATACATTTAGTTAGCCACCTGTAACTAGTGGCTACTGTACGGGTCAGCAAATGCATGTTGACTGAAAAAAAGAACGAATGCATAGTATGTGGTCCAGGCCAGAGAGAGTGATGAATTGAGAGAAGTGGGAAATAGGAGGAAGAGAACAGTGGACTCAAGAGTGATAGATGCCCTCAAAGGCTATCCATTCCAACTTCCATACTGTGCTCACTTTCCTTCTTGTGCATTCTATTCAGAAAATCTTGTACCCATTGGTCTTTATCTCCTTGGAGCTAATCACTCTACCCTAAGGAATCCAGTCAGAGCCAAAACCGGTGTGGCTCAGTGGATAGAGCGTCAGCCTGCGGATTCAAGGGTCCTAGGTTCAATTCCGGTCAAGGGCATGTACCTTGATTGCGGGTACATCCTCAGTGGGGGCTGTGCAGGAGGCAGCTGATCGATGTTTCCCTCTCATTGATGTTTCTAACTCTCTGTCCCTCTCCCTTCTTCTCTGTAAAAAACGAATGAAATATATTTAAAAATCAAAGCTACAAGAGATAACATTCAAATTTTTTTTTTAAAAAAAGAATCCAGTCAGATATTTGAATGTTGTTGTTGTGGCTGTCTTTTTCCCAGAGCTTTCAGTTTTCCGAGCCAAATAGCTGTTCATCAGACAATTTGCCAGTGGTGTTGGTTAGAGAAGCTGCTTAGATCCCTCTGAGAGCGGAGTCATCCTGTACCTACCAGCTGTGAGGGTTAAGGTGGTGTATGCAAAGGAGCTCAACAGCATTTCTGGCGTTTTAGAAGTGCTCATACTTACGTGTTATTGTTGGCAAAGAAACATGGCTTACTTTGTGTTTCAGAATCGTGAGGTTTATTTTAGTAAAACAGGCCTGTAGGGAGAAAGCAAACAGGAAGGGTGCTCTCCGAAAAGCAAGGGACTTGATAGGGTTATGGCATGAAGTTAAAGAGGTCAAGATGGTGAATTGTACACACTGGCACACTAATGACTATTGTAACTTAGAGGAATAAGCCCAATTTCTTAAAATATTCTAACAAATGCAGTTCCCTATAACAAACATAGAAGATTCAGTTTCTTACAACAAACATGAGAAATAGGATTTGGGGGAAATCCTATCTTCGAGGTTAGTATTACATTCTGTTAGGAAACATATAAGCAAATTCCCTGCCCTGGCGATGTTACCCATTGTTTAAAGTATCAGCCAGCACAAAGAAGGGTCTCAGCTCCAATTCCTGGTCAAAGACAGGAACTGTACCTGGATTACAGGTTTGATCCCAGGGAAAGGGTGGTGCAGGAGGCAATCAGTCAATGCTTCTTTCTCTCTATACCCCCCCACCCTTCTCACCTAAATATCCTTAGGTGAGGATTAACAACAACAAAAGAGTACATTGGCTGAATAAATGTGGTACATAATACTTGTAGCAGCCTTGGAAGATTCAACATAGTGGACTCTCAGTAAATATCAAGGAATGAATCAGTAGATCAAGGGTCAAAAGTAATTTGCCATACTGTTTGGTTCATTTATTCATTCATTGCTTCATTCATTCAGCAAGTATTCTGTGGGAGTACAGACCCCGGTAATTCAGTCACAAAACACAGTCTATTAGATTAATTTTTACAAATTCCAAAAAAGGTAAAAGTAGTATGAGTTTTTAAGAAAAAGGACACTGTTACAAGGTTCTAAACTTGGATGATTTGACCTAGTTTAGATCTAAAGTAAATAAATGTATATATTGCATATGTATGTATATTAGTAAGTGCATTGAAAAAATTAGGTTGGACCTATGCCAAATCTAACTGGCTGTTGGTTGTAAAGACATTATGTGTGATTTAATACTCTCTACATGACATCTCTGTATTATTTGGAATTTTCTCACAAAAAGCTCTGGCAATCAGGTAAAGGAATAGAGCTGTATATTTCTTAAGTTCAGATAAATAGCTTTCGCACTATTTTGGTGATTCTCAAAAGGTTGGGGAAAGAAGGGTGAATCTGCATGCTTGAGAGGGGAAAAAAGTGGTAGAGCTAGAACTACTGTGATGGGCAGAATTCTCAGTGGCCCAGCCCCCAAGATTCCCCTAGTGCATTTACCTCCCAATTACTGATCAATCACTAACCTAGACATTGCTGTCTAGAGGCTTTTCTGAACTCATTATGTTGGTAATCAGTTCACTTTAAATTAGAGAGATCATTATAAGTGGACCTGACCTAATCAGGTGAGCACCTCAACAAGTCAGAGAGATTGAAGCAGAAGACACTTGTGCTTGCCTTCAAGGAGCAAATGACCATGTGAACTGCCCTGTGACAAGGCCCTGAGAGTAGCCTCTAGGGCTGAGAGCAGCCTCACCACCAGCCAGAAAGGAGATGGGGACCCAGACGTACAGATACTGAGTCCTGCCAAAAACCATTGAGCTCGCAGAGGACTCCAGCCCTCGGATGCGGTCACAGCCATGGCCCACACCTTGGTTTCAGCCTCATGAGACCCACACCCAGACTCCTGACCCACAGGAACTGAGATAATAAATCTGTGTTGTTTTAAGTAAGTTTGTGATAATTTGTTATTTTGGGAATCAAAATTGCTTGTCACCTGCCACCTGGTATACTTGTCTCCAACCTGATACCTAGTAATTAAAAAAAAAAAAAATGTTTTTGCTTAGAAATGCTCTACTGTCTTCTGGAACTAGATAATTAATAAAACTTGTGTCCAGGACAACTATATTTCATTAATATCCTCTTGCCCAGAAACCTTTTTTTCTCTCATCAATGCAAAGCAACTCTACAATTACCTTTAAAACATTGACCTTTCTAGAAATACATGTATCAGTCTTTCCTGGCAGGTAGGACTGCTATGGCCACGGGCATTTTCTGCCCTCTCCCAGCAGCAGCCTTCTCTGCAGAGCATGTGTGGAATGTTCTGTGCATGAAACTCTCCAACAGGTGGGCTGTGATCAGCCTTAAACCTGGCAATGGTACTCCACCTCACTGCGTATAAGAACCATCTGAAGAACTTTAAAAGCACTGATTCCCAGGCTCTCACCCCAGACCTCCTAGTATTGAATCAGAATTTCTGGGGTTTGGCCAAAACAGCAGTTTCAAAAAGCTCCCAGGTGGTCCTAATGTGCTGTGAGTATGAGAAACTGCGGGCGCTTAGAGAGGACTTCTCCATTGTCGGGTGCAATGCAAGCCCCTGTCTTATGAGATGCTGGTTCAGTCCAGCAGGCCTGGGGCAGACTTGAGATCGGATTTCTAGCTCCCAGGGATGCCGATCTGCTGGGTGTGGCTGTGCTCTGAGTAGTGAGGCCTATGGGCTGGCTTTTCCAGTCATGTGCTCCAGACAGGAGTCTTCCCTCTGCTGCTGCTTCTGCCCTCCTCCCCTTTTCCTCTTTTTCTCTCCCCTCTCCTCCCTGGATGTTATTCTTCCTAGGATCCTCCTCATTCTCTTGTAGTTATCATAATTTGGGTCAAAATTTAAAGTCGTATTCTGAGGAATAGTCTTAAACTCTTTACATAAAGTCTGGACTCTTCACACAAGTGAATAATTATTCATTTTAAATAAGGAAATTCACATTAATTATTAACTTGTAATGGCCAGTTATTTTTCATTTCTGTAAACCCCCAACCAAGATAGAACTTAAGAATTTTTACTTAGAGGAGAGAAAACTACCTCACAGACTGCAGTTGGTGTGGAACTGATGGTTTGCCTGCCCTCCTTTAGAGTACGAAGCGGAGCTGCCCGCCTTTCCAGAGGAGTACAGAATCCAGCCAGAAGCCGTGATTTCCGTGAGTCCTGCACACACACCCCTCCCCCCCCCCCCCCCCCCCCCCGCAGCCATAAAGGAAAGCTCTCAGCTGAAAACATTGCTGGTAGCTAGGGACTGTCACACAGTATCGAGGAAAAGATACTGGAGCTAGAACCAGGAACATTATGCCAGAATATATAGCTTTGCTTTTCAAATTAACCATTATTTTTTTTAAGTTTCCTATTACTTTATTTATTGATTGATTGATTGATTGATTATGGTATCACATAATTGTCCTAATCCCCCCAATCCCATCCCAAATACCTCCCTACATATACCCTCACACACACACACACACCCCCCTTGTCCATGGCCACTTCCCAGACCCATATGCATGCACACAAGTCCTTTGGTTGATCTCTTTCCCTTTACCCCCATCCTCCCCTACTTTCCCTCTGCGGTTTGAAAGTCTGTTTGGTGCTTCTCTTTCTCTGAGTCTGTTTTGGTTGTTTTTTTTTTTGTTTTTTTGTGTGTGTTTTTTTAAATAAATTTTTATTGTTCATATTATTACAAATGTTTCTTTCCCCCCTCCCCTCCATTGCTCTCTTCCATCAGGTTCCCACCCCACCCTCTGCCCTTTCCCCACCCCCCATTGTCCTCATCCATAGGTGCACAGTTTATGTTCAGACTCTTCCCACATCCCCCTCTTCCCTGTTCCCCAAGAATCGTCAATTCACTCCCCTTCCATACCTCCTATTCTATTATGTTCAACAGTTAATATTGTTCATCAGATTTTTTTTTAATTTCCTTGGTTTTTAGAATCACTTGTTAATATTACGCATTTATTGTTCATAATTTTTATCTTTATTTACTTTCTCTTCTGAAAGAACCCCCTTCAGCAATTCATATAATTCTGGTTTGGCAGTGATGAACTCCTTTAGCTTTTTTTTATTAGTGAAGCTCTTTATCTGACCTTCGATTCTGAGTGATAGCTTTGCTGGATAGATTATCTTTGGCTGTAGGTTCTTACTACTCATCACCTTGAATATTTCTTGCCATTCCCGTCTGGCCTGCATGGTTTCTGTTGAGAAATCAGCTGACAATCGTATAGGTGCTCCTTTATAGGTAACTACCTGCTTTGCTCTTGCTGCTTTTAATATTCTCTCTTTGTCTTTTGCTCTTGGAATTTTAATTATGATGTGTCTTGGTGTGGTCCTCTTTGGATTCCTTTTGTTTGGAGTTCTGTGCGCTTCCTGGACTTGTAAGTCTAATTTTTTCACCAGGTGGGGGAAGTTTTCTGTCACTATTTCTTTCAGTATGTTTTTGATATCTTGCTCTCTCTCATCTTCTGGGATGCTCATAATTCTGATGTTGGTTCGCTTGAAGTTGTCCCAGAGGTTTCTTACATTAACTTCAATTTTCTGGATTCTCTTGCCTTCTAGCATCTGTGGAGGAGTGTCTTCTGTCTCTTTATGTTCCAACTCTTTGACTTGATTCTTGTGATCTTCCATTCTGTTTTTAGGACTCTGTATAATATTTTTTATTTCAGTCAATGTATTCTTTATTTATTGTTGATTCCTTATTAATTCTAGTTGATCCCATTTCATATCCTCATAAGTCTTATCCATCTTTTCTAGGAAATTCTTGACAAACCTTATAAGCATAGATTTGAACTCTATATCCAGTCGCTTTTTGTCCTCCATTTCTTTCGTTTGTGATCTATTTCGTCTCGGCATTTTCGCAGCTTTCCTGAGTTGGTAGCCTTAAAAGTCTCTGTGTTCTGCTTGCATGGGGTGGGGTTTCAGGGTGGAGCCTACAGCTTTGGCTTCCATCAGCCCCGCCCTATGTGGGTCCTTCAGTACTTGTTGCAAGCACCTCTGAGAGAAAGGTGCCCTCGATTTTCGCCTGCTGCCAAACAGTCTAGGCACTCCCCCAATGAGCCCGGTATTGGGGTTCAGTTCAGTTGGAAGTGGGGTTGGAGGTGGCGTTCAGAGCAGACTGGAGCCCCTGTCTCCTTCCCGCAAGGGCAGTCCCGCGGCACAGCCAACCGTCCCTTCTCTGCGCGCAATGTGCGCACCGCCGGGACCTCATTTAGCCGCTCCCCCGGGGTTCCGCCTTACAGCCCAGCTCCCTCTGATGAGCCTGGGTCCCCGGCGTCTGGTCTAGAACTGGGGTTCAGAGCAGTCGGTACTGGGGCTCAGCACAGTCAGATCTTTTATCTCCTTCCCTCCAGGGAACACCAGCCAGGCACTCAGCCTCCCTCCTCTCCGCATGCGCCGCGTGTCTCCGTACCTTAGGCTTTTACAGCTCCTCCGCTCTTCCTTCTGGTTTTCTCCTTGCTTCTCGTTGTAGAATTTCCAGTCAGTCGACTTTCCTATAGTTCTGGGTAATGTCCATTTTATATTTTAGTTGTATTTTATTGAAATTGTTGTGTGTGGCTGCAGCTAGGTGTTTACCTGTCAGCAATCTTGGAACAACCCCCTCTCCGAGTCTGTTTTTGTTCATCAGTCTATGTTGTTCATCATTTCCTCTAGATGTGTGAGATCTTGTGATCTAAGAAATACCCTTGTAAGAACCTAAACTGAGAAAAGCCATAATGGTTATGCTGAGAGGCAAATGAACCAGTCTGTAGTGAGTTCCTTTCTGGGCCAACAGTTCTTTTGAGTCCCAATTTCAATGTCAAACAGTTCCTTATGTGTAGATGTCAGCCATGCTATTTCAGATCTGGTTGGTGGACAAATGGTGGTGATGCAGGTCCGACCGTCTCTGGTTTGGTCCTGGACATCCTTCAACAACACGCAGCTGCTGTCTGCTGGTATGGTGAGGTGTCGTCAGCATCTTCCATCTCTGAATTGTTTCTCTTCTCTCTTCATGGCTGGAGCACTTTTGTCTATTCCTCTCTGATACAGGATTCCAGATGGTCTTGGAGTTGTTTTCTGAAAATATACAAACATATTCTCGACCAAAAGTTAATAAAGGGATATTTTCTATAAATTTGACTTGGGATCCTTTCCCCCCCCATGGCTTGTTTTGACACCATGTGTGTATTTTCATGGGTATTTTTCTGTTAGCATTTCCAAGGAAGGTTAATTTTCTAAAGTACAAATTTTTTAGATGTAAATTATTTGCAGGATATTTTTCCTTACATGATATTCTTCCACTGCCCCCCCCTTTTTAAATTTAAATAATAGGAGACTTTTGGAAATTTTATAATGTAGTCTTGATAGCTTTTACATTTTAATTATTTGGGATAAACTATGACTGCTTTAAGTTCATTACATGTTACTCAATTTTACCATGAGACGCTCTGCCAATAAGAATTTTTGTTAACACATTAGGAACAGTTTTTTTGTACAGTACAATCAGTTTTTCTAGAATATTCATTTATTTCCATTAACCAATTTAATTTCCTCTGAGAAATTGGCTACTATTCAACTGTCAAACTCAACACTCTAGCAATAATCTTATTTACCATGTGTGTATTAGTGGAACTGATTATTTGCCTTCTTGAGAAGGGCCTGAGCATTCCTGGTACTAGGCTGGATTTAGATATTAAAAACCCTCTTTTCCATACCATGGGTACCAGACCTCTCAAAGAAGTCTTGTTGCAGTGAGAGGGCAGCTGCTGTCAGCCAAGTCTCTGTCTGTTACCTGGTTCCCGATTTGAACTGTGCATGGGAAGCGAAGCAGCCATGGGGGCAGGAGACCTCCCTCAGAAGAGGTGAAGGATCAGGCGCCTGCCATGTTGCAGAGGGGTGGGGGGTGGTAAGGGTCTGTGCCCCACCTCTGTTGACCCCCAAGTTCTCTCCTGATGGCCCCTCTGCAACTGTGCCTATCTTAGGTTGTTCCTTCCCTGAGGAATCTTTCCTATCTCTGGCTAACCAGCCATCCTCTGGGGCCAAGCAGGGTGATGTGAGATTTGGTCTGTCTCCTTGGTAGCCTATGCGCCCATGGGCTCCACGCCCAGCACCTGCCTTGGGGACCCTCACCTGCTGGTGAGGCCCAGGCGCTGATCTCATATTTTTGGGAACCCATGTTTCTTCTATAGAGAGGGTCCAGCTCACCCCACTGGGCAGGAGAGAGATCCATGGTACCAGCCACCATGGTGCTTCAGCCTTGGCATAAGCTGAAAGGTCAGGTAACAGTTGTGGTCACCTGGATCATGAGAAGAGGGTCATTTTTGGCCAAAAGGGCAAGACCGGCCAATATAGAATGCTCAGGTGCCTTCCCAGTGGGCCCTCTGCACAATGGAAGCAATGAAGTCCTTTCATGTTGTTTTTAAATTGCTGCCAGACATTCAAAGGATTGGTTTGTAAGTTTGTTTGGGATAATTGTACAATATGCTGTTGTAATTCTAAAATATCTAGAGATGTGTTACCTTTGTCTTCAAGCACCAAAATATACACACATATATATGTATATATGTATATATATATATGTATATATGTATATATATATATATATAAAATGATTTTTTTATTGATACCCCATGGTGCAAAGTACTATTATATGTAATGGGGATAACCCAAGTCTGGGAAAAATTATAATGACCTTGTAGAATAATATCATGTAAGGATAATCTTTGCTCTAGGCCATGGAAATTCCATTTTAAACTGGCTGTCAATTTTTTTTTGTATAGACAAGGTATTTGTTACATTTTCTCCACCTCTCCCAGGAGGAAGTAGTGATGGTCCCTTCCTTTGGTGTACTCACAAACAAGAAACCTTTCTTTACTTTTACACACAAAGGATCAGTGGTTTAATTTTGTGTCATACAGAATGGCAGCTGGGTGCTGACCCCTATGTAATTATACTTCTTTGTCCCACCCATGGTCCTCCTGGATGACCAAGGTGTTTGGTATCATCAGTGACTACTTTGGGCAGGAGGCTCAGCCCAGATAAGGGCTCCCACCCATGGAGGATCAGGAACATAAGTCCAGAAATACTTACCCAATAGCCCCAGGTTGTATTACCATACAGCTGCTGACTGCTAGCATGGCAGTAAAGGCGTTCTCAGGTGTTTATCAGTCTGTGCCGTTCATTATATTCCATAAATGAGTGAGATCAAGTGATGTTTATCTTTCTCTGCCTGGCTTATTTCACTTAGCATAATGCTCTCCATTTCCATCTATGTTGTTGCAAATGGTAGGAACTCTTTTTTACGCAGCGTAGTATTCCATTGAGTAGATGTACCATAGTTTTTTAATCCATTCATCTGCTGATGGGCATTTAGGCTGTTTCCAGATCTTAGCTATGTTGAATTGAGCTGCTATGAACATAGGGGTGCATATATCCTTTCTGATTCATGTTTCTAGTTTCTTAGGATATATTCCTAGAAGTGGAATCATTGGGTCAAATGGGAGTTCCATTTTTAGTTTTTAAAGGAAACTCCATACTGTTCTCCACAGTGGCTGCACCAGTCTTCATTCCCACCAGCAGTGTAAAAGAGTTCCTTTTTCTCCGCATCCTCATCAACATTTGTCATTTGCTGATTTGTTGATGATAGCCATTCTGACTGGTGTAAAATGGTACCACATTGTTGTTTTGATTTGCATCTCTAATGATTAATGACTTTGAGCATGTTTTCATATGTGTCTTGGCCTTCCTTCTGTCTTCTTTCGAAAAGTGTCTATTTAGCTCAGTTGCCCATTTTTTGATTGGGTTATCTTCTTTTTGTTAAGTTGTATGAGTTCTCTGTAAATTTTGGAGATTAAACCCTTATCATTGATATCGTTGGCAAATATGTTCTCCCGTGTAGTGGGGTTTCTTGTTGTTTTATTAATGGTTTCCTTTGCTGTGAAAAAACTTTTTATTTTGATGTAGTTGCATTTGTTTATTTTCTTTTTAGCTTCCATTGCCCTAGGATTAGTATCAGTGAACAAGTTCTTTTGGCATATGTCTGAGATTTTCTTGCCTATGGATTCCTCTAGTATTTTTATGGTTTCCCATCTTATGTTCAAGTCCTGTATCCACTTTGAGTTTATTTTTGTGTATGGTGTTAGTTGGAGGTCTAATTTCATTTTTTTTGCATGTATCTGTTCAAATTCCCAGCACCATTTGTTGAATAGACTGTCTTGACTCCATTGTATGTTCATGCCTCCTTTGTCAAATATTATTTGAGCATAGTGGTTTGGGTCAATATCTGGATTCTCTATTCTATTCCATTGATCTGTCTGTCTGTTCTTGTGCCAGTACCAGGCTGTTTTGAGAACAGTGGCTTTGTAATACAGCTTGAAATCTGGTATTGAAATCCCTCCTACTTTACTCTTCTTTCTCAGGATTGCTTTGGCTATTTGGGGACTTTTTTTATTCCAGATAAATTTTTGGAGTGTTCTTTCTAGGTCTATGAAATATGCTGTTGATATTTTAATGGGGAGTGCATTAAATCTATAGATTGCTTTGGGTAGTATGGACATTTTAATGATGTTGATTCTACCAATCCATGAACATGGTATGTTCTTCCATCTGTTTACATCTTTCTCTATCTCTTTTTTCAGTGTCATGTAGTTTTCTGCGTATAGTCTTTTACCTCCTTAGTTAAGTATTCCTAAGTATCTTAATTTTTTTGGTGCTATGTCCAGTAAATGGGATTCTTTTTTTAGTCTCTCTTTCTGTAAGTTCATTATTGGTGTATAGAAATGCTCCATAGATTTATTGGCTTTGATTTTGTATCCTGCTACCTTGCCAAATTCATTTATTAAGTCTAATAATTTTTTGATGGAGTCTTTAGGGTTTTCTATGTACAGTATCATGTCATCTGCGAATAAGGACAGTTTTACTTCTTTTCCAATATGGATGCCTTTTATTTCTTCTTCATGTCTGATCGCTATGGCTAGTACTTCCAGCACTATGTTGAACAGGGGTCGTGAGAGTGGGCATCCCTGTCTTGTCCCTGTTCTTAGAGGAAATGGCTTTAGTTTTTGCCCATTGAGTATGATGTTGGCTGTGGGTTTGTCATATATGGCTTTTATTATGTTGAGGTATGATCCTTCTATTCCTACCTTGCTCAGAGTTTTTCTCAAGAAAGGGTGTTGGATTTTGTCAAATGCTTTTTCTGCATCAATAGATATGACTATGTGATTTTTATCTCTCAATTTGTTTATGTGATATATCATGTTTATTGATTTGCGAATATTGTACCATCCTTGCATCCCTGGGAAAAAACCTACTTGGTCATGGTGTATGATCTTTCTTATGTACTGCTGTATTTGATTTGCTAGAATTTTATTGAGGATTTTGGCATCTATGTTCATGAGGGATATTGGCCTGTAATTCTCTTTCATTGTGTTGTCTTTATCTGATTTTGGTATTAGGGTGATGTTGGCTTCATAGAAGGAGCTTGGAAGTGTTCCTTCCTCTTGAATTTTCTGGAATAGTCTGAGGAGGATAGGTTTTAGTTCTTCCTTGAATGTTTGGTAAAACTCCCCTGTGAAGCCATCTGGCCCTGGGCTTTTGTTTGCTGGAAGCTTTATGATGACTGCTTCAATTTCATCCATAGTTATCAGCCTATTGAGATTTTTAGTATCTTCTTAAGTTTTGGAAGTTTGTATTTTTCTAGGAATGTGTCCATTTCCTCCAGGTTATCTAGTTTATTAGAATAGGGTTGTTCATAGTATTTTGTAACAACCTTTGTATTTCTGTGGGGTCTGTTGTTATTTCACCTCTTTCATTTCTGATTTTGTTTATTTGGTTCCTCTCTCTTTCCTTTTTGGTGAGCCTGGCTAGAGGTTCATCAATCTTTTTTAGACTTTCAAAGAACCAGCTCTTGGTTTTATTGTTTCTTTGGTCTCTATGTCATTCATTTTTGCTCTGATCTTTATTATTTCCTTCCTTCTGCTCACTGTGGGCTTTTCTTGTTGCTCTCTTTCTAATTCTTTGAGTTGTTGGGTTAGATTATTTATTAATCCTTTTTGTTTTTTTGTTTTTTTGAGGTAGGCCTGTAAAGCTATACACTTCGCTCTCAGGACTGCTTTCAATGTGTCCCATAGGACTTGCAATGTTGTGTTTTTATTGTCATTAGTCTCCAGGATGTTTTTAATTTCTTCTTTGATCCCATTGATAACCCAATCATTGTTTAGTAGCATGCTATTCAGTTTCCAGGTGTTTGAATTTTTTGGAATGTTTTTATTGTAGTTCATTTCTAATATGCCATTGTGATCTGAGAAAATGCTTGATATGATTTTAATCTATTTGAATTTGGGGAGACTTTGCTTGTTATTCAATAATGTGGTCTATTTTTGAGAATGCTCCATGAGCTCTTGAGAAGAACGTATATTCCTTGGCTTTGGGGTGAAATTCTCTGAAGATGTCAATTAGGTCCATCTGGTTTAGTGTATCATTTAGGATTGCTGTTTCTTTGCTGATTTTTTGTCCAGAGGATTTATCCATTGATGTCAGTGGTATATTAAATCCCCTACTATGATTGTATTGATGTTGATCTCTCCCTTGATATCTTCCAGGAGATTTTTTATGTATTTGGGTGTTCCTGCATTAGGTGCGTATATGTTTACCAGAGTTATATCTTATTGCTGAATTGCTTCCTTTAGTATTATATAGTGGCCTGCCTTATCACTTGTTACGGCCTTTACTTTGAGGTCTATTTTATCTGATATAAGTATCGCAACCCCAGCTTTTTTCTCGTTTCTGTTTGTCTGAAAAATGTTTTTCCATCCCTACACTTTCAGTCTGTGTGAATCCTTTGCTCTAAGGTGGGTTTCTTGTAGACAGCAGATATATAAGTCATCTTTTCTTATCCATTTAGCTACCCTCTGTCTTTTTACTGGTGCATTTAATCCATTTACGTTTAATGTTACTATTGATAAATACCTGTTTGTTGTCATATTTACCCTTAGTGTCTGTGTATCTGCTTGTCTTTCTCTATCTTCTTTTTACAGCAGTCCCTTCAGCATTTCTTGCATTGCTGGCTTGGTAGTGATAAACTCTTTTAGCCTTTTTTTGTCTGTGAAGCTTCTGATTCCACCTTCAATTTTGAATGATACCTTGCTGGGTATAGTATTCTTGGGTTCAATCCCTTGTTTTGCATCACTTTGTATATTTCATTCCATTCCCTTCTGGCCTGGTGTGTTTCTATTGAGAAATCAGTTGATATTCTAATAGGAGATCCCTTGTACGTAACTTTCTGTCTCTCTCTTGCAGCCTTTAGCATTCTTGCTTTGTCATTGATGTTTGTGAATTTAATTATGATGTGTCTTGGTGTCAGTCCTTTGGGGTTCAACTTGTTTGGGATTCTCTGTACTTCTTGGACTTGGATAGATTTTTTTCTTGCCAATATCAGGGAAGTTTTCTGTCATTATTTCTTCCAGGAAGTTCTCTATTCCTTCCTTCTCTTCCTCTCCTTCTTTTATCTCTATTATTCTAATGTTTTGTTTTGTGTTGTTCCACAGCTCCCTTAGGCTCTCCTCTTGCTTTTTAAGTCTTCTTTCCAGTTGCTGCTGTGTTTGTGTGTTTTTTACTACCTTGTCTTCTACTTTGCTGATGCGGTCCTCAGCCTCTTCTAGTCTACTCTTTAAGCCTTCCATTGTGTTTTTTATTGCAGCTATGTCGTACTTCATCACCTCTTGGTTTCTTTTCATGTTGGTGACATTTTCATTCAGCTCCTTGTAATTTTCCTTGAGTTGTGTTTAATTGTCATTGAGTTGTGTGCCGTTTAAACATCCTTATAGCCATTACTCTGAATTCTGTCTCTGATAAGCTGCTGGCCTCAAATTCGTTTAACTTCCTTTCTGGTGATTCCTCGTTTTCTTTCCTTTGGGGATTACTTTTTTTATCTTCCCATGTTTTCCTGTAATGCTTTAATTATAGATTCACTTGCTTTGCTGCTCAGGTTTTTTGGGGGATGGTGCTACTAGCGTAATCTCTCAGTTTTCCTGTGTTTGTTAATCTAGTGTAGCTTCCTACTTGAGCTATTTGGATTGTCTTAGTGTAGGCCTGCGAGCTAGATAGGCACAAATGTGGTGTCTAGGAGTCAGCCACTGTTTGGGGGAGAGACCCAATTTTTGCTTTCCTGCATCCTTAATTGTAATCACACTTGCCCTGCGGGACTCACAGTATGTCCTAGGAACTGTCTGCTGGGGTGTTGGGGCTCAGGTGACCTGCTTTTTGGAAAGACGTGACTGTGTTGCCTGGGGTTCTGCAGTTGTGGGGTGGGCAGATCCAGCTTTTGCTGTTGTGCCTATGGTGGATAGGCCCTTACATCCAGTGGCAGTTCACAGGAGCACCCTTGGTGCGTTTGTCAGTGAGCACACCGAAGGACTCTGAAGGGCTCTGGCAGTGTAGTTGTGCAATTGAGGTGCCTATGGTCGGTATCCAGACTAAGTGAATACAAAGCCTCTACTGCTGGGGAGGAGTGCGCTCCCTACTTGTTCAAGATCGCCCCAAAGAGGAGCTCACAGTGGTTCCCACTAGCGCGCTGTGGTTAGTTGTGCTCAGTATGCCAGGTTGCCAGGATGTTGAGCTCTCAGGGTGCAGAACTTCGATATACTCCGAGGGGTCTGTTGAACAGCTAGGGTGAATGTCTCAAACCTCCAGGAAGAAGGAATTCAGAATTTCCACTGTGGGGCCATGCCACCCAGACAGCACAGAAACACACCTTTGGGTGCTTTCAGCGACTCCCTGCTGCCACCCAAGGAGATACCCAGAAGTGGGAGTAAAGTTTCCAGGCTTGCCTATGGGACGGGGAATGCGTAAGTCCCTGTCTGCACCGAAACATACCCTCGGGTGTTTTCAGCCTCTCCCCTCTACTGCCCAACAAGACACCCGCTAGCAGTAGTAAGGTGTTCAGGCCTGTCTATGTGATGAATGCACGCATCCCAGCCCATACATAAACACAACCTCGGGTGCTTTCTCCCTCTCCAAAGCGCTGTCTAAGGAGATACCCGCTAGCAGGAGTAGATTGTTCAGGCCTGCCTATGGAAGGGGGAGCGCGTGCACCCCTGTCTGCCCAGAAACACACCCTTGGGTATTTTTGGCTTCTCTCCCATGCCGCCTTAGGAGACGCCCCACAAGTAAAGAGTTCTGGGCTTGTGCGCTAGTACGTGGACTTGGAGACGCCTGGCAAGCCCAGTAAAATGTTTCAGGTTTGCGCACAAATGCGCACTGCCTGGAGACGCCCGGCTAGCTAGCCAAATAAAGAGATCCAGATGCACGGCTTGTAGACTGCCTGGCTAAACGGGTAAAGAGTTCTGGGTTGGCACGCAAACACACACTGCCTGGAGATGGCTCAGCTAGCTAAGTAAAAAGTTCCCGGCTGGTGAGCAAATGCGCACTGCCTGAAGATGTCCGGGTTGCCAAGTAAAGAGTTCCAGGCTGGTGCACAGGTGTGCCCTGCCTGGAGAGTGCGGCTTGCTGAGCGAAGAGTTCTGGGCTTGAGCGAATCCGCAGTTTGGCTGTTGTGGAGGAGGAGTTTTACTTCAGCTGTGAAATGGTGTGTCTTTGGAGATTAAGATCCCAGTGTCCTCGGGTCTGCAGCTGGGGTCGCAGGACACTGGCTAGAGTGTGTGCTGGGCCGAGGGGCAGCTCCAAGGCCTATCTTGTTGGTGATGTTCAAGACGGCGTGGGCTCCGTGCTGGAGTCCCGCCGTCCAGGGAGTGCCGGATAGCGGTGATAGTCTCTCCTGGTCCAGGGGAGGCTGTCGTCCAGCTCCTGCTGCTCCAGCGTGATTTAACTTTCCCTCACTCACTTATACACACCCCATGCACTTCCACACACACTCCTTTTGTACTCTTACTCACTTCCTCTCTCTCAGCTCTGTCCTGCTAGTCGCCATCTTTCTCCACAAGCCCAATTTTTTAAAAAAATCTTTTACCACCTGCATGGCGCCCTGAGTAATCTACTCCTTCCAAGGCTGTTTTAAAAAATTGTTTCTAGAAAATCCATTGGAAAGGAGAGTTGGATAGAAAATGCTGCTGTGAGCCTAGCTTCACACATATTGAGGGGGCAGGAGCAAACAGAGGGAAATGTGGGCAGCAGACCAGTGGCGCCCCAGCCAGATTTTCACTTCACGCTCTTATTCATTATCATCCCCTTTTCATCCTCACCCTCTGGGAGGATGAAGCCCTCGGGAATCCTGGTGGAAAGATGGACTCCCATCTGCCCAGGTTCAGGTGGTGGGTTTGTTACGCCCAGACTTCGTGATCCCCAAGGACCACCAGGGAGCCGAGTCTGATGCAATAAACAAAAGAGCCTTTTCCATGCTAGCATGGGCTCTGTCCCACTCACGCCGGCAGCATGGCGGAAGAGAGCGAATTTTGCCCAGTCCAGGGGTTTTACTCCATTCGGTGGTGATGTCACTGCCTCAGCTAACCCTGATTGGTTTGGTGAGGGCTAGGGTTCAGTTACAGAATGGAGGATAACTCCGCCCTGCCCCACAGTGGAGTCAGGAGCCCATCCTCGCCCCGCCCTGCCCTCTTGGGTTCTGGGGTGCTGCTTCCCCTCTCTTACCTGACAAATCTAATTCCTGTTTCTTCTGGAAATGTCGGCACATCTCTCATCCACAGTGGTCCTCATATTCTCCTCTCTGTTAGAGGGTATTCTTTGTTTGCCATTTATATGTCTCATGAGGGAAGAAATCTAAGACTTGTGCTCAATATGCCCCCTAGAACCTAAAGTCTGATGCAAAATTGTATTCCTGTCTTAGGTTACAAAAGAAAATGTAATTATTTAAGCTATTTCTATGAATTGATTTTTCCCACCCCCACTAGGTTTCACCGATGGAAGAAAGCCTTTTCCGTGGCTTCAGTGCAGAGCACCATTACCCATTTCCTCATTGGGCCACAGACTCACACATACCTTGCACTCAAATCAAATCGGAAACAATTGATCCCAAAACCTGTAAGTAAGGCATATTTCCTCTTTCCTAGTTTGGGGTTTATAATATTGCAAAACCACAAGGTGGGGTTGGGATGGACATACAGACCTCAGAGAGACTATGTAAATAACAAATCTGTTCTTGTTTTCATTATTAAAAGAAGTAGCCTTTTTTCATTGATTTATCTTTAAGGTTGAAATCTTACCTAGTAATAGACAAACATGTAAATTGACTATACCTCGCTATGCTACCAGCCTATCGGGAGTGATATGCAAATTAACCTAACAAAGATGGCAGCTAATTTGCATACACCCTGCAAAGTGCTGGGGCCAGATGCTTGCATTGTTGCCATTGTGACAACACAGGGTTCTGCCTCCCCCGCCCCAACTACCCCTCCACCACCACCACCACCACCCATCTCTCAGGGCTTCTGGGCAGTGTGGGAAGGTGGGGCTAGAGCAGAAAGTGGCTGCTCTGGGGCGGGAGTGGAAAGGGGCTAGGCCGGAGTGGAAAGGTGGTGCTGGCAGCCAGGGAAAGGAAAGCCCATTCTAGCACAAATCTTCCTGCATTGGGCTTCTAGTATAATGGTAAATAACTAGCATACTCTGATTCTGTTAAATACAGATGGGCAAAAATGTGAAAAGTAGAAGAAAATACAATGATGCCCTGCTTTGGGGGTTGAAGCCAGAGATATAGATCTGCTGCCTGCGCCCCACTTCCTCTGGGCCCCCCGGGGTCAGGGCCTCTCCAACTGCTTTGTTCTGTTTTCTCTGCTTGTCACCTTGGCAACCAGCGCCTAATGACCATGCCATGGGGCTCTATCCACTGTACCCTCTGTTCCTCTCTGACTTTAGTTCCCCCCTTGTCCTGTGCTCATTTCCCCAGCCTCACTGTTGCCCTGGCCCTGTGTAGTGCCTGGCTTGAGCCCTCACTGGACAACAGAGGGGCCCAACTCAGCAGCCTGAGTAATACTGAAGGCCATGTTATTTCCTAGACGGTTCTTTTTCTGGTTCAGAAGCAAATGTTCCTCCCAGATTAACTTGGTTGTAAACTCTGAGAAAGAAGACACCTACCGTGTTTCCCTGAAAATAAGACCTAGCGCATGGAAAGATAAGACATCCCCTGAAAATAAGACCTAGCGCAACTTTGGGAGAAAAAATTAACATAAGACACTGTCTTATTTTCAGGGAAACAGGGTACTAAAAGGGTTCCTAGTAACTAACAGGGCTCAAATGATAAAAAGCAGAGTCCAGCAGCCATTGCTAAACAGAGGCCTTTCACCCAAGCCATGCTTTAAGGAGAAGATTGCACTGAACTGTCTACCTGCACTGTTTCTGCTAACCCTTATAAAGGAGTCCCTGGAACCTATTTCAATCCATAGCATTGAAGCTTTCCCTGTCCAACTGGAGTTGTGTAGCTCCCACCAACCAGACCAGCTCTATTCTGACCAATCAGGACAGTGCTTTTTGAACCAATCAAATGATAAGGATTTGGATCCCTCATTTGCATGAGGACAGACCAGTTAGGGACTAGGGTCTGGGACTTCTGTCTATAGAAGCCCTCTGGCTCTAAGAGTCCACTTTCCCTTTACACAGAATGCTGAGTGTCCCCAGCTGAGTTGAGTGCAGAGCAGTGCAGAGCAGATGCGTGCAGAGCAGAGCTATCTAACCAGAAAGGGGCCTGGCCCCAGGGTGCCCCACAGCTATGCTGCATCACGATTGTTTTGCACTGAATAAACTTTCTTTCTTCACTACACTCTCAAGGACCATCACGGTGACAGTCGACCATGACCATGGACCATCAGTTGACAGCCCTTTGGAATCTTCAGCTGGGCATCTTATTGTTTGTTTTAGGTCCCCCCAAAGAATATTTGGAAACGTTCATCTTTCCAGTTCTACTTCCCGGTATAGCGAGCCTGCTTCACCAGGCAAAGAAAGAAAAATGTTTTGAGGTCAGTGGTTTTATTTCTTTACTAGAGGCCCAGTGCACAACATTCATGCACTGGGATGGGGATGGGGTACAGTCTGGGACCCATTGGGGGATGTCTGACTACCGGCTTAGGCCCACCCGGCTTAAGTAATACTGACCTCAGACATCCCCCAATGGGTCTTTAGCTCTGCTGCTGAGGGGAGAGAGGCTCCCGCCACTGCTGCTGCACTTGCCAGTCATGAGCCCGGCTTCTGTAGGAGAGCACTGACCACCAGGGGGCAGCTCCTGTGTTGAGTGTCTGCACCCTGGTGGTCAGTGCTTGTCATAGTGACCGGTTGTTCCACCGTTCAGTCAATTTGCATATTAGCCTTTTACTTTATACATTCATTTTTATCATATGATAACTCATTACCTCAATATCATCAAGTGGTTGTTCTCCAAATGACCTTTTGAGAGTGAGAGCCTATGATTGGGGTCACTCAGCTCTAGCCCAGCATGGGATTGTGCACACACATACCCTGCCCTCTGCTGGCGACTGGTTCTTGAGGGTTACTTGCCAGGTTTCTTGGGCCTGCTCTCCAGTTTGTTACTCCTTTGCTTTTCTCACGCACTGGATTCATCAGCCCACCTCTAGCCTCTTCTCCATCCCCTTCATGCCAGATGCCATGCATGGACCTTGCTTCAGGAGAGGCCTGCACAGCAAGCACTCATGCACACTAGTCACTGTCCCACTGCAGCCATCACCTTCTGAGTCAAGTCCCCATCTTGGTACAGCCCCACATAAATACCCTTAGAGACTCCCTCTTTTTGCCATGTGACAGGACACACTGAGTGTGTGTTCCCTGCACTTTTAGAATACTAGAGTTTTGGGTGACCCACATGGAAAGAATAAAAGAGCAACAATGATACCTTAAAAAAATGGCAGTAACCATAGTGCCACCCCAATCCGTTTGATGGCCCCAGGGCCTTTAAAGCAATCCCGAAAATGGTGTCACCACGTGGTTGCCCCTCAGCATAGGCTCTCTGTATGACCAGAAGGGGATCCTGCACTGATGGGCTTGTAACTGAGGAGACACTACTTTGGTATTATTTTAAAAGAAATGCTTAGTTCTGAGACATGAGTGAATTCAAAGGGAACCTCCATCCTACCTCATTCCCCTGACTTGCCATCACAGACCGGGTCCTGATGAAACCAGAGAAGACCAGGAACAGACCCCCTTTTGACTAACAGCTGGGGGTGCTCTGCTCAAGGAGGGTAAACAGACTGCTCCAGGCCTTTGGGCTCCCTTCACCTGCACATTCACTGCCGCTGTGATGACAGTGCTGGTGTTGTGGGGTCGAACCCTTGGTTCAAATTAAGACCACCAGAGGCTGATGATTGATTTAAAAAAAAAAAAAAAAAAAAAAAAGCAGGCAAGAATTTATTGAAAAACTGGCCAGGACGGCCACAACAGCACCACATACAGGTGGACTCCACAGGGCCGCACTGTTCCAGGGGTAGGCAGTCCTTTTTAAAGGTTCAAACCACAGGAATTTTCTTTTGTTCTAAATTCTAAAGGCTGGGAACATTGGAATGTGGCCTTATCTTGCAGAAGCAGAACTCAGTGGTTAATCTCTAAAGGTTATCTATAAATGTTATCTACAGTTTCTACCCCTAAAGCTACTGAGTCAGTGGGAATCAATCTTCTGTATTTATGGTCCCAGGCAGAGGAAAATTACCTTAGCCTCCAGGTCTCCACCTGAAAGCTGAGGTAAATATCATGTGTTTACTCAGGTGCAGGAGCCAGACCAGAGGGGTTAAAAATTCAAACAGCAGTCTTTTTTTTTTCTTTTCTTTTTTTAAATATATTTTATTGATTTTATACAGAGAGGAAGGGAGAGAGACAGAGAGTCAGAAACATCGATGAGAGAGAGTCATCAATCAGCTGCCTCTTGCACACCCCCCACTGGGGATATGCCCGCAACCAAGGTACATGCCCTTGATTGGAATCGAACCCAGGACCCTTCAGTCCCCAAGCCGATGCTCTATCCATTGAGCCAAACTGGTCCCGGCCAAACAGCAGTCTTTACCAAAGTATGGTTGCTACTATATTTCACTGGGAGAAGTGCTACAGGAGCCATCTCCCTGAGCACTGGTCAGGTCATCTCATTTTCTCTTCCCAGCACCCTCTAAGCCAGAGCCCCTTCACATCAATGCCCTGATAGGAAGAAGGCCCCTGGAACTCAGGAAGTTGAACATTACCTACATTAGCCCACCTAGTGATCCAGGAAGCACATCTTCAACCAAGGCCAGGTGATACTGGGCCTGGGCTTTCGTCCCTCCCAGTAATGGGAGGTGGAGGCTGTCCACGAGAAAATCCTGGGTTATTTTCATAGCCACTTTCTGGAGGACAGATAGCAAGTTTTCTTAAGTTATAAAATCTAAACTGCTTTTAATTCTAATGTATTTTTTATTTGCTCATTTGGCTTTCCCTGACAACTTAAATCTTGTCCTCTACTTAAATTGACCTTCCTCTACCCTGTGGTGTTAACAGGGGTTGAGTGTGGCCAGATGAGTGGGAGTGAGGCTGGAGGCCAAGCACAGAGCTCTCAGTCTGGCCTGCCATTGTCCAGTGGCCTTGCCTCTGGCTTTAGGACCTACTGCTAAATAAGGGAGACCTCACAAATCACATTTCAGGGAACTTTTATTTTAATCTTGCTATTAACCAAAGTATGTTCAGTGTGTTGTTCCTTTTATTGGACCTCCCAAAGGATGGAATGCAATAATTAAACAATAAAATGAGCACAAGCGAATAACTTTTGTTTGCATGTGTTTAAAAATATTTTAAAACAGCTGAAACCGGTTTGGCTCAGTGGTAGAGCGTCGGTCTGTGGACTGAGGAGTCCCAGGTTTGATTCCAATCAAGGGCATGTACATTGGTTGCGGGCACATCCCTGGGAGGGGGTGTGCAAGAGGCAGCTGGTCTATGTTTCTCTCTCATCGACGTTTCTCACTCTCTATCTCTCTCCCTCTCTGTGGAAAATCAATAAAAAATATATTTTAAAAAATATTTTAAAACAGATTAAATCATCCAAGTTCAGTTCTATTCAGGAAATGTTAATAAGCCCTACTGTGTGCTAATCACAGGGTCAGGCCTGGGGCACAGAAGGAACAAAATACAGCCCTGCCCTCCAGAAAACCATCTGGTAGTGAAGGACAATGGTGAACAAAGGCTGTTTTTAACTTTTTGTCCTCTGAAATAAGAATAGCTATGGCAAAACAACTGGAGTGGCTCTACTTGAAATTCACTTCTAGACCATAAGGCAGCTCTATATAATTGCATAGCTTTTATGCAAGTGTACTTAGCTGTGATTCTTCTCATTTTTTTGTTTTATTAATATTTTTAAATTTAATAAATATTTATTGTTCAGATTATTACAGTTGTTTCTCCTTCCTTCCCCCCAATAGCTCCCCTCCACCCAATTCCCATCCCACTCTCAGCCCTTACCTCCCTGACACTGTCCTCATCCATAGGTGTACAATTTTTGCCAAGTCTCTTCCCACAACTACTTTCCCCCTGAGAATTATCAATCCACTCCCTTTCTTTGTCCCTGATTCTATTATATTCACCAGTCTATTCTGTTCCTCAGATTTTTTATTCACTTGATTCTTAGGTTCATTTGTTGATAGATATGTATTTGTTGTTCATAATTTTTATATTTACTTTTTTCTTCTTCTTCCTCTTCTTAAGAATACCTTTCAGCATTTCATATAATACTGGTTTGGTGGTGATGAACTCCTTTAGCTTTTTCTTATGTGTGAAGCTCTTTATCTGACCTTCAATTCTGAATGATAACTTTGCTGGGTAGAGCAAATCTTGATTATAGGTTCTTGCTATTCATCACTTTGAATATTTCTTGCCACTCCTTTCTGGCCTGCATAGTTTCTGTTAAAAAGTCAGTTGACAATCATATGGGTGCTCCCTTGTAGGTAACTGTTTTTCTTTTGCTGCTTTTAACATTTTCTCTTTGTCTTTTGCCCTTGGTATTTTCTTTATGGTGTTTCTTGGTGTGGTCCTCTTTGGATTCCTTTTGTTTGGGGTTCTCTGAGCTTCCTGGACTTGTAAGTCTATTTCTTTTGCCAGGTGGGGTAAGTTTTCAGTCATTATTTCTTCAAATAGGTTCTCAGTACCTTGCTCTCTCTCTTCTTCTGGCACCCCCATAATTCTGATGTTGGTAAGCTTGAAGTTGTCCCAGAGACTTCTTTCACTATCTTCAAATTTTTGGATTCTTTTTTCTTTTTGTTTTCCCCTTGAGTATTTTTTGCTTCTTTGTATTTCAAATCTTTGACTTGATTCTTACATTCCTCTAGTCTGCTGTTGGGTCTCTGTATAATATTTTTATTTCAGTCACTGTATGTTTAACTTCTAATTGGTCCTTTTTCATATCTTCAAGTGTCTCATTGAATTTATTGGCCTTTTCTAGGAAATACTTGAAAAACCTTATAACTGTGGTTTTGAACTCTATATCATTTGTTTTTCTCCATTTCTTTTGTTTGTGATCTGTTTTGTTTTTGTTTTTTTGTCTCCGCATTTTCACTGCTTCCCTGAGTTGGTAGGGTGGCTTTGTGTGCTAGGTATCCTATATGGCCCAATGTGTCAGCCTCCCAGTTACCTGAGGTGGACACTCTTGTTGCACCTCTTTGTGGACTGTGTGTACAGCCTTGTTGTAATTAAATCTTGATTGTTGTTGGTGTCACTGAGAGGAGTTGATCTCCAGGCCAATTGGCTATGAGGACCCGCTGTATCTATAATGGAATAACTGCTGTGATGGAGACACACTTATGGGGTAGGACTTGTTTCAGTGGGGCTTTGGTGCTCACTGAGTCTGCCTCTTGAATGTGTCACTTACGAATGTGAGTAGTTGAAATCTGGTGTCATCTTATACTGACCACTAGATACACTAGCTTCTGGATCTCTAATGGTGTGCAGATCAGCTACTGTCTGAGGCCACCCTGCAGGAGCTACAGAGAACTACAGTTTTCTCCTCTTTGCTTGGGATTTGGCAGTTTTGGAGCAGTCTGACCAGAGCTACAGTTTGTTAGGTTAAGCTGGATAAGGCAGGCCATTTATATGCAAAAGCCACTGCGTGGATGTTGGGTAGGTTTGTAGATTGTGCGGGGTTGGGTCTCGGAGTCACTAGGCTAGGGTATGGCAAACAGCGATGGCTGCCAGTCAGCTATCCCTGTGTTTCCGCATTTCCAAGTCCCCATGTCCTGCGTCCCAGTGCAGTAAACAATGATTTCTGGGCACACCTCTGCAAGTAAGCCACCCTCACTTTCTGACCCGATGTCAGACAGTCCAGCTTCTTTCTGTAGGAGTTTGAGTCCCCAGCGTCTCCACAGAAACTGGAGTTCAGAGTAATCAGGAGCTTGTCTCCTTTCAGGTTGAAAGAAGCAGCTCATCCAGAAGCCCACTAGCAGTCCGATTTGTGCGCCTCCGTACTCAGCTTTTCAGCGCTGTGCATGTCTCAATGTTCTTTCCTCTTTCCACTCAGCCAGCTTTCCCGTGGTCTTGGGTAATAGACATTTTGTCTTTTAGTTGTGGTTTTGAAATTATTGTACGAGGCAGCAGTTTATGTGTTTACCTATGCTACCATCTTGGTTTCTTCTGATTCTTCTCATTTATAACCCTTCCAATGACACAAAAATCAGCTAAAGGGCAGTGTTGAAGATTTCACAATGACCCTGGCTGGCATGGCTCAGTGGTTGAGCTTTGACCCATGAGCCAGGAGGTTATGATTCAATTCCCAGTAAGGGCACATGCCTGGGTTGTGGGTTGGGGGCTTGATTCCCACTGGGGGTGTATGCAGGATGCAGCCAATCAATGATTCTCTCTCACCATTGATGTTTCTAGCTCTTTCTCCCTCTGCCTTCCTCTCTTAAATCAATTCAAATATTTTTAAACAATGATTTTTAAAAAAATATTTTACATTGAGGGTTGTATATCTAATGTCAATAATTTCTTAACAAGGGGGTAAAAAGAGTTTTAGCCTCTAGGCAATGGTAAAATGCTTTGAAAGAATCACAAAAATTTCTATTTGTATTGGAGATTAATGGGGGTCCTTGTGAGAACTCTTATTTCCTCTTTGGCCTCCCACAGATATGCTGCCTTTTGGACTAATGAAAGTGGTCTGAACTCTAGGGATGCAGGGTACTTGCATGGGACATTCAGGTTTAAATGATCAAGGAATGTAGAAAATGTGGCTCATTAGAAGGGTTAAATTTGCAAGAATTAATAAACTTTAAAGACAGCCAGGCACACTGGAGTTCAAAATTGACTCTTCCCTTTCAGAATGCCCTAGACAATCTCTTTGCCTATTAAAGGAATAATGCAAGTGCTCCTGTGACTAGGAGGAAGAGGGTACATATTTAGTGATGCTCATGGCATCACAATGGGATGTAACTGTCCTGCCACAGTCCCTCCAGGCTGGGCTGGTCAGTTCAGTATTTTGAATACTACCCATAGGCAAGATGGGTGAATTACCATTAACATATTTTATTTCCTGACTTAGGATTTCTTAACTAAATCTGATTTTCTCCTTTCCATATTTTCCCATCCTACATTCCATCCTGACCCAACTCTGGCATGTAGTCTTATGTTATTTTTGAAGGCTTCTAATTATACTAGTGGCTCTATGCACAAAATTCATGCACATTAAAAGGGAATTCATTAAAAGAAATATTTCAATATTGCTATTTCCCCTTTCTCTAAAATAGAAGTGTCAGAGATGAAAGGATATTAGTAAAATATATATGAAAATAATATATAAATTTATTAATAAATTGGCCAGGGATGCAGGCAGGCAGCTTCACCTAAGTGCTGGGCAGGGACACACACTGGCAGTGCCATGTCTCAGGTCAGGGATACAGACAGGCAGTGTCACATCCCTAGCCATGGGTGCACGCAGGCAGCATCACGTCAGCACAGGGTATGGACACATGCAGGCAGCGTCATGTTAGCGCTGGGCAGGTCTACACATGCCTCTGCTAGGAGCTGCCTGCATACACCTCCAATGGGGCCTCCCTGGGCCGGGCTGTGCAGAGGCCTTCCTAGTGATGACAATCCCTGCCCACCCTGTCCTGCTGTGTATACCACCTGCCAAGCAGTTGTGATATTATGGTGTCCCAGACAATTTGCGTATTCCTCTATTATTACATAGGATTACTGACATCTCAACATTTGTCAGACCCAAGTAGCACTCCTATTATCCAGATATGCACACAGCCTTGCATTTTCTTGATTCAGTTGGAAATACATGCTTAAACTGAATGTTAACTGGCTAGAATTAATAACTCAGCCTTCTTGTCTGTCTCCACAACTGGACTTCAAATGGCTATAATACAGCAGCATAGTTCATTACTTATTGGGGCCATTTAAATTCTCTTGCACGAGAGAACAAAAATGGTGACATAGGTAAATATCTGTACTCGCCGCCTCCCACAACCACATAAAAATTATGACTAAACTACAGAACAACCATCATTCAGAACCATCTGATATCTGGATGATTGAAGTCTCACAACTATATATATAAAGAATAAAGCACACTGAAACCCATAGGAGGGGCAGAATGTGCTGTTTTTTGTTTAATTGGGAGGCCACCTGTGAAGAACAAGAGGGTCCCAGCTCAGGGTTCCAGTGTTGAAAAGATAAGTCCCTGTAACTACAGGCTATAAAAACCCATGGGATTGTGGCTGAGTGACACTAAGGCAGCTGGAGATTGAGGCAGTCTCTCTTAAAGGGCCAGTGCATGAACTTCCTACTTCCTCTGAACTCCATTGCCAGGTGACAGCATTGGGGGTACCAGGGACAGATGGACAGGAACTGGCATCAGGGTAGGAACTCTGAGGCAACTTTTTCCCAAATTGGGTTGGTCGCAGGGGTCATTGTTCCTGTGATAGGACCTCCCCTCTCCCAGAACTGACTGAAAGCCATATCTGAGTTTCCATTAGCATGCCCCAACTTATCAACAAAAGGCCCAAGACCCAGCACTAGCAGCAGTCTGCCTTGCTTCTCAGAAGGGCCTCACCAGGACATCTGCAAGCCCAATATAAGTATCAGCCATCTGCAGATCCCTCTGTAGCTCTTGCCAAGTGGCCCAGGCAGTGGCTGACTTTGCACCTCTCAGGAGGCCACAGACCCAGTGAACCTGGTGGACAGATTCAGATCATAGCAGATTACAACTCTACATATCCACAAGTGACACACTCAAGAGGCAGACTCAGTGAGCATCAAAGCCCCACTGAAGCAAGTCCTGCTCCATGGGGTCTTTCCTGCATATCAGCTCTTTCACTGTAGGCACAGCTGGTCCTCACAGCTAATTGGTCTGGAGGCCACTTCCTCCCAGTGGTGCCAATAGCAATCAAGTCTCAACTACAAGACTGTGCACATAGCCCACATAGCCCCTAGAGTGTATAGCTCAGGGGAATGGAGAGTCGAAGCCATTGGGCCCTGCAGGACACCTACTACACAAAGCTACTCTACCAATTCCAGGAGACATAGCTGCTCTACCTAATGCATAGAAACAGGGAAGCAGACAAAATGTGGAGACAAAACATTACAAATGAAAGAAGTGGAAGCAAGCAAACTACTGGATACAGAGTTCAAAATCATCATTATCATGTTACCCAAGGCTCTTCATGAGACCATCAGAGGTCTTAATAAGAATGCCAAAGACATGAAAAAACAAACAAACAAACAAACAAAAAAACCCACAAAAAAACAGGCAGAAATTAAACCTATCCTAATTGAAATAAAGAATAATTTACAGGAATTCAAGAATAGAATAGAGCAGAGGATTCCAAGAATCAAATCAACAATTTGGAATATGAGGAAAACACCCAAGCGGAAGAATAAAAAGAAAAACAAATCTAGAAATATGAAGGTAGTGTAAGGAGTCTCTGGAACAACTTCTGATGTACCAACATTCACATCATAGGAGTGCCAGAATGGGAGGAGAGAGAGCAAGATATTAAAAAACTGTTTGAAGAAATGACAGAAAACTTTCCCTACTTGGTGAAAGAGACTTACAAATCCATGAAGTGCAGAGTCCCAAACAAGAGGATTCCAAAGAGGACCACACCAAGACACATCATAATTAAAATGCCAAGAGCAAAAGACAGAGAATCTTAAAAACAGCAAGAGAAAAGCAGTAATCTATAAGGTAGAGCCCATATGACTGTCAACCTGATTTCTAAATAGAAACTTTGCAGGCCAGAAGGGAGTGGCAAGAAATATTCAAAGTGATGAAAGCAAGGACCTACAACCAAGATTACTCTACCAAGCAAAGCTCTCATTTAGAATTGAAGGTCAGATAAAGAACTACCCAGACAAGAAAAAGCTAGAAGAGTTCACCACCACCAAAACAGTATTATATGAAATGTTGAAAGGTAATCTTTAAGAAGAGGAAGAAGGAGGAGAAGGAGAAAAGATAAAAAATATGAATAATAAAATTGTAATGAATACATATCAACAATTGAATCTAAAAATAAAAAAACAAGGAATCTAATGAACAAAATAAACTGAATAATATAGAATCAGAGGCATACAAATGTGGAACAGACCGATGAATCTCAGAAGGAAGGGGGGAGGGGAAGAGATTAGCTATGAACACAGTAGGGTGGTGAAGGCCTGAGGCAGGGTGGGAACTAGGTAGAGGGGAACAAAGGGCACTGGGGGTGAGGGGAGGGGACAACTCTAATACACTGTACAATAAAGATTTTAAAATAAAAAACCAAAAATTTTGTAACAGATGTCACATTCAAATACCAATCTTGTTTAATTAAGATAAACTCACTATTAAGAAACAAGGACTGAGGAAACCAAGATGTCTGCATACCGTGATTCCCCAAAAATAAGACATCCTCCAAACATAAGACCTATTTACAGGTTTCCTTCTGAGTAAAATATAAGGCATCCCCCCAAAAATAAGCTCCCCCTAGGCTAAACATGAGAGATTTGGTCCACTGCTTCTGAAAGAAATGGAGTCACAAGAAATTCACCAGGAAATTCAGGAATTGGATTGTTATGATGATGTTCCAGAAGATGATGACATGATTGTCATTGAATAAATGAGTAAATTCTTGATACTGTAGGATTCACAGTTTGTCTGGTTTGTGTTGACAACTACCATACTACCGAACCGTATACAGGTAATAAATTTCCTTTATTTTCATTTAACAATAAATGTGTACCGTATTCTTCTTCATGGAAAAATAAGACATCCCCTGAAAATAAGACCTAGCTCATCTTTGGGAGCAAAAATTAATATCAAACACTTTCTTATTTGGGGAGAAACAGGGTAGTTAAACGCCTAACTGCAGCCTCTTACAACAATTTCAAAAAATACAACTAAAATATAAAGTGGACATTATCCAGAACTACAGGAAAGTTGACTGACTGGAAATTCTACAACGAGAAGGAAAGAGAAAACCAGAAGGAAAATCAGAGGAGCTATAAAAGCCTAAAGTACGGAGACACGGTGCACAAGTGGGGAGAGGACGGAGCCGGAGAGGAGGGGCGGCTGAGTGCCTGGTTGGCGTTCCCTAGGGGGAAGGAGATAAAAGCTCTGAACTGTGCTGAACTCCCATTCCCACTGCATTGAACCCCAATTCTGGGTGAAACCCTGGGGTCCAGGCTCAGGGAGCAGCGAAAGGCAGAGCCCCGGAGTCTTGCACATTGTGCGCAGGGACTGTTGACTGTGCCATTGGATTGCCCTAGGGGGAAGGAGACAAAAGCTTTGGACTGTGCTGAGCCCCAGTTCCGACTGCACTGAACCCCAGTTCTAGACCAGACCCTGGGGACTCCAGCTCACACAGAGGGAATCTGGGCTGTAAGGTGGAAACTCGGGAGCAGCAAAAGACAGAGACCTGGAGTCACACACATTATGCTCAGAGGACTTCCTGGTGATTTTGCCGCTGGATTACCCTAGTGGGAAGGAGACAAAAGCTCTAGTCTGCTCTGAACACCACTTCCAACTGCACTGAACTGCAGTTCTGGGCTCATTGGGGGAGAAACTAGACTGTCTGGTAGCGGGCAAAACTCAAGGGCACCTTTCTGTCAGAGGTGCTTGCAGTGAGTACCAAAGGACACAGGAACACTGAGACTCAGGAACCTCATAGGGTGGGCTGACAGGAAGCCAAGGCTGTAGGCTCCACCCTGAAACTCCGTCCCATCCAAGCTGAGACAGAGACTTTTGAATAACGTTGTCTTCCAGCATAGACACAGCTGATCCCCACAGCCAATTGGCCTGGAGGTCAGTTCCTCCCAGTGATACCAACAACAATTAAGACTTAACTACAAAAGACTGTACACACAGTCCACAAAGGGGTGCACCAAGAGAGTCCACCTCAGATAACTAGAAGACTGACCCACTGAACCATATAGGACACCTTAACACACAAAGCCAACCTACCAACTCAGGGAAGCAGCAAAAATGCCGAGATAAGAAATAGATCACAAACAAAAGGAATGGAGGACAAAAAGCGACTGGATATAGAGTTCAAAACTAGGCTTATAAGGTTTTTCAAGAGTTTCTTAGAAAAGGCTGATAAAATAAATGAGACCTATGAGGATATGAAAATGGATCAACTAGAAATAAAGAATACATTGTCTGAAATAAAAAAAATATTATACAGAGTCCTAAAAACAGAATGGAAGATCGCAAGAATCAAGTAAAAGATTTGGAACACAAAGACCAGAGGACATTACTCCTCAGAAGCAAGAAGACAAGAGAATCCAGAAAGTTGAAGATAGTGTAAGAAACCTCTGGGACAACTTCAAGTGAACCAACATGAGAAGAGAGAGAACAAGATACCGAAAATATACTGAAAGAAATAGCGACAGAAAACTTCCCCCACCTGGTGGAAGAAATAGACTTACAAGTACAGAAAGCTCACAGAACCCCACAAAAGGAATCCCACAAGAGGACCACACGAAAACATATCATAATTAAAATTCCAAGAGCAAAAGACAAAGAGAGAATATTAAAAGCAGCAAGAGAAAAGCAGGTAGTTACTTATAAAGGAGCACCCATACAATTGTCAGCTGATTTCTCAACAGAAACCATGCAGGCCAGACGGAAATGGCAAGAAATATTCAAGGTGATGAATAGCAAGAACCTACAGCCAAAAACACTCTACCCAGCAAATCTATCACTCAGAATCTAAGGCCAGATAAAGAGCTTCACAAATAAAAAAAAGCTAAAGGAGTTCATCACTGCCAAACCAGAATTATATGAATTGCTGAAGGGGGTTCTTTAGGAAGAAGAAGAAAATAAAGATAAAAATTATGAACAACAAATATGTAACTATCAACAAGTGAATCTAAAAACCAAGTGAATTAAAAAAAAACCTGATGAACAATATTAACTGTTGAATATAATAGAATCAGAGTTATGGAAGGGGAGTTGGACTGATGATTCTCAGGGAAAAGAGGAGTGGGGGGTGCAAGAAGAGACTGAACATAAACTGTGCACTTCTGGGTGAAGACAATGGGGGTTGGGGAAAGGGCAGAGGGTGGGGTGAGAACCTGGTGGAGGGGGGGAAAAAGAACTTTTGTAACAATATAAACAATAAAGATTTATTTTAAAAAATAAAAATAAAAATAAAAAAGAAACAAGGACTGCACTTCACATTTGGTGATTCAGAATCCTTCCAGAAAACTTCCCTGTACATGTTCTATGGCTAGTGGAATCTCAGACGCACAGGTAATAAGAATGCTACTCTGGACAGAGCAAGAACATTGCAGACTGGGGGTTTCAGAGCAGGGAGGACAGCCAGTTGTACACCTACTGCAGGAAAGCATGGCTGAGGCAAACTGGAGGCTTTTGCTCTTGGGATGGCAAAGGACAAGTGGATAACACAATTCAAATACTTCTGTAACACTGAGACGGCCGGAGTATGACTAGGGGCTCTGGGAAGCCTCTAACAGTTAATTCACCAAGCATTAGTATCATGTGGCTTTAGGTGTTGTTTTTAAACCACACAATAAAGAAAAACTTTTTTTACTAAATAAATAATTAATTAATTGAAAGCATTTATATTAAGTTGCTAAAGAATAATTGCTCATTTATATTTATCCCTCTAGCCATTTTTTTTCTTGCCCTCTTCATTTTGTTTTGCGATATGACAGAGCCCCAATACTACATAGGAGTACCCACTAAATATTTGTTGGATAAATGAATGAATATGGTTCTTTAAAAGTTAGGCAGTTAAGTTTGAGAACACTTGTCAGTTTGCCATGGTGATTACATAAGAGGCAACTTCCTGCCTGTCCTTGCAGTGTCCGGATTGGAAGTAGGCTGGGTAGGCTGCACAGGTCTTTTGGAGCCAGAGCAGAGAAAGGAGTAAATCCTCAGGATTGAGACTGGAACTCAAGAACAATCGTTTCCAGCACTTTTAGGCCCTCCTCAAGCCCTGCAGCTGCAGACACTCATGGAATCCTGCGGGGATTCTCCGGTGGGTGCTTTTCTTAGCACCATACAGAAGAGAGCTATGCAGCCCCAAGGCTGAGCACGCCATGATTCACAGCAAGCAGCCTGGTTCCTGAATCCAGAAGTTTGATCACTAGACCATGTTGCAGATTTGCCTAAGGGCTTGCCAAAGCAGAGACCAGATTCTGACTGGAAAGAGGTCTGGGGCTGTGCAGGAGAGAAGTGAGAAGCACCAGGGGGCAAGCCTTCATTTAGGTTGTCCTATAAGTACATGACACTCCAGAAAGATAAGGGAATATAGCAAAGGGACGGGGGGAGAGGCACTGCCTGACTATTGTGCTGTAGAGCATGTGGCCTGGTGTACACATGCCTGGCGAGTGTGTTTGTGTCTGCACACATGCATGGGAGGGGCTTGGGCAGTACCTGGCCTCAGAATCAGATCCATCATAAACACAATGTGGTTTTCATTTTGATTCATTTAATAACCTGATTTTTTAAGTTTATGTCATTTTTAATTTGCCATTTTGTTATTTTAATATTATAAATTGTATTCCAATTAGTTTCATAAAGATCCTAACCAAATATAGGGTGTTCCCCAAAAATGCAAACACACTTTAACAGCTGATAGCTCAATTTTGAAAATGAAATTTATTTTTTTTCTGATGCACCATTTCCGGAGGTACTGCAATGCCGGGACGATGCATGGATGGAGTAAGTTCCTATTCTATCTCTCTATTCCAAAAATACATTTAATATAATGTACCCGTGGGCCATGAGTTGACATGCTTGGTATAGACTGACTTATGTATCATATATACAGCTCTTTTCAAGTTTTTGTAATGACTCAGGACGGCCAAATTCAGTGGCCTATTCCAGGGACAGAAAAGAAAGTGGGCCAGAAGCAGAGCGCACATGCAAGGGATATGGGAGGGGCGGTCCTGCAGCAGCCACATTATGGGTTGGTTAGCCAGCTGTTGGGACCAAAGTACTTTTTAGTGCCCTTCTTACTATCCTAAAATGAAAAGCTGCGATAACATTGCCTGTTTGCCAGTTGCCGAGTTGCTGTGTTGTGTGACAAACTACATGAACATTCCATGACTTCAGACAACAGTGACATATTATCTCTATGGCTGACTGGGCAGTTCTGCTGTTGGTCTCATCTTGACTCACTCCTGTGGCTGCATTTGGCTGGTGACTGGCAAGAGGGGGAAGTCCAGTCGCTTCACTCCCATGTCGGGCCTTGGTGCTGGCTCAAGGTCGCCATGTGCCCTTGTCCTGCCGAGGCCAGACTTGTGTCTTCACAGCCTGGTGTTTCAGAACCCCAAAAGCATCATTTCCACACAGTCCATTGGTACAAACAGCTCACAAGGCCAGGAGGTGACAAAGCACTTCAGTGAGGTCTAGACTCCTAGAAGTAGCAGCAAGGTCACATGTAAAGGGGTTAGGAGGTACAGTTAATCAGGGGCCACCATCATCATCATCATCTGTCTATATAGGAACTTCAAAAATATATACAGTGGTCATTTACATTTTAGTGGACTATCACATAAATGAGAAGTAAAATAAAAGTCAATATACAGATGCATAAAACCCTAATTTGTAAATAGACCGAATGGCAGAACAAGTGCACAACCAAACAACTGGTCATTATGCCATGTGCTGACAACCAGGAGATGCGCATAGAATATGGCTGGCGTCGGCCGAGGCAGAATGATGGAGCAGGTGACTGGGGGCGCCAGACCAAGGCATCAGGGCAAGACTCTGGCAGTTACTGAAAATTCTTTGCTCCCGCATACCTTGGCCCTGCCAGGCACTTGCACTTGCTGCCGGCCCTTTGTGCTGGCACTGATCACTTGACGCTGTCAGAGAGTGTGAGCAGCACCTGTTGGCCTTGATCATCCCTGAGAGCTTCCCCACCTCCTCCTGTTCCTGAGGGGCAATCGGGGCAGCTGTTGCTACTGCCATCCACTGGCGCCGGCACCAATTGCTCTGTGCTGTCAGCTTGTGGGAATGGCAGCAGCAGGAGTGGGGCTGTCAGCAGACAGGAACGGGTACTGCAGCAGGAGGGGTTGGGTGGAGTTGTGGAGGATGGACCGAGACCCACCCCTGTGTCCACAGAAGCCTCGAGGTCCACAGTTCCTTTCTTTTTTTAAAAAATTAAATTATTATCTGTGTACATATCTTACCATGGGCCCCCCCCCCACTCCCATACATGCCCTCCCTCCCTACAGTTTTGTGTCCATTGGTTGTACTTACATGCATGCATACAAGTCCTTCGGTTGATCTCTTATCTCCCCCAGAACTCCCTTCCCTCCCTGCTGTAATTTGACAGTCTGCTTGTTGCTTTACTGTTTCTATATCTATCTATTGGTTCATCAGTTTATAATGTTCCTTATTATCCATAAATGAGTGAGGTCATGTGGTGTTTCTCTTTCATTGAGTGGCTTATTTCACTCAGTATGATGTTCTCCAATTCCAACCAGATGGCTGCAAATAATAAGAATTCCTTCTTTTTTATGGCAGCATAGTATTCCATTGTGTAGATGTACCATGGTTTTTTGATCCAATCATCCGCTGACAGGAAACTAGGCTGTTCCCAATCCTACCTATTTTAAATTGGTAGAACATAGCTGCTATGAACATAGTGCTGCATATATCCTTTCTGATTGGTGTTTCTAGTTCTTTGGAATATATTTCTAGGAGTGGGATTACTGGGTCAAATGGGATATATTTCGTTGGAATATATTTCTAGGAGTGGGATTACTGGGTCAAATGGGAGATCCATTTTCAGTTTTTTGAGGAAACTCCATACTGTTCTCCACAGTGGTTGCACCAGTCTGCATTCCCATCATCAGTGC
Source organism: Nyctalus aviator (assembly GCA_036971965.1). Taxonomy (NCBI): domain Eukaryota; kingdom Metazoa; phylum Chordata; class Mammalia; order Chiroptera; family Vespertilionidae; genus Nyctalus; species Nyctalus aviator. The sequence continues at coordinate 290,456 of CM072926.1, forward strand.
AAAAGAGTTTCTTTTTCTCCGTATCCTCGCCAACACTTGTTGTTTGTTGATTTGTTGATGTTGGCCATTCTGACAGGTGTGAGATGGTACCGCATTGTTGTTTTGATTTGCATCTCTCAGATAATTAGTGACTTTGAGCATGTTTTCGTATACCTCTTGGTCTTCCTTCTTTCTTATTTTGAGAAGATTCTATTTAGGTCCATTTTCCATTTTTTTAATTTCTCATTTATCTTTTATTAAGTTGTATAAGCTGTCTGGAGATGTTGGAGATTAAACCTTTATCAGTGATAACATTTGCAAATATGTTCTCCCATACGGTGGGCTTTCTTCTTGTTTTGTTGATGGTTTCTTTTGCTGTAAAAAAAAAAACTTTTTTTTCTTTAAATATATTTTTATTGATTTTGTACAGAGAGGAAGGGAGAGAGATAGAGAGTTAGGAACATCAATGAGAGAGAGTCATCGATCAGCTGCCTCTTTCACACCCCCTACTGGGGATATGCCCGCAACCAAGGTACATGCCCTTGACTGGAATCGAACCCGGGACCTTTCAGTCCCCAAGCCGACACTCTATCCATTGAGCCAAACCGGTTTCGGCTGTAAAAAAGCTTTTTATTTTGATGTAGTCCCATTTGTTTATTTTCTCTTTAGCTTCCATTGCCCTAAGGGCAGTATTTGTGAAGTTCTTTTGGCATATGTCTGAGATTTTGCTGCCTGTGGATGCCTCTAGTATTTTTTATGGTTTCCAGTCTTATATTTAAGTCCTGTATCCATTTTGAGTTTATTTTTGTGTGTGGTGTAAGTTGGTGATCTAGTTTCATTCTTTTGCATGTATCTGTCCAATTTTCCCAACACAGTTTATTGAAGACATTGTCTTGACTCCATTGTATATTCGTGCCTCCTTTGTCAAATATTAATTGAGCATAGTGATTTGGCTTAATATCTGGATTCTCTATTCTATTCCATTGATCTATATGTTTGTTCTTGTGCCAGTACCAGGATGTTTTGAGGACAGTGGTTTTGTAATACAGCTTGAAATCTGGTATTGAGATCCCTCCTACTTTATTCTTCTTTCTCTGGATTGCTGTGGCTATTCGGGGTCTTTTATTGTTCCAAATGAATTTTTGGAGAGTTCTTTCTAGATCAGTGAAATATGCCATTGGAATTTTAATGGGGAGTGCATTGAACCTATAAATTGCTTTGGGAAGTATGGACATTTTGATGATGTTGATTCTACCAATCCACGAACATGGTATGTTCTTCCATCTGTTTACATCTTCCTCTATCTCTTTTTTCAGTGTCATGTAGTTTTCTGCGTATAGGTTTTTTACCTTCTTAGTTAAGTTTATTCCTAAGTATCTTAATTTTTTTGGTGCAATGGTAAATGGGATTTCTTTTTTAGTCTCCGTTTCTGTAAGTTCACTATTGGTGTATAGAAATGCCATAGATTTCTTGGCATTTTGTATCCTGCTACATTGCCGAATTAATTTATTAAATATATTAGTTTGTTAATGGAGTCATTTGGTTTTTTATGTATAATATCATGTCATCTGCAAATAAGGATAACTTTACTTCTTCTTTTCCAATTTGGATGCCCTTTATGTCCTCTTCTTGTCTAATTGCAATAGCTAGAACTTGTTCCTGTCTTGTTTCTGTTCTTAGAGGGAATGGTTTTAGTTTTTGCCCATTGAGTATGATGATGGCTGTGGGATTCTCATATATGGCTTTTATTATGTTGAGGTATGATCCTTGTACTCCCTCCTTGTTGAGAGTTTTTATTAGGAAAGTGTTGGATTTTATCAAATGCTTTTTCTGCATCAATTGATATGACTAGTATGATTTTTATCTTTCAATTTGTTTATGTGATGTATGACGTTTATTGATTTGTGGATATTGCACCATCCTTGCATTCCCAGAATAAATCCTACTTGGTCATGGTGTATTATCTTTGTGATGTTCTGCTGGAACCAATTTGCTAGAATTTTGTTGAGGATTTTGGCATCTATGTTCATGAGGGATATTGGCCTGTAATTCTCTTTCATTGTGTTGTCTTTATCTGGTTTTGGTATTAGGGTGATGCTGGCTTCATAGAAGGAGCTTGGAAGTGTTCCTTCCTCTTGAATTTTTTGGAATAATTTGAGGAATATAATTTTTAGTACTTCCTTGAATGTTTGGTAAAACACTCTAGTGAAGCCATCTGGCCCTGAGCTTTTGTTTGCTGGAAGCTTTTTGATGACTGCTTCAATTTCTTCCCAAGTCTATTGAGATTTTTAGATTCTTCCTGATTGAGTTTTGGAAGATTATATTTTTCTAGGAATATGTCCATTTTCCCCAGGTTCTTCAGTTTCTTGGAATAGAGTTGTTCGTAGTATTTTGTAACAATCTTTTGTATTTCGGCGGGGTCTGTTGTTATTTCACCTCTTTCGTTTCTGATTTTGTTTATTTGAGTTCTCTCTCTTTGCTTCTTGGTGAACCTGGCTAGAGGTTCATCAACCTTGTTTATCCTTTCAAAGAACCAGCTCTTGGTTTTGTTGATCTTTTGTATTGTTTCTTTGGTCTCTACGTCGTTTATCTCTGCTCTGATTTTTATTATTTCCTTCCTTCTGCTTACACTGGGCTTTTCTTGTTGCTCTTTTTCTAACTCTTTGAGTTGAAGATTTAGATAATTTGTTACCATTTTTTAAAAAAATGTATTTTATTGATTTTGTACAGAAAGGAAGGGAGAGAGATAGTTAGAAACATCGATGAGAGAGAGTCATCGATCAGCTGCCTCCTGCACACCCCCCACCAGGGATATGCCCACAACCAAGATACATGCCTTTGTCCGGAATCGAACCCAGGACCTTTCAGTCCCCAAGCCGACGCTCTATCCATTGAGCCAAACCAGTTTTGGCCATTTTTTGTTGTTTTTTTTCAATAGGCTTGTAGGGTTATGAACTTCCCTCTCAAAACTGCTTTTGCTATATTCCATAGATTTGGGGTTGTTATGTTTTCATTGTCATTTGTTGCCAGAATGTTTTTAATTTCTTCTTTGATTTCTCTGGTAACCCAATCCTTCTTTAATAGCATGCTGTTTAGTATCCATGTGTTTGATTTCTTTGGATTATTTTTTTGTAGTTAATTTCCAGTTTTAAGCCACCATGATCTGAGAAGGTGCTTGATATGATTTCTGTCTTCTTGAATTTGAAGAGACTTTGCCTATGTCCCAACATGTGGTCTATCTTTGAAAATGACCCATGTGCACTTGAGAAGAATGTATATTCTGTGGCATTGGGGTGGAATGTTCTGAAGATGTCAATTAATTCCATCTGGTCTAGTGAGTCATTTAGGATTGATATTTCTTTGCTGATTTTTTGTTTAGATGATTTTTCCAAAGGTGACAGTTGGGCATTAAAATCTCCTACTGTGATTGTATTGCTATTAATCTCTCCATTAATGTTCTCCAGCAGTTTTTTGTGTTTTTTTTTAATGTATTTGGGTGCTCCTGTATTGGGTGCATATATGTTTACCAGGGTTGTTTCTTCTTGTTGAATTGCTCTCTTTAATATTATGAAGTGGCCTGCATTATTTCTTGTTATGTCCTTCATTTTGAGATCTAATTTGTCAGATATAAGTATTGCTACCCCAGCTTTTTTTTTCCATTTCTGTTCGCCTGGAAAACCTTTTTCCATCCCTTCACCCTCAGTCTGTGTGTGTCTTTTTTTCTGAAGTGGGTTTCTTATAGACATCAGATATATGGGTCTTGTTTTCTTATCCAATCTGTTATCCTATGTCTTTTGATTGGAGCATTTACTTCATTTACATTTAATGTTATTATTGATAGGTACTCATTTGACACCATTTTTATTCTATACCCCTGTGTTCCTTCTTCACTTCTAATTTCTTTATTTTTATAGTAGACCCTTTAGCATTTCTTGCATTGCTGGTTTGGTGGTGATAAATTCCTTTAGTCTTTTTTTGTCTATGAAGCTCCTGATTTACTTTCAGTTTTTTTAAAAAAAATATATTTTATTGATTTTGTACAGAGAAGAAGGGAGAGAGATAGTTAGAAACATCGATAAGAGAGAGTCATCGATCAGCTGCCTCTTGCACACCCCCTACTGGGGATTTGCCCGCAACCAAGGTACATGGCCTTGACCGGAATCAAACCCGGGACCTTTCAGTCTCTAAGCCAACGCACTATCTATTGAGCCAAACCAGTTTCAGCTCACTTTCAGTCTTGACTGATAGCCTTGCTGGGTACAGTATTCTTGGATTCAGACCCTTCCTTTGCATGACTTTGTATATTTCATCCTATTCCCTTCTCGACTGATGAGTTTCTGTTGAGAAATCAGTTGCTATTTCTGATGGGGGTTCCTTTATATGTAACTTTCTGTCTCTCTCTGGCTGCTTTTAAGATTCTTACTTTGTCGTTGGTGTTTGCCAATTTAATTATAATGTGCCTTCATGTCAGTCTTTTGGGATTCATTTTGCTTGGGACTCTGCAAGCTTCTTGTATTTGTGTGGGTTTTTGTCTTCTCTATCTCAGGGAAGTTTTCTATCATTATTTCTTGAAACAGTTTTTTCATGTCTTTCTCAGTTTCCTTTCCTTCTGGAACCCCTATTATTCTAATATTGTTTTGTTTTGTATTGTCCCAAAGTTCCCTTAGGCTCTCCTCCTGCTTTTTAATTTGTTTTTCTAGAAGCTGCTCTAATTAGGTATTTTTTTTCCCATCTTGTCTTCTAGCTCTTGATGCGGTCCTCTGCTTCTCCTAGTCTAGTTTTGATGCTTTCTATTGAGTTCTTTACAGTAGCAATGTCATTTTTCATTTCTTCTTGGTTCATCTTCATTTCCTCTTGGTTCTTCTTAATTTCCTCTTGGTTCTTACTCACATTGTCAAATTTGTCTTCCATTCTTTTTAGCCATCTTATGATCATTACTCTGAATTCTTGCTCTGGTAGATTGCTTGCCTAACTCATTTACTTCCTTTTCTGGTGATGCCTGCTTTTCTTTCATTTGTGGGCTGTTTCTTTGACTCCCCATGGTCTCTCTTTTCCAGATGTCGGGTTATCTAGATCTCTCTCCTGCGTTGATTTAAAGGCACAAAATACAACACAACCATGTATAACACACAAGGCACTGAACAGAAATGTATTTGCGATATTAATAACCTCCAATAAAGGTGACCACTAGAGAAAGGCAAATTAGGGGATAGGAGAGAAAGAAGAAGAGTAAAAAGAGAAGAGGGAGGGAGAAAAAAAAAGAGATAGGGGGGGAAAGGATGGAGGGAGGAGTGTCAAAATGAAATTGGGAAACAGGGAGAAGAGAGGGGGGGGAGGGAGAGAGAGAGGGAGGGAGAGAAGAAAGAGACTAAGAGAGAAAAGGGGAACAAATTATATATATATATGGGGAGAGAATTTCAATAGAACAACCACTAAGCCCCGCAAATGCTAGCAACAATACCTGGAGAATAATACAAACTACAACACCCACTAATATCCAGCAAAGCAAGGGAAAACAGAAGTAAAAAACAAACAAAAACAAAGCAAATAAAAATGAGGAAATAATGAAAAAATTCGTTTCGTAAGTAAAAGATACAAAAAATGAAAATAAAATAAAAAATAAAAAAAATTAGCAAAAAAGTGTGCAGTTATGAAGGCCATTCACTTCCTCCATTATTCTGTTTGGCATGCCTGTTACTCAGTCTAGACAGTATTGCAGTTCCTTGTGTTCCACTGCACCTCAGTGTTGTAAGCTAGTCCTTAATTTTAAGATGGTGATTCTTAGTTTCTTGGTTTTTGATTAAATAAAACTAATAATAAACACAGTCAGTTTGTACTCCAGCCCCTAGGTGGCAGTGTTTCTGGATTTATGTCCCCATCTTTTTGGCTACTCTAGCCTTCTTTCTCTATGGCACTCAATACAGATTTTGCCTCGGAGCTGAATTCCAGATGGTCTCTCCCTGCTCTGCTTCTTAGCTTCCATAAAAGCAATTTCTCCCTGCCATCTCTCAGGGCCAGCCAATCTGGCTGGTCTCTCCTTTGTAATCAGAAGCAAGGGGTTGCAGGGGAACAAGGCCAGGTGCACAATGGGCCAGTCTGTGCACAATTACAAACAGACTGTATACCTTTCCAACTCTTATATTCTCCCTCCGTGTCTGATCAGAATGGGTTGCTCCCTAGAGATAAGACTCTCTAGGATCACTCCAGACCCAACAGCAGGGGGGGCTTTTGTGGACACAGATTTCCACGGTCCCAGCGTGCACACTTTTGTCTCAGCTCCAGTGGGGGCTGCAGCTTCTGCTGCCACAGCTTCTGCAGCTGCTGCCTCAGCTGCCGGGACCCAGACACCCCACATTATCCCCAGCAAAAGCCAACCTTTCTGTGGAGTCTGCATGTTCACACTGACCGGGGCCTCACAGCTGCTCAGTAGTCTCCACAGTTGTAGTTTTTTCAGATCTCAGATAAGATCCCCAGTTGCAGCTCTGATGTGGTTGTGAGAGGCAGTACAGGTGTTTACCTATGCCGACATCTTTCCTCTTCCCTCAGGACCTTTCAAGGTGCACGAATTCATGAACTGGGCCCCTAATTGTTTATAATATTAGTGCCATGAATTTCATTTTTTAAAGCTCAAGTAAAACTGCATGAGGAGGTATTTAGTTGGCATTTGCTTGCACCTATGCACAGAGTCACCATGAACACAGTAACTACAAAAGGCAGGTTAAACCCTTCAGATACGGTCATTGATATTGTCTGTGGTGATGTGATTTTATGAAATGGTGAGAAATTTAGGGTCTGAATAAAACATAGTTTTTTCTTGATCTACAAGGCAGTTGCTTTTCTGCAAAAAAAAAATCCATATGTGTTAAAACAATGCAAAAAGATATGTATTTACGTATTCAATGGAGCTAGGTTTGTGGCTCAAATTGGATATTTGAGAATATTTCAGTGACAGGGCAGTGTTTTGCTGTTTAGTACTCTCCTGCCCACTGCAGGGATAGAGTAAGTGGCTCAGACATCTAGGCTCCTTTTGGGGGCTGTAAGGGAGTGGGGAGGAGAACCTGTTTCCTTGCCTTTTCCAGCCACTGGAGGCCACCTGAATTCCTCAGTTCCTGGCCCTCTTTTATCTCAAGGTCAGCAATACAGTCGCTTCCACCTCTGCTTCCACTTTCACATCTTTTCTCTGACTTTGGCCCTCCTGCCTCTCTTATAAGGACCCTGTGATTACATCGGGGAGGGTTCTAAATTCAATAGTAGATTCAATAAATTAAGGATGCTGGATTTCCTCATCTCAGCATCCTTAATTTAATCACATCTACAAAGTTCCTTTGCCACATAGGGTGACATATTCATGGACATGGGATTAGGACATGGACGTCTGTGTGGACAATGATCAAGCTTACTATACCCAGAATATGAAAACTAAATGGAAAAACAGTCCAAGGGCCACAGGGCCAGGCAACTCTAAAACAAGCCTGAGATAACAACAGAGGGACCCTGGGAGGGGCACACGGCACCAAGGAAGCTTGTGCACCAAGGAAGGCAGGTGGAGTGGCCTTCCTCGTTTCCTGCCAATTGTCGCCCTGCGGCACATGGGCTCAGTGCATTCGTCCGAGTTTTCAGTAGAAACCCCCAGTCCAACTGTTACCACACACTGTCCCAATTATTTTTTTAAAGATTGGGGACTAAGTGAAAAGGGTGAAGTGATTAAGCAAAAAAAAAAACAAACAAAAAAAAACCTACTTACAGACACAGACAACAATATAGTAATAAACTAAGGGAAAATGAGTGAGGGGACTGGGAGAGGGGGAAGGGGAGATAAATGGTTATGGAAGAAGACTTGACTGGGAGTGGTGAACACCCAATACAGATGATGTATAGTTGTGTATTCTGAAACCTGTGTAATTTGGTTAACCTGTTTCACCACAATCATATATAATAAAGAGGTAATATACAAATTGACCATCACTCCAACACACAAGCTGGTCACCCCCATGTGGTCAAAGATGGCCACCCCATGTGGACACAAGATGGCTGGCAGGGGAGGGCTGTTGGGGGCAATGAGGCCTGCAAAGGAGGGCAGTTGAGGGAACCAGTCCTGCAGGGGAGAGCAGTTGGGGGTGACCAGACCTGCAGAGGAGGGCACTTGGGGGAAACCAGGCCTGCAGGGGAGGAGTGTTAGGGACAAACAGGCCAGCAGGAGAGGGCAGTTGGGGGCAATCAGGCCTGCAGGGGAGGACAATTAGGGGTGAACAGTCTGGCAGGGGAGGGATTTAGGAGCAATCGGGCAAATAGGGGAGCAGTTAGGTGTCCCATCAGGTTGGCAAGGCAGTGGTTAGGGGGTGATTAGGCTGGCAGGCAGAAGCAGTTAGGCAGGCAGGCAGGTGAGTGGTTGGGAGCCAGCAGTCTGGTGGGATCAGGCCTAAATGGGCAGTCAGATATCCTCAAAGGGTTCCAGATTGGAGAGGGTGCATGCTGGGCTGAGGGTGGCACACCCTGCCCCCCATGCACGAAATTCTGGAAGGGTTCTAAATTCAATAGTAGATTCAATAATAAACAAATAAATGACTGTTGACAGTTTATTTAAAAAAGAAGAGTAAACTTAGCATGCCAACACCCTAGAGCAGTGGTCGACAAACTCATTAGTCAACAGAGCCAAATATCAACAGTACATTGGTTGAAATTTCTTATGAGAGCCAAATTTTTTAAACTTAAGTTATATAGGTAGGTACATTGTTATTAAGTAATTAGGGTACTCCTAAGCTGGCCTAAGAGCCATACTCAAGGGGGCAAAGAGCTGCATGTGGCTCGTGAGCCACAGTTTGCCAAGCCCTGCCCTCGTGAGCTAAGTCTCACCTGCTGGTGATCCTGGTTTGTGTTCTTCATTCTGACTTCCTGCCTTGGGCACATCAGGATGACTTGAGGTCCCCTCACACCACATCCCTGGGAATACAGCTACTATAGTCCCCCCTTATTTGAAGTTTTATGTTTCGTGGTTTCAGTTACCTATGATCAACCACTGTCCAAAAGTATTAAATAGAAAATCCCTGAAATAAATAATTTATAAGTTTTAAATTGTGTGCTGTTCTAAAGAGCTGTCCTGTTGGGATGTGAATTTAGAACCTAAATGTGAAATAGGCTCAGAGTGAAGGGCTGATTTATTTGTAAGAATCTACCATTACCAGTTACCATCTGATTAATTAATGGTAATTAATGACAATCGTAGAATAATATGCCAGACATTATTTCACATGTGATCTCATTTAAATATCACAGCAACCATTTGAATTGATGATTTTATTGTCCCCATTTTGTGGATGAGGAAACTGAGGCCCAAGAATTACCCAAATTCACATGGCCAAAAAGAGGAAGGGCAAGAGTTTGACCCATGGAATTGGAGCCTGGCTCTTAGTAAGGCTGTTAGTGTTAAATACACCCGTGAGCCCTTGAAATTGCTGTCAGATCTAGTTTGTTAAGCCTCCTAGGAATACCTTATATGTTTATAGCCATCCTTCCCTTTCTTTCCCCCAGCAAGAGCAGCACTGATTGGTTCATTTCCTAGCTTGGTTGGGAGTTGAGGAGCTTTACTTCTCTGCTCTGAAGTTTGTCCTCTAGCTTGGGGGGGCATGATTTTTGCCAGGTGGCTGTAGTAGCAGACTTTTAAAAATACATTTAATTGATATTTAGAGATAGATGAACAGAGATGTTCCTTAGAAAGGAACATCATTGATAGGCTTCCTCCTGCCCCTTATTGGGGATTGAGCTGGCAACCCAGGCATATGCCCTGACCAGGAATCAAACCAGTGACATCTTGGTTCCTGAGTTGATGCTCAGCCGCTGAGCCGCACCAGCTGGGCTGTAGTGGCAGTTTTGACTGACCCATCCAAATAGGGAGAACATTCCCTTTTGGCCATGAAAGCATTTTATTGTTACACACAGCATCAGTTAACTTTTACTACATAAGGAACTACCTCAAAAGTTGGTGCTTAACACAACAGTTTAGCTCTCTGTTCTATAAGGCAGCTATTTAGACGGCTCTGCTGGGCAGTTCTTCTGGCCCTGGCTATGCTCATTCCTGTGTCTGTGGTCAGGTACCAGGTAGGCTGGATGCTGGCTGAGCTAGATGGCCTCAGCCCTATTCCAGGATTTCTCATTCTCCATCAGTTAACCCTGGCTTGTTCTTCTGGTGTCTGGGAGGCTGGCGGATTCCAGTGGATGTCTCAAGGCCACTGGGGCCTGGCATGTCGTCACTTTCACAATGGTATTGGATAAAGCCAGTCCCAGGCCAGCTCAGATTCAGGGAGTTAGGAAGCAGACTCCATGGAATGGGAAGAGCTGTGAAGTCACCTCGCAAAGGGTGTGGAAGGAGAATGACAATGGTGGTCCTTCTGCAGGTTACCTCAGATACTGTTAGGAATAGTATGTCTTTAGCAGCGAGGGGCAGGCTTGATTCTGGCTCCAGCCTATTTGCCTCAGGGAAGTTACTTTCTGCAAGCTCCCCTATCCAGATGGCCAGGGTGACAGAGTGGATCTAAAGAGGCAACGTGGGAGTAGAGCCAGCTCTGGGACCAAAGGTTTACTCTTCCATTTACTAGTAAGTGACTTTGGGCCTTGTGACCATCTTCTAATTTATGGGAATAATAATGGCAATAATAACTTAATAACATGTAGCTGTTATGAGGATAAATGAGTGAAGTAAAATTTGAAATAGTGGCACATACAAAGCAGTTATTACATATTATGCTTGGAAAGTTGCAAGACTATAAAAGCAATGCCATTTTCCCACCCCACTTCTGGGTGGCCAGTTGTTGCTTGGATGCATGGAAAGTGATACCCTTAAAAGGGGATGCTTTCTGGATATTACACATCCCCAAGGATGGCCTTCCTTCATCATTCCAAGAATTCCAGTACCTTAAAAATATGTTTTATCCCGAAACCGGTTTGGCTCAGTGGTAGAGCGTCGGTCTGTGGACTGCAAGGTCCCAGGTTCGATTCCGGTCAAGGGCATGTACATTGGTTGCGGGCACATCCCCAGTAGGGGGTGTGCAAGAGGCAGCTGGTCGATGTCTCTCACTCATCGACATTTCTAGCTCTCTATCTCTCTCCCTTCCTCTCTGCAAAAAGTCAATAAAATATATTTTTAAAAATATGTGTTAGTAAAAATCTACACATATCTCTCAGAATGAAGGGGATGCAATATGAAGAGCCTCTGGGAAGGAAGGGGCTGCTGGAGTCACACCTAGTGAACGAAGGAAGGAAAGAAAGGAAAGGACAAGAAAGACAGAGAGCAGGTTTTTCCGATGCCTCTTGAGAATTGCTGTCTGAATGATAGAAACTATTTTTTAGTGAATGAAAATAATGTTTCAGTTGATTAATTTTAAAAAAGATTACATCTTAAAATGTTACCGCCCCACTAATAGTTCAGAAAAAAAAAAAATTCTCTTGCTACTTTTTATGGGAAACCCACATTATAAAATAGTCCCAGGTTCGAAATATGTTTAAATGACTAATCTTTTGGAATAATAAAGGTTTTATCCAGGAAACGGAGAAGAGAAATGAAACAAAGCTTTTTTGAAATCAAACTTCTATGAAAAAAAATCTATGGATTTTTTCCATGCTCCTTTATGAAAAGTTATATTATTGATAATGTTCTGAAATCAGGTCTGCAAACTGCAGTGCATGCGGCCAACTGCCTGTGTTTGTAAATAAAGTTTTATTGGATTACATTCACACCCATTCCTTTGCATGATGTCTGTGTCCAGTTTTGTATGACAGTGGCAAAGTGAAGGAGTTGTAACACAAGCCAAGATACTTATTGTCTAGTCTTTGAGAAAAGCTTGCCGACCTCTGTTCTGAAGTCCTGGTGCTGTACAAGTTGATAGTAGTGGTTGTTGCTAGTATGTGAGGGACAGTTGAAGGGAAGTTTAATGATTAAGTTAAATTCGCCTGAATTTAAGGGCCTTCTAGGTATATGCGCTTGGACCTTGGTAGCATTGGGATTTGTAACCTTAACCTTTCTAAGCCTCAGTTTCTGCCTTTGTAAAATGGAAGTAATGATAATAGTACTCACTTTATATAAGGGAGTTTCATGGGAATTAAGATGATGCATTTAAAGCATTTAGCTCAGTGACTAGCGCCACTACAGGAAGTAGTTGCAATAAAATAAGAACACAATTAAATTGGGGAAAAGTTCCTTAGACCTGGGATGGAAGACAAAATGAGGGCAGTACCTAAGGGGGAGGTGAACTGAGAGTGGCCCCATGGGGGTGAGTGGTCAGACTCAGCACAGGGAGGGCTCTGGCAGGTCCCCGAGGAAGGCTGGAGTCCTGGAGGCAGGCAGCGGCTGGAAGCCTCCCTTCAGCTTCTGCTCCCAGGGCTCCTGGGAGGATTCTCAGGTGCTGTGAGCCTCAGCCATCTGATCTGTTCAGTTGGGAGAGAGCACCAGGCTCCTGCCTTCTCGGGGCTGCTGGGAGGGTTGGATGAGATGATGCCAGTGCACCACTTAAAACATGCCACTAAGGACTGAGCTTGAGGAGCGACTCACGGAGGAGGGAGTGTCAACGTAAAGACCAGAGGAGGAGAGGTGGGTCCAGGTTGGCAGTGACACGAAGATGGAATCCATTTCCAGGCAGGAACAGTGAGAGGGACCAGGGCAGACAAATCTCAGAGTGCCTGCCAGAAGCGTGGCCGGTGCTGCTGTCTGCTCTGAGCACAGGGAGGCTCGAAGGGAGCATCCAGGCCCTTGGTCTCCAAGGTGTGACTGGGAAGCAATTTGCAAATAATGTCAATGCTAAAAATAATAATAATAATAATAATGTGGATGCTGAGACAGGAATTTTTTGTGGGAGTCAAGTTTTGATGAAGACCTGCCAGTTCCTTACTGAGTCTTGGTTGACATGGATCTTCCTGATGCTCTGCCATCACACCTGCCTTCCCTGCTGCCATGGGCTGCTTGGAGTCTGTGTGAGTTGGGAGGGGAAGGATTTAAAACAGGAAATCGACTTTCGGTTGCTAAGTAAAATCCTTTAGCCTGAGGCTGACTGGAAGCTGTGGTCCCTCTCCTGTTCTCACAGCTGCGTTGTGTTCCGTTGGAGCAAATCAAGCTTGAGATGTGGAAATGTCATTGTAAGAATTAAACATTGCAGTTAGGTTGATGCTTTTAAATGATCTCCCGATACCCTGCCAATACCTTCGAATTAGTTTAACTGGAACACGAGAGACTGGAACTTAATTAGAATTTAATTGGATTGCTATTTTAGACAACGGCTAGCAGCTGTGCTGTGCACTTCATTTGGAAATGCTTGTGTAACATGGGTGATTTTTACTTAAGCAGTGTCTGACAAGAGGCTTCTATTGTTAGCATGGGAAGAAGCATGGATTCAAGAGTATATTTCAGTGGAAGTCGGGTCTGTGGCTCACATGCCCACGTGGCTGTGGTAACAGGCAGGCCCTGCATCGGCAGAACCCTGCCAAGCAGACCGAGTGGAAAGGAGTGTTTGTAGGTAGATCTTCCTGGCAGCTTCATCTGGGAGCCCAGACGATGTCTCTCACTCCAATTCTTGATCCCGTTTCCTATGGCTTTGTGCCCCCCTGAAATGGCCCTCCCCTCATGGCAGCAGCCTATGCCCATAAGGCTCGAGGGGAGCAGAGCTAGAGTTTCTCTCTGATGGAACCGACACAGGTCAGTGACCTACTTTGGAATGAACCCTGGGAACTAAGAGGATTTGGTGGGGTCTTAAGCAAAGGAGCCCTACTCAAGGAACATAGCTTAGAGTTGGGAAGGCAGGTCCCCAAAAGTACTCAGGGTGCTGCTCCCAGAAGACAGAGGGAGGCTGGGCAGTTATCTTGGCTGGGACTCATGTTGCCGGCAGCAGAAAACTGGCTTCACACAGAGGGGTGATTTGACTCCAGAGATCAGAAGTTTCTGAGATAAACACAGAAGGCTTCAGCCATGGCTCATGTGCACTGTGGGTAGAACATCAGCCCATGCACAAAATGGTCTCGGGTTCAATTCCCAGTCAAGGACCCATACCTGGGTTACTGATTGGAACCCCAGCCCCAGTTAGGGCACGTGAGGGAGGCTTCATCTCTCACATTGATGTCTGTCTGTCTCTCTCTCTCTCTCTCTTTCTCTCTCTCTCTCTCTCTCTCCTCTTTGTCCCTCCCTCCCTCCCTTCCCTCTCTCTAAAAGTCAATGGAAAAAATAGCCTCAGATGAAGATTAACCAAAAAAAGAAGGCAAGCTTCGGGCCTGTTGATTCGGGGCTCAGTGGAGTTGGTTTGCTTCTGCCTCTCTGGTTGGCCTCTTGCAGAACTGGCTTTGTTCTTAGGCTGCCTTGCCTGGTGATGCCAAAACAGCTACAGCCCCTGGTCTGGGCGTTGCCTCTACCCACTGCATCAGCCACAAGGAGAGAGTGGCCAAACTCTTAGAAACGTGAAGGGAGTCATTTCTCAGAAGCTCCGGCACATCTCCTTCCATACCTACCACTCCTTCCCTTTCCTGATCCAGCCAATGCCTTGGCCAAGATGAGTGAGGGCCATATAGGTTAGGTATAGGAGGATGGTTGAGGAGCTTCTCTGAGCTGCCTTATCAGGGTTCCCTGGAGCTGGACATGGGGTTAATCCTCTACAGACATCACACTGCCACCCAGCAGGAGGTGGTTGCTGGGCATGGAATGAACCACAGGGCTCTGCCGCTGCAGGGCCCGCCTGTTACCACAGCCATGTGGGCATGTGAGCCACAGGGCCATGTCTCAGTCTTTACTTTCTCTCTAGCATTTAGCACAGGGCTTGGCATACAGTCCTCAGGAAATGTGCACTGAACAGCCAACTTGGAACAGTGCACCTTGCTTAACTTGGAAAGATATTGGGAGTCTTATGAATGAGTAGAATGATGGCTGAAAATAAATCTTATCCAGCTTTAAATATGGATGCAATGCAGTCTGGAGAGAGGTCATAAGACTTCCTGCCTCTTTTCCTATCACATGCAACATCGCATCTTCCCTTTCGTTTATGGTTACTCATCACACTCCATTACAATGAAGAGATTGTAAATACCGTTTCCCCCAAAATAAGAAAGTGTCTTATATTAATTTTTGCTCCCAAAGATGCACTAGGTCTTATTTTCAGGGGATGTCTTATTTTTCCATGAAGACGAAAACGGTGCACATTTATTGTTAAATGAAAATAAAGGAAATTTATTACCTGTATACGGTACGGTAGTATGGTAGTTGTCAACACAAACCAGACCAACTGTGAATCCTACAGTATCAATGACAATCATGTCATCATCTTCTGGAACATCATCATAACAATCCAATTCCTGAATTTCCTGGTGAATTTCTTGTGACTCCATTTCTTCAGAATCAGTGGACCAAATCTCTCATGTTTAGCCTAGGGGGGGGGGGCTTATTTTGGGGGGAATGCCTTATATTTTACTCAGAAGGAAACCTATAAGTAGGTCTTATTTTCGGAGGATGTCTTATTTTCGGGGAAACATGGTAATAGTTGGCATCAGGAAATTGTTTCTAATTCCTATTAAGTCCTTTGATGATCTCCTGACACTGAAATTTTCTACTGTGAATAATTCAGTAAAACAAAGCATTTTTTAAAAATGCTTTGCCCATTTAACAGTCATTTATTGTATTTTTTAAAAAAGAAATAAAAATACCTGAATATCTTCTAAAAGATGCCAGGGTTCTGGTCAGAACAGGAAGAAACTCCATTTCGTAGCCTTGAGCAATAAGGGGAATAAGAACCGCCATTAGCTTTTGTTTGGGAGAAAAAAAAAAAAAAAATCCTGAGGAGTGGAAAAAATAGATTCTCACAGAGAGGTGTGACAATTATTCCAGCCTGGCTGCTTTTCTGCCATAACCTTGTGGCCCAGGCTGGAAGTCTTGGTCAATATTTTGTGTTATGAGTGCATATTTTTAACTTTTTTTGAGAAGTATCATTTTTCTCTAATGAAATTCTTAGGCGGAGGGTGGGGAATGAACCAGTGTTTGAAGTTTGACCTCTGGTTAGAGTCCAAATGTATGCTCATTTCTGTGATCCTGGCTATCAGTCGTTTCATCATATTGAGGGACGGGATGGGGTCTGGGAGTTTACTGTGGAGATATCTACATGGGAAAGGAGGCTGTGGCTTTCTGAATGCACATCAGGCCCATGCCTTATCTGCAGCTCTTGTCCCTGCTTTGCCATGTCCCCATCTCCTGGGCCACTAGTGATGGAGCCGGGTTAAGCGTCAGGCCCTGGGGTGGCCACTCTAAATTGGGAAGTGCTAGCAACTTCCCTGGTCAGCTGGCTCTATCCAATGGGACAGTCCATCCAAGGAGGGCCTACCAGCCTACTCAGAATCTTCTGTGAGGGTGTCAGACACAGCAAACAGAGACCATAAGGGGAGCAGAAGAGGAGCGGGCAGCGGGCAGGAGAAAGCCAGGAGTTAGCAGAGAGGGGGGTCATTCGGGAGAAGGCAGCAGGAAAAGTTCCAGCCTGAGAGCTGAGTCTGACCAGGAGTAAGAACTGCTGGTGGATAGTGGGCAGCTTGTCCTGAGGCCTGAGCAGCATTGGCATGTCTGCTTCCTGAGTCCTGGCCCTGTCCGCAGCCAGAGGAATCCTCATCCTTCTTATAGTAACCCATGTGCTAGATTATATTAATGTTCAAAAATGTCTGTGGCACCGAAACCAGTTTGACTCAGTGGATAGAGCATCAGTCTACGGATTCAAGGGTCCCAGGTTTGATTCTGGTTAAGGGCATGTACTTTGGTTGCGGGCACATCCCCAGTGGGGGTGAACAGGAGGCAGCAGTCGATGTTTCTCTCTCATCAATGTTTCTAGTTCTCTATCCCTCTCCCTTCCTCTCTGTAAAAAATCAATAAAACATTTTTTTTAAATGTCTGTGGCTTCTCCCTGAGGGAGGTGTGGCTGTGGAACTGCTTTGGTCAGTGGGATTAATAGACATGACAAATGCCATTTCTAAACACACTTTAAGAGTGAAAGAGTGGCTCACCATGTTCTCTTTGGGGGATAAATAGCCATATCTCAGAAAGATCTTTCCCTGCCGGCCTGAGGCCTGCAGTGAGGACTGCATGGAGCCAACGCCAGCTGCCTGAATGCTCGTGTGACCTGGGTAAGGACCAACTACTGATGGTATAAGCTTCTCAGAATTGTTGCAGCTAATTCTAGCCTAAAGTGACTTAAAAAAAAAAAGTAACCAAGGTAACCCAAGCACATTTCTCTCTCTCACAGCCGTGGCCAGCTACTCTGCACCTCACAGGCCCCCTGGCATATGCTTGATTTTGCAGGGTATGATACTGCGGGGATGACTCTCTGAGGATGACCTGGGGGAATCACCCTGTGGGGATGACCTTGCTGGGGGTGATTACTTTATTTGCCTGATGCAAAGTCAGTGACTTTCCAAAGCGAGTTGTTTCCCTTTCATTCCCCCTATTGCACGTGTACACAATAGACTGCATATACACAAGATGATGTGTGTATGTCTCCTATCATATGTGTTTCCAACAAACAAATCAGCCCAATACTGTATGGGTGGAACCCTCCTGCCTACATTTTCTCTGTTTGAAGTTTGAATCTTTCATGATGATGTTCTCCTCTAAGCTTTCCTCCCCTAATCTTATAACACTTTCCCCAGCATATAGAAGAGTTGATAGAATTTCAGGGTGGACACTCATATTTTAATCCGGGATTCTTTAGTTGCAACTTTTCTTTATTTGCTTCTTTGCATAAGCATCCAACAATCTATCAATCCAGGAGTCGCAGACTCATGATGATGTAATGAGGTCTTCTTCCTTGACATTTAGTCTTTTTCTTTTCAATTCTGCATTTTTTAAAATTTCATTTCACCTTTAAGGCTGTCTTACCTGTTTCCTCTGCTCACCCAAACTTGCACATTTTCATTCTACCAATCATGAACTTGGTGTGTTTGCATTAAGTAAACCCACTCTCTTAATTGCATACTTCACAGTTTTTCTATTACTTCCTCTCTCTATTTCTTGAGTCACCACAAATTTCCATTGGCTTTCTCTTCTCTCAGCTCCCAGCAGATAATGTAAAACAACAGAGAACAATATCCCCATTGTTCTGCCTGTCTGAGTATTCCCAGCACATCCTCATCCAGAGCAGAAGAAAAACATAATCTCTTCCATTTTATTTCTTTGCAACAAAGTGATTACATTTGTATTCAAGACCTTCATACATCAAACCATTTGGCTATTTTAAGTCTATTTATTTTTTAATTAATTATTTATTTTTTTAAAAATAAAATCTTTATTGTTCATATTATTACAAATGTTCCTCATTTCCCCCCCCTCCATTGCTCCCCTCCACCAGGTTCCCACCCCACCCTCTACCCTTTCCCCACCCCCCATTGTTCTCACCTATAGGTGCACAGTTTATGTTCAGTCTCTTCCCACATCCCCCATTCCCCTTTTCCCCGAGAATCGTCAGTTCCCTCCCCTTCCATATATCTGATCCTATTATATTCACCAGTTAATATTGCTCATCAAATTTTTAAAATTCCCTTGGTTTTTAGATTCACTTGTTGATACTTACGTTCTTGTTGTTCATAATTTTTATCTTTATTTTCTTTCTTCCTCTTCCTAAAGAACCCCCTTCAGCAATTCATATAATTCTGGTGTGGCAGTGATGAACTCCTTTAGCTTTTTTTTATTTGTGAAGCTCTTTATCTGGCCTTAGATTCTGAGTGATAGCTTTGCTGGGTAGAGTATTTTTGGCTGTAGGTTCTTGCTATTCATCACCTTGAATATTTCTTGCCATTCCCGTCTGGCCTGCATGGTTTCTGTTGAGAAATCAGCTGACAGTCGTATGGGTGCTCCTTTATAGGTAACTACATGCTTTTCTCTTGCTGCTTTTAATATTCTCTATTTGTCTTTTGCTCTTGGAATTTTAATTATGATGTGTCTTCATGTTGTCCTCTTTGGATTCCTTTTGTTTGGAGTTCTGTGCGCTTTCTGGACTTGTAAGTCTATTTCTTTCCCCAGGTGGGGGAAGTTTTCTGTCACTATTTCTTCCAGTATTCTTTCAGTATCTTGCTCTCTCATCTTCTGGGATGCCCATAATTCGGATGTTGGTTCACTTGAAGGTGTCCCAGAGGTTTCTTACACTATCTTCAACTTTCTGGATTCTCTTGCCTTCTTGCTTCTGCAGAGGAGTGTCTTCTGGCTCTTTATGTTCCAAATCTTCGACTTCATTCTTGCGATCTTCTATTCTGTTTTTAGGACTCTGTATAATATTTTTTATTTTAGACAATGTATTCTTTATTTTTTGTTGATCCCTTATTATTTCTAGTTGATCCCATTTCATATCCTCATAGGTCTCGTTTATTTTATCGGCCTTTTCTAGGAAATTCTTGAAAAACCTTATAAGCGTGGTTTTGAACTCTATATCCAGTTGCTTTTTGTCCTCCATTTCTTTTGTTTGTGATCTGTTTCCTTGTCTCAGCATTTTCGTAACTTCCCTGAGTTGGTAGCTTTAAAAGTCTCTGTGTTCAGCTTGGATGGGGCGGAGTTTCAGGGTGGAGCCTACAGCCTTGGCTTCCATCAGCCCTGCCCTATGAGGTTCCTGAGTCTCAGTGTTCCTCAGTATCCTTCAGTACTTGCTGCAAGAATCTCTGAGAAAAAGGTGCCCTCGAGTTTCACCCACTACCGAACAGTCTAGGCTCTCCCCCAATGAGTCTGCAACTGGCGTTCAGTGCAGTTGGAAGTGGGGTTGGAAGTGGCATTCAGAGCAGTCTGGAGCTTTTGTCTCCTTCCCGCTAGGGCAATCCAGAGGCACAGTCAACCGTCCATTCTCTGCATGCAATGTGCGCACCTCTGGGATTTCCTTTCGCCTCTCCCCTGGGTTTTCGCCTTACAGCCAAGGCTCCCTCCGTATAAGCCTGGGTCCCCAGGGTCTGGTCTAGAACTGGGATTCAGTGAAGTCAGAACTGGGCTCAGCACAGTCCAGAGCTTTTGTCTCCTTCCCACCAGGGCAATCTGGCAGCAGAGTCAACAGTCCATCCTCTGTGCGCAGTGTGCATGCCTCCAGGATTGCCTTTCATCGCTCCCCTGAGTTTCAGACTCCCTCCTTATGTGTCTGGGTCCCCAGAGTCTCACCCAGAACTGGGGTTCAGTGCTGTTGGAACTGGGGTTTAGCATAGTCCAGAGCTTTTATCTCCTTCCCACTAGGGTACACCAGCCAGACACTCAGCCGCCCCTCCTCTCTGGCTCTGTCCTCTCCACATGCACAATGTGTCTTAGGCTTTCACAGGTCCTCTGATTTTCCTTCTGGTTTTCTCTTTCCTTCTAGTTGAAGAATTTCCAGTCAGTCGACTTTCCTGTAGTTCTGGGTAATGTCCATTTTGTATTTTAGTTGTATTTTATTGAAATTGTTGTGTGAGGCTGCAGTTAGGTGTTTACCTATGCTGCCTTCTTGGTTTTCCTTCTATTTTAAGTCTATTTAATAGAACGATTCAAGCTGCCTTCTCTCCATAGAAGGAATCTCTTTAAAATATATATATATATATATATATATATATATATATATATATATTATTGATTTTCGAGAGAGAGGAAAGGAGTGGGACAGAGTTAGAAACATCAATGAGAGAGAAACATCAACCAGCTGCCTCCTGCGCACCCCCTATTGGGGATGTGCCCACAACTAATGTACATGTCTTTGACCAGAATTGAACCTGGGATCCTTGAGTCTGAAGACCAATGCTCTATCTACTGAGCCAAACCAGTTTCAGCAGGGAATCTTTTTTGTTAATTACTTTATTGATTAAGGTATCACATATTTGTCATCACCCACCCACCCCCATTCCTATCCCAAACCCCTCCCCATGCATGCCCCCACCCTCCTATTGTTCTTGACCATTGGTTAGGCTCATATGCATGCACACAAGTCCTTTGGTTGATCTCTCTCCCTTATCCCCACCATCCCCTACCTTCTTTCTGAGGTCTGACAGTCTGATTGATGCTGTTCATCATTTCCTCTCGATGAGTGAGCTTATGTGATACTGAAAATACACTTTTAAGAACCAAAAATGAGACAAGTAATAATGGTTATGCTGAGAGGCAAATGAATCAGTCTGTAGTGAGTCTCTTTCTGGGCCAACAGTTCTTTTGAGTCCCCATTTCTATGTCAAACAATTCCTTATGTGTACATGTCTGCAATGATATTGCAGTTTTGGATGGTGGACAAATGGTGGTAATGCAGGTCCAAACCTCCCTTATTTGGTCCTGGGCAACCTGCAGTGATGCACAGCTGCTGACTGCTATTATGGCAAGGCATCGTCAGCATCTCTGGACTGTTTCTCTTCTTGCCTTCATGGCTGAAGCACTCCTGTCAATTCCTCTCTGTTGCAGGAATCCACATGGTCTTGAAGTTGTTTTCTAAAAATATACATATTCTCAACCAAAAGTTAATAAAGGAATCTTTTCTATAAATTTGACTTGCGATCCTTTTTCATTTTTTGCCCAAATGATTTTCTTTTGTCTTGTTTTGACACCATGTATGTTTTACATGGGTGTCTTGCTGTTAGCATTGTAAATGAAAGTTAATTTTCTAAAATAAAATTTTCTAGATGTAATTTACTTACAGGATATTTTTCCTTACATGATGTTCTTCTACTATCCTCCCTTTTTTGATTTAAATATTATGAGGCTTTTGGAAATTTTGTAATGTAATCTTGATAACTTTCAAATTTTAATTTTTGCACTAAAATGTGACTGCTTTAGGTTCATCACATGTTACACAATTTTACCATGAGATGAACTACCAATAAAAATTTTAGTTAATATTTTAGGAACAGCTTTTTTGTCCAGTATTTGATTTTTCTAGAATATTTGCTAATTTAAATTAGCCTGAAAACTTGACTACTATTTTACTGTCAAATTTAATACTCTAGCCGAAACCGGTTTGGCTCAGTGGATAGAGCATTGGTCTGCGGACTGAAAGGTCCTGGGTTCGATTCCGGTCAAGGGCACATACCTTGGTTGCAGGCATATCCCCAGTAGGGGGTGTGCAAGAGGCAGCTGGTCGATGTATCTTTCTTATCAACGTTTCTAACTCTTTATCCCTCTCAATTTCTCTCTGTGTAAAATCAATAAAATATATTAAAAATTTTTAAAAATTTAATACTCTAACAATCATCTTATTTTACCTTATAAATATTAGTGGAAAGGATTATTTGCCTTCTTGAGTAGGTCCTGAGCATTCCTGTTGCTAGGCTAGGTTTAGATATTAAAAAAAACTCCAGTTCCCCACATCATGGGTACAAGACAACTCAAACAAATCTTATTGCAGTGTGAGGGCAAGTCTCTGTCTGTTACCTGGGTCCCGATTTGAGCTGGGCATGGGAAGCTAAGTAGCCATGGGGGCAGGAGACCTCTCTCATCAGGGTTGAGGGTTCAGGCCCCACAAAGTTGGGGGGGGGGGGTGAAGGTCTATACCCCACCTCTGTTGACCCCCAAGTTCTCTCCTGATGGCCCCTCTGCGACTGTGCCTGTCTTAGTTGGTTCCTTTCCTGAGGAATCTTACCAGCCATCCTCCAGGGCCAAGCAGGGTGATGTGAGGTTCATTTCTGTCTCCTTGGTAGCCTATGCCCCCATGGCATCCACACCCAGCACCTGCCTTGGGATCCCCTTGCCTGCTGGCGGGGCCCCAGCGCTTGTGAAACCCAGGTTTCTTTTCCAGGGAGGGCCCATCTCACCCAACTGGGCCAGAGACAGATCCATGGTACCAGCCATCATGAGACTTCAACCTTGGCATGAACAGAAAGCTCAGGCAACAGTGGTGGGTAACTGGATTGTAAGAAAGGGTCCCTCTTGGCCAAAAGTGTCAGAGGGGCCAATATAGAGTGCTCAGGTACCTTCCTAGGGGGCCCTATACACAGTGGACAGAATTAAATCCTTTCATGTCCTTTTTAAATGGCTGCCAGATATTCAAAGAATTAGTTTGTAAGTTTGTATGGCCTAATTGTACATTATGCAGTTATAATTCTGAAATATCTAGAGGTATTTTGTCTCTAGATATATGCCTTTGTCTTAAAGCACCAAAAAGATGATTTTTTATTGATACCCAAGGGTGTGAGGTACTATTAATAGGTAATGGGGGTAACACAAATCAGGGAAAAAATTATAATGACATTGTAGAATAATATCATGTAAGGATATTCTTTGCTGTAGGCCATGGCCATTCCAATTTAAACTGTCTGCCAATTTCTTTTTCTATAGACAAGATCTTAGTTACATTTTCTATCTCTCCCAGGAGCAAGTAGTGATAGTTCCTTCCTTTGGTGTCCACATAAGCCAGAAACCTCTCTTTAATTTTACATTCAAAGGAGCAATGGTTTGATTTTGTGTCATACAAAAGGTAAGCTGGGTGGAGACCTCTGTGTAATTATACTTCTTTGCCCCATCCATGGTCCTCCTGGATGATCAAGGTGTTTGGTATTATTGGTGACTACATTAGGAAGGGGATCACCCCACATAAGGGTTCTTACCTATGAAGTGTCAGGAACGTAATTCCAAAATACTTCCTCATTTGCCCCAGGTAATATTACCATACAGCTGATGACTGCTAACATGGAAAAAGATGTTCTCAGGCATCCTTGGGGTTCTTGTTACCTCACAATTTCTTTTTTATTTTTAAAATTTTTAAAATTTTTATTATGATTATTTTTTATATGTGTCCTTATTCTCTTATTATTACCCTTTCACAATTCATGCCCCATCCCCCTGTTTCTGTGTCCATTGATTAGGCTTATTACATGCACACAAGTCCCTTGGTTGACCTCTCCCTGTTTCTCCTACTGACCCCTCTTTTCCTGAGGTTTGAGGTTCTGATCGATGTTTCTTAGTCTCTAGATCTGTTCTTGTACATCAGTCTATGCCGTTCATTATATTCCACAAATCATGAGATCATGTAATATTTATCTTTCTCTGCCTGGCTTATTTCACTTAGCATAATGCTCTCCATCTCCATCCATGTTGTTGTAAATGGTAGGAGCTCCTTTTTTTTTTTACCACAGCATAGTATTCCATTGTGTAGATATACCACAGTTTTTTAATCCACTCATCTGCTGGTGGGCACTTAGGCTGTTTCCAAATCTTAGCTATGGTGAATTGTGCTGCTAATGAACATAGGTGTCCATATATCCTTTCTGATTCATGTTTCTAGTTTCTTAGGATATAATCCTAGAAGTGGGATCACTGGGTCAAATGGGAGTTCCATTTTTAGTTTTTTGAGGAAACGCCATACTGTTCTCCACAGTGGCTGCACCAGTCCGTATTCCCATCATCAGTGCACGAGGGTTCCTTTTTCTCCGCATCCTCGCCATCACTTGCTGTTTGTTGGTTTGTTGATGATAGCCACTCTGACAGGTGTGAGATGGTGCTGCATTGTTGTTTTGATTTGCATCTCTCTGATGATTAGTGACTTTGAGCATGTTTTCATGTGCCTCTTGGGCTTCCTTCTGTCTTCTTTCAAAAAGTGTCTATTTAGCTCAGTTGCCCATTTTTTGATTGGGTTGTTTTCTTTTTGTTAAATTGTATGAGTTCTCTGTAAATGTTTTAGATTAAACCCTTCTTGTTGATATCATTGGCAAATATGTTCTCCCATGCAGTGGGCTTTCTTGTTGTTTTATTGATTGTTTCCTTTGCTGTACAAAAGCTTTTTATTTTGATGTAGTCCCATTTGTTTATTTTCTCTTTAGCTTCCATTACCCTAGTGGCAGTATCAGTGAAGGTTCTTTCAGCATATGTCTGAGATTTTGCTGCCTGTGGAATCCTCTAGTATTTTCAAAGTTTCCAGTCTTATGATTAAGTCCTGTATCCATGTTGAGTTAATTTTCGTGTATGGTGAAAGTTGGCGATCTAGTTTCATGTTTTTGCATGTATCTGTCCAATTTTCCTAACACCATTTGTTGAAGAGACTGTCTTGACTCCATTGAATGTTCATGCCTCCTTTGTCAAATAGTAATTGGGCATAGTGGTTTGAGTCATCTTCTGGGTTCTCTACTCTATTCCATTGATCTATATGTCTGTTCTTGTGCCAATACCAGGCTGTTTTAAGAACAGTGGCTTTGTAATACAGCTTGAAATCTGTTATTGAGATCCCACCTACTTTGTTCTTCTTTCTCAGGATTGCTGTAGCTATTCGGGGCCATTTTTTTTAATTTTTATTCCAGATGAATTTTTGGAGAGTTTGTTCTAGCTCTGTGAAATATGCCGTTGGTATTTTAATGAGAAGTGCATTGAATTTATAGATCGCTTTGGGTACTATGGACATTTTGATTATGTTGATTCTTCCAATCCATGAACATGGTATGATGTTCCATTTGTTTATGTCTATCTCTTTTTTTTCAGTGTCATGTAGTTTTCCACGTATATGCCTTTTACTTCCTTAGTTAAGTTTATTCCTAGGTTATCTAAATTTTTTTGGTGTGATGGTAAATGGGATTACTTTTTTAGTCTCTCTTTCTGTAAGTTCACTGTTGGTGTATAGAAATGCCATAGATTTATCAGCGTTAATTTTGTGTCCTGCTACAATGCCAAATTCATTTATTATGTCTAATGATTTTTTGATGGAGTCTTTAGAGTTTTCTATATACAGTATCATGTCATCTGCAAATAAGGACAGTTTTATTTCTTCTTTTCCAATTTGGATGTCTCTTATTTCTTCTTCTTGTCTGATCACAATGGCTAGTATTTTCTTCACTATGTTGAACAGGAGTGGTGAGAGTGGGCATCCCTGTCTTGTTCATGTTCTTAGGGAAATGGTTTTAGTTTTTGCCCATTGAGTATGATGTTGGCTGTGGGTTTGTCATATATGGCTTTTATTATGTTGAAGTACTATCCTTCTATTCCCACCTTGCTGAAAGTTTTTATCAAGAAAGGGTGTTGGATTTTGTCAAATGCTTTTTCTGAATCAATTGATCTGACTTTATGATTTTTATCTCTCAATTTTTTAATGTGATGTATGTATCACATTTATTGATTTGCAAATATTGTACCATCCTTGCATCGCCAGGATAAATTCTACATGGTCATGGTGTACGATTTTTCTGATGTACTGCTGTATCTGATTTGCTAGAATTTTGTTGAGGATTTTGGCATCTATGTTCCTGAGGGATATTGGCCTGTAATTCTCTTTTATTGTTTTTGATATTATATCTGGTTTTGGTATTAGGGTGATGCTGGCTTCATAGACGGAGTTTGGAAGTGTTCCTTCCTCTTGAATTTTTTTGAATACCTGAGAAGGATAGGTTTTAGTTATTACTTGAATGTTTTATAAAATTCCCTTGTGAAGCCATCTGGCCCTGGGCTTTATTTGCTGGAAGCTTTTTGATGACTGCTTCAATTTCTTCCATAGTTATCAGCCTATTGAGGTTTTTAGAATCTCTGTCCATTTCCTCCAAGTTATCTAGTTTGTTAGAATATTTTTTAACAATCTTAGTATTTTTATAGTATATTTTTAAACAATCTTTTGTATTTCAGTGGGATCTGTTGTTATTTCACCTCTTTCATTTCTGATTTTGTGTATTTGGGTCCTCTCTCTTTGCTTCTTGGTGAGCCTGGCTAGAGTTTCATCAATCTTGTTTATCTTTTCAAAGAACCAGTTCTTGGTTTTGTTGATCTTTTCTATTGTTTTTTTATGATCTCTATTTCATTCATTTATGCTCTGATCTTTATTATTTCTTTTCTTCTGCTCACTGTGGGCTTTTCTTGTTGTTCTCTTTCTAATTCTTTGAGTTGTTGAGTTAGATGATTTATTATCAATTTTTCTTGTGTTTTGAGGTAAACTTGTAGAGCTATACACTTCTCTCTCAGGACTGCTTTCAGTGTGTCCCATAGGATTTGCAATGTTGTGTTATTATTGTCATTAGATTCCAGGTTGTTTTTAATTTCTTCTTTGATCTCATTGATAGCCCAATCATTGTTTAATAGCATGCTATTCAGCTTCCAAGTGTTTGGATTTCTTGGAATCTTTTTATTGTAGTTTATTTCTAATATTATGCCATTGTGGCCTGAGAAATGCTTGATATGATTTCAATCCTTTTGAATTTGGGGAGACTTTGCTTGTGACACAATATGTGGTCTATTTTTGAAAATGTCCCCTGTGCACTTGAGAAGAATGTATACTCTGTGGCTTTGGAGTGAAATGCTCTGAAGATGTGAATTAGGTCAATCTGATCTGGTGTGTCCTTTAGAATTGCTGTTTCTTTGCTGATTTTTTTTTTTTGTCTAGAAGATTTATTCAGTGATGTCAGTGGTGTATTAAAATCCCCTACTATGATTGTATTGTTGTTGATCTCTCCCTTGATATCTTCTAGGAGATTTTTTGTATTTGGGTGTTTCTTCTTTGGGTGCATATATGTTTACCAGAGTTATATCTTTTTGTTGAACTGCTCCCTTTGGTATTATGTAGTGGCCTTCTTTATCTCTTATTATGGTCTTTACTTTACGGTCTATTTTATCAGCAATAAGTATCACAACCCCTTCTTTTTTCTCATTTCCATTTGCCTGAAAAATGTTTTTCCACCCCTTCACTCTCAGTCTGTGTGAATCCTTTGCTCTGATGTGGGTCTCTTGTAGACAGCAAATATGTGGGTCATGTTTTCTTATCCATTCAGCTACCCTATGTGTTTTGATTGGTGCATTTAAACCATTTACATTTAATGTTATTATTGACAAGAACATGTTTGTTGTTATATTTTTCCTTAGTGTTTGTGTTTTTTCTTGCCTTTTCTTTCTTCTTTGGACAGCAGTCCCTTTAGCATTTCTTGCATTGCTGGCTTGGTAGTGATAAACTCTCTTAGTCCTTTTTTGTCTGTGAAGCTCCTGATTGCACCTTCATATAGGAATCTCTTTCACGACCCGAGTAGAAAGAGTTCCAATTCAGGGTTCGGGTTCTGGAGAAGGGCTGCACACAAATGAAAAGACTTGAGACTTGAAGAAATTCAAAAGTTAATAAAGGAATCTTTTCTATAAATTTTACTTGTGATCCTTTTAATTTTTGCCCATATGATTTTCCTTTGGCTTATTCTGACATTATGTGTGTTTTTTATCCTGCTGTTAACATTACAAATGAAAATTAGTTTTTAAAGAAAGAAAACTTTCTGGATATGTTTCCTTACATAATATTTTCTCACTATCCTCCCTTTTTTATTTAATTATTAGGAGGCTTTTGGAAAATTTTTATAATCCAGTTTTCAAATTCCATTTTTTTTGCCCAAAAATATGACTGCTTTTAGGTTCATTATATGTTAAGCAATTTTATCATGAAATGAACTACCAATAGAAATTTTAGTTATTTTAGTTAATACTTTAGAAACAGCTTTTTGTACAATGAAATTTTCTTGAATATTTACTTATTTCAATTAGCCAATTTAAATTCATCTGAAAACTTGACTACTATTTTACTGTAACACTTAATACTCTAGCAATAATTTTTTATTTACCCAATAAATATTAATGCAAAGGATTATTTGCATCCTTGAGAAGGCTCTAAGCATTCCTGGTACCGTGTTTCCCCGAAAATAAGACATCCTCCAAAAATAAGACCTAGTGCATGGAAATATAAGACATCCCCTGAAAATAAGACCTAGTGCATCTTTGGGAGCAAAAATTAATATAAGACACTGTCTTATTTTCGGGGAAATGGGATATTAGACTGGATTTAGCTATAGGGCAGCTGTTATCAGGCAGGTCTCTGTTGCCTGGGTCCTGATCTGAGCTGGACAAGTCTCCATTTGTTGCCTGGGTCCCAATCTGAGTTGGACAAGTCTCTGTTTGTTGCCTGCCTCCCAATCTGAGCTGGGCATGGGAAGTGTGAAGCAGCCATGGGGCAGGAGACCTCCCTCAGAAGGGGAGAAGGTTCAAGCCCCTGCAATGTTGGGGCGTGAGGATCTGTGCCACACCTCTGTTAACCCCCAAGTTCTCTCCTGATGGCCCCTCTGCGACTGTGCCTGTCTTAGGTTGTTCCTCCATTGAGGAATCTTACCCATCATTGGCTAACCAGCCATCCTCCAGGGCTAAGCAGGGTAATGTGAGGTTTAGTTCTGTCTCCTAGGCAGCCTATGCCCCTATGGCCTCCATGCCCAGTACCTACGTTGGGATCCCCTCACCTGCTAGCAGGGCCCTGGCATTGATATCTTGGGGAATCCAGGTTTCTTCTCCAGGGAGGGCCCAGCTCACACCATTGTGCGAGACAGATCCATGGTACCATCCACCATGAGGCTTCAACCTCAGCATAAATTGAAAACTCAGGCAACAGCTCTAAGTAATTGGGTTGTGAGTAGTGGTTCCCTCTTTGGCAAAAAGAGCAAGAAGGGCCAATATAGAATGCTCAAGTGCCTTCCCAAGGGTCCTGCCAAACAATGAAGGGATTAAATCTTTTCATGTGCTTTTTAAATTGCTGCCAAACATTCAAAGAATTAGTTTGTAAGTTTGTTTGGTATATGCTGGTATAAAATATCAAAAATTATAATGACATTTTAGAATAATATTATGTAAGGATATTCTTTGCTCTAGGCCATATATCAGTCTGAAATAACATTTCTAATTGCTTCCCAGTGAGGGGGGGGGAGGTAGATACATTGGGGCTCTTCCCCTCTAAGCTGTTTACAACGTTTTCTAATTTGAAATAATAATTGGGTCAATAGTTCTACATATGTAACTGCAGTTGTAGAGGATTGATGTCCTAGATGGACCCATTCAATAATGGCAGGAGAATTTTTATTTTGAAAGATGACTCCAGTGGGACTATTTGCAGTGGAGTTAATTTATCCTAGTAAAGGTAATTCGGGCTGTATCCATGCTACTTGGGCTGAGGAAATTGTCTGCTCAACTCTTAGCAACTCATTCCTAACTTCATCAGTTAATGTTTGGGGAGAGGAAAGAGTAGAATCACCTCTAAGTAAACTAAATAAATTTGACATTTCTCCTGTAGACAGATAAAGCTTCGACCAGTTAATGTTCCCTAATAATTTCTGAAAGCAATTTAAAGTTTTAAGACAAGGAGTACAACCAAGATGGCGGCATAGGTAACCGCCTAATTGTAGCCTCACACACAACAATTTCAAAAAATACAACTAAAATATAAAGTGGACATTATCCAGAACTACAGGAAAGTTGGCTGACTGGAAATTCTACAACCAGAAGGAAAGAGAAAACCAGAAGGAAAATCAGAGGAGCTGTAAAAGCCTAAGGTTGTGTGCGTGGAGAGGACGGAGCCAGAGAGGAGGGGTGGCTGAGTGCCTGGCTGGCGTTCCCCAGCGGGAAGGAGATAAAAGCTCCGGACTGGGCTGAACCCCAGTTCCGACAGCACTTAGCCCCAGTTCTGAGCGAGACCCTGGGGACCCAGACACATACAGAGGGAATCTGGGCTGTAAGGCAGAAGCTCAGTGGAGCAGCAAAAGGCAGAGCTCCTGTGTCATGCACATTTCGCGCAGAAGACAGGTTGTAGATTGAGCAGCTGGATTGCCCTAGTGGGAAGGAGACATAAGCTCCAGACTGCTCTTAACCCCACTTCCAACTGCACTGAACCCCATTTGCGGGCTCATTGGGGGAGAGACTAGACTGTCTGGTAGCTGGCAAAACTCTAGGGCACCTTTCTCTCAGAGGTGCTTGCAGCAAGTACCAAAGGACACTGAGGAACACTGAGACTCAGGAACCTCATAGGGCGGGGCTAACCAGAAGCCAAGGCTGTAGGCTCCATCCTGAAACTTGGCCCCATTCAAGCTGAGCACAGAGGCTCTTTCAGTTTTCCAAGTCTAGTCAAATAAGGCTGTCTCCTGGCATAGATACAGCTGATCCTCCCACCCTACCAACTCAGAGAAGCAGCGAAAATACTGAGACAAGGAAACAGATCATAAACGAAAGAAATGGAGGACAAAAAACGACTGAATATAGAGTTCAAAACCACACTTATAAGGTTTTTCAAAAATTTCCTAGAAAAGGCCGATAAAATAAACAAGACCTCTGAAGATATGAAAAAGGGATCAACTAGAAATAATAAAGGATCTACTAGAAATAAAGAATACATTGTCTGAAATAAAAAAATATTATACAGAGTCCTAAAAACAGAATGGAAGATTGTAAGAATCAAGTCAAAGATTTGGAACACAAAGAGCCAGAGGACACTCTTTCACAGAAGCAAGAGGAGAAGAGAATCTAGAAAGTTGAAGATAGTGTAAGAAACCTCTGGGACAACTTCAAGCGAACCAACATCAGAATTATGGGCATCCCAGAAGATGAGAGAGAGCAAGATACCGAAAGAATACTGGCAGAAATAGTGACAGAAAACTTCCCCCACCTGGGGAAAGAAATAGACTTACAAGTCCAGGAAATGCACAGAACCCCAAACAAAAGGAATCCAAAGAGGACAACATGAAGACACATCATAATTAAAATTCCAAGAGCAAAAGACAAAGAAAGATTATTAAAAGCAGCAAGAGAAAAGCAGGTAGTTACCTATAAAGGAGCACCTATACGATTGTCAGCTGATTTCTCAACAGAAACCATGCAGGCCAGACGAGAATGGCAAGAAATATTCAAGGTGATGAATAGCAAGAACCTACAGCCAAAAATACTCTACCCAGCAAAGCTATCACTCAGAATCTAAGGCCAGATAAAGAGCTTCACAAATAAAAAAAAAAGCTAAAGGCGTTCATCACCGCCATACCAGAATTATATGAATTGCTGAAGGGGGTTCTTTAGGAAGAGAAAGAAAATAAAGATACAAATTATGAACAACAAATATGTAACTATCAACAAGTGAATCTAAAAACCAAGGGAATTGAAAAACCTGATGAACAATATTAACTGTTGAATATAGTAGAATCAGAGGTACGGAAGAGGAGTGGACTGACAATTCTCCAGGAAAAGAGGAATGGGGGGTGTGGGAAGAGACTGAACATAAACTGTGCACCTGTGGATGAGGACATTGCGGGATGGGGAAAGGGCAGAGGGTGGGGTGGAAACCTGGTGGATGGGGAAATAATGAGGAACTTTTATAATAATATGAACAATAAAGATTTATTTTTTTTTAAAAAAAAGAATGGAAAAAATGAATAAATCATTAACTATGTTAAAAAAAAGTTTTAAGACAATCTTTTCTCATCTCCACCTTCTGAGGCCTGACACTTTGGTTTTCAATTATGGTTCCCAAATATTAGAAAGGTGTTTCTTTCTGTAACTTTCTGGAGCAATTGTTAAGCCCCATTTAGGGAGCTCCTCTTCTAATTGGGAAAACATGGCCAAGGTCTGTTCTTCTAATGGGCTTGCTAAGAGCAAGTCATCCATATAAAGAATAATGTAACATTGGGAGTATTTGTCTCTTAAAGACTGAACAGCTTGAGCCACATATTTTTTACACAAAGTAGGGCTATGGGCCATTCCTTGAGGTAAAACCTTCCATTGATATCTTTTCATAGGCTCTATATTATTAATAGATGGCATTGAAAATGCAAATCTCTTTTTATCTTGAGGTGCCAAGGAAATGATGAAAAAACAATCTTTAAGATCTACTACTATGAGAAACCAATTTAAAGGGATTTGTGAAGGTGCTGGGAGTCTAGGTTGTAAAGCTCCCATGGTATTCTTAGTAGCATTAACTGCTCTAAGATAATGAAACAATCTCCATTTTCCTGTCGCCTTTTTAGGGGTTGTAAATATAAGCGTATTCCAAGGACTATGGGAAGGTTCTATGTGACCAACCTCTGTTCTTATATTAATTCATGAATGACTTAATTTCTCCTTGGTTAATGGCCACTGATCCACCCATACAGTTCTATCATCTTTCCATTGTATAGGATCAACATGAGAATGAGGAGACTGAGCAGTTACTGCTCCTAAAAAAGGGTGATATCATATTTGAGTTATTAACTCCTTTCCTTTGCCAGTAACAATACATGACTGTAAATCTTCTAAGATATTTAAAGTATATTAATTTTTATTTGATAAGGCTTTCCATGCAATTTCAAGTATATTAGATCTGTTTTAAAAATATTTCCTTTAAGAAGAGAGAATAAATTTCTTGTATTACTCCGGGCCCTTGGAGCTTTCCAAGAATCATCTCTGTTAAGGCCTTGAAATTTTTAACATGGAAAAAACTATCAAACATATATATATACCGTGTTTCCCTGAAAATAAAACATCCTCTGAAAATAAAACCTACTTACAGGTTTCCTTCTGAGTGAAATATAAGCCATCCCCCCAAAAATAAGGCCCCCCCTAGGCTCTGTCTCAGAATGAAAATTAATTTCACAAGAAATTCACCAGGAAGTTCAGGAATTGGATTGTTATGATGATGTTCCAGAAGATGATGACATGATTATCATTGAATAAATGAGTAAATTCTTGATACTGTAGGATTCACAGTTTGTCTGGTTTGTGTTGACAACTACCGTACTACCGTACTGTATACAGGTAATAAATTTCCTTTATTTTCATTTAACAATAAATGTGTACCGTATTCTTCTTCATGGAAAAATAAGACATTCCCTGAAAATAAGACCTAGTGCATCTTTGGGAACAAAAATTAATATAAGACACTGTCTTATTTTCAGGGAAACAGGATATATATATATATATATATATATCCATATATGATTTAAAAATTATAATACCTTTTATTATCTTAAGATATCAATTAAATTTAGACTAGTTTTTGCATAGAAAATTTTTGGTTGAGATCACAGAATTAATCCTCTTTTTTAATTAGACCAATAATAAGCAACTTATTTTGAATTCCTAGTTATTAGATAAAACATATTTTAACTATATAATTTCTCCCCATTTAATTTGCACTTTGAACTTTTAAAGCTGGCAAGTCAAATGTATTTTGCATGCCCTAGATTAATAACACTTTACATTTCTAAGAAAAATACAAGACATAATCAATTAAAACCTTCAATTCTGTCATCTAGATTTTTTGAGGCAAATTTAAACTTTACTATTTTATTTATATAATTAAGCAAACCCCCCTCCCTTATTTATTTATTTATTTATTTATTTATTTATTTATTCATTGCCACAGGAGTTTGGAGGAAGTTTGTAGCCATTCAAATGCAAAATCCTCATTCCTTAGATTACTGAGAGAGTGGTCTTCCATATTGCATTGCCACGTGTCTCTCCCTTCCCACGTCCTGCTTACTTTGGAAGTTTCAGCAACAGATCTGGCCACATTTTTTTATGCTTAATAGATAAAAGACAGATCTCAATTTCTTTTTTGCTTTCTGAAATAATAACTAGCACCCAATTTGGCCAAGATAAGAATTTCCCTGCGAGTTCTTTTATAGGTTTTAAAGAAAACTTTAAGTAATCTCATTGCAGGAGAGCAGATAACCTTGCCCTCTCCTGCCACTTTTGAATTTCTCCACACCAGAGGTGTTTTCGACAGTGGAGTCTCATTTCTTATCACAGATTTTAAATTTCAAATACAAACTAAGATTTTAATTTGAACAAGAAACCACATTCTTTAAGTAAACAAACCAAAATTCTATAATAAAACTTACTTTATATTTATAACCTAATTCTTTCCCATTAGCCTGGCTGAAAAAGACCTTCCCACCCTACTTACAGTTTGCAACTCTGCAGCTGGCCGTGGGCTTTGAGTGCAGTGAATTTCCCTCACCTTTATTCCGGTGAATCTTCCACACCTTTTCTCGGTGTAATTTTTTCCTTCCTTCGCTCTTAGGCGGAAAATACCTTCTCCTCCAGAAGTCCTGTATTAAAGGTGCCAGATACAGGAATTTTTTTCATGGCCAGCATGGAAAGAGTTCCAATTCAGGGTTCAGGTTCTGGAGAAGGGCTGCACACAAATGAAAAGACTTGAGACTTGAAGAAATTCAACTTGGCGATATGGGGGGCCAGGTGGTAGTCCAACTCTAGTGGGAGAATTACTCCTGCTCTGGCTGCCATCCCCTTTTATTAAGGCTTTGGGGAAAACATCTTAGGCAATATAAATAGAAATTTACATGTAGTCCTTAGGCAGGAAATAACAGAAACTTATACGGGACAAACAAGGTGGAGGCTGCTTCAGCTAACAAAGTCTCAACTAAAGGGTGAGTGGTTAGAGCAATTAAGGTTGTTGACTAGCCTTCCTGGCTTCCTGTCAACATTTCTTCTTAGTGAAACTGATTTGTTTTCCAGCACTTTCAATTTTGAATGATAGCCTTTCTGGATATAGTATTCTTGGATTCAGACCCTTGCTTTGTATCACTTTGTATATTTCATTCCATTCCCTTCTGGCATGGTATGTTTCTGTTGAGAAATCGGTTGATATTCTAATAGGAAATCTCTTGTAATTAACTTTCTGTCTCTCTCCGGCAGCCTTTAAGATTCTTACTTTGTCATTGGTTTTCATCAATTTAATTATAATGTATCTTGGTGTCGGTCTTTTGGGGTTCAACTTGTTTGGGATTCTATGTGCTTCCTGTATTTACATGGTTTTTTCCTTGCCAATATCAGAAAAGTTTTCATTATTTCTTCAAACAGGTTTTCTATTCCTTGCTTCTCTTCCTCTCCTTCTGGTATCCTTATTAAGCAATATTGTTTTGTTTTGTGTTGTCCCAAAACTACCTTAAGCTGTCCTCTTGCTTTTTAAGTCTTCTTTCTAGTTGCTGCTGTGTTTGTGAATTTTTTCCTACTTTGTCTTCTAATTCACTGATGTGGTTCTCAGCCTCTTCTAGTCTACTGTTTAAGCCTTCCATTGTGTTCTTTATTGAAACTATGTCATTCATCAACTCCTCTTGGTTCTTTTTCATGCTGGCAACATTCTCATTCAGCTCCTTTCATTTATTTATTTATTTATTTATTTATTTATTTATTTATTTTGCCCTCCCCCCCATCATTCAGCTCCTTTTAATTCTCATTGAATTGTGTGTATTTGTCATCCATCTGTTTAAAATTTCTTATAACCATTGCTCTGAATTCTTCCTCTGATAAGCTGCTAGCCTCAATTTCATTTAACTCCCTTTCTGGTAATTCCTCTTTTTCTTTCCTTTGGGGATTGCTTTTTTTGTCTTCTCATGTTTTCCTGTAATGTTTTAGTTGTGGATCCGCTTGTTTTGCTACCCAGTTCTTTTGGGGATGGTGCTACTGGTGTAATCTCTCAGTCCTCCTGGGCTTGGTAATCTAGTGTAGCTCCCTACTTGATCTATTTGGGTTCTCTTTATATAGGCCTGCAAGCTTGAGAGGCACTACTGTGGTATTTAGAAGTCAGCAGCTACAAAGGGGAGTTTCCCAAATTTTGCTTGCCCCCTTAGTTAAATTCACATGTGCCCACGGGTGACTCATAGTGGCACCCTGGAACCATCTGTTAGGAGAGCTCACAGTGGCTCCCACCAGAGACCCTGTGTGTAGATAGGCTCAGGGTGCCTGCCTGTTGGAAATTCATTTCTGTGGAGATGTGTTTGCAGGCACAGAGCTCTGATGCGCTCTGAAGGCTTCTGGCACTGAGGTTGAGCAGCTAGGGTGAATGTGGGAAGTTATTCAGGAAGAGGAGTTTCAGAATTTCTGCTATGGGCAGTGCATCCTTGTGTGTACAAAATCACACCCAGCAGGGGCTCAAAGCAACTCCTCAGAGGACCCTGTGGATATATGGGCTCAGGCTGTCTGCCCTTTGGAAATGTGCACGTCTGTGTTGGTGAGTTTGCTGGCACAGAGCTCTGACACATTTTGAGGAGCCCTGGCACTGAAGTTACCCTGCTGAGGTGTCTGTGCAGGTGTCCAGAATGAGTGAGTTCAGAATTTGTACTGCTAGGGGCAGTGCATCCCTGTTTGTCCAAGATCACATCTAGCCAGGACTCACAGTATCTCCCACAAGCGCCCTGTGGATAGCTGGGCTTTGGAAGTGCACTTGCAAACTTTGGTAGTGTGTGTGTGAACTGGTGGTGTGTTTGCCTATGCAGAGTCCTGACATACTTTGAGTGGCCCTGGCACTGAAGTTAAACAGCTAGGGTGTATGTGGGAAGTTATTCAGGAGAAAGAAGTTCAGAATTTCTGCTGTGGGGCAGCATGTCCTTATCTGTAGAGAATAAGACCCAGCAGGGACTCAAAGCAGCTCCCCAGTGGGCCCTGTAGGTATATGGGCTCAGTTTACCAGCTTTGGATGTGCCTGCCCTTTGGAAGTGCACACAGAACTGGTGGCACGTTTGCCTGCGCAGAGCTCTGACGCACTCTGAGTGGCCTGGTACTGACGTTGCACTGTCCGTGGGCAGTTATTTAGGAAAAGAGAGTTCAGAATTTCTACTGCAGGGCCACATGTCCTTGTCTGTGCAGAATCACACCTTCCGTGGCTTTCAGTGGCTCTCACGCACTGTCTAGATAATGGAGTGCCTGGCTGGCTTGAGGTCTGGGAATGCAGCAAATCCCGAGTTCCTGCATTGGGGAGGAGGAGGTTGTACTTACTTCTGTCAAGCGGTGCACCTTTGGAGGTAGAAGTCCCAGGGTCTGCAGCTGGGGTGGCAGGTCTTCTACCAGAGCAGCTGTAGTCTCCTGATTTGCTTCCGAGACCAAATTGGGTGGTGGCAAGGCTAGGATTCTAGTCTCAAGCAGTTCTTTTTTTCAAGATGGCATGGTTTCAGTGCCTCTGGTGTCCTCCCTGGAGTGTTTTCAGGGGCTGTGGGGTTTTTCCATCTAAGACTGCCCGAATTGGAAGCCCCTGGAAGAACTGCAGGGTCTAACTGTCCCTATTTCACACACACACACACGCACACACACACACACACACACACACACACATGTCCACACACACCTCTATAACTCACTCACTCACTCACACACTTTCCCTCCCTACCTTCCTGCTTGTCGCCATCTTTTTCCTCCACAGAAGGAATCTTTACCCCTGCACAGTATGGCCAGTGCCCGGGCCCAGTGCAGCCAGTACCGGGCCCAGTGCAGCCAATAACAGGGCACAATGTAGTTGTTGTATGGCTAGAAAGAGGCACTGCCAGTCTTCAGGGCTGGGTTGTTTAAATTATTCACAGCAATTCATACTAGATACATATTTGTGTTGCTATATAACAATTTTCTTATTTTGATTAAAAGTGGCTTTTTAAAGGGAATCCTACTCATACAGTGCAGACATAGAAGCCCTGTTCATGGTCTAGTACCATGGTTGACAAACTATGGCTCTTTGGCCCTTTGAGTGTGGCTCTTCCACAAAATACCACGACCTGGGTGAGTGTATTTTGAAGAAGTGGTGTTAGAAGAAGTTTAAGTTTAAAAAAAATTGGCTTTCAAAAGAAATTTAAATGGTTGTACTGTTGATATTTGGTTCTGTTGACTAGTGAGTTTGCCAACCCCTGGCCTCGTACATTTCATTTTAGTCCCCTGGTCAGCAGTCTTTCAATTTTTAATAAAAGGTATCAGCAATGAGATAAAGGACTATAAACAATCTCCAGCCACCACTATATTTTCTTACTAACAAGTAGAATAAATTTTTTAGTGAAAAATCTCCAGCACTTCCCTTTTGGTAAGAATTAACCCCACAGCAGTGTTTTCAACCTTCTGTAAGAGTCTAAAGCGTGTTATTTCCAAGTGGAGGGATAAAAAGAAAAACTATTCATAATAAAAAATTATGGGAAGAAAACTTAGAGAAATTGTCCAGATATAGATGAGCAATTCCTGCTTATAAATATCAGAATTTCTGTTCACAAGTTCTTCCTGGTTTAATCTGTGGGAGATGAGTGGTGAATTTGTTCCTACATTTGCTCACTGCTCATTGATCACCACGGTGGACACTGACCAAGGCACTGACCAAGCACTGCAGACAGAGGTAAAGGCAGATGCCCTCCTTAAACAGCTCAGAGTTTGGAGGGAGGATAAGTATCACATGACCTCCACATATGAGTGAGGTCATGTGATACTTATCTTTCTCTGACTGACTGACTTCACTTAGCATGGTACTCTTGCCAGATTCATTTATTAAATTTAATAGTTTTTTGGAAGAGTCTTTATGGTTTTCTACGTACAGTATCATGTCATCTGCAAATAATTGATCTTGGGTCAAATGTCAGTTCCATATTTAATTTTTTTTGAAGATACTTCATACTGTTTCCATAATGGCTGAATTCCCGCCAGCAGTGAACTAGGCTCCCTTTTCTCCACATCCTC
Source organism: Nyctalus aviator (assembly GCA_036971965.1). Classification (NCBI taxonomy): domain Eukaryota; kingdom Metazoa; phylum Chordata; class Mammalia; order Chiroptera; family Vespertilionidae; genus Nyctalus; species Nyctalus aviator. The sequence continues at coordinate 329,574 of CM072926.1, forward strand.
GCCAGCACTTGTCCTTGATTGACTTGTTGATGGTACCCATTCTGACAGGAGTGAGGTGATATCTCATTGTCATTTTAATTTGTATCTCTCTGATAAATCAGTGACTTTGAGCATTTTTTCATATGTCTCTTGGCCATCTGTATGTCCACTTTGGAGAAGTATCTATTTAGGTCCTTTGCCCATTTTAAAAAATATATATTCTTAATATATATTTTTAATGATTTCAGAGAGGAAGGGAGAGTGAGAGAGATAGAAACATCAATAATGAGACAGAATTATTGATTGGCTGCCTCCTGCATACCCCCTAGTGGGGATTGAGCCCGCAACCCAGGCATATGCCCTTGAATCAAACCCAAGATTTTCAGTCTATATATAGGTCACTGCTCTATCCACTAAGCAAAACTGGCTAGGGCTGTCCATTTTTTAATTGGATTGTTTGTCTTCCTTCTATTAAGTTGTATGAATTCCATATACATTTTGGATATTAACTCTTTATCAGATGTATCATTGCCAAATATGTTTTCCCATACAGCGGGCTCCCTTTTCATTTTGTTGATGGATTTTTTAGCTGTGTAGAAGCTTTTTATTTTGATGTAGTTCCATTTATTTATTTTCTACTTACTTTCCTTTGCCATTGGAGATGTATCTGTAAACATATTTCTATGAGACATGTCTGAGGTTTTGCTGCCTGTGGTTTCTTCTAGGATTTTTATGGGTCCCAACTTACATTTAAGTCTTTTATCCATTTTAAGTTTATTCTTATATATAGTGTAAGTTGGTGTTCTAGTTTCATGTTTTTGGATATATCTGTCCAGTTTTATCAATAGGAGACTGTCTTTACCCCATTGTATGCTCTTACCTCCTTTACCAAATATTAATTGAGCATAATGGCTTGGGTCAATTCCTGGGGTCTCTGTTCTGTTCCATAGATCTATATGCCTGTTCTTGGGCCAATACTAGGCTGTTTTGATTATACAGTGGCTTTGTAGTACAACATGATATTGTGATCCCTTCCAACTTTCCTCTTCTTTCTCAAGATTGCTGCAGTTATTTGGCGTCTTTTTTGAATCCATATAAATTTTTGGAGTATTTGATCTAGCTCTGTGAAATATGCCATTGGCATTTTAATGAGGATTGCATTGAATCTGTAAATTGCCTTAGGTTGTATGGACATTTTAACGATGTTAATTCTACCAATCCATGAAGTACAGTAGTTTTTTGGTGGAGTCTTGAGGGTTTTCTATGAATAATGAGTTTTACTTTCTGCTTTCAATTTGGATGCCTTTCTTTTTTATTCCTGTCTGATCACTAGAGTTAGGACTTCCAGCACTGTGTCGAACAGGAGTGGTGAAAGTGGGCATCCCTGTCTTATTCCTGTTCTTAAGGGAAATTGTTTTAGTTTTTGACGATTGAGTATGATATGACTATATGACCTTTATCATGCTGTGGTATGATCCCTTTATTCCCACTTTGCTGAGAGTTTTCAATCAAAAAAGGGTGTTGGATTTTGTTGAATGCTTTTACTGCATCAATTGATATGATCATGTGATTTTTGTCTTTCAATTTGTTTATGGATTGCTGTACCTTCACAGCAAGTTCAGGATGACTTGTAGGAGGGCCATCAACATAAGAAATATGAATTTTGAAGGCATGGGGGGGGCAGGTGAAAACCTTTTTTGTGAAGACTCTCACAAGACTGGATCCCATCTACTTTTATTCACTTTGAATACACATTTGTCCTTGAGTAATGCATACAGTCAGAACAAAGATATAGTCTAGTATACAATGTAAAGATTATCAGGTCAGGAAATTGCCTTGAGCCATGGCAATCACAGCAAGGAGCAATCTTGTGTTGATTCCAGCCCTGCTGGGATCAAGGTCCATTGGCCTTCCAATGTCTCTGTTGCACTTTTATGCTTAATGCTGTTATGCCTTGGCCTCCGGCATGTGATATATCACATTTACTGATTTGTGGATATTGTACCAGCCTTGCATGCCTGAAATAAATCCAACTTGGTCATGATTTTATTTTTTTAATATATTGCTGGATCTGATTTGCTAATATTTTGTTGAGGATTTTAGCATCTGTGTTCATTAGGGATATTGGCCTGTACTTCTCTTTCTTTGTGGTGTCTTTAGGGGGGTTTAGAATTAGGATAATGCTGACCTCATAAAAAGAGATTGGAAGTCTTCCTTCCTCTTGGATTTTTTGGAATAGATTGTGGGGGGTGGGGGGGAAATAGGTGTATTTGTTCACTTTCCTTGGAATTGCTATGTCCTCTTTCCAAATACATCACATTCTGAAATGCCAGAGGTGAGCACTTCAATAAGTGAATTGGGGGGAGGGCACAACTCAACCCATAGCACCGCCTTCTCTCCTCTCTCTCATCTCCTCCTGGCACCTCCCATTGGTGGGACCCAACTAGAGAGGAAAGGAGCTGGTTGATGTGAACCATAAAAGGAGCCTCCAGGGGCCAGGCAGGGTGCAGGGTAGACGTGGGTAGGCAGAGAGGCTGCTAGCAGACCCTGTGTGGCCTTCCTTCAGGGCAGGAGCCTGCACCAGCCACCCACACCTCTAGACTTACTATGCATGAGCCCTGCCCAGGAGAGCCACCCTCCATCTCCCAGTTAGATAATAGGTCTCTTAAAGAAGGTGACTGGTTGTTTGGGTCACAAGGGACTAGAGATGGACTGGGAGGCAGGTACCTGCTGCACCACTGAAAGCCCAGCCTTCTCTCCATGACTCCAGGCCATGTCCCTGGTTTCCAAGCCTCTCTGTCACCAAGGACTGCATCCAGCTGCATGGAGGAAACTCAAGGCCTGGGAATAGCCTGGATGAAGCTCATATCTACCTGCGTGTCAAGATGTCCAGAGCAGGCCAGGCCCTTGGCTCCCGGAAGTCCTCAAAGACCAGGATCCAAACTCATTGCTCCCCGTCTTCAGCTGGCAGCTCCCCATCTTCGGCAGGTGGCTTTGGCCACTGCACACCCAGCCCTGCACCTGTGATCTAGGCTGAAAGTAGAGGAGACTCCCGGGAGGGGAGTGGGGGCAGAAATGAAGAGCAGAACTTGCTCAGAAACCATAGGGCACAGTCACTCCTATCTCATCAGCAGAACTGTGTTCCTTTTCCAGTGGGAGGCAGGGACATGTCGTTTGTGCCCTGGGCTGAGAGTCAGGCTCCTTAGTCCAGAGGAAGTAGCGAGCGGCTCTGGGTGCGCAGCAGGCAGGGTCGGCTGCACCAGCCAGTGTGCCTGTGGATGCGCCTCCCCATCTAAAAGTGAATCTAGACCTGGAGTAATCTGTTCTGAGGATTTGAGTGAACAGGGGGGAAGCAATAACTATAATTATTTCAATTTAAATAAATCCTGAGAATGGTCTAAAGCCCTGGTTGGCAAACTGTGGCTTGCTAGTCACATCTGGCTCTTTGGCCCCTTGAGTTTTTAGCAAAGGCCAGCTTAGGAGGGCCCTAATTAAGTTAACAACAATGTACCTACCTATATAGTTTAAGTTTAAAAAATGTGGCTCTCATAATGTTACAGAGTTCCCGAACAATCAAACAATGCAGGAGGAGAGTTTGGAGAGACTTACTTTATTCATCGTGCGATGGGCTCAGAGAAAATGAATTCAAATTCTAAGCAAAGGTACAAGCAGAGCTTCCCTTTTTATAAAGGAGCCAGCTCTCTGTTTAATTAGTGGTTATTCGCTGCTGTCCTTGAAAACAAACACAGCTAAATTTATGGGCATACTTAGTCTTGACCTGCAAGGTCAGACAGCTAATTTTATGATCCTCATTTTACAAGCAGGCTAAAGCAAACATTTTTAGAAACAGTAGAAAATTCCAAACAGCAGTTTTTTACAAAATAGGGATTTTCCTTCTGAATAAGAAATTTCAATTGTTGTACTGCCGATATTTGGCTCTGCTGACTAATGAGTTTGCCTACCACTGGCCTAAAGCAAGTAATAAGCTCCCTGCTGTGGGCCTGCCTTGCATTAGCACTGCTGCAGACCTGGCTTGTCCGGAGGACGGAAGACGTGTTCAGGATTCTTGCTGCTGTGCTCATGAGCTACGTGGAGGATGCGTGCGTGTGTCCTGAGGCACAGCAACCAGTTAGCCTCTCTTCCTTTGTCCTGCTTAGACATGTGAGCAAAGAATGTAATTTAATTCTGTCTTCTCTCTTTAGAGGAAAAGGACCAAGTTCATTGCCTGTGATTTTCTGACTGAGTGGTTATACAAGTAAGTTTTTCATGAATATTCGGTGATCCTAAAGATTCAATAATGTTGCTTTGCAAGCAGGATAGCGACAATTGACTTGAATTCTTCCTTATTGTTTTCTTGTCAATCAAACATGACATCATGACCAGCCAAAATCCAAAGAGGACAGGGGAGCCGTTCACAGATTTCTTCTCCATTCCCTTCGTGGAGCAGTGGCTGAAGCAACAGTAAGTGCTCACAGAGGTTTGAATAATTTATTCCTGATTTAAAAATTGTTAATTTTCTCCACTAAGAGAATTAACTCATGTAACCACTGGGGCCCCAGGTCAGTAACATCTGTGGCTCTCGCCTCTCATTGTTTTCAGTGTAGGCTCAGGGCATGTACCCATGCAGTGTTTATTCCAGAAACACTTGAGAAACAAAATAGAAAACTTCAGACAACTCTTATCCTAAATAACCCGTCTCTCCATCCTCGCCCTCTCCCTTCCTCCCTCGCTTCTCCCTCCCTTCCCCTTCCTTGAAGGTCATTATGTCTCAGGAAATAGGACTGAAGTTTTCTAATTATTAATTTTTAGTTATATGCATCGGTTCTACATTCAAACCACTAGGACATGACAGATAAGATTAAAACTCTCTTTGACTATCCTTCTAAAGTGAGTCTTCTCACAGAAATAATCAGTTTGGTCGATAGTACATCTTCCCAGAGCTCTTAAAATTCGTTATGAACCCTTTGAAGTTGAGCTTTAGCATATAAAATTAGTAATACTACTTATGTGGGCTGTTTTCGTCAGTGACACAGCAACAAAACTAACTGAGCACCTGTGTCAGCATTCGTGGCTTCATAAAAATTAAAATGGTACTAATGTAACTCGGTGCAATACATCCTTACTGAATACCTACCAGGTGTCTGCATAGAGTGGGTGCTGTCGCCTTGGGGCAAGAGGCGTGCTTACACTGGAGGGAGTCCATGGGGAGGACTCTGATTGAGATGGTGGCAAAGCACTGTGGGAGACAGGTTGTACTGGGGGACTGGCGCCGGCCTAGGTGGGGCAGTGGCCAAGCTGGTTTTGAGAGGCAAGATCTCAGGTGTGATCTCCTTCCTGAGTATGCCCTGGACAGGAAGAGTCCCAGGAAGACAGGGGCCAAGGTCCTCAGGGGAATGAGGGCAGGAGCCAGGAAACTCTCTGGTCCTGGTTTCCCAGCCTCGTGCTATTGACTGCAGGGCAACTAGGCTGCACTCACCTTGGAGATGGCTGAGGCCAGACAGTGGGAAGGCAGGCCTTCCTGTGGTCATGCCCAGAGCTCAGATGTCATGCAGGAAAACGGCCCCTGGGTCATGGGGAGAGGGGCAGATGTGGCCCCGAATGAGATGCCTCCTGGCATTGGGGAGGCCTGGGACACCTTACCAAGACCTGGTTCTGAGTGTGTACAACCCACCAGCCAGTTCCCTTCCATCATCTCGCCCTCCCTCCCCACGCTCCTTCACAACCCAGCTCTCCAGCCACAGTGGAAGGAAGGTTGCTGTGGTCGGATCCTTGGGCTGGCCGTAAAGCATGGCTCCAATGATCTCAGAGAGGTCCTAGTGAAGGGGCATGGCTTTTTAGATGGGTCAGACAGCTCTTTCTGTGGAAGATTGTAAATCTTTTAGGATCTGAAGACCACTATGGTCTCTGTTGCAGCTGCTCAGCTTCGCCATTATAGCACAAACCCCACAGAGAGAACATGGGGACAAATGGACGTGGCTTTGTTCCAATCCATCTTTATTCACAAATGCAGATTTGGCCCAGGGGCTGTAGTTTGGTGCTCCCTGCCCTATGGGGACACCAATAACCTTCCCACCCATAGTCTCACGCAAGGGCAGGTGATAGAAGTAGAAGTGAGTGGTTGGGGAAGGTGGAAGGCTGCAGAAAGTTATGATTAGGGCAGGAATGTGGGAAGTCGAGATGTGATGGTCTCCATGACAATCCATTCTAAGTGGTAACTGTTCCATCGAGCAGCTGACAAGAGGGAAGATGGGGTGTGGACTTGGAGCCATGGTGCTGGAGGTGTCCTCGGTGTGAATGTGAAGTGTCTGGGGGCTGTGGGTGGGTGGAGGATTGAAGAAGATGACAGCATGTCAAATTCTGAAGCCATCCAAGAGGTTTAGGAATGTCGCAGAAGTCTGAGAAGTGTGCATGGCCCCTTCTTCCTGGTGATGGGTTTTAGGGACAGTTGGGTTGTAGTGTATGTGCACTTTGTGCTAATTCAGGGCTATGCTCTAGGGAGATAAAGAGAGAAAAATTTTGTAAAATGCAAGCAATTCTATTCTGGAGGTGAAGCATAAAATAGGCACAAGACTCAGATTTTCCCTTCACTGTTCTCAGAGCAGCTCATAAAGCAACTACTGCCTTATGTCTGTCCCTGCTCACCTACCCAGTCACCTGCTAAGCACTGATATAATGTTTAGTCAAGTGCAATTCTGAACACTTTATAAATGTCATCTAATTCAGCTTGTATTACAACCCAAGATGGTGGAAATGTTACCGTCCGCATTGTATCAGGCTATCCGAGGCTAGTTCGTAGTTACAACACTACCAAAATGCCAGCGGCTCAACCCAGTAACAGCGTATGTGTTGCTCCTACAATGACTGGTCCAGGTTGGACAGTCCTCTTATAAATTATAATATTTGGAATGTGGGATCTGTGAGGTCACTGAAGCAAAGGAAGAAAAGGATGGAGGAGGCACCCAGTTCTCAACCTTCTCACTTCTCCTTACTGTCCCTCCTCCCATGGCCCCAAACCAACTGCAGGGGAGGCCCCGGGAATCTCTGTGCTCGTTGATACGGTGACAACCACACTTCTGGGAAAGAGCTGAGACCCAAGCCACATTGAGGAACGAGTAGAGGAGGGATTGGAGGAAGCCTGGCTTCAGACCGCACTCTGACAGATGTGGCTAATTACGGCTCCTTGGGGTGATTTGTACCAAAACGGGAGGAAGCTGCCCTGTGAGGCTGACCAGCAGATGCTGTGTCTTGTAAGGATGGTGAGGGTAGACTCTGACTGATGTGATTTTTATCATACATCCTTATTTTAGAGTAACTCCAAGTAAGTGCAAATCCCCTTTAGAAAAGGAGTGTGCGGGCACCTGGTGCCTCAGACATTCCTGCCTACCTGCCGGGGCGCCATGGAAACTGAGTGTAGTCTCCTCTGAATGTTCTGGGTCAGACAGACTACGCAGCTGCCTTCAGTGCTTGGTGTCATGTGCTGTCTGGTCATGGCTGGGGGCTGTAACTATTTGTCAGGGGGTGGCTGCTGATTGCTTGTCACAGAAATGGTGGGCTCTTCTCAGAAAGTTTCCCCATAATCTAACATCTCGCCTCTCTGTCCATCCCTTCTCACTTAACCATTTATTTTCCATGACTTAGAAACAAAACAAAACAAAAATAAAAAAACACTGCATTTTTATGTAGCCAAGGATATTGACAACCCTTTAAGAAGTCTCTTAGGTTTATAAAAATAACTTAAGATTTATCATATATAAAGTACATATATCTGTTAAATAAACTATGCAGTGAAAAGGAAATGTTTAAAATCAAGACTAGTCATAAAATTAAGTCTAGCCCTCCCAAAGGATGTTTGACTCCAAACAGCAGGAAAGTTTATTCCCTTCACTGTGTAGTTTTTTCAGGTTTTCTATTGTTCACAATTACAAGCCCGGCCAGCGTGGCTCAGTGGTTAAGTATCAACCTATGAACCCTGACGTTATGGTTCAATTTCTAGTCAGGGCACATACCTGAGTTTTGGCCTGATCCCCAGTAGAAGGCGCACAGGAGGCAGATGATCCATGATTCTCTCATCATTGATGTTTCTCTCTCTGAAATCAATACAAAAATATTTTAAAAACTAATAATCACAAAACTAAAGGGTGTTTATCCTGTTTCTTTTCATTGCATTTTCTTACTGTCTGCGATAGCCGTTTGTTTTCTCTGGCCCTGAATTGATTCCCCTCTGTTGGCTGCAGCACTTATGTTCCTGGGGGTCACCATCCTCATTCTCTGCTCCTAGACAGTGAGCCATCTGACCCCTCCTGGGCTCTGCACTGGGCTTCTGCTTAGCCTGGCACCCCAGCAGTGACTCCACCTCCACCAGGGTTACTCCACACTGGCTCAGTCAGAGAGTCTAGAGATTTTTCAAGAAGAAACCAGGAAAAATTTCTCTCTTTTCCTCTAAACATGGAGCTTTGGAGAGGATCCAAGATGGGTGCACAGGTAAACACCTAACCTCAGCCGCACACAATTTCAATAAAATACAACTAAAATATAAAATGGACATTACCCAGAACTAGAGGAAAGTTGACTAACTGGAAATTCTACAATGAGAAGCAAGGAGAAAACCAGAAGGAAGAGCGGAGGAGCTGTAAAAGCCTAAGGTACGGAGACACATGGCGCACGCGGAGAGGACAGAGCCGGAGAGGAGCGGGAGGGAGTACCTGGCTGGCGTTCCCTAGCAGGAAGGAGATAAAAGCTCCAGACTGTGCTGAGCCCCTGATCCGACAGTGCTGAACCCCAGTTCTAGGCCAGACCCTGGGGACCCAGGCTCAAACAGAGGGAGCCTGGGCTGTGAGGCAGAATCCCAGGTGAGCGGCGAAAGGCAGAGCCCCCGGAGTCGCGCACATCGCGCGCAGAGAAGGGATGGTTGGCTGTGCTGCGGGATTGCCCTGGTGGGAAGGAGACAGGGGCTCCAGACTGCTCTGAACGCCACCTCCAATCCCACTTCCAACTGAACTGAACCCCAGTTCCGGGCCCATTGCGGGAGAGACTAGACTGTTTGGTGGCAGGTGAACTTGAGGACACCTCACTCTCAGAGGTGCTTGCAGCGAGTACTGAAGGACCCTGAGGAATACTGAGCCTCAGGACCCGCATAGGGCGTGGCTGACGAAGCCAAGGCTGTAGGCTCCCCCCTGAAACTCCGCCCCATCAGGGAAGCTGTGAAAAGCTGAGACTACAAAATAGATCACAAACCAAAGAAATGGAGGACAAAAAGCGACTGGATATAGAGTTCAAAACCACACTTAGAAGGTTGTTCAAGAATCTTCTAGAAAAGGCCGATAAAATAAACGAGACCTATGAGGATATGAAAAGGGATCAACTAGAAATAATAAGGGATCAACAAGAAATAATAAGGGATCAACAAGAAATAAAGAATACATTGTCTAAAATAAAAAAATATTATACAGAGTCCTAAAAACAGAATGGAAGATCACAAGAATCAAGTCAAAGACTTGGAACATAAAGAGCCAGAAGACACTCCTCTGCAGAAGCAAGAAGGCAAGAGAATCCAGAAAGTTGAAGATAATGTAAGAAACTTCTGGGACAACTTCAAGCGAACCAACATCAGAATTATGGGGGTCCCAGAAAATGAGAGAGAGCAAGGTATCGAAAACATACTGAAAGAAATAGTGACAGAAAACTTCCCCCACCTGGTAAACATGGAGCTTTGGAGTGACAAGCCTTGAGCTGCGCAGGGCAACCACCTAAAAGGGTTATGCTTGCTGTCCAGCAGTGCTGAGAGTGGCTGGGGCCTGCATCCCGCAGGGGTGGGGCCCTTGTCTCTACCAAAGCCATGTGGATGTGTATAACAGCACTTGCAGGCCCTGCAACATTACCAGCTGAAAAATTAGCTGCTGTATTAGGTCAAACATGTAATTACCTCACCAGGGCCAGATCAGGGCCCTCAGCACAGAGGGCCTTCTGCTCTGAGGGCCAGATGCTGTTTTGAGCCTCTGTACAGGGCCTAATGTCAGCCCTACTAAGTGAACCAGAAAATCCTTTTTTTTTTCCTGTTTGTTTAGCCCAGCTTGAGTTAGGTTTCTAATACTTGAAAACAAAAGAATCCTGACTGATATGTGTTCCGGCAAGGTATTCACCCAACTACCCTCCAGGAATCCGCATTAGCCAGCTTTCTCTAGGTTCTGCTGCAGTAACAAATACCCCTCACATCTCAGTGCCTCGTGACAACAAAGGCTTATTCACACTGTGACCGGGTGGCTTTGTTCCATGTTTCTTCAGCTGGGACCCAGGGCAAAGGCGCAGCACCCCCTCAGCCTCCAGCAGAGGGAGGAGAGCGTCGGAGGCACGGACGGCAAGCGCCACGCCTGCTCGCATTTCGTGGCCAGCCTCACAGGGAAGCGGTGCTACAGGGATGTGACTCCACCCAAGGGAGAAACCGGAAGGCTTGTGACAGGACAGAAGCAGGGCTCTCCTGGGAAAAGAGGGTGCTGGGGGCACGGCAGCGTGCTGCCCACTCTCCTGGGCTTGGCCAGCCGTGGTTCCCTTTCAGCATCACATCTCCTGTTGGCTTTCTTCCTGGTGTGAAGCCAGCACCCCTCCTTTGTGGTACACAGTCCTGATTCACCCCCCAGTTAGAAGCAATGAAACTATTTGCTATCATATTAAGAGCAGAAAGAGTTTCACTTTTTATTTTAACTGAAAAGAATTAATCAGATTCATTTGCAAGAAAACATCACTAAATAAGCCCCAGCAACAAAGATGGCCTGTGTCCCGGGAGAAGGTGGTGAAGGATCGCTCAGGCAGAGGCCTCCAGGAAACAGTGTGTTTCAGGAGAGAAAAGAAAAGGTTGCTTCGGGTGAAGTATCTTTTCAGCTAAGCTCTCCCCTTAGATAAGCAAAGGGAAAGCGCCCAGTGCTCCCTGGCACCGGGAGTATCTCCTTACCAAACTGAGGGAAACCAGTGTCACCATGTCCCTTCAGGACAGGCCAGCCCAGCCCTGCGGCACCTACTGACGCTGAGTTTGGTGGTGGATGGGAATGCTCAGGCCTTCACTCAGTCCAGCAGACAGCATGCTCTGCACAGGGAAGGTGGGGGAGGGGTGGAGAGGGGCCAGCAGACAGCTGTGGTTCCTGTGGGCAGAGCTCTTTGGTTGGTTGTGTGGATGGGAAGGTAGACTTTGTCTCAGTGCAGCAGAGGCCAGAGGGACTCATGGGGACAGCCTGCTCTCACACATTGCTCTTCAAGCCAGCAGCCGCCTCAGGCCTGCAGGAAGGAGAGCTGCTTGCTGACTGGGGACGAACAGGGACTAGTCCTCTAAGAGGCCTCCTGCAGGTGGGTAGTGGCAGCCTTCTCTGAGCCGAGGGGCCTGTTCCCACCGCCTCCTGCGCCTGGGAAGATGCAGGAACCTGGGGAGGCAGCATGGCAGATTTGGTCTCAGGTTCAGTTCTGCCATGTACTGGTTGGCATGCCCGTTTTATGGGAAATGGACGGCTTAAAACAATACATATTTAACCTCTCACTTGCTTCTGGAAGCCAGAAATCCAAAGGCAGCGCCTCAGGATGCTCCCGGAGCTTGTTTTCTCGCCTCCGGTTTGGGGCACCACGTCCAGGGCCGGCCTGGCATCACTCTGGCCGCTGCTTCTGTGCGCTGGCTCCTCGCCCTCACAGCCTGTGAGCTAGGCCACCTGGGTCCTGCCAGGTTCCTACCATGTGAAAGTCCATTTTGCCGTGTGCAGGAGCATGCTGTGTGCGGGAGCATGTCGTGTGAGGGAGTGTGCCGTGTGCGGGGAGCATGTTGTGTGAGGGAGCATGTCGTGTGAGGGAGAATGTCATGTGCGGGAGCTTGCCGTGTGCAGGAGCATGCCATGTGCAGGAGCATGCCGTGTAAGGGAGCATGCCATATGCAGGAGTGTGTTGTGTGTGGGAGCATGCCATGTGCAGGAGCTTGTCATGTGCGGGAGCATGCAGTATGGGGGAGCATGTCGTGTGCGGGAGCATGTCATGTGAGGGAGCGTGCCGTGTGTGGGGAGCATGTCGTGTGAGGGAGCATGTCATTTGAGGGAGCATGTCGTGTGCGGGAGTGTGAGGGAGCATGCTGTGTGCGGGAGTATGAGGGAGCATGTCGTGTGTGGGAGTGTGCCGTGTGCGGGAGCTTGCCATGTGCGGGAGCATGTGGTGTGAGGGAGCATGCCGTGTGCGGGAGTGTGAGGGAGCATGCCATGTGCGGGAGTATGCAGGAGCTTGCCATGTGCGGGAGTGTGAGGGAGCATGCCATGTGCCGGAGCTTGCTGTGTGCGGGAGCGTGCCATGTGCGGGAGCTTGCCATGTGCGGGAGCATGTCGTGTGGGGGCATGTCGTGTGAGGGAGCTTGCCGGGTGCGGGGTGTGCACAGGGTGTGGAGGTGTCTGGGGAGGCTGTTGGCAGCCTGCACAGCCTGGTCCCTGGCGCTCACCGGACGCCTCTGAGGGGGCCTTCCTCTCCCCTGGGAGGGAGGTGACCTGCAGAGAAAGTGCTTGAGCAGTAAGTACGGACCAGGGTACTTTGTTGCAGCCACAGACAGGGAAGCTGTGGAGGAAACGGTGCCATGTGTGGGAGCATGTTGTGTGCGGGAGCGTGTCGTGTGAGGTAGCATGTCGTGTGCGGGAGCTTGCCATGTGTGGGAGCATGCCATGTGCGGGAGCATGTCGTGTGCGGGAGCTTGCCTTGTGCGGGAGCATGCCATGTGCGGGAGTGTGAGGAAGCTTGCCGTGTGCGGGAGTGTGCCGTGTGTGAGAGCGTGTCGTGTGAGGGAGCATGTCGTGTGATGGAGCATGTCGTGTGAGGGATCTTGCCGTGTGAAGGAGCATGCCGTGTGCGGGAGCGTGCCGTGTGCAGGAGCATGCCGTGTGAGGGAGCATGTCGTGTGAGGGAGCATGTCGTGTGAGGGAGCGTGTCATTGAGGAAGCGTGTCATTGAGGGAGTGTGCCGTGTGCGGGAGCGTGCCGTGTGTGGGAGCGTGCCGTGTGCAGGAGCATGCCGTGTGCAGGAGCATGCCATGTGCGGGAGTGTGCGGGAGCGTGCCATGTGCAGGAGCATGCCGTGTGCAGGAGCGTGCCGTGTGCACAGGGTGTGGAGGTGTCTGGGGAGGCTGTCAGCAGCCTGCACAGCCTGGTCCCTGGCGCTCACCGGACGCCTCTGAGGGGCCCTCCTCTCCCCTGGGAGGGAGGTGACCTGCAGAGAAAGTGCTTGAGCAGTAAGTACGGACCAGGGTGCTTTGTTGCAGCCACAGACAGGAAAGCTGTGGAGGAAACGGTGCTGCTGACAGCACAGGCAGCTCTCAGCGTGGAGGAGGCGGGGCCTGCCTTAGAGAGCAGGGGGCTCTGAGGGGTCAGGCCCCTGGCCTTCTCTGACATGGCCTGTGAGGCAGGAGGGGCTGGGAGGCCCAGAGAGGGTGAGGGGATGGGAGGCCACCTGACGTGAGGCTGTGGACATCATGGTAGAGTTTGAATTGTTCTTCTTTCTTCTGAGTGTGATAGGAACCTCTTGGGGGTTGAGCAGAAGAGAGGAAGGGCCAGTTTATCTTTTGAAAGATCACTGTGGTGCTGGTGGGAGCTGACTGAGGTCAGCCTGATGGGTCAGGGTGGAGTGGTGGCACTTGGCGCCGAGGTGGCAGGAAGAGGCGGGACTGGGGAGGTAGTGGTGTCGGCCTGAGGCTTGTGCTAGCTGGGGTGGGGAGAGAGGCCCGGCACTCCTTGGAGGCTTGGGCCCAAGCTGTTGAGAGGAAGCATGTACTGGGACGTGAGGGAAGGCACACTCCGTCTGAAAATGTAATGGGTTTAGTGAAGAAGCACAACTCACTGGGAATAAAATATGAGCCTTTATTTCTTTTGTCCCCAGTAACTGCCCCACTATAGAGCACGGAATCTCTCTTCCGTTTGGGATGCTGCTCTTTCATGACTTTTGGGGTCAAATTCCATAACTTCCATTGATTTTTAGAGAGAATGGGAGGGATAGTGAGAGACATGGAGAAAAACACTAATGTGAGTGAAACCCATGGATTGATTGCCTTCCTCACATACACAATCCAGGGCCTGGGATGAAGCCTGCAGCTGAGGCACAGGTCCTTGACCGGAATCGGACCCGGGACCCTTCCGTCTGTGGGCCGATGCTATCCACTGAGCCACACCAGCCAGTTCAGATCACTGTTGTTAGTCTCATTCACTATTTTTAAAGTCTTAATGGTCTTGCTTATTTTTAAAGTCTTAATGATCAGGGCCGTCATCGAGTAAGACTCATCGTTCCCCCTGGCCCGCCCCTGCTGCAGCCCCCTGATGCAGAAGGGGTGCCCTCTGTGCGCACATGAGCCTCAGGGCAAACGACTGGCAGTGTCCGTGATGTCACTCACAGGCCAGGGCACTGCTTGCACTCGCTGCTCCTGTCAGAGTTCATGGCTCTCCTCACTCACCGTATGATTCAGATGCATGTGTGTTGCTATATCACTAACTTTTAACACATTTTGATAATTTTATTTCAATATAATTGGTTTGCTTTAAAAAATATATATTTTTGTTGATTTCAGAGAGGTAGGGAGAGGAAGAGAGATAGAAACATCAATGACGAGAGGGAACCACCGATTGGCTGCCTCCAGCATGGCCCCCATTGGGGATTAAGCCCATAACCCGGACATGTGTCCTTGGCCAGAATCAAACGCAGGACCCCACACTGGCCAGAGCTTGGTTTGCTTTTTAATCTTATTTATCATGTTTTTCAAACATTATTCTGAGAAGGACTCCCAATTGCCATGGTGGAAAGGCATCCATGGCAGAAAACAAGTTTGGGTCCCTCGAAGGGGTTGGAGCAGGTGGGAAGGTCCTTTCCTGCTGGTGCGAGGAAGGCCATCTGTCCCTCCATTACTCTCCCTGCCGACCCCTGTCTGGGCTCTCCATCGCGGTCCAGGCAGATTTACCAGAGAGCATGTCTGCCCCCAGTTCTGTATGGTGGCACCTACTGGGTGGGCAGCTTCCAGGGGAGGAAGCGGGACTGGACTTGGATTTGCCTCGCAAGTGATGCAGCCAGGTGAGGGCAATGACTGCTTGTCGTCTTCAGGGGCAGTAGCTGAGCCAAGAAGCAGATCACACCCTGTGACTGTGACTTCTCAAGTGCTTAACCCTCCAGAGCCAGGAGGCGGGGGTTGGCGCTGTCCCTCCCATCATGGGAGCTGGGTTTGCACTGACCCCCCTAGCGCCGGTCTCTCCGTCCGGACGGCACCCCACCCCAGGGAGTCTAGTGGACTTCTTCCAGATGCTGAGTTCACTGCTGGAGATCGAGATGTCTTCAGCAAGGAGGCTTGGGAACCAGTGAAGGCTGCGGGCAGGGTAGGGAGCGTGTATACTGAAAGGGGTAAAATATGAAATCCGGGCCACGAGAGGCTTCAGAACAGTGTTGAGTCAGGCTTGTGTCCTGTGGTCAATGGCTTTGCCCCAGGTTGTGCTCTCATTTCCGAGAAAACTTCGTAGCCTCTGACCTATGAACTGTGGGCAAAGCTTGGGCCCTGAGATCTAATTCAGTATAAAGCAAGCTTTTCCCCTTCCTACTTTGTTTTGCTTAAATGCTTAAATTTGCTTAAATTTGATGGTACATCTTGCCATAAGACTGGCAGAGAAACAAACAAAAACTAAATTCTCAGATTCCCTGCGTGTTTTATAAGCATGCTGTCTTCTTAGGCTGCAGGTCTTTGCACAGCTTCTGGGGGGAGTGTGTGCACACACACGCTCAGGAAAAGTAATTCCTATTCCTTCTCAGAATTCAAGCATTGATTCTTGAGATATTTAATTCACATGAAGTAATTTGGAAAAAAGAGCATGAAAATGAGCATTTCCAACAAACTTCTTCTTGGGAAGGTCCTGGGCAGCACTGCTGGGCCTTTGGGGTGTGCAAGGTTGTGTGCTCGGGGATGCATGCCTCACAGAAGCTGGGGCACTCAGGTGGCCTGGCTGCAAACGAAACCCCTGCCTGGCCCCGTGGCCGGCCTGCTCATCCGCCTTACCCTGACCCCTGGGGAGTGGTCGCCTCCACGCAGGCCCTTATTTTTATTGGAGCCGAAGCCAGTGAACTGATTCCAAAGGGAGCCTGGCCTTTGACTGCAGGCGGCTGCTGAGGTGAAGGGTGTTGCCGGCTGCTCTCTGACGATGACGCCCTGGTTGGCCGGGCGGACATGGGCTTTCTATCACCCGGTCTTGATCTGAGAACCAGACTGCGCCTCATTGAGCCATGAGGGCGGGTTTTACGAAAGGCGGCCTCCTGTGACTGCTTAGTGGCCTGAGCCTCGTGCCGCCTCCGGAAGTGTCCCTGTGTACGGGGCAGACAGTTCCTTCCTGGTGAGAGAGAGCCCTTTGTGTGCCCTGTCGCTGGCCCACCTGCTGGCCCAGACTGCAGCCTCCTTTCTCCCGCTGCTCCAGGACAGGAGGCCTGGTCTTCTGAGGGTCTATTGGCACCAGTGGTGAAAATATGATAGGAAAATCGCAGCTGAATGGAGAGGAGCAGTCATGTCCCAGGTGCAGGTGGCAGCTGCGCGTGCCCTGCTGGCTTGCCAGGGCCCATGGAGCTGCAGACTTTCCCCGTTGTCATCTAGGCAGGTGGCTAGGTTTCCTCTGTTTGACCTACAGCTGGAGACCCTCTCCTTGGTAGTGACGTGGGAGCTGCCTGCTCCTCTTTTCCGGCTGCTCTTTGGGTTTCTGGGCCAGTTTGCATTCTCGGCAGAAAGCAGTCCGTGACCTTGAACGAGTCCCTTGGCTGCCCTGAGCCTGTTTCTTCACTCCACAGGAAGGAGCACAGTAACTCATGGTTGATGTTGTGAGGGTTTCAGGCATTGGTGTGTGGGGAATGCGTGGCCCACTCTGCCAGGCACAGAGGCGTTGTCCCAGCATCCTCGTGTGTCCCCTCTGAGCCCAGCTGGTCCCAAGTGCCGATGGCCTTGAGGAGCGAATAGGCCATGTCTGCCCTGGTGGGCTTTTGGTTCGGGTGTTAGTTGAATACCCACAGAGCTCTCTCTCCAAAGTGGCCAACGACTAGAAAGGAGGGTGCACAGACCGCCTGGGCCCTGATGGACGCAGAGGGCATCTCTCACTAGCAGTCGCAGAGAGATGGGAAGAAAGAACAAGGGGGTTAGGAAAAGAGGTGTCAGGGCCCCAGCCCTAAGGTGCCTCTGAGCAAATTAGGAAAAGGCACTCCCAGCCCAGGGCAAGTCACCCCTCACCTTTGAACAATCAGGCTTAGAGTTGGGCTCTCCGCCCCTTGCGGTGCCCTTGAGCAGAGAGCCATCTGCTGCTTCACAGCACCCTGGCTGGCGCAGGAGGACACGAGGGGGAGGGCCCGTGGAGAAGGGGAGGCCGCATGTCTGAGCACAGGAGGGGCTGAGGAAGGGCTCCAGGGCCCAGGTGGATGCCAGCAGGTGTTAACCCACGTATGGTGGCATCACTCTCCCCGTCCCTGCTGGCACCCAGGCCTGGGGAACAGGTCTTCCTAGAAGCTGCTGGCTTTTAACTGACGAAGGAGAGTTCCTTTCGGGGTGGGATTTGTTAATGTCTCAAAATAAGGACAGTGGGCGAAAGAGGCATTAAGTGGAAAGCCGGGAGCTGACACATCTCCAGGGCCGGCCTCCAGAAAAATATGGATGCTCCCTCGCAGCCCAAAGAATACCTGCCGGTAGGGAGAATGGGAACAAGCAGGCCCTGATGGAGAAAGCCCCACTTCCTTCCCAAAAGGGACAGAGCAGTAGGGAGAGGGCCACCTCACGGGTGTGAGAAGTAGAAGAGGCTCCGGGAGGACAGGCTGCGGCCAGGGAGGCAGCCTCAGCGGCACTGCTCACTCTGTGTCTTCGAGGCCTGCATGCTGCTCCTGGATTGGATCTCTTTGATTCTGGAATAATTCTAGAGAGCATTCCTGCCTTCACACAGACATGTGTGCAGGGCAAGGTTTTTATGGAGGTGGTGGGGGTGGTGATTTTTAAGTCAGATCCTGCATTGTTGCCAATCAACTTGGCCATCTGTGCCAGACTGGCTTCTGCCAATGTCTGCCCTGCTGAGGTCTGGTGTGAGCATGGCATTGAGAGGGAGCCTGGGCCCTGACTAGGGCACTAGAAGCTGTGTGACCGTGGGCAGCTTACTCAACTTCTCTGTGCATGGGCTTACAGTCAAGTGATGGCATCCTAGGGAGTCAAGGCCAGGGCATTGGGGGTCCCTAGCGTCCAAAGCCAGGTCTGAGGACTCGCAGAGACTGTGTGTGTGAACTGCGTCTGAAATGTTCTCCTTCTGCTCTGCAGAGGTTGCTGTGTTTTGGGGAAACACAAGGAACCAACAGTGATTCAGGCTTGTAAGTTATTATCAGCAGTTCGGATCTCTAGAAAGCTTTAGGAGAAAAGAAAAAGAATTTAGCCATGCTTTTGTTTTGTTTTAAATATATTTTTATTGCTTTCAGAGAGGGAAAGGGAAAGACAGATAGAAACATCAATGATGAGAGAGAATCATTGATCGGCTGTCTACTGCACACCCCTCACCAGCTGTGCTTGTTCTACTATCTATACTAATAAAAAGGTAATATGCTAATTAGACCATATAGACCAGACATCTTCTGGACGTCATTCCAGACATCCTTCTTGACAAAGCCATCTGGGGTCCTGGGTGCCATCAGCTGGCCCGGGTGAAGCCGCAGCCTCACGGGGTTCCTGGTGCCTGCAGTCGGCCAGAGGGAGGGAAGCCTGGGTCCCGGGTACAGGGGCCAAGGCAGAGGTAGTTAGGGGCAATCAGGCAGGCAAGCAGAGGCAGTCAGGGGTGATCAGGCAGGCAGGCAGAGGAAGTTAGGGGTGATGAGGCAGGCAGTGAGTGGTTAGGGGCGATTGGGCAGGTAGGCAGGCAAGCAGTTAAGAACCAGGGTGCAGGCTGGGCTGACAGATCCCTTCCCCCCCCCCCCCGTGCACAAATTTCATGCACCGGGCCTCTAGGCCTCCTATATAATAAAGAGATAATGTGCAAATTAACCCTCATGCCCTCACAAGATGGCTACCTATCACCAGGCCAGCAGGGGGGTTAGTGAGGGATGACCAAATGACTGAACAGTAGGCTGCTTGGAGTGACCAGGATGGTGGGGAGGGCCTTGAGGGGTGACCTGGCTGGCAGGGGGTGCCATTTGGGGGCAAACAAGCCAGCAGGGGGGGGAGGAGGGGAGTTGAGCAACCAGGCAGGAAGTGGGGGACAATAAGTGGTGACCAGTGGTGGGGGACAGTTGGGGGTGACTAGGCTGGCAGGGGGAGCAGTTGGGGGGCAATTATGTTGGCAGGAGGGGGGAGCAATGAGGGCGAGTAGGATGGTGGAGGGCATTTGTGGGTGACCAGGCTGGTGGGGGAGGCAGTTAGGAGCAATCAGGCTAGCAGTGAGGGGGCAGTTGGGGGCACCTGGCAATGGAGGGGAGTTAGGGGTGATCAGGGTGGCAGGAGGGGCAGTTAGGGGTGAGCAGGCAGGCAGGCAGGTGAGCAATTAGGAGCCAGTGGTCCAGGATTGTGAGAGGGATTTCTGACTGCCAGTTTAGGCCCAATCCCAGGGACATTCCCCAAAGTGACCCAAATTGGAGAGGATGCAGGCTGAGCTGAGGGGACTCCTCTCACCCTGTGCATGAATTTTGTTCACTGGGCCTCTATCCTTTCTAATAAAGAGGTAATATGCCAATTGACCATCACTCCAATACACAAGATGGCCACCACCATGTGGTCAAAGATGGCCACCCCCATGTGAACATAAGATGGCCACCACAAGATGACCTGCAGGGGAGGGCAGTTAGGGGTGACCAGGCCTGCAGAGGAGGGCAGTTGTGGGTGATCAGGCTGGCAGGGGAGGGCAGTTGGGAGGGACCAGGCCAGCAGAAGAGGGTAGTTGGGGGTAACTGTGCCTGCAGGGGATGGCAGTTCGGGGTGGGGGGAATCAGGTCTGCAGGGGGAAGGCAGTTGTGGGGGAGACCAGGCCTGCAGGAGAGGGCAGTTGCGGGGGGAAACAGCCCTGCAGACCAGGGTAGTAGGGGGCAACCAGGCCTGAAGGAGATGGCAGTTGGGGGCAACCAGGCCAGCACGGGAGAGCAGTTAGGGGTGACCAGGACAGCAGAAAAGGGCAATTAGGGGTGATCAGGCCGGCAGGGGAGGGCAGTTGGAAAGGACTAGGCCTGTAGGAGAGGGCAGTTGGGGGGAACCAGGCTGGCAGAGGAGGACATTTGGGGATGACTGGGCCAGCAGAGGAGGGCCATTAGGGGTTACTGGGCCAGAAGGGGAGGGCAGTTGGGGGTGACCAGGCCTGCAGGGCAGGACAGTTAGAGGCGACCAGGCCGCTGACCAGGTTGGCAGGGAGGGCAGTTAAGGAAAATCCAGCCAACAGGGAAGCAGTTAGACATAAATCAGGTTGGCAAGGGAATGGTTAGGGGGTGATCAGGCTGGCAGGCAGAAGCAGTTAGGGGCAATCAGGCAGGCAGGCAGGTGAGCGGTTGGGAGCCAGCAGTCCTGGATTGTGAAAGGGATGTCCAACTGCATCCCTTACTACATCTTTTTTTTTTTTAATCCATCTTTATTGTTCATATTATTATAAAGGTTCCTCATTTCTTCCCCCCTCCACCAGGTTCCCACCTCACCCTCCATCCTCTCCCCATTCCCCATTGTCCTCATCCATAGGTGCACAGTTTATGTTCAGTCTCTTCCTCCCTCCCTTTCCTCGATAGTAAATCCCTTTTCAGATAGTAAATCAGTTACTTAGCGTTTTCTCATATCAATGATACCTCCACATGCCCAAAGATACACTTCAGACAAAAGACATTTCCAAATAGGTCAACCAACCTCATCCAGGCCCCACCCAAGGCACTCACAGATCAACACCCCAGCGCTATACTAACTCAACACATCCAGATCTAAGCCTTCATCACTTGATTCAGCAGACCCTCAAGTTCCCGCAAAAGTTTCCAGCCATGGCTGAGAGGCAGCCTTGGGGTGGGGGCAGGCGAGGAGCGAGCTGTTTCGGGCCTGGCTGCACCGAGCCTGGCCTCTGTTGCTCTCGTTCGTACCACAACCAGCTGCTCAGGGTCTGGCCACTGCCGCTCCCGACCTAGTTGCTCTGGACTTGGCTGCTGCTGCTCCGGGCCTGGCCGCACTTGACCTGGCTGCTCTGGGCCCGGCAGCTCCGGGCCCGGCCACTCCGGGCCTGGCCGCTCCCAGCCTGGTAGCTGCTGCTCCAGGCCTGGCCGCTCCCAGCCTGGCAGCCGCTGCTCCAGGCCTGGCCACACCAGACCCGGCTGCTCCGGGCCTGGCCGCTCCCAGCCTGGCAGCCGCTGCTCCGGGCCTGGCCGCACCCGACCCGGCTGCTCCGGGCCTGGCCGCTCCCAGCCTGGCAGCCGCTGCTCCGGGCCTGGCCGCACCAGACCCGGCTGCTCCGGGCCTGGCCGCTCCCAGCCTGGCAGCTGCTGCTCCGGGCCTGGCCACTCCCCGCCTGGCAGCTGCTGCTCCAGGCCTGGCCGCACCCGACCCGGCTGCTCTGGACCCGGTTGCTCCAGGCCCGGCCACTCCGAGCCTGGCCGCTCCCAGCCTGGCAGCCGCTGCTCTGGGCCTGACCGCTCCCAGCCTGGCAGCCGCTGCTCCAGGCCTGGCCACACCCGACCTGGCTGCTCAGGGCCTGGCCACACCCGACCTGTCTGCTCAGGGCCTGGCCGCTCCCAGCCTGGCAGCCACTGCTCCGGGCCTGGCCGCTCCCAGCCTGGCAGCCGCTGCTCTGGGCCTGGCCACACCAGACCCGGCTGCTCCGGGCCTGGCCGCTCCCAGCCTGGCAGCTGCTGCTCCGGGCCTGGCCGCTCCCTGCCTGGCAGCTGCTCTCCGGGCCTGGCCGCACCCGACCCGGCTGCTCTGGACCCGGTTGCTCCGGGCCCGGCCACTCCGAGCTTGGCCACTCCCAGCCTAGCAGCTGCTGCTCCGGGCCAGGCCGCACCCGACCCGGCTGCTCTAGACCCAGTTGCTCCGGGCCCGGCCGCTCCGAGCCTGGCCGCTCCCGGCCTGGATGCTCTGGGCTTGGCTACTGCTGTTCTGGGCCTGGCTGCTCCCGACCCGGCTGCTCTGGGCCTGGCTTCTCCTGGCCCAGCCACTCCGGGTCTGGGTGTACCTGGACTGGCCACCCTGGGCTTGGCCGCCTCCGCCTCAGGCCTGGCTGCCACTTTCCCAGGTCTGGCTGCTCCAGTGCTGGCTGTTGCTGCTCTGGTTCTGGCTGCTGCTGCTCTCGGGCCTGGCTGTTGCTGCTCCAGGCCCGGCTGCCACTGCCTTGTGCCTGGCCACTCTAGGCCTAGCCGCCGCTGTTCCAACATTCTGTCCTTTATTTAAAAAAAAAAAAAAAAAAAAAAAAAAAGCATTTATGTTGCAATGTTGGCTGGTGAGTTGAGTTCTGACTTAGTCTTTGATTTTTCAAGATCTTTTTTGTATTCTTTCTTAAGTAATTTTACTATCTTTTTTCTCACTTGATTTCTTCACATTGAGAACTTCTTTGGTTTCTTCCTCCATGTCCTGGAAGCTCAGCAGGTTGGCCTGTGGCACCCCTTTGTTCTCCGCGGGCTCCTGCGCTGCTTCAGCCTGTTGCCGGGGTCGGCGCCACCCAGGAAGCAGCCCCTGGCCTCGGCTCCATTGCCCGCGCTCAGCAGTCGAAGGCTCAGGGGAAACCCCCCTCCGGGGGCGGGCCCCGTCACCCAGCTCCTTGCTGGTGCCCGGCTGGCCGGTGTCCGGCAGGGGCTCCTGCTCCTCGTTGCATTCCTCCAGTCTGGAGCTTTTTTTCTCCTTCCCGCTAGGGGAGTCTAGCATCAGAGTCAACAGACTGTCCTATGCGCTCAATGTGTGCGACTCTGGGGGCTCTGCTTTTCGCTGCTCCCCCAGGACTCCACCTCACAGCCCCGTCTCCCTCTGCTTGAGCCTGGGTCCCCAGGGATTGGCCTAGAACTGGGGTTCAGGGCAGTTGGGAGTGGGGCTCAGCACCGCCGTAGGTTTTGTTTCTTCCCGCCAGGGCAACACAGCATCAGAGTCAACATTCTGTCCTCTGCGCGCAGTGTGCGCGACTCTGGGGGCTCTGTTTTTCGCCGTTCCCCCAGGACTCCATCTCACAGCCCCGTCTCCCCCTGCCTGAGCCTGGGTCCCCAGGGTCTGGCCTAGGACTGGGGTTTCAGAGCAGTCGAAGCTGGGGCCCAACACAGTTGGGGCTCCTGTTTCCTTCCCTCCAGGGCAATCCCGCATCAGAATCAACATTTCTTCCCTTGCAAGCAATGTGCGCGACTCTGGGGGCTGGGCCTTTCACTGCTCCCCCAGGACTCCACCTCATAGCCCCATCTCCCTCTGCTTAAGCCTGGGTCCCCAGGGATTGGCCTAGAATGGTGAAAGTCCGGGCTGGGGCTCAGCGCCGCCAGAGGCTTTGTTTCTTCCCGCTAGGGCAATCCAGCATCAGAGTCCGGACTGGGGCTCAGCGCTGTTGGTTCGGGAGTTCATCCCAGGCCTGGGGTTTTATTTCCTTTCTGCTAGGGAACGCCAGGCAGGCCCCCAGCCTTCTCCTCCTCTCCGGCTGCGACCTCTCCGCGCGCGCATGCGGGCGCGCAGCATGTCTCCGTACCTTAGGCTTTTTTTCAGCTCCTCTGATTTTCCTTCTGGTTTTCTCTTTCCTTCTTGTTGTAGCATTTTCAGTCAGTCGACTACCTGTAGCTCTGAGCAATGTCCACTCTACATTTTAGTTGTATTCCATTGAAATTGTTGTGTGCTGCTGCGGTTAGGTATCTACCCGAGCAGCCATCTTGGATCTCTGTCCCTTACTACATCTTTTAAAAAATATTTTTTAAAAGATGTAGTAGAAATTACATATATTCTTGAATTTATGCCACATTAAACGGGAATGTACACTGATCAGAGATAAATTCCAACATTTTTCTTTCAGGAAATAGGTTCCTTAATTTCCCTTCACTACAAAGTTAGGGGAGGAGCCTTTCATTACATGTCAGTCACACTGCAGTGTGTGAAAGCCCTTCTGCTCGGCCTCGGCTCTGTCTCCATGTACTCATGTCAATAAGTGTGTTGCGCCTTCAGGACTAACTGTACATTCACCAACCTCAATCCTTCAAAGCAGAGCAGGCTAGCACTGACTTAAGATTATGCTGGTTGAAATAAAAACATGTTAATTCAAGTCTAAGCTTTTCTATCAGAAGTGAATGCACTTACTCCGTGAGGCCTCTGCCCTGTCAGAGGCCTTGCTGAAGCGGAAGAATGTTCTCAGGGGCACATGGACATCTTCTTGCTTTCCAGCCCACGGCCACCCATCCCACTGTCCCTGCTGCTGACAGAAGAGGAGGCGGCGCTGAGCATCCAGTCCTTCTGGAGAGCCTACTTGGTGAGTCCTGGCCGCAGTGGCGTGCGGGTGCTAGGCTTTCCTGGTGCGAGAGCCCCTGGGGAAGAGACAGGATTGGAAACAGGATATTATAGTTGACACCCAGACTTCAGAAATAGGGTTCTCTGTAAATACTTCTCACAAGTTTAGAACTTTTACCAAAATTTACTTAGCAATTATCATTAAAAATACCCTCCAATCTTTTTAAATTGGTTTGACTGGCCAGTGTTACCTAACAAATAATATAACAGCCCTGGCCAAGTGGCTCAGTTGTTTGGAACATTGTCCCTTTTGCCAAAAGGTTGCGGGCTCAATTCCCGGTCTGGGCACACATACCTAGGTTGCAGGTTTATTCCTGGGCCAGGTGCAACTGATCAATTTTCCTCTCTCACTTCAATGTTTCTCTCTCATCCTTTCTTTTTAAAATCAATTTTTAAAATCAATAAAAACAAATCCTCAGGTGAGGATTAAAAATATATATATATTAATAAAAGTGTAATATGCTAATTAGACCAGACAACCTTCTGGGTGAAACTGGGTCTTGGGTGCCTGATGGCGGCTGGAGGGAAGCCCGGGTTCCGGGTGCCAGAGGGAAGCCAGTGCCGGCAGCCAGAGGAAGGATGCACAAATTTTATGATTCCAGTCTCTAGTGTTATGTACAAACAGACAGCAATACATGTTCGTTTTAGAAAAGAAAATTCGAAAATACAGATATTCATATAAAGCAAATAAAAAAGTCACAGGTAACTCTGTCACCAAAATATTATCATTATTGCCCCAGTTTGGCTCAGTGGATAGAGCATCGGCCTACAGTTGAAGGGTCCCGGGTTCGATTCCAGCTAAGGGCACATGCTCAGGTTGCGGGCTCAATCCCTAGTAGGGAGCATGCAGGAAGCAGCCGATCCATGATCCTCTCTCATCATTGATGTTTTTTTTCTCTCTCTCTCTCCCTTTCCCTTCCTCTCTGAAATCAATAAAAATATTTTTTTAAATATTACCATTGTTCACATTTTGGTGTAAACATTTCCAAATCTTAATACATAGAATAATGTAAATACCTAACATACAGAAATTAACCTTTTCTTTTATAACTCATCTTCCTAACCACTTTTCTATTAGTTGTTTCCAGTTTATCATTATTATAGTATACTAGAGGCCTGGTGCACGAAATTCATGCACTGGGTAGGGGATGGTATCCCTCAGCCCAGCCTGCACCCTCTCCAATCTGGAACCCCTCAGGGGATGTGTGACTGCCAGACAGGGATCAGGCCTAACCCAGTAGTCAGACATCCCTCTCACAATCTGGGTGGCTCCCAACTGCTCTGGAGCTGTGGAGGGCTGGGCCAGCAGGACACTCAGGTGCGCCACCTGCTGAGGGAGGCGCTCCCAATGGGCAGGGCCCCAGCCAGACCCCCTCCGGCCTCTTCCTCTCCCACCCACCGCAGCTCCATTCTGGGGCCTCACAGGAGTTGTTGGAATAGAGCAGCTCTCTCTGCTGCCAGCACACGCCTGGCCTCTGTGTGAAGAGCCTGTGCAGAGGTGACCAGAGAGAGCCGAGCTTCGAGGCAGGAGGGCGGAGCTGAGGACAGGGCTGGAGCACCTGGATCCAGCCAGACCAGGAGACCTCTCATAGGGATTCTGCCACAGTCTGGAGCCCTAGCAATCACAATGACAACATAGACATTTCCAGCTCTTGATCACTTGTGCATGAAAGAGGTTATAAGTACAAAATAAAACTCTGGGTCCACCATGCAGAGCTACCACTGAGGTGTCCCAGGAGAGACTGGCCAGGCTGGCAGGAGGCGGAGCAGGAGGGAAGCTCACACCATGGAGCAGGGTCCTCTACAACATAATTTGTATTATTTAAGTAGTACATTGCCATGTGGAGAAAGCAGATGATCCATAAAAGAATCTTTCCTGTTCATGGAGGAATTTTTTTACACTATTGATGGCATTGACACTGCTCTGTGCCTGCCTCTGCCTTAGTGGTGTGTTGGGAGTATCTTCTCAGCACACAGAGATCTGGCTCTGCAGTTCAAAGGCTCTCTGAGAACCTTTTTGTGCCTAAATCCAACCATGACTTAATTACTCCAGTTGGTTGGACATTCTAGTTTTCTCTTCCATGTAAAATATATTATGAAAAAATCCTTCTTCGTGTATCTTTGTGCACTTATCTGATTTTCTGTGTAAGATTGATTGCTAGAAGCTCCAAAGAGTAAGCACCCTTTTTCAGAGTTTCATCATTATTGCTGAATTATCTTCTGGAGAGGAGGGACTCTAGCTTAGACCTGTTTGTAGGCACCAACAGTGCATGCAGGTGTGCCCTAAGCATAGGTTTTGATGGCAGAGTGGGGAGAGGAAGAGATTGTGAGTGTGAAGTGTGCTGGGGAAGGCTGTGTGTGACATTGCTTAGGGGCATGCGCAGGCAGCACTGTTGTGCCCAGGTGTGTGGGGTGTGTGCTGCGGACCTCAGAGGCTCTGAGGAGCCGGGAAATAGGTTGAATGGCCACTAGATACACACTTCATTTTTTAAAATTGAACTTTTGGGGTGGCATTGCTATTGGAATTGTATAGGTTCCAGGTGTATGATTTTTATAACACATTGCATTGTGTGCCCACCACCCAAAGCCAGATCTTCTTCCATCACCATGCTGGATCCCCATAACCCTTTACCCTCCTCCGCCCCAACCATCACGGTTGTCTGTGTCTGTGAGGTCTTGATGTTTGTTTTTCCTGTTTGTTTGTCAGTACACACAACCCTGTCAAGTCTCCTCGAGTCACCTTTATCACACTTTCACGCTCTTCTGCCCTAACCCACCTCCCCTCTGGCCATCACCACCTCGTGTCTGTGATGGGTTTTGTTTTGTTTATTTTTTTTGCTTAATCCCTTCACCTTTTTTCACCCAACTCCCACCCCTCCTTCTGACAGCTGTCCTTCTCTTTTCTGTGTCTATGCACATGTTGCTATTTTGTTAGTTTATTTCGTTTATTAGATTCCACGGATAAAAGAGAAATCACATGGTACTTGTCTTTCTCTGATTGGCTTATGTCATGTAGCCAGGTTCATCCATGATGCAAAAGGCCAAATAGTACACCATTGTGTAAATGTTCCACAACTTTTTTATTCACTCATCTACAGGTGGGCACTTAGGACATTCTTGTAGCAATCATTTTTTCTGATATGTCTTCTCAGGCAAGGGAAGCAAAAGAAAAATAAACAAAGGGGGCTATATCAAACTAGAAGGTTTCTGCACAACAAAGGAAGCCACCAGCAAGAGGAAAAGGGAGCCCTCTGCATGGGACAATATATTCCCCAATGAGACATCTGATAAGGGGTTAATATCCAAAATTTATAAAAACTTATACAACTGAACACCAGGAAAACAAACCAATTTAAAAATGAGCAAAGGATCTGAATATACACTCTCCCAACAGACATAAGAATGGTGATCATCACTAATCTTCAGACAAATGCAAATTAAATTGACAATGAAGTATCACCTCACACCTGTCAGGATGGCTACCATCAAGTCAACAAACGACAAGTGCTGGCGAGGTTGTGGAGAAAAAGGAACCCTCGTGCACTGCTGGTGGGAATGCAGACTGGTGCAGCCACTGTGGGAAACAGTATGGAGTTTCCTCAAAAAACTGAAAATGGAACTGCCATTTGACCCAGTGATCCCACTTCTAGGAATATAGCCTAAGAAACTAGAAACACCGATCAGAAAGGATATATGCAGCCCTATGTTCATAGCAGCACAATTCACCATAGCTAAGACCTGGAAACAGCATATTTCTTTTTTGAACCTCCCTGCCGCGCAGCGGCAGACCCACAGGGCGGGAGCCCTCCCGACCCACAGGGCGGGAGCTGGCGAGACAGCGAGGACTGAGCTAGGAGACAGTCTAGAAACACTAGGTTTTGATTTAGAATCTGAGAGTTTTCTTTCTGAAACCATACTACATCTTTTAAATAAAATGTATTGAATATTGTTCAATAATTCAATAATGCAGTAATTATAAAATAAATATTGGGCCTTTTGTGGAAATAGAAAAACCCATCCTAAAATTCACTTGGAATCTCAAAGAATCCCAAATGGCCAAAACAATCTTGGAAAAGGAACAAAACTGGAGGACTCATTCTCCCTGATTTCAAACTTATTCCAAAGCTACAATCACCAAAACAGTGTGGTAGTGGCAGAAAGACAGACATTCAGATCAGCAGAATAGAACTGAAAGCCCAGAAATAAACTCTCACACATGTGGTCAAATGGTGCCAAGACCATTCAGTGGGAACACAGTCTTTTCAATAAGTGGTGCTGGGAAAACTGGATGTCCACATGCCAAAGAATGAGCTGGGCCTTTATTTAAAACTATGTACAAAAATGAACTAAAAAAAATGGATCAAGAACCTAAATTTAAGACCAAAACAGTAAAATGCTTAGAAGGAAACATGGGACAAAGTTCATGGCTCTGGATTTGGCAGTGATTTTTGTATATGAACCGAAGGCACAGGTAACAACAACAACAAATGGGCAAGTTGGACTTTATGAAAACATAAAAACTTTGTCTATCATAATATACTACCCACCATTGCATGAGATCTCCGGGCTTATGCATCCTGCAGCATCTCAAAACTGCTCTTCTTTTTAAGGCTGGATTAATATCCAGAATATACAGAGAACTCCCAAAATGCAATGACAAAGAAAATCTGTTTATAAAATAAGCAAAGGACTTGAGAATACATTTATTCCAAGAAAATATATGAATGGCCGACAAGTACATGAAAAGATTTTCAATATCATCCAAGCATTAGGAAAGGTTATGGAGATGAAAAACCACCTCACATCCATGTAAAACAAAAAGCAGCAAATGCTGATAGGACTCAGAGACACTGGAAAGCTCGAGCACATGTATTTGGTAAGGCTACTACGGAAGATAGTATGGAGGGTCCATGAAATTAAAATAGGACTACGACAGGACCTGGTGACTCTACTTCTGGGTATGCACACACAATAATTCAAAGAAGGTCTCAGCCGAAACCGGTTTGGCTCAGTGGATGGAGCGTCGGCCTGCGGACTGAAGGGTCCTGGGTTCGATTCCGGTCAAGGGCATGTACCTTGGTTGTGGGCACATCTTTAGTGGGGGGTGTGCAAGAGGCAGCTGATCGATGTTCCTCTCTCATCAATGTTTCTAGCTTTCTATCACTCTCTCTCTTCCTCTCTGTAAAAACTCAATAAAATATATTTTTTAAAAAGAAGAAGAAGAACAAGAAGAACAAGAACAAGAAGAAGAACAAGAACAAGAACAAGAAGAACAAGAACAAGAACAAGAAGAAGGAGGTCTCAGGCATTTGTACACACCGGTTCAGAGCAATTTCATTCACAATAGCTAACACATGGAAGCAACCCAAGATCCCATTAATAGATGAATAAGCAACATGTAATCATCTATACTACGGTAGTAAAAGCCTAGGTGGCACTTGTGTTCTTGTGTGACGGCCTCACATCATCATAAGATGGCCCTCCCCACGTTGTCACAAGATGGCTGCAACAAATGGCCTACAGGAGAATGCTGTTGAGGGCCATTGGGCCGGCAGGGGAGGGCAGTTGGGGGTGATTGGTCCCACAGGGATTGGGCCTAAACCGGCAGTCAGACCCGAGGGGGTCCCAGATTCGAGAGGGTGCAGGCCAGGCTGAGGGACCACCCCCCAATGCACAAATTTTGTGCACTGGGCCTCTAATATATACATAAGATGGTAAATTATTCACCCTTAAAAAGGAGAGCAGTTCTGAGATGCTGCAGGATGCATAACCCCGAGACCTCATGTTCAGTGACAGCCTCATCACAAGAGGACAACCACTCAGGTGTGACTCCGCTCAGGTGCGGTTCTTGGGAGAGTCAGAATCATAAAGGCAGAAAACGCAGTGGGGGCTGGGAGGTGGAGAATGGTAGTTACTGTTTCATAGGAACAGAGTTTCCATTTTCCAAGATGAAAAGGCCATGGGGATGGACAGTGGCTTTGGCTACACAGCACTAGAAATGCCTTCAGTGCCACTGCACCGCACCCTCACAGTGCCTGAGCTGGTATGCTTTATGTTGTGTACATCTCACCACAAGAAAAGAAGAGGGGAGAGAGATGAGTTCAAATGGGTTTGATTTTGTTGACGTTGATTATTCCCCTGAAAGGCCACTTCTCTCTATTTAGAGATGACCTATATAGTTAGGTAGAGAACAGATAATGAAAACAGCCAAGATAAAAACCAAGCAACTATGAAAAGGCTCTTCAAAGAATACAAAGGAGAGGTTTGTTGTTTCTCCCAGATTTCTGGCAGAAAGAAGAGACCCCAACAAGGGGCTCTGTGCTCAGAGGAGCCAGGCACTTGCCCGGTTAGGCTGCTGGCAGGCTGGCGGGCGTGGGCAGGACAATTTTATGTGTGTGTGAAAGATCGTTTGACATTCTCATCCTTAGCTTCCCTTTTTTGCTCTTGAATGTTACAGCTGACTAGAAAGACGTGTTTTAGTTTTTCAATGTGTAACAGGTCTTATGGTGACTTGTTAAAAAGGGTGCTCTGGCAGCAGGCAGATCTGCATGGATCCTAAGGTCTGTCTGCTGACTGCTGACTGTGTTTGGTTATTTAGCTGCTGAACACAGTTCCCTGTCTGTAGATGGAATAATGATGGTTCCTGTCTATGCAGACTGGGTCCGATGGTCAGTGCACAGCCAATATTAGCTATGTCACTGTCACTACGGGGTTACCGGTCTGTTTTCCTTGCTGGGGAATCTCGTTAAAGCCTGCGAGTCTCCTCCTTGTGCTGCGCAGGCCCCAAGCATGCCCGGCCCCAGGCTTTGCACCTGCTGTTTGTTCCTGGTCTGCAGCTGTCCCTCAGGGTCCCTTCCCTGCTTCACTCAGAATTCTTAATGTCCTCCCTGGTCTCCCTTTCTAAAACACTTTCCAAAACAGCACTCTCCTCACTCGCTGCACTGCCCTCTTGCAGGCTGCGCTTTCTGTCTGTCACTTACCACACATTGATACCCACTTGTCTACTGCCTCACCCTGACTTTCAGAAGGGGGCCATGAGGGTAAGGCTGCTTGACTTGTTTGTCCTGTACCCCAGCTGTCTGGCACACATCAGGCACTTTGTCGATATTTTGGTGAGTAAATGAACCTTAAAGGTTCTCGCTAGTGAGGCATGTGAAAATGAACACCAAACTGTATTGTTCATTTTATAGCTCCTTCCTGGGGACGTCTGTGGGGGGTCGCTTGTGCACCAGGAACCTCACCCTGCAGCTGTGCTTGTTAATCTCCCAGGTATGACACCTGAAGAAAGTCTCTTGAGGGTGTCACTGGCCTTTGTCACAGTGCGAAGGTGCCTGGGCTGTGGGAAGCTTCCTCCGCGGCTGGAAGTGGAAGGAGGAAGGGCAGGCCACTTAGGAGACCAGGTGGCCAAGGCTCGCAGTTTTCATCTCTCCCTCTTCCTCTGGGAGCCAGCTGCCACGGCATGGACAGCCCTCCAGAGACGCCTCCGTGAGAAAGCCAGGCCTCCAGCCCGCAGCCCAGGAGGGAGTCCCACTCCATCTGGCCAAGCTCCCCCGCCCCAGCCGCTGTTCACTTGCACCTTGACCGTGCCCTCATGCAACCCTGAGTCCCAGTCCCCCGCCCGCTGCATCTCAACTCCTGACCCTCAGAAAATGTCCAGGATAATGAGTGTTTGTGGGTTAAGATGCCAATCTTGCGGGTTCATTGACGAAGCAGCAGTGGAGACTTACAGTGACTCTGGCTGCTGTAGAGAGTTAAGAGACTGTTAGGAGCTGAAGAGCAGTGGAAGCAGGAAGAAGCTATTATAATAGCTACACTTGCCGCTCAAATTGTGGCACTAACCAGGGCATCATCTTCATGGGACAACTGGTTGGAAATGCACTATCTAGACCTCACCCCAGACCCACTAAGCAGGGTTCCGGGGAGTCTTCCCTGTAGTTACAGACTATGGAGGGGGAAGCCAGGCTGTGGAGGGAGGGGACAGGGCCAGGCTGTGGAGGGAGGGGACAGGGTCAGGGGTCAGGCTGTGGAGGGAGGAGACAGGGCCAGGCTGTGGAGGGAGACAGGGTCAGGCTGTGGAGGGAGGGAACAGGGCCAGGCTGTGGAGGGAGGGAGGGGACAGGGCCAGGCTGTGGAGGTAGGGATCAGGGATGGGAAGTGAGGGCAGGCTACTGTTTGAACCCAGCTCACAAGCCCAGGACCTTCCCTATGCTACTGAATTTTCTCAGCTCAGTCTCCTTCCTGTGAGTTGGAGGTAACAGAGGTGCTGCCTCAGGGGGGTGTGATGGCATCGATGATGGACGTCAGTGGTCAGCACAGCGCCTGGCCCGGGCGAAGGCCTCACAACTGCTAGCTGCTTGTTGACTTGATCAGATCTGTGCATTTTCTTCCCTAAGAATATATTTCTGATCATTTCCTGATACTTTTTCTTAATATTGTTATTCCTTGTCAAAGAAATTGCTGTTTTTCAAAATGTCTTCAAGCTAATCAGAAAGACCTTTGTCTGTCCCAGTGTGTTCCAGCCGTGTCCCAAATACAGGCGCCTGGATTCTATCACCAGTTCCCAGGCCCAGTTCTCAGGGAATCCTCAGGGCATGGCGAGGGTGCATTCAGGCTGTGAGGGGCCGGGCCTCCCTGCAGGCCCTACTCCTGCCCCACCAGGCCTGTGGTTGGTTAAATGTTACAGCTATAAGTGATTTTCCTGATTCTGCCCAGAAAATGTTTTGGCAACTTGCCAGTCTGCCTGTAAAGCCCCCTTTTATTTGCTCAGTCACCACATATCCCAAATATATGGCAAAACTGATAAACCTAACTCCCAGGAATAAGTGGGAAAACTACACGTCAGCACAACCAGCTGCAGAGTCTGTAGGGCCCAGCGGAAAATAACCTGCACAGCCCTTGTTCACACTTCTAAAGAGCTTCTAGCTGTGACATCAGCATGAAACGAGGGTGTGGACTATGGTCACAGCAGCGCAATTCACAGTAGCTAAGATCTGGAAACAGCCTGAGTGCCCATCAGCAGACAAGTGGATAAAAAGCTGTGGTACATCTACACCATGGAGTACTATGCAGCTGTAATAAAGAAGGATTTCTGCTGAAACCGGTTTGGCTCAGCGGTAGAGCATCGGTCTGCGGACTGAAAGGTCCCAGGTTCGATTCCGGTCAAGGTCATGTACATTAGTTGCGGGCACATCCCCGGTGGGGGGTGCGCAAGAGGCAGCTGGTTGATGTTTCTCTCTCATCGATGTTTCTACCTCTCTATCTCTCTCCCTTCCTCTCTGTAAAAAATCAATAAAATATATTTTTTAAAAAATAAATAAATAAAGAAGGATCTCTTACCCTTTGAGACAGCATGGAGGGACCTGGAGCGTACTACGCTAAGTGAAATAAGCCAGTCAGAGAAAGACAAGCATTACATGATCTCACTCATATGTGGAATCTAGTGAACAAAATAAACTGAAGAGCAAAAGAGATCCAGAGACATAGAAGCATGGAGCAGAGTGCAGGATCTCAGATGAAAGGGGTGGGATGGGTGAGTGGTAGTTAATCATCCAAAGACCTTATATGCATGTTCTCATCACCCATGGTCACAGACAATAGGGTGCTGAAGGCCTGGGATGTGGGTGCAGGCTGGAGGGGTCAATGGTGGTGGTGGTGGGGGGCATGTAATACTTTCAACAATAAAGTATTATCCTAATATATAAAAAGCCAGAGGCTGTCACAACCTAAACGACTGGACAGATGACCAAACAGCAAGCTATGCGCGCAGCAGGCTTGAATGGGCAGGGACTTGTGGCAGCGGGGACGGGAGCAGGGGAGGCTGGCAGGGCAGAAGGCAGCCTGTACTCCCCACATGGTGGAGGTGTGGCTGTGAGCGGCCCTGATGGCCCACAAGCACTGCTTCAGCTCGGCCCGCGGCTCTGCTTGGCACTACTCACCGCTGCCGCCACATGCTGTGGTATAAAACACCTGTGTAAGTTAACAGAAGCGCAGGCACCACCTCCATGCCACACCCCACTTCCCTCAGTCCCACCAGCCCTGAGGCACCCTCCCTTAGCTGTTTCCAGCAAGGCCTTTGGGAAGACCCTGTCCTCAGAGCACACCCAGCTCCAGAGGCAGACAGCACCGCAGGCATCGCGCAGGCAGCCCACTCCCTGTGTGCCCAGGGTCTGGGAGGACCCCAGCGACAGGTGGCACAGGCCCCAGCGACAAGGGGGCTGTGGTAGCGGTGACCCCTATGACTGATGGCTTACTGGTCATCTATGGAGCCCTGTCAGCTGGCCGCCCACGCCCTCACCCTCTCTGCTGGCTGATCCTGGTGCAGCCTCCTGGCCCAGAAGGTGCAGGATCGCAGGGACAGCCACCTTGGCGGGCCAGATTGACGTCCTCCTGGTCGCACCATGCAGATTTGTGGACCCATGAGGGCCCAGGAGCAGGCCCCTGGTGCATACATCCTCCCCACCCCCACCTCCATATGAATGTCCCCGAGCGCGCTGTCACCCACGTGCACCCGCTCCAGTCCCGAACCCAATGCACACATCCCCCCACCCCTCCACCGCACTGGCTTCAGCCCAGCACTCAGCCCAGCATGCCCACACCCACCACGGGACGTGCACAGCCCCTCCAGCACCCCACGTCCTCGGAGAGTGCCTGTGCTCTGGGTGCTGAGGGTGTCTGTGAGCCTGGTGCTCTGGGTGCTGAGGGTGTCTGTGAGCCTGTGCTCTGGGTGCTGAGGGTGAGCCTGGTGCTCTGGGTGCTGAGGGTGTCTGTGAGCCTGGTGCTCTGGGTGCTGAGGGTGTCTGTGAGCCTGTGCTCTGGGTGCTGAGGGTGAGCCTGGTGCTCTGAGTTCTGAGGGTGTCTGTGAGCCTGGTACTCTGGGTGCTGGGGGTGTCTGTGAGCCTGTGCTCTGGGTGCTGAGGGTGTCTGTGAGCCTGTGCTCTGGGTGCTGAGGGTGAGCCTGGTGCTCTGGGTTCTGAGGGTGTCTGTGAGCCTGGTGCTCTGGGTGCTGGGGGTGTCTGTGAGCCTGTGCTCTGGGTGCTGAGGGTGTCTGTGAGCCTGTGCTCTGGGTGCTGAGGGTGAGCCTGGTGCTCTGGGTTCTGAGGGTGTCTGTGAGCCTGGTGCTCTGGGTGCTGAGGGTGTCTGTGAGCCTGGTGCTCTGGGTGCTGAGGGTGTCTGTGAGATGACAGGGACAGGCCTCCTCTCCGGGGCTGATGCCTGATGCCGGGGCTGAGGTGGGGCCGGCGGGACAGACACACTGGTGGGCCCGGCACCCTCGCTGAGGTGCCTTAGGCCAGCCTTCGAGATGGGGAACCCAGAGGAGGCGAGGGGTCCATCCTATCAGGGAATGGGGGAGGAGGGGGGGGCGACTGCAGAAGAGGAACGTGCCCTGGGGGTGCCGGCGCCCGTGGGCGAGGCCACCCTGACAGACTCACTCTCATGGGGCCTGCCCATCCTGCTGGCAGCGGGTGAACAAGAGGAAACACCGGTTCCCTGCTTCCCACCAAGGCGGAGAGCCAAGTGAGGAGACATGCAGGGAGTGTCTGGGGATTTCCTTTCACCCAAAATGCATACACACTCTGAATACCTACTAATTCCAATGAGTTTAAGCATGAAAAGAAAGAAACAATGGAGCTGTCATCTGTTAAAAGTTCATCCCCCCAGGATGTGGAGAGGGTCTATAGAAGGTGCAGGCTGGGCTGAAGGACGCCCAACCCTGTGAATGAATTTTGTGCACCGGGCCCTCTAGTTTAAAATAAAAAGAAACAAGGGTGTGGATCTGAGCCCCTAGCAGCTGGCCTAAGGTCCAACTGTCCTCTAGCCTTTCTTTAAAGGGCTAACCAGTCTCCTGGAGGCAAAGTGAATGTGTAAACTGCTAAATCTTAGTGACTTAAAACCAAAAGAATGGACTATTTCCCAGGATTCTGTGTGTTAGCTGCTGGCTCCTCCCTGACTCATTTGCAGAGCTGCACTCAGTGGTGACTAGGGGTGTATGGAAGGGGGGACGGGAGGTTAAATTGGCCGCAGCCCTGTACCCCCTGCATGGGGCCTGGTGCTGGCTCCTGACTGAGGCCTGCAGGGTTCCACATGCTCTCATCCTGTAGTAGCCAGACACACTGTCTTCCATGATGGAAGGAACTTTCCAGGGGACAGCAATGGAAGCTCCCAGTCTTGAAGCCAGACTCTGGAACTTGCTTCGAGGCTCACCTGGATGCTGACCTGGGCTTAGATGCCCCACATGATGAGGAGAGCAGCAGAGCTGTCCAGGGCTGGGCCCAGGGAGCCGGGATTGCCGGGCTCAGCATCAGGCTGCTCACACGTACTAGGCTGCATGCCAGCTCTCGGGGGAGCCTGGTAGCACACAGATTGCTGGCCATCCCCCCAGAGTATCCGGGCCAGGAGGCCAGGCCATGTAGTTCTTGGGCAATGTTGACACTGCCGGTGTGGGGACTGCTTTGAGCCACCAGTGAAGTCATTAAGTGTCCAGAGCAGTGGCTCTCACCCTTGACTGTACACTGGAAACATCTGGGCAGCTGTAATCACATAAATGTCAGTTCTGGGTATTCCTGCAAGGAAAAAGTCAAAACATTGTGCAGTGCTATGGGCTTTGGCATAGCAAACTGGCCTATAATTTAATCCTGTAAATCATTGCCAAGATCACTGAATACCTTCGGTGCTTTTACAACTTAGTCATCCCCTGATGAGTTGGGTAAGCAAGTACCAAGAAAAGTTGGAGGAACTTTATCTCACTTGTCACCAAGTGACCTACTGGGGAATTCCATTTTTCCGAGTCACACTGTGATATGCTTCATTGTTAAAGGGACTTTGTAACAAAAAGGCATGGCTTCCTGGGAAAGGCCGCCCAGCTCTGCTTGGGGAGACCACTGGAAGGCGGCTGCCTCTGTGCAGAGCCTGGACTTGGACTCCCAGGACCTGGACGATCAGTGGCACCCAGCAAGGAGTGGGTCTATGTCAGTCAGACATCCCCCGGGGGCTCCGAGACTGCAAGAGGGCACAGGCCAGGCTGAGGTACCCTCTGCCTCCGTGGCCCCTATGCACGGCTTCTAGTTTGATTGAAATCAAGAACAATAAAGGGTTTCTGGTCCAGACCAATCCAACCCAGAAGGATATGGGGTAGAGATGGAAAGCCCTTGCACCCATTTCCTCCCTCCCTGATAAACCCACAATCTGTGTGCCCTTCCAAGCTCTCAAGATAAACCAAGTATAAAGAAAGAACCTGACTGTAACGAGGCCCAGCCGACTTGCTGACTACAGTCAGTGCCACCTTCCTTTAGTAACCAGGAGACCCTCCGGACTGTTCTGTTGAGAGTGTCAGTGTCAGAGTGCAGAGATGAAGGGTTTTGTGGCCTTGAGTCCCTGGTACAGAGAAGCCTGGGGAAAGTTGTGCATGATTTTGTTTAGCCCCAAGGAGGGGCTAATGTTGAGGATGCCTACTCCTATGACATCAGGCTTTCAGAACTACAGAAAAAGCACTGATCTGTAACTGGAAAGAGTCTGGTGATTACCTTATGTTCTATGACATTCATGTAGGGCTGCTTTGACTCTGAAATTGGCATAATTATATACTTTATAAGTAATTTTTAATTTAATTTTAACATTTTTATTGATTTCAGAGAGGGAGGGAGAAAAAGAGAGAGACAGAGAGAGAGAGAGAGAGAGAGAGAGAAAGAGAGAGAGAAATATCAATGATGAAAATCATTGATTGGCTACCTCCTGCACAACCCCCTGCTGGGAATCGAGCATGCAACCCGGGCATATGCCATTGGCCAGAATTGAACCTAGGACCCTTCAGTCATGCTTTCATATTGAGTGCGTGTTGAAATGACATTTTGGATCTCGTAACTTAAATAAAATATGATTTTTAAATATAAAGCCAGCAGCTTGTTTTAACATTTAAGAGGCAACTGCAAGGAAATCTGAAACTGCATATGTGGCCCCATCATGTTTCTATTCCCACCTGATCAGAACTGCAAAGTCTCCCGCTGTATTTATGCTCACACTTTATGTAAACTTCAGAGCAGAGATGGCTCATTGGAACCGGAAGCTGTCAGATCGTTTGTAGGGTCCCATGTGGGGCTAACAAGCCGAGTTCACCCAAGTGGAAGAGGACTAATGATTTGGGGGATGTTCAGGTTCAAGGAGAACTCATGTTTTGGGGCATTCAGTTCCAGGGGAACTCACGCTTTGGGGTTTTTCAGGTTCGCTGTGATCCTGAAATCCAGGAGCTGCGTCAGTGGCAGAAGAAGCTGCGCGAGGACAAGCACATCCGCGAGCGGGTCAGACTCTTCTGGGCCAAGCAAGAGCAGAAAGGTGGGCCGCGGAGTGGAGGCAAGGCCTTATCTCAGAGACTCTGGCTTGCTGTTTTGGGATGGGCCCTGGCACCGTGTGAATGCTGAGGTTCCTGGTCTGATGGGCAGCAGGATGGGCACTGATGAGCTGGGCCCCAGTTGCTTTGTGCCCTTTACCACGTGGGTGCTGCAGGTCTGAGCTCGGGGCAGGAGAGGCCCGCTCATCATGAGTGCACTTGCTGTTTGTTGTGCTATTTGTCTTCACTGCTAGTGTGAGCTCCATGAGGACAAGACTTTCCCTAGTCCAGTACCTGTCACAAAGTGGGCCCAAATGAGTACTGGCTGAATGAGTGAGTGAGTGAATGAATGAGTACAAAGGTGAAGGAGTGAGTGAGTGAGTAAATGAGTGAGTGAGTGAGTGAACAAGTGAAGGAGTGAGTGAGTGAGTGAGTGAATAAGTGAACAGGTGAAGGAGTGAGTGAGTGAATGAGTAAACAAGTGAAGGAGTGAGTGAGTGAGTGAGTGAACAAGTGAAGGAGTGAGTGATTGAGTGAGTAAATGAGTGAATGAGTGAATAAGTGAAGGAGTGAGTGAGTGAGAGTGAATGAGTGAGTGAACGAATGATTGAGTAAGTGAGTGAATGAGTGAGTGAGTGAATAAATGAGTGCAAAGGTGAAGGAGTGAATGAGTGAATGAGTGAGTGAGTCAACAGGTGAAGGAGTGAGTGAATGAGTGAGTGAGTGAATGAGTGAGTGGGTGAATGAACAGGTGAATGAGTGAGTGAACAGGTAAAGGAGTGAATGAGTGAGTGAGTGAATGAGTGAGAGAGTGAAGGAGTGAATGAGTGAATGGGTGAGTGAACAGGTGAAGGAGTTAGTGGAGTGTGAGGCTTCAATGACTGGCTCACAGCATCAGTGCAGGAGTGCACGTCGGGGTACTTGTCCACTGTCCCTTGTTAAGAAGTTTGAGCTGTAACTGACCACACAACTGCATTTCAGACCGGAGAGGGCAGCAGGCATGCTTCTCCCTGTTGTAATTACTCTTGTGAGTTGGCTGGTTCTGTTGGTTGATGAAGGTGGTATGCCATGTGGCAGGGAGTGGACAGTGAGTGCCCAACAGCCAGGGCAGAGCACATATTCTCCTCCTGACCCAGACAGGAGGACAGCCAGCAGGATGGGGGTCAATAGTGCCCTAAACACGTCCCCAGATCTGCAGGGCATGAGGAGGACAGTCTGCACGCCTGAGGAGTCAGCCAGGTGGTCGTGGAATCCCGTCACCTTCATCTGGGGACCCTGACCCAGCCGCCTCATCGTGCCTCAGGGGGCTGTGTGCAGAGTAGGACTGACACAAGCATCTGTCTAGATGGATGTTGGAGGGTCAGAGGAGAGGATCTTCAGAACAGGTCCTGGCACGTGGTTCTCACACATGGTTTTGAGAGTATCATTGCGATACCCATGTACTTTCGCATCACAGGGGTTGCTTTCTGCCACCTACTCAGCTCCCTGGGTCCATGTCAGGACTGGGCTGTCTTTTCCATCCTGATGCCCCAGGCCTGGCATGGCACCTGGCATAGAGCCTGGCACAGAGCAGGCAGTCTATGCATACTTGGTGGTTAGTTTCCTGGGCTTCAGTCTACAGATGAAGAAAGGGAGGTCCAGGGACTTGCCCAAGGCCACCGCCTGGGGGGAGCACTTCCTGTGCTCGCACATGCCTGAGGGGTTCTCACCAGACACCCCAGGAATCCCCTGACCACGGCATATTCTTGTCCAGTGTCTGGGCATTAGGTTTTTGCTGTTTGTGTTGTGTTAAGCGAAGCCCCCCTGTAGAAGCAGGGACCGCCTGCCACTAAGTGTCCCATCACGTGTCCCCACGCTGTCATTTGTCAAGCTTGTGCACAGTTATTTCCGGGTTTTAGCCTTAGGAATCTGGTTACTATTGTGGAGACTGAGAGAAGTCCTCAGCCAGGGTGGCACTGTGGTTAGACTCACAGACCTCTGATGAAGCCATTTGAAAATGAATGGAAACATAAGTTAGTCCTTCTTTAGATTTGCAAAAAAATACAGGCAGAGCCTGCTGGCGTTGCTCAGTGGTTGAGCATTGACCTATGAACCAGGAGGTCTCAGTTTGATTCCTGGTCAGGGCACATACATGCCAGGTTGCAGGCTTGATCCCTAGTAGGGGGTAGCTGATCAATGATCCTCTCTTATCACTGATATTTCTCTCTCCCTCTCCCTCCATCTCTGAAATAAATAAAAATACATTTATAAAAGAAAAAAGAAAAAGACAAGCAGAGTGATGGCAAATAAAAATAGCATTTTTTTTTTTTTTACTTCATTTAGAAATCCCACAAACCATCCATGTACAAACCCAGCAAACAAACACTGTTCTCCTGGGGAAGCCACTTATTCAGACTGCACTCTGTGCTGTGGTGTGAATACACTCGCCACACTCACTGTCTGGGCAGCGGCAGTGCAGCCAGGAGGCCAGAGACCCAGCGCCAGCTTTGGGTGGCTGTGGTCATTTATAACCGTCTCATGTTACTCAGAGTTAGAGGCACCCCAAACAAGATTTTCTTTCAGGACAGAGGCTGGTGACGTTATCCTTGAGTCTCTATTGAGACAGTTTCAGGAATTATTTTAAAATGTTGTGACAAGAATTGCCACTAATATAATCCCAAAGAGGATACATAAGGCATTTTTGAGATGCCATCAAAAGTACCTTCTGAGTTACAAGATATCTTTAGCTTCATATAGTCAGTAAGTTTTCCTTTGTGCTCTGTAACAGACTATCCGTATTTAATTGGAAATCTAGTAAGAGGAGAAAGAAAGAAACCATAGAGTATTCCCATAGCATCAGATGTGTGTGTGTGTGTGTGTGTGTGTGTGTGTTTGTGTGTGTGTGTGTGTGTGTGTTTGTGTGTGTGTGTGTGTGTGTGTGTGTGTGTGATTTATTTGTGAACCAATACTCTTTAAATGACTTTATCATGTCGTCTTGATATTTTAAAGAAAGAGGGTGATGATGGCTGACCTGTCAAAGGAAACAAATGGTTTACTTTTATTTGTTTACCTATTTATTCTCTACCTCCTTTTTAAAGTGGTTTGTAGTTGCTTATTTTTAGTATATGTGATAATTAGGTTAAGGAAAAAATTAAGTAGGGAAAAGATAGAACCACTAAATGGAGTAAACAAAATACTTAACTCCAAGGTCTACTCTGGTGGATTGTAGATTTCTTACAGACAAAGCAGAGAGGGAGTAGGGTCTGTCACATAACCTATAGTCTCCATAAGAAAGGAGGATATGTCAGTGGCCCTGGCCCTTCCTCACTATATGTGATGTGCATATAGCAGTGTTCCTACATCATAGAGAAGCATGGTGAGCGGTAGGCCCACATGGTGAAGGCAGAACACTGACTCCGAGGGCTTCTCCTTCAGGAAGACTCTGTGATGCGATGGGAACCACCCTTCCCCAACCAGAACCCGGGATCCTTCAGCAGCACATGCAGGAGGAGGGAGCCAGGAAAGCCTGGAGGGATGAGGGGGAGGGGGAGAACCAGAGAAATTCTTTCCCTGATTTTAAATCTAGAATTTTAAGTGTAGATCCTAATGACAGAGCATAATCACTAGGGTTGGGTTTTAAGAGCGATTTGAGGCACAACCTCATCATGGCCACCCCACATCTAGTGCCCTGGGGCATGCAGTGCTTAGATCGGGAAGGGCATCTGGAGCTGAGGAGTGGCTGCGATTCACATACTCAGCCTTGTTTCTGCGTGACCTCCCGCTGCTCTGGGGGAGGTGAGGGTGTTCTCTCTACTGCACAGGCGAAGCCAGGCTGAGATGAATGGGCTCAGGCAGGGTAGCATAGCCAGCAGGGCCAGAACAACACCTGCCTACTGCCAGGGAACCCAAGGCCACCTCATGCCATGTTGTCCTAGTCAATGTCACCCTGGTGCCAATGGGCGTGCTGACCCAGGCACAGCTTCCAACAGGGAGCCAGGACCCAGCGAGGCAGTGCCCATTGGCCAAGGAATCAAGGGAGGCTGAGTCCCCAGCCCCAAGGGATCTACCGCCATGTTCCTGGGAGATGTTTCTTTGGAACAGGAAGCCAGGGCAAGTGAAGGATAAGGACCTTCCCTCCCAAGTTTCCTGCCCATGAAGGGATTAGGAACAGCAATGAATTCACCACAAACAGGACGCTGGGCTCAGAACATATGGTCCGGGGCTTGGGATGGGGTTTGGGCATTCACTCTACCACAAGTGATTAACACACATGCTCTATCGTCTAACAGCAGTCAGCTACTCAGTGACTTATTTTCCAGAGACACCCACTGTCAGCTCATGGCATTTCTCCACCCATTAACCAACATAGAAGTATATTTAGAAAAACTATATCCCTTCTCCGGAAACCAAGATAGCGGCAGAGGTAAGTACCGAAGCTGCCGCCTTGCACAACAATTTCAAAACAACAACTAAAAGACAGAATGGACATCATCCAAAACCACAGGAAAGCTGGCTGGGTGGGAAATCTACAACTAGAAAAAAGGAGAGAGGCTCACAGATCAGGGGAGCCACAAGCGCTGAGGTAGGGAGATGTGAGCTCAGAGAGGAAGGGAGGCCGAGTGCCTGGCTGGGGGAGGGGAAAGGAAGCCCCTGACTGCACTGAACCCCAACCCTGGCCGAAACCCTGTGGACCCAGGCTCATATGGGTGGAGTCTAGACTATAGAGAAAGGCATCTGGAGACTCAGAGACTGGGAGACTCAGAGACTGGGAGACTCAGGGGAGCTGGGAGCCGCAGCGTGCGAGTGAGTGTGCACAGAGAGGTCTGAATGCGAAAGTTGCCATGGCCTCTCCATAGTGGAAGGAGTCAGAAGCTCTAGACTGTACTGAATCCTAGTCCCAACTGCACTAGGATTAAAAATATTATACAGAGACTCAATCCAGTTCCAGGAGAGCCCCTGGGAAACCCACGCTCTTACAAGGGGATTTGGACTGTTAGGTGGAAACTCAGAGGATATCTGGAAGGCAGAGATCTGAGGTGCGTGCATAAGGGCAGGGCTGGAGGGAAGCCCAAACTGTCAGCTCAGCCCTGAGACTCTGCCCCATCCAAGCTGAGCATAGAGGCTTTTGCAATTTTCCAAGTCTAATCCTATAAAACTATGTCCGATACAACTGGGTCTATCACGGCATAGACCCAGTTGATACTCACATCCAAATGATCTGGAGGTCAATTCCTCCCAGTGATACCAACAACAGTCAAGATTAACTACAACAAGGCTGTACACACAATCCACAAAGAGGAGCACCAAGCGTGTCTATCTCAAGTAACAGGGGAGGCTGACCCACTGGGCCATAAAGGACACCAAGCACACTAAACCACCCTACCAACTCAGAGAAGCAGCAAAAAGAAATGGAGAACAAAAGACTGGATATAGAGTTCAAAACCACGGTTATAAGTT
The DNA here is from genome assembly GCA_036971965.1 of Nyctalus aviator. Classification (NCBI taxonomy): domain Eukaryota; kingdom Metazoa; phylum Chordata; class Mammalia; order Chiroptera; family Vespertilionidae; genus Nyctalus; species Nyctalus aviator. Next base: position 373,754 of record CM072926.1, read on the forward strand.
TTTCAAGAATTTCCTAGAAAAGGCTGATAAATTTAATGAGACCCTCAAGGATATGAAAAAGGACCAACTAGAAATTAAATATACACTGACTGAAATAAAAAATATGATATAGAAACCCAACAGCAGACTAGAGGAACGCAAGAATCAAGTCAAAGATTTGGAATGCGAAGAGGCAAAGGACACTCTTCCGAAGAAGCAAGAAGAGAAGAGAATCCAGAAAGTTGAAGGTAGTGTAAGGAGCCTCTGGGACAACTTCAAGCGTACCAACATCAGAATTATGGGGGTGCCAGAAGAAGAGAGAGAGCAAGATACTGAAAACCTATTTGAAGAAATAATGTCAGAAAACTTCCCCTACACAGTGAAAGAAATAGACTTACAAGTCCAAGAAGTGCACAGAACCCCAAACAAAAGAAATCCAAAGAGGACCTCACCAAGACACATCATAATTAAAATGGCAAGGACAAAAGACAGAGAGAATCTTACAAGCAGCAAGAGAAGAACAGTTAGTTACCTATAAGGGAGCACCCATACGATTATCAGCTGATTTCTCAACAGAAACCATGCAGATCAGATGGGAGTGGCAAGAAATATTCAAAGTGATGAAAAGCAAGAACCTACAACCAAGATTATTCTACACAGCAAAGTTATCATTCAGAATTGAAGGGCAGATAAAGAGCTTCACAGATAAGAAAAAGCTAAAGGAGTTAATTACCATCAAACCAGTGTTATATGAAATGCTGAAAGATATTCTTTAAGAAGAGGAAGAAGAAGAAAAAAGTAAAGATAAAAATTATGATCAACAAATACATATATATCAACAAGTGAATCTAAAAATCAAGTGAATTAAAAATCTGAAGAACAGAATAAACTGGTGAATATAATAGAATCAGGGGCAAAACAAAGGGAGTGGATTGATAATTATCAGGGGGAAAGTAGTGTGGAGGTGCAGGAAGAGACTGGACTAAAATCGTACACCTATGAATGAGGACAATGGGTTAGGGAGGTAAGGTCAGAGGATAGGGTGGGAACTGGGTGGAAGGGAGCTATGGGGGGAAAAAGGAGAAACAATTGTAACAATCTGAACAATAAAGATTTATTAAATTAAAAAAAACTTTTAAGTATATTTACACTCACAAGGTGGGGCAAAAGTAGGGTTAGGGTTAGAGTTGTGAGTATGCAAAACAGTTTATTCTTATATTATTATTTGCTAGTTATATTATTTTCCATATGAACAACTGTAAACTAAATTTGCCTCACTATATTTATAAACATACAAATATATTACATATAGTTACTGTAACTTCCTTTTTTCTTCACTTGGCAATATATCAGTGACATATTTTCATGTCAATATATATAAATCTATCTCATCATTTTGTAGATATGCTCTTGGTTATTTATAGAACTATTTCTGTAGGATAAATTCATAGAAAGGGAATTGCTGGTCAAAGAACATGAACTTATTAAGTGTACATAGTGACCACCATATTGTCATTCAAAAACATTGTACCAATTTACAGGTCATGTCACCAACCAACTTTGGAACTTTCTTTGGGTGACCTAACCTTTGTTCTTAATTTTCCCTACTGTGAAATGAGAATGATTATGTCTCAGGGATAATTAATTAGAAATAAAATCATTGCTTTGATAATGGTTCCTTAAGAAGAAATAATCTGTAAATTGAAGGTGTCACTTCTATTTTAATTTTTCTCTCATACATTTTCCATTATAACCTGCAAGAGAAATTAAAAATGGAATCAAATACGTCTAGTCATTTCATGCCTTGCTATTACTTCCATCCATTCTATTTTTAAGACTTGCCAGTGGTGGGGATATTCTATGACATCAACTTTCATACATGTCTTTTCACTTAAAACTTTTCACAGCTAAGGCATACCTTCTGTTGAAATGCTTAAAGATCCCCTACTACTTGGCTGAAATTAAAAAGTAAAAAGAAAGATGATGTCCTTCTATAAATTATCTGCCCCAAAAGTTAGAATTTAAGTTTCTATAAATGGCTGCCTCCAAATGCGTTAGCTTTATTACTTTGTTTGATTGCTCAGCATTTTTCTTTACAGATGGATAGATGCAGAATGCTTTCATAGGATCTAGATAAATCTACAAACTTCTGGAAGTGTCATGAGCCATATTTGATTAAGTTTCTCACTTACTAACTGTGAAACCTGTACAGCTGGTTAACCTCTCCATGACTCAGTTTAAAATAAAATGGAAATGCTAATATTAGTGACCAACCATCAAGTTTTGTGAGGATTAAATTACTTGGAATAGTTCCTGACTCATCATAATAAGTGACCAATCAATGTTAACTATTATTAGTCATGTAAAGGTTAAACATACAGTTAATATATGTTGTTATTAAGAACATTAGCTTTGAGAACCAAGATGGTGGCATAGATAAACACCAGTACTCATTGCCTCCCACAACCACATCAAAATTACAACTAATATTCAGAACAACCATCATTCAGAACCACCTGAAAGCTGCCTGAATGGAAATCCTACAACTAGAAAAATAAAGAAGAAAGCACACTGAGACTAGTAGGAGGAGCTGGTCTAACACCTATGTGTGGCATGTTTTTAATCGGAAGGCAGATCATGGCTGTGGAGGATATTCAGGATTCCAGATCTGTGAAGAGAAGCCCCCATCACTCAAACCAGCAGGGATTGTGGCTGAGTGACACGGAGATGCTGGAGACTCAGGCAGTCCTTCTTAAAGGGCTGGCACATGAAACTACAAAGTCCTACCTCCTCTGAGCTCCAGCATCAGGCAGCAGCTTTGGGTGATCCAGGACATGCAGGAAAGAATTGGATGGTCTGGCATCGGGGAAGCAACTAGGGGATGGCTTTCTCCCAGACAGTGGTGTTTGCAGGGGTCATTGTTCCTATGCCGGGACCTCTCATGTGGCAGAGCTGACTGTCATATAGCTATATATGAGTTTTCATAAGCCTGGCTCACACTGTCCCTTCCACCTTGGTGATTCCCTGAGACCCCACCCATCTGACTTGAAGCCCCACCCAAGCTGTTTGCACCAGTTTTTCCATATGAATAGCCTGTCCTGGCTCAGGCTTTATACTTTGCTAAGATATTTTAAACAAGCAGTATCTGGAGTCACCATGCCCCAAACCTACCAATAAAAGGCCCACGACCCAGCACTATCACCAGCCTGCCTTATTCACAGCTTGGCCTCACTTGGGCACTTTCAAGCCCGATACAAGTGCAGCCATCTGCAGATCACACTGTAGCAATGCAGTGTCTGACTTTGCACCTCCTGGAAGGCCCCAGTCCCAGTGTACCTGGTGGTCAGTGTCAGACCACACCAGATTACAACTCTCCACATCCACAGGGACACACTCAAGGGGAAGACTCAGTGAGCATCAAAGGCCCACTGAAGCAAGTCCTGCTCCATAGGGGGTGTCACCTGCACAGCAGCTCTTCACTGTAGGCACAACTGGTTCTTACAGCCCTTTGGCCTGGAGGTCAACTCCTCCCGATGACACCAACAGCAACCAAGACTCAACTACAGCAAGTCTGTGAGCACAGCCCACAGAGAGGTGCACCTAGAGTGTCCAGCTCAGGTGACTGGAGAGGCTGAGCTACTGGGCCCTGTAGAACAACTACTACACAAGGCCACTCTGACAGTTCCAGAAGACAGAGCAGCTCTACCCAATACATAGTAACAAACACAGGGAAGCAGCCAAAATATGGAGAAAGGGTATCATGTCACTAATGAAAGAACAGAAGAAATCTCCAGAAATAAATAAATGAAATGGAAGCAAGCAAATTACTAGATATAGAGTTTAAAACTATGGTTATAAGGTTGCTAAAGGATCTTAATGAGAGCTTCATTAAGAGTCTTTCAAGGATCTTAGTGAGAATTTAAAATAGGTGAAAAAAGACCAGTCAGAAATTAAACATACACTAACTGAAAAAAGAATAATTTACAGGGAATCAACAGTACAGAAGAGGATTCCAAGAATCAGATAAACAATTTGGAATATAAGGAAGCAAAAAACACCCAATAAGAAGAGCAAAAGGGAAAAGAATCCAAAAATATGAAGATAATGTAAGGAGCCTCTGGGGCACCTTCAAGTGTACCAACACTTCCATTATGGGTGTCCCAGAAGGAGAAGAGAGAGAGCGAGATAATGAAAACCTATTTAAAGAAATAATGACAGAAAGCTTCCCCACCTGTTGAAAGAAATAGACTTACAAGTCCAGGAAGTGCAGAGAATCCCAAACAAGAGGAACCCAAAGAGGCCCACACCAAGACATAATTAAAATGCCAAAGTTTAAAAACAAAGAGAGAATCTTACATGCAGCAGGAGAAAAGCAGTTAGTTACCTATAAGGAGCTCCCATATGACTGTCAGTTTATTTTTCAGCAGAAACCTTGCAGGCAAGAAGGATTCTTGGCAAGAAATATTCAAAGTGATGAAAAGCAAGAACCTACAACCAAGATTACTCTACCCAGCAAAGTTATCATTCAGAATTGAAGGGCAGATAAACAGCTTCACAGACAAGATAAAGTTAGAGGAGTTCACCACCACCAAACCAACATTACATAAAATGTTGAAGGGTATTCTTTTTTCTTTTTTTTTTAATGCTGGTTCAATTAAACAGTTGTATCTTTCTCTTTTTTAAAAAAAAATGTATTTTTACTAGAGGTCTGGTGCACGAATTTGTGCATGGGTGTGGTCCCTGGCCAGCGATCAGGGAGGAACTGTGGGATGTTGACCAGCCAGGGGATGTTGGCTGTGGGAACACACTATCAGAGAGCAGCTCCTGCATTAAGCGCCTGCACCCTGGTGGTCAGTGCGCATCATAGCAGCCAATCAACCAGTGGTTCCAGTTGTTCAGTTGACTGGTCGCTTAGGTCTTTATATATAGATTGATTTCAGAGAGAAGGAAAAGGGAGAAGGAAATAGAAACATTAATGATGAAAGAGAATCATTGATTAGCTGCCTCCTGCATGCCCCACCCTGGGGATTAAGCCTGCAACCCAAGCATGTGCCACTCACCAGAATTGAACTTGGTACCCTTCAGTTCACAGGCCAACACTCTACCCACTGAACCAAACCGGCTAGGGCTTGAAGGGTGTTCTTTAGGAAGAGGAAAAAAAAAGAAGAAAATGATCAATAATATGAACAATAAAATGACAATATATAAATATCTATCAAGAATTGAATTTAAAAATCAAAATAAACGAACAAGAATCTAATGAACAAAATAAACTGATTACTAAAATGCAATCAGATGCATGAAAACATGGAACAGACTAACGAACTTCAGAGGGAAGGGGGGAAAAAGTGTAGGGAGAGATTAATCAAAGATCTTATATGCATACTAGTATATGCATAACTATGTATATACACAGACAACAGGGTGGTGAAGGCCTGGGGTAAGGTGGGATCTGGGTGGAGGACAATGGGGGACAGGGAAGAGGGACATCTGTAATACTCTCAACAATAAAGATATTTAGAAAATGTGCCTGGTGCCATGGCTGGTTTGCTAAGTGGTTAGAGCATAGCCCTGCCGACTGAAGGGTCATGGGTTCAATTTCCGGTCAAGGACTCATTCCTCGGGGGCAGATTCCCTAGTCCTGGTAGGGATGGGTGTGGGAGGCAGCCAATAGTAGTGTTTCTGTCAGTTCGATGTTTCTCTCTTTCTCTCTCTCCCCCTCCTTCCTCCCACTCTCTCTAGAAATCAGTGGGAAAATATCCTTGGGTGAGGATTAAAAGAAAAAAAGAATATTGGCATTTGGCTCGGCCAGGTGGCTCAGAATATCAATAAACATATCCTCAAGTAAGGATTAAAAAACAGAAAAGGACATTGACTTTGGGGTCTGACTGAAAGGGAGTCCTGGTCTTGGGTGAGCTGCTAGACCTCGAGGTCTGTCACTCCCTGGTCACATGGGTGTGGCTGGGGGCTCCTGCGGGGATTAAATAGGATTAAATGCCTTGTATGGCATTAAACAGATCCCTGGCACAGAGTGGATGATGACTGTAAAGAAAAACAAGAGCCCTAACCTGTTTGGCTCAGTGGATAGAGTGTAGGCCTGCAGACTGAAGGGTCCTGGGTTCCATTCCGGTCAAAGGCATGTTCCTTGGTTGCAGGCACATCCCCAGTGGGGGTGTGCAGGAGGCGGCTGATGGATGTTTCTCTCTCATCGATGTTTCTAACTCCCTATCCTTCTCCCTTCCTCTTTGTAAAAAATACGTTTGAAAAGAAAGAAAAACAAGAGGAGATGTTTCTTCCAGGGGGTCTCTTAGAGCAGTGGTTGTGAATGGGCCTTCAGAAGGACGTGGCTGTGAATTGGAGGGCACGGTCCGCGTTTCCCCTCTCAGCGGGAATGTGCTGCGACCGTGTCAGCAGCACCCTAATGCTGTGGCCTCGCTGTGGGACCAGGGAGCCAGCCCTCCCCTGAGGCTCTTCTCACTGATGCAGCTTCATCTGGCTCAAAACCAGGTTTCTGAGTTCCTGGTCCAAAGCTGCAGTTTCCCAGCTCGATGGGCCCCGCTGTCCTTGGTGAGAGAGAGGCCTGTCAGAGCTGCTGGGTGTCCCTGCCACTGCACAGGAGACCTGCTGGTCCGGCTGCAGAGAACTGCTGCTGGCGCCGGAGGCAGCTTTGGTTTGAGTGTTTGACCTCAGAGCAGCAGCAGCGAATGGAGTGTTCTCGGCTTTTGTCATGAGAGCGGAGGGGAAGAATTTGGTGGTGAGGAGCAGAGGGAGGTGGGCTGGGTAGTTGGTCCTTGAGGAGCCTTTGGGAGAATTAGAGGGGTGTTGAAAGGAGAATTTTGAAGAATAGGATGTTGGAGATTTTTTTTTGATCCTGTGTTTGAAGCATATGTTCTAGACCAGCGGTCGCCAACCCGTGGTCCACTGGTGGTCCTTGAGGTTGTGACGGAGGCTTTCCTATCACACCGGGTCTGTCACACCCGGAGTGACTCCTTCTGAAGGACGTTGCAGTGAAGAGGACGAGGCCAGGGATGACTCCTGCCCTGTGGCGTGCCGGCCTGCATAGCCGTGTGCCTGTCCCTTAGTTGCCAAGTAAATCGGCATGTCTGCAAAGATCATGATCCTCATGAAAGCTCCAATTCATTGAGTGCCTACTAAGCTCCAGGGACCCTACATGTTATTCTTACCTTCACAGAAGATTTAATAAGTAGAAGCAGCGATTGTGCCCTTCCTGCAGGGAGGAGACTGGCTCTGAGGCTGAGCCCCATGCCGTGGGCACAGCTGCCGGGGCGGGGCTGAGGTGGGCACAGCTGCCAGTGAGGGGCTGAGGTGAAGGTGGAGGGGGGCTGGGCTCACCCAGAGCCACACCACAGAGCAAGTGAGAGGCTGGCACTGCCGCACCTAGGAGAAGCAGACAGAAGGTCACGTGGAGTGTGATTCCACTTCTGTGAACTGCCCAGAACAGGCTCATCTACAGGAGCGAGCATGGGTTGGCAGTTTTGTCCTAACCAGTTTTGTCCAGTGTTTAGAGCATCGGCCCACAGACTGAGGGGTCTCGAGTTTAATATGGGGGCAGGCAAGAGGCAGTCAATAGATGTGTCTCTCTCACATCAATGTTTCTCTCTGTCCTCCCTCCCTTCCACTCTCTCTAAAAAATCAATGTGAAAAACATCCTCCGTTGAAGAGTAACAAAACACATTAGAATGGAAGGCTTCTTTGGAAAGTTGCTGTGCTGAGTGTGATTTTGCCCCTGTGTTGGGGTGTGACCCGAGATGGATGAGCATTTCGGGGCGGTTCTCTGTGTAGATCTGTGGTTTCTGTAACCCCAGTCGTTTTCCCGCCTCCTCCTGGACTGAGCTCCCTGAGGCCAGCTGCGCCCTGCATCACCCCGCTGAGGCTGCGGAGTGGCCTGGCTGGCTACTCAGTGCTGAGTGCGGAGCCTGCAGTCTCTCCTGGCGGCTCCCGCAGCCTTGGGCGAGGCTGGATGGCTCTTTCCCATCTTTCCCACACCTGTCCCATCAACCCATTTCTGCTGGGGAGATGGGGGTAGCCCTCAGGACCTCCTGAGATTCGGATCCTGAAGGCCCGGCAGGGGCCCAGGAATTGGCATTTGTGCCTGATCCTTGTTGCCAAGGCCACGTCTGGGCAACGCCATGTGAACGGTGGCCACTGAACTTGCTCCCACATCTGCAGCCACAGGCAGCCCCTCGTGCCGGGGTGGAGGCCAAGGCTGGCCAGGAGGAGTGTGCTGCATGCAGGCCTTTCCTATCCTGGCCAGCGGAGGTACGGCTGCCAGGATCCACCTCCACCCTTCTGGACGGGCTGTGCCCGCCTCCAAGGGGACAGGGCAGTGAGGCGGAGCTGCTGCTGCCCCCACCCCCAGCACCTCCCTGTGCCGGCTGCTAAGCCTAGGGGAAACCACTGAGGAGACATCATTGTTTTCACATTTTTAGCAAAGTCACCCTGCACTGCATCCCAGGGCCAGAAAGATGCCTGGGGAAAGCTGCACTCCGCTGCCTCTGGGCCTAACAGACAGTCCGCTTTGGTGTGGGGCCCTCCCTACTAGCTTCCTGCTGACACTGATGGGACACCCCCTCCCACCGCAGCTTCGTCCTTTCTGCCTTCTAGTCACTCCCACGTTCATTTCTTTCTCTTTTTCCGGGAGGGCTGTACACTTGCAAACCGCAGTGCCTACAAAGCACACGTCCTGGCAAAGCATTCCCGTGACACCCCCCTCCCCCCACCCCAACCACCCCCACACACTCCCAGAGCCTGTCCCTCACTCACTTCCGATAATGGTTCTTGGCTTTTCTTCAGAGCTCCTGCTTAGGGGCGTCCCTCGGGGTTAGACCTGCTCACACAGAACCAGCCAGGCCCACTCCCGCTCAGCACCTTCCTTCCGCCTCGGGCCAGGGCTGCGCCGAGGGGAGCTTGTTGTCCACGGAGCCCACGAGGCACTCACCAGCGAGCGGGCAGCACCCGGTGCCTTCCACGCTCTGATGCCAGCCACGTGGTTAGTCCACACGGAGCGGCGGGGCACGCTCTGGGGGGATGCCCGCCTGGCTTACGGAGCACCAGCTCTCCAGCGGCTGCACCGCGCAGACTCAGACTGATTGGGGGTGGGGGGGGAGAGTAATGGGGAGGCTCCACAGCCACCTGGGCAGGCCCTTCAGTGGTCGGCAAACTCATTAGTCCACAGAGCCCAATCTCAACAGGACAACGACTGAAATTTCTTTGGAGAGCCACATTTTTAAACTTAGACTATATAGGTAGGTACATTGTTATTAACTTAATTAGGGTACTCGTAAGCTGGCCTTGGCTAAAAACTCAAGGGGCCAAAGAGCTGCATGTGGTTCGAGAGCCACAGTTTGCTGACCATGGGTTTAGGTGGAGCAGCCACTGGCCGCGGGCTTGACAGGCTGAGTTCATATCTTCACTACAGCTAGGAGGGTCCCTAGCATTCCGCCATCCCCTCCCTCCAGGCTTGTGATCTGAAAGAGATGGGGCCAAAGTGTAGCTAGGGAGAGAGGTTGTAGGCATGGGGAGGAATTGGGTAAAATTCTGGATTGCAGTCTTTGGAGTGACTGCCTTCGGGGAGGGTTGAGCTGGAGAGCCCAAGGCTGGAGCTCCCAACTCCCCGAAGCCGGTCCCCTCCCCCCTGCATTAGTGGCGCTGGGGGCCCGGCTACCAATTGAACGGCTGGGGGTCTTTAGGGTCATATTTCTTTTTCTTTCTTTTTTTTTCATTGACCAGCTGCCTCTTGCATACCCCCTAGGGATCGAGGCTGCAATTTAGGCATGTGACCTTGACCAGAATTAAACCTGGTATTCTCCAGTCTGCAGGCTGATGATGCTCTGTCCCAGTAGTTCTCAAACTGTGGGTCGCTACCCCTTTGGGGGTCAAACGACCCTTTCACAGGGGTCACCTAAGACCATCGGAAAACACATTTACATAACGATTTATAACAGTAACAAATTACAGTTATGAAGTAGCAACGAAAATAATTTTATGGTTGGGGGTCACCACCACATGAGGAGCTGTGTTAAAGGCCGCGGCATTAGGAAGACTGAGAATCACTGCTCTATCCACTGAGCGAAGCTGGCGAGGGCAGAGTCATATTTCTTGAAGGGACTCCAGCCATGGTTTGAGTTTCTCAACTGATTAGCAACACATGGAGCTTCGACTAAGCCCTGCGGCCCGGCCCGGCCCACACGCTGGCAGAGGGCGAGAGGGCACAGTAGGCTGCAAAGGCCGCCCGGGCTTCCTCAGCGCAGCCAGGGGCCAGAGTCCGACTGCAGCGCCTGCCAGAGGTCGGGGAGCACACAGTGGGCTCCGCAGCAGTTCTGACTGTGGGTGAGGGATTTGCTTTTTCCCCACGTGCCCAGTAATGCAAATGTTGCTGGCCCCACCCTTGTAGAGCCCTCAGAGCCCTCTGGTACCCGTGTCTATCTGCACACTGCCCCCGGGCCTCTTCCCGCTCCGTGCCAGGCCCTCAGTGGGAACTAGCAAATGCTGCCCACCAGGCCTGGGCCACCGCAGCCAGTTGTAAACACAGCCAGCGTGGCTGGGAGGCCCGCTGTGTACAGTGCATCTGTCCGGCCTCCTCACTCATCAGCCAACAGGGTTTCCACGGGGATTGCCCAGACACAATGCACATTGAAGTGTTCCATGTTCCCAGAGCACAGGCTCCATGTATGGAAGTGTCCTGGTCTGAGTTAATGCAGTGATGAGCACATAAATGAATGCATTGTATGCACATTTTGCTAGTTGTTAAATAAAGGCGACTCTGGGGGATGCCATTTCCAATTCTTCTTTGTCACCTGGGCATTTTTACACACCAGCAGTGTCCAGGATGGGGAGGTGGGGGCCAGAATGGGAAGTAGGGGCGGGGCCAATGGAAATGCTACAACTGCAAGTCCACACAGGCAGTGATTTGGAAATGGACTTTGAATAACCATTTCCCTTGGGCAGCCTGTCACCCGAGCCGGAAACTGCTGGGCTGGCCTACCTGCCTGAAGCTCCAGCCGCTCCCACCTGGCAGCCACACTGCGTGGGTCAGGGTCCACGTGTGGCCTCAGTCACTGGGAGGCCAGGACCAGGACCAGGCTCGCCCAAACCCTGCCCCGCATGGTGGAAACGGCCATCCTTTCTGCCCCGCCAGCTCCACAAAAGCCAGCGGGCCTGTGCCTGCTTAGAAGAGCCCTCAGGCGCTCCCATCCGCAGGACCTGACCCTGAGCCACAAGGCACAGGCTCCCTCCTCTCCCCAGGAGCCGGGCTGTCCTGGGGGAGGTGCTGCTATCAGTTGGGACTGCGTTCCTCACAACCGTCCACGCTGTGTTCAGCTCCCTGTCCTCTCTGTCTGACTCAGGAAATGATCCGGATCCCAGACCAGGGAAGTCTGAAAAGATGCTCTTCTGACCTTGTGCTGACCCCAAGCTATCTGGAGTTTTTAATTTGGGGGTGGTGAGGGATGAGTGTGACACAGGGTTGAGGCAGAGCTGGAATCTGTCATCTTCAGAGAAACTTCCTCCTCAGTCCCCCACCTGCAAGTGCACACTGCCCTTCTCACCTGACCTGGGTGGCCGTAGACCCCATGTGCGGCCTGGGGACAGCCCAGCAGCTGGCATAACTGGCCTTCTCCACACACCAGTTCTCAATTTCCAAATGGCCAGTCTGCCCAGGCAGTAAGCCAGTCCTGACCTCTTCTTTTGTATCTTTGCAGTGAAACAAACCATGGAGGAGCAGGAGGCAGCGAAGGAAGAGGCCGCTGTCATCCCGACCTCCGCTCCTTGACCAGGGACCTTCCTTCTGAGCACCAGGAACCAGGCTCAGGCAGAGTCGTTATGCTTCCTCTGTTGGTGTTTCTTTACCAACTAGATTTAACAGCTAGAAAACGTAAAACAGTGCTTGCAAATGCAAGTAATTCTTGCTTTACTAGTCTTTCTGCATTATCCCTAAATTTTATTCTTTCAGCCACCTATCTCCTCAGCGCCTCAGTGTTCTGCACCATCGTCTTTAAAACGTGCAACACACTCCAACTGCAGGCAGTAAAGTGTCCTGTTTCCCGTGTCCCACTTTGGCTGCCTGGCAAAGAGCCATATTTAAATATAAGTCCTGACCCTGCGTGGTCGTTTATCTGGCACGTGCTCTCCACAGGAGCTGGCCCTTACCTCCCCACCGCCGAGATGAGTCAGGCCCGGCAGGTGGCCCATGGTCCAGCCCCACACCGGCAAGCTCCTCACTTAATGGGCAAGCTGGAGTATGACCCTCATTTGGCCATTAACCAGGATTTTCCCATTCACAGAGCCACAGGCAGCCTTAGGGCTGTACTGGGTTGTTTGACAAGCTACCACACATCTTATGTAAATAGTCAAGCCTTTATTTTTGTGTTAAGAATAGCATTTTGAAAATAAAATCCATCTGCTGATGCTTTACAACCTTTTCAATTTGTAATACTTATATACAGTCAATACCTTGATTGTCTTGAAATTTCTTTAATGATTTTTTTCTTATAAGTATGCGACAGTCAGCCAGCGGAGGATTACAAAACACGCATTAGTACATTTAATAAATACATATTATCTATCAGAAATGAGCTGTAGCTCTTTGTCATTAATACACAGCATCATCAGGCCATGAAAGCCACAATCTCCTTTCAGTTTGGGGTGCTACTCGGCATTGGCCAACCTGGGAGACCCTACATCTGCAGGGACTGGAGCAGAAGGCACTGGATCCCTAGCTTCCAACCACAGACCTGAGACGCTGGGCACACAGCTTTCCAGCATGCCTGCAGCTCTCCAAGCCGACCTCCCCTTCCTCTCCAGAGGAGACACCAGCCTCTGAGAACCATTCTACATTAGGGGGGCCCGCGTGACTGTTGTAAGCGAGTGTGGAAGGTGTGCTTACGACTGGGTCTTTTTACCACCAGTGCCCTCTTCAGATCTTCCCCAACAGAAACAGGTGCCACGTAACTTTGTACTTGAGCTTGGCTCTGTGGGGGCAGTGGGCTGCGCCTCTGGCACAGATACCCCCCTGTACCTTCCCGTGATGCCACTAGGAAGCGATAGTCCTCGCACTCTCCCCCACCTCCGCCCAGGGCTGCTCAGCCTGCCCATCCCGGCGGCCGAAGGAAGCAAAGCGCAGAGCAGTCACTGTCAGAGGCTTAAAGGAAAGAAGGGAAAAGATCTCAGTCCTCGACATGAAGCTGTTCCACGAGCAGGGTCAAAGGTTACATGCCGGCAGCCGCTGCCCGGAGCTCACCTGGCATGCTGGGCACCTGCACGCAGGGAAGGGGGGTGCGCACACCCCCTGCGGCCAAGTCCTGAGTCCCGGGTCGGGTTGGGGCTCTGAAGGACTCCAGGGGTCGGGGCTGCGCCACCATTTCCTGGCACAAGGATGTGAAACGCAGGCGGCTCCCAGTGGCCTGGACACAGGTGTTGGAAGATTTTTATATTTTGAGAATTCTGTGTGCAACTACCACTCCCTCCCCCTCCCCCCCAGTTCCCACTGCCCCTGCTGCTCCTGCCACAGGGCTGGGCTGGGGTCCTGCGAACGGCCGGACCCTGGTCTGGGCGTGGGCAGCAGAGACTAGGCCTTGAGAAAAGTCAGGTTCATTAAAACACACACAGCTCAGACACACTGGTTATGAGAGGCCAGTTCCCCTCACCAAATACTAACCTTTCCCAGTTTTCTAAAGGTTCAAGTTACTGCCCCAAGCCGCCAGCTGAGACTCACTGAGAATTGTTAGCAGTGCAGTGAGGGCTGGTGCTGAGCCCTTGGAATGGGGGGGAAGGGGAGGGGGAATGGGGAGGGGTGTTGTTGGGGGAGGGGGAATTGCTGAAGACAGGTGGGAGCCACGACAGGCAATGGGCTTGGAGGGCTTGAACCATTTGCATGGACCTTGCAGGCACCAAGTTAGCGATGCACCACTCCCCGCACCTGCAGAAAGCTCCATGCTGCACCCAGCTCGCCGCATGCCAGGCAGCAGTGCCACCCTCCACCGCCGCACCCCCGGGATTCAAGCTGGAGGCCCCAGGCCAGCCTTTGAAATGAATGAGGCCAGGTAGGGAGCGCCTCGCTTCTCTGCCTGGGACACGGGTTCGGGCCCGGGAAGCGCAGTGGCAGATGGCCACTTTCTAACTGCCATGGTCACCCCGCTCCCAGACCGCACCCCTTCGGCACCTGACACACCTCCAGACCTCTCCTTTGACTCACACCCACAGCCTCCCGAACTGCTCCTGACCCCGAAAGTGCAGGCGGAAGCCCGTGGGCCCTCCATGGGCGCCACCTCCAGGAGGCCGGGGTCCGTGGCGCCCCAGTCCCCGGAGGAGCAAGGGCTTGCAGCTGCTTGTGAGGAGCTAACACTACTGGCAGCTAGCTTCGCTGCAGGGGCGGTGAGGGAGGACAGTCTCCCAGGCAGCGGGCTCACAGTACACTGGCCCTGGCCTGGGGTTCCAGAGCTCCGGCCGGAGGTGCCTGTGCGGCCTCGTGGCTGACTCCTCCAGAGACAGCGGGTGAGCCCTCAGAGGTCGCCTGCGGCTCTCACCATAGGTGTCTTCCCGTGTAACTCGGTGGTGCGGTTGGGATCTGGAAACAAGGAAACACAGGAAGCTCTGTGTTCAGAAGTCAGCTTCCCCTCGGCACAAGGCGTGCGGCCCGCCTCCTCCCGGGCCCCGCCTCCTCCCGGGCCCCGCCTCCTCCCGGGCCCCGCCTCCTCCCGGGCCCCGCCTCCTCCCGGGCCCCGCCTCCTCCCGGGCCCCGCCTCCTCCCGGGCCCCGCCTCCTCCCGGGCCCCGCCTCCTCCCGGGCCCCGCCTCCTCCCGGGCCCCGCCTCCTCCCGGGCCCCGCCTCCTCCCGGGCCCCGCCTCCTCCCGGGCCCCGCCTCCTCCCGGGCCCCGCCTCCTCCCGGGCCCCGCCTCCTCCCGGGCCCCGCCTCCTCCCGGGCCCCGCCTCCTCCCGGGCCCCGCCTCCTCCCGGGCCCCGCCTCCTCCCGGGCCCCGCCTCCTCCCGGGCCCCGCCTCCTCCCGGGCTGGGAATCGGGGCCCTGCGTTCTCGGAAAGCCCACCTTCCTTTCTCTGCATCACGTGCCAGAATAAATGTTTTCTTACTCAGAAACCCTTCACCTTCTGAGTCAGAGTGTCCTTCCCTCTTGAAGGGACCAGGGGGGCGTGGGACTGACCTCTGGGGCCACCTTCTAATCATATCAATGGTAACAGCGGGGGCAGCCCAGTGAGGGGTGAGGGCTGCAGTGTGGGAATCTGGGGCTTTTCCCACCCGCAGGGCAACTCCGACAGCACCCACAGGCAGGAGCCCAGCCCCAGAGCAGCCAGCCCCGACCACATCCCACACAAAGCCTGGGCCCGCACGGCGTGCACTGATGGGGAAAGGAAGCCCATGCGCACATGCAGTGCTGCATGCGCCTGGGAGGAAGCAGGGCCTGCGCTGGCCTTCGGATGTGGGGATGAGAGGGCGTCTGGTTCATGGAGAAGCAACAGGAGGCCATTCACAGGCAAGAGGCAGTGATGGTGCTGGGAGCCTGTTTGGTACCAGCTAGCTAACCTGCTTTTGTGCTCATGGAGGGGAAATGAGAATCACTTCATTTCCCAAGATAACTCTTCAGGAGGGGGCCGGCCCAGGGCCCAGCTGGCACAGGGCGGGAGGGCTAAGGGGCCTGACTAGGTTTTGTGTCAGTAAAATCCACTTTGTGATTCTGGGATTTTCCTAAGTCACCTCCCAGGGAGAGAGAGGTACATTCTGTATAATGAAACCCAAGAATTCACTGGGGACAAGAGCCCCTAGATACAGGGACACTTGAAGCAATCGGTAGGTGGTACACAGGATTCATTAAAACACCTGGTGCAGGTGGTACACCGGGTGCAGGTGGTGCACCGGGTGCGGATGGAACAGCAGGTGCGGGTGGAACAGCGGGTGCGGGTGGTACAGCGGGTGTGGGTGGTGCACTGGTTGCAGGTGGTGCACCGGGTGCGGGTGGAACAGCGGGTGCAGGTGGAACAGCAGGTGCGGGTGGAACAGCGGGTGCGGGTGCAGGTGGAATAGCGGGTGCGGGTGGTGCACCGGGTGCGGGTGGTACAGCGGGTGCGGGTGGAGCACCGGGTGCAGATGGAACAGTGAGTGCGGGTGGAACAGCGGGTGCGGGTGGTACACTGGGTGCAGGTGGTACGCTATAGGGGCCTGGGTGTGTGGAGAGGGGGAGGAGAAACAGAAGTCTCGCCACTTTCCCATGCGGCATCTGCTAGAACTGCTGTCTACACAGGCTGAGCAACCCCTGCAGAGCTGTGTCCCTGTGGGAGCTGTTCCCACTTCCCGTCTCTCCCCCTCAGGTCTGTCCAAACGTCCGTTGTGATACTCACAGTCCCGCCGTTCAGCACCACAGCCATCTCAGTCGGCTGGTACACATTGCTTCTAAACGGAGCGCTGGGTCTGCTTCCCAAACTGCTGTTGCGGAACCCTGCTGTCCGGAGAGCTGGGAGAGGCAGGAGCCACACACACCCAAAACAACAAGGAAGAGAGACGGCTTTGTGTTCTTCCCCGCATCAGCTCGCTCAGGCCTGCAGCCCTCCCCCCAGCCCTTTGTCACAGCCCGACTCCCACAAGTCACAGAGGGGCTTTGTTCTCCGCCCAGCCACCCGTCCTGGGCGGGAGGGGGGGAGTTTGCAGAGTCCAGGCTGCAGCTGCTGAGGTGGCCAGGCAAGGCCTCCCCTCCCCACCTGCCAGGCTCCAGGGGACAAGGACACACCTGCACTCCAGGTCCCTTCGGACCACAGACCCACTATAGCAGGCCGCTCGTGGCCAGCTCAACATCACGCCGTCAGCCCGGCTGCGCCCCACACACAGAAGCAAGGAGAACATGGACCAGGCACGTGACAGAGGGCAGCTCACAGCTCACAGGCAGGGCCCAGAGGAGCCGGGACCAGACGGCGGCTCCTGCTGAACAGCAGAGAACTAAGATCGAGGGACCAGGCACGAGACAGAGGGCAGCTCACAGGACAGGCAGGGCCCAGAGGAGCCGGGACCAGACGGCGGCTCCTGCTGAACAGAAGAGAACTAAGATCGGAAGCAGACAGCTGTGCAGGCTCTCCTCTGCAAGGTGGTGAGCGCGTTGTGTGCTTTCGGAGATTCTCTACCCCTTTCTAATAAAAGCCTAATAGCACAGAGGAACTTCATGCAAATTGCTATGCCTATGAGGGCTAACCACTGTGTGATGCCACTCTAATGTCCTGGAAAAGGTAAAGCTAGAGACTGGAGGCACTGGTGTGCTGGCGGTGCGCCGGCGATGAATGGCCCTGCCCTCCACCTCCCGAAGCCACCAAGGGCCTTCCACTGGGAAGCGAAGGGCTCGGGTTTAAAGAGCCCTCAGGCCTAATGCGGTCTGAGCCCAAATCCCTCTGGGAAGAAAGACTTCCTTCTTTTCCTGCTCTTGAAAAAGTGAGCCTGCTAACACTGCCAAGATGTGCCCTGAGGTGCTACCTCCGTCAGTGTGTCTTCACCTTCTCACTCACACTCCTTGTTGGCACTTATCCATGAGCAGCAGGCTGTGCGTGGTGCCTGTCAGGGCCTCCTTGGGGGAAGGGAATGAGGAAGCAGAGTCTGCGGGAGGCTGAGCCACAGGCCACCTCTGAAAGCCAAGGCAGCTTTCCAGGAAGGGGGACTGAAAGGCCAGCAGGTGAAATGCAAGACACAGGGCGCTGCAGCTCAGTCGGGCCGCCGCGGGGCCGGTTCCTTGTAGTAGAAGCTGGCTGAGGTGGGCGCCACAGCTGACAACAGCTGCTCTCACCAGCACGGGAGCATGGCCAGGTGTCCCTGCAGGCAAAGCCAGAGCTCCTGGGGCAGAGGCAGCACAGCCAGATGCCAACTCAGCCTCTTTGCTTCCTGAGGACACGGCTTGCCTAGAGCTGTCCTGCGTGTCCCATGGAAATGTCAGTGGCTACACATGTGGGTTGATGCAAAATAGGGCTATTTAAAAAGTCTGACAACATACAAGGCTGGTAAAGACGTGAGGAGATAGGATTCTCATACGATGATTAGAGGGGGCAGCTCCCTTGGTCTCTGATCTTCCTCGGACGGATGTACCGGTGCATTGCCACAGGAAGAGATGCATGTGATGGGAGCCAGAAAACCACTCCCCCTTCCCTGCTCTCCTGTGCACTTAGCGTTGAACTGGACCAGTGGCGGGCTTCATCTCTGTGACAGGGGACTGAACCCCTTCTTCTCAATGCACAGAGCATCCTGCTGCATCAGGGACATGAGGGCACCAACGTGCTCAGAGAAGAATAATTCTGCCTGGTCCACACCCCGGCTCTGCCTCAGTTACTACCTCATGGGGTCACCGTAGGTATTAAACGAGATTAGCTACTAAAATGCACAGGATGGTACTGGTCCATGAGTGCACGCAACCAAGGTTAGCCACCCCCTTTAAAGACCCTAAAATACACGAGCAGTCCTAGCATCCACACTTCACCACAAGGAGACGAGACCTTCAAGCTCCTAGTGTTCCCGGGTAACAGAGCTTTCAGAGCCTGACGTGACAGATCAACAACGAATGTGCAAACTCACACCCATTTCAGGCAATGCTTTACCATCGCGGACCGGAGGTCTGTGGGGAAGAACCTGCTCCAGAGGAGCCAAGTAAGAGGCTCCCCGGCCGCTGGGCCCCGCCAGCTGCTGGCTTCTGCACGCCCTGCCCTCCCAGAGATGCCCATCCCGACCACGCCAGCCAGCTCTCTGTGCCTGGCCTCAAGCTCTGCTCTCAGAGCCCAGCCAGAATCACATCCCATGCCAGGCATCGTGGGACCCGTTGGCGTGGTACCCCAGCATGGCACCTCTCTCAGCAGCGCCACGAAGCACCTTTTATTTTTAGAACAGATGAGAGAAACGACAAAGCCCCACATCTGGAAGCAGCAGAGATAGCGGCTGAATCCAGCCACCTGACTTGAGGGCAATTTCTGCACTCGTGATGCCAGAGTGAGGGGAGGGCCCAAGCATTGCCCTCATCACCTGGCACCCCGGCACATGCACGGTCAGGGTAATGAATGCTAACTGATGGTGGGCGTGGCTGGGCCAGGGGGCAGGGGCACTACTGGAGGAGCAGCTGTGCGCTGGGGTCGCAGGTGGGCGCTGCGGCCAGCTGCTGCTGGCTCCACAGGGCGGCGAGACCTGATCAAGCTTTTCTAAGCCCGAGACCTGGATTTTTACATTAAATTACGGGGCAATTTATAGGGCACCATTCTAAGTACAAATCCACCTCTGGGCCAGTTTCCACCCAGGGGCAGTGCTGTGGGCTCTGACCTGCCAGAGCTGCCCACCCCCGTCCCCAGGGCGGCGGGGAGCCGCTCAGGCGCCGCCCGCAGCCAGCCTACCTGCGCCGGGCTCCTCCAGGGCGAAGGCCTTGTTGTCCAGGCAGGGCGGCGCGTCCTCCTCCGGCGCCGGCTCGCGCGCCCGAGGCGGCGCGGCGAAGAGGTCGGGCGCAGGGCGGCGCGGCGCGGGCAGCAGCGCGCAGCGCACCTCGGGGACCGCGTGACACAGCACGAACACCCAGCCGCTGGCCACCAGCGCCACGGCCTGGCTGGGGTCGCGCCAGGCGCCGCCGGGCCGCAGCCGCGCGTTGCCGTACAGGTACATGGCGAGCCAGGCGGCCCAGACGAGCGCGGCGAGCGTGGCGGTGAGCAGCAGGCCGGCCGCGCGCCGCCGCCAGCGTCCAGCCCCACCGCACAGCGCCCGCAGCGCCAGCGCCAGCGCGGCCGCCAGCAGTGCCGCGGCGTAGCCCAGCGCCAGCGCGAAGTCGGCGGGCTCGTAGGCGCAGGCCGGCCGCGCGGCGCGCAGCACCGTCAGCACCAGCCACTCGGCCGCGATGACCACCTGCACGAGCGTCAGGCCGAGCGCGGCGCCCAGCAGCTGCGGGCCCGGCGGGCCGCGGCCGCGCCGCCCCAGCGCACGCACGCGCCAGGCCTGCGCCGCCAGGCAGGCGAAGCAGAGCGCGAACAGCACGCCCCACAGGAAGCGGCGCGCCGCGCACACCGCCTCGCCCTCGCGGATGACGAAGGCGAAGGAGAGGCCGAACAGGCCCAGCGTGCCCAGCAGGAAGAGAAAGTGCAGGCCCAGCGGCTCCCGCTTCTCCGGCTCCGTGATGAAGGGCAGCCGCACCAGCAGGATGAGCAGCAGCAGCAGCGTGATCAGGGCGCCCGCGCCGGCCGCCGCCTCCACCACGATGCCCCAGACGGAGTCCAGGTCGCACAGGGACACGTACTGCGGGAGGAGGCCCAGCCCGCAGCCGCGGGTCGTGCTGGCGTTCTCCGCGGCCCCCGCGGCCGCCGCGCACAGCAGGAGCAGGGCCGGCGCCCCACGCGCTCCCATCCTCTCTGGCTCCGAGTCTGTGCAGGAAAGCGGGGTGGGGATGGGAAAACACCAGTGCATCATAAGCCTCCCAGTTCCGGCACCGCGCCAGCCCACGTGGCGCCTCTGGACACTCAGGACAAGCCTGCCGCCCCGCTCCCCGGGGGTGGGTGGGGTACTGGGGTGGGTGGATTCGGGCCCCATCTGCACCTGGGGCCAGGCCCAGGGAACAACCTGACTCATCATCAGCACCTGGAGGAGAGGGGAGAGCGAGGCTCCCTTTCCGGGAATATCGTCATAGTCTTTGACTTTGAGGCCATATCTGACCTCCAAAAATCAGGCAGTAAAACGAAACCTTAAAGAGACAGCATGGCACAGCCACCACAGGCCCTTCAGTCTCTCGTGGCAGCAGCTGGCATGTGGTGACACGGTCCAGACTGGCACACAACAGCCAGTCCTTACCCAGGGACAACCCCCACACTCCCCGGAGGCGGGCACCTGCCCAGGGCCACACAGCCAGCTCCCGGAGGCCTCCTGCACTCCAGCTGCAGGACCGTGAGCCCGATGAACCAACTCCCCGCTCCATCCTGAGTTCCCACCCTCGTATCCCCTCCAGAGCTTCCCCCAGAACCCATCTCACATCCCATGCCAGCCTCTCCCAGGGATGCTCACAGACGCTCCCTGGCACCACTCTGGACCCCACAGAAGCCGGAGTCCACAGCAGCCACCTTAGCCCAGGGCTTCCGCCCTCCTGCCCTCCACTCGGGTGCTTCTTGGAGCCACAGCAAGGACCGAGGTCCCCACTGCAGGCCCAGGCGTAGCCACACTCCCCTTCCTCTCCATCAGAGCTTCTGTCTCTTAGTCAGTCACATCTCTTCGTGCCTGTTCACCCTGCTCCAGGGTCCCTCTCCCCTGCCTGCCTGCCTCCAGGGCCAGCGTCCGCCTTGATCGTCAGCATAGACAGGGTTTCTCCGCCCAGAGACTCCTGACACTTCACGCCTGGTCATGTTGTGGGCTGTCACTGGCCTCCACCCACCAGCTGCCCAAAGCAGCCCACCTCCTGCACTGACACCAAGACCGTTAGACACTGCCATGACCCTCGGGGTGAGGTCATGGGTAACCATCCCTGGCACCAGAAAATGGAGGTCACAGGCCCCTTCCTCCACCCACCATGGCTCGGGCTTGGAAGGGAGCCAGGCTCCTGCCTCACCAAAGCCTCCGGTCCCCTCTGTGAAGCACCTCCAGCCAGCTCACTGCCAGAGCTCCCCGCATACGGGCAGCTCCAGGGGCCCGGGGCCTCCCTAAGGAGCCGGGTATCAGCCCCCTCCGTTCCCACCGGAACCCCGTGAACAGCTCCACCTACCGTGGCGGGGAGACCCAAATGGGGTGAACTGTTGATGCCACTGACCAAGAAGGAGCTGGTGCTGCAGGGTCCGGCCCTGCGCCTGCAGACGGGAGCGGGCGGGCGGCAGGGAGGCGCTTGGCAGAGATGCTCTCACACAGCAGCCCACTCCCAGGTCAGCAGTGAGGATGCACCCCTGACATCGGCACTCTGGCCACGGCCACTGAGGCCTTGTCCACACACCGCCTGTGTAGGTATTTACTTAACTGGCTCCCATGTCCTTAAATAAAATGAATTTAAAAGAAAAGAAGCCAGTCCTAGCCAGTTTGGCTCAATGGAGAGCGTAGGCCTGCCAACCGAAGCGCCCGGGTTCGATTCTGGTCAAGGGCACGTACCTCGGTTACAGACTCTTCCCCAGGCCCTGGTCAGGGCGCATGCAGGAGGCAACCAATCTTTCACATCAATGTCTCTCTCTGTCTACCCCTCTCCTCTGTCTTCCACTCTCCCTAAAACTCAATGGAAAAATACCCTTGGGTGAGGATTAACCAATAAATAAACAAATTAATGAGGGAAACAACCCATTGAAACACTTCTCTCGTGAAATGCTGAATCGAGTGATGCAACTCATGTTGCGGGCCCAGTGGCAGAGCCCACGCCACCCTGAGGGGCATCGCCAGCCAGAGCTGTGCGGAAGGCGCGCATTGGGGAGCTGTGCCCCCTGAGGCCCTGCTCCTGTGGAGCCCTGCATGGCCCACATCGCGTCCACGGGAGCTGAGCAGGGGCTTCTCAGTAAGTAACCACCGCTGGAGAGCACTCACACTCACACTCCCTCTCACACTCACACTCTCATTCACACCCTCTCATACTCACACACACTCACACACCCTCTCACACTCACACTCACACACCCTCTCACACTCACTCCCTCTTACACTCACACCCTCTCACTCACACACACACTCACACACACACTCACACACAACACTCACACACTCACACACACACACACTCACACACACACACACACACACACTCACACACACACACATTTGCGAGAGGGGAGCTCCAGCAACAATGGCCTTTGTTCCGTTCCCCCTCCTCAGTCCCTCCTTCCAGCCCTCGAACTGCACTGCTCTCCACTGTGTCCCCCAGCAGCTCAGCACACTGCCCCTCTTGCCCCCCCATGGCACTGCCCCCCATGGCACTGCCCCCCGGCACCGCCCCCAATGGCACCGCCCCCCATGGCACCGCCCCCCATGGCACCGCCCCCTCTCTCCCCCATGGCACCAACCCCCTGCTTCCCCATGGCACCGCCCCCCCCATGGCATCGCCCCGCACTCTCTCCCATGGCACCCCCCCACTCTCCCCCATGGCACCGCCCCCCTCTCCCCCATGGCACCGCCCCCCACTCTCCACCATGGCACCGCCCCCTCTCTCCCCCATGGCACCGCCCCCCACTCTCCCCCATGGCACCACCCCCCTCTCTACCCCATGGCATCGCCCCCCCTCTCTACCCCATGGCACCGCCCCCCATGGCATCGTCCCCCATGGCACCGCCCCCCATGGCATCGCCCCCCATGGCACTGCCCCCCATGGCACTGCCCCCCATGGCACTGCCCCCCATGGCACTGCCGCCTGGCAACGCCGGCTCCCTGGTGAACAACCTGTCAGAGAAGACCCGCTCCTGCAGCTCCCCCAGCCCTCCGGCTGAAGGCCCTTCCAGTGGGCCGGGAGGAGGGGCCCTCCGCCGGGAGCCGGGGGCGCGGGGGGGCCAAAAAGAGGGGCCCTCCGCCGGGGGGCTGGGGGACCGTGGGCCGGGGGGCCGAAAAGAGGGGCCCTCCGCCGGGAGCCGGGAGCCAGGGGCCGGGGGGCTGGGAGCCGGGAGCCGGGGGGCTGGGAGCCTGGGGGCCGGAGGCCCCATCCCGGTCCCCGCCCGCAGCCCGGCCTCCGGGGGGGGAGCGCCTCCGCGCCGCAGACTCCAGTCCGCTCCGGCTGAAGTTCCGAGGCTCCCGGCCAAGTCCCCTCCCGCCTCCAGCCCTGGGGGCTCCCCGGCCCCCGGCCCCCGGCCCCCGGCCCTTGGTCCCCCGATTCCCGGCCCCCTGGCGCCCCGTCCCCCGGCCCACCGGCTCCCGGCCCGCCGGCCTCCGGCTCCCCGGCACCCCGGCTCCCGGCCCCCGGCCCCCGGCCCCCCCGGCCCCCCCCCCCGGCCCCCTGGCTCCCGGACCCCCTGCCCCCCGGCCCCCGGCTCCCGGCCCCCGGCCCCCGGGCCCCGCCCCCGGCCCCCCGGCCCCCCGGCCCCTCGGCTCCCGGCCCCCGGCCCCCGCCCCCGGCCCCCCGGCCCCCCGGCCCCTCGGCTCCCGGCCCCCGGCCTCCGCCCCCCGGCCCCCCGGCCCCCGGCCTGGCGGCGCAGCGGCCCGGGAGGAAGGGAGGGAAGGAGGAAAGGGGCTCTGTCCGGGCGCCGGAGCGCCGTGGCCGCGGGGCGGGGGGTCCTCTGCGGCAGGCCCTCCCGCGGGCAGCCAGCTCCCGGACGGCGCGGGGCGGGAGGCAGGAGCCCCAGGACAGGGCCCGGCCCCGCCATTGTGAGCGGCCCCCCGAGCCGGCCTGGCCCTCCGCGGCCCGGGCCGCCCCCCAGCTCGCCACGCAGCCCGGCCCCGCAGCGGCTTCCACGCAGGACTGGCCCTCCGGCTGCCCGGCACCACGTCCGCCGCCTCACCCGCGTCGCCCCGACTCTCCTCCCAGACCGGGGTCTCTGCCTGGTCCGGGGGCAGCCCCGCCCGCCACCCTGCTCCCCGCGGTCCTCGCCACCTCCCCGCGGCCCCGCACCGGATGCCCCCTTCCCCAACGCGCTCACCCTGTGGGGGGTGAGAAAAGGATAAGAACCCCCATGCCCTCCCAGTTCCACGCGGGAAAAGTTTCTGGAGTCCTTATAGCGCTCTCCGCCCGTTAGCAGGGCTCCACTCACCGAGCCGCACGGCCCGCAGCGCCCACGCTCCCGCTGGCGCCCGCCGGAGTCACATCCCCGCGCGCACCCGGCAGGCCTCCCAGCGCGCCCCGGCGAACCTCTGGGACGCCAGGACCCCCGCCCCCGCCGGCGCGCGCCGCCGCAGCCGTGGCCCCGCCCCCTCAAAGCCCGTCTCCCTGGCCACGCCCTCCTCAGGCCCCGCCCTCCTCTATGGTCACGCCCCTCTCGCAGGCCCCGCCCCTGAAGCCTCAGAGATGGGGTCCGGTTCCCGCCTCGCTCGCTAAGGGGTGCGCTGAACCCCCACACCAATCGCGCACACCCGCCGGAGCAGCTCCCGGGTCCTTGTCCCAAATCCGCCTCCCCCCGTCGTCCACCGGGCGCAGCCGCCGCGTCCCAGGCTGGTCCAGCAGCAGGAACGCTCAGGCTCCAGGCGCAGTCCAAGCGGCGTCCAGGACGGGGCCTCGGCCCGCCCAGGGCCTCTCCAGCGCGGGTTCCTGAACGTACCCTCCCGCCCAGACGCGCCAGACCCGGAATGCGCCATCCCCCTGCAGGCACACCCGCCGCTCGGCCTCTTGCACGCAGGTCCGAACGCTGCTCTCTTCAGCCAAGCCCCACTCCATGCCCCCCACCTCCAACCCCGCCACGTGTCCGGTTTCTGCGGACACCGGCTCAGCACCAGCGTCCTTGGCCTCCAAACATGTTCACACGTCCCCTTGGTGCGCCTCTCGCGTGCCCATACACAAGACCCTCCCCCGCCACCAACGCAGCACATGGCACACACCCACGCACACCACTCTTGGGGTGCGCTCACACTCGGTGGCCGCGGCCTCCGGCTTTGCGCTCCCAGACACTGGGCACAGGCAGGAGCCCGCTGATGAGCGCAGCCTGGAGGGAGGGTCCAGGCAGCCTCGCTTGCAGAGCCCACCTTGGCTCCTAATCCCCCGTACCCACCATCAGAGACAGCATTGCTCCCACTGGGCCTGGGGCCTGGGAAAGTGCTCTCCACCTGCTGCTCCCATGGGGCAGGTTCCCTAGTTGACCTGCAGGGCAGATTCCTCAGGTCTCCCCTAAAAACAGCCTAGAACTTGAGGACCCCACAACTCCAATTTCTCATCCAGGACTTACAGGACACAACAGGGAGATGGCCCCTGCTCCCCACCTCCCTGCAGGTGGTGTGAGGTGGGGAGGCAGGAGGGTGGGGATAGTTACCTGCCCTGATCTCTGGGGACCATGGACCTTTCCTCATCCCCTCCGGAGCCCATTTTCTGCTGGTCGGGCCACGGACGCATCCCCGAGAATATCTTCTATTATTTTTAGTACGATGGAAGGAAAGGGCAGCTTTATCTGCTGAGGTAGCCTCTGTGTCTAGAACAGTGCCTGGCACACAGTGGAGGATCTTTACGAATTTGCTGGCGCCCCTCCTCAGGGTTCCTGCTGGCCTTGGGAAGCGGGCGGCACTTCGACCTGGTGATACGAGATCATTCTCTTTTCTTTTTATTTATTGAGGGGGGGGGGGGGGTTCACTGCCCACTGGTTGTTTCTTACATGTGCCCTGACCCGATGGATCGCTCCAGCCACCTGACCGAGACCCTTTTCTTCCCAGAGTAACCGAGGGCAAGTTCACCCTCTAAGCTGCACCCTTCCCAAGCAAATGGAGATGATGTTAGAACATGCCTGTGGGGCTGTTGTGCAGAGGAAGCACAGGTGCATGCTTTGCATGGAGTCTGGCGTGTGAACAGCTTTGGTGAGTGGATGAACATTACTCTATGGCTACGCTCCCTCTGCTGGTTGCTTCACAGAGGGCCTTCTGTGACCAGCTTAGCTCTGGAGGATGATGCGTCGGCAAGCAAAGAATGAAAGGAGAGGAGAACATCCAGTGGCAGGTGCAATCCCCCCAAAGTTCACTGACCCGGGGTCATCATCACTTAGGTAGCGTGTGTTTGTCAGGCACAGCTCAGCCATTCCCCTTAGTTAAAGTATTCAGTGCTCCCAGCAGTGCTCCAGCCACACACTCTCCACCCGGGTGCAGATGGGGACAGGCCCAGAGGGACTAGTGACTGGCCCACAATCATACAGTTGGCAGAGCTGGGATCCAGCCAAAGCTGTGTCTCTCGCCATGGGCTAAACGAGTGTCAAGGTCAGGCTCGTTCAGTCTCCAGCCTTGGAAAGAACAGCCTCAGGGACTGTCAGGCTCTCAATACGCCATCTACCATCCACCTTGGGGGAGTGGAACGCAGAGGTCCCCTGGCTATTTCCTCACCAGAAAATGGAGCAGGCACTGTCATGGCTCCCACTGGCGCGTGGATTCAGGTGTCAGTCTGACTGTGGAGTCTGTCTCCCCAGCTAACCTGCAACTCCCTTAGAGCTGCCGCCATGCGGGAGGCACTCTGTGTCTGGGCTGTCCGCTCTGGCAGACCTGGCTGCACGTCTCCACTGGGCACTTTATTATTCTTTTTAATTTTTAAATACATTTTTATTGATTTCAGAGAGGAAGGAAGAGGGAGAAAAAGATTGAAACATCAGTGATAACAGAGAAACATAATAGGCTGTCTCCTGCACGCTCCACACTGGGGATTGAACACACAACCTGGGCAGGTGCCCAGACCGGGAATCAAACTGTGACCTTCTGGTTCATAGGTCACATTCAATCACTGAGCCACACTGGCCGGGCTTGAGCAATTTATATGTGACTAGCAAGACTTCGAATTGAACTTTCAGTTTTGTTTACTTTTAATTAGTTTGCATTTAAATAGCCTCAGGGGGAGTGGCGCTGGGGGATCTGCCGCCAGCCTCATGACGGCCAGCGCTGGCGGCTCCACAGATGCTTGTTGACTAAATGACAAACTAAATGACTTGCTTTCTTCTGTAAAGTCTGTCTATTTTGCATCCAAATCCCAAAAAAGAATCCTATTTTCTTTGCTAAGTAGATCATCTTCCAAATGAATGTGCTGCTCGGGATTCCAGAGTCCTCACAGTCCATTTGCATGGATCTTCTTGTTTTAAGGGCAAGCATCTGGCCCTGCCAAGCTGCGCTGTGAGGCTGAGTAACTTCTCCCAGGCCGCCCGGCTGGTCAGCAGCCAGGCTGGACGCAGCCTCACCCCTGTGCGAGGGCCTCCTCCTCCATCCCACGGCCTCACAGGGAACATTTCTGGAAGCATCAACTTAATTCCTCGGAAGAGTGAATGGAATGGTGGGGGTCCAGGCACCCGACAGATACGGGACTGACACTCCCAAGGGTGTGTACTCAGTCCCACGCAGAGGACAGACGGAGGTGGGCCCTGCACTCGGGGGCCCAGGTCAGGGCCAGGCCACTTTGCTGGAGCGTGAGATGGGGTAGCACAGGCCCTGGGAGGCCTCCTGGCTGATGGAGCCCTGGCCGCCCTTGCTTGGCAAGGCTGAGAGGGGCTTGGGCTCCCCAGCCCTGACTATCCCTCTGCAGAGAGGACGGGGGACACTTTGGGACAGTGGCATCTCTGGACATATTGTTGTGGGCAACCCACGAATGACGACCACTAGTCAGCCAAATTGGAATTTAGGAAGCCTTTATTATGAACTTGAGTCCAGGCTCATGTCTCAACTGACACAGCAGCAAGCAACGAGAGCCCCAACCCACTCTAAGCATGCTACTTTTATCCCCGTCTTGGCAGATTATGATTGGCTAAAAGTTTTAACAAAGAAAGGTCAGTTATAAGTTATAGAAAAATTCCACTAGTACAGTAACATTTAAAGTTTATATAATACCTGGGGTGGGGGTTTATTTTCAGCTTAATCAGTCTCTGTTTGACCTGGTTTAGTATGTTTGTGCTGCCTTGCGGCTACTGGAAACAGGACGTGCCTGCCTGGGGGTTGAGCCTTGCAACAGAACTATTTTATGGCTAACAGTTATGCTACATTCTTTGTTGTGGGTCTGGTTCCTCGTTCCTTCCCTGGCCTGGAGCCCTGCCTTGACAGGGTCTTGCTGGCCATCTGGAGCCCTGCCTCGACTGGGTCTTGCCAGCCACAACAATATCCTGGGGGTGAGCACCAGGATCGCTGCCACTGCGTTATTTCATGCCGGTGACAGATGCCACTACGCAATCGTGTCCTCCTTCCTGGTCTGGAATGCACGCTTCCCGCTGCGCCAGATTAGACCTCCTGCAAAGGGCTCCGCCATCTCCAGGCTCTCAGCAGGTGCCAGACCGATGCCCACAGCCTAGCAGCACCACCTGCTCTCCTTCCTTCCCTCTCCCTGCCCCTGTGCCCGTGTCCGTGGACCAGGACTGCATACAGCGGCCTCGCCATGCCCCCGGTCTCGGGGAGCCAGTACAAGAGACACTCTCCCAAAGCCCCCAAAGCCAGCCGCCAGTTAGAAAATGCCCAGGCCAAGGCCCCCAAAGCCAGCCGCCAGTTAGGAAATGCCCAGGTCTAACAAGGGGACTGTGTTGGCATAGGAGGGGACAGTGCTTTGCTGCCCCACAACAAGCCTTGGGGCATTGATATCGAGCTGGGCACTTGGGAATGAGGAGACTCAGGAGAAGCCTCTGGACCTTTACCTGCCAAAGGAGCTTTGCTGGAGGGCCCTGTGCTTTACACTACAGGTGACAGGAGCCCATGGGCAGGGAGCTCGCCAGGCCGCATGCCCAGGCCTCCCCATGGGCACAGCTAGAGACACGCAGGAGCCTGCCTGCCACCTTCACCACCCCCCTCACTCCCCGCCAACCCCCCCCCTGCCCCCCGCAAGCTGCCTTCCGTCTTTTCCCAACCACACCCTTTCTCCTTAGTCCAGCACGCTGTGAGCCCCACAGCGCGGGCCTCCAGGGCCTGTGTGGCACTCTCCTGCCCTCCCTGCCCTGTCTCATGCTAACGCAGTGGCCAGCCTTGCCTGGACAGCTGGGAGGTGGGAGGAGCTATACTTTTGCGCCCCCACAGCAGTCAGTGGGATGTGGCGGTTCAAAAGATCAAGCTCCTTTCCTAGAGAGCGAGGAACACATTTGTGTGCGTGTCTCCCCCTCCCCCCGCCCCGCGCGCCCCCCCCCCCCCCGCGGGTGCGGCCTCCTAGCGGGTCCTCTTAGATCCAACAGGGCAGAGCGTCCAGAGAGGCCCACTGTCCCCAGGCTTCCCACCTGCGCTGTTTGTTTTGGAAAATACAGTTATTTTTCATAGAAATAGTTTACATTAATAGGCAATTAGTTCATTATCATTATGTTTAGATGAATACAAATTTAAAAAACATTCCTTGGCTTTAATTTAAAATATGGTAACCCACCCAAACACAAACTCTTTGAGGTCTTCCAGCAATTTTAAAAGGGGTTCTAAGACTGTAAAGTTCGAGAACCACTGATCTAGGCACCTTTATCGGAACCATCTCTCCAAAAAGAAGAGCAAACAGTTGTACAGTCCTTCTGTGCCAGGCGCTGTTCTAACCCCCGTGGCAATCCTGTGCAGTGTACTGTGTCCTCATTTAAAAAAACATGATCTTACTGATTTTTAGACCGAGAGGAAGGGAGAGGTATGGAGAGATGAGAAACATCATTGATTGGCTGCTGCCTCCCATATGCCCCCTCCTCCTGGGGTTCCAACTCTCAGCCTAGGCACTTGCCCTGACCGATGGCCTCTTGGTTCCTGAGCTGATGCTCAACTGCTGAGCGACACCAGCCGGGCCCCATTTTGTTTTATTTTTTATATTTTTATATATTTTTTAATATATTTTATTGATTTTGTATAGAGAGGAAGGGAGAGAGATAGAGAGTTAGAAATATCGATGAGAGAGAGTCATCTATCAGCTGCCTCTTGCACACCCCCTACTGGGGATATGCCCACAACCAAGGTACATGCCCTTGACCGGAATCAAACCCGGGACCTTTCAGTCCCCAAGCCGACACACTATCCATTGAGCCAAACCGGTTTTGGCCATTTTGTTTTATTTTTTAAAATTTCCACGTTTTTAAAGTTATAAATGGCAAATGAAAATTGTATACAATTAAGGTGTACAGAGTGGTGATTTGGTATAGGAACACAGTGTGAAATCATTACCACAGACAAGCTGATTGAGACATCTACCACTCACATATTAATCATTATTGTGCTTTGTGGTCAAACCACTTAAGATCTATTCTCAGCAAACTCCCAGCACACACTATGATATTGTTAACGATCGCACCCGGCGGCTGGGCTCACCTGATGCTGATGTCTGTCCTTCACCAGCGTCTTCCCATCCCAGGCCCTTGCCCGGCAGGCGCTGGTCCGCTCTCTTTGCAGGAGTCGCCTTCCTGGATCCCACCGTTAGTGAGGCCTCGCGCAGTGCCTGCTCCTGTCTGACTTCCCTGGCAGTCCTCCAACCCTCCACGTGGCTGAGAGTAGCAGGTGCCCTTCCTTTAAGGCTGGTGATACTCCGTTGCACAAACAGCATGTTGTCTTTGCTGTCCACCTGTCTGTGGGCACAGGCTGCTTCCCAGCTCGCTGTCCTGGCTGATGCTGCCGAGAACATGGGGCGTGGATGTACTGTTCTCAGCAGTGGAGGGTGAGGCAGAGAGAGGGGTCCCACATGGCCGGGGCTCCTGTGCAGGGAGGGAGGCTGCTCCGTTCCCTCTGCCAGGGGGCCTTGTCCCGCCTAAGCCTGAGGTGGGAGAGGCTTCCCCCCCTCCTCTGCCCCCTCGTCTCCTCCCTCCCCTCCCTCTCCTCCTCCTCCCCTGGCCCCCTCTTTCACTCCCTGTGGAGGGCTCCGCCTAGCCCTCTGTGACACAGGCTGAGGTGGGAGCTGCGAGGCAGGAGTGGGAGCTGAGTGGCTTGCTCACACAGGCCCTGGGACAGGGGAGGCAGACAGGAAGGGAGTGAGTCAGGGAGGGAAGGAGCCAGGAGCTGAGGGAGGAGACAGACAGGCACAGAGCAGAGGGACATGCGGTTGTCAGCAGGTGGCTGCCACTCAGGAGAGAACCAGAGGAGCCAGGTGGGCTTTCCCTGTCTGTCCTACCAGGCCAGCACCCCGCCCTGGGCACTCCTCCTCTCTGCCCTGGACGGACTCCAGAGGCCCCTGTATGTTTATTGTTAGCTTACTGCTTACTCACTAGAGCCGCTCTGGGTGAGTGAGGCCTAGCCGCCTTCAGCCTCAGACCGGAGGCAGGCCCTGCACTCCCAGCACCCGCAGTGTCCGGCCTAGCGGAGGGGATAAGAAAACAGTGACGCACACACATCTGGGAGTCATAGTTCTTACTGCCATATTTCAGCAGCCTACCTGGGGGCTGACCAAGGTCTTCCTGCAGGGTCTGCCCCCCCCCTCCCCCCTCCTCTCAAGTCCCCAGCTTGGAAACCTGTGCCTCATGGTGGCATTTGGAGGGGGCTTTTGGGAGGAGGTGAGTTCAGGAGGTGGAGCTCTTGTAGATGCGGTTACACCCTGACAAAAGGGCCCCCTCTCCCAGCCCGTGACAGCCCAGAGAAGCCGCAGTCTGCAGCCTGGACAACCCCGGCCTCAGAGCCTGAGAAGTCAGTGTTCACCTGTCTATAGGTCTATATAGGTCTGTGGTGTCTGCCACAGCAGCTGAACTGGGACCCCATCAGGAACAGGTCAGATGTCCTGGTTAGTCCTGTGAGCTAAACATGCCATTCTGGCTTGGGGGGCGGGGAGGGGTAAGCGGCCCGTCTTCCCAGCTGCCAAGGCCCGTCTTCCTGCCCATCAACCTTCTCCTCTGCTGCTCACTCCTCCCCAAGGCGCCCATAGCCAGTACCACTGGGGCCTGACCAGGGACGTTGGCTGTGGCTCTGGTGGCACGTTCCCTGGAGCTCAGAGCCCACCCTGCAGCCTCAGAGCTGCGGCCCAGTCTCCACCCAGCCTGCGGGCATGGCACTGTCCTCCAGCCCACTGTCAGGGCATTGGAGGGGAGCTGAGCTGCTCCTCTCCCTCTTCATGCCCCCCCTCTCCCCTGCCTCTCTGGCCTGCCATGGGTCTCACATGGGAATGTGCCACCCACAATCTCGCTCTCTTCTTGTTCCAACAGCATTTCGCTGTCTCACGCTTTGGGCTTTGTCGTAAGTTGCTGGATGAGATGGAGTGGAGAGGGAGAAGTCATGATACTCCTGACAGCTTTTTGTTTATTTTATTGTTTAGATTTTGTTCTGTGTTTCCTTTTTCTTCTTTTCTAAAGAATTGTACGGATGTATGTATGTATGCATTGGGGGAGCTATCTCTATATGTAAAAGCCTAAGCGACTGTGACAACCAAACGACCAGAATGAGGGTCGACCAGTCACTCTGATAAGCACTGACCAGCAGGCAGCAGATGCTCACTGCAGGAGCTGCCCCCTGGTGGTCAGTGTGCTTCCTCAGCCAGCCTCCCGCAGCCCCTCCCCTTGGCTGGCTGGTCCCCTTGATAGGTCCTGATTACCAGCCAGGCCGAGGACCCCACCTGTGCACAAATTTGTGCACCAGGGCTCTAGTTGCTTAATAAAACCCACAGGTTTTAGAGGTACGATTCTCTCACACATCATCTATGCACTGTGTTCACCACCCCAAGGCAATGCTCCTTCCACCACCACCTATCCCCTGTACCCTCTCCCACCGCCCCACCTCCTTTCCTCTGGTAACATCCACACTGCTGTGCATGTCTATGGGTGGGCCTTTGTGTGCTTAGTCCCTTCAGCTTTTTCAACCAGGCCTCCACCTCTCCTCCCTGCTGACAGCAGTCAGTCTGTTGTCTCTTGAATCTGTTTCTATTTTGTTATTTTATTCATTAGATTTAACATACAAGTGAAATCATATGGTACTTATCTTTCTCTGACTAGCTTATTTCACTTAGTATAATATCCTCCAGGTCCATCCATGCATTCACAAAGGGTAATGTTTCTTTCTTTTTCTACGGCCACGTAGTATTCCAGTGTGCAAATGTACCACAGCTGTGTTATCTGCTCATCTGCTGATGGGCACTTGGGCTGCTCCCAAATCTTGACTATCATAAACAAAACTGCAATGACATAGAGGTGCATATATTCTTTCAAATCAGTGTTTTAGGGTTCCTAAGTTATATTCATAGAAAGGGATCACTGGGTCATAAGGCAGTTCCATTTTTAACCTGTTTTAGGGAACTTCATACTGTTTCCACAGTGGCTGCACCAGTCTGCATTCCCAGCAACAGTGCACGAGGGTTCCCTTTTCTCCACATCTTTGCCAACGCTAACTTTATTTATTTACTTATTGATGATAGCAATTGTGACTGGTATGAGGTGATATCTCATTGTGGTTTTATTTTATACCTCTCTGATCTAGCATCTTTTCATATGTCTGTTGGCCGTCTGTATGTCCTCTTTGGAGAAATGTCTATTCAGGTCCTTTGCCCATTTCTTAAAGTGAATTGTTTGTGTTTTTGGTGTTGAGTTGTGTGAGTTATTTATACATTTTGGATAATAAATTCTTATCAGATGTCTCCAGGTGAATATGTTATCCCATGCAGTGGGTTGTCTTTGAATTTTGTTGGTGGTTCCTTTGCTGTGCAGAAGCTTTTTACTTTGATGTAATCCCATTTGTTTATTTTTTCTTTTGTTTCCCTTAACCTATGAGATTCGTGAAAAAAAATATTAGTATGTTAAATATTGGAGATTTTATTGCCTGTGAAACTTCCTGGTTTTAAGTCTAACATTTAAGTCTTTAATCCATTCTGAGCTTATTCTTGTGTATAATGAAAGGGCAGGGCGGGGCTAACTCCTGGGAATGAGAGGGCAGGCCGGAACTCCTGATCTTCCATTTTGTGTAACTGGACCCTAATCCTCACCCAACCAATCCAGGTCAGCCAAAGCAGTGATATCACCACCCCTATAAAACCCCTTGATCTGTTGAAACTCATGCTCTTCCACCACGCCACTGTCGGTGTAAGTGGGACAGCATGGAACAGGCTTTCTGCTGGTGGTCCTTGGAGATCATAAAATCTGGGTATAACATTTGGGGGCTTGTCTGGTATCCCCAAGACTCTGAGGGACCCCGATCCAGAGAGCCTGACTGGCTGCAGTAAGTGTGTGTCTGTGTGCTTCTGTGAACGTTCTGGAGGCACGTGGAATCCCCTCATGTAGGTAGTGCCGAAGAGGTCTAGGTGGACGCACTGCTGGAAGACCATGGGCCAGAGGATTTGGAAGATGTTCCAACCTCCCAGGAGGGCCCCTCACAGGCAGGAGAGACATGGAATCCTCTCCCAGGACAAGGCGGTCGCTTCCGCCGATGGGCATGAGGCTGACGTCTGTTTTTCTTATAAGGAGTTGAAATGTTGATGTTGGGCACCCTCTTCTTGTTGGTTGTTGTGTTAGTGTGGAGGTCCAGAAGGGCCAATGGCAGACTTGTTGTTCTAGAGAGTGGCCAGTTTTCAATGTCGAATGGCCACCAGAGGCCACTGCTCGGCGTGAGGCTGTCGTTCGGTTTGGCTTCCACGGAGTTGGAAGCCTGTTCTTAGGGGCCCTCTGTCTGTTTCTGTGTTCCCTGTTTGTATGTTTGTGTAAGTAAGGGTTTGAGTTTGCTCTTGTTTGTAAATTTGCTGACTCTTTCCCCCCAGAGCAGGCAGGAGGTGGGGGAGGGGAGAAGAGGCCTCATACTCACCATCTTTTAGGCATCAGGGATTTCTGTACTCATGTAAGGCGGAAAGGCCGGTTTAAAAATGAGTGCACATAGTTTTTGAGCTGGGCTTAACTCTTTTCTGTGTACAGAATAAAACCCTAAAATGTTTTTTAGCTTTAAGGATGATGGAGATGAACTGGAAGATGAATTAAAGCTAGTTTCCCAAGACATTTTTTGAAATTTCCTGCCTTGAGGCAAGTAACCTGCAGGAAGTAGGGAGCAAGTTTACATATGAATGGCTAAGGGTTTGCCTCTTGATTCCCCCCAGCTTCAGGTAGGCAAGTTCTGCCTTCAGCTATCTTTAAAGAATATGTTCCTTTGCATTTAAATGGCTACACTTTTTGCTAGCCAAGGGACAAGTTTACATGTGAATAGCTACAAGGTAGCTTCTCAGTTTCCCTGGGCAGAAAAAAAACATGGTTTAAGTTAATTGTTGGATTTTGGAATTTATTCTTGAAAATATAAAGGTTTATTAATGGGGAGCTGCTGGATGTTTGACTTGTGAGTTCTGAAAGTTCTAAGATTCAAATTGAATTGGGAGAAATTCCAAAAGGTTAAAAGTGTAAGAATGGAATTTTTTTGAAGAAGCTGTCTGTTTTATCTCAACTCCCCAAGGTCCCCCGCCAGAGATGGGAACATAACCTTTATGACTAACCTAGGAAATAGCCCTGAGCAAAGAGTTAGCAATGCAAAACAGTGCTCTAACAGTTAAGAAACACAGGGTGGGAGATCGCCAGATGAGACTGTTGACTAAACTTAAGCCTTGTCATAAAACATGTTATCAACGAGCCCAGATCCCTTTGGAATTCCCTAGCGGCTTTGTTCCCCTCTTCCTCCTCCGTGTGTGATCCCCCCCACTCCCCAACGTGTGGTTTTTGCCTTTATAAACTTGCAAGACTTGCTGTTCGGGGCTCAACTCCTCGGCTCCTGCGTGAGTTACGAGTTGAGCCCCAGCATGCTGGAATAAAGCCTCTTGCTGTTTGCATCAAGTGATGTCTCCTGCGGTTGATTGGGGTCGCCGTCAGTCCGTGGGACAGAGTGAGGGTCTCCCTCTGGGGGTCTTTCATCTTGGGGGCTCGTCCGGGATTTGACGACCACCCCTCATCCGCGGAGTCGACCTTGGAGGTAAGAAGGGGTACCCCGAGGTCGTCTGTCTTTGTCTTGTATTTTGTCAGTGGGTCTGGCTCTGTGTGCGCACTTTCGGTTTCGCAGCCGTTCGGCGACTCGTGAGAGTGGTTGAACAGTGGTCGGTAGACGTGCCTGGAAGGCCACAGGTTGCAGCCCTGGGGGACGCCCCAAGGGTGGAGGAGAGCCAGGGACGCCTGGTAGTCTCCTACTGTAAGGGCGCTGATCGGGTCTAGCTGTTGGATCGGAGATTGGCAAGATCGCGCCCATCTGATTCTGTTGCGTGTTTGTGGAGGACTAGGTGGGGTAAGTGGGTCCTCGTGTCTGTAGTGTTTCTGTTATTTGTGCTCCTGACGACGTACGAACTGACGATGGGACAGACTGTGACAACCCCACTTAGTCTGACATTAGACCACTGGACTGAAGTTAAGGGAAGAGGTCGCGACCTATCAGTTGAGATCAGGAAATGTCCATGGCAGACCTTCTGCTCCTCAGAATGGCCTACTTTTAATGTAGGGTGGCCAACAGAAGGAACCTTTGACCAATCTGTTATTTTTGCTGTTAAGGAGATTGTTTTTCAGAAAGAACCTGGAGCTCATCCGGACCAGCAACCCTATATCGTGGTCTGGCAGGACCTGGTGCAAAATCCACCTGGGTGGCCAAACCCAAGCCCCGGCCAGCCACTCAGGTTCTAGCCATCCGATCTCCCAGTTCTGGGGGGAAATCCAGTCCCTCAGCACCCCCACAAGAAGATTCATCCAGATACCCAGACTGACCTCCTTCTCCTTGATCCACCTCCCCCATATCCTCTTGCCTTGGTTCCTGTAGGTGGTCAGGGAGACCTGGAGGTGGAACCGGCCCCTGCCCCCTCTGCTCCCCCAAACGAGTCTCTGCCGGGGCCTGCACAGGGTACCAGGAGCCGCTGCGGAATGACTCCCGACACCACCGTTGCCCTTCCCCTAAGGGCTATGGGCCCCTGCCAGTGGTGACGGATGGCGGACTGGCTCCTCTTCAGCCTCTCCAGTACTGGCCTTTTTCCTCCACGGAATTGTATAACTGGAAGACTAATCATCCCCCCTTTTCAGAGGACCCCCAGCGCTTAACCGGGCTGGTGGAGTCCTTAATGTTTTCTCATCAGCCCACATGGGATGATTGCCAGCAGCTACTACAAACTCTTTTCACTACTGAGGAGAGAGAGGATTCTATTGGAAGCACGGAAGAATGTACCTGGAACAGATGGACGACCCACCCAGCTTCCCAACATCATTGAGACGGCCTTCCCCGTTTCCAGACCTGACTGGGATTTCAACACGGCAGAAGGTAGGGAGCGACTGACAGTCTATCGCCAGACTCTAGTGGCTGGCCTCCGTGGGGCAGTGAGACGTCCCACTAATTTGGCTAAGGTAAGAGAGGTTATACAGGGGGCCACAGAACCCCCGTCAATATTTCTCGAGCGCCTGATGGAAGCTTTTAGGCGCTACACCCCATTTGACCCTACCTCGGAGGGGCAAAGGGCTTCGGTAGCTATGGCTTTTATAGGGCAGTCAGCATTAGATATTAAGAGAAAGTTGCAGAGAGTAGAAGGGTTACAGGATTACACCCTACAGGATTTAGTCAAGGAGGCAGAGAAAGTATATCAGAAGAGAGAAACTGAGGAGGAGAAAGAGCAAAGAAAAGAAAAGGAAAGAGAGGAAAGAGAAAACAAAAGGGATCGTAAGCAGGAGAAGAACCTGACACGGATTTTGGCCGCAGTGGTAGGTGAGAGAGGCCAGGAACAAACCCAGACCAGGGCTAAAAAGTCAGGTAACCTAGGCAACCGCACCCCATTAGACAAAGATCAGTGTGCCTACTGCAAGGAAAAAGGTCACTGGACTAGAGAGTGCCCTAAGAAGAAAAAGAACGGGTCCTCCAAGAAAGTGTTAGCCCTGGAAGAAGAAGAAGATTAGTGGGGACGGGGCTCGGAACCCCTCCCCGAGCCTAGGGTAACACTAGATGTGGAGGGGAATCCAGTTGAGTTCCTAGTAGACACTGGAGCTCAACACTCGGTCCTACTCGAGCCGGCTGGATCCATCTCCCACAAGAAATTGTGGGTCATAGGAGCCACGGGGCACCAGCAGTACTCATGGACTACCCGAAGAACAGTAGACTTAGGAACGGGACGGGTAACCCACTCGTTTCTGGTCATCCCTGAGTGCCCTGTGCCTCTACTTGGGGGAGATCTCTTAACCAAAATGGGAGCCCAGATTACCTTCACCCCTGACGGCCCGGAGGTGACCCAAAGCAAGAAAATGGCTACCGCCCTGACCATACGTCTAGATGATGAACATAGACTTTTTGAAGAACAGGGAGCAGAGGTAAATCACATAAATGACTGGTTGAACAGGTATCTGGGGGGCATGGGCCGAGACGGCTAAAACAGGACTAGCCTCAGAAAGGCCGCCCATGGTCATAGAGCTTAAGGCCACTTCTACTCCTGTGGCTGTACGCCAGTACCCCATGACTAAGGAGGCCCGGGAAGGGGTTAGGCCCCATATCCAGCGCCTCCTTCAGCAGGGCATCTTAGTGAAGTGCCAGTCACCATGGAACACTCCCCTGTTACCTGTTAAGAAGCCCGGCACAGGAGACTATCGCCCGGTACAGGACTTAAGGGAAGTGAACAACCAGGTGCAGGATATCCACCCCACTGTACCTAACCCTTACAACTTATTGAGCTCTCTTCCCCCGGATCATATTTGGTATACTGTCTTGGATTTAAAGGACGCTTTCTTCTGCTTGTGACTGCACCCTTCCAGCCAGAGCATCTTTGCATTCGAGTGGAGGGACCCTGACTCTGGGACTACAGGCCAACTGACCTGGACCCGCTAACGGTCATTGCCCCCCACTCTTTGGAGAGCATCATCAGACAGCCCCCTGATCGGTGGTTGTCCAACACTCACATGACGCACTACCAGAGTCTCCTACTGAATGGAGACAGGATCCAGTTCGGACTGCCTGCCATCCTCAACCCAGCTACCCTATTACCTGACACGTCCACCCAGGGGAGTGTGCTGCATACCTGTCAAGAGATACTGGCAGAGGAAACGGGGACTCGAAGGGACCTCCGAGACCAGCCTTTGCCAGACGCTCAGCTGACCTGGTTCACTGATGGAAGCAGCTACATAATAGAAGGTAAAAGGGTGGCCGGGGCGGCGGTAGTAGATGATGAGCAAGTTATCTGGGCAAGCAGCCTGCCTGAAGGGACGTCAGCTCAGAAGGCCGAGTTACTAGCTCTGACTCAGGCTCTACAATTGGCAGAAGGGAAGAAGATTAACATCTACACTGATAGCAGGTATGCCTTTGCTACTGCCCATATCCACGGGGCTATGTACCGGCAGCGGGGGCTACTGACCTCGGCAGGGAAGGAAATCAAAAATAAAGAAATTTTAAGCCTGTTAGAGGCCGTCCACCTTCCTAAGAAAGTGGCAATTATTCACTGTCCTGGACATCAGAAAGGAGGGTCCAGGGTTGCCGGAGGGAACCAAAGGGCTGACAGAGAAGCCAAGTGAGCGGCTCAGGGACTCAACATCTTATCCTTATCTGGGGAAAAACCGAGGTCTCACCTTGAGGATACGGTATACCCCTCTGTCAGGAACTTTGATTATTCAGAACCAGACCTTGAGAGAATGGACAGATTAGGGTTTCGCCTGGAGACTCCAGAGGGGATCCGGGAAACCTCAGAAGGAAAAAGAATCCTCCCTGAAAAACAGGCTATCATTTTCCTCAGACACTTTCATAAGCTAACTCACCTGGGCCCAAAACATTTAAAAACTATTGTCCAGTCTTCACCGTATTATGTCATGAACCTAGGGGAACTCGCAGATACAACTGTAAAAGGATGCAAGCCTTGCCAGATGGTGAATGCCCAGCCCAGCAAGCTTCAGCAGGGCAAACGGCTCCGAGGAGACCGCCCTGGGAGTTACTGGGAGGTAGACTTTACTGAGGTAAAACCAGCCAGGTATGGATACAGATACTTATTGGTATTCATAGATACATTTTCAGGATGGGTTGAAGCCTTCCCTACCGAGAAAGAGACTGCTCAGGTGGTGGCCAAGACAATACTAGAAGATATCTTCCCGAGATTCGGGGTGCCCAAGGTAATCGGGTCGGACAACGGCCCTGCATTTGTTGCCCAGGTAAGTCAGGGACTGGCCAAAATCCTGGGGCTTGATTGGAAATTACATTGTGCTTATAGGCCCCAAAGCTCAGGACAGGTAGAAAGAATGAATAGAACTCTAAAAGAGGTCATGTCTAAATTATCCTTAGAGACTGGCATAACAGACTGGACAGTCCTCCTTCCCTTTGCTTTATTTCGGGTCCACAATACCCCTGGCTCCCTCAAGCTAACTCCTTTTGAAGTTCTTTATGGGACTCACCCTCCACTCATTACCATACAGCACCTTCCTTCCCCAGAATCTTACTCCTCTCAATCTCTGTACAGCAGATTAAAAGCCCTTGAGACTGTACAGAGGGAAGTGTGGAATTGATTGGCTGAGGCCTACAAGCCTGGAGACCTGCAAGTACCTCATCAGTTCCAGGTCGGGGACTCTGTGTACATTTGGCGCCACCGTGCGGCCAGCTTGGAACCGAGATGGAAAGGACCATACATAGTGCTGCTCATGACTTTGACTGCAGTAAAGGTCAATGGCATCGCCGCCTGGATCCTCGCTTCACATGTCAAGCCCGCGCCAACCACCAGACCCAGCGTGAAAAGTGGAAAAAAGGAACAACCCCCTCAAGCTCCGCATTCACCGTGTTCCTGCTCCTGTTGACGCACTTCCCACCGATAAGTAGTCCTAACCCTCATGCCCCCCAACGACTAACATGGCAGGTCCTCTCCCAGACTGAAGATGTAATAAGGAAGAATGCTGTTTTTACATAGATTACTCTAGTGTAATATATATATAAAGACAGAAGTTCCATGATTAGAACTTGCCAAAAAGCAAATGGGGGAATGTAAGAATGGAATTTTTTTGAAGAAGCTGTCTGTTTTATCTCAACTCCCCAAGGTCCCCCGCCAGAGATGGGAACATAACCTTTATGACTAACCTAGGAAATAGCCCTGAGCAAAGAGTTAGCAATGCAAAACAGTGCTCTAACAGTTAAGAAACACAGGGTGGGAGATCGCCAGATGAGACTGTTGACTAAACTTAAGCCTTGTCATAAAACATGTTATCAACGAGCCCAGATCCCTTTGGAATTCCCTAGCGGCTTTGTTCCCCTCTTCCTCCTCCGTGTGTGATCCCCCCCACTCCCCAACGTGTGGTTTTTGCCTTTATAAACTTGCAAGACTTGCTGTTCGGGGCTCAACTCCTCGGCTCCTGCGTGAGTTACGAGTTGAGCCCCAGCATGCTGGAATAAAGCCTCTTGCTGTTTGCATCAAGTGATGTCTCCTGCGGTTGATTGGGGTCGCCGTCAGTCCGTGGGACAGAGTGAGGGTCTCCCTCTGGGGGTCTTTCAAAAAGCAGGGACCAAATTCTAAAGTTAACTACTGTTTGTCTCAATTGGCCATTTAAGTTTGATGTGAGTAATGATTACAGTACATTGTAAAATCTTTAGAAGAAAAAGAAAATATTTTGAGGGCCACTTGGTCCTTGTGTGTGTGTGTCAACTTTTAAGTTATAGTTTTAAGATCAATAATATTAATGGAAACACACTCAGGCAGAGGGGCTTTTCAGAAAGATCAGGGAGTCTGAGTGCAATGTAGGGGTCACCCATTCCCCTACTAGCAGGAGGCAAGCGCCTTTCCCAGTGGGAACAGAGAGTGGACTCCCAGTGGGAAAACGCCTCGGTGGGAGCACCCGGCATCCATCCATTCCAGGGGTTGTTTTGAGTAGAGGTGGCAGGGACAAGGAGAGAAATTCCCTTGTGACCCTCTGCACCCCAATGAGACCCAAGAACCCCCGGCGACTGCTTGGACACTTTTCACTGAGTTCTGTTAGGGCGCTTAGAGGCGCAGTTGGAAGTCCCCCCATTCCCCCTTTTCAGGCTTATCAAAATCTGAGATCTGTATCTGTAGGAAAAATGTGGCATTTTAAATTTCAAGCGGCTGGAGGCCTGGGAACAGGGTACTGGACCTGCTCCCTCCTCCCTTTGCCTTTTCTATAAGATTTGAGGCATGCTTATATATTTTTGAAGGATATAGAAAGAAGGTTTGAAAGTTAATTTGATAAAGGTTTTTGTAAAGGTTGTACATGTTGTGAAAGAAAAAGCCACATGCTAACCTGACAAGCTCAGGGAAGGCCTGCGTGGCAGTCTTGCAAACCCAGAGACCTAAGATAACCACAAAAGATGGTTTGAAAATTAAATATC
Source organism: Nyctalus aviator (assembly GCA_036971965.1). Classification (NCBI taxonomy): domain Eukaryota; kingdom Metazoa; phylum Chordata; class Mammalia; order Chiroptera; family Vespertilionidae; genus Nyctalus; species Nyctalus aviator. The sequence continues at coordinate 416,423 of CM072926.1, forward strand.
TAACAGGTTATAGTAGGTAATCATGTCCCAGATATTTTCCCAGACAAAGATCAACTTTGATCTTTTTACTGAGCCCATTTGCCTTTTTGCCTCTAAGATAACATCTGTGAGATGTCTGGGTAACTTGTTACTTCCCTTTTTCCGGAGCCCCTGGGGAACAACCAAATGTGGTGGGCGCCAGGACAGATGCCTCAAATTCCTTCTTTATCATGTTAATTGTTCCTGCACTCACCTGAGTACACGTCCATCATTTTACTTTTTATCCAATCCCAGGAGTTTCCCACCACTTTGCTTTCTCCCGCCTCCTTACTCCATCACCAATGAATTTCATGTAACCCACCTATGTCCCTCCTTTGATTTTGGTGTATAAATAGAGAAATGTAACCCACCATTCTTTGGAGCATTATCTCAATCCGTTGAGGTTTTGCTTCCCGGCAATTGTCGACAATTTTGGCTCAAATAAACTATTTTAAAAATTCTTTACAGGTTTCAATGGTTTTTTCGTTAACAATGTGATGAGAAAGGAGAACACAGAAAGAGAGAGTGTCCTGGCAGGTTAGCTAGAGAAGCAAGAGGAAAAGGACTGACAGGACTGGGGCTCCTTTCCATTAAGCCCCTAGGGTAACCTTACATGTGAGAGGCAAACCTGTTAGTTTCCTGGTGGATACTGGGGCAGCCTATTCAGTCTTGACAGAGCCAATGGGACCCATAACTTCTCAGAAAACATCAGTCCAGGGAGCCACCAGACAAATTGAGTGTTTTCCTTGAACATCAAGGACTGTGGACCTCGGAAGGAACATGTACTAGGGGAATCCAATGCTGAACTGGACCAAAGTGGAACAACGGGCATTTGAGGAGCTAAAGAAGGCTCTTGTCTCAGCACCTGCCCTAGTCTTGCCAGACGTCACAAAGGCCTTCCAACTCTAGTGAGTGATATAAGGGGCATTGCTAAAGGGGTTCTCACGCAGTACTGCCATCATCACCAGTACTATTCACGGATGGGAGCAGTTACATTCAGGATGGGATCTGGCAGAGGCAGCGGTAGTCACCCTGGACCACACCATTTGAGCACGGTTTCTGAACTTTTGGTCTTAATCCAGGCCCTTTGATGGGGACACTGTGCCATTCACAGGGAAAGAGGGTTACCAACTACAGCCGAAACCCTCTCCTACACAGAACAAGAGCAGGAATTGGCTGAACAGAAGCAAGCCATTTGTTAACGAAAAAAACAAAACAAAACAAAACAAAAACAAACAAAAAACCATTGAAACCCGTAAAGAATTTTTTTTGTGAGTTTTTTTGAGCCTTACTGTCAACATATGCCGGGAAGCAGAACCTCAACGGATTGAGATAATGCTCCAAAGAATGGCGGTTACATTTCTCTATTTATACACTGAAATCAAAGGAGGGGCATAGGTGGGTTACATGAAATTCATTGGTGATGGAGTAAGGAGGTGGGAGAAAGCAAAGTGGTGGGAAACTCCTGGAATTGGATAAAAAGTAAAATGTTGGACGTGTACTCAGGTGAGTGCATGAACAATTAACATGATAAAGAAGGAATTTGAGGCATCTGTCCTGGTGCCCGCTGTCGGGAGCCGAAAAAGAATTAGTGACTACATCTTAAAAGACACCTCCATCTTAGACATTGTGTTTCTGACTTACCAGAACTCCTGTGACAAGCTGAGGTTTGGCAGTTAACTAGAAACAATCTAAATGCCTAGCAGCATATCTGGCCATTGATCAAGGCACACCTGTTGTGATAACTCGCCCCGCCCCGGAGGGTCTGCTGTATCCTCCCCTGCAGACACATCCTGCTGATACGCAAACCTCCCCTGCCCTGGAATGTCTCCCTGGCAACTTCCCCCTACTATCCTTGTACATATATTGTGACTGGAAGAAGTAAAAATTGGGGCTTGATCAGAACTTTGTCTTGCCCCCGTTCTTCGTGTTCCTTGTTTGCTTCATTCTCTTAGGTGGTTCCTGCGTGCCCCCGTTGATGCCCCGCGGGCCGGGGCAGCCCGCCACATTTGGTTGTGTCCCAGGGGTTCCGGAAAAAGGGAAGTTACAAGTTACCCAGACATCTCATAGATATGTTATCTCATCTTAGAGGCAAAAAGGCAAATGGGCTCAGTAAAAAGATCAAAGTTGATCTTTGTCTGGGAAAATATCTGGAACATGACTACCTACTATAACCTGTTAGATATTTAATTTTCAAACCATCTTTTGTGGTTATCTTAGGTCTCTGGGTTTGCAAGACTGCCATGTAGGCCTTCCCTGAGCTTGTCAGGTTAGCATGTGGCTCTTTTCTTTCACACACTGAAGGACCAGATGGTTGGTGGACCCTACCAGATGACAGACTGTTGGTCCCAGAGGCTCGTCAGACGTTTGTTGCCCAGTGACATCAGGTTACCCACTTAGGTGTCACCAAGACTTCTGAACTTCTGTGAGGCAGATACTATAAGTTAATTAAAAGCCTAGTTGTTAGAAGTACTGTCTGTGCACAGGTAAATGCTAAGCAAGGTAAGGGGGCCCCCTGGGAATTTGGGCCCCAGGGAAGTTCCCCAGGAGAGCATTGGTAGGTGGATTTCAGAGATTAAACCACCAGCATTAAGGTTTAGTTTTTGTAGACACTTCAGATTAGGTTGAAGTATACCCCACTAGGACAGAAAGTGCCTCTATAGTAGTCAAGAGATTACTCCAGGAGATTATACCTAGATTCCGGCTGCCAATAGTCATAGGATCAGATAACAGCCCAACCTTTGTAGCCAAGGCATCTCAAAGTATAGCTCAAGCTTCAGGACAGGCATGAGCAGGACTCAGAAAAGGAGTTTAACTAAATGTGTCCTAGAACAGGTGAAAATTGGACCAACCCCCTACCCTTCGCCCTCTTATGGGCTAGGTGTACCCCATACTGGGACGGGTTCTCCTCTTTTTGGGATCATGTATGGTAAACATCCCTCCATCCTTCCCAGGGTTGAGAGGGCAGGGCAGGGTGAGGATAAACTCCTGACTCCACTGTGGGGCAGTTACAAAATCCTCCATTTTGTAACTGAACCCTAGCCCTCACCCAACCAATCAGGGTCAGCCGAAGCAGTGACATCACCACCGGAGCAAAACCCCAGGGCTTGGCAAAGTTCGCTCTCTTCCACCATTCTGTCAGTGTGAGTGGGACAGAGCCCATGCTAGCATGGAAAAGGCTCTTTTGTTTATTGCATCAGACTTGGCTCCCTGGTGGTCCTTGGGGATCACAAAGTCTGGGCGTAACAAGGTCAGGGAGAAACTGAAAGCTGGAATTCATAACCATTCCCTTGCTCAAGTCCTTAAAGGCTATGCAGTTTGCTTGTTCCAGATGCACTGCCAGTGTCCACCACAGACCCTGTAGCCCAGAAATTCAATGTGGGTAAAGAAATTCACTGCCCAAGGACTCAAAGGGATGCTACACTGTTATCCTGAGCACACCCACTGCTGTTGAAGTAGATGGCACCCAGACCTGACTACATGACTCCCAGCTCCTGCATGGCCTGGATCCTGGCAACTAGTGGCCTCACCTTGAGATCCCCAGCCTGGGCTCCACGCAGGTCAGGAGGATGCCTGCAGAAGGGGAACTGGACTTCAGTGAGGACAGTACTTATGGAAACTGTGGTACTGGGGGTCTTGGTAGCTGTAAGAACAGTTTTACTAGCCAGTGAGAAAGTCCAGGGCTAAGTAAGGATATATAACAGAACAGCGAATGTCCTTAAAGGAAGTGGGCTGAGTCAATGATTTGACTCATGCACAGAAGACAAAGGGGGAATGAAAGGGCAGGGCGGGGCTAACTCCTGATCCTCCATTTTGTGTAACTGGACTCTAGCCCTCACCCAACCAATCAGGGTCAGCCAAAGCAGTGACATCACCGCTATAAAATCCCTTGATCTGTTGAAGCTCATGCTCTTACGCCACACCGCTGTCGGTGTGAGTGGAACAGAGCCCATGCTAGCACGGAACAGGCTTTCTGCTTTTGCATCAGACTCGGCTCCCTGGTGGTCCTTGGGGATCACGAAATCTTGGCATAACAATAGCATAAAAACATGGTTCTTTTTTTTGCACATACCTGTCATTTTCCCCAGCACCATTTATTGAATAGACTGTCTTTACCCCATCGTATGCTCTTGCCTTCCTTGTCAAATGTTAAATGACGGTAAAGGTGTGGGCTTGTTTCTGGGCTCCCTCTTTGGTTCCATTGGTCTGTGTGTCTATTTTTATGCCAGTGCCATGCAGTTTTGATTACTATGGCCTTGGAGTATAGTTTGACATCAGGTAGTCTGATCCTTCCAACTTTGTTCTTTCTCAGGATCACTGTGGTGCCCTGGCCGCTGGGCTCAGTTGGTTGGAGTGTCAACCCTGCACTAAGAGGTGGCAGGTTCGATTCCCCATCAGGGCACACACCCTGATCAGGCATGGGAGACAACGATCATGTTTCTGTCTCACATCGAGGTTTCTCTCCTCTTCACTTATTTGTCTCTCGGTTTTTTTTCCCTGTTAGGTCGAGGCAGGGGGAATCCCAGAGCCCATGCAAGCATCTGCAAGGTAAATGGTGACAAAGATAGCTGGTGCCTTCCTAGACCCCTGGCCTGAGGCAGGAATTCCTCACCAAACAGTGGTATAAAAGTACCTAGCCGCTTTTTGGTGTAAATATCCTGGCCCACTCTCGCACCAGGAAGCTTCCAGATTAAAACCTCCCCCTCTTAGTGGCCTGGACTCTGTGTCTTGCTTCTCCATTGCAAACCTCTCACTTTCCTTGGTGTCTTATGATTTTAAGAGCACAGGATTTTTACATCCTTGGTTAAATTATCCCTAGGAATTTTTTTAATGCAATTTTAAAAATTAAGTTTATTGAGGTGACATTGGTAATAGGATCATATAGGTTTCAAGTGGAAGTTCCTATGATACAGGATCTGTGTATTGTACCCTGTGCCCCACTGAAAGTCACACTCCATCCTCTTTGTCTCCCCACCCCTCCCACTTACTCTGTTGTTTGTGTCTACGAGTTTCAGTTTTGTGTCCACATATGAGTGAAATGACAGGGTGCTTGACTTTCTCAGACTGACTTCTTTGCTTAGCATAATGTTCTCTTGCCATCTGCAAGAGCATGGGTGGGCCTGGAGGGCACTGTGCTAAGTGAACTAGATCAGACAGAGAAAGAAAAATACTATAGGCTCTCACTGATAAAAAACAAAATAAAGAATCAAAACAGAAACAGACTCACAAATGCAGAGAACAAACCAACAGTTCCCAGAAGGGGAGGGTCAGAAGGGCAGGGTGGAAAAGACGAGGGAGTGAGAAGCACAAGTCGAGGTCACAGAATAGTCAGAGGGAATGAAGTATAATAACTGTGAGGCGCCAGGTGGCACTAGAATTATTGAGGGGCTCACTCAATAAGTCATGTAAGTTCTAATCACTACCTTACACACCTGAGACTAATGATGTAATGTCAACTGTAACTGAAACATAAAAATTATTTAGGATAATTCCAGTCCAGCCTGGCCGACAACTCCTGCACCAAGGGCTCCCTGGTTCTTCCCGGTCAGGGCACAGGCGGAACTGCGGGCTTGATCCGGGGCAGGGTGGGTGGGGGTGGGGGATGCAGGAGGCGGCTGGTCCATGTTTCTCGTCTCTCTCATTGATGTCTCTATCCCTTCCCCCTCCTCCCTCTAAAATCAGTAAAAACATATATTTAAAATAATTCCAGTCCTGTTAGAACTGACCTGGTCAGGGCAGACGAAGAGCAAAGACCTGTGCTCGAAAGTGCCATTGGGGGGCATTCTGGGGGACACAGCACAGGGCGGGGTGTGGTGCCCCAGCCTCAACAGGGGGACCAGGCCTGGGGGCAGGGAAGAGGGCCTCCTCTGCGGCCCAGGAGCCACGTTGCCCCAGGACCTGGCTGGATTTCCCATCTCACAAGGGCCCAAGCCCTCTCTGCCTTCCTGCCTGCAGCTCCTCTGCCCACGGAGGCGCCTGCAGTGCGGTGGCCCGCCACCGGGTGGCGGTGCTCCCAGCTTTGTCCCCAGCTCGGGGCGGCAAGGGAAGGCTTCTCTGTCCCTAAAGTGACAGCGATTTTGGCTTCAGAGAGGGACCTCCTGGTTCCTGGCTCTGTGCGTCCCCACCGCTGCCTGGGGATGAGGAGGTGAGGGTGTGAGGAGAGATGTGAGACTCACACCCAGCCCCGGAGAAGTGGAACCAGAAAGGGGCTGTCTCTGCCGCTGGAGTAGACCTTGAGACTCAGTGTTTTCATCTGTAAAATGGGAATAAAGAATTGCATGGCACCTGTGTCTAGTGGGGTGAGATCTTCATTCTGACCCCTCAGTCCCTATGTTGGGAGAACTTTGGGGAATCAGACACCTGATAGAGCCCACTTCCTAGATGTCTAATTGAAACTGGACAGCTAGTGGGTCCGGGCAGCCTTCACTACTTGTGCCAGTTGAGCAGAGACAGGCTTGAATCATAGGAGCGTTCGCTCCAATCCCGCCCGCAGCGTGGGTGAGCAGCTGCTCAGCCACAGAAACCTACTGGGCCCCCACCACAAGCGGCTGCTTCTGTTGGTACAAGTGCATAGACACCTGGGAAGTGGGCAAAAGGAGTAAGAAGTGATATGCAAAGTGGGTGCAGGTTACAGTTTGCAGGCAAGCAGACAGGTTTGCAGAGGGCTGTCAGTCCTTCTGGGGTCACAGGCAGCTCTCCGGCGAGAGGCGGGGCCACCTTCCCAGGTGAGCTCCCAGGTCTCATGCAACTCCCAGCCAGGTTAGAATGTGCCTCCTGTAATCAGAGTTAACAGCACAATATCTATTTCTTGTCATTATACTGGTCCCCAATATTCCCCCTCTGTCCCCAACATAACCTTAACCTCTATGAGCCCCAGCTCCCTCCCGTTCAAATGCAGCCAGTGGTATCATGGGTCAATGAGCTGATCAGGTGGGAAGCCCAGCACTGCAGCGTGCTGTACATGCTCACTACAAGTTAACACTGGGAAGCAGGGGCAGGGGAGGCAGCAAAGGTCAGAATGGAGGTTGGGAGGCTCAGACGCAGTTCAGGTTTAACGCTGGAGAACACCTGGTCACCTCCTGGGTGAATGAGGGAGGCTGAGGGTCCAGGACTGGCCTGGAAGTACTGATAAAATGACCGTGCTTGACTACATGTTATTTCATTTGTTTCTCGTGGACATCCAGGAGTTGGGCCCTATTGCTAAACCCATTTTACAGCAGTGGAAACAGGCAAAGAGAGATTAGTAACTTGGCTGAAGTTATAATGGAGACCCTGAACTTTCAATGTCAAAGCCACTGTGCAGAACCGTCTTCCAGCTCCACTCATGTTCCTCCTCCTCCCTGTGTCCTCAGGAGGATGAAATCTATGGGGCTCACTGCGTGGTGCAGGTTCTGATCACCTTCCCTCATAGATGGTCACTAATTCTTCCAAAGAAACATAAGAATTGTAATCTGGCTCTTGGGAAAATCAGAACCAACCTTTTTTTTAAAAAAACAACAACAACAACAACAAAAAACCTATAACAATTTTAAATTATTTTATTTATTTTACTTTTTTAACATAATAATTCCCACTATCACAGGCAGTCTGTGTATATAGTGTACCCACTGCCCAGTTTTAACAGGTATCAACATTAGTCATCTAGTTTCATCTATTTCTCAACATAGATTTCTCAAATTTAAACTTAAAAAATCTTGTCAAACCCACCCCAATTCTCCCTCTATACAATTCCCCTCAGACTTTATTGAGATATAACCTCTCTATATAAAAGCCTAACCATTATGACCAGTCGACTGCTTGCTATGATGTGAATTGACCACCATGGGGCTGATGCCCAACTCAGGAGCTGCCCCCTGATGGTCAGTGTGCTCCCACAGCCAACCTCCTGTGGACCCTTCCCCTGGCTAGTTAGCTCTGATTAGCCTCAATTGGCTCCAGTTGGCCCCTACTGGGACTGGGCAAAATAGCCCCAATCAGCCCCAATCACCGGCCAAGCCAAGGAACCCCACCCATGCACAAATCCATGTACCGGGTGCAGTTGGGGGCGACTAGGCTAGCAGCGGGGGATGGGCAGTTAGGGGTGACCAGGCAGGCAGGTGAGCAAGATGGAGGCAGTGGTCCCGGATTGTGAGAGGGATGCCCAACTGCCGGCCTGATCAACCAGTAGTCAGACATCCCCCGAGGGGTCCCAGATTGGAGAGGGTGCAGACTGGACTGAGGGGACCCCCCTCCACAAATTTCATGCACCGGGCCTCTAGTATAATATGATAGTACTACAGTCCCTAGGCCAGGCCTGCAATTGGGACCATCTTCCCTGGATGCCCAGCTGGCCCCACCCCCACTGCCACCCACCCCTGGTTCCCCATTTGCCATCGGGCGATCAGCGTCTGCCGGCAGGGGAAAGGGACGGAGAGGTGGTCAGTGCGCCTCATAGTGACTGGTTGTTCTGCTGTCAGGGTCAATTTGCAAATTACCTTTTTATTATATAACATAGAGGCCTGGTGCATGGGTAGGGGCTGGCCGGCCTGCCCTGATGGGGCCCTGGACTGGGGTGGGGGTTCTTGCTGGGCGTGGGGCCACAAGGGGACTTGGGCAGTTTGCCACTGGCCATGCCCCTGATCAGGGTAGGGGTTTCTGCTGGGGCAAAGGGCTACAGGCTGGCCACACCCTCAATCAGGGTGTGGGGGTCTCCACTGGGGGACAGGGCCAGCTGAAGCAAAGGGCAGGGTCATTCTGGCCTCTGGTCATTCTAGTCATTCAGCTGTTTCAGTCACTGGGCTCTTATTATATAGGGCGAGAGGCCTGGAGCACAAAATCTGTGCATGGGGGGAGGTCTACTCAGCCCAGCCTGTTCCCTCTCTAATCCGGGACCTCTCAGGGGATGTTCAACTGCTGGTTTAGGCCAAATCAGGCCTAAACTGGCAATTCGACATCCCTCTCACAATCTGGGACTGCTGGCTCCTAACTGCTCACCTGCCTGACAGATTGCCCCTAACTGCCCCCCCCTGCCATCCTGGTTGCCCCTAACTGCCCCCCTGATGGCCTATTTACCCCCAGCTGCCCCCCACCACCAGCCTGGTCACCTCCAACTGCCCCCTCCTGCCAGCCTGGTTGCCCCACACAGCCTGCTATTCAGTCATCCCTCACTAACTCTTCTGCTTGTTTGGTCGTTGCATGCAGCCTGCTGTTCAGTCATTTGGTCGTCCTTCACTAACACTCCTGCTTGCCTTGTTGCCCCATGCAGCCTGCTGTTTGGTTATTACTGTGACTGAGTCCCATATAATTTGCATATTCCTCTATTATTAATATCCTATCTAATAACAGAAAAACATGCAAATTGATTGTACCTCCCCTATGCCAACCAGCCAATCAGAGCAAATATGCAAATTAACTCAACCAAGATGGTGGTGGCCATGGAGCTGGAGTGAGCAGGAGGTTTGGGTTGCCCCTGGCGATGGAGGAAACCAAGCTTCCTGTCCTGGCCTCTGTTCAAGGCTACAAAGTTTCAATTATAGAAGATAAATAAATCCCAGATATCTGCTTCCAGCAGGCCCTGGCCTCCACTCAAGGAGGTGCTGGGGAAAAAAAAAAAAAAAGGAGAAACTGGGAGTTTGGGTTGCCAGGGGCCATGGCCGGCCTGCAAACAGCCATCAGCCCCTCACCCAGACTGGCCTGGCACTCCAGAAGGACCCCCACCCTTATCCGGGACACCCTTCAGGGAAAACCAAACGGCCCCCACCTGTGCACCAGGCCTCTATCTATACTAATAAAAGGGTACTATGCTAATTAGCCTGGGAAACCTTCCAGGAGACCTTCCGGATGTTCTTCTGGACAAAGCCATGGTGGCAGGGCAGAGGTAGAGGCTGTTAGAGGCCAAGAGGGGAGGGCAGCTGTGGGTAATCAGGCTGGTGGGGGATGGGGCCGTTGGGGATAAGCAGACCAGCAGAGGGGCCAGTTGGGGCAAGTAGGCCATCAGTGGGAGTCAGTTGGGGGTGATCAGGACAGCAGAAGGGGGGGTGCAGTTTGGAGTGAGCAGGCCAGCAGAGGGGCATTTGGGGGTGATCAGGCTGGTGGGAAGGCATTTGGGGGTAAGCAGTCCAGCAGCAGGGGGTGGGGGGATGACAGTTAGGGGCGAGCAGACCAGCAGGCAGAGTGGTTAGGGGCAAACAGGCAGGCAGGCAGGTGAGCAGTTAGGAGCCAGCAGTCCTGGATTGCAAGAGGGATGTCTGACTGCCGGTTTAGGCCTGACCCCTCTAAACCGGCAGTAGGACATCCTTGGAGGGGTTCCAGATTGGAGAGGGTGCAGGCTGGGCTGAGGAACACCTCCCACCCCCGCCCCATGCATGACTTTTGTGCACCAGGCCACTAGTAGATGATATAACAGCCACCAGGTGCTGAGATCACACTCTAGGCTTGGACATTCAGATACAGCCTCTCCTAGTTCCCAGTAAAACTATGAAAAAGGTGAAAGTTATTAGCCCATTTGACAGGTGGGAAAACTGAGTCTTGGAGAAATGAATGACTCACTGGAGTCCATTGCATGGGTAAGTTGCAGAACCAGGCTCTGAACCTCAGAATCTCAAGCTTTAAAGACATGACTTTGTGCCTGACATGTCACCTTTTGCTCGGGGTCTTCTTTGGCAGGGGTGAATGGCGTTGGGGAGATTTGCAGGAGAAATACTTATATGGAGCCTTGGTGACCAGACCAAGTATTTGTTGACAGTGTGGTTAGACAAAACTCATGAGCACAGCCACCTCCTCTTTCTGGGATTGGCTCTTGGGTGTCAATGGGCAAGGTTCCTCCTTCTGGCAGGCGGGTGGGCTCAGCCTATGACCTGAGCACCATGAAGTGCTGCTGAGGGCAGCCTTCGTGCAACCTGCTCGGCTTCCGGCTCCCAGGGGGCCAGCCAGGCTCGGGGCAGCAGCAGAGATGAAGAGCGATGGGCACTTGGAAGCCGTTGGCTGGGGTTGGGCACTTGGTGCTTCCTGGTCTGGCCTCTGACTGCATAACTTACTCAGTGGACTGCAGGAAGGAAGGCGTGTCCGAGGTGAGTGGATCTGGGTTTGTGTCCACAGGAGTGCTCAGAATGTGGTCAGACAGTCTGGATGTCTGTCCTCTATGCCTGTCTTTAAGAAAATTTAGAAATAATACATTTAACATTCAGTTCATGATTTTAAACAATTCATGCATATTCATAGAGCTGGGCAACCATCATCATTGAATTTCAGAATATTGCTATCACCCTTCCCCCAACCCCAAGAAACCTTATCTCCACTTGTAGTCACCCCCTTTCCTTTGATCCCTGGCCCCTGGCCACCACCAGTCGCTCTCTACCTGGAGGACTTGCTGATTCGGGTGTCTCACACCAATGGAATCACACAACCAGAGGGAGGCCCTTTGTAAGGCCTTCTTCTGCCAGCATGTCCTTAACTGGGTCCGTATGGAGCAGGTCTGCTAAGGAAGGGAGCTAGAAGTCAATAAAGGCAGCAGACATTATTAAGCAATAGAGGCCCGATGCACAAAATTCGTGCACTCAGGGGGCCCCTCAACCTGGCCTGCACCGTTTAGCAGTCCAGGAGCCATCAGTCGGTTATCCTTAGCACCGCTGCAGAGGTGGGAGAGGCTCCCGCCATCGCCGTGGTGCTCACCAGCTGTGAGTGCAGCTTCTGGCTAACAGGCACTCACCGATGGCCAGGGGCAGCTCCTGTGTTGAGTGTGTGCCCCCTGGTGGTCAGTGCACATCATAGCGATTGGTCATTCTGCTGTTTGGCCTTTTCTTATGTAGATGAGGAACGAGAGCACAGGCTCGCTTCCCTTGGAGTCACATTTCACCCCAGTGCTTCTGCCCTGAGACCCCATCCCTGGGGAGGAGCACAAACAGCAGGAGCAAGTCCTCTGTGTGCATGCACATGTGCATGTGAGTGGAGGCCCGACGGGCCCTGAGGGCGGGGCCTGTGGGAGAGGGATGGGTGGGTAAGGGGCACAGAACCCAGGAAATGTAGGAAGCAGACTGGTGAGGGGTCGGATCCAGCACAGCTGGGAGGGCTGGCAAGTTCATTGGTCAGCTTGGAGGGCGCCTGGTCCTTCCCAAGCCCAAAATAGAGAATCCCAGCTGAACAAAGCATGCTCTTCTCCGGACACCCTGTGTGCTCTCTCCCCACGCAGGCGTGTGTGTATGCGTGTGTATGCACGAGTATGTATGTATGCACACGTGTACGCATACATATGTTTGTATATGTGTGCACACGTGTGTTTGCGCACATGTATGTGTGTGTGTGGGGGGCATGCAGCTGCGTGGACTCCTGGTGCCACCCAGGCCTGTGGGCACAAGCAAGGCGTGAGAGCAGAGACATGGACTGAGCCAATAGCCACAGCGCCTGGCCTGAGGAGCACAGGCTGGGCAATTGGTGATGAGACATTGGGAGTCCTGGGGGCTCCTTTGAGTTTACATCTGGTGCCACCCACACCCCATCCGTGGGCCCAGATGCCTTCCTGAGACTCCATGAAGGACCCCCTCTCCAAAGCAGGAGCTCGCTGCTCTTTGTGGGGTGCTCCACATTCCTGTGCCGATGGGTCCTTGGCGCCCACTTTCTGACTGTTAGGACTAGTACTGCTGTGAACACTGGTGTCCATGTTTCTGTGTAGACAAATGTCTCCATGTCTGCTGGGCTTCCACCAGGAGGGGAGTGTGGCCATGGTTAACTTTCTGAGGAGCTATCAGACTTGGTCATGGCATCTGCTCTGCCCCAGGTTGGGGACAGACCTCACTCTCTGAGCTTTGGTCTCCTCCTCTGTCGAATGGGAAGCTCCCTGGTTGTGCTGCTGGTGGAATAAAATAAAGGAGGAGAAGTCCCTCAGCAACGTCCCTGCCAAGCCAAGCACTAATAAACACCAGCTCTTATCATTATCTACCTATCTGCTTACTTATTTATGAAAGGAACACAGCCCACATATCCACAACCTCACCGGGAAGAGGAACGATATGAATAGGCTTAGGAAATCAATGGAACATGAATAGTGGTGGTTCTTGGAGTTAAGTGGGGATGGACTCAAGGTGAAGGCTGAGTGTGTCTGCACTCGGCACTCCTCCCCCAGGGGCCTCCTCCTGGCCACAGGCTTGGAGCCAGACAGGCTGTGTGGGGCTCTTCCCACCTGGCCCTCACTTGCAGTCTGCCCCTGAGGCAGCAAAGACTGGGCAGGTCTTTCCTCCAAGGCTGGCAGCAGGTGGAGGAGAGTCAAGGAAGAGGCTGTGGGAAATGCTGGCGGCTGTCTGCTGCCTTCGCAATGGTCACAGTAGGCCCTGCTACAGGTTGTAAGCCCTACTGTGTACCAGGTGATTGTCCAATGCTGGCTGTTGATTATGACAACTGTGTGTGTCATTTTGGTCAAAGATGTAATCCTATATAATAAAAGGCTAATATGCAAATCAACCAAATGGCGAACAACTAGTTGCTATGACATGCATTGACCACCAGAGGGAAGATGCTCAATGCAGGAGCAGCTCCCTGGTGATCAGTGCGCTCCCTCAGGGGGAGTGTCATTTAGCCAGATGCTGGTCTCAGGGCTGGTGAGTACAGAGTGGTGCGGAGCCTCTCCTGCCTCTGTGGCAGTGCTAAGGACTCCTTGGGTGATTTCCGACTGCTAGCTTACATCCCCTGAGGGGTCCTGTATTGTGAGAGGGCACAGGACAAGCTGAGGGACCCCTCCCACCCAGTTCATGACATCCGTGCACTGGGTGGGAGTGGTCTCTGGTAAATAAATAACACTGTGTCCTAATATGTGTTAGGTGCTCTACTAACTTTCTTACATGCACTATCTCCTTTAATCTACATCATGAACGCATAGGTTGTTTCCATTTATTTCCTACTAGAGGCTCGGTGCACAAATTTGTGCACGAGTGGGGGCCCTAGGGATAGCCTGCACAGATGGGGCCTCAGCTCATGCTCCCAGCCTTGCAGCCCAGCTCTCACCCCCAGCCTCACAGCCCCATCTGGCAAATGGCCTGGTGCTGCCCCCTCATTTGCTCCACCATCCTGCCTGCGGGACAATCAATCAGGGCCTGACCCCCTGTCTGGCTCCCTCAGTGCCTGGAGCTGGGTGGCATCCCTGTCCCCCGCCCTCCTGCCACTGCTACTGGTCACTGTCTGTGCGAAATCTGTGGGGCAATTGGACCCCTGCTCACACTTGCCTTGACTTGGCACTGCCTGTTCACCTGCTCCTCCATCCCACCACACTCTCGCTCTCATCAGAGCTGGCAGCACCTCCACTCCAGGGCCAGATCGCCCCTGCCTGCTGTGTTCCACGCTGCCCCCTGGTGATCAGCACATGTCATAGCAAGTGGTCAAACAATGGCCCGAGGGGAAATTTGCATATTGTGCTTTTATTATATAGGATATTATATAGAACTAGAGGCCTGGTGCACAAAATTCATGCACGGGGGTGTGTGTCCCTCAGCCCATCCTGCACCCTTTTCATTATGGGACCCCTCTCACAATCCAGGACTGCTGGTTTCCAACTGCTCGCCTGCCTGCCTTCCTGATTATCCCTAGCCACTTCTGCCTGCCAGCCTGATCACCCCTTAATCACTCTACTGCCAGCCTGATTGATGCCTAACTGCTCCCCTGCCAGCCTGTTTGCCCCTAACTGCCCTCCCCTGGAGGCCTGGTCCCCCACCCCGCAACTGCTCTCCCCTGCAGGCCTGGGTCCCCCACAACTGCCCTTCCCTGCAGGCTCAGTTGCCCCAATTTCCCTCCTCTGCCAGTCTGGTCACCCCTAATTGCCCTCCCCTGCAGGCTTAATTGACCCCAACTGCCCTTCCTTGCAGGCCTAATCCTTCCCAACTTCCTTCCCCTGCTGGCCATTTTGTGGTGGCCATCTTGTGTCCACATGGGGGCAGCCATCTTGTGTGTTGGAGTGATGGACAATTTGCATATTATTCTTTTATTAGATAGGATAGAGGTTTGGTGCACAGTGGGGGCCTGTTTGTTTTCCCTGAAGGGTGTCCCAGATCAGGGTTGGGGTTCCCTTGGGGCATGGGGTGTACTGGGCAAGGGGCCTGTGTTGGTTTGCAGGCCAGCCATGCCCCCTGGTGACCTAAGTGGAGGCCCTGGTATCTGGAATTTATTTACCTTTTGCAATGAAAACTTTTTAGCCTGGAGCGAAGCCAAACCTCCTGCTTGCTCTGTGGCCACAGCTAATTTTGCTTGGATTATTTATCTTTTATAATTTTGTAGCCTTGAGCAGAGACAGGGCTGCAGAAGCTTGGCTTCCTCTATTGCCAGGGGCAACTCAAGCCTCCTGCTTTCTCCAGCTGCCATCATTTTTGTTGGGATTTATTTATCTTCTATAATTGAAACTTTGTAGCCTTGAGTGGAGGCCTGGGCCCACCAGGGAGGGGTGAGGGGGAAGAAAGCTTGACTTTCTCCATCACTGGGGAAACCCAAGCCTCCTGCTCTCTCTGTGGCTACAGCCATCTTGGTTGGGTTAATTTGTATACTTGCTCCTGATTGGCTAGTGGGCATGGTTTGTGGATGTAGTGGAGGTATGGTCAATTTACCTATTACTATTTTATTAGATAGGATTTTGCAGACAAGGACATGGAGGCTCAGAGAATTAAAAGGACTTTCCCAGTAAGAAGTGAGCTGGAATATGAACATGGGGTTTGACCATAATGGAAGGTGGGAATTGGGATTGCTGGGGTGCATGTGGGCAGGGGTCCTCCTCTGCCTTCTCCTGGTTCTACACCTTCTCCTGTTCCCTGTGCTCCTGCCCCCCTGGCCACCTCTGTGTTCTGGAACTCATCAACCCCCTCCTCTCCTCTCTCCTCTGGGCTTGCCTGTCCCTAGCTGGGCCTGGTCCCCGTCACACTCAAGCTACTCCGGGCCTCCCAGCCTGTCCAAGAGGCTGCTCTTTCCTCTCAGTAAGTGCCCCTGTTTGGTAACAACTCTGGTGACATGTAGACACCACATCTCCCAGCCTCTCTTGCAGCACCCTTGTTTACATGACCAATTTCTGGCCTATGAGATGGAAGTGGAAACCTCTATAAGACACAGCCAGCTCCCTAATGGGTGAGGGAGTGTGCCCTTCGCTCTCTGTCCTTGCGGGTCCTGCTGTCTAGGTGCAGATGTGGGGGCTGCAGTTCTAGCAATCACTCTGGGCTGAGCTTGAAAACAGAGTCGCGTGCGAAGGAAGCTGGAATAGAAGGACAGGACCAGGACAGACAGGGCTCCTGAGGGACGGGCCTGCCCCTCGGTCCTGGCTGCCTGCCTGCCTGCCTGCCTGCGAGGTGAAAGAAAGAAACTGCCCCCGGAAGCCGCCATTCTGGCTTTGTTTCTCATAGCATAGTGAGATTCTTAACTAACATCATTTCTTAACTTAAAAGTCACTTTCTCCAGGTGACTGTGTGAAGCTCAAACCAGGCCCTGTCTTTCTTTTCTCTCATCACACCTGGCTTTTCCTTCTTGTCCCGTCACAGGGAAGAGAAACAGATGCTGTTCCATGATGTGCCTCCCCACGGCACTATGGGACATAGGCCAGGGCCACTGGGCGTAGTTAGGTGCACTGTGCCCTGCACAGACCTGGGCATCCTCAGGGTATGTGTATGGCAGTTCTCAGAATTGAATCGTGCACAAGCAACATGTACTGGCAGTCTGGTTACAAGGCCAGGTGGGACCTTGACCTGGTGCCTAGCACTTAGCATAATGCTGGACCATCATAGTCCTCAAGCATTGATTGCAAGATGAATGGCTGAACAAAAATAACAGATGCCCCGGGCCAGGTACTGAGGGCACAATGGGGCCTGCTCCCCTCTAGCCCAGGGAGGACACAGAATTGGGGACTCAGAGAAGGTGGTCTCATTGCCTGGGGAGCTGGAGGCTTTGTTGTCAGAGGAAGCCCTTCTTTTATTTGCCTCAGTTTTCCATCTGTAACGTGGGGACATTGTTGCAGAAAATTTGGTTTGGTTTAAGCTTTACTCTCAAGTGTCTTTTCTTTTACATATTTGTTTCAAGGAAACAATGCGTGCATGACAGAAGACTCAATAATACAAAGGCACAACAGAAAGCAAATTACTTTTTGTACCTGCCATCCTCTGTGCAGCCACTACCCACCTCCCCCAACAACAACTTTTGTTAAAAAATGATGACATTTAACTAGTTTTTTTCCAAAGGGAATAAGTTTCTCTTTTACTTCATGAAGGTAGTTTAGAAACCAGCATTATAAAGTGGGGTGTCTGACGGCAGAGCCCGGGTGTGGGCTGTGCATGGCCGGCGCGGAGCACAGCCGTCTGGCAGTCTGAAAAGGGGCCTCCGCTCCCAACACTTACAGTTGCTCCCGTCCTGCTTCTCAGCCTCCAGTCTTGTTGTTGGTGATGTGTGAGCGACACCATCAGTGTCTTGTCCAGTCAATGACTGGATGCATGTACGTCTGGCAAGATGATGGCCGCAGCGAGTCTGGCTCACCTCGGCCACCACGCAGCCGCTCGTTTCCTGTGATGGGAATGTTTACGAGCTGCTCTCAGCCATGCTCAAGGGCACAGTAGAGCATTTTCAACCAGTCACCGGCTAGCACTCCCATCCCCTAACTTGTGCGATTTTGCACCTGCTTCTCCCACCTCCTGCCTTGGCAACCACCAATGAGCTCTGTGCTCATTTTAAAAACTCCCCTGCAGTGAGACCTCAGGTGCCTGCCTTCCTCCGTCTGCCCTGGCTCGCTCTGCATCTTGTGGTGTGGGTTCACATCTCCCCGGTGTGAGGGGCGGTGAGGCCATGTCTGCACTGTCCACCATCAGTGCGGCCCGTCACAGAAGTGTCTGTAGATCTGCTGCTGCCCTATTCATCCTTCCTCCAGTGTATGTATCTGTCCAGTGTTATCTCTATAACACAGCTATACGTGTGTTACCTATGTATCCATTTTAATATTTTTAAAATAGAAATTTATTCTTTTAAAATAGTTAATTATTTATGTTAAATCCAAAATGTAAGTTGAGAAAATAATAATTATTGCTGATAATTAAGTGATCATTACTGAAAAGAATTTTGTCCATCACATGCTGTTTTACACATTGTAACTTTCATTTAACAAAACCTCTAGAGATCGTCACATTGGCCCGACCTCTTACTCCGGGTAACCGTCATCCAGTAGGCATTGCACGGGTGCCATGCTGAGGTCGGTGTAAACAGAGCCGGGGCCATTGCTGCCTCTGACGATGCTAAATGGATCTCCCTGTGCTCACGTGTTCTCACACATGTGCAGTTTTACCAATTGGTTAAATTTCCAGCCGTGGAATTGCTGGCTCAAAGATGAAAACTGTTTGTAATTTTCATTGATGCTGCCTGCCTGGGCGGCACCTGCCTGGACGGCCTGCTCACCCCTGACCTTGCTTGCGTATGACCAAATTTTTGCATGCCTGACTCCATTAGGTTTGTTGTTATGAGGGAAGGGACCATGCTTTCAGGTGTTCAAGAACCATCTGTGTTTTCTCTGATGTCAACGGCCATCGTTTCTCTGCCTTTTCCTGCAGACACACTTCCTAAACAAGGGATGACTGTCTAGTTATCAACATCTTTATCTTTCCAATGTGACAGGTGAGAGTTTTATCAGTTGTGGCGGTCCCTGTCTTTGGATGAGGATAGCACATTGTTTGTATTTTCTCTGCAAACTCTGCTCAGGCTCTGTGTAGCAGGGTTCCTAGCTGGGCTACGGGAAGGTCCCAGGGACATGTTTGAAGGACGTGGGTGCAGCCTCACCGGGGCACTTCTCAGGAGACTCAGCTGATGCTGACATGCTCCCGCCACTGAGCCAGGGCCGTTCGGCCGCCTGGCTGTGGAGTCCCCATGCAGCACAGAGGAGGAGGGCTTGCAGGCAATCAATACCCTCCCCTTGGGATCCTGGGGCTTGCAGACGCAGCAGCTCAGCCTAACACAGCTCAGCCCTTGTTGCCATGGAATCCGGTCAATACATAGGCACTGGGATTGGAAATCAATTCCCCTGTGCCCCTGCTCTGGGGTTCATGGTTTCATAGGACAAGGGGGAGACAAACACTGGTTCTTCAGAGCAGTACAAAGATCTTTAAAATTATATATATTCATTGATTTCAGAGAAGAAGGAAGAGGGAGGGAGAGAAACACCAATGATGAGAGAGAATAATTAATCAACTGCTATTAGGGATGGAGCCCACAATCAGGCATGTGCCCTGACCAGGAATCAAGACCATGATCTCCTGGTCCATAGGTCAGTGCTCCACCGCAGAGCCACTTCTGGGCCTTTCATCTGTTGATGAACCCATAAGTTGCTTCCATATATTGGCTATTATAAAAAATGTTGCAATGAACATATGGATGCATTATTTCTTTTCACTTTAGGGTTTTGTTTTTCCCAGAAAAATACACAGAAATGAAATTGCTTTGTTTCTTAGTAGAGCCTTTTTTAAATAGTTGAACTTATTGGATGACATTGGTAAACACGAATATTTAGGTTTTGGGTGTTGGTTTCTATGTTACATCATAGAAACATAATAGAACAAAGAAACCATCAGATTTGTATGGAACCACATTTGTATGTGCCCACCACCGAAAGTCACACCTTCTTCTGCCACCATATTTTAGGACCTCCTTCCCACCCTCCCTATGACAACCCCCATACTGCTGTTTGTGTTCACGAATTTCAGTTGTATATTTCATATATGAGTTAAATCATATGGTTCTTAACTTTTTCTTACTCAGTTTACTTAACATAATATTCTCAAGGTCCATCCATGTGGTTGTAAATAGCACTATTTCATCCTTTCTTGTGGCTGAGTAGAATTCCTTTGTTTGGACCATATCTTCTCTATCCAGTCACTTATCTCAGGACACTTTGGCTATTTCCATGTCTTGGCCACCATGAATAATGATGCAATGGACATAGGGGCATGCATATATCTTTGTGAATACATGATTTTGAGGTTTTCAGGTGTATACCCAGGAGAGGGATTTTTGGGTCATATGGTAGCTCTGTTCTTAATTTTTTGAGGAATTTCCAGACTGCTTTCCACAGTGGTTGTATCAGTCTGCACTCCCACAAGCAGGGAATGAGGGTTCCCTTTTTCTACAATATTTGCAGAAATACTTTGTCTCCAATACTTGTTATTGCTTTTCTTGTTGATAATGGCCACACTAACAGGTGTAAGTTTTGATTTGCATTTCCCTAATTGCCAGTGAGGTTTAACGTCTTTCGTGTATCTATTGGCTGTTTGTATATCTTCTTGGGAGAGGTGTATTTTCAGGTCCTCTACCCACTTTGTGATTAGGTTGTTTGTTTGGTGTTGAGTTTTATGAGTTCTTTATACACTTTGGAAATTAAACCTTTGTTAGAGCTATTGTTTGCCAATATCATCTTCCATCTGGTTGGCTGCCTCTTAGTTTTGTTGTTCGTTTTTTTGGCTATGCGGAAGTTCTTCACTTTGATATAGTCCCATTCATTTATTTTTGCCTTTACTTCCCTTGCCTTTGGGGTCAAGTTCATAAAATGTTCTCTACCACCTAGGTCCATACATTTGATACCTATATTTTATTCTATGTGACTTATTGTTCCAGGTCTTATATTTAGATCTTTGGCTCATTTTGAATTAATTTTTGTACATTTTGTTCATTTATTTGCACGTGGCTTTCCAGTTTTCCCAGCACCATTTATTAGAGAGACTATCTTTACTCCACTGTGTGGTTCTGAACCCTTTGTTGAACATTATCTGCCCATATACATGTGGTGTTATAGCTGAGCTCTCTATTCCATTCCATTGATCTCTGTGTCTGTTTCTCAGCCAATACCATGCTGTTTTGATTATGTAGCTCTGAAGTATAATTTGAAGTCAGGTAGCTGATACCTCTAGCTTCGTTCTTTTATTCTCAGGATTGCTTGGCTATTCAGGGTCTTCTGTGGTTCCATACAAATCTGATGGTTTCTTTGTTCTATTTGTTTAAAAATTGACATTGAGATTTTGATAGGGATTGCATTAAATTGATGTATTGCTTTGGGTATTATGGCCATTGTATCTATGTTGATGTTTTCAATCTATGATCATGGGCTATTTTTCCATTTTGTTGTGTCTTTTCAATCTCTTTCGATGTTTTGTAATGTTCAGTGTACAAGCCTTTCACATTCTTTAAGTTCATTCCTAGGTATTTTATTCTGTTGGTTGCAATTGCAAAAGGAATTATTTTTTTCATTTCTTAAGTTTTGTTGTTAGAATATAGGAAGACAATGGATTTTGGACATTGATTTCGTATCCTGCAACCTGACTGTATTTGTTTATTGTTTCTCATAGTTTTTTTTTTTTGTGTGTGTGTGGTGCTTTCTATATACAGAATCATGTCATCAGCAAAAAGTGACAGTTTGACTTCTTCCTTCCTTATGATGCCTTTATTTCTTTCTCTTGCCTCATTGCTCTGGCTAGGACTTCAGCATTATGCTGAATAAAAGAGGGGAGAGTGGTCATCCTTGTTTTATTCCTGATATTAGAGGAAAAGTTTTCAATTTTTCATCATTGAGTATGATATTGGCTGAGGGTTTATCATAGGTGACTTTTATTATGTTGAGGTACTTTCCTTCTATTATTATTTTATTGAGTGTTTTAATCATAAATGGATCTTGTATCTTATCAAATGCTTTTCTGCATCTATTGATAAGATCATGTGATTTTTTTAAAAAAATATATATCTTATTGATTTTTTACAGAGAGAAAGGGAGAGGGATAGAGAGCCAGAAACATTAATGAGAGAGAATCATCGACCAGTTGCCTCCTGCACACTCCCTAGCGGGGATGTATGTGCAACCAATGTATATGCCCTTGACTGGAATCGAACCTGGGACATTTCAGTCTGCAGGCCGATGCTCTATCCACTGAGCCAAACCGGTTTTGGCAGATCATGTGATTTTTATCCTTTCTTTTGTTAATGTGGTATATTACGATGATTGATTTGCAACTTTAAACTAGCCTTGTGCCCCTGGAATGAATCTCACTTGATTGTGATGTATTGTTTTTCGGATGCACTGTTGTAGTCATTTTGCTAGTATTCTGTGTAGGATTTTTGCATCTGTATTTATGAGAGATAGTGGTCTCCAGTTGTCTTTTTGTTGTCATCTTTGCCATGTTTTGTATCAGGGTTATGTTGGCCTTGTAGAATGTGTTAGGAAGTAGTGCTTCTTTTTTAATTTGTTGAAAGACTTTGAGAAGGACAGGTTTTAAATCTTCTTTGAATGTTTGTTAGAATTCACTGGTGAAGCCATCTAGTCCTGGACTTTTTTTGGGGGTAGTTTTTTGGTGTTTATTTCAATTTCCTTGCTGGTGAGAGGTCTATTTAGATTTTCCAGTTCTTCATGATTTAGACTAGGCAGGTTACATAATTCTAGAAACTTACTGTTTTTTCTAGATTATTGAATTTGGTGGAATATAGTGTTCCATAACATTCCAGTATGGTCCTTTGTATATCTGTGATGTCTGTGGTGACTTCTCTCTCATTTCTCATTTTGTTTACATGGGGCATTTCACGCAGCATGCTGTGGGAGAAGCCAAAGAAGGGGTGTGCAAGCGAGTGCCCTGCCAGGGGAGGAGGTGCAGGGTGGTGCTTGCTCCCAAGCTGGTTGCTGTCCTCCAGGCCTGGCCTCCCGTGGTGAGACGGGCCCCTGTGCCCTCAGCAGGCCCGCCTCTCCTGGCTGACGCAGGGGGACCTGGCTGGCTCTTTGTTTAATTGGAGTGTAGCATATGCTCAGTGGGGAAAATGGCATGTGTTTGCATACGCACACACCACCAGCAAGGTCAGCCCTTAGGGTGTTCCTCTGCTGGAGCATGAGGTCCTTTCCTCCTGGTGGGGCAGAGGGCGCTGCACTCACATCGCCCCACCCACACTGTGACTGCAGCCATGTGACCATCAGCCGAGGGGCACAGACAGCAACCCTGAGCGACTCTGATCGTTGTGAAGGCCGAGGCCTGAGGCCTCCCTGAGTTGAGGTCGGGTGTCGGTGGGGGTCATCCCTGTGGGGCTCCAGAGAATCTATTCTGTGGTTTAGTGGCCCAGCCAGGCATCAGGGTCCCCACCTCATCTCAGGAGCTGCTGGCAACCTTGACTCCATCTGAAATCCTAACCCCTTGCCATGAAACACGCATGTTCACAGATCCGGGGGTGAGGGTGTGGACATCTTTGGGGGCATCATCTGGCTACCGCACCTGCCAACATTCCCGTTCAGTCACTGGGACAGGAATCACCTCCAGTCGTTCTACTGCTTTCACTGTCAGACAGGCCAGATGCCTGAGAGGCTTGGGGAGGAGAGACCTCACATGTATGAAGCACCTAATGTGCGTCCCACACTTAGTTGTGTGGTTTCATCATGATGATCTTACTTGTCCTTAGAGATGCTTTCGTCTGCAAGGACTGTAGAGCCTGCCTTTCCGGGCCTGGCCAGCAGGTGCCGACAGAGAGCCTAGGGACAGAGCGGGCTCTTTCAGCCCACAGCCACCTGGGTGGGTCCCGGAGTTCCCCAGTTTTTCTTGCTGCTGTTTCCCCTGTCAAACTGGGCTGCCCCTGCTCCAGGCAGCAGAGAGAGAGCAGAGGGGAGGGTGGCACCAGCCATAGCTGTTCCGATATTCACTCAGAAATGCAAACTCTCTTAATCAGAAATGCAAACTCTCTCCCAGGTGTCCATCCACACAGTAGGGCGTTTGGTCAGATGGCCATGCCAGCTGGAAGGGAGACAGGGAAGAGAAAGGAGTGGGTGCAGAAGCAGTGGGATAGCCCATGGTGCTGGCTCTTAGATGTCTCACACTGAGGGCTAGACTCCAGTCTTGAGGTCACATACATTCCAGCACCTACACTGCCTTTTGAGCACTTTTACTTATTTATTTACTAGAGGTCTGGTGCACGAAATTCATGCACAGGGGGGTGTCCCTCAGCCATGCCTGCTCCCTCTCCAATCTGGGATCCCTCGGGAGATGTCTAACTTCCGGTTTAGGCCCAAGAATCACTCATGGGTTGCTTCCTATATGTCCCCCTCTGGGGATGGAGCCCACACCCTAGGCATGTGCAGGTACGACCTCTGATTTGGTCCTGGGCAACCTGTAGCGACACACAGCTACTGACTGCTAGCATGCCTAGGGTGTGCTAGCATGAAATGAGAGAGAAGTCACCACAGACATCACAGATATACAAAGGACCGTACTGGAATGTTATGGAACACTATATTCCACCAAATTCAATGAATCAAACCTGGAATCAAACCGTCACTCCTGGTTCATAGGTGGGTGCAGAGCTATGCCAGTCGGGTGCTACGAGTTTATTTTTAGGGCTCAGGGTGAAAGGTGAGCCTCTGGATCACCTTCCTGGGCCTTCCTAAAGGGAGCCCAGTCAGTCTGAGCCCACCTCCTGAGTCGGGTTTGCAGTGAGCCAGAAGGTGCAGCGTCGTTGGCTCAGGCTCGGGCCCAACTCGAATTTCCCTGCCTGAGCCCATCTGCTGACCAAGAAGGGGCAGCTTGTGTTCCAGACACTCCTGGAGGGCTCCCCATGTGCCAGTGTTCCTCCACCCAGCTGCCCGGCCCTCGGGGCACATCCTCTCCTCCAGGCGCTGGTCTGATCTCTGCCAGGGCCCTGACCATGGCAGTGCCTGCCGATGGTACCTGACGCTTTACCTGGCGGCCCCACGGCTTTGGGGGATGCACTTGGGCAGGGCAAGCCCTTCACCGGGCCCTGGGTGTGTGGCGGCTGGTAGCTCTGGACTTGAAGTGGCACCGCCTTTTCCCTCTCCAGCCTGTCTTTGCCGAAGGCAGACGATGGCCATGCCCAGCATGTAGTTGACAGTGCAGTGATGGAGCCGCCTGCCACTATGGCCGGCCTTCTGCCTACGGAAAGTGCATGCTGGCTGACCAGGAAGGCATGAGGAATTCCCTCCTGGGCTCAGGGGCTCAGCCAGCCTTGCCCCAGTGGGTGAAGAAATCCTAAAGGCTCTCCTTGTATGAAAACATTCATAGTGACTCTGGTTTCTCACTGTGTGTCTGTGAGAGCTCCTTCCACATCCTGCGAGGTTCAGGGTTCCTCTTTGGGGTTCCGTTTCTGGAGAAGGCCACACACAAAATGAATAGAGAGGCTAGAAAAGAGTTAATTTAAGAAAATGGGGGGCCATGTGGGACTCCACCTCTGGGGAAGGACTATGACTGCTCTGGCCTCGCCATCCCTTTTATTGAGGCTAGAGAAACACCCATATCCTTTAGGCAGGAAATTCCAATAATAGAAAATCATCAAGAATTCACATATGACTAACAGGTGGAGGTTGCTTTAACTACCAATGTCTCAACTAAACAATGAGTGAATAGCTCTGACCATTCAGAGCAATTAAGATTGACCAGCCTTCCGGATTCCCTTTTCACATTTCTCTATTGGTGAGACAATGTTCAGTTTCGGCATCTCCCCACAATTCTTTCCTTTGAAAAATCTAGCATCTGAAATATGTAGAGAGCTACCGAGAAGGCACATGGACATTCTTTTAATTCTTATCAGCTGAGCTCGAGGGCACTGGCAGAATCCTGTAATCAGTACTGATTTCTTAATCCATGTGCTTGGAATGAGGAACAAATAAGACCTTGACTCACCCAGGTCTGATATGCTAAATCTTGTACCAAAAAATAAGGAGCTTACCCAGATTTTGATGAATAGGATCTGGGCACACCCAAAACTCCTTTTGACCTTAAACTCCCCTTTGGAAGCCAATAAATATGCTGTGTTGTCTGTGGTGAGTGTGACTGTCTCTCCATCAGAGAGATGGCACCCACCTAGCTCCCAGCTTTATGAATCTATTTCTGCCTCTTGTCTCTTTCTCTAATTTCTTAATCCCCAGCTCCTCCCCTCAGGAACCTGTCATTTTTCCATGCGGGATGCGGAAAAAGGAGAAACCACAGAAATAAACATAAGAACATAAAATGTTTGAGTCCCAATTTCAATGTCCAAAAGTTCTAAGTCCAAGTTTCAATTTCAAACAGGTCTGAATCCATGAGTCCCAGTTTCAATGTCCAACAGTTTCTTATGTGTGCATATCAGCAATGATATCTGGATGGTGGACAAATGGCAGTGCAGGTACGACCTCTGATTTGGTCCTGGGCAACCTGTAGCGACACACAGCTACTGACTGCTAGCATGGCAAGGCATTGTCAGCGTCTTCCATCTCTGGATTGTTTCTCCTCTGTATTCATGGCTGGAGCATTCTTGTTAATTCCTCTCTGTTGCAAGAATCCACATGGTCTCGGAGTTGTTTTCTGAAAATATACAAACATATTCTCAACCAAAAGTTTAAAAAATAATCTTTTCTATAAATTTTAAATATAGTGGCAACCATACTTTGGTAAAAACTGCTGTTTGAATTTTAACCCTGCTAAGTCTGGCTCTTGCATCTGATTAAAACACTGAGTACTTACTTCAGCTTCCAGGTGGAGACCTGGAGGCTAAGGCAATTTTCCCTTGCCTGGGACCAGGACCACAGGAGATTGATTCCCACTGACTCAGTAGCTTCAGGGATAGAAACTGTAGATAACCTTTAGAGTCTAACCACTGAGCTCTGCTTCTGTGTTATCGCTATCGCAAGATAGGGCCATATTCCAATGTCCAGCAGGATGTGACTAGCAATGACCCTGTGGGCTGACCTCAGTCTTTAGAATGTAGTCTTTAGGATTTAGAAATTAGAAAAAAGGAAAATTCCTATGGTTTGAACCTCAGTGTCCTTTGGTACTTGCTGCGAGCACCTCTGAGAGAAATGTGCCCTCGAGTTTCGCCCGCTACCAGACAATCTAGTCTTTCCCCCAATGAGCCCAGAACTGGGGTTCAGTGCAATTGGAAGTGGGGTTCAGAGCAGTCTGGAGCTCTTGTCTCCTTCCCACTAGGGCAATACAGTGGCACAGTCAACAGTCCCTCCTCTGCGCACATTCACATGTGCGCCTCCGGGGCTCTGCCTTTCGCCGCTCCCCTGAGTTTCCACCTTACAGCTCAGATTCCCTCCGTATGAGCCTGGGTCTCCCAGGGTCTGGCCCAGAACTGGGGTTCAGTGCAGTTGGAACTGAGGTTCAGCACAGTTCGAAGCTTTTATCTCCTTCCCGCTAGGGAACGCCGCCCAGGCACTCAGCTGCTCCCTCCTCTCCTACTCCGTCCTCTCCCCACACATACACTGTGTCTTCCTACCTTAGGCTTTTACAACTCCTCTGATTTTCCTTCTGTTTTTTTCTTTACTTCCAGTTGTAGAATTTCCAGTCAGTCAACTTTCCTGTAGTTCTGGATAATGTCCATTTTGTACTTTAGTTGTATTTTTTGAAATTTTTGTGCGAGGCTGCAGTTAGGTGTTTACCTATGCCGCCATCTTGGTTTCTCACTCGAGCCACATATTTTTTACATAAAGTAGGGCTATTAGCCATTCCTTGAGGTAAAACCTTCCATTGATATCTTTTCATGGGTTCTATATTATTAATAGATGGCACTGAAAAGGCAAATCTCTTTTTATCTTGAGGTGACAAGGGAATGGTGAAAAAAACAATCATTAAGATCTACTACTATAAGAAACCAATTTAAAGGGATTTGTGAACAGACTGGTAGTCCAGGTTGTAAAGCTCCCATGGTATGCATTGTAACACTAACTGCTCTAAGATGATGTAACAATCTCCATTTTCCTGTTGCCTTTTTAGGGATTGTAAATATAGGTGTATTCCAAGGACTATTGGAAGGTTCTATGTGGACATCCTCTATTTGTTCTTGTATTAATTCATGAATGACTTAATTTCTTCTTGGTTAATGGCCATTGATCCACCCATACAGGTCTATCATCTTTTCATTGTGTAGGATCAGCATGAGGGTGAGGAGACTGAGCAGTGATTGCTCCTAAAATGGTTGATATCCTTTCTAAAATAATTAAAGTATATTTACTAATTTTTATTTGATAAGGCTTTCTATGCAATTTCAAGTATATTAGATCTGTTTTAAAAATATTTCCTTTAAGAAGAGAGAATAAATTTCTTGTATTACTCCAGGCCCTTGGAGCTCTCCAAGAATCACCTCTGTTAAGACCTTGAAATTTTAACATGAAAAACAACAACAACCCATCAACCAAATATCTATACATGATTTAAATATTATAATACCTCTTATTATCAGTTAGATTTTGAACTGGTTTTTACATATAAAAAATTTGGTTGGGATCATAGAACCAATCCTCCTTTTTAATTAGACCAATAATAAACAACTTATTTTGACCTAATTATTAGAGAAAACACAAAATTTTATTTTCTCAAAAATAAGTTTTTATGCCAAAGCCAGTTTGGCTCAGTGGTAGAGCATTAGTTTGCGGACTGAAAGGTCCCAGGTTCGATTCTGGTCAAGGGCATGTACATTGGTTGTGGGCACATCCCTGGTAGGTCGATGTTTCTAGCTCTCTATCTCTCTCCCTTCCTCTCTGTAAAAAAATCAATAAAATATATTAAAAAAATAAGTTCTTATACTTTTGACATTTGATTACCACAACTATATAATTTATCCCAATTTAATTTACACTTTGAACTTTTAAAGCTGGCAAATCAAATATATTTAATATTTTGTCATTTCAAAATGTCTGAACCTTTAACTTTATTATTTATATAATTAAACAAACTTCCCCAAAAAAAGTTTTGCTGCCACAAGAGTTTGGAGGAAGTTTGTAGCCATTTAAATGCAAATTACCACATTCTGGGAGAGTGGGCTCCATATTGGATCTCTACCTGCCTCCCTTCCCCCACATCCTGCTTACTTCTTGGGAAGTTTTAGCAACAGATCATGCTTAATAAAGACAAATCTCAAATTTTTTCTTTCTTTTTCGCTTTCCAAAGTAATAACTAACACCCAATTTGGCCAAGATAACACCCAATTTGCAAGTTGTTTTATAATTTTTAAACAAAGCATTGAGTAATCTCATTGCAGGAGAGCAGTCAGCCTTGCCCTTTCCTGCCATCTTTGAATTTCTCCGCACCAAAGGCAGTTTCAGCAGTGGAGTCTCACTTCCAATTACAGACTTCAGACTCCAAATACCAATCAAGATTCCAATTTGAAAAAGAAACCACATTATTTTATAACCTAATTCTTTCCCATTAGCCTGGCTGAAAAAGACGTTCCCACCCTACTTACAGATCCGGTTTCTGCAGCTGGTCTGTGGGCTTTTGCATGTGGTGAATTTCCCTCACCTTTTTTCGGTGAATTTTCCACACCTTTCCTCGGTGTATTTTTCCTTCTTTGCTCTAGGCGAAAAATATCATCTCCTCCAGAAGCCCTGTGTTGAAGGTGCCAGATGTGGGAGCCCCTTTCATGTCTGGTGTGGCTCAGGATTCCTCTTCGGGGTTCCATTTCTGGAGAAGGCCGCACACAAAATGAATAGAGAGGCTAGAAAAGAGTTAATTTAAGAAAATGGGGGGCCATGTGGGAGTCCACCTCTGGGGGAGGACTACCACTGCTCTGGCCTCGCCATCCCTTTTATTGAAGCTATGGGAAACACCCATATTCTTTAGGCAGGAAATTCCAATAATAGACAATCAGCAAGAATTCACATATGACTAACAGGTGGAGGTTGCTTTAACTATCAATATCTCAACTAAACAATGAGTGAATAGCTCTGACTATTCAGAGCAATTAAGGTTGATCAGACTTCTGGATTCCCTTTTCACATTTCTGTTACTGACAATGTTTTCAGTAAGACACGTGTCTCTTTAAATCAACCCATTACTCTTTTTATTTTAAAATATATATTTTATTGATTTTCTACAGAGAGGAAGAGAGAGGGATAGAGTTAGAAACATTGATGAGAGAGAATCATCTATTAGCTGCTTCTCGCACACCTCCTACTAGAGATGTGCTGGCAACCAAGGTACATGCCCTTGACCGGAATCAAACTTGGGACCTTTCAGTCTTCAGGCCGAAGCTCTATCCACTGAGCCAAACCAGTTTGGCAACTCATTACTCTTTCTTCCCCTTTCTCCCCGCCAGAGGCGGTCTCAGCAGTGGAGGCCCACTTCCCATTAACCAGCCAGGTTGCTAAGCTGGTGTTAACACCATCATGCAGTGGTGATAGCGCCTCTGCAGCTCCCAGGCAGTGTGTGAAATCACTTTCCCAAGGGCTGCCCAATGCAGTTAGCACCCTCCACGCTGGCTTCCCACCAGTGGGGACTCAGCAGAAGAGTCAGCAGGGCTGCATCAGCTGCCCGCATCCTGTGCTCAGAGAAGGCGGGGCCTTTGTGGCCACGGTGTCCTTCCCACCTCTGCTCCCCTGGCTGCACTCTCCCCTGCGCGCTCAGCTCTGGCACTCTGGGCTCCCTGGGGCTGCTCTGTACAGGGCTGGCCCTAACGTAGAGCACCTGCTTCTCCAGGCAGTGGGCAGACCACTTGTGATTGTGTCCATGGGACAGGGTCGGGGCAACTCTGGCACCAAGAAAGCTATCCCTGCCTTCAGTGCCGGGTCTAAGCTCCCGGAACCCCCATACCAGGTGGATGAGGAGCTGGGCGAGGGGTGTCAGCAAAAGGAAGCTCAGCGGGAGGCTCCTAGTGGAGCTTCCTCCAGGCGCATCTTCAGGCAGCCTGCCTGTGCGTAGCCCTGCTTGCGACGTGAATGCTCTCCCAGGGTAAACACCATGATTCCCAAAGTGGCCAGACTTGATCTTAAAAAGGTTTACAAGGTCTAATAATCTTGTTTGAAATGAAATCTACTCATTAATCTGTTCATAAAACAGAGCAAACTTAGGCCAAGCCTGTCTATTCCACAACCAGAATCAGCCTCCTTGACACCAGAGAGGGGCCAGGTAATGGAAGGGCAGGTGGTAGCTGAGGGAAGGAGTGAAGTAAAAATAGGAAGTCCTAGAAGATGTGGGTTCCCACAAAAATGGGCACATCCTTGTTTGCTACTTACGAGCTGTGTGCTCTTGGGAGTTCTATCCACCCCCTTTGGGCCTCAGTTTCCTCATCTATAAAATATGGTTTATAATACTGATCTCATGGAGTTGGTTAAATTCATGTAATGCTGCTGGTACATAATAATCATACCAAACTATTATCAAGATGATGATGATGACGATGATGATGATAATGATAGTAATGATGATGATGGTAGTGGTATTGGTGATGATGATGATAGTGGTGGTGATGTTGATGTGATGATGGTGGCGATCTGATGATGGTGATGGTGATGATGGTGATGGAGGTATTGGTGATAATTATGGTGATGGCCATGATGGTGGTGATGGTGATGGTGGTGATGATGATGGTGATGATGGTAATGATGATGATGGTGATGGTGGTAATGGTGATAATGATGGTGATGGTGATGGTGATGGTGGTGATGATAATGATGGTGATGGTGGTGATGATAATGATGGTGATGATAATGATGGTGATTGTGGTATTGGTGATGGGCATGGTGGTAGTCATTCTGATGACAGAGAAGAGTAATGTATACAGTTGAGTTAGTAATGAAAAGTGTGGTACTGGAACAGAATAGAGTCTAGAAGCAGGAATGCCCTATATGGACACTTGAGAGACTAGAGCACTGGAGAGAAAGAAGGGCTGCTTCAGTATATGTGCTAGATCAAGTGACTATCTATATGGGAAAATGAAGCTTGGCTCCAACATCACATAAAACCCAACACACAAAAGGTTATTTTTGGATAGCCTTTCTGAATGTGGAAAGTAATACAAAAAGCCTCTGGGACAGCACCACCTGCTGGGGCCTTCCCAGGCGGTTAATGCAATCTGTGTGTCCCCGTTGCTCACTGACATTTTAATAGTGAGCCAGATAACTATGTCTTAAAAGTGAGAATGAGGGCAGCTGCTTCCTCTTCCGTTTCCCTCAATCCGTGTGGTGAAATTTGTTCCTTTTGTTCCCATGTGATGAGCAAAGCTTGGGATGAGTCTTGGCAGGAAAACCATTGTCCTGGTCCCATCTGTAGCATGCCTGTGTGGCAGGCCATGACCCGGGCCCATGCCTGCAGTGGTGCATGGTTTCTGAAGCTGTTCTCCAGGACCCGTTGTCTCTCCCAAGGCCTCATGAACACCCAGTGCCAGGGTCTAGATGCGGATGCAGCCCTTTTCCAGCTGGCTCCAAACACATGGAGTTAACATTGTCCTAAAAGGAGACAGGCTATTAATAAACAGACTAATGCATAAACAAGCCAGCCAGCCCCGTGGTGCCAGAAGGATGGAGAAGCATAAGTGGAGGGCGCCGTAGGCCTGCCCAGGGGCTGCTGTGACAGGTGTGGTCTGGGAGCGTGGCCTTGAAGCAAAGAACTCGGGGAGCTGTCAGAGCCAGGCTGCACTTCTTAGGGAAGAGGTTCCAGTGGATTAAGGAATGAATGCAAAGGCCTGTGATGGGAATGAGCCTCGGAAGAGTGACCAGAGGGCCACATGGCTAGAGAAGGAGGGGCAGATCACATGAGGGAGATGCAGTCAGAGACTGATGGGGCCAGAGTCTGTGGCACCTCACAGAACTCTGTTACCTCTTTATTCCAAGGGAAATGTCAGTGTGGCGGGGAGAACCAAGGTTGGGCAGTGCACAAGGCTGTTCCCAAAGGCCCACGTTGGCTCCCTCAGGGCGAGGAGAAAAGCCAGGGGCCTGCTCGAAGCGATGGTGACAGTCCAGAGAGGAGCGGCGCTGGCCTGGAGGGGCGGTGGCGGAGGCTGGGAGAAGTGGCAGTTCTGCATAGATTTTGAGGATTTGCAGATGGAATAAATGTAGGGGTTTTTTTTGGAGAGAGAGAGAAAGGTCAAGGGTGGCACTGAATGGTTGGAGGCAACTTGAACCGAGACCTGTGAGGTGGGAGGGGTGATGGTCAGGGTGTGCCGGTGGGTCCGGCCGGGACATGCTGAATTGCCAGCGCCTGCCTCCTGCAGAGCCGACGAGGGGCGTCCTGGCAGCCGGGCCCTGCGTGCGCATGCCTGGGGACACTCACAGGAGTCTCTCACCTCGTGGCCAGCGAAGGACATCCATCGCAGAGCGTTACTTCCGACGTCCGAGCCCAGTGAGAGCCTGCCCTTGAGCCCACATCGGAAACCACCTTCCGCACAGAATTCCTCTCCTGCTGAAGGAGGTTTTAGGTGTAAAAAGAAAATCCTTGCATGTCGCAGCTCAACTGTCCTCTGTCCGAGCTCAGATCCAGACCAGCCGCCTCACACTCACCTGGAAAAAAAAGGTAAAATCCCGCTTTAGAGCCTCTAGCTGGCTTTGAGCGCAGCCGCCTTCACAGCTCGGCCCGCGGAGCAGCGTGTCAGGCAGGGACAGAGGGGCGATGCCCTGGGGGGTGGGGGGCACCCACCTGCCTGTGAAGCTCTACCTGCAGGGATGGGCCCTGAAAGCCGACATCTGCGCAGGAAACCCAGGAACAAACAGAGGCTCTGCCCGGCCTCTCGGACGGACGGGATTCCCTCCCATGGGCTGGGGAACCGATGGAAGGCTCCAGGCCCGCAGCCCAGGGAGAGAGGGGCCAGAACAGCCAGAGGGGAGGAGCCGGGTCCTCCTGGCCTCTGCCTGCAGCTTAGGAGACGGGCATGGGGCGCAAACTCGGGTCCCTAGTGCACTGGCCAGGGCTTGACCGCTTAAACACAATAGTGGGTAAAGTTTCACTGAGATGAAATTCAGAGCAAAACTCAAGTGAAATCCGATGGTACAGAGTGGTGGGTACTGACAAGTGTGCACAGCTGTGTAGCCATTTACATGCTTTCAGGAAATCCTCTTCTGCTTCTCCCCATGTCAGAGGCAACCACTGTTTTGATTTCCACAACCATATTTTTATTTTTAAAATGATTTAAAGTGCCTGTGCTTGGTTCTCCCCCTCCCGCTAGGCTGTGAGATGCAGTCTCTGGGCCTGGCCAGTCCTTTCTCCTGGTTGCCATGGTATCGCACCGAATGGCTGCCGCACCTGCCTGCTCTTCCTCCCGCTGGAGCAGGTATGCCCGCGGTGCTTCTGGGAAGGAAGCTGCTGTGACGGTGCTCCGTCTGTGGGCATGGCACCCGTTATCTTGGTGCGGACCTGGTGGGGTGGTGGGCAGATGTGGGGTCACTTTCTGTATTAGAAATGGATGCTGCCCCTTGGTGGCGGCCTGTTAGCAGGATGGGCGGAGGGAGAGGGTAGGCAGGGAGCGGAGGGCCTGCAGCATGTAGATCAGTCAGGGCCTCAAGCCTGGGGCCTGTGGTTATGGACACGCAAGGTGAGCTGGTGGGAGTAGGAGCACCAGTGCTGCAGCCCTACGAGCTCCGCTTACTGTTCTGGGCCTTGCCGCCCGCATCCCCTGGCAGCCCGGAGATCCTGCGTGAAGGGGAGCAGCTGGCCCTCCCGGTGCTTCTGGTACTCCCGGCGTTCCTGGTATTCCCATTGCTCCTGGTGCTCCCTCTGTTTCCAGTCCTCCGGGTCCTCCCGGTGCTCCCATTTCTCCCAGTGCTCCCTGTGCTCTCAGTGCTCCCTGTGCTCCCAGTGCTCCCAGTGTTCCCTTGCAGCTGGAGAGAGCCACAGTGTGGAAGTCTGCTCCCACTCTAAGGGTGAGTGTAACTGCCCGGGACCTTCTGGATGGCCCAACCGCTGTCTATGGCTTTTGGTCTGAGTAGCAGTGTTTACAGAGAAGCTGCAAACTTGGCTTTTAAACTGGGAAGTCTCCTAATTAGAACACGTGTGCACACCACACAGATCTGTGGGCCAGCACACCTCGGGCCCCTGGTTACACTCTCAGCATCTCCTAGGCGGCTCCTCCAGGCCAGGACATGGGTTAGTGAGGAGTGAGACAAGGTCCCTGATGGGCGTGCTCAGGGTTGGGAGCCAGGGATGGGTAGGGAAATGCCCGGGAACAGCCAGCTCCACACCAGCCGGAGCCAGCCCCTTCATGGCAGAGCCTTCTCCTGCAGATGAAGACACCAGACAAGGTCCAGACAGCCTTCACACGGCCTCACCTCAGACACTCACTCTCCTCTCAGTTTGTCAGATCAAAGTCTTACATCAGCTGTCTGGTTCTGTCTTATTCAATTAAATTTTTAAATTCAATTTGCCTTGTGCATTCATCTTCTTTGAAATCTGAGAGACGACAGTGCCCACTCCAAACTGAGAGTAAATGGCTGAATTAGATTTCAGAGATGATTCAAGGGGATGGCTCTTCCCAGAGACCAGCAGGCCCTTCAAGGCAGCCTGGACCAGCAAGAGCTGCCCTGAAACAGGTGGGGGAGGGGAAGGAAGAGGGGAATGGAGGCAGTGGGGAGGGGAGAACTGGCTGGAGGTGGGAAGTGGGAGGAGAAGGCTGGCTGGGGGTGCTGAAGGACAAAAATAAACTCAAAATGAATAAAGGACTTAAGTGTAAGACAGAAACCATAACAATCTTAGAAGAATTATAGGCAGTAAAATCTCAGACATATGTCATAGCAGTGTCTTTACCAATAGAACTCCTAGGGCAGTCCAATGCAAACTAAGGAGAAAATAAACAAATGGGACCACATCAAAATAAAAAGCTTCTGCACAACAAAAGAACCCATCAACAAAACAACAAGAAAGCCCACTGCATGGGAGAAAATATTTGCAAATGTGATCTCCCATAATCTTCAAAATTTATAGGGAACTCATACAACTTAACAAAAGGAAGGTAAACAATCCAATCAAAAAATGGGCAAAGGATTTAAATAGACTTTTCAAAGAAGACATACAGAAGGCCAAGAGACATATGAACACATGCTTTAAGTCACTAATCCTCCAAGAGATACAAATAAAAATGACAATGCTGTACTATCTCACACCGGTCAGAATGGCTATCATCAAGTCAACAAAGGACAAGTGCTGGTGCGGATGCGGAGAAAAAGGAACCCTCATGCACTGCTGGTGGGAATGCAGACTGGTGCAGCCACTGTGGAGAACAGTATGGAGTTTCCTCAAAAATTAAAATGGAACTCTCATTTGATCCTCTACTCCCACTTCTAGGAATATATCCCAAGAAACTAGAAACACCAATCAGAAAAGATATATGCACCCCTATGTTCATAGCAGCACAATTCACCATAGCTAAGATTTGGTACCAGCCCAAATGCCTATCAGTAGATGAGTGGATTAGAAAGCTGTGGTACATCTACACAATAGAATACTACGCTGCCATAAAAAGAAGGAATTCTTATCCAGCAACAGCATGGCTGGACCTGGGAGAGCCTTATGCTAAGTGAAATGAGTCAGTCGGAGAAAGATAAATATCACTCATTTGTGGAATGAATAAAATCATGAAACAGAGAAACATCAAACAGACTGTCCAACGTCAGAGGGAAGGGGGGTGGAAAGAGATCAACCAAAGGTCTTGCATGAGTAATATAGGCATAACTAATAGACACAGACAGCAGGGGGGTGAGGGCATGTGTGTGTGTGTGTGGGGGGGGGAGAGGGGCGATGGCCAGGGAGAGGTCAATGGGGAAAAAGGAGACTCAAGTAATACTTTAAACAATAAAGAATTTTAAAAATATGTTTAAAAACCCTACAAAAATAACCTTGGGAGATCCAAGATGGCTGCGCCTAGGTAAACACCTAGCTGCAGCCGCACACAACAATTTCAATAAAATACAACTAAAATATAAAATGGACATTACCCAGAACTACAGGAAAGTCGACTGACTGGAAATTCTACAACAAGAAGCAAGGAGAAAACCAGAAGGAAGCGCGGAGGATCTGTAAAAGCCTGAGGCCAGACCCCGGGGACCCAGGCTCACACAGAAGGAGCTGGGCTGTAAGGAGGAACCCCGTGGGAGCGGCGAAAGGAGGTCCCGGCAGCGCGCACAGTGCATGCAGAGAAGGGACGGGCGGCCCGGGATTGCACTGGCGGGAAGGAGACAGGGGCTCCAGACTGCTCTGAATGCCACCTCCAACTCCACTTCCAACTGAACTGAACCCCAATACCCGGCTCATTGGGGGAGAGCATAGACTGTTTGGCAGCAGGCGAAAATCGAGGGCACCTTTCTCTCAGAGGTGCCGACAGCGAGTACTGAAGGACCCGCATAGGGCGGGGCTGACGGAAGCCAAGGCTGTAGGTTCCACCCTGAAACCCCATCCCATCTGTAGCTGCAAAATGCGACAACAAAATAGATCACAAACGAAAGAAATGGAGGACAAAAAGCGGCTGGATATAGAGTTCAAATCTACGCTTATAAGGTTTTTTAAGAATTTCCTAGAAAAGATGGATAAGACCTATGAGGATATGAAAAGAGATCAACTAGAATTAATAAGGAATCAACAAGAAATGATAAGTGATCAACAAGAAATGATAAGGGATCAACAAGAAATAAAGAATACATTGTCTGAAATAAAAAATATTATACAGAGTCCTAAAAACAGAATGGAAGATCACAAGAATCAAGTCAAAGATTTGGAACATAAAGAGCCAGAAGACACTCCTCCACAGAAGCTAGAAGGCAAGAGAATCCAGAAAATTGAAGATAATGTAAGAAACCTCTGGGACAACTTCAAGCGAACCAACATCAGAATTATGGGGGTCTTAGAAGATGAGAGAGAGCAAGATATCAAAAACATACTGAAGGAAATAGTGACAGAAAACTTCCCCCACCTGGTGAAAGAATTAGACTTACAATTCCAGGAAGCACGCAGAACTCCAAACAAAAGGAATCCAAAGAGGACCACACCAAGACACATCATAATAAAAATTCCAAGAGCAAAAGACAAAGAGAGAATATTAAAAGCAGCAAGAGCAAAGAAGGTAGTTACCTATAAAGGAGCACCTATACGATTGTCAGCTGACTTCTCAACAGAAACCATGCAGGCCAGACGGGAATGGCAAGAAATATTCAAGGTGATGAATAGTAAGAACCTACAGCCAAAGATAATCTATCCAGCAAAGCTATCACTCAGAATCGAAGGTCAGACAAAGAGCTTCACTAATAAAAAAAAGCTAAAGGAGTTCATCAACACCAAACCAGAGTTATATGAATTGCTGAAGGGGGTTCTTTCAGAAGAGAAAGTAAATAAAGATGGAAATTATGAACAACAAATACGTATCTATCAACAAGTGAATCTAAAAACCAAGGGAATTGAAAAGAATTTGATGAACAATAGTAACTGTTGAATATAATAGAATCAGAGGTATGGAAGGGGAGTGAACTGACAATTCTTGGGGAAAAGGGGAGAGCGGGATGCAGGAAGAGACAACATAAACTGCACCTATGGATGAGGACAATGGGGAGTGGGGAAAGGGCAGAGGGTGGGGTGGGAACCTGGTGGAGGAGAGCAATGGTGGGGGTGGGGGGAAGGAACATTTGTAATAATATGAACAATAAAAACTTATTAAAAAAAATAACCTTGGGTGAGGAGCGGGGTAGGAACACGAAACAGCCAGTCTAAGACTTGTGGCTGCCACTTTAGAGGCCTGATGAAGGGGACAAAAGTGAGCTTCCTAAGTGTGAGAGGATGGGTTCAGCAGGTGGTTCACTAACACAAAGCAGGCCTCTCTCCAAAGCTGCCCGTTAGAATGGCTCACGAGGTGGTGTTCTGGAGACACCGTGCTGGCCCTCCCCTTCTGTGGGCACGAGGCTCTCCGGGCAAGTGTAGAAATGCACACCAGGGCCAGGGCCCGGGAACAGACATTTTAAAATTTACCTTTATTGTTGGCAGTATTACAGGGGTCCCCTCTTTTTCCTCCATTGACCTCCTCCATTCCAGCCCACCCCAGACTTTCCCCGCGCTTGTCTGCTTGTGGTCTACGCATATATGCATTTGAGTTCTTGGTTAATCTCTTCCTGTCCCTACCCCCTGCCTCCATCCCCTTCTCTTTGAGAATTATTAGTCTGTTGCATGTTTCCATGTCTCTGGATCTGTTTTGTTCCTCAGTTTATTTTGTTCATTAGATTCCACATATGAGTGAGGTCCTGTGATATTTGTCTTTCTCTGACTGGCTTATATTTCACTTAGCATAATACTCTCCATGTCCCTCTATGCTGTTTCAAATAGTGAGAGATCCTTCTTCTTACTGCTGCATAGTATTCCAGAGTATCAATGTGCCACTGCTTTTTTATCCACTCATCTACTGATAGGTGGATAAAACTAGAGGCCTGTAAACAAGAGGCCTGTGCACTGATTCATGCACCAGTGTGGTCCCTCAGCCTGGCCTGTGCCCTCTTACAATCTGGGACCCTTTGGGGGATGCTGGACTGCCAGTTTCAGCCGAACCCTTGCAGGCCAGGCCTGGATGGAGCCTGCCCTGTGCCACTCCTGCTCATCCCGGCCCCACTGCACCTGTCACCACTGCCACTCAGTAGCTATGGAGGCGGGAGAGTCTCCCACTGCTACAGCTGTGCTCACCAGCCGTGGGCCTGGCATTGGGCACCTGGTGGTCAGCTGAGTGACATTCCTGCAATGGGGGTGCACTGACCACCAGGGGGCAGCTCCTGCATTGACCATCTGCCCCCTTGTGGTCAGTGCACATCATAGTGACTGGTCAAACAGTTGACTGGTTGTTTAGGGTGTTATATATATGACTAGAGGGCTAGTGCACAAATTCGTGCATGTGTAGGGTCCCTTGGCCTGGCTGGCGATTGGGGCCAATCAGGGCATCTTGCTCAGTCCAGATGGGGGCCGGCCAGCCCGGGGGAGGGACTGCGGGAGGTTGGCTGTGGGAGTGCACTGACCACCAGGGGGCAACTCCTATGTTGAGCATCTGCCCCCTGATGGTCAGTACACGTCATAGTGACCAGTTGACCAGTCATTCAGTTGACTGGTCATAATGATTGCTTCAGGTTTTTATATATGTAGATGGCACTACTATGAAAATAGGAATGGATATATTCTTTCTGATTGGTGTTTTAAGTTTCTTAGGTTATATTCCCAGAAATAGGATCACTGGTTCAATGGTAGCTCTATTTTCAATTTTTTGAGGAAACTTCATACTGTTTTCCATAATGGCTGCACCAGTCTGCATCCCCACCAACAGTGCACTAGGGTTCCATTTTCTCTACCTCCTTACAAACACTTGTCATTTGTTGAGGGTTGACAGTGGTAGTCATTCTGACAGGTGTGAGATGATACCTCATTGTCATTTTAATTTGCATCTCTCTGATGATCAGTGACATTGAGTATTTTTTCATGTCTTGTGGCCTTCTGTATGTCTACTTTGAAGAAATGTCTATTTAAGTCTTCTGTCCATTTTTTTATTTGGTTGGTTGTTTTCCTTTTGTTGATTTGTATGAGTACTTAGTACATTTTGGATATTAACCCCTTTATGAGATGTATCATTGGCAAATATGTTCTCCTATATAGTTGGCTCCTTAATTTTGATGCTGATTTCTTTTGCTGTGCAGAAACTTTTTATTTTGATGCAGTTCCATTTTTTTCCCTTTGTTTCTCTTGTGCGGATGTTGTATCAGAGAAAATTTTGCTGCATGAGATGTCTGATATTTTTCTGTCTACATTTTCTTCTAGGATTTTGATGGTTTCACAACTTACATTTAAGTCTTTTATCAACTTTAACTTTATTTTTGTGTATGGTGTAAGTTGGTGGTCTAGCTTTATTTTTTTACATGCAGCTGTCCAGTTACCCCACCACCATTTATTGAAAAGAGTGTGCTTACTCTGTTGTATAACAAATCAATAAATGTGATACATCAATGTTCTTGCTTCCTTTATTAGATATTTATTTAGCATAGTGGCTTGGGCCAATTTCTGGGTTCTCTGGTCTGTTCCATTGGTCTATATGCTTGTTCTTATGCTGGCACCAGGCTGTATTGATTACAGTGTCTTTGTAGTATAATTTGATATCTGATCTTGTGATCCTCCCCAACTCTGTTCTTCTTCCTAAAGATTGCTGTGGCTGTTTGGAGTCTTTTTGGTTCCATATAAATTATTGGAGTGTTTGTTCTAGATCTGTGAAGTATGCCACTGATATTTTCATGGGGATTATATTGAAGTAATTATAATTACTTTGGGTAGTATGAACATTTTAATGATGTTAATTCTACTAACCCATGAACACGGTGTATTCTTCCACTTGTTTATATTCTCTTCTATTTCTTTTTTCAATGTTCTATAATTTTTCAAGTACAGGCCTTTTACCTTCTTGGTTAAATTATACCTAAGTATCTTAATTTTGTTGTTGTTGCAATGGTAGTGGGATTATTTTTTTAAATTTCTCTTTCTGAGAATTCATTATTGGTGTACAAAAACACCATAGATTTCTGGGTGTTCACTTTGTGTCCTGCTATGTTTCCAAAATCCTTTATTATATGTAGTTGTTTGGTGGAGTCTTTGGGGTTTTCTATGTTTCATGTCATCTTCCAAGAGTGAAAGTTTTACTTCCTTTTTTCCAATTTGAATGAGTTTTATTTTTCTTCTTGTTTAATCTCTGTTGCTAGAATAAGAGTGGTTGTTAGAATCATAAGTTGACAAGCCTGTCTTGTTCCTGTTCTTAGGGGATATGGTTTTAGTTTTTGCCCACTGAGTATTATGTTGGCTGTGGGTTTGTCATATCAGGCTTTTATTATGTTGAGGTGTGATCTCTATTCCCAGGTTGCTGAGATTTTTTAAATAAAAAATGGGTGTTGGATTTTGTCAAATGCTTTTTCTGCATCAATTGATATGATCATGTGATTTTTGTTTTTCAATTTGCTTGTGATGTATCACATTTATTAATTTGCGAATATTGTACTAGCTTTGCATCTCTG
This sequence comes from Nyctalus aviator, assembly GCA_036971965.1. Taxonomy (NCBI): domain Eukaryota; kingdom Metazoa; phylum Chordata; class Mammalia; order Chiroptera; family Vespertilionidae; genus Nyctalus; species Nyctalus aviator. The sequence continues at coordinate 458,121 of CM072926.1, forward strand.
GAATTAATTTCACTTGATCACAATGTATGATCTTTTTAATATATTGCTGAATCTGATTTGCTAATATTTTGTTGAGTATTTTAACATCTTTGTCCATCAGGGGCATGTTCATCACTTTCTTTGTGGTGTCTTTATCTGGTTTTGGAATTAGGATAATGCTGGCCTCATGAAAAGATCTTGGAAGTGTTCCTTCCTCTTGAAGTTTTGGAATAGATTGAGGAGGATAGGTGTTAGTTCTTCTTTGAATATTTGGTAAAACTCATTAGTGAAGCCATCTGGCCCAGGGCTTTTGATTGCTATGAGGTTTTTTATTACTGCTTCTATTTCACCAGTTATTATTGTTCAGGTTTTCTGCTTCTTCCTGATTTAATTTTGAAAAGTTGCATTTTACTAAAAATTTGTTCATTTCATCCACTTGTTTAGATTGTTGGCATATAGTTGCTCATAGTATTTGTTTACAACCCTTTATATTTCTGTGGTGTCAGTTGCTATTTTACCTTCTCTCTCTCTCTGGTACTTCTCTATATGAAAGCATTAGGGATTATTTTATTATTTTGTGGACTTTCTACTAATTTTGTTGAGGGTTAACTTATACAATGGATATTGTATTTTTAAAAAATATATATTTTATTGATTTTTTACAGAGAAGAAGAGAGAGGGATAGTTAGAAACATCGATGAGAGACAATCATCGATCAGCTGCCTCTTGCACCCCCCCACTGGGGATGTGCCCACAACCAAGGCACATGCCCTTGACTAGAATTGAACCTGGGACCTTTCAGTCTACAGGCTGACGCTCTATCCACTGAGCCAAATCGGTTTTGGCTCTTTTTCACTTCTGATTTTATTTATTTGGATCCTCTCCCTTTGTTACTTGATGAGTCTGGCTAAAGGTGCATCAATCTTGATTATCTTTTCAAAAAACCAGCTCTAGGTTTGATGAATCTTTTGTAATTTTTTGTTTGTTTCTATGTCATTCATTTCTGCTCTGGTTTTTAATATTTATTTCCTCCTACTTAATCTCGGCTTTTCTTGTTATCTTTCTAGATCTTTAAGTTGTAGTTGATCTCTATTTTATGCCATGATGATCTGAGAAGATGCTTGATATGATTTCAATGCTCTTGAATTTGTAGAGACTTGTTTTGTGCCCTAGCATGTGGTCTTTCTTTGAGAATGTTCCATGTGCACTTGAGGAGAATGTATATTCTGTATCTTTGGAGTGAAATGTTCTACAAGTGCCTATTGATTCCATTTGATCTAGTGTATCTTTTAGGATTGCTGTTTCTTTGTTGATTCTTTGTCTAGAAAATCTATCCAGTAAGGTCAGTGAGGTTTTAAAATTTCCTACTATGATTGTATTCCTGCTGATGTCTCCCTTTAAGTCCATTTGAAAATTTTTTATGTATTGAGGTGCTTCTATATTGAGCACATATATGTTTACCAGGGTTATATTCCCTTGTTGGATCAATCCCTTTGTATTATGAAATGTTTCATTGTCTCTTGTTATGACCTTCATTTTGAAGTCTGTTTTGTCAGATATGAATATTCCTATCCTAGCTATTTATTTATTTATTTCTATTTGAATGGAAAAAATTTTTTCCATCCCTTCACTTTCATTCTGTGTGGCTCTTTTGTTCTGATATGGGTCTCTTATACACAGAGGCCCAGTGCACAACATTTATGCACTGGGGGGACAGAGGGGAAGGGTCCTCAACCTGACCTGTGCCCTCTTGCAGTCCGGGACCCCTCAGCAGACATCTGCTGAGGGGTCCTTCACACTGCTAGGGAGGCAGGAGAGGTTCCACTACCACCACTGCACTTGCAAGCCATGAGCCCGGCTTCTGGCTGAGCGGCACTCCCCTGTGGGAGTGCACTGACCACCAGTGGGCAGCTCCTGCATCAGGCGTCTTCCACCTGGTAATCAGTGTTTGTCATAGTGATTGGTGTTCTGATGATCGGTCTATTTTCATATTAGGGTTTTATTATATAGGATATCATGTTTTCTTATCCATTCAACTACCTTGTCTTTTGATTTCTTTCATAATTACTGGCCTATTGAGCTGTTTAGATTCTTCCTAATTGAGTTTTGGAAGGTTATATTTTTCTAAGAATATGTCCATTTCCTCCAAGTTGTCCATTTTGTTGGAATAGAGTTGTTCCTAGTATTAAAACCTCTCCTCCTCTGACTATTCCACAAAATCCAAGAGAAAGGAACATTTCCAAGCTCCTTCTATGAAGCCAGCATCACCCTAATACCAAAACCAGATAAAGACAACACAATGAAAGAGAATTATAGACCAATATCCCTCATGAACATAGATGCCAAAATCCTCAGTAAAATTCTAGCAAATTGGATCTAGCAGTACATCAGAAAGATCATACACCATGACCAAGTAGGACTTATCTCAGGGATGCAAGGATGATACAATATTTGCAAATCAATAAATGTGATACATCATATAAACAAATTGACAGATAAAAATCACATAATATCAATTGATACAGAAAAAGCATTTGACAAAATCCAACACCCTTTCTTGATAAAAACTCTCAACAAGGTGGGAATAGAAGGATCATACCTCAGCATAATAAAAGCTATATATGATAAACCCACAGCCAACATCATACTCAATAAGCAAAAACTAAAATCATTCCCCTAAGAACAGGAACAAGATAGGGATGCCCACTTTCACGACTCCTGTTTGACATAATACTGGAAGTATTAGCCATTGCAATTAGGCAAGAAGAAGAAATAAAATGCATCCAAATTGGAAAAGAGGAAATAAAGCTGTCCTTATTTGCAGATGATCTGATATCGTACATAAAAAAACCAAAAGTCTCCATAAAAAAACTAATAGACTTAATAAATGAATTCAGCAATGTAGCAGGACACAAAACTAATGCCAAGAAATCTATGCCCTTTCTATACACCAACAGTGAACCTACAGAAAGAGAGACTAAAAAAGCAATCCCATTTACCAAAGTACCAAAAAAAAAAAAAAAAAAAAAAGATACCTAGGAATAAACTTAAATAAGGAGGTAAAAGACCTATACGCTGAAAACTACAGGACACTAAAAAAAGAGATAGAGGAAGATGTAAACAGATGGAAAAACATACCATGTTCATGGATTGGTAGAATCAACATAATCAAAATGTCCATATCACCCAAAACAATTAAAAAAAATTAAATATATATTTTATTGATTTTACACAGAGAGCAATTGAGAGGGATAGAGAGTTAGAAACGTCAATAAGAGATAAACATTGACCAGCTGCCTTTTGCACTGCGCCCCCCCCGCCCCCCCGGGATATGCCTGCAACCAAGGTACGTGTCTTTGACCGGAATCAAACCCGGGACTTTTCAGTCTGCAGGCCGACGCTTTATCCACTGAGCCAAACCAGTTTCGGCTACCCAAAGCAATTTGTAGATTCAATGCACTTCCCATTAAAATACCAACGGCATATTTCACAGGCCTAGAAAAAACACTCCAAAAATCATCAGAATAAAAAAAGACCATGAATAGCCACAGCAATCCTGAGAAAGAAGAATAAAGTAGGAGGGATCTCAATACCAGATTTCAAGCTGTATTTCAAAGCCACTGTTCTCAAAACAGCCTGGAACTGGCACAAGAACAGACATGTAGACCAATGGAATAGAATAGAAAATCCAGATATCGACCCAAACAACTATACTCAATTAATATTTGATAAAGGAGGCATGAACATATAATGGAGTCAAGACAGTCTTTTCAATAAATGGTATTGGGAAAATTGGACAGATACATGCAAAAAAATGAAACTAGATCACCAACTTACACAATACACAAAAATAAACTCAAAATGGATAAAGGACTTAAATGTAAGAGAGGAAACGATAAAAATCCTAGAGGAATCCAAGGCAGCAAAATCTCAGACATGCTGAAAAAATTTCTTCCCTAGGGCAATGGAAAGTAAAGAGAAAATAAACAAATGGGACTACATCAAAATAAAAAGCTTTTTCACAGCAAAAGAAACCATCATTAAAACAACAAGAAAGCCCACTGTGTGGGAGAACATATTTGCAAATGTTATCATTGATAAAGGTTTAATCTCCAACATCTATAGGCAGCTTATACAACTTAATAAAAGGAAGGCAAACAATCCAATAAAAAAAATGGACAATGGACCTAAATAGAATCTTTATTTATTTATTTATTTATTTTATGCAGTTATATTTATTTTAGAATCAGAAAAAGCAGTACATATTTTTAAATTCACTCTCCTCAGTATTTTTACAGTAGATTTTCTCTTATTGTCCTTGGGTTATTTCTCAGCTATTTTAACTTTTTTTTTTTTTAAATCAATCTTTATTGTTCATAATATTACAAAGGTTCCTCATTTCTTCCCCCCTCCACCAGGTTCCCAACCCACCCCTCACCCCTTCCCCATCCCCCATTGTCCTCATCCATAGGTGCACAGTTTATGTTCAGTCTCTTCCTCCCTCCCTTTCCTCGATAGTAAATCCCTTTTCAGATAGTAAATCAGTTACTTAGCATTTTCTCAAATCAATAACATCTCCACATGCCCAATGATACACTTCAGACAAAAGACATTTCCAAATAGGTCAACCAACCTCATCCAGGCCCCACCCAAGGCGCTTACAGATCAACACCCCAGCGCTATACTAACTCAACACATCCAGATCTAAGCCTTCATCACTTGATTCAGCAGACCCTCAAGTTCCCGCAAAAGTTTCCAGCCATGTCTGAGAGGCAGCCTTGGGGCGGGGGCAGGCGAGGAGCGAGCTGTTTCGGGCCTGGCTGCAACAGGCCTGGCCTCTGTTGCTCTCGTTCGTACCACAACCAGCTGCTCCGGGTCTGGCCACTGCCGCTCCCGACCTAGTTGCTCTGGATTGGCTGCTGCTTCTCCGGGCCTGGCCGCACACAACCCGGCTGCTCCGGGCCTGGCCGCTCCCAGCCTGGCAGCCGCTGCTCTGGGCCTGGCCACACCCGACCCTGCTGCTCCGGGCCTGGCCACTCCGGGTATTGGTGTTCCTGGACTGGCTACCCTGGGCTTGGCTGCCTCCGCCTCAGGCCTGGCTGCCACTGCCCCAGGTCTGGCTGCTCCAGTGCTGGCTGTTGCTGCTCTGGTTCTGGCTGCTGCTGCTCTCGGGCCTGGCTGTTGCTGCTCCAGGCCCGGCTGCCACCGCCTTGTGCCTGGCCACTCTAGGCCTGGCTGCCGCTGTTCCAACATTCTGTCCTTCTTTTTAAAAACAAACAAACAAAAAAACAAAAAACAAAAAAAACCACGCATTTATGTTGCAATGTTGGCTGGTGAGTTGAGTTCTGACTTAGTCTTTGATTTTTCAAGATCTTCTTTGTATTCTTTCTTAAGTAATTTTACTGTCTTTTGCTCTCACTTGATTTCTTCACATTGAGAACTTCTTTGGTTTCTTCCTCCCTGTCCTGGAAGCTCAGCAGGTTGGCCTGTGGCACCCCTTTGTTCTCCGCGGGCTCCTGTGCTTCTTCAGCCTGTTGCCGGGGTTGGTGCCGCCCAGGAAGCAGCTCCCAGCTTCGGCTCCATTGCCTGCGCTCAGCGGTCAAAGGCTCAGGGGCACCCCCCCTCCCCGGGGGCCCCGTCGCCCAGCTCCTTGCTGGTGCCCGGCTGGCCGGTGTCCTGCAGGGGCTCCTGCTCCCCGTCGCATTCCTCCAGTCTGGAGCATTTTTTCTCCTTCCCGCTAGGGGAGTCTAGCATCAAAGTCAACAGACTGTCCTCTGCACACTGTGTGCGCGACTCCGGTGGCCTTGCTTTTCACCGCTCCCCCAAGACTCCACCTCACAGTTCCATATCCCTTTGCTTAAGCCTGGGTCCCCAGGGATTGGCCTAGAATGGTGAAAGTCCGGACTGGGGCTCAGAGCTGCCGGAGGCTTTGTTTCTTCCCGCTAGGACAATCTAGCATCAGAGTCAACATTCAGTCCTCTGCGCGCAGAGTGTGCGCAACTCCGGGGCCCCTGCTTTTCGCCGCTCCCCTGGGATTCCGCCTCACAGCCCCGTCTCCCCCTGCCCGAGCCTGGGTCCCCAGGGTCTGGCCCATAACTGGGGCTCAGCGCTGCTGGTTTGGGGGTTCATCCCAGGCCGGGGGTTTTATTTCCTTTCTGCTAGGGAAAGCCAGGCAGGCGCCCAGCCTTCTCCTCCTCTCTGGCTGCGACCTCTCCGCGCGCGCATGCGGGCGCGCAGCATGTCTCCATACCTTAGGCTTTTTTTCAGCTCCTCTGATTTTCCTTCTGGTTTTCTCTGTCCTTCTTTTGTAGCATTTTCAGTCAGTGGACTACCTGTAGCTCTGGGAAATGTCCACTCTACATTTTAGTTGTATTCCATTGAAATTGTTGTGTGCTGCTGCGGTTAGGTGTCTACCCGAACAGCCATCTTGGATCTCTCCTAAATAGAATCTTTTTTGAGGAAACTCCATACTGTTCTCCACAGTGGCTGCATCAGTTGCATTCTGACCAGAAGTGCATGAGGGTTCCTTTTTTGTGTGTGTGTGTGTGCATCCTCACCAACACTTGTCATCTGTTGATTTGTTGATGACAGCCATTCTGACAGGTGTGAGATGGTACTGCATTGTCATTTTGTTTTGCATCTCTTGGATAATTAGTGACTTTGAGCATGTTTTCATGTGTCTCTTGGCCTTCCTTCTGTCTTCTTTAAAAAAGCAGTCATCAAAAAATTTCTGGCAAAAAAAGCCTGAGGCCAGATAGCTTCACAGGAGAGTTTTATCAAACATTTTACTAGAATAGAGTTGTTTGTAGTATTTTGTAACAGTCCTTTGTATTTCGGTGGGGTCTGTTGTTATTTTTCTTCTTTCGTTTCTGATTTTGTTTATTTGGGTCCTCTCTCTTTGCTTCTTGGTGAACCTGGCTAGAGGTTCATCAATCTAATTTATTTTTTCAAAGAGCCAACTCTTGTTTTTGTTGATCTTTTGTATTGTTTCTTTAGACTCTATGTTGTTTATCTTCGCTCCAATCTTTATTATTTCCTTCCCTCTGTTTACACTGCACTTTTCTTTTTGTTCTTGTTCTAACTCTTTGAGTTGTAGAGTTAGGTAATTTATTACTTTTCTTTCTTTCTTTCTTTCTTTCTTTCTTTCTTTCTTTCTTTCTTTCTTTCTTTCTTTCTTTCTTTCTTTCTTTCTTTCTTTCTTTCCCTTCCTTCCTTCCTTCCTTCCTTCCTTCCTTTCTTTCTTTTTATCTTTTTATCTTTTTTTCTTTTTTCTTTCTTTCTTTCTTTCTTTCTTTCTTTCTTTCTTTCTTTCTTTCTTTCTTTCTTTCTTTTCTTCTTCTTCTTCTTCTTCTTCTTCTTCTTCTTCTTCTTCTTCTTCTCTTTTTTTTTGCAGTAGGCTTGTAGAGCTATGAACTTCCCTCTCAAGATTACTTTCTCTGTGACCCATAGATTTTGGATTGCTGTGTTTTCATTGTCATTTGTTCCCATGATGGTTTTTATTTCTTCCTTGCTCTCTCTGGTAACCCAGTCTTTGTTTAATAGCATGTTTAGTCTCCATGTGTTTTATTTCTTTGGATTGTTTCTATTGTAGTTGATTTCCAGTTTTATGCCACGATGATCTGAGAAGATGCTTGGTATGCTTTCTATCACAGTGAATTTGAAAAGACTTTTGAAAATGACCCATGTGCACTTGAGAAGAATGTATATCTTGTGGCTTTGGGGTGAAATGTTCTGAAGATGTCAATTAATTCCATCTGGTCTAGTGAGTCATTTAGGATTGATGTTTCTTTGCTGATTTTTGGTTTAGAGGATTTGTCCAATGGTGATAGTGGGGCATTAAAGTCTCCTACTATAATTGTATTCCTGTTAATCTCTCCCTTGATATCCTCCAGGAGTTTTTTTTTTTAATGTATTTGGGTGGTCCTGTATTGGGTGCATATATGTTTATCAGAGTTATTTCTTCTTATTGGATTGTTCCCTTTAATATTATGAAGTGGCCTTCCCTATCTCTTGTTATGTCCTTCACTTTAAGATATAATTTTTCAGATATAAGTATTGCTACCCCATTTTTTTTTTTTTCATTTCCATTTGCCTGGAAAACCTTTTTTTCATCACTTCACCCTCAGTCTGTGTGCGTCTTTTTTTGAGATGGGTTTCTTGTAGACAGCAGATATATGGGTCTTGTTTTCTTATCGTCTTTCTTATCTTATATATTTTGATTGGGGTATTTGATCCATTTACATTTAAATTTACTATTGATAGGTACTTATTTTTATTCTTTACCCCTGTGTTCCTTATTTCCTTCCTATTTATTTTCTTATTTATTTATTTGTTTGTTTGTTTGTTTGTTTGTTTATTTATTTACATTAGACCCTTTAGAATTTCTTGCATTGCTGGTTTGGCGGTGATAAATTCCCTTAGTCCTTTTTTTGTCTGTGAAGTTCCTGATTTCACCTTCAATTTTGATTGATAGCCTTGCTGGGTACAGTATTCTTGAATTCAGATCCTTCCTTTGCATGACTTTGTATATCTCATTCCATTTCTTTCTGGCCTGATGAGTTTCTGTTGAGAAATCAGTTGCTAATCTGATGGGGGTTCCTTTGTAGGTAACTTTCTGTCTTTCTCTGTCCGCTTTTAAGATTCTTACTTTGTTGTTTGCCACTTTAAATATAATGTGCATTGACGTCGGTCTTTTGGGGTTCATTTTGCTTGGGACTCTGTGAGCTTCTTGTCCCCCCCCCCCCCCCCCATATCAGGGAAATTTTCTGTTATTATTTCTTGAAACAGGTCTTCTATTCCTTGCTCATTTTACTTTCCTTCTGGAACCCCTATTGTATGGATGTTGTTTTGTTTTGTGTTGTCCCAAAGTTCCTTTTGGCTCTCCTCCTGTTTTTTAATTTTTTTTTTTCTAGAAGCTGCTTTACTTAGGTATTTTTTTCCATCTTGTCTTCTAGCTCACTGATGAAGTCCTCTGCTTCTTCTAGTCTAGTCTTGATGCTTTCTATTGAGTTCTTTACAGCAGCAATGTCATTTTTCATTTCCTCTTGGTTCTTACTCATATTGTCAAATTTGTCTTCCATTCTTTTCAGCTAACTTATGACAATTTCTCTAAATTATTTTTCTGATAGATTGCTTGCCTCTAATTTATTTACTTCCTTTTCTGGTGATGCCTGCTTTTCTTTCATATGCAGGCTGTTTCTTTTTCTCCCCATGTCTATCTTCTTCGGATGTCTGGTTATGTAGTTCTTTCTCTCCTACATTGATTTAAAGGCACAAAATACAACAAAACCAGGTACAACATACAAGGTACTGAACAGAAATGTATTCGTGATATTAATAACCTCCCATAAAGGTGACCACCAGAGAAAGGCAAAGTAGGGGGTAGTAGAGAAAGAAGAAGAGTAAAAAGAAAGAAAAAAAGGAGTGTCAAAATCAAATTGGGAAAAGAAAAAAAAGTAAGAGAGACAAGAACGAGACTAAGAGAGAAAAGGGGAACAAACTATATATATATAGGGAGAAAACTCCAATAGAATAACCACTAATCCCAACAAATGCCAACAAGTATCTGGAGATTAATACAAACTACATCACCAACTAATATTAACCAAGGCAAGGGAAAATAGAAAAAAACAAACAAAAACAAAGCAAACTGAAAACCAAACAAAAAAAGAATAAGCAAAACAATCTCCCAAAAAAGCATAAAAATTTGATATAATCAACATTCAAGCAAACAACCAAAGGACACAGAAAAACAATTCTTGAATAGTAAAGACAGTGAAGAGAAAGGTGTGTATGACTTGGAGCAGGAGATTGTAAATTAGGTGTATAAGCAAAGTGAAATTTTAGCAGGGAGTAAACAGAAAAAAAGGGAAAATCTAAAGTAGAAAAGGGTTAAGATAAACAGGACACCTAAAGGGAAAGGTTAGGAAGAGAGTGATGGTATAAAGGTAGAGATGAGATAGGGTAAAACAATGCTAAAGGAAAGATGAAGTGTTCTAGAATATAGAACACTAATCTCAGTAAAATGAAGAGAAAAATAAAATGACACTTTAAAAAAAGGTAAAATAGTAGTAGTAGTAATACTAATTGAAAATAAAAATGTAATAATTAAAAAGGCAAAATAAAGTGAGGAAAAAAGAAAAAAAATAGTTTCTTAAGTAAAAGATGCAAAAAATGAAAAAAAAAGTGCAGTCGGTGTCTTAATTTCTCATATTCCTTTATTTTTGATTACACAATAGTCAATTTGTGATTCAGCCCCTGGGTGGAAGTGTTTTTGTATTGACTTCTGAGTCTCTATGGCTTCTCTAGCCTTCTTTCCCTGTGGTACTCAATACCGGTTTGTGGAAGTGGGCTGCCTCAGAGCTGACTCTCTGATGTCCACTCCCTGCTCCGATCTACAGGTTCCAGAAAACAACTCCCCCTGCAGCCTCCCAGGGTATCCCCAACTGAGTAATCCTATGTATTGGGCTTAGTAATAAGAAGTGGAAAAAACCCAAGTATGTGAACAATGGGTCTGTGCACATGTCTAAACAGCCTGCAATCCTTTGAAATTCTTAGACTTACCCTTCTCATCAGATCAAAATGGGTTGCTTTTTAGAGATCCCCCTGTTAGCAGCTCTGAGGACTCCCTTCCGCATTCATGGATCAGGCCAGCCCCAACACCCATGGACTTTTCTAGGCCCAGACTTCCCTGGTCCTCCAGCTCCCACAAAGCACACGTTTCTCTCTCCTGCCTTATCCCTGGTGATACCTGACCTTTCCTTCATGGAGTGAAAAGAATATGCATGTTTGTGCCAATTGGGGACCGGTGTTCCGGGGCTCAAAGCTGTTCAGCGGTTGCTGCAGTTGTGGATTTTCAGGCTTCTGATAAGATCCACTTTCCCTTTCAAGATGGCATGGTTTCCACACCCAAGCCCTTAGCCCCAAGTGGGGACCCAGCTGCGAGGTCAGGGTAACCCTATCCAGCAGTCCTCCACTTTCTCCTGGAGTTCAGCTGTCCCTTAACTTGCTAACAAACACTCCCAATGAGACCCTCACCTGTTCTTTCTTTTGGCTCTGGGTCTGCCGCCATTTTCTCCTACAAAAAAAATGAATATTTTTAAACACATTTGGGATTTACATTTTGACAAAAGATGTTGCCATGCTCATGGACCCTGTGTCCTCTAGCAGGGATTGGGCCTGCTTCTTGTGGGCTCTGTACCTAGGCTCATGAATATTCATGTCTGATCCTGCACTAGGTGGAGCCACCTGAGCGACAGACTATGCCCTCATTCTTTCTGTACCACACTCCTGCACTGTGTCTGGCATCTTACAGGGGGTCCGTGCAGATTTGAGCGAGTCAATGATTGAATGTGTCTTTAACACCTATTGTTGCTTAATAACAACCACAAAACATAGAAGAACACACATTTGCTATCTCATGGGGTCAGTGGGTCCGGAATCCAGGTGGGGCCCAGCTGTGTCCTGGGGTTCAGTGTCTCTCCAAGGCTGCAATCACAGTGCACAGGGGCTTTTCCATCTCAAGGTCCAGTGGGGAAGGATCTGCTTTCAGACACACACAGCGGTTGGTAGGTTTGAATTCCTCATGGATGATGGACTGAGGGCTCAGTGCTTCTTGTCTGTGGACCATGGACCTCTGGCCTTCCAACCTGGAAGCTGGCCTTATGTGAGCTGGGAAGGTGACAGAGAGTCTTCTAGCAAAATAGGCGGTGCAGTTTTTTGTAACCTACAAGTCATGGGATTACATCCATCACTTTGGTCATGCTCTACTTATTAGAAGCAGGTCACATGAGAAGGGAGGCGTGAATACCAGGAAGGGGGATTGCACAACTCAGAGGAGTGCCAGGATTGAACCTCGGAATTAGTCAATGACTTTAAGCATCAAAACAGGCCATTCAGTCCTGAGGTTTGGCTTCATGTCTTCTCAATTACATGGGAGGGTTGCCAAGAGATAATCCCGGTGTAGTGAAAAGAAGAGAGAACTTCAGAGTCAGAGACGGAGGCTTGAATTCTAGCTGTGTAACTTCTGGCACTGCCTTTGGTCACCTTCCGGAACCCTCGGTCTTCTCATCTGAAAACGGGTTGTTGTGAGAACTGAATGTGATCATGAATGTATGGAAAGTGCCACTCAGAATTTTTGGTACCTAGCCTTTCCTCCATGGATGCAGCTGCTGTGTTTATAGAAGCTGGCTGAACAGCTGGGTTGTTTATAAACATGCATGCCGTGCCTTGGAAAGCTTCTTTAAAATACTTACTGGACTGAGCCTGAGATTCCTCAGGGGAGTCTGTGATGGCTCTTCTCTGTGGACTCTGCACACACAAACCCACTTGATTAAGAACTGATGGGGAAGAGTCACAATTAAAGCACATGTAACATGTTTTGGGAGGGAAATATTTTTTAAAGATTTATTTTTATTGAATTTATTGCAGAGGCATTGGGGAAATACCATATAATCTCACTCATATGTGGAATCTAATGAGCAAAATAAACTAACAAAATAATAACAGACTCAGAGAGAGCAGACTGACAGCTGTCAGAGGGAGGGGGCTAGGAAGTAGGGTGTCAAAGGTAAAGGGATTAAGAAAAACACACAAAACCTTAGACAGACAACAGTTTGTTAATTACCAGAGGGAAAGGGAGGTGGAGGAGGTAGGAAGGGTAGCTGGTGATAAGTAGTGACAGGAGACTTGACTTGGGGTAGTGAACACACAATACAAATTCAGATGACGTGTTATAGGACTGTACCCACGAAAGGAAACCTTAACAGCAGTGAAATCCCTACATAGGCGTGGTCGCCATGCTGATCAGGCAGAGTAACTGGCCTCAATAGGAAATTGCCAAGTGGGCAAGAGACACCAGGGAAGTATCTGTGGGCTGGGGACGGTGCGGTAGGCAGGAGGTTGCTCCTTTGCTCTGTGATTTCAGGCCAATTGGAAAGTTATGAACACAGGGGTGAGCCAGAGATAAGAATGTGGCGGAAGCCTGCTGCTGGCTGATGCAATAGAAGAGCGCTGCTGAAAGGGCAAGGAGATCACAAAATCTGGGCATAACATTTGGGGGCTCGTCCAGTATCCCCAAGACCCTGAGGGACCCCAATCCAGAGAGCCTGACTGGCAGCGGTAGGTGTGTATGTGTCTGTGTGCTTGTGTGAGCCAGCTCTGGAGGGATGTGGAATCCCTTCCTTGTGTGAGCTGGCTCTGGAGGGACGTGGAATCCTCTCCTTGTATGAGGGATGTGGAATCCCCTCATGTCAGTAGTGCCTGAAGAGGTCTAGGTGGACGCACTACTGGAAGACCACAAGCCATAGGGTTCAGAAGACGTTCCGATCCTCCTTCAGGAGGGACATGGAATCCCCTCTCAGGTAGGAGGGATGTGGAATCCCCTTTCTCACGTGTACCCAACGGGTGTGGGCCCAGGTGGTGCATTGCTCTCCCACCCAAGGCGGCAGAGCCTGGGGCCTGCATGCAGCCTCACACCACGTGGATGCACCACCACTCCTGCAGCCGCTTCCAAGCAAGTGGCCACGAAGCAGCACGAAGGAGGGCCTCATGGTGGCCCAGCAGAACTCCCCTGCTGGGGACGCCACTGTACCTGTGTGCTCGGGGTCGCCACCTCCTCGGAGCAGGTGCCGGCCCTGCAGTCTTGGAGTGAGAGGCCACGGCTTGGCTTCTCCCGCTGCGGAGCCTCAGGGGCTCCGTCTGCGCATCCGAGCATGGCTGGGGCAGCAGCAGCCATGCTCGGGAGGGGGTGAGGGGTGGAGGAGGTGGGGGGAGATACCTGGGTTAGGCACTGGGAGGAAGAAGAAGAGGGGGAGGCACCTGGGTTAGGCACTGGGAGGAAGAGGAAGAGGGGGAGGCACCTGGGTTAGGCACTGGGAGGAAGAGGAAGAGGGGGAGGAGGAGCTGGCAGGGCGGCCTGCACTCCCTCCCCGCACACACACCCGGGCTCCTCAGTGGCTGCCCGAGGAGGGGAGCTGACAGGTCCCGCTGGTTGTCTGGGACCAGGGGGCCTAGGCGCGCTCGCAGGTGGGCCAGTGCACCATGAAGCTGCCGCAGCGTGTGGGGCAGCACCGGAAGGCGCTGGGCCTGGGCAGCCTGGCACTGTGCGGCATTGCCCTTCCTGGTGTGCTGCTTGGCTGAGGGCCCTCGCTCGCCGCCCAGCCACGGCTCCAGACCCCCGCCCGCTGGCCCTGCACGCGACACCGCCTTCATGGCTGTGCTGTGGCCTCTGCGCCGCTAGCGGCCGAGCAGCGCAGCATGGTTCGTGGCATGTGGCTGGCAGCGGCATGGTGCAGCAGCCCGGGTCACGTGTGGACACGCTTTGCAGTGGGCACAGATGGCCTGGGCGCCAAGGAGTGGCACAGCCTGGAGCACGAGGTGTGGCACGGGGATCTGCTGCTGCTGTGCGCTGCCTACCAGAATCTCATGAGTCTAGCACTGGAGGGGGACTTCTGTGGTCACTGGTGGGGCTTTCCAGCACATGCCATGCAGCACAAGCTAGTTTCCCAAGGCATTTAAAGCAGCTTTTGAAATTTCCCGCCCTGAGGAAGTAGATAACAGATTTACTAAATCAAATAGTAAAAACTTAAATCTAAATGTGTTGAATTGTTATGATATTGAAGTGTTGATCTAAGTATGCCTTATTTGAAATGTATCTTTAAAAATGTAAAAGTATTATTGATTTGGGGAATGCTATTTGATTTGCTACCTGAAAAATTTAAAGTTCTGAAAGTTTTTTTTTTAAAAAAATCAATCTTTATTGTTCATATTATTACAAAGGTTCCTCATTTCTTCCCCCCTCCACCAGGTTCCCACCCCACCCTACAACCCCTCCCCACCCCCCATTGTGCTCACCCATAGGTGCACAGTTTATGTTCAGTCTCTTCCCGGATCCACCACTCCCCCTTTCCCGAGAACTGTCAGTCCACTCCCCTCCCATATCTCCGACTCTACTACAATCAACCGCTAATATTGTTCATCAGGTTTTTCAATCTCCTTTTTTGTTGTTGTTGTTGTTTTTTTAATTAATAAACTTTTACACTTCTAAGAATAAATTTTAAAATCTAATAATTTTAAACCTTGTTTTTTCTGCCCTGGGAATTGAGAAGCAAACTTGTTTACATGTAAACTTGCCCTTAGGCTATCAAAAGGCATAGCCATTCAAATGTAAATGGACATATTGTTTAAAGATAGCTGCTGGCTGGAATTGGATTACCTGTTCTGGGTGGGAAGGGCTTGTCCTCCCCTTTCTCCATTAAAATTAAGGTGTTAGCTTTAAAACCTCTTTTTGGCAAGAGACCTTAAACTTTCAGAACTTTAAATTTTTCAGATAGTAAATCAGTTACTTAGCATTTTCTCAAATCAGTAATACCTCCACATGCCCAAGGATACACTTCACACAAAAGACATTTCCAAATACATCAACCAACCTCATCCAGACCCCACACAAGGCACTCACAGATCAACACCCCAGCGCTATACTAACTCAACACATCCAGATCTAAGCCTTCATCACTTGATTCAGCAGACCCTCAAGTTCCCCCAAAAGTTTCCAGCCATGTCTGAGAGGTAGCCTTGGGACATGGGCAGGCGAGGAGCGAGCTGTTCCGAGCTTGGCTGCTCCGGGCCTGGCCTCTGTTGCTCTGGTCCTCTCCACAACCAGCTGCTCCGGGTCTGGCCACTGCTGCTCCCGACCTAGTTGCTCTGGACTTCGCTGCTGCTGCTCCGGGCCTGGATGCTCCCGAACTGGCAGCTCCAGGCTTGGTTGCTGCTGTTCTGGGACTGGCTGCTCCTGATCCGGCTGCTACGGGCCCGGCAGCTTTGGGTCTGGCCACTCCTGACCTGGCCGCTCCCAGCTTGGCTGCTGCTGCTCCGGGCCTGGCTGCTCCTGACCGGCTGCTCTGGGCCTGGCTGCTCCAGGCTTGGTTGCTGCTGCTCCGGGCCTGGCTGCTCCTGACTGGCTGCTCTAGGCCCGGCTGCTCCGGGCCCGGCCACTCTGGGCCTGGCTGCTCCAGGCTTGGTTGCTGCTGCTCTGGGCCTGGCTGCTCCCGACCCGGCTGCTCTGGGCTTGGCTGCTCCAGGCCTGGCTGCTGCTGCTCTGAGCCTGGCTGCTCCTGACCCAACTGCTCTGGGCCAGGCTGCTCTGGGCCCAGCTACTCCGGGCCTGGGTGCTCCAGGCCTGCCCCCCCTGGGCTTGGCCGCCTCCGCCCCAGGCCTGGCTGCCACTGCCCCACGTCTGGCTGCTCCAGGCCTGGCTGCTGCTGCTCTGGTTCTGGCTGCTGCTGCTCTGGGGCCTGGCTGCTGCTGCTCCAGGCCTGGCTGCCCTGCCTTGGGCCTGGCCACTCTGGGCCTGGCTGCCACTGCTCCAACATTTGTCCTTTTTTTTTTTTTAACGCTTTTATGTTGCAATGTTGGCTGCTGAGTTGAGTTCTGTCTTAGTCTTCGATTTTTCAAGATCTTTGTATTTTTTCTTAAGTAATTTTCCTATCTTTTGCTATAACTTGATTTCTTCACGTTGAAAACTTCAGTTTCTCCCTCCTCATCCTGGAAGCTCAGCATGCTGGCCTGCAATGCCCCTTTGTTCTCCGTGGCCTCCTGCGAGGCTTCATCCTGTTGCCGGGGTCAGCACCACCCAGGAAGCAGCCCCCGGCCTCGGCTCCGTGGCCAGCGATCAGCGGTCGAGGGCCCAGTGGAACGCCCCCCCGCCCCGGGGGCCCTGTCGCTCAGCTCCTTGCCGGCGCCTGGCTGACCAGTGTCTGGCAGCGGCTCCTGCTCCTCATCACGTTCCTCCCAGTCTGGAGCTTTTTTCTCATTCCCACTAGGGGAGTCTAGTATCAGACTGTGTGTCCTCTGTGCACAATGTGCGCGACTCCAGGGGCTCTGCCCCTCGCCGCTCCCCTGGGACTCCGCCTCACAACCCCATCTCCCTCTGCTTGAGCCTTGGTCCCCAGGGTCTGGCCTAGAACTGGGGTTCAGAGCAGTCAGAACTGGGACCTAGCATGGCCAGAGCTCTTGTTTCCTTCCCACCCGGGCAATCTAGCATCAGAGTCAGCATTCCTTCCTTTGTGCACAATGTGTGTGACTCCGGGGGCTCCGCCTTTCGCCGCTCCCTCAGGATTCCGCCTCACAGCCCTGTCTCCCTCTGCTTGAGCCTGGGTCCCCAGGGATTGGCCTAGAACTGGGGTTCAGAGCAGTTGGAACTGGGGCTCAGCACAGCTGGAGGTTTTGTTTCCTTCCTGCTAGGGCAATCCAGCATCAGTCAACATTCGTCCTCTGCACGCAATGTGTGTGACTCCGGGGGCTCTGCTTTTTGCCACTCCCCTAGGATTCTGCCTCACAGCCCCGTCTCCCCCTGCCTGAGCCTGGGTCCCCAGGGTCTGGCCCAGAACTGGGGCTCAGCGCTGCCGGTTCTGGGGTTCAGCCCAGTCCGGGGCTTTTATTTCCTTCCTGCTAGGGAACGCCAGGCAGGCACCCAGCCTTCTCCTCCTCTCCGGCTCCGTCCTCTCCACATAAGCACAGAATGTCTCCATACCTTAGGCTTTTTCAGCTCCTCTGATTTTCCTTCTGGTTTTATCTTTCCTTCTTGTTGTAGAATTTTCAGTCAGTCAACTATCTGTAGCAATGGGCAATGGGTAGTTTCACTGTTGGTGTATAGAAATGCCATGGATTTCTTGGCATTAATTTTGTATCCTGCTACATTGCCAAATTCATTTATTAAGTCAATTAGTTTTTTAATGGAGTCTTTTGGGTTTTTTATGTACAATATCATGTCATCTGCAAATAAAGATAACTTTACTTCTTCTTTTCCAATTTGGATGCCTTTTATTTCCTCCTCTTGTCTAATTGCAATGGCTAGTACTTCCAGTACTATGTCAAACAGGAGTGGCGAGAGTGGGCATCCCTGTCTTGTTCCTGTTCTTAGAGGGAATGGTTTTAGTTTTTGCCCATTGAGTATAATGTTGGCTATGGGTTTATCATATATAGCTTTTATTATGTTGTGGTATGATCCTTGTACTCCCACCTTGTTAAGAGTTTTTATCAGGAAAGGGTGTTGGATTTTATCAAATGCTTTTTCTGCATCAATTGATATGACGATATGATTTTTATCTTTCAATTTGTTTATGTGATGTATCACATTTATTGATTTGCGGATATTGAACCATCCTTGCATTCCTGGAATAAATCCTACTTGGTCATGGTGTATGATCTTTGTGATGCTCTTCTGGAGTCGATTTGCCAGAATTTTGTTGAGGATTTTGGCATCTATGTTCATGAGGGATATTGGCCTGTAATTCTCTTTCATTGAGTTATCTTTATCTGGTTTTGGTATTAGGGTGATGCTGGCTTCATAGAAGGAGTTTGGAAGTGTTCCTTCCTCTTGGATTTTTTGGAATAGCCTTAGGAGGATAGGTTTTAGTTCTTCCTTGGAATGTTTGGTAAAACTCTCCTGTGTAGCCATCTGGCCCTGGGCTTTTGTTTGCTGGAAGCTTTTTGATGACTGTTTCAATTTCTTCCCAAGTTACTGGTCTATTGAGATTTTTAGATTCTTCCTGATTGAGTTTTGGAAGTTTGTATTTTTCTAGGAATATGTCCATTTCCTCAAGGTTGTTCAGTTTGTTGGAATAGAGTTGTTCGTAGTATTTTGTAACAATCCGTTGTATTTCGGTGGGGTCTGTTGTTATTTCACCTCTTTCATTTCTGATTTTGTTTATTTGGGTCCTCTCTCTTTGTTTCTTGGTTAGCCTGGCTAGAGGACCGTCTATCTTGTTTATTCTTTCAAAGAACCAGCTCTTGGTTTTGTTGATCTTATGTATTGTTTCTTTGGTCTCTATGTCGTTTATCTCCGCTCTGATTTTTGTTATTTCCTTCCTTCTGCTTACACTGGGCTTTTCTTGTTGCTCCTTTTCTAACTCTTTGAGTTGTAGAGTTAGATCATCTGTTACCATTTTTTCTAGTCTTTTGCAATAGGCTTGTAAGGATATGACCTTCCCTCTCAAAACTGCTTTAGCTGTGTCCCATAGATTTTAGATTGTTGTGTTTTCATTGTCATTTGTTTCCAGGATGTTTTTAATTTCTTCCTTGAATTCCCTCATAACACAGTCCTTGTTTAATAGCATGCTGTTTAGTCTCCATGTGTTTGATTTCTTTGGAATATTTTTATTGTAGTTAATTTCCAGTTTTATGCCATTATGGTCTGAGAAGATACTTGATATGATTTCTATCTTCTTGAATTTGAAGAGTCTTTGCCTATGTCCCAAAATGTGGTCTATCTTTGAGAATGTCCCATGTGCACGTTAGAAGAATGTATATTCTGTGGCTTTAGGGTGGAGTGTTCTGAAGATGTCAATTAATTCCAACTGGTCTAGTCAGTCATTTAGGCTTGATATTTCTTTGCTGATTTTTTGTTTAGATGATTTGTCAAAGGGTGATAGTGGGGTATTAAAATCTCCTACTATGATTGTATTGCTATTAATCTCACTCTTAATGTCCTCCAGCAGTTTTTTTTATGTATTTGGTTGCTCCTGTGTTGGGTGCATATATATTTACAGGGTTATTTCTTCTTGTTGGATTGTTCCCTTTAGTATTATGAAGTGGCCTTCATTATCTCTTATTATGTCCTTCACTCTGAGATCTAATTTGTCGGATATAAGTATTGCTACCCCCGCTTTTTTTTCATTTCCATTTGCCTGGAAGACTTTTTTCCATCCCTTCACCCTCAGTCTGTGTGCATCTTTTCTTCTGAGGTGGGTTTCTTGTAGACAACAGATGAATGGGTGTTGTTTTCTTATCCAATCTGTTACCCTATGTCTTTTGATTGGAGCATTTAATCCATTTACATTTAAGGTTATTATTGATAGGTACTCATTTGACACCATTTTTCTTCTATACCCGTGTTCCTTCTTCACTTCCTATTTTTTTATTTTTACAGTAGACCCTTTAGCATTTCTTGCATTGCTGGTTTGGTGGAGATAAATTCCTTCAGTTTTTTTTTGTCTGTGAAGCTCCTGATTTCCCCTTCAATTTTAATTGATAGCCTTGCTGGGTACAGTATTCTTGGATTAAGACCCTTCCTTTGCATGACTTTATATATTTCATCCCATTCTCTTCTGGCCTGATAAGTTTCTGTGGAGAAATCAGTTGCTAGTCTGATGGGGGTTCCTTTGTATGTAACTTTCTGTCTCTCTCTGGCTGCTTTTAAGATTCTTACTTTGTCATTGTTGTTTGCCAATTTAATTATAATGTGCCTTGGAGTCTGTCTTCTGGGATTCATTTTGCTTGGGACTCTGCAAGCATCTTGGATTTGTGTGGGTTTTTTCTTCTCTATTTCAGGAAAGTTTTCTGTCATTATTTCTTGAAATACTTTTTCCATGTCTACCTCAGTTTCCTTTCCTTCTGGTACCCCTATTATTCGAATATTATTTTGTTTTATATTGTCCCACAGCTCCCGTAGGCTCTCCTCCTGCTTTTTAATCTTTTTTTCTAGAAGCTGCTCTACTTGGGTATTTTTTTCCATCCTGTCTTCTAGCTCACTGATGTGGTCCTCTGCTTCATTGAGCCTACTCTTGATGCTTTCTATTGAGTTCTTTATGGTAGTGATGTCATTTTTCATTTCTTCTTGGTTCTTCTTCAATTCCTCTTGGTTCTTCTTCAGTTCCTCATGGCTCTTCTTCAATTCCTCATGGTTCTTCCTCATTTCTTCTTGGTTATTGTCAAATTTCTCTTCCATTCTTTTTAGCCATTCTATGATCATTACTCTGAATTCTTACTCCGGTAGGCTGCTTGCATCTGACTCGTTTACTTCCTTTACTGGTGATGCCTGCTTTTTTTTCATGTGCAGACTATGTTTTAGCCTCCCCATGGCCTTTCTTTTCAGGATGTCTGGTTATGTGGTGTTCCTTCTCCTGCGTTGATTTAACGGTACAAAATACAATACTACCAGGTACAACACAAGAGGCACTTAACAGAAGTGTATTTGCAATATTAATAACCTCTAATAAAGGTGACCACTAGAGAAAGGCAACTTAGGGGATAGGAGAGAATGAAGAAAGGTAAAAATAAAATAAAGAAAAATTTAAAAAAATAATAATTAAAATTAAAATTTAAAAAAATTAAGTAAATAAAATAAAAAAAGAGGGATAAAGAGATAGAAAAAGAAGAAAAAAGTAATGACAAAATGAAGTTGGAAAACGGGGAAAAAAAGAAAAGATAGAGAGAGAGAGAGAGAGAGAGAGAGAAAGAGAGATAAGAGGCAAACTAAAAGAGAAATGGGAAACAAACTATATATATGTGGAGAAAATTGCCATAGAACAACCACTGAAACCCAGCCAATACCAGTAACAATACTTGGAGATTAATACAAACTTCAATATCCACTATTATTAAGTAAGGCTATGATATACAGAAGTAAAAGAAACAAACCAAAACAGAGGATTTTTAAAAAAAAATACAAAGCAACAATCACAACACAGAAATAATCATCACGATTTCACTAACAAGCATAAAAATTCACAATAATCAACCTTCACACAAACAATGCGAAAAGGATAGAGGGGAGAACAGGTGTGTTTTTTGTTTGTTTGTTTGTTTTTAACTAGTTAAAACAGTGCAGAGATTTTAATTTATACACTTGGATCAGGGGTTGGAACTTAAATCTATAAGTATAGCGAGAGCTTTAGCAGGGGGTATACAGAAAGAATAGAGGAAAAATTCAAGCTGGAAAAGGATAGCAAAGGAGATTAAAAGGGTAAAGTTAGTAAGAGAGTGATGGTGTAAAGGTCGAGTTGAGATAAGGTTGAATGATGCTATAGTAGAGATTAAAATAAAATGAAGGTTACTCCCAATGTAAAATAAAGAAAAAGTAGAATGGTACTGGAGAGGGGGAAAAAAGAAAAACAAAAAACAAACAAACCAAGAAACAAAAAAAACACACACACACACAGAAAAAAAAAAAAACAAAAAACACAAAAATTGCAAAATAGCAGTAGTAATAGTGATGATAGAGATTGAAAAAATGTAATAATTGAAAAGGTAAAATCAAGTAAGGACAAAAGAAAAAAAAATCGTTTCTTAAGTAAAAGATACCAAAAATGAAAATTAAATAAAAAATGTAAAAAATGAAAATAAAATAAAGAATAGTAAAATTAGCATAAAAATGTCCAGTAGTGGTCATTCACTTTCTCTGTTAATGCATTTGGCAGTCCTGAATCTCGGACCAGACAGACATGCAGATCCCAGCATTCCACTGCACCTCAGCTTTGTAAGGTAATCCTTAATTTTAAGTAGGCTGTATCTTAGTTATTTGTGTTCATTTATTTTTGATTAGTTAAAAGAAAAAAAAAAGAAGAAGAAGAAAAGAGAAAAAGAAAAAAAAAAAAGGCAGTTTGTAATTCAGCTCTTAGGTGTCAGTGTTTCTGGTTTGACCTCCCAGTCTTTTTGGTTGCTCTGGGCTTCTTTCTCTATGGCTCTAGCTCGCAGGGTGCCAGCTGGCTCCCAGACTACCTCTTCTGGCTCCAATCCCTTGTTTCCCGGAAGGCAAATTCCCCCTGCAATTTCCCCGGATATGCCCAACTAGGCTGACCTTCCCTAGTGTTCCGAAGCTAGGGGGTGAAGGGGATCAGGCCCCAAGGTGACGAGATGTTCTGCCCTTGGCGGGACAGCCGCGATTCTTAAGACTGTTTCCCGTCCCTTGGCATTTTAAAAAAGTCCCGCTTCTGGGGAAGCTTACGTCCAACAGAGCACTGGGTGTCGCTGCAGCCTGCTTTGGGCACAGCTTGGCGCCAGAAGCCGCTCCCGGCTACAGTGGAGGCGGGGCTTCGCCGGAGCTCCCAGGCTACCATAGCTGCCCGCCATGGGACCGGAAACCCTCAGGCTATCCCCGCAAAGTCTGACCTTTCCGTGGGTGACTGAAGAACTCCCTTGAATCCACGTGTTTGCGCCGACTCGGGCGTCCCAGCTGCTCGATGGACCTCTCCGCTGTGTGTTTCCCAGGCCTCAGAGAAGCCCGTCCTTTCCCGGTAAGATGGCGCAGCCCGGAGCTCGCCGCTGCCGCCGCCGCCGCAGCCACCGCGGCAGCACTGGCCACTTGGTCAGAAAATCCCGTCCAGCAGACCTCTCCTTACCTTCCTTGAAAATTCCGCTGCCCCTTTGCTGCCAATCAAGATTCCCCCAGCAACTCAGAGGCTACTTTTATCTGATCTGGGACCAGAGTCAGAACAAGTCCGACTGTTCGGTTGCCATCTTCAAGCTCCGCCCCTCAGACCCTGTGTGTTTTAAAAGCCACTTTTCTAACAAAGTGATCACATGTCCTGACCCGGAACAATCCGGGCTGAGTGTCTACAGGGCAGGTTGCCAGCACAATGGCACGTTCTGGTTGGTTAAGACTAGTTAGAAGTTGGTTAAGATTAGTTCGTTCCCCACTGTGTTGGCTTGATGGGCTAGGGAACAAATGCTGGACCCACCACATGTCCCCCTGAGCTACGGGGACCCATGTGAATGTCCCAGTGGCCCTGTGCCTTGGCGGGCCATCCAGGCAGGTGTTCACAGGTCCTCAGAATTTCCCCAATAGGACTCAGCTCCTCATGCCCACACTAATGACTCGATTATCAGTTTACCCTCCATTGGCCATCATCCCCCCCCCCCCCCCCCCGCCACCTTTCATTCCCAGGTCCCTCCTGGCATTTCCTGGGACCTAATAAATAAGCACATCTGTGTTAGACTCAAACCAAGTCAGCCATTGTGGCAGAGGCTACTCATGACTCATCCAGCAGTCATCACACCCCTTCCTCATGGTCATGACCCACAACAAGGACAACCATAGGGACACATTTTCCAGGCTTCTCTGCAGTGAAGGGTGGCCAGTGGTGTGTGACCAGATGTCATCAGGAGAGATTTCTGGGGAAAAATTGGTAAATGGGCTAACCCCGCTGGGAGGCTTCTCTTTGCTCTCCCCCTCCTCTTGAGGTGTGGCTGCTGGAGTGGCAACAGTCAGTGCTGGTGTGAGGTCATGATGAGGGTGGAAACCACAGGCTAAGGTAGCCCTGGATGAGCAGAGGACTTGAGCGTATTTTCTATGGGAGAAAAGTGCTCCTCTACTGGACAGAGCCACTACTTTATGACTTTCTGTTCTACAGCTGAGCTTCGTGTAGTAGTTTTCCCCATGTCACACAGGCTAGGCGTTCACCATAGAACATGCAGGCGAATGTGAAGAAGAGTGCAAGTCCCCATGGGGGGCTGTGCATCTCATCTGCCCCTCAGAGGAAGCACTGGTGTCCAGATGCTGCATGTGTTGCTGGCATCAGGCTTCAGCTGTCAGGTCCTTCCATGTGCCATGTGTGCAGAAAGCCACTGTGAGAGACCACATCCTTCATGGCTTAGGGTTCAGGATCTGGAGAAAGGCTGCATGCAAATGATGAGACAAGACAAGAAATAATAATTTGGAAATTAGGGACCAGGCAGAGAGTCCAATGCAAGAGGAAGGACTTCACTGCCCAGGCCTTGCCAACCTTTTATTCAATTTTGGATACACATATAGCCCTTAGGCAGGCAATTCTGGTAACAGACATACTATCTCAAAGGTCAGTAAATATTAGTAAAGATTTACTCTGAGGCTATTTGGTCAGGAAATTGCTTGAGCCACCATTGTCTTGACTAAACCAGTGGGTGGCAAATTGTGGCTCTTGAGCCACACGCAGCTCTTTGGTCCATTGAATTTTTGGCAAAGGCCAGCTTAGAATATCCTAAGTTAATAACAATGCACCTACCTATATAGTTTAAGTTGAAAAAATTTGGCTCTCAAAAGAAATTTCGATCGTTGTACTGTTGATATTTGGCTCTGTTGACTAATGAGTTTGCTGACCACTGGACTAAACAATCAGTACATAGCTTTGGCCCTTGCCAGAGCTCAAGGTTCATGAGCCTTCAGTGTTCCTTGTTTACACTTTTTTGGTTGTGAAAACAATGGGTAGCTCCCAACAAGCCACCTCACCTGATGACACACCCTTTCCATGGTGGCCCCTCCAGTGATGGGTGGAGCGGGGAGCATAAAAGTCTGGGGACCCCCGCCCATCTGGGGGACACTGAGGCCTGTTCCAGAACCAGGCTCCCTGCACCGCAGCTCCCACTCTGCTGCAGCTCCTCCTCCCTGCCATGCATGGCATCCTCAGTAAACACGTGCCCCACTATCTCAGCTCAGGCTGCTTCCTGGAACCACCTCACCAACCTCCTTCTCGGAGACACCCTTGTGGATGTTTGGGCACACACCAAGGGCTTTCAACCCCCATCCCCTTTCCACATGTGATACTTTCTGGTTTTGCTTTTATAGAACCAAGTCACACTGCACAAACTCTTTCTGTTTGATACGGTGCTGTGCAGGGTTAAAAGTGCAGACACTAAAGATGAGTTTGAATCCAAAACTTGCCTCTGCTTAGGTGTGGAAGCTTGGATACATGCAGCCTCTCTGAGCCTCAGTTGTTCCCTTCCAGAAGTTGCCAGTACACGTGCAGTGCTTACAGCAGGACAGAGTCCATCTACATATATAAAAGGCTGATATGCTAAGTATCCAACCATCCAGGTAATGACGTCACATAACAATGCCTGGCTTCCCCTCCCCAGCAACTAGCCTCCTTGGAGTTTCTTCAGCCCAGGAACACAACTTGCTTTATAGCCAGGTACAAACATTTTACACTTTAACCAACTGTCTGTGAAGCATTTTCCTGTGCCTCATCTCATTTGATCCTCACAGAAGTCCTGGAGTAAGTAGATAGGAAACTCAGCAGAATCTTATTTTCTTTTCATTACCCAGAAAACAGAGATTTAGAAAGCTTAGAAACTTTGCCAGACTAAAAAGAAGTAAGAAATGGTGGTCCTTGAAAATGACTTTGGGTTTTCTCACTGCACAGAATGTAGTCAGACACTGCTGCAGTTAAATATTTTACCCCTTGTTCTCTTTGTGTGATCTACAATAATAATCTGCTTCCAGTTGATATTAACTGCTGTGTTGCTGACAATTACCTGAAAGAGAAGTTGGGGTGCTTCACTGGGCTGGAAAAAGTTTAACTACATCAGAAAGCAGGTTTAATTAAGCAAGTTTATTCTATCTATATTATAAAAGGCTAAGTTGACTTGTGCATGCATGGTACATATAAAACTCTCGCTGGTAGCTGAAACCGGTTTGGCTCAGTGGTAGAGCGTCGGTCTGCGGACTGAAAGGTCCCTGGTTCGATTCCGGTCAAGGGCATGTACCTTGGTTGTGGGCACACCCCCAGTAGGGGGTGTGCAAGGGGCAGCTGGTCGATGTTTCTCTCTCATCAATGTTTCTAGCTTTCTATCTCTCTCCCTTCCTCTCTGTAAAATATCAATAAAATATATTTAAAAATAAATAAATAAATAAATAAATAAATAAATAAATAAAACTCTCACTGGTGCCAACTGCATGCTTGTGTTTCAATTAGTCATTGTCAATCATGAATTTGGTTGACACTTCTATTATAGAGAAAGGGTGAATTGCAATATTAAAATATTTCTTTTAATTAATTTCATTTCAATGTGCATGAATCTGTGCACTGGGCCACTAGTCCTCAATAAATATCATCTGTCAGTAGGGTTTCACAACTGGATTTCAAACATGGCACCTGTGTTCTTATCTCTCGTTATATTTAATCACTCCATGGTATTGTGTTGTAAGAGTGGGCCATAATTGGTTTAACCCATCTTCTCTCATGAAAGGTTGTTCTTGGGAGAGGGGACAGAGTGTGCAAAGGCCAGAGGGGAGAGAGGGCAGAACCTGACTCTGTGTGGGGGAAATGGGCAGGGAGGGCAGAGTCAGCCCTGGAGCCTGCAGCCTCGGTTCGGACCTGACCCTGTGTGGATGCCACAGGCAATGGCGGCTCTCTGGGGTGACCTTGCAAACAGGGACTCCAGGCCCAGGGTAGATATTCATGAGGAGGAGGAGTGAGTCTTCTTGGGGATTCAAGGTCAGGCTGGCCCTGGGCTGGGAGTCTTTGATGCTGGAGACAGGCAGGACAGGAGTTCAAGGTGCTGCCTGACTGTTTTCCCCAGAAGCCACTGCTTCTGGCCTCCCCCAGAACAACCTTTCATCCTCAGTGATCGCTGCTTTCGCCTGAACACACTCCTCAAACAGCACTCCCGGAGGTCGGAGGCAGACAAACACCAATGGCAGCTAGCTGCTGTGGACTCACTCTGGGAGGGCGGGTGCTGGGCAGGAAACAGCAGGGCTGGGTGGGCGAGGGCGCAGGCCCGTGGTACCTCTGCGCTTTGGAAACCCTTGAGCAAACAGTGTTCTCAAACTCCCTCTTGGATGAAGGAAAAGGCCTCTGGCTGGAGCTGTTTTGCAGTTCACATCTGATGAAACTTATTCCCTGGGGAAGGCTGGGCACAGAAGGGAATGGCACCATACTCAGCTATGTAGTGGGCCCCTAACAGCTATCTCCTCTGAGCTGATGGGTGGGCAGCACCCAGGGCTGGGCCGGGCCAGCTGGGGGCTCTGGGCAGTAGCCTGGAGGTGGGAGGTGGGTGCTAGGGGTGGGTGGACCCGCAGTGAATTGCTTCTGGGGCTGGAAGGAGGCAAACACTGGCTCTCTTGTTTTTCACAGGAAATGAAGTGGGGTCCCCACGTGTTTGCAAAGGGGTGTGTACATGCTGGAGGTCCTCTTCCCTGGCAATGATTAACCTGACCAATTTTTAAAAAATATATATGTGCTTATTGATTTCAGAGAGGAAGGGAGAGGGGGAGAGAGAGAAACATCAACGATGAGAGAATCACTGATCTGCTGCCTCTTGCATGCCCCCCACTGGGGATGGAACCCACAACCCAGGCATGTGCCCTTGGCCGGAATTGAACCCGGGACCCTTCTTTTCGGTCCACAGGCCAACGCTCTATCCAATTTGGCAGGGCTAACCTGACCAACTTTTAAAGAAATGTGTGATTTTATATTTGAGTAGTCAACATTTCCTCATGATTCAAACTTCAACAGCATGAAAGGTCTTCCCGGCCAGCCTCCCCTGCTTCGCCTCCTAGCATCAGGGTCTCAGCGAGGTGGCCAGAAGGCGCTGGTCTTTCTCCTCATCGGACATCAGGATGTGAGGCTCTTTCTCAGCCCCTGCAGCTAGTCAGCCTTCTGATTTGCCCTCATCTGAAGGGTCGTCAGCCCTTCTTCCTCCTTTCCCCCTTTTGCTTCTCTTTTCCTCCTCCCTTGCTTGTCTGTCAGGGTCCCAGGGCCCAGTGTTGCTATGCCACTGCTACAGGCACTCTGCACGCATGCACGCATGCAAGCATGTCATCCAGCAGATGGCCATCCTTCATCCAGACAAAGACCCCTTCGCTTCACTGCTAATCAACTCTCCTTTGTCCTTTTTGCCCAGGCACAGCATCACCATTGTTTAATTTAGTCCCTTATGTTCTTTAAAAAAATTCAAGAAAACACTGAGTCTGCGCCAGTTGGGCCTCGTACTGTGTCCTGGGCTGGACCCTGACTGAAGGGTCTTCTGTCCCGAAACTTCTGAGTTTCCCTTTGCTCTGCTCCACACCAACCACTTCCCAGAACGCTTCCCGCCCACCCTCTCCTTTGCACCTTCCTGTCTCTGTTTTCCGGTTCCTGTCTTCCTCTCTCCCACTTTCCTCCTCATAGTGCATGCTCTGGGCCAGCCACAAGATCCATCACCCGCCCGGTGATGCAGTGGGCAGGCCTGTGGGCCGGGGCCCTACTCTCTGCATCCCCACACCTTCGCTCCTCACTGGGAGCAATCCCGTTTGTCCTAGAGGTTAGGGCATGGCAAGGGGCGAGGGGATGGCAGGCAGGGTGTGCAGAATGCCCATCCTTTGTGGTTGCCCACCCAGATTGCTTCCCAGCAAGGGCTTGAGTGCTCTCCCCACTGTGCTCTCTTGCCCCTCCCCCTTCTCCTCACTCCTCCTTTTTCATCCTCACCCTCCAAAGCCCTTAGTGTCTGGAGGAATCCCTCTGTCTTGCTTGGTTAGGGTCTCCCTTTCCAAGGACAAACGCAGAACTTAGCTGAAAGCCACCAGGGGAGGACAGGATGGAGGGAGCAGAGCAGGTGATCCCAGAGGAAGTGGGTGTCACTGTCCGCAGAGAACGAAAATCAATATGCAAACTAGGAGTGGGCAAGCCTGAGCGGGAGGCTGGGAGCTGTCAGTGATAACCCCCCAAACCCTGCACCATGGCCTCTGTAGGCGGTGCCAGGCAGCAGTGTGAGTCTGGAGTGGGCTGGGCTCCAAGTGTTCCCAGGCCCTCAGCCAGGCTGCACCCTGCACCCTCGGAGTGGGACCCCCCGTGTGGCTGTGAGCTCCCAGGCACCCGGTGGTGCTCCACAGGAAGTGAGCCTCCTGGCCTCACTCCCTGGCTCAGTCCAGTGTTCCCTGAACAAGTCTTCCTCCCGAGGCAGCAGGTCTCTGTGGGAGTCACGTGGCTGCACATCCCTGAGCCCGACCGAGGGACTGCTGAGGACACCTGGAGCGCGGATGCTGGTAACCTGAGTCAGTCCGAGGAAGACGAGCGTCACATGGCCTCACTCACATGGAATCCCATGAGCAAAGCAAAACAGACAGACTGACAGCACAGAGAACATACTGACAGCTGTCAGAGGAGAGGGGCTGAGGTGAAGGGATTAAGCAAAAGGACACAGAACTCACAGACAGACAGCAGTGGGGAGAGGACAGAGGGAAGGGGGGTGGGGGCTAAAGGAGAGTAAAGGGGATGAATGGTGATGGATGGAGACTTGGCCTGGGGTGGGGAACAAACGCACTACACAGATGAAGTGACGGAATTGTACACGGGAAGTCCATGCGATTGTATTAATCCAAGTCACCCCAATAAAGTAAATAAAGACTAAAAATCCACCTTGGATGTGCGGGCACGTGTAAACTGTGGGTTCATTGGCTTTCCCCAGCAGTTCCCGGGCTGGGCGGCACTTGGAGCAGCAGGAAGGAGCGTGCTTGAGAGGCAGGGGGTGGAAGGCGAGGGGGAGAGGGGGTTCCTCAGCAGGTCCCCTTCCCGAGGGTGGAGGGAGGTCTGGAGGGCAGCCGCTCACTGGTGCTGCTCGGAATCCAAAGGGCCCGGCTGCAGGGTTCATCCTGGGAGAGGCTGGTGGCAACAGGTTAGGCATGAAGTCTTGGCTTAATGCAGGCTTGGCACAGTGACTCCGTTTTGGGTCCACTCTTCTCTCTCTCTCTCTCTCTCTCTCTCTCTCTCTCTCTCTCTCTCTAATCTTTCTCTTTAAATAATTCTTATGAAACATGAGTGGCCTACTGAAAAGGTTGCAGGACGATGAAGGAGAGTTGATCTCATGGACCACGCGTTAGTTACCTTCCCTCCCGTGCTTGGCAATGCCCCTGCCCGTGGTCACCTCATTCCCCTGCTCTTCCCGGCACAAAGCCTTGGCCCCACATGGTTCCCAGTGCCCTGGCAGTGTGGGGCCTGGAACCAGCTCTCAGCAATATTCATGCCCCAGAGCTCGAGGGCCATGCATCGCGAGTGCAGGCCCAGCTTCTGGGCTCGGGGCTCTCAGTCCCCAGGAAAAAGGTCCGATATATCTTCATCCAGGCCACACAGAGGCCGTGCCCAGGGGTCTGCACTGGGAAAGCCGAGTCCTTTGGAGCCAGCCATCCGCCTGGGCCCAGGAGACCTAGATCTGCACGGTTGCGTGTTCTCAGGTGAGAGTGGATGTGCCAACTGCCAGGGGATGGGGTCATTGAGCGAGAGAGAAAGAGCTCTGTGCTCCCTGGGGTTATGACCAGGAACTTTTCAAAATGGCCAATCAGCTCCCCAAGCTCTCGGGCTGTCGATGGGCCCGTCCTGCCATGGGCCCTCTCCGGGTGAGACTGAGGCCTCTGCGGTCCACCTCCCCTGCCGACCTGCTCACCTCCTTCCCCTACTCCCCCGCAGTCCACACTGTGGAAGGGGGCGGAGGGGCGGGAACCATGCTGGCCCGGAGTGTGTGGGGCTGCAGCCAGTCCTGCTGGTGACGCCAACAGGCTTCTACCCCAGCTGCCCACACTTAGCAATGTCCGTGCCCTGGCCTCAGCCTATCGAACCCGCTGACTGTAGCCAAGCTCTGCACGCACTCAGGGCACCCACTGCGTGCCGGCACTCCCAGGGAGGGGAGGGGGACACAGAGGTGCCCTCCCTGCCCCCAGTTTACCCTCTGGTGCCGGAGACAGCACACTTCCAGCAGTAGGAATGGCAGATGTTTCAGGCTTTGTGGGCCACGGAGGCTTTATCACATTTTTTCTCTGAAAACCTTTACAAATATAAAAGCCATTGTGTTAGGTCTTATCACATGATTGAATCGATGCCCTTGCCCTGGGAACTGACCATCAGGCACTTCACAAGGGCATTCCCTTTCACTGGGCCACATCCCACCTGCTGAGACCATTATCCCTCCCGGACCTTCCCAGGACTCTCTGCCCAGAAAAGCCTCATAGAGCCTCTTAGAGCCTCAGACTCCCCGACACAGGGGGCTGGCGCCATCGGGGCTCTGCCATGGGTTCCAGGTGACCCAATTCCCAAAGAGATCTTCACCCCTTTGGCCTCGCGTGTCCCCTCAGTGACCCTGACACACTGCTAGCTCACGGGCTGTACAGAGGCAAGCCAGAAACGATGTGCTGACCCTTGCCATAGAGGACTCAGTGAAATAACAGGAATAAACTAGTTCAGCAGATTCAAGACTACAGACGTGTGAGCATGCGCCTGGCGCAGCCGGCTCTACGAACAGCAGTGCTTTCCTTGCCAACCTCGGCGCACTGCCACCCAGCAAGACACCGGGTCTGCCACCGGCCTGGACGTGGCTGATCAGCTCCTGCAGAGAGCAAGGGCCTCCAGCTCCACCTGCCACAGGGCAGGGGACAGAGTCACCCCTCCCGCCACCGGCCAAGGCCACGGGATCCTGCCTGGCCTGGGACGCTCTCTGCCAGCGCCTCTCCCCCAGGGAAGCTGCCAGACGGGATATCACACTTCCCGCAAGGGCACCTGGCTCTCCACAGGCCACGCTGCCCTGGGCGCTTTTCGGAGACCGAGCACCTGGTCTCTGGGATCAGCACATCCTCTTCCTGATGCACTGTTGTCCTCATCACCTGCATGTGCAGGCCCAGGTGCTGCGGTGACATGCCGTCTCTTCTCTGCTCCACCCCCATATTCTTTTAAAAACGCACCTTGGATCTCCAGCTTTCCAGACCCGGCAGGCTTCACCTCAACCCCAGGACGACGTGTGAAGAACAGCACATCTGCGGTCTGCTGTGCCGCCTCCAGCCTTGGCTGGCTCCTTGGTGCCCAATTTTGCTGAAATATGTACTTTGGTGCCCAGAAATCCTGCGCTGTGCTGGCCCCGAGCTCTGTGCGTGCTGCTCTGTGCTTGGAATCCCTCTCCCTCCTCACCAACAGGAACAAGCTTGTTCTTTTCAATGCCACTTTGCTGTCACTTTCTATGAGCCTTCCCTAGTGTCCCTGATGGAGTCCTTTCTCTGATCTAAGCTCCACTTACACTCATTCCAGTCCTGTCACCAAGTATAGGCTGACTGAGTTTGACTTCCAACTTACTCTGCTGTTAGCTGTGTGACCTCAGGTAAGTTACTTAGCCTCTCTGAGCTTGAATCTCATGGGTAAAGTGGGACTGACAGTTTACCCGCCTCACAGACTGCTTCTGTTTTGAAGAGTGGGTGAGACAAAGCATGCAGGTGTCACCACACTGGAGGTGCCCACAGTAGCTGTTCATTAAGTTTGTCCACATGAGCTCTAGAGGAGATGGGGTCAGAGAGGTCAGGGACATGGTGTACTCACCCTGGACCCCAGCACCTAATAGTGCCTGCTTGATTCAGGTGTTACATTCGTTTTTGTTTGAATGCTGGTGAATGAATGTCATGAAGAAAATCATTCCATTTGATGTATCAAAACGTAGATAGGGGCGTTCATTGCAGCCTTTGTTTGGGGA
This sequence comes from Nyctalus aviator, assembly GCA_036971965.1. NCBI lineage: Eukaryota > Metazoa > Chordata > Mammalia > Chiroptera > Vespertilionidae > Nyctalus > Nyctalus aviator. Next base: position 491,055 of record CM072926.1, read on the forward strand.
GTAAAACACCAAAAGCTGCTGAAAGCCTAGCCATGCATACTGGTCCTTTATCAGAGAAGACTTTGCAATGATTGAAGACAATGAGGTCACCCCATATGTGATGACAGAGAAAAAACATCCAGGAAACATTCTGGGGGGAAAAGCAAGTTTATGTCAGGAGGTACCAAGGCGTGTGTGTGTGTGTGTGTGTGTGCATTTAAAGAAAAATGATTTGATGCCATATGATAAACTGTGAATAGTGATTATTTATGGGAAGAAAGGAAAAGGGGCTTTTTTGTTTATTATACTAGCATTGACATATTTATTTCATTAAGATATAATTGACATGTAACATGGCATACGTCAGCTATTGGTGTGTTTGTCCACTGCAGCTGCTCACCCTGCACATGTCAGGTGACCATGGCTTCTTGTCTGTGGTGGGCTTGTTCACACTGGCCCCCAGCCATGCGGAAGTCTGGGGCACAGCGTTGCTGACTCTGTTACTCTGCTGGGCACTCACATTGATTGCCAGGACTTACTAATCTTCTAAGTCCAAATTTGTGGTCTTGAACTTCTCTCCCGTGTGCCAATAAAGCTTTATTTACAAAGCAGGTAGCCAGCTGGACTTGGCTGTGGTTGCTGGCCCCGACCTTCACTGGCTCAACCATGAGGGTGTGTCCCATCTCTGTCTTCTGAAACCAACGAAGCTCCCTCTGACTCAGTTCTTCACGCGTAAGACATGTAAGGGGTGCAGCCCCATTTCTGACAGGTGATGGGGAGGCAATGGAGAATGACCTCGGGTTGGCCCACGAGCTGGACCCAGGCAATAGGGGCCTCTCGGCCCCCTGGCCTTGAGCTGTGTGCTCTCCTCCCTGCACCCGTGGGAGCTGCTCCCAGGATGAGGCCCAGAGAGGTCAGGGGTTGATCTGGAAGCACCGATGCTGAACAAACTCTACCGCCCTGGTGGCGGGGCCGACACCCTGGGTGTGTGGCTGCCCATGACCAGCCTCCCGGGAGCTTCCTTTGCCTGTGAGGCCTGCCTCCTCCAATGGGATGGCCTCTTCTCTGGTCTCCTTGCCCTGTGAGGACCGGACAGTTTGCAGCCAGCCAGCAGTGGGAAGGAGGTCCTGGCCGGCCTCTGAGGGTGCTGGCGCCCTTGGTGCTCCCCGGCTCACACAGGCACCTCTCTCCTTCTCACAGGCACCTCCCTCTGTCCACTCTCTTCTCAGGGGACCCATGGCTGGATTTAACACCCAGCCCAATCTTGGATAACTTCACCTTAAAGCGCATCTTCAAAGACCCTGTTTCCAAACGCGGTCGCATAGGACCCGGGCTTAGGACTTGGACATAACTGTACGGGGAGAAGCTTCAGCCATTACAGGAGGAGGGCAGCCCAGATACCATAACCATCTGATCTCCATAAGAAGCAAAGCCCAGGGGACCAAGAGCAACTGATTCCCGCCCAGGGGAAGCCTCTCTCCCGGGAAAGGTCACTCAGGTTCTCAGCCTCAGAAACGGGTGGATGTGATGCAGTTTGTAAAGTCCTCTCTTTCCAAGTGACCTTCAACACCCAGTGGATTCTGTCTGCCTCTCCAGACAGTCCCCGCTGCCACTGGGCATGCCCGCTCACCTCCTGGCCTGGCCACGGCGCCTCCTGCCCGGCCTCCGCCCACCTCACCCGCATCCACCTTCGCTCATTGGTGTTCACACTGCATCCCCAGCCAGAGGCCTTGGTGAAATGTGACTGGGACCATTTACACTATAACCCAACCCTCTGCGAATGAACAGGTCTCTTCCTCTGAGAATGAACTCCAGGCCTGGAGACCCTTCACGGCCGGCTCCTGCCCCCTTTGGCTCACCATGCCTCTCGCCAGCCTGGCCGCTGCACCCAGCCACACACCGCTTCTTTTAAACCTTTTTATTGATTCTGAGAAGGAGAGAGAGAGACACCAATTTGTTGTCCCACTTATTTGTGCATCATTAGTTGACTCTTGTATGTGCCCTGATGGGCCTTGGTGCACTGTGACGACACTAACACCACTCCCCCCCTCCAGGCCCCAGGCCAGGCAGGTTCCCACCTCGGCCTGTGCACACAGCAGCCTCTGTGGCCAGGAGTGCTCACCTGCCTCGCTGCTGGCTGGCTAAGTGCTGCCATTGCTCAGGCCGGACAACTTCTCCATCCTGTGTCTACACCAGGCTCTCCTCTCCCTTAGCGCCTGTGCACGTCCTCAGAGCCCACCAGTCGTATTCCTCAGTTCTTTGTGTTCTTGTGCCTGTGTCCCAGCAGGCTAGAGTGACACAGGGAAGGTCCGCGTTGTCTGATCTGCTGTGACTCCTCAGTGCCCAGACCCAGTGCCATCCCGTGGTTCCTCACGTGAACGTGGAATGTGGGCTGAGTGAGTACAGCGAGCTGGGAAGCTGTGTGCATGAGTGATGCCACCCCTCAAACCCACAAAAGGGGCAGGCGCCTGCACAAGCCGGGCGTCAGCCCGAGGACCCCCTCCCCAGGGCTCCGGGGCCTTGTCTTGAATACGTCCTCTACCTCTGTTGACTGCTCGGAGCGATGGAGGCGGCTTGAAGCCCTGTTCTCGCTCAGAGCCTCTGCAGGGAGCATTGCCTGGGCCTCTCCACAGGCGGCCAGAGGTCCTTGTGAAATGCAGGCCCACAGCACCCGTTCCAGCTCACACCCTCCAGCTGTGCTTACAGCTCCGCGCTCTCTGGTGCTATTTCCCTATGACTTGCCCTCATCTTTCCCTTTCTTAAATCTTACTTCAGTGATCCCTACTGGCCTAAGAGTCCCTCTGACACCTTCCCTCCTCTTCCCCCCCCCCCCCCAACAGCCCTCCTAGCTCATCAACAGGAAAGGCCTACTCACCCTGCAGGCCCACCTGGGGCCTCCTCTCTGCCCAGATAGTGTTATTGCTCCTTCTTTTTGCAGCCTGGCCGTGTGCCCACATCATTGCTGTTCTGCCGTCCCGTGTAGAGGTTTGTTTTATTTCAGGACAATGTACCCATTAAAGAGACTCCGCAGCTCAGCTCTGAGGGGTTTCCGAGGTCATAGGCTTCAGCACTGCCAGCAGTGGGACAGCTCCCTGCAGCCCAGGCTTGGGGGGGGGGGGGAAAGAGGGGCCCAGCAGGCTGTGGGGTTTGAATTAGGCTGTGCCACCTTCAGCTGTGGGATCCTGGGCACCTTCCTGCATTCCTTTGCCCTTCAGGTCTCTTTCAACACTTAGGCACGCATTGTTGGAGGGCTAGAGGTGCGCACATGTGCACCGCGGGGAAGGCCTGGGCAGGGATGCACAGATACCACTGCTGTCTTGGTTGCAAACATTTGCTGAGCATGTTGTGTCTTCCAGACGCTGGGTTTGGAGCCTGAGGCTCATGGTGCAGCAGCCATTTCAACCTACCCAAGCGTCTCCTAGTTCCCAGCCTCCTGCCAGGCCATGGAGGTGCCCAGTGAAGACTTGCAGAGTGGTTGTGGCTGGTGCCATCTCCATGCCCCCTGGAATCCCCATGTAGGGGTGCAGCGAAGAAGGAAACTTTATTCAGCACAAAGCAGCTCAATTGTGATAAAGCAGGACTGAGAAAAACAGCAGGACTGGACAATGAGGCAGCCTCGGGCCAGGCCCCTCTCAGGCTGGACAACCCCTCCCCGCCCCTCCCTGCCCTTCCCCTCCCTGCCCCTCCCCGCCCCTCCCTGCCCTTCCCCTCCCTGCCCCTCCCCGCCCCTCCCTGCCCTTCCCCTCCCTGCCCCTCCCCGCCCCTCCCTGCCCTTCCCCTCCCTGCCCCTCCCCGCCCCTCCCTGCCCTTCCCCTCCCTGCCCCTCCCCGCCCCTCCCTGCCCTTCCCCTCCCTGCCCCTCCCCGCCCCTCCCTGCCCTTCCCCTCCCTGCCCCTCCCCGCCCCTCCCTGCCCTTCCCCTCCCTGCCCCTCCCCGCCCCTCCCTGCCCTTCCCCTCCCTGTCCCTCCCTGCCCAGCCCCTCCCTACCCTTCCCCTCCCTTCTATACCCTTCCCCTCCCTTCCCCTCCCTGCCCTGTCCCTTCCTTCCCCTCCCTTCCCTCCTTGCCCTGCCCCTCCCTGCCCTGCCCCTCCCTGCCTTAGCAGGCATCTCCTTTTGGGCCCACAGTCCCAACCACCTCCCAGGGAGCATTTTGCTGCTCTTCCTCCCTCTGCTGTGGCTTTAGGAAGGGGCCCTGGGACCTGGGCACTGATCCTGGTTCTTCTGCACTGAGCAGGGTGGCACTGTGGTTGCACATGCTTGTCCAGCGTGTGAACACGTGTGTTAATTACAGTTTCCAGCTGCTGGCTGAGCGCTCTGGACACACCGCTCTGTCCAACAAACGCTGCCCTGGAGCCTCAGGCAGAGGCCCTGCCAGCTGTGTGTCCGCCTGGCTGGCCTGCTGCTGCCTTCCGGGTGCCCTGCTCACACTGTGCTGTACATTCCGAGCTCCTCCCTCCCAGCAAGGGAAGGTCTGGGCTCTTCCGGCTCCAGTCCCACCGCCAGCCATTCCAGGGAGGGGTGGCTGGGTGGAGGGAGGGGCACTGGGGAGGACCTGCCCGGTCTGGCTGTGGCTCAGGTCCCAGAGCCCCAGCATTTGCACATGGCCTGTGTTCCTGCTGCTGCATGATGGCCTTGCCCGCACGTAGCACTGGAGCAGGTGCCTTGCACAGGCCTTCTCAGGAGGCAAATGCAATTAGGCTGCTGCCATGCCTGCCTCGGGAGAGGAACCGAAGGCCAGGCACGGGGCTGCAAGGGCCTGTGCGTGCGTGCGCTTGTGCATGTGTGTGTGTGTGTGTGTGTGTGTGTGTGTGCATGCATGTCTTGGGTGAGCTCCTCCAGGACTTGTTGGCCTTGTAGGGAGGGGGAACGGGTGCTTTTCATTCTCACCGGTGCCTTAGATCACCTTTCAGTGAGACAGCTATGGGGCTTCACCTGGGTCAGGTCGTGTGTTAGTTCCTTCTGTGCTGTTTCAAACGCCTCGCATGTGCTGAGGTGATGCTGTCCTGTCGCAGGAGGAGAGTCAGACTTGGAGGCACCTCGCCCTCCAGCGGCTGCTGGTCCCGAAGGAGGCAGCCCCCGGCGCCAGGCGCAGCCTCAGCAGCAGGTCGCAGGCAGCAAACCTCGGACTTGTCATCTGGGAGAGCCTTCCGTGCCCACATTGCCTCCCGTCCCCGTTGCCATGCCTCGTGGTGGACAAAGTGGCTGCGCAGTGACTTAATCACCATTCATCTGATCCCTGCAGGCGGCTGGCTGACCCCCACATGCTGGAGGGGCCAGATTCTCCATCAGGCTGGCAGGGAAAGCCAGCACTTGGTGGGTCTTCAATGCCAATAAGTGATTTATGTCGCAGGAGCTCACATCCCATCGGCAGAGAAAAGGCACATGTGGATGCCTCACCTCAAGAGGGTGTCTGCCCAGAAGGTCCCACTGCCTCCCGCCGCAGCCCCCTCCCCCTTCCTGTGTCTGAGTGAATCTTCCAAACATCAGCGAGGTCGCTGCTGCGTGCGTCATCGTCAGTCACACAGGGGCAGACCCAGCCGCTGGCACATGCAGACCTGGCCGGGCCATGCCAGCCCCCCCACCCCCTCTCTGCTGGTTGCAGAGAGGCCTGGGAAGGCACTTGGCATTCCTCCTTAATGACCTTCAGCTGAGCCCAAGGCGACAGGCAAAGCCAGGTCTGGGTTACACGTCTCACTAAAAAGGCAGATGTGTTCTCAGCACCGACTCTTACCTTTGCCCAGTTGGCGGGAAGTGGGTTTTGATATCTAAATCCAGCCTAGCACCAGGAATACTCGGGGCCTACTTAAGAATGCAAATAATCTCCTTTGTCTTGACATTTGGTGAAACTTTCTGGTGTTGGGGACGCTGCCTCGGCTCTGGGTCACTGTCTCTCCCTCAGAAGCGGGCAGTGGTCCACCGGGCCCAGCCTTCCCCTTCTCTCTCTGTGTCTGTCCTTTCCTTTTATTTCTCTATCCCCAGCCCCTCTTCTCGAAGAACCAGATCATTCTCTTTCTGTGCTGGATGCAGAAAAGAGAGACCCCGCCACCGTGATCTGTCCTAGAAAACGTTCCATTTGCACTTGAAAAAAATGTATATTCTGCTGCCTTAGCGTGAAATGTTCTTAAGATATCAATTACTGGTCTAGTGTGATATTTAAGGCTGCTGTGGTCTTATTGACTTTCTGTCTGGAAGGTCTATCCGTTGAATATCAATGGGGTGGTAAAATCCCCGGCTATGAATGCATTGCTGTTTATCTCTCCCTTTATGTCCATCAAGATTTGCTTTACTTATTTAAGTGCTTCTGTGTTGAGTACATAAATGTTTTGTTGGATTGCTCCATTTATCATTATGTAGTGTCCCTCTTTGTCATTTGGTATAGCTTTTGTTTTAAAGTATATATTGTCAGATATAAGTATTACTATCCCAGCTTTTTTTTTTCTTTCCCTTTGTATGAAATATCTTTTCCATCCCATTACTTTTAGTCAGCATGTATCTTTCATTATGATACATAGTAATATGTGATATATAGTAATGCTTTCTTATCCATTTGCCTATCCTCTGGGGATTTTTTTACTGGAGCATTTGATCTGTTTACATTTTAATTGATTATTGATAGGCGTGTATTTATTGCCATTTTATTCTATTAACTATGTTCCTCTGTTTTGTTTTAAAAGGTCCTTTAACATTTTTTATAATACTGGTTTGGTTGTAATGGACTCCTTTAACTATTCATTCCCCCCTTTTTTTGTATAGAAATGAGTATTTATTTAAAAATATATATTTTATTGATTTTTTTTTTTCCAGAGTGGAAGGGAGAAGGGTAAAAAGTTAAAAACATCAACGATAGAGAAACATAAATCAGTTGTCTCCTGAATACCACTTACTGGGGATGCGCCCACAACTAAGGTACATGCCCTTGACCGGAATCGAACCTGGGATCCTTCAGTCCACAGGCTGATGCTCAATGCACTGAGCCAATACCGTTAGGGCTCCTTTAATTTTAAATGATAGCCTTGCTGGGTAGAATAGTCTTGGTTGTAGGTCTTGCTTTTCATCATTTTGAATATTTTATGCCAATTTCTTCTGACCTGAAATGTTTCTGTAGATAATCAGCAAACAGTCTTTTGGGAGCTCCTGTGGATAACTGTCTCTTGAAACTTTCTATGATTCTCTCTTTGTCATTTTAATTATGTGTCCTAGTGTGGGGCTCTTTTGGTTCATCTTGTCTGGTAGTTTCTGTGCTTCTGGGACTTTTGTGTTTTTTCCTTACTAGGTTAGGGAAATTTTCAGTCATTATTTCTTCAAACAGTTTCCCAATGCCTTACTCTTTCTATTCTACTTTCTGTACTTTATGATGTGGATGTTGTTACACTTGGTGTTGTCCCAGAGGTCTCTTAAACTATCCTCCTTATTTAAAAACTCTCTTTTTTGGTACTTTAGTTGGTTGTTTTATACTACCTTGTATTTCAAATTGCTGACTCGATCCTCTGTTTCGTCTAATCTGTTATTTATTCCTTATAATGTATTCTACATTTCAGATACTGTATTCTTCATTTTTGACAGTTTTTTCTTAATGGTTTTTATGTCGTATTATACTTTTAATCTCTTTGCTTAAGTTATTACTGAGTTAATTCATTTTTTCCCTAAGTTCCTTGAGCATCCTTATAACCATTGTTTTGAACTTTTGATCTGGCAGATTGCTTGCTTCCATTTTATTTAGTTCTTTTTCTGGGGATTTATCCTGAACTTTAATTAGAAGCATATTTCTTTGTGTCTTCATTTAGCTATCTATTTTTACTTGCTTTTGTGTATTCAGTAGACCTGCTATATCTCCCAGTTTGGTAGGATGGCCATATGTTATAGGTCTCCTGTGGGGCTCAGTGGCACATTCAATGGCACCTGAGCTAAGGGCTCCAGGAATGTTCCTCCCGTGGGTTATATGAGCTCTCCTATGGTAGTGGAATCTTGATTGCTGTTGACCCATTAGTGGATGAGGTTGACCCTCAGCCTGGCTTCTTCTGCAGTTATCCAACTGCAGGGTATGACCTGCTGGATGGGAGCTGACTCTGTGAGATGGAATTCACCTCAGCAGTATCTGGTGCCTGCCAAGGTTTCCCTGTGAATGTGCAGCTTGTGGGTCTAGTTGGTTTCTATTCTGATGTGGTCTGAAGCATGTCACCAGGTGTGTTGCTTCTGGAGCTTCATAGGATGAACTCCAGTGTAGGTCAATGTTAGACATTGCCTGTGACCCACGCTGGGCTACTTCCTGGTAGCTACAAAGTGGCCCTTGATTGGTAGCTAACTCTTCTGGGCCCAGGTGTGTTTGAGAGGAGCCAAGCTGCATATCAAGTTCAGCTTCCACCTGTATGAACTGGGGCAGGTCTGCCAAGGATCCAAGGCACAAAGGACTCACCTCCACATGCTGACTATCTGTTAGGCTCATTTGGTGTTGCATGAGGTAGGTTCTCAGTAAGTCATCAGGTAGGGGTGAGTTGTGTTTACCAGGTTGGTAAAGATTCATACTTGGTGCCAGAGCTGGGTCTGAGGCCACTTAAGGAAAGTGTTGGGGTCCTCTAAGGCTAGTCACCACCTGAGGCCGGGAGACCTTTACAGCGGGGCAAGGCCTCAGGGATCATCAGGATGAGGCCAACCATGTTTATCAGGTTAAAATGGGTTAAGGTTAGGATGTGTGGAATGGGAGGGTTGTGCACAGGAATGGTGCACTAGTTGGGGTGCCTGAGACAATGGCTTTGCAATAGGACCACACAAGTCAGCCTTACCCTGTGTGACACTGACACCTCCCGAGTTTACCTGGACCTCCTGAGAGCCTTCCAAGAAAGACTGTCCACAGGCACACAGCACAGCCCTGATCTCTCTATAAGTGGGGGCTCAGCAGGTGCAGCCCCCAGGATTTGGGGTGGGTGGGGCTAGTGCAGTGTTTCAGGTTGATGCCCTATAGAGAGGCATGACTGGCCCAGGAAAGATGGCACTGATAGGCAGTACAGGAGAGGAACTCAGCAAGGGACATGGCAGTGGTCCTTCCAGCACTCTCCATGGAGCCACACCACCCAGCTCTCCCTGTTTAAGCTACCATCCTCTGCCTGAGCCCAGGGTGCATGTCCATGCATGAGGCTGTGTGTTGGCCTGTGAGAAGGTGCCTGTGTATCTGCAGATAGAGTCTCTGATGGTTTTCACGGCCAGATGCTATGTGGTCTCCTCCTCCTGGCGTGGTGCTTTGGGCTGGGGAGCTCAGAATGGGACCAAGGACCCATGTTCCTCAGGTGGTGCCCATGTAGCTGAGATATCCCTCCTGATACACAATTGCTGCATGTGAGTGTGGGGCCAGCCTGTTTTGCATCACCACCCTTTTTACAATTCATAAGATTGCTCCTTCATAAATCCTTGGTTATGAGGCTTCTGTTCAGCTAGTCCTTAGTTATTCAGGCTGATTTTTATAATTTAACTAGAGGCCCAGTGCACAAAATTCACGCACATGTGGGGGGTGTCCCTCAGCCAAGCTTGCACCCTCTCCAGTCTGGGACCTCTTGAAGGATGCCTGGCTGCCAGTTTAGGCCCAGTGGGATTGGGTGTAAATGGGCAATCAGACATCCCTCTCACAATCCAAGACTGCTGGCTCCCAACTGCTCGCCTGCCTGCCTTTCTGATTGCCCCTAACCACTTCTGCCTGCCAGCCTGAACACCCCCTAACCACTCCTCTGCCAGCCTGGTTGATGCCTAACTGCTCCCCTGCCAGCCTGTTTGCCTCTAACTGCTCTCCCCTGCAGGCCTGGTCCCCCCAACTGTCCTTCCCTGCAGGCCCGGTCACCTACAACTTCCCTTCTCTGCTGGCCTGGTCACCCCTAACTACTCTTCCCTGCAGGTTTGATCACCCCCAATTGCCCTCCCTTGCAGACCTGGTCCCTCCCAACTGCCCTTTCCTGCTGGCCAACTTGTGGTGACCACCTTGTGTCCACATGGGGGCAGGATCTTTGACCACATGGGGGCAGCCATCTTGTGTGTTGGATTGATGGTCAATCTGCATATTGCTCTTTTATTGGATAGGATAGAGGCTTGGTGCATGGGTGGGGGCCAGCTGGTTTGCCCTGAAGGGTGTCCCAGATCAGAGTGAGGGTTTCCTTGGGGCATAGGGTGACCTGGGCAAGGGGCCGGTTATGATTTGTAGGCCAGCCACGCCCCCCGGCAACCCAAGCGGAGGCCCTGGAATCTGGGATTTATCTATCTTCAACAATTGAAGCCTTGTAGTCTGGAGCAGAGCCATTCCTTCTGCTCGCTCCTCAGTGGCAGCCATTTCTGTTGGGATTTATTTATTTTCTATAATTGAAACTTTGTAACCTTGAGCGAAGGCCAGGACTGCAAAAGCTTGGCTTCCTTCATCACCAGGGGAAACCCTAGCCTCCTGCTTTCTCCAGCTCTGTGGCTGTCACCATTTTTGTTGGGATTTATTTTTCTATCATTGAAACTTTGTAGCATTGAGTGTAGGCCTGGGCCAGCAAGGGCAGGCAAAAATTTTGGCTTCCTCCATTACTGGGGAAACCCAAGGCTCCCTTCTGTTCTCTCTGTGGCTACAGCCATCTTGGTTGGGTTAATTTGCATACTTGCTCCTGATTGGCTGGTGGACATGGCTCATGGGTGTAGAAGAGCTATGGTCAATTTGCATATTACTCTTTTATTAGATAGGATTGTGATTTCTATTTGATCCTGAGTGAGTGTAGCTTCCACCCACTCAGCTGCTATTTTGGATCTCCCTCCATACATTTTTCTAAATATATGTTGTCTGTCTTGCTCAAATCAAAGTTGTTCCCAAATGATTTCAGCACCATGAGAGGAGCACAGGCTATTGTTTTAAAGTGCCAGCACCTATGCTTGAGAAAGACCAAGAGTTGTAATTTGTGTATAACAGTATTTGCAAAACAATGACATTGTAAATATAAGTGAGGATGTTGCAGGAAAGTTTAAAAAGTATATACCTTTGTAATGCCTCAACCACCAGTAGAACCTATATTATTTCGTCTGCAATCTTTTGGGAATGATACTTTGTCAGGTTTTAGAAGACACATGAATTGGGTCATGAAACAGAACCATATGATACTATGACTTGCTCATTTCTGACTCCTCAGTCATGAAACTATAGGATGTCTTAAGCCTAAATATCAACCTTGCATGATGAAAAGGCTGATAGGAATGAGTTGCTAATTCAGAAAAATGTCCTAGTGAAGTGGCTCATGGGACTAGATAGGACTGGGCTTGAAAACAAACTCATAAGCTCCTCACTGTGACCTTGAGATAATTCACTTTAATTGCCCTGAGACTCAGATTTCTCTTCTGAAAAATGGAGGTAATAATATTCCCTTCATGAGTTGTTGTGATGATTAAGAGAGGTAAGAAGACAACATCAGTTTCCCACATGGCTTCCCACTATCCTCAGCCCACACATCTCTCCGTGATTTTTCTCCTGCCTGCCCCTCCCTGCCTTGTTCCACACCACTTCCCCAGGGGCACTCCAGTCATTTCCATTCCAAGGCCCTTGCCCTTGCTGCTGCCCGAGATGGATGATCGTTGTATGGCTGCCTCCTTGTGATTTGGGATCGAGTTCTGTTGCCACCCTCTTGAAAAGACCTTCTCTGCCTAACTTACCTCATCTGTTCTGCCTGACCCCAGCTGCTCACAATTATTTATTTACCAGCACTGATCACTGCCTGGAATTTTCTTACTTCTTTGTGTGTTGTCTCTGCCACTAGAATGTAAGTGTCCCAAGGCAGAGTTCCACCTGTCTGTTTTGCTGGTGAGTCACTACTTCTGTAATAGATCCTGACACATAGTCATTTCAACTCATATTAGTCAAGTAAATAAATGACCACAGAGTACTTAGGACATGTGGTTATAAAATGAGTGCCCACCCTCTTGACCTTCTCCATTTTGATTATTTTTTATTTTTAAAATATATCTTTATTGATTTCAAAGAAGAAGGGAGAGGGAAAGAGAGATAGAAACAGCAATGATGAGAAAGAATAATTGATCGGCTGCTTCCCACATGTCCCCTACTGGGAATCAAGCTCATAACCCAGGCATGTGCCCTTGACTGTAATCAAACTGGGACCCTTTAGTCCACAGGCTGACACTCTATCCACTGAGCAAAACCAACTAGGGCGACCTTCTCCATTTTATTCCTAAACATGTTCAAGTTGACAATCTGATCATTAGAAATGCTAAGCATCAAAAGAGAACTGTCTAATCATAACAGTTAGAAAACAAGTATGTGATGGTCTATAATATGTTTTTGGGAAAGCGCTAGAAAATTGTTGGAAAGAGGATCTATGAACATCAAGATTGTGTGATTTGGGTCAGGGGATCTCTTAGGCCTTAGATTCCTTTGATATCTGAGTGACATGCTCTCTGAGGTCCCACCAGGATCCAATGGTAGAGAACTAAGACTCTAACTTTTGCTGCATATTCTTCAATGGCTTTTTGTCTCACTTCACCCTGGACATGTTTTTACTATTTTACTTCTGGGGGTCTGGTCCCTGTGGGCTGCACTACTTGCTCTCTCTTCCAGGCTGACTTCTGTATGAGCTCGGCCAGGGGAGGCATCGGATGATATCAGGGAAGGGAGAGCAAGGTCGGGCACCACCCTCCTGTCTGGCATCATGGCCCTCATCATGTCATGGGTGCTTGCTGGGAGGTGGCCTCCACAGCACAGCCTTGCAGGGCTACAGGTGTGGTTCTGGCTGTCACCCACAGGCTCTGGAGGGAAGGCTTCTAGTTCCTCAGTGCCTCAACAGCTCCTGTTGGTTCCCTTACCTTCACTCAGATCACCTTTAACAGTCTCTTGATAAAGGCTTTTCATTGAAACTCTCTGAGTGAAAGTTGCTTCCCTCTAAGACTGACTGACAGTCCATGTGGAAATATTTCTGGGAATAGGTCGATGGACCCTTTGTGAAGACTGTTTGTAAAGTTAGGAGCATCATGTGGAGATTTCTTCTTGGAATTTGATCTGGAGGCTTCACGCTGTGTCTAAGCCTCAACCTTCTGTCCTGTCTCCGGTGGAAAGAAAATGTGCTCCTCTCACTCACAGGCAACAAAGCACCTGACTCCTCCTGCAGAGATGATGAGAAAGTATCCATTTCCCAGTGGCCCTGGCATATTTTCTGTTTTGTTTTTTGTCTTTTTAGCAGAAAAGTTTTTATTTTTCTGGCATGACCATGACACATTCTCTCAACAAACCAGGAAACTCATGGTGTCTATTTATCCCAGTCAACACGAGCCTCTTCTTGTGGTGCCTAGCAAGTATGTGGATTCATTGCACGTCTCCACAGAGGCTGAGCCGTCACACTTAACTGAGCACACCCATCAGAGGCTTATTACACAGTTCAGCTGCCATCACTTCACTCTTGTCCCACCTCCTTGCATGGTGAGAAAAATTAATGAGGACATCGTGGCCATGCCTAACAGCATCTGTGTGTGACCTTGTTAGCAAAGTCTTTGCTTTCCTATATGTCTCTCTCACTGCTTATAAGTTACTTTCATTCTCCAAGTTGATGCAAAGGTGGATTGTGACAACAGTTTGTAGTGACTATCAAAATTAATGGTAGTTTGTGAGGAAAATGCATAGCACGCATGAGAGTATGCAGTCAATTTAAAATATTTCCCTCATAGGAGGAGGTCATATCAAATATTTTAATTATGATGCTTTTATAATAGACTAGAGGTCTGGTGCATGAAATTTGTGCACAGTGGGGAGGATGTATCCCTCAGCCCAGCCTGCACCCTCTCCAATCTGGGACCCCTCAAAGGATATTTGACTGCTTGTTTAGGTCCAATCCAGGTAGGATTGGGCCTAAATGGGCAGTTGAACATCCCTCTCACCATTCAGGATTGCTGGCTCCCAACTGCTTGCCTGCTAGCCTGCCTGTCTGCTTGCCTTCCTAATTGCCTGTAACTGCTTCTGCTTGCCAGCCTGATCACGCCCTAACCACTCCCCTGCCAGCCCGATTGCCTAACTTGCAGGCCAGGTCCCTCCCAACTGCTCTCCCCTGCAGGCCTGTGTCCCCCCACAACTTCCCTTCCCTGCAGGCCCAGTTGCCCCCAACTTTATCCTCTGATGGCCTAGTCACCCCTAACTGCCCTCCCCTGCAGGCTTGATCGCCTCCACCTGCAGGCCTGGTACTTCCCAACTGCCCTCCCCTGTTAGCCTGATTGCCCACAACTGCCCTCCCTTGCAGGCTATCTTGTTGTGGCCATCGTGTGTCCACAAAGGGGCAGCCTTCTTTGACACATGGGAGCAGACATCTTGTGTGTTGGAGTGATGGTCAATTTACATATTACTCTTTTATTATATAGGATTAGATAAGTTAAAGGCCTGGTGCACAAGGTGGGTGGGGGCCAGCTGGTTTGCCCTGAAGAGTATCCCGGATCAGAGTGGATGTTCCCTTGGGGCATGGGGAAGTTTGGGTGATGGGCCTGTGGTGGTTTGCAGGCCAGCCATGCTGGTATCTGGGGTTTATTTATCTCCTATAATTGAAACTTTAAAGCCTGGAGCGGAGCCAAGCCTCCTGCTTGCTCCATGGCCGAAGCCATTTTTGTTGGGATTTATTTATCTTCTGTAATTGAAACTTTGTAGCCTTGAGTGTAGGTCTGGGCTGGCCAGGGCAGCAGGAAAGGTTGGCTTCCTCCATTGCGGGGTCAACTCAAGCCTCCTGTTTGCTGCAGCTCCATGGCCGAAGCCATCTTGGTTGGGTTAATTTACATACTTGCTTCTGATTGGCTGGTGGGTGTGGCTTGTGGGTATAGCTGAGGCATAGTCAATTTGCATATTACTCTTTTATTAGATAGAATCTCCTGCTTGTATGTCCTGAGTTTGAAGAGTTGGAAAACTATGCAATATACCCAAGTCTAAAAAGGGCAAAAAAATAATGTGACCTTTTGAAGCAATGAGTCAGAATCATGGAATTGATGATCAGTGTGGAAAGGATAGGGTTAGGTGACCTGCCTTCTCCTCTGAACAAAATCATTAACCCTGCATCCTCCCCTAGGAAAGAATGTACACTTGGGAGCTCCTTTTTTTAGTTCTACTGCTAATAAGTGCCCTGTGAGGTGTGTCCTGGGTTACTGTTACCCCTGTTTTAGGGGAGAAAATGGAGACCCAGAGAGTTTGAGAAAATTGCCCAAGACCATGCAGTTAGGAAGTGGCAGAGCCGGCAAAGCTATAGCTCACAATAATGGACTCAGACCTTGGCTTATTAACCACTAGATCTTCTGCTTACCTTGCGGCAACTGGGGAAAAAACTAACTTGTGGCACCACTTTTCTGCCTGAGGATGGGCTTTCCGAGATCTCAGGGCTTTGCTCAAGGTCATACATCTAGTCGATGGTGGAGCTGGGCCATAATCCCATGATTGTCTGACTTCTAAGTCTAAGCTCTTAGCCATTATGCTAGATTTCTACCTAAAATTGGCTCTCACTGTCTGGAAGATCCATAGAAGATGTGGTCATAAGAGCATTCAGATTTATACCCAGCAAGCTACCTAATTCAGGACCGTTGAACTCTGAGTTCCATGGCCTTATATTCTGAGATATATCTGATTCACCAGGATGCAGGGTGGATCAGGTCTCATTCTAGCACCAGAACAAAGTATAATCAAGATGCTCATTTAAACAATTTGAATCAGAGTTCTGCAAGGGCTTGAACATATATGCAAATACCAAATACCACGTGTGCCCCATATTAGAATTTATTATGATACAGACATGTCCAAGTACAATGTATTTTCTAATTAAGAAAATATGAATGTTTCCTAGTTTTCAATTATAACACTATCCTGTTATCTGAGCTGGCATAGCCAACATTAGTGTCTTATATTCACTTCAGATAAGCCTTCCCATGGGACCAGATGGTACAACTGTGCTAAGTAATCTTCTCCAATTGCAGCATTTACAGAATGAGTGTGTGCCCTCTCATGACCTGGCTTTTATGGTTTGTCTTTCTTCCTCCTCTTTTCCTTCCCCTCAAGACACGTCAGCACTCACATTGTTCACCCGGAAGACAGTGCGTGTGGTCTAGAGCATCACTACGTGTCCAGGAGGACAGACAAGGAGAACAAGAGGCAGCAAGCAGACAACCTTTGAGGAGGCAGAGACCTGGGAAGGCAGCTGCCTAGTGCTGTCTGCAGCAGCTGCTTACACGGCAGCTCCAAGATGCAAGGCTTTGTTTCAAAACTGGACTGGAGAAGAGACAAAATTAAAAAAATCATTTTCACAACTGCCCACAATTATTACTGTAAATAGTAATAAATAAAAAATAACAATAAATTAGAAGTCCATAGATTATCTGAAATGCATAATGAAATTTAGGAGACATGTATCAACCTAACCCAGTGGTCGGCAAACTGCATCTCGAGAGCCACATGCGGCTCTTCAGCCCCTTGAATGTGGCTCTTCCAGAAAATACCACGTGTGGGCGCACAGTCTTGGACCATGCACAGAAGTTGGATTTTGGATCTAAAAAGAAATTTCAATCATTGTGCTGTTGATATTTGGCTCTGTTGACTAACGAGTTTGCCACTGACCTATTTTACTCAAAAGACATCCCTCAGAGTGCCTACGAGAATCAGACCCTCTGTAAAGGATTAAGAAGTACCAGTGAGTAGTAATGAAATAGCCATGATGTGAAGGACAGCATTTAATGCTGCAACGTCAATGACATTGTGATAACTATATGAGGTGCCTGGAGGGTACTGGGAATAGCAGCAGACACTTTGAAGAGTATGTGATTGTCTAACCCTGAAACTGATACAAAATAATACTGAAAGCAAACTGTAATTGAAAAATAAAAATAATGCAAGAAGAAAAATTAAAAACGAGCCCTCTTTTAACTATTGTTTTCTCCAAACACAGTCAGAGGAAGGGCCACAGTGCTACATGGTGCAGCCTTGACTGTTAACAGAAGTGGCCAGCCAGTGAACAAGGAAAGCACCTCCCATGCAGTCCCAGCTTCTCCTTCTGACCATCAGCAACGGCCTTTCCTGTGTAACTGAAACCGGGACGGAGAGCCCTGTGCACACATGCCTCTCCCATCTTCCGTGCATTCTGACAAGGGAGTCGCCCACCCTTCCCGGAGATGGCCCTGGGCATGGTCACTGTGCTCAGAGGCATGAGGAAGGATGGGCTTACTCTGCATGTCGGTGTAAGTGGCCACTGGCAATGTTTGTTCAGAGGGGCGTGCTGGCATCTCCTCGCACTTGCTAAATGAACACACATTTGGCTACACATGCTCAGCAAAAAGAAACCGAGAAATGCCACTTCGGGGTGTGGGGGACTGCCCGCCAAGCCGCTCTGGGCATGAGTGCTGTGGGGAGGGTGGCCTGGGCAGTGGAACCTGCTGCTCCCAGTCTCTTGGCTCTAGGAGCCTCTGCGAATGGACCCTGTCGCTGACTGGAGCATTGTCACCACGTCAGAGCCAGACCTGTGTCCCTGCACACAGCCAGCCGTCCTGTCCTCGGACTGAGAACAGCACCTGCTCCGTCGCTGGAGCGACTTGCTGTGTGCCCTTGTCCTAAGGGAGAGAACACTGCTGGCTGGCTGCCTGCGGAGGTGCTGCCTGGCGGCCCGGCTCCGCTGGGCTTTGTTCTCCACACTGACTTGTGAATGGAATTCTTGGGAAAGATGATTTTTTACTGCAACTAGTAAAAAGGAACCGGAATTAGGACAGCAGGACTAACAGGACCTAAAATTATATGGAGCCAGTACTGAGGGCACCCGCTGATGTTCAGGCTTCTGTGGCTCTGGTGCTCACTACTGCACTCACAGGTACAACTCCCTGGAAAAGGGGACATGTCTTCTAATTTAGAAACAAAAATGCCAAGGAACCCTTGGTTCAGGCGGACCGTCTGCTGTTTGTTTGGTCACCAAGACTATTGTGCAATCCCAAAGTTGTCCGGGAGATTTCCTCCAGAACAGGGAATCTGAGAGAAGAAAAGGTAAATGAGAGGTGCTCCAGTGTGGCTTTTCCTTCAAACACATCACTGGCCACAAAGAAGCTGATGCAGTAAACTGTGTGCATGTGTGTGTGGGTGCACACACGAGTGGTGATTTCAAGGGGAGAATAAATAAATAAATTTACATTTTGCAAAGGATCTGGGTTAAATAGCTTCACCTGCTATTTATCCTGCGCCATGTATATCAAAGGGCACACAAGTGGACAACATGGCCACCATGTCAACTGTGTCTGCATGTGTGTGCACATGCATGTGTGTCTGCATGTGTGTTTGCATATGCGTGTCTGCATACATGTGTGTTTGTATGTGTGTCTGCAAACACGTGTCTGCACGTGTGTGCCTGCACGTGTGTATGTCTGCATGTGCGACTGGATGGCAAAGCCAGCTGTCCTGTGGGCAAAGCAGAGCATCCTGTCTTCACACCTGGAGAGCTACAGCTCTTGGCCCTGGAAAATCAAACACAGCTCAGAAGTCACTTCCAATGAAAGGACTGGTGAGGGCTTCAGCAAGCAAGGAGGCGGTGGGCAGCTCTCCATGTGGAAGGCTTCGGGAAGCGGGGGCTGCAGCAGGAAGCTGTCTGACTGACAGGACTGCACACAGCTCCTCAGATGAGCTGAAATGGCAAACGTGGGCTTTGTTTTTCTGGGCTCAAGAAAGCGCCCTCTCCCGCCATGCACAAGAAGGGTCTCTGCTTTGAAGGAGATGGCTAAAATGTCCACATCAAAGGGAAAGAAAGACTGTGCCTCGGACCTGGAAGTCTGAGGGTAGAATGATGTCGGTTCGGAGTCCTTCCAAAGAAGCTCTGGCCAGGGCCTGGTAGGGGTTCACACCATCGTTCTCACAGAGTCATTTTACAGCGAGAGGTGTTGGGCCACTTCAAAACCACCCCTTCTCCAGGACCAAGGGCGCCCCAGGAAATCCCACTTTGGTCAGCAGCGAGCTCCCGGGAAGGGCAGGGGAAGCGGTGGTGACCTCAGCTCTTAAGGAAGAGTGGCTCCAGATGGGGTCCTGAGGCTCGTGTGCCACATACGGTGTGGTGAGTATGGCTGGCGCCAAGGTCAAATCACAGACCATTGCACACATTTCTCTGCTCCCGTCCTTGCTGGCCACAGGAGGGTGTCACGACCTTGGAACTGGTAGGGACTTGAGCTGTCACCGTGCCTTTGTGAAAACAATGGCACCAGTGGGAACGAGACTCATGGCCTTCGCTCTTCTCTATCTTTTCTGGCCCACAGTCTGAGCGGAGGAGGCGGGCAGTCTATGGGATGGATGGCGGGGTCACAGGGACGCTCTGGCAGGCGGCCCGGCCCCGGCCCGTCCCGCTCGCACTGGTGCACCAGCATCTGGACGCAGTGCGAGCTGGCGGGGGACACCCAGGGGCTGCTGGTGATGGAGAAGCTGCGGCCGGGGCGGCGCGCGGACTGTGGGCCGCAGGTGAGCAGCGCGCGGAGCGTGGCGGCGGCCAGCGCGCGGAAGCGGCGGCTGACGAAGCAGTAGAGGAAGAAGTTGGCCGCGGTGTTGAGCAGCGCCAGCATGTCTGCCACGCCCGCCGCGGCGCGCGTCAGCCCGCGACCCCCCGCGCCGTACAGGCCGCCGAGGAGGACAGCGACGCGCGGCGCCCAGAGAGCTGCGAAGGCGGCGGTGACGGCCAGCAGGATGGCCGTGGTGCGGCCCGCGGGGCAACCGCGCAGGCGGAGCGCGCTCCGCCGCTGCAGCCGCCGCACGATGGCCCAGTTGAGGGCGCAGAAGACGGAGCAGGGCAGCAGGTAGCCGGCGGTGCAGTGCGCCCACACCAGCGCGTGGTGCGCGGGGGGCCGCGCGCGGCCCTCGGCCCAGAGGTCAGGCCACCAGTAGAAGGGGACGCCGGTGAGCAGCCCAGCGGCGCACACGGCCGCGATGACCCTGCGGGCGCGCGCGGGGTAGGACACGGCGTGGTAGCGCAGCGGGCGGCACACGGCCAGGTAACGGTCCACGGTGAGCGGCACGGCCAGCCAGGTGGACGTGTGCACGGCCGAGAACTCCAGCGCGCCCAGCAGCTGGCCGGGCCCCGCGGGCAGCCGCGCGCGTAGGACGAAGTCCTCCAGCAGGAAGTCCACGAACACGACGAGGAGGAGGACCAGGATGTCGGCGGCGGCCAGCGCCAGGAGGTAGTTGTAGGAGGACTTCTGCTTGCGCGCCACCAGGCGGGACAGGATGACCACCGTCAGGACGTTGGCTGCGGGGAGAGGAGGACCTGCTTTACCGGGAGCCGGAGGCCTCGCTGGCCGCAGGGCCCTGCACACGCCGCCCGCCTCCCGAGGGAGAGGAGGGACAGCCAGGCTTTGGATCGGTCGCTTGTGCCCTGCAGAGCGCATGCTGAGGCTGGGGGGCTGCTCTGACAGTTTGGTGCTCAGGTTGCAGTTTACTTTTCCTCCCAGAGAGCGGATGGGCGGGGCTGCGGGGGCCCAAGGAGCTGAGGGAACCTGCCCAGCCTCCCGCCAGTGAGTAAGGTCCCGGGGACTCACCCAGCACCGAGCCTGCCCCCCTCCTGTGTCTGACCTCCAGACCATATGGGGCTGCGTGTGCTCAGGTAGGAGACTGATTGTACACCCGTAAGAACCCTTTGGACTCAGGGCCCTCCTTTAAGTGGGTTTAGAATGGAAGAAGTGGGGAAGATCATGACCTTTCAATTAATCTAAAAATAATAATACTGATAATAAATAATAAGTGGTGTGTGTGTTTTGAGTAGGTGACCTACACACATGGCACACAATTTAAAATAACAAGAGAGAAAGTACATTCCCTCCAACCTACCCAGTGCCTCTGCCCGGACACCACCGTCAGCACGTGCCCTGAGCTGGCCGGTGTCCGTGCAGGGTGGCACGAGCTTTTGCTGGGACAGCAGCGCCATGTGATTTCTCTGGGGTCAGATTTGTTTGAAGCTGCATCCACATGATTGCTGATCAGTTTTGAAAACAAATGTCTCTGAATAGGGCGCCTCTGGGAAGGCGCTGGGGACCATTCTGCCACCACAGGGTTCGGGCCCCGGATGCCACACAGCCGCCTGGCTCCGCAGCTCCCCGGGCAGCCTGAACTCACATCTTGTGAGACCCCGCCTCGGAGAACCCAGGTCCTCTGTCTGACGTCCAGTGGCAAAGCTGAAATCGGGCTGGAATCTCTTTCCCTTTCTCTCCCTCCCTTTAAAATATTACATGCAAAATATTTGCATGTAAAATATGTCTTGAAATATACATGCTCCAGGGCACTCAATTTAAACAAACTAACGTTTTGTCATTTTTGCTTCAGCTCTTTTTTTTTTTTTTTTTTTTTAAATATTATTATTATTATTTTTAATTTAAAGAAATGACTCTATCCACACAGCTGAAGTTCTCTTAAATTCCCACAGGCTCATTCTCTCCCTCCTCCATTTCTCCCATAAGTCCAATTCTTTATTTTTAAATATATTTTTAATTTTTTTTTATTCTTCATCCAAAAGTATTTTCTATATTGATTTTTAGAGAGAGTGCAAGGGCGATGAAGAGACTGAAAGAAACACTGATGTAAGAGAGACGCTGATTGGCTGCCTCCTGCACATGCCCTCATGAGGGCCTGGGAGCCTGCAACCGAGGCACGTGCCCTTGGTCAGAATCGAACCTGGGATCCTTCAGTCCACAGGCCAACGCTCTATCCACTGAGCCACAGTGGTTGGGGCCCTGCAGTCCCACTCTTTCCCTCCCTCCTCTTCCCCATCCTTTCCTGCCTCCTCTTGCTCTCATAGGGGCAGCCACAGTGCTGAGTCTCAGGCCACGCTGTCTGCTCTCACTTCCTTTAGAGAGGCCACATCCAGCTGCTTTTCCATTCAGCGCTGGCCCTGGAGGCCTGAGTGTTTTTGGGTCCTTGCAGATCTCTCTCACCCCTTTTAACAGCCCCGTGGCATTGCTGTGTGTAAATGTGCTGTAGTTTGTTCATTCATATACATGCCTATACTATGTAGTCATATCTCTGCAAGTAGATATACACACATCTATATATGTCTAGATCTGTTCATATATACACACATAGGCATGCACAAAGATACACAGACATGCCAACACATGTATCGTGTTTATATATGCACACACGATACATACATATGTGTGGGAAAAGCATTCCGGGCTGTAGGAACGGTAAGTGGGAATGAGCTTGGTAATCAGGGAAGAGAAAGGAGGCTTTAATTACTCCCACATCCCAGCTACAGAGGAGGAGACGCAGGCTTGTGTTTTTAGGTGATTTGCCCAGAGCCACAGAGTGAGTGGGTGGGGAGGGAGCAGGCGCCTCTGGTTTCCCTGCCTCTAAGGCTTGCGGAGCTCCACTCTGCTGATTTGGGTCAGAAGAAATGTTCTTAGTGGGAAGAAAGGATTCCTGTCCCCTGACTTAGAAAAGCACCTCATTTTCAACCTCTTTTCTTCCACTGAGCCATGCCCAGATGCCTCACCCACCTTGCCCCCCAGCTGGGAGGCAGGAACAAATAGATGCTGGGTCTCCCCAGAGAGGAACGTTATATGTATTCACCACTGTTTCTCAGCCCAGGAGGACCCTGCTTGATGGTGCTGCCAAACCTGTCCATCAAGTGCTTTCAAACATCCTTTCCCTCTAAGGAACGCCTCCGCCATGCAGCCTCACAACTGCTCCGCATTCACGGCAGCCTTGCCTAGGTCTCTCTGCTCACGGCCTCCTGGGAACGAAGCACAGACCTGCGTTCCGGGCAGGTAGATGCCCGGGCCCCTCCACGCCACTCGGGAGGTCCTTGCATGTGACAGACGCTGCACCAGAGGCCGCAGGGCGGACACTGTCCCCGGGGCCGGGTTCCCCCAGCACAGAGGACGCTGCGGGGCAGCTCCTGGCCCTGGGTGTGGGTGGGTAGGGATAGGACACGCCCAGAACACATCTGATCGCTGGGTACCTCAGGAAGCGCTTGCTCTGGTTGGAAAAAGTGACATCTGTGTCGTCAGCCAATGCACACGGCCCGGTAACATGCAGTCTAAGGAGGCTTAGTTATACGGAAATGGTTTTATGTTTGGAAACTTCTAAACACCCACCTGTGCACATTGGGAGGGACAGAGAGAGCGCAGCGTCCACTCCGCCCTAGTGGGTCAGCCTCCACCCTGCCCTGGCGGGTCAGCGTCCACCCCGCCCTGGTGGGTCAGCGTTCACCTCATCCTAGCGGGTCAGCGTTCACCCCATCCTAGCAGGTCAGCGTCCAGCCCATCCTAGCTGGTCAGCGTCCACCCCACCCTAGTGGGTTAGATTCCACCCGGCCCTGGTGGGTCGGCGTCCACCCCGCCCTGGCGGGTCAGCCTCCACCCCACCCTGGTGGGTGTGTAATAGGTAAGTAGGAAAATGCACACAAAAGGCTTAGGAGAGTATGGGCTGCATAGAAGACACCATCTGTGGCGTCTGCTCCCCTCTGCACCCATTTCACTCCTGTGGACCCTCTGTCCTGGCTAAACCCCACTCTCCCTGCCTCAGGGCCTTTGCCTACTCAGTTCCCCTTCCTGTACTTTCACATCCACTAGTAGGTGGCTAACTGTTTTTTCTCTTGCTGCTTTTAATGTTCTCTCTTTGTCTTCTGCTCTTAGCATTTTAATTAAGATGTGTGTTGATGTAATCCTCTTTGGATTCCTTTTGTTTAGGGTTCTGTGTGCTTCCTGGACTTGTAAGTCTATTTCTTTCACCAGGTGGGGGAAGTTTTCAGTCATTATTTCTTCAAATAGGTTTTCAGTATCTTGCTCTCTTCTTCTGGCACCCCCATAATTCTGATGTTGGTATACTTGAAGTTGTCCCAGAGGCTTTTTATACTATCTTCAACTTTTTGGATTCTTTTTTCTTTTCCTGTTGAGTGTTTTTTGCTTCTTTGTATTTCAAATTTTTGACTTGATTCTTGTTGATCCTCTAGTCTGCTGTTAGATCTCTGTATATTATTCTTTATTTCAGTCAATGTATGCTTAATTTCTAGTTGGTCCTTTTTCATATCCTCGAGGGTCTCACTAAATTTATAGGCCTTTTCTAGGAAATTCTGGAAAAACCTTATAAGTGTGGTTTTGAACTCTATATCCAGTCATTTGCTCTCCTCCATTTTTTTCACTTGTGATCTGTTTCTTTGTCTCCACATTTTGGCTGATTCCCTGAGTTGATAGTGTGGCTTTGTGTAGTAGGTGTCCTATAGGGTCCAGTGGCTCAGCCTCCCCAATTACCTGAGGTGGACATTCTTAGTGCACCCCTTTGTGGGCTGTGTGAACAGTTTTATAGTTAAGTCTTGATTGTTGTTGGTATCACTGGGAGGAATTGACTTTCAGGCCAATTGGCTGTGAGGATTAGCTATGTCTATGCTGGGAGAACTTCTGTGCTGGAGACACCCTTATGAGACAAGACTTGCAAAAGCCTCTGTGCTCAGCTTGGATGGGGCAGAGTCTCAGGGCAGACAGCATTGGTTTCCCATCAGTCCTGCCCTTGTTCTCAGTGTCCTGCGGTAATTACTGCAAGCACCTCTGAGAGAAAGCTGCCCTCAAGTTTCACCCATTGCCCGACAGTCCAGTTTCTCCCCCATTGAATCTGGGTCCCCAGAGTCTCTCTTGGAACTGGAGTTAAGTGCAGTCGGGAGCTTTTGTCTCCCTCCCACTTGAGAAAGCCAACTGCATACTCGGTTGCCAGTCTTCTCCACGCATGTTGCCTTCTGCAGCTCCTCTGAGTCTCAGTGTGCTTTGCTCTTTCCTTCTAGTTGTAGAATTTCCACTCAGCCAGCCTTCCTGTGGTTCTGAATGTTGTTCATTTTGTCATTTAGTTGTAGTTTTGAAATTGTTGTGCGAGGCAGCAGTTTAGGTGTTTATCTATGTTGCTATCTTGGTTTCTCCAACCAAGTGGTCTTAATCATAAAAGTAATAGCTTCTATTTAGCAATCTGTATTCTATGCCAGAAGCCTGGATACATTTTTTATGCTTAGTAGCCACTGCTGCTTGATTTACTTTGAAAGTGGATGTTATTGGGTTCTTTCCTAAAGGTGGGCATTTAGGACGAGGCTGAGAGACCCACAAGAGTATCAGCTAGGATGTCACAAAGGCTTGAGCTGCATGCAGGCCCACCCATGCATTGTTGCCGGTGACACCCAAGTCAGCTGCGGGGCAGGACCTGAACCTGTGGCCTGCTGCCACCCTGATGTGCATACTGTTGGCTGCTCTGACTCCAGGCTGCCTGTGCCTTCTGTGCCTTCTGTGCCTTCCCACTACCCAGGACGCAAAGGCCTTTCCTGCCTCGCTGGATCCCTGGGTGAGCAGGGGTTTCATGGTGGAACACAGAGGGATGGGTTTCTCTCCATGCAAAGTCAAGGACTATGGGAAGCACGCTGCGTGTGAGAGGCATAGCTGGTGTGTGGGTCGTGGGGAAAAGGGATGTGAGGACCCAAGAACCCAGTGTGCTAACCTCAGGGAAATTGCTTTGAAACCCCCTGAGGAGGTTGTGGGGACTGAGGGGGACAATGGGGGTGGGTGAGCTTTACAAACTGGGAAAGTGTTTAGTTAGGCAAATGTTAGACATCATGAGACAGTTCAGAGGTCCCCTGACTGGGATCAGCATTGAGAGAGCAGATAATTAAAATATGTGCTAATTTCTTTGCAACCCATATTCTCAAAGCATTCATAAATTTTAAAAAGTTCTCATCTCATTGCTCTCATGTCCTTTTTCTAGATGAAGAGATTATCACACATTTTAGAAGCTTATACAGTCAGATCTTGGTTGTTACCAAGTATAGCTCCCCTTGGAGATTCTCAGTAAGCTTTGTTGCCTCACTGCAAGGCCATGTGCAGCAGATCCTCTAGTCAAATGCCTCTCAGATGCATTCTGTCCTCTCTCTCCTTGGTCATCTTGGCACGGAAGCTCTGGGGCCATCCTGACATGGGAGCTCTGAGTGGGCAGTTCTGTGTCTGCTGTGTTTGGGGCCACGTCCTTAATGGCCAGTACCATGCCTAGCACAGAGTAGGTGCTTGACAACTGTTTGGCGCAGCATCTGAGCCTAGCGGCTGCCACATTCCACCCAAGCTCCTGCAGGCTGCTTGCTCCCGTGGCCCCTTGGCACTCAACTGCCTGCATTTGCATAAAACTCAGTTCACCTCCCCCAGTTTAATAAAATGCTATGGTAAATTAATTTAATTAATATTAAACACTAATTCTATCAATGAAGAACCCAAACCTACAGGTTAGCCAAAATGCTAAGATGGGAAGCTAAAATGAGAGCTGTAACTGTGGAAGTAGGCATAATAATAATTATTATGTGCACATCCTATATAATAAACATGTAATACGCAAATGGTTGTTACACCATGAAGTGTAATGACCAACTGCATAACGATCAGATCACGGACCAGCAGGAGTGTGAGGCAGTGAGCTACAAGCGGGTGTGGAGAGCTACAGGAGGGGGCAGGGCAGCAAGCTATGAGGAGAGGCAGGAGGAGGGGGTTAGGGGGATCTACAGGAGGGTGGGGCAGCAGGCAGAGAGGTACTGGAGGGTGGCAGCGAGCTACTGGTGCCAGATTCGTGCGCAGGGCTACTAGTAATGTAATAATATGCTTAGAAAACTCAAGAGCATTTGTCAATGTGTTACTGGAATCAAGAGGCTTCAGGGGAACCCAAGCCCAATACACACAGTGCTGGCTCGACAATGGGGTGGGAAAAGATTCCACACACAACAGCTGCCCAGGGCTACACCCTGAGCACAGGTAGCAAGTGGCCTCCTTCCTAATTGTGGCTGCACAGACACCAGCTCTCCAGGAAGCTTTGCTCACAGTTCCACGAGTCTCCCACAAAGTTCTCCTGTCAGCTCTAGCTCTTACCAGTGCGAACAGCCAGCTTTGGCCCAGGCTGCCCCATGGGACCAGATGCTGCCCTCCTTTCTACTTGGTGTGTGAAGATGCACCTCTAGCTCCGCGTGGGCAGCCTCTGCAATTCCATCCCCTGAGGCACTGGTGGCTCTCACCCATCTCAACTTCACAACCAGAGACCAGGCTTTCCTAGAAACACTGGCCTGGGTGGTCTTGGAACCAGTGTTCTGAGCAGATGGGAGCACAGGCTGATGTCAGGGTCAGAAGCCTGACCTTGAGCCAAGTGACCATTAACCATATTCCTCATTGTCCTCATCTGTGGAATGGGGTAATAGCAGCACCCATTTGGTGTGGTTAGAAGGATTAAATTAGTTAATTTATGAAAAGTGCTTGAAACAGTGCCCAACAGGGTGCAAGCACTCAAGGAGTTAGTTATAATTTTGGTAAATGACCATTATTTCTACCAGCAATCGTGCTATCCACCTTTCAGTCAGGGATACTGCTGCATCCAGGATGGGGTGAGAAGGTGTAGATGCAGCATTGGGCCCCTGCTTTGGGGCTCTTATGTCACCCCAAGCTTTTCTTCAGGACAGCAAAGTTTTACAAAGTTTTACACAAAGTTTTACAAAGTTTACAGGGTACAAGATTGAATCACATAAATGGATATTTAAAAGGTAAGAAGTGGCCAACTATTGACAATTTCACATGGTACAAATAACACTTTTTAATTTACTTGTTTTTCCCACTGGACAGTACACATGTCGAAGCACATGTATTCACCCCTTTGTCCCCTTGGCCAAGGTCCTCTGCTCAGGAGATGCTCAGTGTGTGCATATGATGGAGAAGCGGACATGCGGTCTGAGCACACTGCATATTGGTTCCCAGAAGGATGAAGGTGAGTTCCAGACAGTGAGGCACAAAGTCCGATCTTTGGACATTGCAATTCACTTTGCATATTGGCCAGCCCTACATTAATGTTAATGTCTATTAATGATGACGCCTTTGAAGCACTAGGAATAGAGCCTGGCATGTGATAGGTGGTCAGTAAACACTCACTGTCTAAACCACATTCTGAGTCCTTAGATGAAATGGAGCCAAGTTATGGCTGAAAAGGGAACCTTGGAAAATGACAGATATTTTCAGGGGAATTGTTTAATCACAAAATCTACTTAAAGAGGCAATTCAATTTTTATTGTATAGGTGAGGTGTGAGGAGGGAAGGGAATTTACCTGCCTATCCTCGCTTAAAAATAAACATTTTAAACGTTGCTCTTTATAAAGATTCTCTTTTTGTAGAAATATTAATATGTCTCCCCCTCTCCCCCCAGTGACGCACTCCAGACCTGCCCATCCCAAGTCTTGTGTCTACGAGCTACATTTATGCATATACGTTCCCCAGTTGATATCTCTCCTTCTCACCCTCACCCATGACTTCTCTCTGAAATTCTTCAGTCTGTTCATGGTTCTATATCTCTGGATCTATTTTGTTTGTCAGTTTATTTGTTAATTATATTCCACATGTGAGTGAGATCATGTGATACTTGTCTTTCTCTGACTGGCTTATTTCGTTTAACGTAATACTATCCAGGTCCCTCCGTGTTGTCTCAAAGGGTAATATTTCTGTCTTTTTTACTGCTACATAGTAGTTTTTGGTGTAAATGTACCATGGCTTTTATATCCATTCATCTGCTGATGGGCACCTAGGCTGTTTTCAAATATTAGCTATTGTAAATTGTGCTGCTATGAACATGGGGTACATACATTCTTTCCGATTGGTGTTTCAGGTTTCTTAGGATATAGTCCTAGAAGTGGGATCACTGGGTAAAATGACAGTTCCATTTTTAATTATTTGAGGAAACTCCATACTGTTCTTCACAGTGGCTGCACCAGTCTGCAATCCCACCAAAATTGTACTAGGGCTCCCTTTTCTCCACATCATCACACTTGTCCTTTGTTAATGGTAGCCATTCTGATAGGTGTGATTTTAATTTGCATATCTCTGATGATTAGCGACTTTGAGCATTTTTTTTATATGTCTCTTGGCCTCCTGTATGTCCATTTGGAGAAGTGTCTAATTAGGTCCTTTGTCCATTTTTTATTGGATCATTTATCTTTCTTTTATTAAGTTGTGTAAGTTCCCTGTAGATGTTGGAGATTAAACCTTTATCAGTGATAGCATTGACATATATGTTCTCCCATGTTTGGCCTTTCTTGTTTTTCTTTTTATGGTTTCTTTTGCTGTGCAGAAGCTTTTTATTTTGAGGAAGTCCCATTTGTTTATTTCCTCCTTAGTTTCCTTTGCTCTGGGAGCTGTATCAGTAAAGATATTGCTATGAGAGATGTCTGAGATTTTGCTGCCTATCGTTTTTTCTAAGATTTTTATGGTCTGGTGACTTACAGTTAAGTCTCTTATTCATTTTGAGTTTATTCTTGTGTGTGATGTAAATTGATGGTATCCCAACACCATTTATTGATGAGACTGTCTTTACTCCATTGTATGCTCTTGCCTCCTTTGTCAAATATTAATTGAGCATAATGGTTTGGGTTCATTTCTGAGGTCCCTGTTCTCATCTATATGCCTGTGCTTGTGCCAGTATCAGGCTGCTTTGATTATAGTGTTTTTGTAGTAGGACTTGAAATCTGGTATTGTGATCCCTTCAACTTGGTTCTTCTTTCTCAGGATTGCTGTGGCTATTCGGATCTTTTTTTTGTTCCATATAAATTTTTGGAGTGTTTTTTCTAGGTCTGTGAAATATGCTGTTGATATTTTAATGGTGATTGCATTGAATCTGTAAGTTGCCTTAGACAGTATAGACATTTTAATGATGTTGATTCTACCAATCCATCAATACAGTATTTTCTTTCATTTGTTTATATCTTTCTCTATTTGTTTTTTAAACATCCTGTAGTTTTCAGAGTACAGATCTCTGCTGGGTTAATGTTATTCCTAAATATCTTAATATTTTTTTGTTGCAATTGTCATTGGGATTGTTTTTTCAGTTTCTCTTTCTGATAGTTCATAAAAATGCCATAGATTTCTTGTGTTGACTTTGTATCCTGCTATGTTGCCAAATTCATTTATTAAATCTATTCAGTTTTTGTTGGAGTCTTTAGGGTTTTCTATATATAATACCATGCCATCTGCAAATAGTGACGGTTTTACTTCCTTTTTTCCAATTTGGATGCTTTTTATTTTTTTCTTCTTGTCTATCACTGAGGATAATACTTTCATTGCTATGTTGAGTAAGAGTGGTGAAATAGACATCCCTGTGTTGTTCCTGGTGTTTAAAGAATTGGTTTTAGTTTTTGCCCATTGAGTATGATGTTGGCTGTAGGTTTATCATATATGGCCTTTATTATGTTTCAGTATGATCCCTCTATTCCCACTTTGTTAAGAGTTTTTATCAAAAAGGCTATTGGATTTTGATGCTTTTTCTGCATCAATTGATATAATCATGTGATTTTTGTTTTCCAACTTGTTTATATAATACATCACATCTATTAATCTGGGAATATTATATCATCCATGCATCCCCAGAATAAATCCCAGTTGGTCATGGTATTTGATCTTTTTAATATATTGCTGGACCTGATTTGCTAATATTTTCTTGAAGATTTTAGCATCTATGTGTAGGGATTGGTTATAGGGTTAAGCCTCAACTGACCTGCTGGAATAGCTGCAAACAAGTCCCAGCTTAGAGGGTATAGCCCTCTTAGCATAACTAAGCTTGACCTTATGATGCTCCCTAGATCCTTCCTAGATAGCTAATGGGCTGTGGGAGGTGCAGCAAGTGCTGCCAAAACAAGTGAAACTCACAAGAACATTGTAACTATGGTAACCACTGCCTTGTTTACCTCTGACTATAAAGTAAAGGCTCATCTTGCCTCTGGGTCTGTTCTATGGTCTCAGCCAGGCACAGAAGAGCCACCTAGACCCAGCTTATTCTCTTTTCTTTTTCTTCTTCATCCTTTGCCGGCCCTCCCTCAGGCTGTGCTGACATGGTACAAGTGGCGCCCAATGAGGGGATGAGTTCAGCCCAAGTGGCGCCCAATGTGAGCCTGAGTGTGAGGGAACTGCAATTGTCAGGTGAAAGGATGCTCCAGTGAAGCACATGCAGAAATCAAAAAGGAAGGCAAGGAGTGCAGTTTAGTACTCCCTAGGTGTAAAACATGGGAAATTCAGGATCACAGGGAAAGGATGTCTGCATATCCATTTTTAAGGCTATGCTCCAAGCAAGGGTCTGTTCTGTGAGGTATGAACAGCTTTTCAAATTTTTGGATTTTGTTAGTAAAACCTGCCCATGATTTTCTGAGGAAGAAAAGGTAAATATAGAGGCATGGGAGAAGATAGGAAACAACTTTGAGATCATTATATAGCTGAATGTCCAGAGAAAATGCCTGTCTCAACTTTTAGTCTGTGGTCCCTGATTTGGGACTGTCTACAACCCACTCTAAAAGGGGAATGGGTGAATGTGTCAGGGGAATCAAGACAGATGGGGAAAGGCTGCCAGAGACTTCCAACTCCACCATTGGCACCTCCACTGCCTCCTCCAGTCCCTGGGGCTACAGCTCCTGTGGGAGAGAACCCTCCAGAGGATGCGCTTCCTCACAAAATGAGCGAGGACTGGAGGAAGCAGGGGAACAGTTCCAGCAGATCTGGGATGATGGGGGTCTGATGCAAACATTTGGAGAGTTTACTGTTGCTCATAAGCCTCTCCTTTTACCTCCTAAACAAGCAGAAAAAAGAACGGTGCCTTTGTCTCTACTCCAGCAGACTCTGTGTGAGGCCAAGCAGGCTGGGGAAGATACACCAGGATTCCTGTAATTGAGCAGCCTCAGAATCCAGGGCAGATGCTCCATGGTCATCAGTCTATCCCTTTTAAAACGTTGAAGGAGTTGAAGACTTCCAGTTCTATATATGGACTGACTTCCCCCATTGTGCTGGGGCTACTAGATACAGTATCTGAGGAAGCAATGGCTCATAGTGACTGGAATACTGTCTTGAAGGCTTGTCTCCCATCTGGAGATTACTTATTATGGAAATCTAACTGGGCAGAGCTTAGTGTGGAGCAGGCTAACAGAAACCAAGCACATGTACCCATTACAATTACTATGCTCATGGGCACCGGACCTCATGGGGCTTTGTACGCTCAGTTAGTATACCCCCTGCAAGCTTATCAGCAAATAAATGTATATGCCACCAAAGCCTGGAGGCAGCTGGGAAAAGTGTTTAGACATAAGCAAAATTAGTCAAGGCCCTGACGAGCCATATCAGGATTTTGTGGCTTGCTTGTTCTAGGCCGTAGACAGGGTTGTGGATGACCTTGAGAAATGATACTAGTGAAGCAATTAGCTGTTGAAAATGCAAATGGAGTATGTCAAATGTCCCTGCAGGAAGAATGGTACTGTGTATGACCTCATCCGTGTCTGTGCTGACATTGGACCAGCCTGTGTTCAAGGAGCAGTATTAGCTGCCACATTGAAGGAGATGTTGTTCGCTGGTCAGCAGAAAAGGAAAGGGGCTGCTTTAACTTGGCAGATGAGGGCGTTTTGCTAACGACTGTAATGCTACAAGCAGAAGTCAAAGGGCTACAGGGAATGGAAACAAGCAGTCTGGATTGTGTCCAAGATGCAGGAGAGGAAAGCATTGGGTGAGTGAATGCCGCTCAAGGCTGATGTTGACGGTAATGTAATACCCCTTAGGCAGGGAAATTTCATGTGGGTACAGCCCAGGCCCCACCAAACAGTACGGGCCCTATCTTTAACCCCACTGCAGTCTTTCCAGCCGGTTCAGTCCCCAAACAAACTGTTCAAAACCTCTACTGTGCCACCCCGGGAAGTACAGGATTGACCCGCAGTCCCACCTCCCGATATGTACTAACCCCAGAGATGGGGCCTCAGGCCATTGCCATGGGAGTGTATGGTCCCCTTCCCACGGGCATGATGGGACTAATTTTAGGGAGGAGTAGTTTAACATTGAAGGTTCTGCCGGGGTGATAGATCAGGACTATACTGGAGAAATTAAAGTAATGGCACAAACAATTAATACTATAATTTAAGTCTTACCAGAAACAAAAATAGCACAAATTCTCCTTCTGCCCTCCTATCCAGAAGGGCGGCCTTTAACCGGTTGACCCGTGGTGCAGCAGGTTTTGGGTCCAGTGATGGGGAATACTGGGCAAGATTAATTAAGCAGGGCCAGCCTGAGCTAGAACTGAAGATCAATGGGAGTCTGTTAGAGGGATTGTAGATGCTGGAGCTGATGTCAGTCATTGCTTTCGGACTCTGGCCACAGGCCTGGCCTTTAAACCCCACGCTTCCGAATTGCAAGGAGTGGGGCATGTTACACAACCCTTGTAAAGTGCACAACTCCTTTGGTGGGAAGATCCAGATAGAAATACAGGCTATTTTCAACCTTATGAATTGCTACATTTGCCTGTTAACTTACGGGGTTGAGATATGATAGAGCAGATGAGAGTTTTCATAACAAGTCCCAGTTCCATTGTGACATCTCAAATGCTTATTCAAGGATTTCAACCTTGTAAGAGGAGCAGGAAAGAATCAGCAAGGGAGACCTTTGTCTATCCCAATATCCACTCAAAAGGAGAGGCAGGGATTAGGTTACCAGAATTTTCCACAAGGGCTTCGATTGTCTCTCCAACCCAGCGTACAGCAGCCACAATTACCTGGCGTGCAGATACCCATTTGGGTTGATCAATGGCCCCATTAGAAGAGAATTTAAAAGTTGCACAAGAGTTGGTTCAAGAACAGTTTGAGGCAGGGCATATTGAACCCACTCACGCCCATATTTATGATGAAGAAAAAGTCTGGTCAATGGAGACTATTGCCTGACCTAAGGGCAATTAATAAAACCATGGAGACTATGGGGCCCCTTCAGTCAGGGTCACCATCCCCAACAGGTATCCCATTGAAATATTATTTACTGGCATTAGATCTTAAGGACTGTTTTCTTACTATCCCTCTCCATCCCGAGGATTGCAAAAGATTGGCATTTAGTGTCCCTGCAATAAATTTTAAGGAGCTCATAAAGAGGAATCAATTGAAAATATTGCCTCAGAGCATGGCCAACTTCTCTGGACAGGTTGGTAACCATTACCCAGCAAATAAGGTTTTACAGTTTCTCTCAGTTACTACCTTTACCTTCCCAAAGACAGTGAAGTAACAACCTATATCTCAGGCACTAACCATTTTTACAGAGGGATCCCGTTCTGGAAAGGCTGGATCTACCACAGGAGGGGAGCAAAGGTCTTTCAAAACTCTTATGTTTCAGCACAATGGGTAGAAATACAAGCTCTTACCTATACCTTGACAGATTTTGCCTTGGAACCCATTAACCTACATAGTGATAGTGTCTCTGTGGTAAGTATGGCCAAACTAATTGAAACAGTTATTATAGGGCACACTAATTTGGAGGAACTCTTCCATTTATTTTTCAACCTTCAAAAAGTCATTAGAGAACGACAGTTTCTCTGCTTATTGATCATATCCGATCTCATTCAGGTCTCCCTGGTCCATTAGCTATAGGCAATGATGTTATTGATCGTCTCCTTGCTGTAATGCAAGAGGCTACCCTGGTTTCTCTTGCCCAGTCCTCCCATGCTTTGTATCATCAAAAGGCTGCTGCCTTACACAAACAATTCCATATTTCTTGGGAGCAAGCTCATCAAATTGTTAAGCAGTGCTCTCAGTGTGTAATTCATTGCCCTGTACAATTGTTGAGGGTTAATCCTAGGGGTCTTAAACCTAATCAATTTTGGCAAATGGATGTCACCCACATCCTGGAGTTTGGTAAGCATAGATGGGTACATGTTAATGTAGATACCTGCACCTGCTTTATCTTTGCAACTCCCCAAATGGGAGAGAGTGCCAAGCATGTAATTAATCATTGCCTAGCTGCCTTTGTGGTACTAGATCCTCCCTTAGAGCCAAAGACAGACAATGGACCCACATATGCTAGTTCTGTTTTTCAGCATTTTTGTCAGCAATATCAAATTTGTCATACTACTGTATCAAGGTCAAGCAATAGTGAGCAAATCGTAATCTTAAAATGAAATTACTAAAACAGAAAGGGGGAGACTGGTGTTATATGTCACCTCAAAACAAGCTCAGTCATGCTCTTCATACTTTAAATTTTTGAATTATAATGCAGAGGGTCATACAGCAGCTGAAAGGCATTGGGCCTCCTGTACAATAGCCTCTTCGGGGTTAGCCCGATGGAAGGATGTACAACCTGGACAATGGTTTGGACCATGTCCAGTAATGATGTGGGGAAGAGGTTGAGTTTGTATCTTTTCAGATAGAGCGGCACAGCCAATTTGGTTGCCAGAGTGTTACGTGTGTCACCACAATGGACCCAGTGAAGCTCCTGTCCCATCATTTAAAAGACTGAGAGTTGCCCTGATGGCAGCAAAGCGAAAAAGGAAGATGACAAAGCTACACAAGAGACAGAGGTGCCAACATGGGGTTAACTGAAGAAGTTAGCCCAGTAGATGGTAGAAAAGAAAGAAATGGGAGCTACTCCCTCAATCATGTTTCTGGCTATGCTAGCATTGGTTGGCTGCCAGTCTTCTGCAAACTCTTGCACAGCCAAGTCCAAAGACTCTGAGAAAATCAGCAAAGAGACTTTCATTTAGTAGAAAAATGTTACTGTAGTTTGGTTTCTCTATTATTGTTGTGTTGCATTGGCATTGTTTTATTAATAGCCATGTCTGGGTTTTGCATTGACATTGTTTTGTTATTGGGTTTTGCATTGACATTGTTTTGTTAATATTTTAATAGTCAGAACTTTGTTCTTAATGTTTAAGTTTTACTTTCATTATAGTGGCTTAAAAATAAAAGAAGGGTGAGATGTAGTTTAAGCCTTGGACTGACCTGCTGGCAAAGCTGCAAACAAGTCCCAGCTTAGAGGGCACAGCATTCTTAGCATAATTAAGATTGACCTTATGACACTCCCTGATTCTTCCTGGGACTGAATGGGCTAATGGGCTGTGGGACTGAAGCAAATGCTGCCAAAACAAGTGAAACTCACAAGAACATTGTAACATTGTGACCACTACTTTGTTTACCTCTGACTATAAAATAAAAGGTTCAGCTTGCCTTTTGAATCTGTTCTGTGGTCTCAGCCAGGCACAGAAGATCCACCTAAACCCAGCTTATTCCCTTTGTATGTCTTTTCTTCATCCTTAGCCCGCCCTCCCTCAGTTTCCCTGAAACTTTGGCTGTGCTGGCCAGGCATATCTATGACTTGTAGTTCTCTCTTTGTAGTGTCTTTAACTGGTTTGGGAATTAGGTTAATGCTGGCCTCATAAGAAGAGTTTGGAAGCATGCCTTCCTCTTGGATTTTTTGGAATAGTTTGGGGAGGATAGGTGTTAGTTCTTTGAATATTTGGCAAAACTCTCCTGTGAGGCCATTGACACACACAGCTGCATCAGAAAGCCTCCTTTTCCTCAGCTTGCCAATTACATCACCTGCCAACAGAAAAGTTCTATCTCTGTCCCTAGTTTGATGAGGTTTTATTGTCAAATACTTCTCTGCATCTACTAAGTGATCATGGGATCCCCTTTTCCAGTTGTTACCATGGGGACTCCCACTGAGTGACTCTCCAACACGGAGCCAGCCTGGCGTGCCTGGGACGGAGCCTGCTGCGTCGTGATGTCACCACCTGGCCCATTCCTGGACAGACCTGCTGACGTCCTGCTGCGGAGTTTGCTGTCCATGCTCAGGAGGAGTATTAGTCTGCAGTTTTCTGTAATACCTTTGTCTGGATTTGATATTAGGGTAAGCTGGTGTTATAAAACAAGCAGTCAATTTCCCCTGAAATATGCTTTTTTAATTCTCACACAGGATATGTGTGTGTGTTTAGAGAGAGTGAATGGAGAGAGAAAGAGAGAGGGAGAAACATGGATGTGAGAAACACTGATTGGCTGCCTCCCTTTGCACCCTCGCCGAGTATCAAACCTGCAACCTTTTGGTGTTCAAGACAATACTCCTACGAACTGAGCACTGGGCCAGGGCCTAGGAAGTCATTTTTAAATGATAAAAAATGGCATAGGGAGTGCGTGCTGTGTGCCCAACAGGTGTGACCTGCTTAGCCAATTGGGCCTCCCAGAGCCCTGGGACGTGTCTAGATGCTAGTCTGCACCAGGGAAAGCTACTGTCTAAGGTCACACACAGACAAGCTGTAGAGCCAGGACTCACACTCTGGTCCCCCCTGGCCTAACTCTCACCCCATTTTCCTCATTTTCTCTGAAGATGTTTCTGGGAGGAAGAGAGCATCTGGAGGGCCAGTCCGCTCTTGGTCACCGTCTTCCACCCCTGGCTGAAGACAATGGCTGACTACCCTGTGCCAGGCACTGATGCCGTCCAGGCTACAGGCAGGCACCTCCTTCACCTCCCAGTCAGAGGCCGCACTGCCTCACCAGGCAGTTTGGAAACACTGGCACCTGCTTGGTGGCCACTTCCTCCTCCCCTTGTCTCCCCTTGCATCCCTGTACCCTTGAGGTAGACTACCTCTGCATCATCCTTTAATGTGGTTCTGCTCCTTCCTCCCTGTGGGCTTACTGCCCCTCCCCCCAGCACTGCCTCCTGTGTGCACGGCTCATCCCAGAGGCCCCGATCCTGGTGAGCTCTGCTCCCTGTGCCTCAGTTAGGAAGACCTGGCTTACCTACCAAGGAGGAGGGAAGGGATGGAGTGTAAGGAGCAGCGAAGCCAGCAATCTGCCTGCTGAGTGCAGCCGTAAGGCTGTCAGTGCAAGGATTCCTGGCAGTGAAGGCGCGGGGCAAGGGCTCCACAGGTGACCGCGTTAACACCACTACCTGCGCGGCGGCAGGCATGGCTGTCCGATGTTCCAGGAGGAAATCGGGCAAAGAGCAGCTGGGAATCCTCAAGTGGCAGAGCCCAGTCCGACCTTCAACATGAGAGCCCCTGCACCCACATCGGCCTGTTACATGCACCCGCTGGGCAAGTCCTGGCGGCAGGGACTGGGCCACATGACACTTCCCAAGCTCCCCCTCTTCATCCAGAGGACATGGCAGGAAAAGTGACTTCCTCCTAGTCACAACCTCCGAGCTCACAGGCATTCCCCACCCTCTGTTCCCCCCTCTGGCCACCATGAAGAGGACTCAGTTGGGCTAAGTCCTCTGCCAGGAAAAAGGATTCAATTAAAATATCTGTTTTCAACAACGCCCCCAAGCTCCACATAATCACCTCACACCCAGCAGAGTGAGGTGGGGCGCAGGAGTGGAGGAAGAGTTTGCTAATTGCTCCTGGTATGTGTGTGTGTGTGTGTGTGTGTGTGTGTGTGTGTGTGATGATAGGGAAGGAGGGTGTGTGTGTTGGGGGGGGATGGGGAGGGAGGGTGTGTGTGTTGGGGGTGAGGAGGAGGGAAGGTGTGTGGGTGTGGGGGGGTAATGGGGAGGGTGTGTGTGTGTGGGGGGAGGGTGATGGGGAGGGAGGGTGTGTGTGTGTGTGAGGGTGATGGGGAGGGAGGGTGTGTGTGTGTGTGTGTGTGTGTGGTGATGGGGAGGGAGGGTGTGTGTGTGTGTGAAGGGGGGTGATGGGGAGGGAGGGTGGGTGTGTGTGTGTGTGTGGGAATGGGGAGGGTGTGTGTGTGTGTGTGTGAGGGAGGGTGATGGGGAGGGAAGATATGTGTGTGTGGGAGGGTGATGGGGAGGGAGGGTATGTGTGTGTGGGAGGGTGATGGGGAGGGAGGGTGTGTGTGTGGGAGGGTGATGGGGAGTGTGTGTGTGTGTGTAGGGGGGTGATGGGGAAGGAGGGTGTGTGTGTGTGTGTGTGTGGTGATGGGGAGGGAGGGTGTGTGTGTTGGGGGGAGAGTGATGGAGAGGGAGGCAGGGTGTGTGTGTGTGTGGTAATGGGGAGGGTGTGTGAGTGGGAGGGTGATGGGGAGGGAGGGTGTGTGTGTGTGTAGGGGGGTGATGGGGAGGGAGGGTGTGTGTGTGTGTGTGTGGGTGGTGATGGGGAGGGAGGGTGTGTTTAGGGGGTGTTGGGGAGGGAGGGTGTGTGGGGGGGGAGTGGGGAGGGAGGGTGTGTGTGGGGGAGATGATGGGGAAGGAGGGTGTGTGTGTATGTGTGTGTGTGTATGTGTGTGTGGTGATGGGGAGGGAGGGTGTGTGTGTGGGGGGGGGTGGTGGAGAGGGAGGGTGTGTGTGTGTGTGTGGGATGATGGGGAGGGAGGGTGTGTGTGGGGGGGGCTGGAGAGGGAGGGTGTGTGT
The DNA here is from genome assembly GCA_036971965.1 of Nyctalus aviator. NCBI lineage: Eukaryota > Metazoa > Chordata > Mammalia > Chiroptera > Vespertilionidae > Nyctalus > Nyctalus aviator. The sequence goes on from CM072926.1 coordinate 530,124, forward strand.
GTGTGTGGGTGTGTGGGGGATGATGGGGAGGGAGGGTGTGTGTGTAGGGGTGTGGGGGTTGATGGGGAGGGAGCTGGCTGCAGCGAGCACAGCACTGGGAGTAGGTGTTGAGCCAGGGCTCCTCTCCTCTTTGGGGCCTCCCAGGCCCTCCTCTGCTCATTGTGGCCCTTCTCTGCTCACTGCCTCCTCCTCACACTGACAGCCTCTGGTCACAGCATGGCATCAGCACTGGAGGCCGGAGGCCTGAGCCAGGGCCCAGCTCCAGCCACTTCCCTGCCCGTGGCTCCTCGCTGCAGCTTGGGCAGCAGCCTCAGGAAACCTGTTCACACATGTGGAGACAGGACAGGACACAGAAGGCCACAGGTCAGCACTGCTTCCCTACACTGCACCTTCCGCACCAGCAGACCAGCCACCCGTGGTTTTAAGAGCATAACAAGGATTTCACCTCAAACCACCTTGCACAGGTAACACACAACCGTCATCAGCCCATGACCTTTATGCGAGCGGCCTGTCAATCATCTCTAAAATGCGGTCCCCGTGCCCACCACTGCCTTTAGACCATAAGCGTACCCCTGTGAACCCAGGAGTCTCCAGGGCACCCTGGGTCCCTTTGGCACACTGAAGATGATCCTAACACAAATTGGGTGTTTAAATACAGAACTATCCTTCACTCTCTAATCTCAGTCCAAGGCCCTCCTTCCTTCCGCACTCTTAAAATCTCCAGCCCTGGCCCAGCCTGTGGAGTCCGTGCCTGGCATGAGTAGGTGCCAATACTGTGGGTGGGAAAGGCGCCACTGACATGGGGTTCAGGCTGTGAGGTGTGGGTGATTGAAGGTCTGAGCTTCCCCTCGCAGGCCCTGCTCTGGGCAGCCTCTCCCTGTGCCTGTCTGTCCCTGACTGGCTCTGCAGGAGAACAGCCAGAGACAGTGGCTGCTCAGCCAGCAGGGAGGGCTGGGGAGACCCTCTCCCCTGTGAGGGCTCAGGGGAGAGGGACCCGCCACCTCTCCAGGTCAGCGACCACCTGAGAGACCCACTCCCCAAAGAGAGCTTCCCAGAGCCGCTCCAGGGTCCGGCCATCAGTTAGCAATAAAACCTCACCGCTGGCTGGGCTGGGCAGGGCGTGGTGAGGAGGCAGCCTTAGTTCTGTGAAGTCCAAGTCATGGTTCTGGCACCTGGCTACCCAGGTGAAGGTTTGGAATGGAAACCTCACATGGGCTCTCAGACACAGCTTCCAAGCCTGGGTCTCAAGCTAGAGTCCGGGGGGGAGGGGGGGGAGGAGGGGGGAGGAGGAGGGGTAGGGGGGGTGCCGGGATCCTGGGGGCAGAAGGTGCTAGAATCCTGGGGGGTGCTGGGATGGAGGGGTGCTAGGATCCCGGGAGGTGCTAGGATTCTGGGGGGTGCTGGGATGGGGGGAGGTGCTGGGATCCCAGGAAGGGCTAGGATCCGAGTCTGCACAGGGACGTCCCTCGCCCATCTCATGCAGGTGCTCACTGGGAGCCTTTCTGAACGCAGCCAGCTGGAGGGGAGGTGTCTCTCAGAGCCCAGGAGCCCCACCCCCAGCTCAGCTCCCAGGGAATCCAGCGGAGCTCTCGTGAACTTTGGAGAGGATGCTAGGATGTGGTGTTTGCCTACAGAGCTGCTGATGGCAGGCACAGCCAGCTGCGAAGCTGGGCCTCAAGATGGCTGCGGCCCAGGTGGCACCTTGGTGGCTCCCGCTCTGCACCCCTGCTCTGGCGGAGCACCCTCTGCCCCTGCGACCCGTTGCCCCCTCCCCCCCAGGTGTCCGCAGTCTGCCTCGTCCCAGTACCCCCTCCCTCTCCAGCTGGCCGGGAGGTCCTTAGGGGTGCCCAGTCCTGCCCCTCCCAGTGCCTCCTTCCCCAGCGGAGCCTGCCAGCATCTGGCATCTGTCAAGGTGTACAGACAGGCACAGAGCCCCCCTGACCCCTCAGTCCCAGGAGGCGCACACAATCACCAGCACCCTCCAACCAACAGCACCGCCGCCATGCACCCCCCAAACAAACAACCAAACAAACACGTCCGCAGTTGCCCTTTAGGCTGAAACTTTCTCAGAGGGGCCACGAACAGCAAGGAGGAGGTGGACAGCCTGGGTCCCCGGCAGGGCAAGCGCTCTTAGGGCTCCACCCCCTCCCCTGGCCCCCCCTCACCAGGTACCCCTCACCTGACCCCCCTCACCTGGTACCCCTCACCTGACCCCCCTCACCTGGTACCCCTGACCTGGCCCCTCTCACCTGGCACCCCTCACCTGGCCCCCCTCACCTGGTACCCCTCACTTGGTACCCCCTCAACAGGTACCCCCTCACCTGGCCCCCTCGCCTGGCCCCCTCACCTGGTACCCCATCACCTGGCCCCCCCTCACCAGGTACCCCTCACCTGACCCCCCTCACCTAGGTTCCCCTCACCAGGTTCCCCTCACCTGACCCCCTTCACCTGGTACCCCTCACCTGACCACCCTCACCTGGTACCCCTCACTTGGTACCCCCTCACCAGGTACCCCCTCTCCTGGCCCCCTCACCTGGCCCCCTCACCTGGTACCCCATCACCTGGCCCCCTCACCTGGCCCCCTCACCTGGTACCCCATCACCTGGCCCCCTCACCTGGCCCCCTCACCTGGTACCCCATCACCTGGCCCCCTCACCTGGCCCCCTCACCTGGTACCCCATCACCTGGCCCCCTCACCTGGCTCCCTCACCTGGTACCCCCTCACTTGGTACCCCTCACCTGGCCCCCCTCACCAGGTATCCCATCACCTGGTACCCCCTCACCTGGCCCCCACACCTGGCCCCCTCACCTGGCTCCCTCACCTGGCCCCCCTCACCAAGTACCCAATCACCTGGTACCCCTCACCTGGCCCCCTCACCTGGTACCCCTCACCTGGCCCCCTCACCTGGTACCCCTCACCTGGCCCCCCTCACCAGGTACCCCCTCACCTTGCCCCCTCACCTTGCCCCTTCACCTGGTACCCCCTCGCCTGGCCCCCTCACCTCGCCCCCTCACCTGGGCCCCTCACCTGGCCCCCTCACCTGGTAAGCCGAGGCCCAGCAGGAGACTGTAGTAGACCAGGGGCAGGAGGCCCAGGCCGCAGGCCCAGCCGGGGGACCAGGAGCTGTTGGCGGCGAGGGGGGCGTGCGTGAGCTCCATGGGCACTGGTGCTCCTGTGCAGGGCTGGGGAGCGGTGCCTCCTCCGCCGGCCTGCGCCTCCCTGGCCGGCCGCCCGCTCTCCGGGTCCCCCTTCCCGCACTGCTCCCTCCGGAGCAGAGCACAGCCTTGGGGCTCCCGCCTGGGTACGCTCTGCTCCTGCCAGAGCCCCGGGCGGGGCTGGGGACCTTGCTCCCCACAGCCAATCACCACTGCCGGGGCGGGTAGGGGGTTGGGCGGGGGGAGGAGATGGGGGGAGGAGATGGGAGGAGGAGGTGTGGGATGGAGGAGGGAGATCAGAGGAGGGGCTCCCCGCTACTGCTGGGGGCTCCAGGGTCAGGAGAGGAGAAGGAGTTCCTCTGGAAACCCCAGGGAGGCGAGGGAGGAGAGGACGCCCCGCTGTGGGAGGGGCGGTGGGGTGCCCCTTCTGCTCCTGCAGCCCCTTCCTCCCCTCCCCCGTGTCCTCAGCCTGATCCCCAGCCAGTCTCCGGAGGACTTCCCACCCAGAGCCAGGAGGGAGGCAGCAGAGCCAGAATGCTCAGATGTTCACTCCCTCCAGAGGCTAAGCCCAAGGGAATGTGTCTGTGTCTGAGTCTGCATGCGTGTGTCTGTGTGCATGCATGTGTGCAGGTGTCTCTGTGCGCATGCATGTGTGTCGGTGTGTATCTCTGTGCGCATGCATGTGTGTCTGCACGTGTCTGTGTGCATGCATGTGTGTCTGTGCACACACATGTGTGTCTGTGCACGTGTGTTTGTGCATATGCAAGTGTGACTTGCGCATGTGTCTCTGTGCTCATGCATGTGTGTGTCTGCGCGTGTGTCTATGCATGCATGTGTGTCTGTGCGCCTGTGACTGGTTCCAGAGCAGGAGCCTCTGAGAGGGTGTGGGCCGGCTTAGGGAAGCTTCCCTTCAGGACCAACGCTAGTGCAGCCTCTCAGATGCACACACCCACTCACAGACACACACACCCACTCACACACACTCTCACACACACATTCACACACACACACAGCCACTCACACACACACTCACACACACACTCACACACACACTCACACACACACTCACACACACACACATTCACACACACACACTCACACACACACAAAGCCACTCACACACACATTCACACACACACTCACACACATACACAGCCACTCACACACACATACACAGCCACTCATACACACATTCACACACACACACACACACAAAGCCACTCACACACTCACACACACACATTCACACACTCACACACACACACTCACACACTCACACACACACACACAGCCACTCACACACACATTCACACACTCACACACTCACACACAGACACACACAGCCACTCACACACACATTCACACACACATTCACACACACACATTCACACACACACATTCACACACAGACATACACAGCCACTCACACACACATTCACACATACACAAACACACACACTCACACACAGACATACACAGCCACTCACACATACACACACTCACACACACCTACTCACACACACACACATACACACACACTCACACGCACACCCACCCACATACACACATTCAGATGCACACACACTCACACACACACATTCACACACACACACTCACACACACATTCACACACACACACTCACACACAGCCACTCACACACTCACACACACCCACTCAAACACTCACACACCCACAGAAACCCCCCACTCTCCCTCCACACACAGCCACTCACACACACACACTCACACAAACACACATAGCCACTCACACACACTCACACAGACACACTCACACACTCAGACACACACACCCACTCACAGATACACACCCACTTACACACACACACACACTCACACACACACACTCACACACACACAGCCACTCACACACACAGACACACACACACACTCACACACACCCACTTAAACACTCACACACTCTCACACACTCACATACTCACACACACACTCACATAGACACACACAGCCACTTACACACTCTCACACAGACACATTCACACACATACACACTCACTCACATACACACACACTCATACACACAGACATACACAGACACACACACTCACACAGACACACTCACACACACACACAAACACCCACTCACATACACACACACTCATACACACAGACACACACAGACACTCACACACACACACAGACACACACAGCCACTCACACACACTCACACACACTCACCCACACACTCACACAAACACCCACTCTCTCTCACACATATACACACACACACACTCACACACAAACACACACTCCCCCACCCACACACACACATTCAGCCACTCACAGGGGCATGCAGAGGGATGCCTTCATTCCACTCAGACACATGAAAACAAGGACATCCCCACCACGCTGCACACACATGCCAACATACGCACTCACAGGAGCCATGGGATGTGGTCTAGTGTAGTGTGTGGAGGCCTGGAAGGTCAGGAGAGGGAAACTGTGGATCTGGTTCCCTGGAACCAGGTCCTCCTCATGCAGGCAGAGAGAGAGCCCCAGGCAGCTTTCCGGGCCACAGCAGACCTGCGGAGAGAGTCAGAGCTTTCCCTCCGGGCAGCGGGGGCTGTGGTGGCTCAGAGGAGCCACAGAGCCTCACAGCCCCTAGGATGCCATGTCTATCCTTTCCCCACTTCCTCCGGCCCCTGAGGTGGAGGGGACTTCACCCCTCAGGTCAGGAGAGGAAAGCAGGGGGAGCTGCTGTGCCCGCTGCACCTTGTTGAAAAGGGAGGCTGAGGCCCAAAGGGACAGACTGTCCTTGGGCTCAGAGAGTGCAGGGCTGGCATCATAGGCTGAGGTAGGTACTGAAATTTGGTTGTGAATTCTGTTGTTTAAATGTAAACAACCCCAAACAAAAACAAAACCAACCATGATGATAATAAAGCGGTGCCACTCATAGAGGCTCAATAAATAACTGTTCTAAACCCTAAACACTGGATTGGTCTGCAGTCAGCTAGTCAGAAACCAACACTGGGGCTGAGGAAGGGAGGAGATGGACCTGACAAAGCTCCCCGTCCATATGACACCTCTGTAACCATCCAGCCAAAGGCTGTAGTCCTGGCTCCTCCCTCTGCCTGGGGTGCCTTGTCTAGAAGGCCGCACTCACCTGCTGCTTCACCCCGTTCTTCAGGTCTTACCTTCTGGCCCCTCTCATGGAGGCTAGCCCTAAAAACCCCACTGAATTGAACTCCCACCACCCAGTGCCTCTCCCTGGCTTACTGCTTCTCATGGCGCCACTCTGGGCCACCATATGCTATTTATCAAGGCAGTTTCTTATCTTCCCCTCAAGGGGGCAGGCCCGTGGCATGTTTTGCTTATGGTGACATCACTGGCTTTTACAGAAATGCTGCATGTGGCAGACTTTCAGGAGACACTGGGGAATGAAGAGCCCTGTTGTGCTCACTGGCTGGGCATGCAGGCACGGGAAGGTGCATTTCTCTTTGCTTGTTTGAGCACAGGTCACAGCGTGGATGCACTAGGTTTGGGGAGGGGTACGATCTCAGGCTCAGCATGTACAACCTGATATGACCAGCCATTGTATGACGATGTGTGTGGCTTCCGGGCTGCAGCTAGACTCCTTATAAAACTAGAAATGTGGCCAGGCAGAGCTCCCGGGCTGCAGGGACTCCTGATGAGCCTGATTGTGTCTGACTACCCTTTCCCCATACAGATGGGGATGAAGGACGCTGAGCCAGGAGGGGGCAGGCGCGCATGCAGGCTGCAGTGTGGAGAATGGGGACGGGCCTGCAGCCTCTGTTTGGCAGCCAGTTCCCCGAGAAATGGAGGGGCTTTCCATTGGATGGAGATCTGTGAGGCCTAGGACAGACCTTTGGTCCTAGGGAAAGGGCAGATGAGTCAATATCAAGGGTGGGTTTTGCCACCTGACTGGTTCTTTGGGACAATGGCTACTTGCACAGACAATGGTGGTGGCTAAGCCTCCCCCCCATGCATTCTCTCAGAAGACTATTCTTTCAGGGACACAGGTGGGTGATAAGAGATCACCTTTACTAGGAGATGCTGTGTTTTAATGCATCTTACCTCGTGCTTCCACTGGAAATAAAGGACAGTTATCAGTCCCACTTTGCAGGTAAGAAAAGCAAGTCACAGAGAAGTTGGACAGTCTTCCAAAGGCGCCGACTGGAGTTAGTTCCACGGCAGGAGGGCTTCAGAGGCTGCACCCTTACCACTAGGGAAGCTCTGTCCAGTGGAAGGACAAACCTACAGCCCAAAACTGCCACAAGATACACTGTGGGTCCATGTGACACAAGGCAAGCCTGTCCTTCCTTGGCACTGTGTCCCCATGCCCAGAGCAGCAGCAGGACACTGTCCAGAAATAAATCTTAAATAAATAAACACGTAAACATAATAGGAATATACAAAGACTGTTGTGGGGGGTATTGCAAACTCAAATGTCTATAAGCTGAGGCAGCAATTAGCATGCCTATGGCAGCACTAATGTACATCTTTTTCTTTTATAAAGAAACTAGAGGCCAGGTGCATGAAAATGTTTCTGCACTGGGGAGGGGGGAGGGCAGTGGGGAATGGGACCTCTTGCAATCTGGGACCCCTCGGGTAGGTCATGGCCTACCCTTCCCCTGGATGCTGGCATCTGGCCCCACCCCCACCACTGCCACTGCTTGCCATCTCCAGCACTGCCCCCTTCACGCCTCCCCTGCTGGTCACCTCCCTCTGCAGGTGACAGTCTTGGGATGTGATCGCGTGGCTGGGCGGAGCCTCCCGCTGCGGGGTGATTGCTGGCAGGGCCCCCAGTCAATTACCCTCAGAGAGAGGCCTGCCCCTTGCTACAGTGCTGCTGGCCACTGGCCTGGGCCCCCTCTTTTTTTTTTTTTTTTTTTTTTTTTAAGTAAGAGTAATGTTACCGAGTGATGCAGAAATGAGTACAATGAAGGGTTTATAAGATGGAAATGTACCACACTCCTTCCCTAGTACTTAGAAGCTAAACACAAAGGCCATAACTGCTGAATATCTGCTCGTAGCAAACAAACCATAGCATATTTATACTGTATCATATCAAGTGATCATAGAAATCCATTTATATATTGCTTGTATAAAACATGTTTTTGTAAAACATATGTTAATAAAGAAAGTATAAAAAGCATGTGCAGTTGAAAGCCCTGCCAGGACAGCCAGGCTGTGGACAGTCAGTGAGCATGTGCTTTGGAGGGGCGGCCGTGCCTTGTGCCCACAGCAACTCCCTCAGGGCTGGCGAGAGTAGCCCTGGCTGCCACTCCGGCAGGACTGAGCTGGACCACAGTGGGTGGGTACAGCAGGGCCTGGCACTGTGCCCTTTTCCAGCCTTGCATCAGGATCAGGGTCAGGGTCAGAGCCAGGGCTGGGGGCAGGCAGATTGTAGTTTCACTTTGAGTTCTGTACTCAGGCTAATTTTGGTTGCAACTCATGGTTTTTCCCGGCTGCTCGGAGATCCTCTGGGTGGGTTCCCTGGTGGAGAGGCTAGAGAAGTGCCCACAGCTGCCTGGTTGGCATCTCTCTGGCCCAGAGCCTCTGTCCTGCCTCCTACAAGCCTGATCCCAGGCAGGACAGCCCTCCTCCCTCAGGACTACTTTGGTCTCAGCGCTTGGTCCTGGGTTTCATCAGCCTGGGTTTCTCCTGGTGTGGATGATCCAAGTTTCACAAAAAGCCCGGCGATGCTGGCCGTGCTGAGCCGCATTGAAGATCTTTGCATGCAGTAAGGAAGAGCCCTCTGGGACCCTCCACCTCTGCCCTCTCCTCATCTCCTCTTCCTCCTCTTCCTCCTCCCAGGCCATGGTCACTTCTCCAGCTGCTGCAGCAGTGGGCTGCCTTCTGAGTCAGGGGTCTTTACGCTGTTGGTCCCGATGATGCAGGGGAGGCAATGCCGGCTGAGCATCAGGATGAGCTACTGCCGCTCCTGCCTCAGCTCCCCCTTCTGAGTTTTCAGCCCCACATTCATGAGCTCCAGCCACTCAGATTCCTGCTGCAGACACTTCATCTGCTCCGTCTTCTTGTTCCAGCAATGGGCTGCTGCCACTTTGTTCTTTTCCCAGCACCTTTTCCTCTACTCCTCTTTCTCATCCAGCTCACTTCTCACAGGCTGAGGCCTCTTGCCCAGTTTCACCTCCAGAAAATGCAAAGGGGTGATCATGGCCCCAGTGTTGTGGATGTCAGCGTATTTCAGCTCCTCTGCAGTCGGGGCAGAGCTGGTCAGAGGGCTGAGACCTGGCAGAGAGCCCACAGTCACAGAAAGGTCCGGGATCTGCCCACACATCATAGCAGGAGGAGTGGCAGTCCAGCTCTGCAGAAGCCATGGGCAGAGGTGGCCACCCTGGTGCCTGGGCCAGGCTGCAGGCATTGTGCCTGCTCAGGAGCCACCGTGGCACCAGCCCCACCCTGCAGTGTCCACCACCACCACGCCTCCCATTGCAGCTGCCAATGTCCCTTCTGCAGTCCATGGTGGGTGGCCTAAGTCTCCCTATTTGAGGCAATTTTGATGCCTGGGGCCTGGGTGGCCACTTTCTCCTGAAGAGCTAGCCCTCCCTGCAGTCTCTGCCTGCCTGCCTCATCACCCCTAACCACTCACCTGCCTGCCTCATCACCCCTAACCATTCACCTGCCTGCCTCATCGCCCCTAACCACTCACCTGCCTGCCTCATCGCCCCTAACCACTCACCTGCCTGCTAAAGTACCCCTAACCACTCACCTGCCTGCCTCATCGCCCCTAACCACTCACCTGCCTGCCTCATCGCCCCTAACCACTCACCTGCCTGCCTCATCGCCCCTAACCACTCACCTGCCTGCTAAAGTAACCCTCACCACTTGCTGAGGGGTGGGGCCAGCCTGGGCAAGGGGCCTTGGTGGTTCTGGTATCTGGTGAATCCACCATTTCGGTCAGGCTTTTATTATATTGGATATGTTCTCTCCCATTTACAATTGCATAGAAACCACACCTAGGAATACATTTAACCAAGGAGATAAAGGATCTGTATTCAGGAAATTGTAACACACTGAAGAGAGAAATTGAAGAAGATACAATAAATGGGAGCATAAACTATGCCATAGATTGGAAAAATTAACATGATTAAAATGTCCATTCTGAGGACAAAATGGCGACAGAGTAGACTGACGTGTCGCAAGCCTTGTCCCGGAGCAGACAGAATGACAGCTGAATCCATAACATTCACCCCGAATTGGCGAAGGTGACAGCTGTGACAATTCCAGCCCGGAAGGGCGGAGGGCGCTGGAGAAAGAGGGAATCTAGGATCTGGGCTGGAGAGAACTGTGAGGCCTCTGAGCCCAGAGGGGCAGGGGAAAAGCACAGCGAGCCAGGTCCCTGGAACAGGTGTGGCATCTGGCTGTGGAAAGAGGTCCAAGGTTAACGGGACCACAGGGGGTTCTAGATCTGGCCCAAGTCACAAAGACAGCCCAGAGGGGCAGGGCAGGAGCTTGCAGAGGCAGTCTGTCCGCTCTGTGGCTGTGCTTTTCTTCACCGAACCTCGTATGTAAGCCCTCTCGGACACAGACACGCTCTGGGGCTGCGGTGCAGAAGGTGCAGACTGGTGGCATCCAGAGAGAGGCGGGAGTGGAGAGGATCTCGGAGGAGTGGCGACAAGTCTGGCGCTGACTCGCACCTGATGCCTGGGGCCTGGCAGCCACTTTCTCCTGAAGAGCTAGCCTTCCCTGCAGTCTCCAGGCACCAACACAGCCATGTCCAGAAAGCACCTGCAGGGCACACAGTCCCTGAGCCTGCAGGACCGGCTGAGGAAGGGCCTGCACTCCCAGCAACAGGAGCCTGAGAGGCCCGGACAGCCCAGGAGACTGGATCTTAAGCCAGCCACAGGAACAGCTCAGCACCTTTTCATTTTTCTTTCTTTTTTTTCTTTATTTTTTAAATTAAATTATTATCTGTGTACATATTTTAACATTGCCCCCCCCATACATACCCTCCCTCCCCAGAGTTTTGCGTCCATTGGTTGTACTTATATGCATGTATACAAGTCCTTCGGTTGATCTCTTATCTCCCCCAGAGATTTTCATTTCTATTTTGTCATCTCTTCTTTCTTTATTTTCCTCTTTTCATTTATTTCTTTATTTTCTATTTCTTTTCTCATTATTTTCCCACCATCCCAATTTATTTTATTTTTATCCCAATTTTTAAATCAATTTTTTAAAAAAAATTATTATTATTATTTTCTTCCTTCTTATCCACTCATCCTCTTTCTACTTTCTCTATTCTGAACTGAGGTCCTCCCCATACTCATTCAATTCTTAACCTTACTTTCTGTATATAAGATTCTGCCCCCACCCTCTTGGGTATTGGTATTTGCATGTTTTGGTTTATCTGTTTGTCCTCCAATGTTTCTCCATATAAATAAAAAAATTATTTTTTCTTTTTCTTTTTTTCCTTTTCTCTCAACCATTTTTTTCTCTCTTCAATATCATTTGTGCTCTCTTTTCTCTTCCCTAATTCTCTTTTCTCAAGTGGTCACTTATAGTGGGATTATTGGAGTTGTGAGTACATTCGTGTTTTGTTCCCTTTATGTCTTGCCGAGGTGAATTTTATCCTATCTGGACAATGCACTAGAGAGCAAACCACATAGCCAGACACTGGAGTCCAAACTCCATCTGAGAATCCGCGAACAGGTCAATAAAACTCCAGACAGCATCTTACACTGGCCTGCACCAGAATCCATCCCAAGAGGCCCAGAATCAATGCACCTAGTGTCCACCTTCAGACAACTACAGAGCAGGGTCCAATAAGCTTCACAGGAAAAAATCCAAGGGGCTATCTTGGCAGACACCAAGCCCTGTTGGGTGAATTCTGCTCTGTGCACAGCAGTTCCCACATGTGCTAGGGGTGAGCCTCTCTGACAGTCATTGTGAGGGTTGATCCCATGCACAAAGGGGCCAATAGCAATCAAGACTCAACTACAAGAGGACCCACATTAGCCACACAGGGCATTTTTAGAGCACCCAGTTCAAGTGATCAAGGAGAACACAGCACTGGGTCCCATTACTATTTACAACCATTCTACCAAGTCTGGGAATCATAGCAGATCTACCAAATACATAGGAACAAACACAAAGATGCAGCAAAAAATGGAGAGACAAAGAAACAGTCCCCAAATAAAAGAACAAAATTCTCCAGAAGAAGAGCTAAAGGAAATGGAAGTAAGCAATTTACCAGATATAGAGTTCAAAGTAATGATTATAAGGATGTCCAAAAACATGAAAAAAACAAAACAAAACAAAAACAAAAACATAGAACCATGAAAAACAACCAATAAGAAATGAAGAATGGCATATCTGAAATAAAGTATACACTGGAAGGCCTGACCAGCATGACTCAGTGGTTGAGCATCAACCTCTAAACCAGGAGGTCACAGTTCGATTCCTGGTCAGGGCACATGCCTGGGTTGTGGGCTTAATCCCCAATGGGGGGCATGCAGGAGGCAGCCAATCAATGGTTCTATCTCATCATTTATTTTTCTCTCTCTCTCCTTTCCTCTCTGAAATCAATAAAACAATATTTTTCAAAAAGAATATACTGGAAGGAATAAACAATAGGTTGAATGAAGCAGAGGACCAAGTCAGTGATTTAAAAGACAAAGTAGAAGAAAAATCCACCCAATCAGAGAAAAAATAGTATTACAAAATGAAGAGAGTTTAGGGACCCATGGGACAACAAGAAGCATAACAACATCTTCATCTTAGGATACCAAAGGGAGATGAGAGAGATCAAGTATCAAGAACCTAGTTTAAAAAAATACTTACTGAAAATGTCCCTAACCTGGTGAAGGAGAAGACACACAAGTCCAGGAAGAGCAGAGAGTTTTAAGCAGGATAGACTCAAAGAGACCCACAGACACATCATAATTAAAATGGCAAAGGATAAAGACAAGGAGAGGAAGCTAAGAACTGCAAGAGAAAGACAATTACCCACAAGGGAGCTCTCATAAGACTGTCAGCTGATTTCTCAACAGAAACATTTTAGCCAAAAGGGAGTGGCATTAAATATCCAAAGTGATGAAAAGCAAGGACCATTTTATGAACAATTATATGCCAACAAATTGAACAATCCAGATGAAATGGATATATTCCTAGCAAATACAATCTTTGAAAACCAAATCAGGAATAATCAGAGAATCTGAATAAACAGATTACAATTAATGAAATTGAACCAGTAATCACAAAACTACCAACAAACAAAAGTTCTGGACTGGATGGCATCACAGGTGAATTTTACCAAATTATTCAAAGAAGTGCTATCATATATCCTTGTCAAACTACTTCAAAAATTCAAGAGGATCAAAGACTCCTAAACTCACTTCAATAAGCCCAACAATATCCTAATTCCAAAACCAGATAAAGACACTACAAAGAAAAAATATTGCAGGCCAATATCCCTGATGAACATGTGCGCTAAAATCCTTAACAAAATATTAGCAAACCAAATCCACAATACATTAAAATGATCATAGATGGTGATCTGATGGGATTTATTCTGGAGATACAAGGTTGGTACAATATCCACAAATCAATAAACAAAAACAAAATGAAGGACACAAACTACATGATCATAACAATAGATGAAGAAAATGCATTTGATAAAACCCAGCAGCCATTTGTGAAAAAAAAACTTTCTGTAGGAATAGAGGGAATATAGCTCAACCAAGTAAAGGTCTTATTTTTAAATTTTATTATTATCTTAAATTTTATCTTTATTGTTGAAAGTATTCCACTTTGTTGTTTGTGTTTTTCCCATTGACCCTCACCCAAAACTTGTCTCTCTCAGGCCTTCACCACTCTAACATCTGTGTTCATGGGCTATGCATATTTGCATGTAAGTTCCCTGGTTAATCACTCTTCTCTCCCCCTTTTTCCTCCCCCCTGCCTTTCCTCTGAAATTTGTCAGTTTGTTCCCTGCATTTATGCTTCTATTTTATTCATCAGTTTATTTTGTTCATTAGATTTCACATATGAGTAAGATCATGTGATATTTGTCTTTCTCTGACTGGCTTATTTTGTTTAGTATAATATTCTCCAGGTCCATTCATGCTGTTGCAATTGGTAAGAATTCTTTCTTTCTTTCTTTCTTTCTTTCTTTCTTTCTTTCTTTCTTTCTTTCTTTCTTTCTTTCTTTCTTTCTTTTTTCTTCTTCTTTTTTTTAAATAGCTGCTTAGTATTCCATTGTATAAATGTAGCACAGCTTTTTTATTCACTCACCTGCTGATAGGCATTTAGGATATTTCCAAATCTTAGCTATTGTAAATTGTACTGCATGAACATAGGGGTGCCTATATCCTTTCTGATTGGTGTTTAAGGTTTCTTAGGATTTATTCCTAGGAGTGAATCACTGAGTCAAATGGGAGTTTCACTTTTAATGTTTTGAGAAAATGCCATACTGTTCTCCCCAGTGGCCATACCAGACAGCATTCCCACCAGCAGTGCACTAGGGTTCCCTTTCCTAAACATGCTCTCCAGGGCTTGTCATTTGTGATTTTCTAGGTGTGAAGTGATACTTCATTGTCATTTTAATTTGCATCTCTTAGAAGATTAGTGACTGAGCATTTTTTTCATATGTCTTTTGCCCATCTCTATATCCATTTTGGAGAAGTGTTTATATAAGTCCTCTGTCCATTTTTTAATTGGATTGTTTGTCTTCCTTTTGTTAAGTTGTATGAGTTCCCTATATATTTTGGAAATTAACCCCTTATTGGATATATTATTGCCTGTGTGAACCATGTCCCACGTGGCTTAGGGTTCAGGATCTGGGGAAGGGCGGTGCGCAAATGACAGAAACAAGAAATAATAATTTGGAAATTGGGGGAGAGAGGACAAGAAGAGAATCCAATGCAAAAGGAAGGACTTCCCTGGTGCCCAGGCCTTGCCAACCTTTTATTCAATTTTGGATACACATATAGCCCTTAGGCAGGCACTCCGGTAACAGACATACTATCTTAAAGCTCAATAAATATTAGTAAAGATTTACTCTGAGGCTATTTGGTCAGGAAATTGCTTGAGCTACCATTGTCTTGACTGAACAACTGGGGTATAGCTCTGGCCCTTGCCAGGGCTCAAAGTTCACCAGTGTTCTGGGCTCCTTGTTTACACTTCTTTGATAGTGAAGACAATGGTAGCTTCCAACAATTGCCATATATGTTCTCTTATATATGGGGCTCCCTTTTCATTTGTTGATGGTTTCTTCTGCTAGGCAGAAGATTTCTATTTTGATGTAGTCCCATTTGTTTATTTTCTCCTTAGTTTCCTTTGTCCTAGGAGATGTATTCGTAATCATATTGTTATGAGAGATGTCTCATATTTTGCTGCCTATGATTCTTCTAATATTTTTTATAGTTCCATTAGTTACATTTTAGTCTTTAATCCATTTTTGAGTTTATTCTTGTGTGTGGTATAAGTTGGTGTTCTAGTTTCATTTTCTTTCTTTCTTTCTTTTTTTATTTTTTAAATAAATCTTTATTGTTCATATTATTACAAAGGTTCCTCATTTCTTCCCCCCTCCACCAGGTTCCCACTCCACCCTCCACCCCCTCCCCATCCCCCATGGTCCTCATTCATAGGTGCACAGTTTATGTTCAGTCTCTTCCTCCCTCCCTTTCCTCGGTAGTAAATCCCTTTTCAGATAGTAAATCAGTTACTTAGGATTTTCTCATATCAATAATACCTCCACATGCCCAATGATACACTTAAGACAAAAGACATTTCCAAATAGGTCAACCAACCTCATCCAGGCCCCACCCAATAGTTTCATTTATTTTCTTGTAACAGGACAGCTTTCCCAACACCATTTATTGAAGAGACTGTTCTTACTCCATGCTTTTGCCTCCTTTGTCAACTATTAATTGAGCATAATGGCTTGGGTTGATTTCTGGGGTCTCAGTTCTGTTTCATTGATCTATATGCCCATGCTTGTGCTAGAACCAGGCTGTTTTGATTATGGTGGCCTTGTATTATATATATATATATATACAGTAGATTGTATGGTGGCCTTGTATTATATATATATACAGTAGATTGTATTATAACTTGATATCTGGTATGGTGATCCCTCCTACTTATTTTTTTTCTCAAGATTGCTGTGATTATTTGGAATCATTTTGGTTCCACATATATTTTTGAGAGTTTGTTCTAGATATGTCTTTGGTATTTTACTAGGAGTTGCATTGAATTTATAGATTGCTTAGGGTCATATGGACATTTTTATTATGTTGAACTCTACTAATCCATGAACATGGTATTTTCTTCCACTTGTTTATATCTTCCTCTATGTCTTTTTCAACTTCCCATAGTTTTCTGAGTATAAATTTTTTATCTTCTTGGTTAAATTTACTGCTAAGCATCTCAATATTTTTGTTATAATGGTAAATGGGATTGTTTTTTTTAAAATTTTTTTTTCTGAGAGTTCATTATTGGTTTATAAGTATGCCATCAATTTCTGAGTGTTAATTTTCTATCTTGACATATTGCCAAATTCATTTATTAAATCTAGAAGTTTTCTGATGGATTCTTTAGGATTTTCTACTATACATAAAATATCATGTCACTTGTGAGTAATGACAGTTTTACTTCCTCATTTCCTATTTGGATGCCTTTGTTATTTTTTTTTTCTTATCCAATTGCCAAGACTAGGAGTTCAAGTACTATATTGAGTAATAGTGGTGAAAACAGACATTCCTGTCTTGCTCTTGTTCTTAGGAGAAATGGTTTTATTTTTTTCCCATGAAGTATGATGTTGGATATATATATATGGCCTTTATTATGTTGAGGTATGATGCTTGTATTCCCACTTTGCTAAGGTTTTTATTTAAAAGGGGTGCTAGATTTTATTGAATACCTTTTCTGCATTAATTGATATGATCATGTGATTTTTGTCTTGCAATCTGTTTACTGATTTGATATTAAACCATCCTTACATTACCAGAATAAATCCCCCTTAGTTATGGTGTATGATCTTTTTAATGTATTGCTGGATACAATTGCCTAATATATATATTTTTTTGAGGATTTTAGCATCTATGTTCATCAGGGATATTGCTCTGTCATTTTCTTTCTTTGTAGTGTCTTTAAGTTGCTTGAGAATAAGGATAATCCTGGCCTCATAGAAAAAGCTTAGAAGTTTTCCTTTCTCTTCAATTTTTTGAAATAGTGTGAGGAAAATAGGTGTTAATTCTTTGAATGTTTGGTAACAGGACGTTGTTTGGTGGGAATTTTTTTTTTTTAAATTACTGCTTCAATTTCATCAGTAGTTACTGGGCTATTTGGGTTTCTGAATCTTCCTGATTGAGTTTTAGAAGATTGTATTTTTCTAGAAATATGTCAATTTTGTTCAGATTGTCCAGTTTGTTGGAATACAGTCTTTCATAGGATTTTTTTTTTTTTTTTTACAATGCTTTGTACTTCCATGGCTCAGTTAGTTCAACTTTTTTGTTTCTGATTTTGTTTATATGAGTTCTCTCCCTTTGTTTCTTAATTAGTCTGGCTAGAGGTTCTTCAATCTTGTTTATCTTTTCAGACAACCAGCTCTTGGTTTTGTTAATCTTTTGTATTGATTTTTAGTCTCTACATCATTTATTTCTGCTCTCATCTTTATTATTTCCTTCCTTCTACTTAATTTTGGCTTTTCTATTGTTCTCTTTCTAATTCTTTAAGTTGTAGAGTTAGACAATTAGTTTTTTTTTTCTTCTTATTTTTTGATTTAGGTCTCTAATGCTATGAAGTTTCCTCTCAAGACTGCGTTCACCCTGTCCCATAGATTTTGAGATGTTGTGTGTTCATTTTCATTTGTTTTTGGATGCTATTGACTTCTTCTTTGATCTCATTTAACCCATTCATTGTTTATTTGCATGTTATTTAGTTACCACGTGTTTGAATATTTTTAATGTTTTTATTGTTGTTGATTTCTGATTTCATGCCATTGTGATCTGAGAAGATGCTTGATACAGTTTCAGTCTTATTGAACTTGTAGAGACATAGTTTGCATCCTAATATGTGGTCTGTCTTTGAAAATATCTTTGTTGATTTTTTGTCTAGAAGACACATCCAGTGATGTTAGTGTGGTGTTAAAGTCCCATATTATGATTATAATAGAGACCCAGTGCACAAATTTGTGCATGGTGGGCTTCCTCCTGGGTGATCGGGGCCATCTCACCCAGTCCCAATTGGGGCCGGCTCAGGGAGGGGCCATGGGAGGTAGGCTGGTGGCTGGAGGTTGGCTGTGGGAGCGTACTGATGACCAGAGGGCAGCTTCTGTTTTTGAGCATCTGCCTCCTGATGGTTAATGCACATCATAGCTATTGACCAGTCATCCAGTTATCTGATCATCTGATCATAATGGTCCCTTAGGCCAGTGGTTCTCAACCTATAGGTCTCGACCCCTTTGGGGGTTGAACGACCCTTTCACAGGGGTCACCTAAGATCATCGGAAAACACAGATATTTACATTACAATTCATAACAGTAGCAAAATTACAGTTATGAAGTAGCAAAGAAAATAATTTTATGGTTGGGGGTCACCACAACATGATGAACTGTATTAAAGGGTCATGGCATTAGGAAGGTTGAGAACCACTGGCTTAGGCTTTTATTTATATAGATTATTATCAACCTCTCCCTTAAAATCCTCCAGAAGTTTTTTTTTTTTTTTTTTCCTTCACATATTTGGATGCTCCTATATTAGGCTCATATGTCTCTTAAAGTTATATCCTTTTGTTGTATTGATTCCTTTAGTGTTATGAGGTTGCCTTCCTCATTTTGAAATCTACTTAGTTAGTTATGAGTATTGTTATTCGAGCTTTTTTAAATTTCCATTTGCCTGGAAAATTTATTTCCATACCTTCCCTTTCTGCCTGTGTGATCCTTTTGTTCTGAAGCAGGTCTCTTATTGACAGATTAATATGGGTCATCTTTTCTTATCTATCTGGCTACCCTATGTCTTTTGATTGGAGCATTTAAGCCATTTACATGTAAGGTTATTATTGATAGGTAATTACTTATTGTTATTCTTGTTCTATGTCTGTGTTCTATTTTTCTCTCTTTCTTCTTCTTACAACAATCCCTTTAATATTTCTTGCAGTGCTGGTTTGGTGGTAAAATATTCTTAATAAATTATTTTAGCCTTTTTTGTTGTGTGTGAAACTCTTTATTTCACCTTCCATTTTGAATGATAGCTTACTAGATAGAGTAGTCTTGGGTTCAGTGTCTTGGTTCTCATTACTTTGTATACTTTATGCCACACTCTTCTGGCCTAAAATGCTTCTATTGGGAAATCAGTCTAATGGGAGCTCCTTTAAGGGAAACTTTTTGTCTCTCTCTTATACCCTTTAATATTCTTTATTTGTCTTTAATTTTTGCCATTTTAATAAATATGTACCTAGTTGTGGGTCTTTCTTTTGGTGTTCATCTTGATTAGGACTCTGGTTTTCCTAAACTTGAGTGACTTTTTCCTTCACTAGATTAGGGGAAATTTCTGTTATTATTTCTTCAAACAGATTCTCTCTTTCTGAGATTTTGCTCTCTGGCATCCCTATAATGCAAATGTTGTTATATTTCATGTTGCCCCAAAACAAAATTGCCCTCCTCCTTTTTAATTTTTTCCACTTGCTGCTCTGAATGAGTGCTTTTTTCTACCTTGTCTTCTGATTCACTGATTTGGTCCTCAGCTTCTTCTAGTCTACTGCTGAATCCTTCCAGGGTGTTTATATCAGCTATGTAATTCCTCGTTTCCAATTGATTCTTATTTATTGTTTCAAGCTCTCCTTTCAAGTTAGTGTAGCTCTTATGATACCCTTATAACTCTCATTAATTTGCTTGTAGTTCTTACTGAATTGTTTGCACCCCCTTATTATCATTACTCTGATTTCTGTCTGAAAAATTATTTACTTCCTATTCATTTAGATGTTTTTCTGGTGACTTTTTTCATTTGAAGGTTGTTTCTTTGTCTCCTCATTTTTCTATCCCTATTTTTTAATATATATATATATATATATATATATATATATATATATTGCATAAAACTGCTATGCCTCCCAGATTTTGTGGAATGATCTTATGTAATAGGTGTTTTATAGGACCCAGTGGTGCAGTTTCCTAGAACTCTAGGAAAGCCCCTTACTTGAGTTTTGTTGGTTTTCTTGTTGTAATTGTGTCTTGAATATTATTGTCCCATTCATGGATGGAGTCTCCTCTCAGGCTGGCTTACTATGTGGCTCACCCGCAACCACGTTGTGTGAGTTGTGAAGATGCTGAGTGAACAGAACAAAATACAACACAACAAAACACAAAATAGAAGAAACAAAACAAAAACATACACAAGACTCCTTCAGCACCAACAGAAAAAATCACAAGAGAAGAGAAAATTAGTAAAGAGAAAAGGAGGTAACAATGAGAGAAATAAGAAAAAATATGAGAAGAAGAAAAAAAAATCAGTAAACAAACAATAAAAGCACTAATGAAAAACAGCAGAAAGAGGGGGGATAAAAATGTAGATGCAGAGCTTAAATAAAGAAAATAAGAATAAAGAATTGGAAGAATAAGAGAAGAAAATGGTTTAACATGTTAAGCGCCCAGTCAGTCATCAGGGACTGACACTATATTTTCTGTCCAGAAGATAAAATCAGCTGAGCACTTAACATGTTAAAATAAAAAAAGGGGGAAAGGAATGAAAATACAAGAAAAATTTGCAAAGGAAGATAGAGGATAAAGCTAATAAACCTAAAATAAGAAAAATTAAAAAGATGAGAAAGCAGCAGAAAAAGAAAAGAAATAAAAGAGAAAAAAGTGAGTAGGAAGAGGAAAGGGAAGAGGAAAAAGGAAAAAGGAAGAGGAAAATCAGATATATGGATGAAACAACAAAGACTAGAATAGCCAAAAACCGGTTTGGCTCAGTGGATAAAGTGTCAGCCTGTGGACTGAAAGGTCTGGGGTTCGATTCGGGTCAAGGACATGTACCTTGGTTGCAGGCACATCCCCAGTAAGGGGTGTGCAAGAGGCAGCTGATCAATGATTCTCTCTCATTGATGGTTCTAATTCTCTATCCTTCTCCCTCTCTGTAAAAAAATTAATAAAATATATATTTTTTAAAAAAGACTAGAATAATTACAAATCAATAAAGCAGATAGAGCCAAGACCGGTTTGGCTCAATGGATAGAGCGTCAGCTTGGGGACTGAAGGGTCCCGGGTTCGATTCCGGTCAAGGGCATGTACCTTGGTTACGGGCATATCCCCAGTAGGGGGTGTGCAAGAGGCAGCTGATCGATGACTCTCTCTCATCCATGTTTCTAACTCTCTATATCTCTCCCTTCCTCTCTGTACAAAATCAATAAAATATATTTTTTAAAAAAGCAGATAGATAAAAAATATAAATTTAAAAAGGGGAAAAAGAAACAAAAGAGAAAACAGGGGAGAGAGAGAGAGAGAGAGAGAGAGAGAGAGAGAGAGAGAGAGAGAGAGAGAGAAAGAAGAAGAAGAAGAAGAAGAAGAAGAAGAAGAAGAAGAAGAAGAAGAAGAAGAAAATAGAAAAAAGAAAGTGAAGTGGCATTGTTTCAGCGAGTTTAGTGCCCCTGGGAGCTTGCTTTGGACCCCACTCTTCTGTTCTGTCCACTGATTCTGTCCTTCCTGTGAGGTACAGGGACTGAGCTCCTTTGGCATTAGGCAACTTGCTGGAAGCTCCATTAACCCACCTATTCACTCTTTGTGTCTCCACTGCCAGCAGGAGGGCCAATCAGCCGCCCAAGCAGGTTTGTTAGCAGCCTGGGCCCAGGACTGGTCAGCACACTCCCCTGTTCCCCAGGCTCCGCCTCTGCCCGCCTTTGCCTGCTAGCCATCTGTCAAAGGTCTGTTTCTGCAGAGGCTTTAGGCGGGGAGGTGCCCTTTAGTTTTCAGGGAATGTGCTCAGTGTGTGTGCCTGTCTCAGAGCTGCTCCTCCACAAGTTGCCCAAATTATTACTTTCCTTGTCTGGACAGAGATCCTGTGTGGAGACCAATAAGGAGGGCTAGAAACCTGGACTTCTTACCAGTTCTCCTATGTGGGGAAATTATCAGTCTGGTTCCCAGATAGGGAGTGGGCGGCCCCTCCCCCAGCCCGGGCACTGATGCTCCTTGAGACTGTTCTAACCCGTAGGCCTGGCCTCTGCTTTGCTCCTCTGTTAAACTACAAATGCAGGGTGTGGTATGAGGGCTCCTGAGGGTGGGGTGGGCTGTATCACCTAGGGCTGTTTTTTCATTTTCCTGCCCTGTGGCTGCGGGGGGCCCATGACTGAATGCTCCGGCTGCCGTTTTTCCACATCTCCCCAAAGTGCTTCTCCTCAGGCACCTGGAGTCCATGTCTCTTTCCCTGCTCCAAAGCCTCCAGTGAGTAGCTGCAAATGAAAACTCCAGTGCTCTGGGTTAACAAAGAAAAAAGAAACAAAACTGGGATTTCTCTCCAACATGCTCTGGTCTGCCAGCTCCAGACTCCCCGGCAGCCAGCAGCCCTGCCACCTGTCACGACTGGATATTCCAGGGTCATGAGTCTTAGCTCTGGTGTTCTGAGCTGTGCAGCCAGTCTAGGCTCTGGATATTTTATCTTCTTAGCAGCAGTTCTCAACCTTCCTAATGCTGCAACCCTTTAACCCCCAACCATAAAACTACTTTCGTTGCTACTTCATAACTGTAATTTTGCTACTGTCATGAATCATAATGTAAATATCTGTGTTTTCCGATGGTCTTAGGCGACCCCTGTAAAAGGTCATTTGACCTCCAAAGGGGTCGCGACCCACAGGTTGAGAACCGCTGTTCTAAGGGAACAGACCCTCCCATAGCCCAGCGCTCCCTCCTCCCTCTGCCTCTGCCTTTCACCCCTGGGAGCGGGGTCAGCTCCTCTCCGATCTTGTCCTTCCTACCCGTCTCCAGGTGTATTCGTTTTTCCTTGATGTAAGCATCCTTCTCAGCGGGACCTCAGTTGGTAATTCCAGGTGAAAGTTCTCTAGTTTAGTTGTATTTCAACTGTGGCCTTGGGACAAGGTGTACAACAGGTCTGCCTATTTGGCTGCCATTTTTATTCCCACCAATAAAGGTCTTATATGACAAACCCGCAGCCAATATCATATTTGATATGCAAAACCTACAAGCATTTCCCTTAAGATTGGGAACAAGAAAGGGATGTCTAATTTCACCACTCTTATTCAACATAGTACTGGGAGTACTAGCCACAGTGATCAGACAAGCAACAGAGATAAAACACATCCAAATTGGAAAGAAAGATTTAAAACTGCCATTATTTATAGATGGCATGATCTATACTAATAAAAGCCTACTTGGGCAATCAGGCTGACAGGGAGGGCAGTTGGGGATGATCAGGTCAGCAGGCAAGGGCAGTTGGGGTCAATCAGACAGCAGGGGAGCAGTTAGGCATCAATCAGGCCGGCAGGGGAGTGGTTAGGGGGTGATCGGCTGGCAAGCAGAAGTGGTTAGGGGCAATCAGGCAGACAGGCAGGCAAACAGTTAGGAGCCAGCAGTCCCAGATTGTGAGAGGGATATCTGATGGCCGGTTTAGGCCTGATCCCTGGCAGTCAGACATCCCCTAAGGGTCCCAGATTGGAGAGGGTGCAGGCTGAGCTGAGGGACAATGCCCTCTCCCCTTGCCCCCCGTGCATCAATTTTGTGCACTTGCTTCTAGTATCCTATCTAATAAAAGGGTAATATGCAAATTGATCATACCTCTACTACATCCACAAGCCATGCCCACCAGCCACACCCCAGCCATGCCCCAGCCACACACACCAGCCAATCAGGAGCGAATATGCAAATTAACCCAGCCAAGATGGCTGCAGCCAAAGAGAGAGCAGAGGAAAAGCTTGGGTTTCCCCAGCGATAGAGGAAGCCAAACTTTCCACCTGCCCTTGCTGGCCCAGGTCTCAACTCAATGCTACAAAGTTTCAATGATAAAAGACAAATAAATCCCAACAAAACTGGCAGTAGCCACGGAGCTGGAGAGATCAGGAGGCTAGGGTTGCCCTGGCAATGGAGGAAGCCAAACTTCTGCAGCACTGACCTGCCTTGGCTTCTGCTTAAGGCTACAAAGTTTCAATTATAGAAGATAAATAAAATCCCAACATAAATGGCTCTGGCCACGGAGTGAGAAGGAGGCTTGGCTCCACTCCAGACTATAAAATTTCAATTGCAGAAGATAAATAAATCCTATATACTAAGGCCTCCACTTGGGTCACTGTGGGGCATGGCCAGCCTTCAAAACACCACAGGCTGCTTGCCCAGGCTGCCCCACATCCCAAAGGAACCCACACCCTGATCTGGGACACCCTTCAGGGCAAACCAGCTGGCCCCCACCCATGAACCAGGCCTCTATCCTATCCAATAAAAGAGTAATATGCAGATTGACCATCACTCCAACACACAAGATGGCTGCCCCCAAGTGGTCAAAGATCCTGCTCTCATGTGGACACAAGATGGCCACTACAAGATGGCCAGCAAGATGGGGGCAATCAAGCCTGCAGGGGAGGGCAGTTGGGGGGACCAGGCCTGCAAGGAGCTCAGTTAGGGGTGACCAGGCTAGCAGAAGAGGGAAGTTGGGAGTGACAGGGCCTGCAGGGAAGGGCAGTTGGGGGGAGACCAGGCCTGCAGGGAGGGCAGTTAGGGGTGACCAGGCTAGCAGAAGAGGGAAGTTGGGAGTGACAGGGCCTGCAGGAAGGGCAGTTGGGGGGAGACCAGGCCTTCAGGGAGGGCAGTTAGGGGTGACCAGGCCTACAGGGGAGGGCAGTTAGGGGTGACCAGGCCCCCAGGGAAGGGCAATTAGGGGCAAACAGGCTGGCAGGGGAGCAGTTAGGCATCAATCAGGCTGCAGGGGAGCAGTTAGATATCAATCAGATTGGCACGGGAGTGGTTAGGGGGTGATCAGGCTGGCAAGCAGAAGCAATTAGGGGCAATTAGGAAGGCAGGCATGCGAGCAATTGGGAGCTAGCAGTCCTGGATTGTGAGTGGGATCCCAGATTGGAGAGGGTGCAGGCTGGGCTGAAGGACACTCCCCCATGCACGAACTTTGTACACTGGGCCTCTAGTTCTATATACAAAATTATAAAGATTCCAAAAAACCTACTAGAACTGATAAATGAATTCAGTAAAGTACCAGGAAACAAAATAAATATCCAAAAATCAGTTGCATTTTTATACACTAATAATGAAGTATCAAAAAGGAAAACCAAGAGAACAATTCCATTCATAATTGCTTCAAAAATATCTAAAAATATATTTAACCAAAGATGTAAAAGACCTGCACTTTGAAAATTATTAAACACTAAAAAAAGAAATCGAAGAACATACAAATAAGTGGAATCATATTCATGGATAGGAAGAATAATGGACATCAGTAAAATGTCCCTAGTACCCAAAGCAACCTACAGATATAATGCAAATCCTATCAAGATACCAGAGTTGTATTCTACTGAACTACAACAAATATTCCAAAAATTTATATGGAACTACTAAAATACCAAATAGCAACAGTGATTTTGAGAAAGAACAAAGTTGGAAGAATCATGCTATGATACAAGGCCATAATAGGAAAATGGCATGGTACTAGTATAAAAACTGACATGTAGATCAATGAAATAGAATAAAGATACTAGAAATAAACCCATGCCTTCATAGCCAATATTTAACAAGGAGATATGAACATAGAATGGGGTAAAGACAGTCTTTTCAATAAATGGTGTTGGGAAAATTAGATAGATACATGCAAAAAACAAAACAAAACAAAACAAAAAAAGAGACAAGACCAACAATTTATACCATGCACAAGAATAAACTAAAAAAATGGATAAAAGACTTAAATGTAAGTCATGAAACCATACAAAACTTAGAAGACAACACAGGCAGTAAAATCTTAGACATTTCCCATGACAATATTTTTTTCTGATATATCTCCTCAGGCAAGTAAAACAAAAGAAAAAAAATAAACAACTGGGACTACATCAAACCGAAATAAAATTTTCATTGTAAGGGAAACCATCAACAAAATGAAAAGACAACCCCTGAATGGGAGAACATACTCGCTGATACACCTGATAAGATGTTACTATTCAAAATCTCTAAAGAACTTATAAAACTCAACAACAACAAAATAAACAATCTAATAAAAATGGGCAAAGCATCTGAATAGGCATTTCTCCAAAGAGGACATACAGTGGCCAATAGACATGTGAAAAGATGCTCAATGTCACTATCTTAAGAGAAATACAAATTAAAACACAATGAAATATCACCTCACACCTGTCAGAATGGCTTCCATCAACAAATTAACAAAAAAGTGTGGACAAAAGCAAACTCATGAACTGTTCATAGGGATACAGACAGGTGCAGTATGAAATTTCCTTTAAAAAAAACTAAAAATGGATTTGCCTCATTACACAGCAATTCTATTTCTCACTGTTTATCTAAAGAAAACCAAAACACTATTTCAAAAGGATATAGGTGCCCCTTGTTCATTGCAGCCTTATCTATATACTAGAGGTCCAATTTGTGAAATTAGTGCAAAAATAGGCCTCCCTTCATATGGCTGCTGGCACCAGCTTCCCTCTGGCACCCAGGACCCAGGCTTCCTTCCAGCCCTGGCTTCCTCTGGAAGGTAGTCTGGAAGGATATCCGGTCTAATTAGCATATTACTCTTTTATTATCATATATAGTAAAAGCCTAGGTGGTGTCATGCCCTTGCTTTATGCCTTTGCATGATGCCACCACAAGATGGTCACCACAAGATGGCTATGCATATAGTGAAGGAGGGCCCATTGGCTGCTCCAGGTGGTGAGGCTTGGGGGTCCTACAACTCTGTGCAGCACAGAGGAGGCCAATCTTGGTGTCTCTGCTATTTCATGCAGAGGTGGCGGGTCCTGATGGAGGAGATGGGTTGCGGCAGGGGAGGGCAGTTTTGGGCAATGAGGATGGCAGGGAAGGACAGTTGTGGGTGATAAGGTCCCAGCAGGGAAGGAAAGTTGGGGGCCATCAGGCTATCAGGGGAGGGCAGTTGGTGATGATCAGGATTGCTGGGGAACGGTTAGGGGGCGATCAGACTGGCAGGCAGAAGTGGTTAGGGGCAATTAGGCAGGCAAGCAGGTGAGCAGTTAGGAACCAGCAGTCCTGGATTGTGAGAGGGATTCCAGATTGGAGAGGTTTTATCCCAGCATTAAGAAGGGTTCAGCAATCTGGAGAAAGGCTGTGTGTAGATTAAGTAGGAGTCCAAGGATGAAAGATAGTTTTGAAAGGCATTGGGGTCAGAAGAGCTTCAGCTAAAGGAGCTAAATATTTCTCCTTGACTCAGGACCCCATGCTTTTTATTAACACAATTTGTCCTAAGGCAAGGTGGAGATAATACACTTCAAAGGGTAGGATATACAGAAGCATTGTCAGATTGGGAAATAACCTACAGCTGTTCAGGTGTTTGGCTAACAGGAGGCAATAACATGTAGATTAAGATGCCCTTAGCTTTCTGGCACAAACAATCATCCTATTCAAGTTTGCAGGAAGTTCCCTCTAGCCACTCCAACAGGTCCTTATATATGTGACTCAGCCCTTGTTGAGCCCCCAAGTTTCATCAACCTTTTGATAAAACTCTTGTAATTATGAAATGCTGGAATTGGCTCCCAGCAGAGAGGGTGCAGGCCAGATTGAGGGACACCCCCCCATTCACAAATTTCTTGCACCAGGCTTCTCATTACGGATATAAAAGCCCAGTGACCAGACTGGTGGAATGACCAGAATGACTGGAACAACTGGTGGCTGTGACGTTCAATGAGGCAGCCAACCAGCCTGATCCTGGCCCTGACTTCCCCTTAACCCCCAGTAGGCCTGACCCTCATTGGCCTGACCCTCTAATAGCTGACTGGCCCTGCCCGTGGCCTCTCCCCCTGGCTGACTCCACCTCTGATCAGTCCCTAAAACCCTGATTAGGGGCAAGGCTGGCTAGCCAACCACCTGTGGTCCCTCCTCCCCACCAGCCCAGCCAGATGGGTCCCCATTGTGATAGGCTGGCTGGATCCCACCCATGCACAAGTTTGTGCACTGAGCCTCTAGTTCATAACCAAGATTTGAAGCAGCCCAAGTCTCCATTAGTAGATGAGTGAATAAAACAGCAGTGATAAACTTACACAATAGGCTATTACTCAGTCATAAAAACAATGATATCTTGAGAAACCAAGATGGCAGCATAGGTAAACACCTGAACTGCTGCCTTGCACAACAATTTCAAAACTACAATTAAAGACAAAACAGACATCATTCAGGACCACCAGAAGGCTGGCTGAGTAGAAATTCTACAACTAGAAGGAAAGAGAAAAGCACACTGAGACTCAGAGGAACTGTAAGAGGCAGAGGTGTGGAGACGCATGCTCACGGAGAAGACTGGCAACTGAGTGTGTGGCTGGCTTTCTCAAGCAGGAGGGAGACAAAAGCTCCCAACTGCCCTGAACTCCAGTTCCTAGTGAAACTCTAGGGACCCAGACTCATATGGGGTGAAACTGGACTGTCAGGAAAGAGAAAAGCACACTGAGACTCAGAACTGTGGAAAGCAGAGGTAATGAGGCACATGCGCAGAGGGTGGGCAACTGAGTATCTGGCTGGCTTTCTCAAGCGGGAGGGAGACAAAAGCTCCCGACTGCACTGAACTCCAGTTCCTGGTGAGAATCTGGGAATCCAGACTCATTCGGGGAGAAATTGGACTGCCTGGCAGCAGGCGAAACTCGAGGGCAGCTTACTCTCAGAGGTGCTTACAGTAATTACCATGGGCCACTGAGACACAGGGGTCTATTAGAGCAGGGATGATGGGAAGCCATTGCTGTCTTCTCCGCCCTAAGACTCTGCCCCATCAAAACTGAGCACAGCCGGGACCGGTATGGCTCAATGGATAGAGCGTCGGCTTGGGGACTGAAAGGTCCAGGGTTCGATTCTGGTCAAGGGCATGTACCTTGGTTGCGGGCATATCCCCAGTAGGGGGTGTGCAAGAGGCAGCTGATCGATGACTCTCTCGTCGATGTTTCTAACTCTATCTCTCTCCCTTCCTCTCTGTATAAAAATCAATAAAAATAAAAAAATAAAAAATAAAAAAAACTGAGCACAGAGACTTCTTCAAGTCTTATCTCATAAGGGTGTCTCTAGCACAGAAGTTCTCCCAGCATAGACATAGCTAATCCTCACAGCCAATTGGCCTGGAGGTCAATCCTTCCCAGTGATACCAACAACAATCAAGACTTAACTACAACAAGACTGTGCATACAGCCCATAAAGGGGTGCACCAAGAGTGTCCACCTCAGGTAACTGGGGAGGCTAAGCCACTGGGCCCTATAGGACACCTAGCACACAAAGCTACCCAACCAACTCAGGGAAGCAGCCAAAATGTGAAGATAAAAGAAACAGACCACAAATGAAAGAAATGGAGGACAGAAAACGACTGGATATAGAGTTCAAAACCACACTTATACGGTTTTTCAAGAATTTCCTAGAAAAGGCCGATAATTTTAGCGAGACCCTCAAGGATATAATAAAGGACCAACTAGAAATTAAGCATACACTGACTGAAATTTAAAAAAAATATGTATTATAGAGAGATATAACAGCAAACTAGAGGATTGTAAGAACCAAGTCAAAGATTTGAAATAAAAAGAAACAAAAAACACTCAACAGGAAAAGAAAAAAGAAATCCAAAAATATGAAGATAGTGTAAGGAGCTTCTGGGACAACTTTAAGCATACCAATATCCGAATTATGAGGGTGCCGAGAGAAGAGAGAGAGCAAGATACTAAAAACCTATTTGAAGAAATAGTGACTGAAAACTTCCCCCACCTGGTGAAAGAAATAGACTTACAAGTTCAGGAAGTGCAGAGAACTCCAAACAAAAGGAATCCAAAGAGGACCACGCCAAGACACATCATAATTAAAATGCCAAGAGCAGAGATCCAAGAGGGTGGCTTAGGTAAACACACCTGAACTGCTGCCATGCACAGCAATTTCAAAACTACAACTAAAAGATAAAAT
This sequence comes from Nyctalus aviator, assembly GCA_036971965.1. NCBI lineage: Eukaryota > Metazoa > Chordata > Mammalia > Chiroptera > Vespertilionidae > Nyctalus > Nyctalus aviator. The sequence continues at coordinate 560,342 of CM072926.1, forward strand.
GTCTATCACTCAGTCCCATAGGAAAGCTGGCTGAGTGGAAGCTCTACAAATAGACTGAAAGAGAAAGGAGCATTCAGGGCACAAGCACTACAGGGGTGAACGCACAATATGGGCTGGCGGCAGATTCAGGCTGGCGGAGGGCATTACTTTCTTCAACCTGAAGAAAGACAAGCTCCCAATCTCTCTGAAATCCAGTTTCTGGAAAGAAGCTGAACTGTCTGCCATTGGGTCGGAAAGTGAGGGTGGCTAGCTTGCAGAGCTGCACGCAAGAGTAATTGTGCACTGGGGTGTGAGATGCAGGGATATAGTCAGAGGGACAGAGACGGCTGACTGGCAGCCATCGCTGTTTGCCATCCCCTAGCCTAGTGATGCCCTGAGACTCTGCCCTGCACAATCTACAAACACACTCAAGCTCCAAGCAGCAGCTTTTGCATATGAATGGCCTTTTCTATTTCAGTTTAACCTAGCAAACTTGAAGCCTGGTGCAGGCAGCTCCAAAGCCTCCAACCTCCAAGCAGAGAGAAGTGGTTCTCGCTATAGCTCCTGCAGGGTGACCTCAGACAGTAGCTGACCTGAACCCCATTGGAGACCCAGAAGCTAGTGTACCTAGTGAGATACCAGATTTCAACTCTTCACATCCATAAGTGACACATTCAGGAAGCGGACTCAGTAAGCACCAAAGCCCCACTGAAACAAGGCCTGCACCATAAGTGTGTCTCCAGGGAAGCAGTTCTTCCATTATAGACACAGTGGGTCCTCACAGCCAATTGGCCTGGAGTTCAATTCCTCCCAGTGTACCAACAGCAATCAAGGCATAACTACACCAAGACTTTGCACTCAGCTCACAAAGGGGTGTACCAAGAGCAACCACCTTGGGTAATTGGGGAAGCTGAGCTACTGGCTCCTATAGGTCACCTAACACAAAGCTACTCCATCAACACAGGGAGACAGCCAAAATGTGGAGACACAGAAGCATGTCACGAATGGGAGAGATGGAGGAAAGTAAACTACTGGATGACACAGAGTTCAGAATCACATTTATAAGGTTACTCAAGAATCTTCTAAAAACCACTGAGAAACTTGAAGAGACCTTCAAGGACCTTAATGAGAACACATACACACACACACACACACACACACACACACACACACAAAAAAAAAAAAAAAAAAAAAAAAGGAAAAGGACCAGTCATAAATGAAGCATACAGTGTCTAAAATAAAGAATATACAGAAACTGAACTGTAGATCAATGTACCCCAAGAGTCAAACCAAAGATCTGGAATATGAGGAAACAAAAAACACCCAACCAGAGAGGCAGAAAGAAAAAGAATCCAAAAGTGTGAAAATAGTGTAAGGAGCCTCTGTGATGGCTTTAAGTGTACCAACATCCGGAATTTTGGGGTGCCAGAAGAAGAGAGCAAGGAGGATAATGAAGGCCTATTGGAAGAAATAATTACAGAAAACTTTCCCTACCTGGTGAAAGAAATAGACTTACAAGTCCAGGAAGTGCACGAACAAGAAGAATCCAAAGAGGACCACACCAAGACACATAATAATTAAAATGCCAAAGGCAAAAGACAAAGAGAGAATCTTGAAAGCAGCAAGAGAAAAACAGTTAGTTACCTACAAGGGAGCACTCATATGACTGTCAGCTGATTTCTCAACAGAAACTATGCAGGCCAGAAGAGTGTCAAGAAATATTCAGAGATGAATAGCAAGAACCTACAACCAAGATTACTCTACCCAGCAAAGCTATCATTCAGAATTGAAGGGCAGATAGAGCTTCACAGATAAGAAAAAGCTAAAGGAGTACATCACCACCAAACCAGTATTATATGAAATGCTGAAAGGTATTCTTTAAGAAGAGGAGGAAGAAGAAAAAGGTAAAGATAAAAATTATAAACAACAAATACATATCTATCAACATGCGAATCTAAAAATCAAGTGAATTAAAAATCTGAGGAACAGAATAAACTGATGAATATAATAGAATCAGGGGCATAGAAAGGGAGTGGACTGGCAATTCTTGGGGGGGAAGGGTTGTGGGGAGTGTGGGAAGAGACTGGACAAAAATCATACACCTATGGATGAGGACAGTGTTGGGTGATAAGGGCAGAGGATGGGGTGGGAACTGGGTGGAAAAAGAGGAACAACTGTAATAATCTGAACAAAGATTTATTTTTAGAAAAGAATGATATCTTATCATTTGCAACCGGGAGAGTATTATCTTAAGTATAATAAGCATCAGAGAAAGACAAATACCATTTGATGTCACTTATATGTGGAATCTAATGAACAAAATTAACTAATATGCAAAATAGAGAAAGATTCAGAGAGAGCAAGCTGACAGCTGTTTGTGGGGTACAGTGGTTGATCAAAAAAAGAAGAAAAGAGAAAGAACTCATTGATACAAACAACAGTGTGGTTATTGTGGGGGGAGGGTGTGTAAAGGTGAAGGAGGGCCTGGGGTAAATAGTGATAGGGAAAAATAAATACAATAAATAAAATCATTCAATTAAAAAAAAGAGAGAGGAGACATGGACTCTATGCTGAGTGGAAGGACATATAGTGTGTAATTCCACTTAATGAAGTGTCTAAAGTAGCCAAACCTGTAGAAGCAGGAGGTAGACAGGTGGGTCCGATGGTTGGAAAGTGGGTGGAGAGGGCGTTGGGAGCGGGAAACACTCTTGGGGGAGCATGAAATCTGTCACACAGGATGAGTAAGTTCTGTAGAACTTATCTTCGAGGCTGTGCCCATAGTGGACAATACTGTATTGTAACTTAAACTTTGTTAAAAGGGTAAGTCTTATGTTAAATATTCTCACTAGAATTTTTAAAAAACAATTCAAAAAGCATGAAGACTGTCTAGATATAACTGTAGTGGTGTAAGGAGCATGTCTCAAAAAAATGTTCTTCCATTGACGTTGGTCAGAGAAGGTGCTGTTAGCAGCAACTGGAGGACAAGCCTCGGTCCGCTGGTGACACTGTCTCCTCATAGAAACCCTGGGCAGTGCATGGGCTTTACGAGAGCCATGGGGCCATTCCATGTTCACCCTCGTGGTTTCCCGTAAGAAGTGAATAGGGTTAATCAGCTGACAGTTACCTTGGGTCTGAGAACTGTGAGACCCGCCGATGGGTCCAATTCCCTGTTTTACAGGTGAGGGGATGGAGGTACAGGGAAGCTAAGGGAAGCATTCATGCTCATTAGTATGAAACTGGAATGTAGGTGCAGCGTTTGTAACTTGAAGCCCAATGCCAGGGAGACAAAGTGGTAAGTGACAGCTGATCACGTCTGTGTGTTGTACTAATAAAAAGTTACTGTGCCAGTAACTCCTTTTGTTTGGAATAGTTCCTGGGGCCAGGAATTCTCACACACTGTATAACACCCAGAACACTCCAGGTATTCAAGCTGTCAAACTAGAAGGGGAGGGAAGGTTTGCGTAGTCTTCCTAGCCTGCAAATCATGGAAACCTCCTCAGGTCTGAGCCTCCCCCCACCCTCCAAACCACTGCACTCCGACAGCTGAAAGTTTACTTTTCTTTAAGAGCCTCAGAAATATTCCTAACAGAAAGGCCTGGAGTAGGTCTCTTTGTCCCTTGAGTGTGGCTCTTCCACAAAAAAATACCACATGCGGGTGCACACGTACGTTGTGATTGAAACTTCATGGCCCATGCACAGAAGCCTGGGCTAGTCTATTTTTTTTAAAAAAAAATATATTTTATTGATTTTTTACAGAGAGGAAGGGAGAGAAATAGAGAGCTAGAAACGTTGATGAGAGAGAAACATCAACCAGCTGCCTCTTGCACATCCCCTACTGGGGATGTGCCTGCAACTCAGGTACATGCCCTTGACCAGAATCGAACCTGGGACCTTTCAGTCCACTGAGCCAAACCGGTTTTGGCTGGGTCAGTCTATTTTGAAGAAGTGGTTCTAACACCAAGCCACACTCAAGGGGCCAAAGAGCCGCATGTGGCTTGCGAGCCACAGTTTGCTGACCACTGGACTAGAGCATTGAGAATAAAGGTGGCTACCAGAATCTTCCCTGCAGGGAAGCGTGACTCATGGATGCACAAATAAGGCCATTTGGGCCAGTCAGATGATGACAGCTGCAGAGCCAGCAGGAAGGCCAGCAGCTACTCAATCTCTTGGCCTGAATGTGGGGGCCAGGGAGTGACTGTCCTGCTCAGGAAAGCGCCAGGCTGCTGCTGTATGACACCACAGAGGGCTGGTTTTAATCACAGAAACTCATTGCTCAGTCCTGGAGGCGGGAAGGCCAAGATCCTGGTGCCCATGGACTCGGTGCGGTGGCTGGCTTGTGGCAGAGCCTTTCCAGGTGTCTTCACACGTGGAAAGGGAGGTGGCCAGGGCAGCTCCCAGCCCTCTCAGGCTCAGCGCCTCCTCTGGCTCACAGCCTGGGACCCTTTGGGGTTTCCTGGAGATGTCATTAGAGTCTAATGATTAGACAGGCACCACTGAGTAAACCACCAGCCTCAGGGCCTGACCTCAGCCTGCAGGTCAGTCCTCCTGGGGTGGGGGTGCTGATAGCGCCAACCCTCTAATCACATGGTTGGTTCTCCTGGCACCAGGCCTCGGCTTAGGTATAGACCAAGTGTTGCCTCCTTAACACAACAAAAGACACCTTTCTCGCTGACAAACTTAGACAATTACAAGGGCTTTAGGGGCTCTCTGTCAGAAAGGGCAAAGACCAAATAGATGTTTCTTAGTGTGAATCCAAACCACAGAGCACAAGGCAGGGTCCAGGGTTGTCCTTAAGGAATGAGTGTCCCCCAGAGGTTGGCGATTTTCCACAGACTGTATTTTTCTACCTATCTATCTACCTATCTATCTATCATCTATCTATCTATCATCTATCTAGTTATTTACTCATCAAATTGTCCGAGATTAAGTGACCTACTGTGTGTTAGTTAACAGTTCCAAATCTGTATTTACTACTGAACAATGGGCCTTGAAAGGACTGATCCTATCCTGTCCTTACCCTTCATCTGAACCACAGGCACTCCATCTTATTCCTGGTGTTGCAGAAGATTGGAGAAGAAAACCAAGCAACGCTTAGAGAGTTTGGAGTTACACTTTTTAATATATACATAGGTGGGCTTAGAGAAAATGAATTCAAATTCTAAGCAAAGCTACAAGCAGAACTTCCATTCTTATTAAAGAGCCAGCCCTGTGTGTGGTTATCTCGCTGCTGGCCTTGAAAACAGCACAGTTCTATCCAATTAAAAATGCACCTGGCACGGCATTCAGAGCATGGGTGTGTCTAGTCCCTGGCTTACAAGGTCAGACAGCTAAGTTTATCTTCCTCATTATTCAAGCAGGCTAGAAAGCAGTTATTTTTTCAGAATAAGGGGCTGTTTAAAATTAGCAGAGTTGACTTTACAGACAGAATATGGGACTCTCTAAACAGCAGAGAATTTCAAACAGCAGTTTTATAAAATAGGGGTTAGCCTTGTCACAGTAACCTCCATTTTGTAAGAACTGTCATTTAAAATTTCCACTAAACACAGATGGTCCTTTGTTCTGTTAATTCTAGGAAGTAACTGAACCAAAGAGCCTCCCTGATAGAAGTAACTCTGCTATTTCTAGCTTCTGTAAGCATGCTTACTGGAATAATGGGGAAAATAAGACATTTTGGGGGTGGGGCTAGCAATCTGAATCTGTGCTATTAACCTAATGCACATTCATCTACCATCTATCCTCTATCATCTATCATCTATCTATCTATTATCTATCTATCTATCTATCTATCTATCTATCTATCTATCTATCTTTCTATCTATCTATCTATCTATCTATCTATCTATCTATCTATCTAGTTAGCCTCTTAATTATCTGGTCCTGCAAGCCACTCTGCTGACATAAGGGTCTGTTCGGTCCTTGGTTCTTCCATGCCAGGTGTCTTCTGATTATCTGAGCTATACTGTGCTCAAGGCTGCAAGCTTTCTGCAAGCTTTCTGCAAGTTATCTGCTAAGCACACTGCCTCCATCCCAGTACATGTTTTTTGTTTTTTTTTTTTCTTTGTTTGTTTTTTGCCTCTATAAGATAACCCCTAAGTTCATTCGGGGCCTCAAGAATTTGAGAGACCCAAGTCCTCCCTCAGCCACCAACTTTTGAAATAAAGACTCCAAATTCGGCTCTTTGATCATGGCGTCTTCTGTTTAGCTCACTGAATTCCTAATACAACACTATCTGAGTCAGAACTCTCTCCTTCCTGCCTGATGCTGGAGCTACCTGAGGGCACTGTGGATCCCCTCCTCTGGGACCACCATGTAGCCCGGGCTTTCCTGACTACTGAGCTTGCTGTGCCCTGCCTGCTCCACCGCATCCACCTGAACAATCCTCCAGGCCGTGTCCAGTGCCCTGTCCTTCAGTCCAGCCCCTGCGTCAGGCTCCAGGTGGTGGCGTCCTGTCCGCCCATCTAATCTCTTTACACTTCGGTTTCCTCACTTACAAAGAAGGCGGCAGGATTTCCCGGCCTTCAGAATGAGGAGCATCAAGGCACCCACACAGTGTTTGTTGATCGCACACATTTCATTTCATTTCATTTCATTTCATCCTAATGACACTTGGAGAGGAATGTCACATTATTTTCATTTTAATGATGAGGAAACAGAAGCTCAAAAAGAATGCTTCATCCGTCTGGGGCCAAGATCACATACCAGTAAGTGGTCTGAGTGTGGATTGTCTGACTGGAGTCTGTGCTGTGATCCGTCGCCCAGTGTGTCTAGGAGCTGTGGTTGTGTCATCAACCACAAATGCTGGTGTTCTTTCTTCTTTCTATTATATGCTTGTAAAATGGGGTTCAAAAGAGTATTTACTGTGTGCTTTTGTCACACGGATAAAACATTGAATGAATATCAAATCTTAAAAGCTTAGTGTAATATTTGGAATGTAGTAAGTTTACCATAAATCATATGCTTATTAGAAGTAAGGGTATCCTAATGGTGGTTGATTGTCTCAGAATGGATTTGGCTACAAGTAAGAGCAACCCTGATTCAAAGGATGAAAAAAAAAGAATACTTTATTTCTCAGAGGATAACAAGTTCCAGTACAGAGCACCCTGAGCTGGTAAGTGACATCATCAAGGACTAGATTCCCTTTTGCTCTGCTCTGTTATCTCTGACGCTGAGTTTCCCACTGCTGTTTGCCCTCGTCATGTTTGCAGATGCTGACAGCTGTTCTGTGTAAATGACACAGAGGAAGGCCATTCTTCCCTGGGCGTCTTCTTTGTTTCTCAGGGAGGGAAAGCTTTCTTCAGAGCTCCCCTCGCTGAGGCCTCAGGCCTCCATGCCACCCAGTGTTGCTGTCCCACACCCAGTCACCAGAGTTGTGTCAGAATGAGGGCAGGACTTAATGATTATCACTTTAAAGCAATAACCCACCTCACTGCCAAGCTGAGTACAGCGAGCGAGTGACTTCCCACAGAGTCGCCGCTGACTGTCCTCAATGTGGTGGTGAGATTAAGGAAGGCCACGCTGAGTGCCCCTCCCAGTCCTCACAGGGAAGTGAAATGATACTGAATGTTCAAATGTCAATTTAAAGACCTGGCCCACCATTTACAGGTGCTGAGACCCTGACTGAATCGCTTAATTTTAATTTTTCACACAATTTTGGTGATGATATTGGTAAATATAATAATTATGCTTGCTGCCTCTTAGTACCTGCTTGCTAAGTGCCAGGTGTCATACTTGCATTAGCCAATTTAATTCTCATGACAACCTGACTCCCTGAGCACTGAGCCCATTCTATCGATTAAATACCTAGTAAGTAAGTGGTGGAGCCAAGAACTGAAGGTGGGTCTGTCTGTTTAAAAACCCCACACTTTAAAAAACATTTTCAATTAGTTTACTTCCTATATTACTTTGTATAGCTTCAGGTGCACAGCGTAGTAGTCAGACTGCCATATACTTTACAAAATGTTCCCCCGATATTTCCAGTGCCCACCATACATAGTTATCGCAATATTATTGACTATATTCCCTATGCTGTACTTTCCATTCCATGACTACTTTGTAACTACCAATTTGTACTTCTTAATCCCTTCACCTCCTTCACCCAGTCCCATAACTCCCAACCCCCTGGCAATCACCAGTCTGCTCTCGGTGTCTCTAAGTCTGGCTCAATTTTGCTTGTTCATTTACTTGTGGATTCATATGGTATTTGTCTCTGACTGGCTTTTTTACTTAGCATTATACTCCATCCATGCTGTGGCAAATGGTAAAATCTCATTCTTCTTGATGGTTGAGTAATATTCCATTGTGTATAAGTACAATCTCCTCCCTCCACTCATCTATCGATAGGAACTTGTGTTGTTTCCAGGTCTTAGCTATTGATGCTATGAACGTAGGGGTGCATATTTCCTTTCTAATTGGCTTCCAGGTTCTTAGGGTATATTCCCTGAAGTAGAATCACTGGGTCATGAGCAGTTCCATTTTTAATTTTTTGAGGACTCTCCATATAGTTTTCCATAGTGGCTGCCTTCCCACTAACAGTGCCTGAGGGCTTCCTTTTCTCCACATCCTCACCAGCACTTGTTTGTTGATGTATTTATTGATGGCAGCCATTCTGACAGGTGAGGTGATATTTCACTGAGGTTTTATTTGCATTTTTCTGAAGATTAGTGATGTGGAAAATCTGTATGTCCTTTTTGGAGAAGAGACTATTTAGGTTCTCTGCCCTTTTTTTTTTTTTTTTAAAAAAAAATTGGATTGTTTGTTTTTCTGGTGTTGAGTTGTTTGCATTCTTTATAAAGTTTTTATGTCAACCCCTTATCAAATGTATAATTGGCAAATATTCCCCCTATTCAGTAAGCTGTCTTTTTTGTTTTGTTGATGGTTTCCTTTGCAGTACAAAACCTTTTTAGTTTGATATAGTCCCGGTTGTTCATTTTTTTTCCTTTTGTTTCCCTTGTCTGAGTAGATATGTCAGTAAAAATATTGCTAAGGGAAAAGTCAGAGATTTTATTGCCCATGTTTTTTTTCTAGGAGTTTTAAGATTTCAAGTCTAACATTTAAATCTTTAATTCATTGTGTGTTTGTTCCTGTACATGGTATAAGAAGGTGGTCTAAGTTTGTTTTTTTGCATGTATCTGTCCCATTTCCCACTTTCAGTATTATTTATTGAATGCCTCCTTTGTCATATAATACTGGCCAAACAGGCCTGGGTTCACTTCCGGGCTCACTGCTCTGTTCCGTTCATCTGTGTCTGTTTTTACGCCAGCACCATGCTGTTTTTGTCACCACAGCCTTGTAGCATAGATTGACACCAGGTATCATGTGACCTCCAACTTTTCTTTCTCAAGATTGCTGAGGCTATTTGGGGTCTTTTTTTAAAAATATATATATTTTTATTGATTTTGTACAGAGAGGAAGGGAGAGAGATAGAGAGTTAGAAACATCGATGAGAGAGAGTCATCGATCAGCTGCCTCTTGCACACCTCCTACTGGGGATATGCCCCCAACCAAGGTACATGCGCTTGACCGGAATCGAACCCAGGACCCTTCAGTTGCCAAGCCAATGCTCTATCCATTGAGCCAAACCAGTCTCGGCTATTGGGGGTCTTTTCAGCTCCATATAAATGTTTAGATTATGTGTTCTAGTTCTGTGAAATATGCCATTGTTATTTTGGTAGGACTTACATTGAACCTAGATTGCATTTATTAATAAGGACATTTTAATGATGTTAATTCTTCCAATCTATGATAACAAATATCAAAATCCAAATCTAAATTATTTAAATAAAACTGAAATGTATTTTAGCTTTAAGAACTTAAATTCAAACTCATTAAGTGATCTTAGCATGCAACGTTCAACAAGAAGAATGGAGCCCATGCTCATGCTTGTCATGAATGGAATCTAGATCAACAGACATAAAAAGTCCAGAGTATAATAAACCGTTTAATATTACAAAGAATTTCTCAACTGTCCTATCCAACCATTGCAAATGCCATGCTAATTTTTTAGTCCCCTTGAACTCATAAATTGAAAGATGAAGAGAAGCAAGAAAATGGCTGCTTGGAAATAATAGGAAACATTGCCTCACTTAGTTAGAATATATTTCATTTGTGCTGTCTAAGGGAAGGATGTGGAAAGTTAATTAATTTTCTCTTACTTCAGTGTTTTCAATGCTGCAATCTCTGCCTTCCAAGGCAGTGTCTGCTTCCAAAGTCAGCAGAGGCCCAGAAGCACCCTTCATTGGCATGTGAGTGCAGTGCCTTTGTTTTAAAGGGACAAAGGAAAGGGTACGGGAAGCATTTCCATGGGGTTTGACTCAAGTTAGTCATGAGCATGGATATCAGGAATATGGGTCCCATTGTGCTGCCATTCAATGCCAGATTTCAAGTGTTCTGAAGAGCTGCCCTAGTGTTCTTCAATATGTTTATTTTCCTGTGTGTTTATGATATGTGGTTGGTGAAATATAGTGGCAACCATACTTTGGTAAAAACTGCTGTTTGAATTTTAAACCTGCTAAGGCAATTTTCCTGTGCCCAGGACCATAACCTTTGGAGATTAACCACTGAGTTCTGCTTCTGCAAGATAGGGCCACCTTTCAATGTCCAGCAGGATGTGACTGGGAACGACCCTGTGGGCTGACCCCAGTTTTTAGAATATAGTCTTTAGGATTTAGAATTTAGAAGAAAGGAAAATTCCTGTGGTTTGAACTGTTGCAGAGTTCCCGAGCGGTTGGACGGTGCAGGGGGAGAGTTTGGAGAGACTTGCTTTGTTCATCGCGTGGTGGGCTTAGGGAGGATGAATTCAAATTCTAACCAAGGTTACAGGCAGAACTTCCTTTTTTTTAAAAAAAATTTTTATTAAAGAGCCAGCCCTATGTGCACTTAGTGGTTATCTCGATGCTGGCCTTGAAAACAATACAGTTCTATTCAATTGAAAAAGTACACCTGGCATGGTACTGAGATTGTGGGCATATCTGGTCTCTGGCCTACAAGTTCAGACAGCAACATTTTGTCTAGGAAGAACAGCAGAAAATTCCAAACAACAAGTTTGTTGCAAAATAGTGGTTTTCCTTCTCAGAACCTTTAAAAAGAACTACCTGCCCCTGAAGCAGTGCAGTCGTGTGGAGTCCGCCTGTGTGTGGTGTTCTTGCGGCTGTCCTGGCCAGATATTTCAATAAATCTTTGCCTGCTTTTTAAAAAATAAATCATCAGCCTCTGGTGATCTTATTTTGAACCCAGGGTTCGACCCCACAACAGTTGGGACCCCCAGTGTGGGGCCCTGGTCCCCCAGATCTAGGGGTGGGTTAAGGAAGACAGAGGCACCAAAGAATATGCAAGAAGTAGGCAGGGATCCAGTCACATTGAACATTCCAAGCCAGCACCATGTGAGGTTTGCACTTTCTTCTCAGTGCAATGTGAAGCCACTGAGAGGTTTTAAGAGGAGACTGATATAACCGGATTTGGATATTAAAATGTCACTCTGAAAGTTGTGTGGAAGAGAGACTTGAGTGAAACATTAGTGATGTGAATCCTCATTCAATACAGAACCAGATGAGCAGTTAGGAGGCCATCACCATAGTTTCTGCACTAGAGATTCTGGATTCCTGAAGATCCATCAGCCTTGATTGGGGTTCCTTACTTGAAAGGACATTTAGCCTTTGTTCTGAGTTATTTCCGGTTGAGATTAGGCTTAGCAACGCTCTCATGTGCTTAGGGAAAAGCCCCCTATTTAATATTTAAATATTTAGCACAAGATTCTCCAGCTTTGAAGGTGGGGAGTTAAGGGGGAAGGCATAACTTTCCATTCCCTTTTGGTTTAAGCTGGATGGCCAATTCCATGAGAGGGCCTGAGAATGGAGGTGGAAGATGAGGAGAAGGGAGTACGTGTCTGTCCAGCAGTGTCTGGGGGCATCCCAGCCTGTCCAGTGGGTGGGATGTTGCAGGCTCCAGTCACCATCCCTTTCCCTCTGGTCTCACTTATTTCCCTTTTGAAAATGTATGTGAGCATTGGGCAGAGGGATGAGAGGAAAGAGCACACCTGTGACTAAGCAAGTCACCATCTTTCTCAAACTCTTGGGAATTTACCCCAAAACATTTTATGATTAGAATAGAGGCCCAGTGCACAAAATTCATGCATGGGGAGCAGGAGGTGGAGGGGGGGACCGCATCCCTCAGCCCAGCCTACACCCTCTCCAATCTGAGACCCCTCTAGAGATGTTGGACTGCTGGTTTAGGCCCGACCCCGGCTGTCAGACATCCCTCACAATTTGAGACTGCCCTCCCCTATAGGCTTGGTCATTCCCAACTGCCCTCCCAAGCAGGCCTGGTCCCCTTCAACTGCCCTCCCCAGAATGCCTGCCCCCCCAACTGCCCTTCCTTGTTGGCCAGATTGTCCAAAACTGCCCTCCCCTGCCAGCCATCTTGTAGTGGCCATCTTGTGACCACATGGGATGGTCATCTTGTGCAAGAGAGTGACAATCAATTTTCATGTTACCTCTTTATTATATAGGACTAGAGGCCTGGTGCATAAAAGTTCATGCACTAGAGGGGGCGGGGTCCCTCAGCCCGGCCTACCCCCATCTCACAGTCCAGGAGCCCTCTGGGGTGGGAGGTGACCCAGTACTCAGGGGAAGGCATCACCCCTCACAACTTTGCTGCTGCCACTGCTGGTAGCGCAAGCCTCAGCCAGCCCTAGTTACCTCAGCCTTGGTCAGTCCTGGGTGGCTGGGCATCACCATCTGAGGCTGCCTGCACCTCGGGCTGGCTCTGGGTGGCTGGGGGGATGAGGAGACTGGTAGACTCTGGAGGCAGGCATGCAGAGTGGCCAGACCTGCCTAGGGGCTGGCCTTGCTGTGTACCTGAAGCCCCAGTGGGGTTGAAGGGAGTGGGCACTGCCATCTTGTGGCTGTAGATACTGCCATCTTTGAAGGCGGGCAATCAATTAGCATATTCCCTTCTTATTGGCTGTGGGTGCCACCATCTTTGAGGATAGGACAGCTAATTAACATATTCCCTCCTTATTGGCTGGGGGAGCTGCCATCTTTGCAACAGTGTGAGGGTCAATTAATGTATTCCCTCTTTATTGGATAGGATGAGGGCCCTGAGTGTCTTAATTATGCGTAACAGTGGTCAACTTCACATTATGGAATCGCCTTTCACATGGCCTTTGCCTTCCTACCCAACAATAGCCCAGCTGGCAGGTTCTCTTTTGTGGAACTCCCCCATTTATCTCACTCCTCATGCCACTCTCTTAGCTAGGGCTTTACCATTGTGTGTGTGTCATATTGTAAAGTGGGCTTGGGTTCTGTGGTCATGGCAGACTGGATCTTAGTCCCAGCTTTCTTTGGGTGACTGATGTTATCTCTACACACCACAGTTTACTCATCTATTTAATGGGAACAATGGCAGACCTATTTGAGGAAGAAATAAGATCATGTGGTTCCCTTCTCTCCTGTGCTAATTTAAGGACTAGTTATATCTCAGAACTAATATTTTGGTACCCTGCAACTAGTAGAGAGCTTCTTACCTGCTTTTAATCCTCCCTTCTCCCAGGCAATGGCCACTCTCTCTTAAGAGGGCTGTCTCCAATTTTTGAGCCTCAGGGCTCTATGGAAGAATTCTACTCTTCTAGTCCAGGTAAGGCTGCCTGTTGGTTTCCCATCCAAGAGGCACCACACCCTCTTCCTCAGTCATAAACCCTGTGGCCAGTGCCCTGGGAAGGCGAACTATATCCTCAGCCTCTAGGGATGAACCATAAATGGCCCAGCTCTGTCACTTACCCCAGGGATGGCATTGTGTGAGTTGCCTTCTCTCTCCAAATCCCAGCACTGACATCTAGAAGGTGGGAAGGTGCATGGATGAGAAAGCATTTGGCATTCCAGGGCCCTTGGTAAAGGGCAGCTGTCCTGATTCTTTCATGGACTGCTTTACCGTTAATTAAGTTTAGATTGATGGGTTCTAACCACATGGGTTCAGTCTGTGATTTCCCTTTAAACACTTCCTCTCACACTTTAATGTACATGAGAATCACCTGGGAATGTTGTCTAAATGCAGATTCTGATTAAGCGAATTTGGGATGGGACGAGATTCTGCATTTCTAACAGGCTCCCATGTGGTGCCGTCACTTCTGGTCCATGGACCTCGCTTTTAGTAGCCAAGGCGATAAGGAACACAGCAAGTGGAAGACCTGTTGAAGGAGGAAGAGGAAGGAGACTCACCTGCTTTCTCTCAATATTTTGCTTCTCATTTATGCTTCTCTGGCTTCTAGGCCAACTGGAGGGGGTCTCTGTTGAGTAACAGAATGTCATTAGACTCCAAATCTTAGAGACCTCACTCCTTAAGGTCATCCACTGCAGAGAGCCACAGTCGGTGGCCTATTCTTTGAATCCAGTCATTGCATTTCTGAGTGATGGCTCCTTATGAGCAGCAAATGGTTCTCCAGATGTGGGTTCCTGTTCAACTGCTTCAGGCAAAACCCCAGGGGACCTGCTGGCAATCAGGGATCTGGGAGGAGGATATTCTGATTATGGAATTGCACTTAAGTACAGTTCTGATGGTCCCTGCAAATAGGATCTCTGCCAAAATGAATGTTTCTGGAGCCTGTGGCTGGAAATTCAATATGGCGTTGATTTAAGGAAGGTGTGTTCTGTCTGATGTCCTGGAGTGAAGTCACCTGGGCTGTGATCTTAGACTTGCTGGAAAATGGGCTGCTGGGCCTTCTGTTCCTCTTCTCTATACCTGCCTGGGGTATATACCTCTCCTTCTCAGTGTCTAAGACATCCTGGGCAAAAAGGGGCAGCTGGTCCATCTCTATATCTGTGCCTCTAGATGAGCCATTCTTCCTGACACCCCTGCCCATTTGGGTATTATTCTTGGCACTGACTGAGATGTTTCTCCCTGTCTTAAAGATTCATTTTAGAAGCCCCTTTCCCTGAACACTGCCTCTTCTCCTGCCCTACTCCCTTCATCACCAGGATCATGAGTATCATTTTCAGCTCCATCGAACTGGCTGTCAGAAAGGCTAAGTCACTTGCCTGCAGTCACAGAGTTAGGAAGTGGTGGAAAGTGTCTGTCTCCAGTGCTCATCCTCTTAACCTTCATGTTAACCATTTCCTGATCTTAGAGAGAGGAAAGTGGGGCCCTGCCATGCCAGCTCCAAGCATTGTTCCTCCACCCTGTGTTCCATCTGCGCTTACCCATGTGGCCTGTGGAGCTGGACATCTTTGGTTAAACGCTGGCTCTGACACTTTCCAGAGATATGATTAGGAGAAATGTCTGAATCATTTGGCCTTTGTTCACCTGTAGAAGGGAACCTTACAGTTGAAAGGGGATTAGATACATTGGAAAGTTCTATAACAGTTTTGGTACTCGTCAGCTGCTGTTGTTACCCAGTCATGCTATTTCAATAGGCTTTTACTATGACAGTATCAATTTTGTTCTTTCAGCCATCAGTTCAGCAAATGTGTATTAAACACCTACTCCATGCCAGATACTGTCATTGGTGCTATTGCCGCCATTGACATTGTGTTCTTTCACAGGATTTTGTGGAGAGCATTCCACAGACCCAAGCACAGGAGACTGGGTGTGACGAGATTTGTTTGGGTAGAAATAGAATCTCCTGGTTTTCCAATGTCACATCTCTGATTGTCCCATGGTGGAAAAAATCCAATTTTGTCTTCATTGAGACCAAAACAAAGGCCATTGTTTAAAGTTTGTTTCATATTAAGCAAAGGTTCCCTTGCTTCCTCCCTTTATTAATATCTAGCCACCTACGCTAACATTGTAAATATCCTTTACTCATCCCTCAGTAACCGAGGCACACTGGTAGCCTCAGTTTTCTTTACAAAGATCTCACCTCTTCCTCTCCCTCGCCCTGGAAACCCCTGGCTGCTCCAGAGCTGCCCCATCCCAGGGAAGGCAGCAGAGGGCAGGAAGGCCAAGATGAAATCAACCCTGTGTTTAATCGATCATCACAGGGCACCGGCTTTGGGCAGTCCCCACGGAGGACCCGGGCCCGCACACTGCTCTCCTGGGCCCACACGGTACTGGTGAAGCTGGAAAGTTCCTCTGCAAACTCCCCTTCCCCGAGCCAGGGATACATGGCCTCTGACAGGCCAAGGGCCCTCAGTCCCTACCGCTTCCTGCTCCTGCCCAAGACCCCTCCCGTCCCTTCCATGCCCACCCCCCCACCCCGGGGCACTGAGACAGGGCAGGTTTAGACTGGCCTCAGAGGCTGCAGCTCCACCCCATCAGAGGGGGGCCTGTTCCTGCCGACTCCCTTGGTGGGCTGCCTGCTGCTCCGAACCGCGTGATCGCAAGGCGAGGCCATGAAGGCAGAGCTTTGGCCCTGTCCCCGGGGCGCGCTGTAGGGGAGCCTGTGTGGCATCTCACTGCTCAGGACTGTCCATGGGGAGGCCGTGGGAGGGTGCCTGGGAGGCCCTGCAGGGCTCCCTTGGACGCCAGCATGCGTGCCATCACGTGTGAACTCAGGGGACTCAGCCAGCCAGCACCTGGCAGCAGGTGTTTGTGACCCCAGAATTCCTGCCCACAAAATTGTGAGCAAAGTAAGGTGGCTGTGTTTTAAACATGGAGTGCAGGGTGACGTGTTTCACAGCACAGATGCTTCCACCTCCTTCACCGTTGCTGCACCTGCAGAGGGCACACCAGGCGAGGAGGTAGCTCTGCCTTCTCAATGGCTGGAATGAAAGCTAAAAACCAGAGCGCAGCAGTAGGTTCACTCACCCATTCATTCATTCATTCATTCATCCAACAAACATTTACTGAATATCTGCTTGTGGCAGGCATGTGACAACTGTTGGGATTTTGGCAATAAAACCAAGATCTTTGTCCTCAAGCTCACATTTCCCATGAGGAATTAATATAATTAAAAATAAGGAAATACATATTTTATATCATGTGTTGATAAGAGCTATGAATAAAAACAAAGCAGGAGGGATGAAAGAGCATTGAGGTGTGGATGGAGGTCTTAGAGCCCTTATTGGCTAATAAAGTGCTGTGAGTATATCACGTACAATAACAAGAACAACCACTTTCTGAGTGCCCACTACATATTGCCTGTTATATATGTACCTCCACTTAAACTTTACAGCACCCCCTGGTGGTGGGCATGGCTATACCCACTTCATAGGTGAGACACCGTGGCTTGGAGGACAAGCCACCTTCCAGATGCCATGGCACTGGAATGTGATGGCGCAGGGCCTACTGAATGCCAGGTTCTGCTTTTTCCGAACACTCCTCTCTGAGTCCCACTGCGGGTGTGGTGAGTGAGAAATCACTGATGGCCCCTAACTCCTTCATGCAGTGCCAAACAAAAAAGAGAACAGTTAAAAGAAAGAAATAAAGGAAGGAAGGAAGGAAGGAAGGAAGGAAGGAAGGAAGGAAGGAAGGAAGGAAGGAAGGAAGGAAGAAAGAAAGAGTCAGGAAATGAAGGGACACACTTGAAAGATTATATCTTTAAAGTTCATGCTCTTCCTCTTGTCCCTTGAGTTCAATTTAGTCTCCGACTGCCAAAGCTGAGCTTATGAGGATCTCGGGCGAGTAACCATTTGAAAGCTCCCTGTGGCAATGGCAGGCAATTCATCCACAAGCCTGCGGGGCTTTGAGGATAAAATACTTTTTAATATTCCCCTTCTACTCATGTTTCCCCAAGGGTGACCACTGGTCATAGCTAACCGTGGAAGCACTGTGTTCAGTCTGGAATGAGAGAGACATGATCCCCTTGGTCCTCATCCCCCAGCCGAGTCTGAACCTCCAGACTGCCACTGACCACGCAAAGCTGTCTCTTCCTCAGGCCAGTGGTTCCCAGCCTGTGGGTCGTGACCCCTTTCACAGGGGTCTCCTAAGACCATCAGAAAATACAGATATTTACATTAGGATTCATAACAGCAGCAAAATTACAGTTATAAAGTAGCAACAAAAATAGTTTTATGTTTGGGGGTCACCACCCCATAAGGAGCTGTGTTAAGGGGCCAGCATTAGGAGGATGGGGGTCACCGCCCCATGAGGAGCTGTGTTAAGGGGCTGGCATTAGGAGGGTGGAGTCACCGCCCCATGAGGAGCTGTGTTAAGGGGCCGGCAGTAGGAAGGTGAGAGCTGCTGTTGTAGGCTGTCTGTCTCTCCCTCTCCCTTGGCCACAGGAGAGAAAACACACTGCTTTTTTTCTTTTAGTTCCCAGGAACTCATTCAGAGTTAGTTTTTCGGGGGTGGGGGAACTTTGGGTAGAGGACAGGACGGTGTGAGAAACTCCGAGGTGTGCCACTGACAGGGAGGCTCTGCCAGGCAGGGGCCGCCAGACCCCGCACTGTCGTCCCCCTCGTCCTCCTCGAGAGGACAACACTCCGTGGCCTTGTGGTCCTGATGTATCCGGCGAGCCTCGGGGAGGTGAAGGGACTTGCTAAGGCCACCGTGCCAGGCCAGGCCATGGGGCCGTGGCATGGCTGAGCGAGGGGAGCTGGGCACTGGTGGTGGCGGCTGGAGCCCAGGGCATGGGTAGGGGTGGCGGGGTGGGTTTCAGGAGGATTTGGGATGCTCAGACCCAAAGACAGTGGAGTTCCTGCAGGAGTGTGAGTGGAGTGATGTCACTTACAGCTGCCCCTTCGCTGGGCTCATTTCTTTGGCTCAGTGCCCGTGGTTGCCACGATCTGAAATGTTAAATGGAAAATTCCAACAAACTAATCTCAAGGGTCCTGCTCCATCCCGGGACATCCCTCCCCCAATCCCCCGGACAAGGGTCAGCCCTTCACGTTCTCTCCTAGAGGCTCCTTGCTCACTGGCTACTCAGCCTCCTCAGGTTGCAGACTGACCACAGTGTCACAGGCTGGTCTCAGGGAACTCCTATTACGGTACTCATTACTGCTCCAAAGCACGAGAGTGTGATGATGATGAAGGTCTTCCTCTGAGTGAAAAGGTGAAAGTTCTTGACTTCATGAGGAAGGGAAAGTTTTCATGCTGAGCTTGTTCTGGTCCGTAGTGAGACTGAATCTTCTGTCCTGGAATTGTGAAGCAGGAAGAGAAAGCTGTGCTCCTCTGGCTGTTACCTCACACTGACAGTGACGGCCACAGCGCACCGCCGTGCTCAGAGGATGGAGGAGGCCCCGCCGTGGCTCAGCCTCCTCTGACAGGGGGTCAGAGGCCAGCAGTGCCCACTCCAGGCCCAGGGCACGTCCTTCACTCACCCCTCCCACAGGGCGCGGTGGCCTCACCTGGCCCCGCTGGGTGTGCAGGGCAGCGACAGTGTGTGTGTGTGTGTGTATGTGAGAGAGGGAGGGAAAGAGAGAGAGAGAGAGAGAGAGAGAGAGAGAGAGAGAGAGAGAGAGCTCACACCCTTCTATTGCAGGGTGCCGTCCATCCTGTTTCCTTATTGTGTTGTGGATCTCTCACTGGCTGGCTCACTTATAAACTAAGCCTCATCGTATGTGTATGTGGACAGGGTCCGCTGCTATTAGGGCCTCAGGCACCATCTGGGGTCTTGGCACATGTTGCTCTCAGATACAGAAGCACTTGTATGCCCTGAATCTGAGCTGGTCTGTGACTGGCTTTGGGCCTTGGTGGGCACCAGACGCTATGCCCTGGCATCTGTGCAGTCTCCTCATCCTGACACTTGGGATCCAGCCGCGATGCTGTGAGAGGCCCGAGCTGCATGGACAGGAATAGTGGTGTTCTGGCTGACAGCCCTGTCTGAGCATCCAGCGACCCGCTGTTAACCAGTGAATAGACCATCACACCAAACCCCCAGACAACTCTGTCTCCAGCTAACACCCATGGAGCAGAAGAGTCACCTGATGAACCCAGTCTGCACACAGAGTTAGGAGGGAACACAGTGGGTGCTGACTGAATTCACCACATCTTGGGTGTGTTCCGCAGCAGGACATACCGGAGAGAGGGTTAGTAGAATGGTGCTGATGCCATACAAACCACAGCCTGCGGCAACAGCCTGGACCAGGCACAGGGGCATAGGTGCCCTGAGGGGACTGCTATGGAGGCTGGAAGGGCTACTGGGGGCAAAAGAAATGCCTGAACAACTCACAAATGCCCTGCCGTAACAGGGAGACAGACATCGTGCTTCGTGGATGCGTCAGTCTGGTTATGGGAATTTCTAGGTAGAATGCCGAATGTGCCAACTAACTTTCATTAGCTCAGAGTTAATTATTTTTATCAATTAAAATCCAATAAGATAAAAATTCAGTCTCTGGAGCCCAGGACCTGGGGCACCCCACCAGGGAGTGCAGGTGACTACAGGCCCGCACACATGCACGCAGCCACTACGGTGACCTCCCTGGCCAGCAGCGGCCTTCGGGGCACAGGGAACACCACAGGGTCACACTGTAGGGCTGCTCTGCAAGTGTGGTGGGGACTGCAGCATGGCACCTCCAAGAGCTGGGTAAAGATAAAGCTCCCAGGCCCCCTCAGCCGCCGGAGACAGAATCTCCGTGGGGACAGACGTGGGGACCAGTCCTCAGGTGGCTCTTGTGCATTTCAAACTTTGAGAAGCAGTAACGAGTGGTTACTAAAGGGACTGCTGAGGGGTTGAGAGCAGCAGCAAAGGACAGTGGGACATCAGGAACTGGGAGAGGGGGAGCTGGATGTTAATGGGGGAGCCTGACCCACAGGACCTCAGGCAGCTGAGAGAGGTCCTCCCAGACAAGGGTAAGTCCCGGAGTGTGGGGGGAGGTGGCAAACACCACACCCCTCTCTCCTCTGCCCCTCATCATTGGATCCCCGTCAGCTCTAATCGAGCAAAAGCCAGGCCTGAAGGAGCCACCTGTGTAGGGAGCGGGTAGCAGGGGTGGAGGCCGGATCCGGAGAGGCAAGCGGAACCCACAGCACACCGAGCCCAGGCATGATCGCTGTATTTTTAAGGAATGCTCATTTCACCTATGAATGCGTAACTATTAACATTAAAACAATGTCTGTGCCTTGAGAATGATCTTGTTTACAGCGGGCTGAGAAATGGGCTGTTGGCATTGTCACTGAGCTCCAGGGCTTCCTCGCTGGGACGCTCTGCCAAGAGCGAGGCGAGATCATGGAAAGGTGGGAGTGGATCCATGCCGAGCTCTGTCTCCGGCATGCGGCCGGCCACTGCTCATGCACGCTATTCGGCCAACTGCACACTGATTCCTCCTGTGATGCTGGTGGCATTTGTTTGCTTGGGTTCCTGTCAAACTCATCCTGTTCACAGCTGGTCTGCATGGAACATTCAGCAAGAATTGCATTTAGTGAGGATGGCCTGGCCTCAAGGCCCTTACCCATCTTAAACCCTCCCCCCCTCACCAGGGTTTTACATCCTCACTTGTGCGGGAATGGGACGAGGGTCACTCTTCTGTAACTGCTTCCTCTGAACTTGGCCGGAGTATGTCTTTGAGTTAGAGGAGTGAGATTCTCTGGCTGCCTGACTCCTGGGAGTCTTGGGGTCCCCTAGGTTCTGGGGCTTCTGAGAACAGGAGTGTGCAGAGAGCAGGACTCTGACAGGAGCCAGGAGCCTAAGAGGGGGGAGGAAGCAGGGAAAAATCAAGGAGATGGAGACCCTGCCCTCAGAGCTCTCACTGGTGGCCTGTGAGCCAGGCAGCCAGAGGGACCGCCTCCCTGACTCACACAGCAAGACGCCTGGGCTGGGGAGCTGCAGGCAGCTTGGAGGACAGGTGGGATCTGGGCCGGAGTGGCTCTGCCGGGGTGTGTGTGTGTGTGTGTGTGTGTGTGGGTGGGTGGAGCAGGGGTGCCAGCAGGGCAGCTGGACAGATGCCTCCAGGAGGTGAGCAGAGAGCTGCCTGTGTAAAGCTGGGGAGGCAGAGGAGGCCTGACAGTGCAGCACAGAAAGCCCCAGAGATGGCAACTCATGCCTGTGAGTGTGCATGTGCGTGAGCATGCATGTACGTGCATGAGTGTGTGTGCATGTGTCTGCGTAAATGTGTGTGTGTGCATACACGCGTGTGTGACTAGGCACTCACACACAGGAGGAGCGGGAGGTTAAACACGGGGGCTGCGCTGTCCGGGCCACAGCACAGGCTCTCTGTGATCAGACGTCCTGGTGACACCACCCCAGCTAGCCCGCTGCACAGCTGCAGTGAGAGGCTAACGTTCTGAAAGTCAGGACATGGGGAAGCTGCACTAACTCACAGCCTCTTTGTTCCCCAAACCCACTGCCCGTGGCCCTGGGATGACCCTGAGGTGAGTGGATCCGCGTAACCCACAGGCTCCCTCTTTCCAGATGGCCCTCCACCCTTGTCCCAGTGGAAACATTGGGAGCGCAAGCCTGAATGTGACCAGGAATCAGCTCTGGCTCAGGTTGAAATGAACAGGAGGAGAAGGTGAGGAGAATCCCCAATGCCAGCAGGAAGGTTCTGGACAGGTGGCCTCCCTGTCCCCGTCACTCCTCAGTGCAGTCTGCTCCTGGTCCCCCATAGGGCCATCCTGGTCCCCCATGGGGCCATCCTGGTCCCCCATAGGGCCATCCTGGTCCCCAATAGGGCCACACTGGTCCCCCATAGGGCCATCATGGTCCCCCCCCTAGGGCCATCCTGGTGCCCCATAGGGCCATCCTGGTCCCTCATAGGGCCACCCTGGTCCTCCTGGTCTACATAGGGCCACCCTGGTCCCCCATAGGGCCATCCTGGTCATCCTGGTCCCCATAGGGCCATCCTGGTTCCCCATAGGGCCACCCTGATCCCCCATAGGGCCATCCTGGTTCCAATAGGGCTACCCTGGTCCCCCATAGGGCCATCCTGGTCATCCTGGTCCCCATAGGGCCATCCTGGTCCCCCCTAGGGCCATCCTGGTCCAAGATAGGGCCACCCTGGTCCCCATAGGGCCACCCTGGTCCTCCTGGTCCCCATAGGGCCATCCTGGTCCCCATAGGGCCATCCCGGTTCCATTAGGGCCATCCTGGTCCCCATAGCCATCCTGGTCCCCATAGAGCCATCCCGGTCCCCTTAGGGCCATCTGGTCCCCATACGGCAATCCCGGTTCCCTTAGGGCCATCCTGGTCACCCTTAGGGCCATCCCGGTCCCCATAGGGCCATCCTAGTTTCCCATAGGGCCATCCCAGTCCCTTTAGGTCCATCCCAGTCCCCTTAGAGCCATTCTGGTCCCCCATAGGGCCACACACAGCGGCCTCTGCCCTGACAAAGCCCTGGCTGCTCCACCCATTGCTTCTGCTGCGGTACACGTGCCACAGCCACTCCTCTGCCATGGCCACCCAGCTGTGGAGGGAGGGGTGCAGCTCAGGAAGGAGGCTGTGTCTCAGGAGTCTTCGGGCCAGACTGGGCGCTGCTGTGGGATGTGTGGCTGTGCACCCCAGAGCGTCGCTGACTCCAAGCTCCCTCCTCCCCCTGCAGATGGTGGCCAGGAGCCAGGACGTCACTCTGTAGCCACACTAAAGTCCCGCTAAGGCTACTCTCTCCCCAAGTCACGTCCACTCCCTCTCCCCTTCCCCCATGTGTGTGTGTGTGTGTGTGTGTGTGTGTGTGAGGCCCTGCTTCTAGGGCCTGGTCCAGCACAGAGACTCAGACTGCACTTTCCCAGCACAGTGGGCCTTCCCCTCACGAAGCCGCTGGTCAGTGTCCTTATTCCGTTTTCACTGCTCCCACCGCCCATGGCCATGCCATTGGTAACTCTGAGCTCAGGCAGGCTCATGGAGCCCTCTTTGTGGCGATGGAGTCTGGCAGAGGGAGCCATGTCCCTTCCTCTGCAGAGGGAGGGAGCATGGAGTCCTGCTGGATGGCTCATGGCTCAGATAAAGGTGGTCATTCTGCTCCGGAGCCTAGCACCTAGCATCACACCCTCAGGAGCAGAACTCGGCTCCGCCCTAAGGGCCCCAGCCCCTCCCCGGAGCGGGCACTGTGTCCTCCTCAGGCTCTGGAGCCCCTGGCGATTCAGAGAGTTGTGGGTGCCATTCCCATTCCCATGGGTTCCCCTGGTGTGGGCCCCAGAAAGTGCCCCCTGGGGGAAGCAGCGGGAGGGTGCAGGAGAAACTGTGGTGTGAGTGTGAATGCTGACACCTCAGGAGGCCAAGAGACTGCACTGAAGACACATTCCCCCCTCCCCCGCAACCAGCAGAAGCCCAGCTGCACACCCTTCCTGTTCCCTAATCCCTAGGAGCGCCCATGCCTCAGGCCAACAGAACTCTCCTTCTGATTGTGAGGCTGCACCCCAGCCGGACTGGTTCAGGACTGGCTGTGAGTTTCCAAGCGAGAAGCAGCACATCCACGCACACAAACAGGGCAAATGCAATGCACTGCCACTCAAAGAGGGCGCCGGCTCCCCAGGACAGCAGCCAGCCCCAGAGCTGCCCCCCGGACGTCCCTGATCCTGGCTTCTCCACCCTGCCTTGGTCTCCCAGAGACAGGTCCCGGCCAATGGGAAGCCACGCACCCACAGTCTGGGTATTGGGGACAGCCCTGTGTCCAAAAGGCACTGGAAACACTAATCAGAGCGCCCCTGGTGGCGGTGGCCTCCTCCTGGAGTGGAGCAGATAGGCACCCGCACGGAACAGAGGTGGTTGTACCAGTTCCACCTGCGGTCTGGGTCTGGCCTGAGCAGAGCGCCAGGGTGAGCCTGCAGCTCCTAACACAGCCAGCTCTCCCACAGGCACCGGGTTAATGCACCATTCCATTTCATTTCCCCACTCAGCCCTCCCCTCCCCTCTGCTCCCCTCCTCTCTCCTCTCCCGCTCTCCCTTCCCCTCCGCATCTGCCTTTAATTACGTGACAATATTAGAGCAAATGGTGTCCTGTCCTCTCATTGCCAGTTGGAACAGTTCCTGTGCCATTAGGGGTCCTCTGAGTGCATGTTTTCCATCGCTGAGGGTGGTTTTGAGGTGAAGTCAGTGAGAGCGCCTCAGGAGCTGGGGGTGTGGTGCATGAATTATAAATGAAGAGCAAGTTGCTCTTAGTTTCACCCGCAGCCTCTGAAGTGCAATAGCACTCTGCGGTCTGTTTCTCTGAAGCACAGAGCTCGAAGGGTAGTGATGAGAAGGCTTAAAAGGGCTCATTCCAATGGAACCCTGATATTTGGGGGATAGTGATCAGATCCATGCCAACAAGCTCAGTGTCCATCTCTGATAACCTGTAATTAAGTCACTCCCTCCTTCCCAGATACAGGCGGAGCAGCCATGGGGCTGTGGACAGTGCCTGCCCCGGAGGGAGGGTTGTTAACGCTGGCTCCAGGCCAGGCCATCTGATAAGGCCTGGAGACTCCCAGCACCCGGGGGCCTTCTTGCAAGGCCCGCGAAAGGGACCAGAACATAATCCATGTTTGTGGGACAAGGACCATAGGGAGGAGATATAAAGAAAGCCCCATGGGTGTTCCTTCGCTCAGATTTGGTCGGCTGTTCCCTGAGCCCGCCGGCATATTACACAGGGTCCCTCCTCTTCTCTGAGGCGTCATGGTTCTCTTCGGTCTGCTGTAGCGGTGACAGCGGCCAAGGGAGCCGAGAGGCAAAGGTCCTGAGCTGGGCTCAGCCGGCTTGTGGAGAGCTGGACTGATGAGGAGGGTCCAGGTCCCATTGGGCTCCGACTCTGGCTCCCATCAGCTCTCAGGCCCGTGCTGAAGGGGAAGTGCTCATTGCGGAGACTGCCCACCTTCCCCACCCTCCCTGGTTCAGGCACTGCTGCGAATAGCGGGAACCCCCCTTACCCCCCTGCTCCCCCACCTCCTCCTGCCTCACCTCCTCTGGCTCTGTTCTCAGGAGGGTGGATTAGGGGTGACCAGACAGGGGTGCTCACCCTGTTTACTGCCCTGGCTCAGGAGTGCCCACTCGTCAAGTGCCCCCACTTTCTGGTCTCTCCTGTCTCCACATTCCCCTTGTTCACACCGCTCCAGCCAAATCTGTCAGCCACGGGTCCAGGGGCTCCTGGGCCTGCTGTCCCTCTGCCTGCTCCAGCTCCCTCAGGTCCCCTAGGCCCCGCCCTCTCACAGAGGCTTCTCCACCTCCCTCTGGGGCGGCTGGGGAGGGTCCGGCCCTCGGCTGCCTGCTGTAAAAGTCCGAGAAATCATCGTCTGGCCTGCCAAGGCAGGAGGGTGGGTAATGAAAGGCTTGACCAAATCTGCAGAGTAACTTTTAAGTGATAATTTTGTAGGCCCTTGGCAGGGTTCCCCAGCCCAGCCCTCCACAGGCTGACCTTTAGCCTCTGGTCTGGTTTTCTTCGCTTCCAAATAACATTTGACTCACGGTATGCTGCAATGAAAGAACCTGCAGGCCCCTCCTGCCTGAGCCAGAGGGGAGAGGCGCTGGAGCAGGTGATAGGGTTGTTTGTGTGTGGGGGTGGGGTGGGGTGGGGGGCGGGGGGTGGTGGTCAGGGGCCAGATGGTTCAGGGCTTTTTGAGTATGACCCGAGTGTGAGCGCTGTCCTGTGAGCAACTACAAAACTCTGCAAAGGCCCTTTCTACTAACCATGACTTAGGTTGTCAGCATTTCCTGTGCACCGGACTGCGCTACAGACGTTTGTTTATTCCCCACAACAGCCAGCTACAGAGGCTCCATCCTTCACCCCATTTTATAGGCCTGGAAACTGAGGAAGAGTGAGACCAAGAACCCAGCTCGCAGATAGTCATCTAGGGAACGGTAGAGCTGAGCGTGTCCAGCCCTCTGCCACCTTCTCCCTGACCAGCTGAGCAGCTAAACAGCTGAGCAGCGTGACCCCGGAGTTCGGTTTCAGAGCGCCTGAAGGAGCCGGTAATGCAGTTGGGTCTTCAGTCCCAACGAATCACAGAGGCGCAGCCTCCACTTAGTTGGTGAGGCCGCACCGAGGCGTGTTTCTACCCACAGGCAGGCTTGGCTTTTCCAGCAGAAACTTGTTTGAATAGGTCAGGCCGTGTCGCAGAAGAGAAGGCAGGTCTCCCAGAAGACGCCAGCGCAGAGATGAAGCTAACGCCCAGCTGGTCCACCCCTCAGCACCCAGAAAGGACAGGGGTTCTCCCAGTGCCCACTCCCTGATCCTAGCTCTGTGCCCTCCAGCTGCTGGGGGAGCAGATGGCATGAGAGATGAGAGATGAGGTTGAGTGTTGGCATCGGGTGCTTGTGCTTGAATCTGGCTCTGCCAGTGCTGCTGGTCCTGGGACCCGGGGCAAGAGGCCTCATCTTTCTGGATTCAGAATCTTCACTTGCAAAACGAGGTCAGAGAAATGCTTGTGTGAAGAGGAAATGCGGCGGCCATGCCTGGCCACGAGGAAACACTCAGTAACCACTGGTTTCCTGTCCTCAGTGGCAGAGCAGGGAGAACAAGGCTCAGCCTCGGGAGCTTCCGTCCAGCAGAGAACAGGCCTGCAAAGGAAGAGCTCCTTGCTGGAACGAGGAATGTGTGAAGTGCCATGGGGACCGAGAAGGGCGGGCCTGTATCGGGAGTGAGGGAAGGCCCTGAGCAGGTGACAGTTATGTAGGGCCTTGAGGTGTGGGGAGGACTTCACCAGATTGGACAGAGAAAGGATTTCCAAGTGGAAGAGGCAGGGGGATGAGGACGAGGATAAGGATGATGACAATAATGTAGAAGCAAAGCAAGAGTTGCAGACTCCTCCGCAGGTGACTTCTGTCCCCCGTGGGCTTTCTTTGGCTGGTTTAAAAGCTTGCATTTGAACACATTTTCTCTCCAGGTCCCCATAAGCCCCACCACCTCTTGGGCCCTATACCTGGTCAGGTTCCTATTTTCATGTTACCTGTCTGTGTCTGAGGTATTTGAGTTTGGAGCCCTGAACAGCACAGGTGACGAGCATGGACCTGGTACAAAGGTGCTATATCTGGGGGCAGTCACATCGCCCTGCTCGCTAGCAGGTTCTCTGGAGGGAGACGTGACAAGGTGCCTCCTGGCTGCTGCAGGGGCCCTGAGCGACCCTGGGTCCGTGTCAGAATTGCCTTTGCAAGCTGCTGCTTCAGGACAGTAGGCATTTATCAATGTTGTTCCAGTGCACTGTCTCCCCGCCCCCCGCTTTCCCCCCCAAAGTGCATATGTTGAAAGCCCAACCCTAGCACTCCAGAGGGTCTGTATTTGCAAGTGAGATCTTAAAAGGGTAAGTTACAATGAGACCACGAGGGTGGGCCTACCAGATCCAGCCCTGACACCCAGGCCGCAGGGTCGCCAGCCGTCTTGGTGTTCTTTGGCACACACATCGCTCCAGTATCTGCCCTCATCGGCCACCGCTTCTCTCTGTCTGTCTCTTGTGAGGACATTGTCACCGGACTTAGACCCAATATGCTCTCCTCTTGATCCCTGTCTTCTTTCTACCCATAAAGACCCTATTTCCAAATAAGGTCACACTCCAAGGTTCTGGTTGGACATGAACTTTTTGGGGGACACTATCCAACTTACTATACTACATGCTATCTTAACTCTTCAACAGCTCCAGATAGGGGGAGAAATGGGCGGTCAGAGAGGTTAAGCGATGTGCCCAGGGTCACACATCTGGTGTCATGATGCCAGGATGTGCGTTGGACATCCTGGTCCCAGAGTCCTCCTGCTTCCTGTTACCCACTCTCTGACAGCAGAAACCTTGGCAGGGTCTTCCTCCACTCCTAGCCAGCAGCTCCGCCTGCGCTGCACTTTCATGGACATGGAAGCAGGAAACAGTTTCTTGTGTCTGTTCCTTACACTCAACATAACGTCTTTGAGATTATGGACATGTGGATCATTTCCAGGTTTGGGTTGTCATTAATAGAACTATAAGAACATTCTTAGAAAGGTAATTTCTTGACACTTTTGCTTTTGTTTCATTAGCCATTCGTGATGCACTTTGTTCTCTGCAGAAGGGTCCTATTGACCTGTGCTCTGACTCCTCCAAGGTCTGTAAGACCCTCACTGGGACCCTTGGAGGACCTGGCCTCCCCGCAGCAGGAAGGAGGCATGCTGGGAGTGAGCTTTCCACCCTTCCAAGGGTCACATGGGGGTTTGGGGTTGGCAGGTCTCTCACCTGTGGGGAGAGCTAGACCAGCCCACCAGCCCCTGAGGACAGCAGCTCAGGCCCTTAGTCAGCCCCCAAAGCCCTTCCCCAATCCTTCTGGGGACCATTTCTCCAAAGGATGAGAGTTCAGGTGCATAAGCCTTGCCCTGGATAAGGAGGGCTTTGCATGTGTCCAGAAATGCCTATCATCTTCTCTTACCCCATTTGCTAGGCCAATCCTTTTACAAAATTGTTTTTAATCCTCAGCTGAGGATATGTTCACTAATTTTAAAGAGAGGAAGGAAGATAGGAAGAGAGGGGGAGAGAGAAGAACATCAATGTGAGAGAAACATCGATTGTTTGCCTTCTGCACTCACCCTGAGCGGGATAGAGCCCGAAACCTTCTGGTGTGCGGGATGACCCTCCAACCAACTGGGCCACCGCTGGGCAGGCCAGCCCTTTTCTACAGCATGCACAGAAACTCCAGTTTGGGCCAAAATATGTGAATTCCGAGTTATAGTAAGAGCACCCAAGACAACGGGCACTGGCACAGCCGCGATGTGGCCCAGGAGGAGGTAGGAGGGATCCACCATGGCAGGAGCCCCAGTCCTGCAGGCTGAGGCTGCAGTAGAGTGTGGAGAGTATCAGGAGGGGAGGCCGCAGTGCTGAGTGCCCACCTGCCTCTGCCAGCAGGAGCTGTGGGCGCCGGGCTTCCTGAGGTGATACCTGCCTGATGGAGCTGTGCTCTGCCTGGGCCAGAGAGGCAGCCCTATGGAGAGCTCTGACGGCTGTGAGAGGGAGCTGGGCCATGGAGTCCAACTGGCCTGGGTTCAAAGCCTGATGCTCTTGACAGCAGAACTTGGGCCCCTCACTTCCCCTCCCAAGAGGTAGCTCCTCTGTGTGCTGCCCGGGATAATGTGACGCTGCACAGGGCTGCTGTCCTGTACAAAGCAGCAGCGTGGCTCCTCTGACATGTGTAGGTGCTGTCAACCTCGGTAGCCTTGATTTCTGGCTGTGGAGAAGCAGACTGCAAATGGGACAGAAATACACACCTCAGAACCTGGCTGCACCTCCAATGAGCTTTTGGTCCAGGGCAGTTCCTAACCTCTGAGCCGCACCGCCCCTGGAAGCAGGAGATGCACTTCTGTTCACCAGAGGGTTAAAGAGGAAACAGGCAGCATGCTGCACACAGCCCAGCAGCTTGTATTCAGGGAGCGTTATTTTGTACCAGACCCTGGTCTACGTGCTTTGCATATACTAATTTATTAAATCTGCATACAAGTCTTGACATTAGAGACTGTTATTAGGCCCATTTTTCCAACAAGTATATTGGGGTCTGAGAGTTATAACCAAGGTCATTGGCTAGTGAGTAACAAATAGAGATTTAAACAAAAGCAATCAGGTCACATGAGTTTATTGCCACTCTGCAGCCTGTCAGACTCATGAGTAGGCTTGAGCAGGTGACTACAGGAGGTCGGGCCCTGTGAAATAGCTGTGCCATGGACTGGACAGTCACAGCCATCCTGGCATGGCCGGTGCAGGGGCTGGGCTCTGAGTGACCGGGGCCAGGAGGGGTGCCCTCAGGGTGTAGAATTTCTAGGTTCCTCAGGCAGGTAACTGGTAGGGGGAAAAGGATCAGGAAGTAAACCTCAGGGGTCAGAGTAGGTCAGTAGGACCAAAGCTGGGACAATGAGGCAGGAATTCAGATTCATGTTTACTGAGCTTTCAGAGGGCAGGATTCAGCCCTGGCCAGTCTGGTCAGTGGATAGAGCATCGGCCTAAGGACCAAAGGGTCCAGGGCTCGATTCTGGTCAAGGCATGTACCTTGGTTGCAGGCTCCTCCCTGGCAGGGCCCTAATTGAGTCTCATGCAGGAGGCAACCAATCAATGTGTCTCTCTCACATCGATATACTCTCTCTCTTTCCTTCTCTCTCCAGCTCTTCCTAAAAATCAATGGGAAAACAGCCTCAGGTGAGTATCAACAACAGCAAAAGGCCAAGATCCAGACGGACACAGATTCTAAGAAACAGGATGATGGGCTGCCTCTCGAGGGAACTTCTGCTGAACGATCAGAGCCAGTGGCTTACTTTCTCTCCACCTCGAGAGGCTTGCTCTAAAGGAGAGGACAGGCTGCTCTGACACTCACAGTGGCTAGACCACAATAGTGAACCCCAACATCAGCCCTACCCCCAAATGCACAGGCTCCATCAGTGAAGGTTATTTCTCACTCCCATCGCAGACCAAGTGAAAACGGCAGCTGTACTGGTGGTTCTCTTCCACACTGTGATCCTGGCATCCTGGCCCCGTCCATCATGTGATTCCGTCGTCTTCAACATGGAGCCTTTGTGGCTGCCACAGAGAGGGAGAGAATGTGGGCGACCATTCGGGGCTATACCTCGAGGTGGCATTTATTGTCTCTCTACCCATGCCCAGCCACTGATAGTTATTTTGTTTCAATCTCACAGCAAAGGAGGCTGGGAAGTGTAATCTTCCTTTGTACCAAGGAAGAGGAAATGAATGAGGGAAATATTCAGTCATTTTCTGTGATCCCATTAATGGTGTGTGCAACAGAGGAAGGATAGTTTTTCTCAAAGAGAAATCATGGCTCTGCTACCCACAGGGGAATGCTGAGGCAGAGACAAGATAAGGGGATCCAGGTGGTCTTCCTGGTGGAGGTGGTGCTTAAGCTTCAAAAATAAGTAGGAAATCGCTAGCTGTGGAGGGAGAGTAGACCTTTTGGTCTACAGAAAGACCTTTAAAGATTATTTAAAAATTTTTAAACAGTGGACAGTATTTATGACAGGAGATTTCACATAGAAATCCTGCTGCTCAGATACATTAGTTAGAATGGTTGCCATAACAAAATACTACAGACTGGCGGCTTAAGCAACAAAAATTTAAACCTCAGTCTTAGAGGCTGGAAGTCTGTAATCAAGGTGCTGGCAGGGTTGGTTTCCAGCAGGGCCTCTCTCCTTTGCTTGCTGAGGGGCCCTTCCCGCTGTGTCCTCACATAGCCTTTTTTCTATGGGTGTGCAGGAGTGGTAGGAAATGAGGCCATAGAGATAATGGGAGTGGGAGAGTAGCAGATACGGGGCCTTATAAGCAATTGTCAGGACTTTGGCTTTGACTTGAAGTACAATAAGAAGCCTTCCTTCCTTAAAAAAATATCATAAGTCGGGGCTACACTGCACCCCAATTCTTCCAGGGCTACAGGTGGCTGGAGTTCTGTATCAGCTTTCTCTTTAGTATTTGTTCTCAGTTTGCCACAGTCTCTGCTACTCCCTACTGAACCTCTCTGGATGATAACAATTTTCTATTTGGTCTGAGTCTGTTGTCTCACAAAATTGAAGAATGAATTCACAGACAAAGAAGGTAAGCGAAGGTGAAAGCAAAGTTTATTGAGAGGTACACAGACTCCCTCTAGCAAGGAATGGACCCAAGTGGGTTGCCATAGAAGCTCTTGGTCGAGGGATATATATATATATATATATATATATATATATATATATATATATATATATATATCCTACTGGCTTCTGATTGATTCTTTCAAAGAATTCTGCCTTAGCAACATCCTTGGGATTGGTTATTTAATATGCTTCACTGCTTTGTGATTGGGCATGCAAGCTGCCTGCCTTAGCAACATCCATACTTTTTAAAACTCAAGTTCCCGCCGAAACCGGTTTGGCTCAGTGGTAGAGCGTCGGTCTGCGGACTGAAAGGTCCTGGGTTCGATTCCGGTCAGGGGCATGTACATTGGTTGTGGGCACATCCCCAGTAGGGGGTGTGCAAGAGGCAGCTGGTCGATGTTTCTCTCACATCGATGTTTCTAGCTCTCTATCTCTCTCCCTTCCTCTCTGTAAAAATCAATAAAATATATTAAAAAAAATAAAAATAAAACTCAAGTTCCCACCAGCCAGATGGGCCTGATTAAGGACTGCCATGTCAGGTCCAAGGTGATGTCACTGTCTTTTCCTGCTCAACTGGGTTTAGTTCTGGGTCACACTTTGTTTGTTTCTGCAGCTGGGTTCAGCTCTATATTCTATTTCCCTCCCATGGTCTCATCCCTAACTACCTAGTTCTCTTCTATTTCCTAATTCCCCCTCCAATTTGGAGCCCCCAGCTGCTATTGGGAATAGGGATGATGACTGACCTGGCTACTTACAGCTGAAGAGGGACAGAGGGGGGAGTGTTAGTGATGCATCGGAGGTGGGAGATCTAAGGGGCCACAGAAGATGGAAGCTGACATTCAGGGTTACATTTCCATGACCATTTGGAATTTGATTGCTTCTATCCTGGAGGAAGAAAAGCATGCAAATAAATTTAAAAGGCAGGATCTAAACAACAACTTATTATAGTATGATCATAATAAGCAGCAAGAGCAAGGGTAGACGCTGGGACCATAAGAAATTCTTAAATTGGGATAAGAATATTTGCAGCCAACTAGGACCTGATCCTGCTTGCACTTTTAGGTCATCAATGAGTTTAATATTCTTTTTTATAATATGAAGGTTTTTCTCTCTCTACGATCATGTGTTAATCCACAGGCAGCAAGTTTCATTCACCAGAGCTCATGTCCCTTCTACTTCTGCTGTTCGTATGTCTAGGGCCTTTTGGTTCTGAAGGACCAGTAATGCCAGAGAGTTAGTGATTCCTGCAGAGCTTCAATTGCCCCCACTGTGCTTTCCAAGACTGGTGGACTGGATAGAAAGGGTAAGGACAGACCTCTTGAGCAGGGGATCCCAGAAAACCAAAAGAACTTCATGGAATGGAATGACCAATGCCTGGTCTCTCGAGAAGGGGGTTGTAATAGGTATGTCCACCCCAACCCCAATATCACAATCCATAGTTCCATCAAATTGAGTAGTCTCCCAGGCTGCATGTTTGGGAGAGACACTACATATGGCACTTCTAAATATTTTTAAAAAAATATTGCCAGGAGTGTTCACAATTGGGATTGATTGCAACAATCAATCCTGTAATCTCACAAAGAAGTAAAGAATCACCTGATTGTTGCAGGAAGCTTTGTCTCATAAAACTGACTTCTTCCCCATCCCAAGGCCCCCAGAAAAAAAAATAGTGGCATTTGGCATATCAGATGTGATAGAGATGTTTTGTTGGTATAAAAGGAAAGAATTTTGAAAGACTAGGGTGTGATTGCAGTACTTCCAGGGAATCCATCCCAGTAAGGGTCCTGCTGAATCTTATGACTTAAAGCAAATAGAAGCATTTCCTATTATCACAGATACTGTCTCTACCCTTTGCATGTGTGAGCGTGTCTCCATGCTCACAGTGGAGAGATGGTTGGCTCCGATATCCCAGACTGTGGGAGGTATTGCTCCACTCAAGCCCTGCCAGGATCCATTTGTCTGCTCCGGAGACAAGAGAAGAGTCACCAGTGGGAATTGGTCAGGGTGCGTTTGATTGTGCACTTTGGGTCAATCCCAGCAATTAGAATAATTTCCCACCTTGGCCATAGTTGACAGAGAAGGGATCATGGGGTGGTGATATCCATAGCCACCATAGGCTGAGGGAAGAAAGGAGTATGGCACTCAAAATTAACAAGGGGGTTGGTTCTGGTTAGGGGGAATTTAAAGTAGAGTCAAGGAACAGCGTGATTTCTTTGTTTCAGATGAACAAAGTTCCAAAGAAGAAATGCTACCATTGAAATGCCCACAGAAGAGAAAACCATAAAAGTGCACAATACCCAAAATTCCTTCAGTGTGTAAGGCAGACTGAGCCCTACCTGGACTGTCAGGGACCTTAATTACCCAGAACAGCAGTTCCTTCTGAAATCCTGCCCATGCCCTTCTAATATCCTCGGCAGTGTATGACTACCAGTTCCAGGGGAAGGGAGACTGCTGATAGAGCTTCCCGATCTCCTTATGGTATTGAATGGGAGAGCCATTAGCCGCCAGGAAGTGTCTTTCCTCCCAAATAGCTGCCTGGGCATGGAGACCAAATCTGCATACATGAGTTTGTGTAAATATTTGCTCTCTGACCTTGGCTTACCTCTGAGGCTCTTGTGAGGGCAGTCAGCTCTGCCAGTGGGCACATGCCAGGAGAGAGGGGTGCACTTTCCATAGTGATGTCAAGGGTTACAACCACATAGCCAGCTTTCCGGACGCCTTGCTCATCTGTAAAGAGTACTAACTGAGGTTCTCTAAGGGGTTCCTCAGGTCCTCCCTGCTGCATGAGTCAGTCATGCCTTGTCTTCATCCTCCCCAGGAAGGAAGGTGGCTGGAGTCAATGTGGGGCATTTTTAACTGTTCAGTTGGCCCCTCTAATAAAAGTGCCTGGTACCTGAGGACACGGCTGACCGAGGGCTAAAGTTCCCCTTGGAGATTAAAAGGATAGACACATTATAGGGTGCAGACAGTTAAGTCTCTTCCTGGTGCCAGTTTGGTAGCTTCTGGTATCAGCAAGGCTACCACTGCCACAGCCCCGAGGCAGGCTGGCCAGCCCTTGCTGATGTCCAGTTCCTTACTCAGGTACCCCACTGGTTGCTCTACAGGATCACAGGCTGGGTCAGAACCCCTCAGGCCATGCCTCTCCTTTCAGTCACATATAGATTGAAGTCCTGGCCGGGTGGAAAGCTCAGAGCTGGAGCTTGAGGGAAGCCTGTTTGAGTTGTTTAAAAGCCAATTCAGCTGTTGACTCCCATTCCAGCAAAAGTGAGCTCTCTTTCTGAGCTTTTCATCACCTGGAACAGGGGACATGCAATCTCCCCATACCCTAGAATTCATAAACAGCAAAATCCTGCCATACCCAGGAAACCTATCAACTGTTTTTAGGTCTGGGGCAAAGCACTCTATCCTCTCCTAGGAACCTAGCTCTCTTTGTCAAGACTAAGCCCAGATGTGTTACAGATATCTGGCAAAGTTGTGCCTTAGATCCCCAGACCCTATATCCTCTTTCTGCCAGGAAGTTGAGCAAGACCTTGGTGCCTTCCTGCGAAGCTTCCTCTGAGGGAGCACATAGCAAAATGTCATCAATGTGCTGTCTGACCTTAGTCTGTGGTTATTGGAATTGGCATAAATCCTGAGCTAGGGCCTGAAGAAACAAGTGGGGGCATTCTCTGAACCCCTGGGGCAAAAGTTAATTGGGTAGACTGGTTGGAGGACCTTCAGAGGCGAAGGGAAACTAAGTCAGGATGTAAAGATATACACAAGAAAGCATCCTTGAGATCTAGTGCCGTGAACCACTCAGTATCTTCTGGATTCTAGGCCAGATTGAGGTCTAAGGATTAGGAACCACAGGATGAATAGGCATAACTGTCGGAGGTCTCGAACAGGCCTCCATTCTCCACTGGGCTTCTGGACATCCAGAATGGGCTAGTACAAGGCTTACCCAAGCCTTGGCCTTCAGGTTGATATGAGGACTTGTAATCCCTTCCTTGCCTCTGGCTTGAGAGCATACTGTTTCTGATGAGGAAAGGAATTAAATCCTTAAGGTATCCAAGTGGGTTTGCCCTGATCCCTCTGCCAACTTTCCCCTGTGTTGTCCACACTTTAGGGTCAATTTCAGTTTCCACTAACGGTAGGCAGAGTTCTTGCTCTAGTGTCTTGCCTATAGTGTGGTACCAAAACCGGCCTAGATAGCTCACCCCAACAAGGGAGTCAGACCTTGTGGAATAATCAAGAAGGCCTGTGCAAAAACAAACAAACAAACAACAACAACTACCCTCAAAGGCTGAGAGAAAAGCACTTGCCAGACGCACGCTTAAGGTCACTATGAGAAGGTCACTGTGAGAAGGTGGCTCCAGTGTCAAGGAGGAAACTAAGTTCCTTGCCCTCAACAGCCAGAGTTACCCAGGGCTCCTGGGTGAAGGTGACAGTCTATGTTGGAGCCAGGTGGGAAGGCACTGAGCCCATCAGTCCTGCTGCTGGACCATCTGATATTCCAAATCAGCCCGTGGTGGCCTTTGCCCCTTTGGGCAGTCTGATTTCCAGTGGTCCCTTGCCCATAGGACAGGGCTTAGAGGGTGGCTTTCTGTTTTCCCATGGACAGCCCTCAAATATGCCCTTGCTGACCACAGTTATAGCAAGTAATGGTGGGAGATCCCTTGGGACCCCGACTGATGATGTTAGCATCATGGAGCTACACAACCAGGGTTACAGCCTTCTTCCTTCCTTTGGCCTTCCTCTCCTTGGCCTCCTCTTGGTCCTGATTGTAAAAGACAGAGCTGGTGACTTTCAGGTACCCTCAGGGAAAATGCCAATTTCTATGGTTTCCTCCTAATGTCTGGAGCAGATTGAGTTACAAATACGTTTTTCAAAATGAGTTGGACCACAAAAGAATCTGGGGACATAGAAGCGTACTTTGTCAGTGCCTCCCTGAGTCTTTCCACAAAGGCTTACCCTTCCCTCTGTCTACAGTTGATAGTTTAGAGTAGTTCAAGTAGTTCAAGTAGTAATACCTCAACACTTGGATCACACAGGCATGATAATGTTTCCTATTCCAGTCCCCTATCTCATCACCTAACCATTTAGGATCTTCCAGGGTAGGGCATCAACCAGGAGATTATGGTTTGATTCCTGATCAGGGCACATGTCTCCACTGTGGGCTAGATCCACAGTAGGGAACATACAGGAAGCGGCCGACCAATGATTCTTGTCATTGATGTTTCAATCTCCTCTTCCTTCCTCTCTGAATATATATATATATTTATATTCATGGAAAAACCTAAGCTCCTGGAAGAAGACAGGGTAGTCTGCTTACTGGAAGCTGACCCCCTGGGGGGACTTGGGCTGGCAGGAGGAAAGGAATCCAGAGCTGGGAGTGGGAGAGTCCACAGGGCATGCTGCGTGCTCAGATGTCCAAGTGGGAAAGGCCAGGCCAGAGGGAAGGGGAGGCTGCAACATAGGAGGGTCCCTGCATCTTTCTATTCTCCATCCATCCTTCCTTCTATCCTCTGTCCTTCTGTCACTGCATCTACTCATGCATGCACCCCTTTCACCCACATACCCTTTCATCTTAACTACAGCACAGGGGTTAGAAGGTGGAATGTGGATTCCAGGTCTGTGTCATCTGCTACTCCTTGACCTTGAACAAATTTTTGTTCCAGAGAGGAGGGGGGAGAGGGGGGGGGAGAGTGAGAGAAAGAGTTCAATGTGAGAAAGAAACATTGACCTGCATTGACTTGTTGTCTCCTGTATGCACCCTGACTGGAAATGGAACCCAAAACCCAGGTGTGTACCCTGACAGGATTGGAACCTGGGCAGCTGACACCCCACTCGGCTGGGGCTTGAACAGCCACTTAACTTCTGCAAGGTCCGCTCCTGCTTGTGAAGGGACTACCTCCTGAAGGCACAGGGAGCAGTGGAGGCTCTGACCAGAGGAGCGGCACCCATGTCAGTGGTTCTAAATGCTTTCTCTGCCCTGGAGGGCGGGGAAATGGGCAGGGCCAGCAAGAGGGGCAGCTGGACGGTGTTGCAAGTAACTCCGGCAAAGACCACAGGACCACGAACAGAGTGATGATAACTGTCACTTGTGCTTTAGAGCTGTCCCCATCAGCACTGAGCGCTGTGCCTGAATAAGTTCATTGGATCTCACTCTAACCCTGAGAGTAAGTCACTATTTCATTATTTCCGTTTTACAGATGTGGAGAGTGAGCTTGGACAGTGTAAGAAAATCACAGGGCCAATCACTGCCAGGTGGCAGAGCTGGATTGAACACAAGTCACATGACCCGCATCCCTTTGCGGCTCCAGGCTACCCAACCCCACCCCCAGCAGGAATGAGAAGGAGGCCCTGGCTGTGGGAAGACTGGGACGGTCAGCCAGCCCTCAGGAAGACATGCGCCCTGGTTTGTCATGCTTGCTGACTTAGACATTCCTGCCATGGCTGATCCGAAGCTACTGACGTGGTGTCACTGAAGTGGGGTGGAAAGAGAAGGGTGTACAGGGAGGAGAGCCAAGAAAGAACGACGTCATCAGTGTGGGACTGAGCCCAGGCAGTCCTGGCCTTTCCATTTTCCTTCTCCGTTTCTAATCCATGGAAAGCAGGGACACTGTTCCCCAAATAACCGCATGTCTCGTGACATTGTCAAAGTACTTGTTTTCATTGTTGTGCCCAAGGCCCAGGCCCATTACAAAGCCGCTGCCTGCAGGGCAGTGGGTGAGGCAGAGCAGGCTCTGGCCAGGGCTGGAGGGTCTCTTCCATGGTGCTCCCACACCCACTGGCTCTCCTCGTGGTCTCACCAATGCTCTCACCCCAAGTTCTAACAAAATTAAGATGTGCGAGGGTTTGCCTGTGCTGTCTCTGCACGGAGAGTGTTAACTGCCTTGTGCCACGTAGCTCTCCGGGATCCTATGAGCACCTGCTCGTTCCATTCCTCCGCTGTTTGTGGCTAGGCCTGTGCTGCGTCCACGTGTCAGGGGGAGTGTGTCCACATTCAGGCAGCGCCGCTCCGTGTGTGCCAAGCAGGGTGTGGTCGTCTCCCACCTGGAGGCCGTTCTCGCCTTTACAGACTCCCCCCCCCCCCCCCCAGCCTTCCTTCCAGGCTGGCTTCTTCGCGGTGGCTCCTTCCCAGGCATTGCACTGCTTCAGGCAGCAAAAGGGGAAATGCAGGGCGGGACACCCCACCCACTATTTGCTCCGGCCTTGTCCAGGGTGCACCACCACTCTGCTGATAGAGGAATCGCAGCTCCTCACTCAGGAGCTGGTAGACCAGTGTGTGGGTTGCACGTGGGTGTCCTGCCCAGAGGTGGACTGAGAGGGGTCCTGGGGCAGTGAGGTCTCCCCTGTGATGCTCCTGTAACCCTCTGGTTCCTCCTTCCTGTCACCCTCTGGTCCCTTCTTCCTGTCACCCTCTGGTTCCTCCAACCTGTCACCCTCTGGTTCCTTCAACCTGTCACCCTCTGATTCCTCCATCCTGTCACCCTCTGGTTCCTCCAACCTGTCACTCTCCATTCCCTCCATCCTGTCACCCTCCATTCCCTCCTTCCTGTCACCCTCTGGTTCCTCCATTCTGTCACCCTCTGGTTCCTCCATCCTGTCACCCTCCTGTTCCTCCATCCTGTCACCCCCCATTCCCTCCATTCTGTCACCCTCTGGTTCCTCCAACCTGTCACGCTCCAGTACCCTCCATCATCACTCCACCAGTGTGCTTAGTCCTCTTTCCCACCAGTGGCTCAGCCTCAGCGAGCAGGTGGCTGGGCGGGAGTCCCTGACTGAGGGAGGACAGGGGGCCCTGCAGGCTGCACATGGCTGGGGTGCGGATGTGGATTGGGGGTGGGGGATTAATAGAGTGATTAACAAGGCTCAGAGTCAGACCTCTCACTGGCTCCTAATTAATTGATCAGATGCAACACTCGCCGACCTCTCCTCGGGAGGGCTTTCAGCTTGCACTGCAGTGCAGCGGGGAGCCAGGGTCTGCCCATGTACGGGGATCTGGGGAGCTCCTCATTAAGGGGATGTGCAGGCAATTAGCACACAAGCCCAGGCCCTGAGCATGCCTCCTAATGACCAATTAGGTAAGTAGGAGGGGGCCGGGGAGAGCATGCAGGCTCAGCAGTGATGCCCAGCAGCTGTCTCCAGCACAGACACACCCTGCTTACACAGAGGACAGGGTAGGACAAAGCAGAGTGCTTTGATGATAGCTGACATGTCTATGGAGATGGTTTTGTTGGATGGTTAGTTTAGGAATCTTTTATTATAGCAGGGCCGGCAGAGGTGACAGTGGACCTATAAGCCAGGAGGTCACGTGGGATTCTGGTCAGGGCACATGCCCAGGTTGCAGATTCCATAACCAATGTGGGGCATGCAGGAGGTGTCAATCAATGAATTTCCCTCATCACTGATATTTCTGTCTCTCCCTCTCCCTTCCTCTCTGAAAGCAATTAAAAAGATTTTTAAAAGAATTTTTTATTATAAAATTTCTATACTACTACTACTACAAATCCTATATAAGAAAGAGGTAATATGCAAATTAACCCTCACACCCTCACAAGATGGCTGCCTACAACCAGGCCAGCAGGGAGGTTAGTGAGGGGAGACCAAAAGATTGAATAAGCAGGTTGCGTGGGGAGACCTGGCTTGTTGGGGGTGGGGGGAGGCAGTTGGGGGTGGC
The DNA here is from genome assembly GCA_036971965.1 of Nyctalus aviator. Taxonomy (NCBI): domain Eukaryota; kingdom Metazoa; phylum Chordata; class Mammalia; order Chiroptera; family Vespertilionidae; genus Nyctalus; species Nyctalus aviator. The sequence continues at coordinate 601,268 of CM072926.1, forward strand.
CAGGCTGGCGGGGAGGCAATTTGTGCAAACAAGCCAGCAGAGGGGGATAGTTGGGGGTGACCAGGCTAGCAGGGGGGCCAGTAAGAGGTGACCAGGCTGGGGGAGGGGAGGGTTGGGATGCAGGTGGGGACAACCAGGCTGGCAGGGGCCGCAGTTAGGGGCAATCAGGCAGGCAGGCATGTGAGTGATTAGGGGTCAGTGGTCCCAGGATTGTGAGAGGGATGTCCCAGTGATTGGGCCTAAACTGGCAGTTGGACATCCCCCAAGGGATTCTGGATTGGAGAGGGTGCAGGCTGGGCTGAAGGGACACCCCCATGCACGAATTTTGTGCATGGGCCTCTAGTATAATAATGATAATGTTTTTCTTGAGTGATTCCTATGAGACACTGCTGGCACTTTGCTTATTTCATCTCACTAAATGCTGCAGGGGCTATGAGAAGCCTGCCTCATGTGTCAGATGGGGTCTCAGGTGAAGGGCCAGCTCACAGCTAGGAGGGGAGAGCAGGAGTCACACCCAGCTCTGGCTGAGCCAGAGCATGCATGCCTGACTCCTGCCACTTTAGGAAAACTGGATCCGTGAGCAATTAGCAAGTAACTGCCCCTAACACAGAGGGGCAGTCTGTACAAGACGCACCGATCTTTTTCTTCCTCTGGCTTCTCACCTCCCTCCTGCCCATTTTTGTTTCCTTTCCTCCACCGGCCCCCTTCACGCTCACCGGTGCCCTTTAAGCCAGGGGCACACAGCTGGCTCGCGCTCCACCTCACATCTGCAGTTCCCACAGTGGGAGGCCATCCCAGGGACCAGCTGGGGAAAGGGAGGGTCACCCGCTGCAGAGGCAGGGGCCCTGTGAAGGGTCCCAGCATGGGGCTGTATGGGCCTCTGTGAGGGCCCAGACGAGAGCAGGTCTGCAGAGGAGGGCAGGCTGAGGTCGGTCAGGCAGCTCGCTGCTCCCATAGGAGCGAGGCAGAGCACCAGGACTGTGGCTCTCTGGGCCCAGCTGAGTGTCTGCCCGTTCTCTTCCTGATGCGCAGATGCTCCCTGGCTGAAGCACAGCTGTGTTGGCACTTTGCTGCATTTCCTTCTCGCTTCCTTCCTAATTCCTCTGTCCCTTCCTTCCTTCCATTATTTTTCTGTAACCTCAGACGCCAGAGAGCTGAATTTCTCACACTTTCACGATCAGCACATAATCACTTGTCTATGAAAACCCTCATTTTATTTACCACCCACCCTGCTCATCCTCAGGCCCCATCCCCAACCTCCTCCCCTCAGATGCCCATGCTCATATATTTCTCTAATGCATGTTCACAACACATGCAGGGTCTGCTCTGACTGTGATGCAGTAGTACTTCAATGGTGGCATGTGACAACTCTCAATTAATTTTTTTGTAGTTAACACTGCTTTTAAACATCCTGGTCCAGTTTTTTCTATGTATCTTCTCACGTTCAAATCATCCACATCCGCATCTGCTCAACTGAGCCCTGTAATGGGGAGCCTTCCTCTCCAGGCTGGGGCCTGGCTTTCTACCCCACACTCTCCGGAAAACCCACACTGAGGAAGAGCTGAAACCCCAAGCTGAGAGAGAATCTCCTCAAGTCAGACAAGGAGACACCTCTAAATCTCTTCTCCCCATTTTCTGAGGAAGATTGTGGAGTGAACTGACAGAGAGGGTTTCAGGTCTGAGACCAACTGGATTCTTTGCTGCCTGGATGGAGAGCTGGCTAGCTGCTGGGATTTCAGGGGCCAGATGGCAAGGTGGATTTGTCACGTCGCTGGTGCAGACCTGAGTATTCAGAGGGGAGATGGGCGGCTAGCTCCTGCCCGGTGGCCCAGGCGCTGGCTAACTTTGCTCCTTCGGGAGCCTGGAGCCATGCACCCTGTGCACAGCTTCAGGCAGCAGCAGGTCACTGACCCACCGCAGGCAGTGATCTCACACTGTCCTTCATTTCTCGATGTCGAACATGCTGTCCCCACCAACCCTTAACAGCCTGGAGTGCCGACTCCAGGAGCCTTTCCCTTCCTCACTCCACCCCCTCCACACGCTGAGAAGCTGCTCACTGTTCCCAAAAGCATCTTGCTCATTCTCTCTCTCTCTCTCTCTCTCTCTCTCTCTCTCTCTCTCTCTCCCCCTCCTTTCCTCCTCTCTAAAAGCAATTTTTAAAAGTCCCAGTAGTACTCAGCACATAGTAGCTTAGCTATTGCTGAAATGAGAGCTGAGCCCCCACAGACCATAGTGGGAAGGTTTGCCATTAAAATTCAGAGCAAGGGGCCATATGAGCAGGAGTTACGGCCCTGTGATACTTAGTGGAAAATTTTCAACAAGAGCTGCTTTGGTTCCTAATTAAGGGAATTAGGTTAATGAGCAACCTTGCAAAATCCCTGATGATCATGTTCCAAACTGCCCCCCACCCTCCGCCCCCAAGTCTCCCTGCGATGTGGAGGACTGCAGAAGCACGCTGGTAAAGAAGGCAACCTCCGGCGCAGGTAGTGTGTGCACCCAGGGACCTCCTGCAGCTGGACGCAGAAGCTCAGCGATCTTCAGCCCGGGTTTCTCCGGCCGCTGCCACCCTCTCCGCCGCACGGCTGCCACGCTTCCTACTGAGTCTCCCTCGGGATTAGCCCAAGAACCATCATTAAGGGAACACCTGGCATTAATGTCCGACTAATGCCCACCAGCGATTCCAGCATGTGGGAGGCGTGGACCTCCAGGTGCTGACATGACAATTAGCCAGAAACACGGATGACAGGAAGGATGTGCAGGTCGCTCACTCAGCCGTGCTACCTGTTTTCCTGTCACGTGGGAGGCCTCTATGCTCTTCACCTTAGAGGAAGTAGAGCCTCTTACAAGACACTGCCCTCCAGCCACAGCTGCTGGCCTAGCATGGCACTGGGCCCGTTTTCTGTCTGCACGTTAGAATGTGTAACTCAGGACGCCGCATGGGGAGGTGACAGGCAGGGAGCCGGCGAAGACAGGCAGTGTCTGCTGGTTCTTCATGTCCAGGGCTGGCATGTCTGTACCCCATTGTTTGATGGTTGGCCTTTGCAGGAATTATGCGAGCAGTAAATTGCCTACCCTTGTTCAATTTTGTGATAATTTTTTTTGTGTAATAATTTCCCCTAATATCTAGCCTTCCTGTCTTCTGCAGACCCCTGAATTTGGGCTGTCTTTGTGGCCAAAATAGAGGCCCGCTGTCCCAGCGTCCCCTGGCTCTGCCTCAGTCCCCAACCGGGGCAGACTTCCCCGAAGCTCACCGTCGCAGGGGTGGCTGATGTGATGAGTCTAATGGCCTCTTGCTGGCCTCCTGCCACACCCTGTGCCAAGCCTGTAGCCGCTCCTGGGGCTCCCACGGCCCAGGCTGGGGGCTGGCCAGGGAAAGCTACCCTCCCGGTGCCAGGTCCAGGGCTTCCCTGAGCCTCCACGTCAGAGACAGTGGTGGTTCCGGCTCCTTGGAGACACAGACACTTCCTTGCTGGCCACTGTGAGTGTTGGATGGCCAAGTGCCCACTGGGTCTCGGCTGTAACTCTTGGCTGGGCTCCAGGGTGGCCCCGGAAGCTGTTCAGGGAACCAGTAGATGCCTCCCTCCTGGTTGTTCCATTCCCACAGTTCGAAGGAGGGTGGGGCCTGCAGGCAGAGGCCAGGTCTGTTTGTCCCTTGCAGTCTAAGGATTAAGGCACTGCGCAGAAGCAACCAGCTCGGGGTTCTGGGAACTCCAACTGCCAGTTCTAGAGGCCTTTGGTTCAACTTGGAGGCAGGACCACTTGGTCACTTAGGAGGACCAGAGGGGCGGAAAAGGCCTCCAGTTGTCTGGGAGGTTCTGGGTCTTGGCTCCATCCCATTCTCCTACCTTTTCTCCCTCCCTTCCCCCTCTCTCACTCCTGCTCCACCGCCTCCTCCCCCACCAGGGGGACTGTGGCTGGGCTGAAGATTGTCAGACTCCTTGTGCCTGGCAGGTGCAGCAGTGCATTGAAATAGCAAGTGTGAGCTGGGGGGAGTGTGAGCTGGGGGAAGTGTGAGCTGGGGGAAGTGTGAGAGGGGGAAGTGTGACCTGGGGGAAGTGTGAGCTGGGGAAAGTGTCAGCTGGAAGAAGTATGAGCTAGAGGGCAGTGTAAGCTAGGGGGAAGTGTGAACTGTGGGAAGTGTGAGCTGGAGGAAGTTTGAGAGGGGGAAGTGTGAGCTGTGGGAAGTGTGAGCTGTGGGAAGTGTGAGCTGGTGGAAGTGTGAGCTGGGGGAAGTGTGAGCTGTGGGAAGTGTGAGCTGGTGGAAATGTGAGTGAGGGAAGTGTGACATTGGGGGAGGGGAGTGTGAGCTGGGGGAAGTGTGATAGGGGAAAGTGTGAACTGGGGTAAGTGTGAGCTAGGGGAAGTGTGAGCTGGGGAAAGTGTGAGATGGGGGAAGTGTGAGCTGGTGGAAGTGTGAGTGGGAGAAGTGTGAGATGGGGGAAGTGTGAGATGGGGGAAATGTGAGCTGGGGGGAGTGTGAGCTGGGGAAGTGTGAGCTTGGGAAAGTGTGAGCTGGGGGGAGTGTGAGCTGGGGGAAGTGTAAGCTGGGGGGAGTGTGAGTGAGGGAAGTGTGACATGGGGGGAGTGTGAGCTGGGGGAAGTGTGAGAGGGGAAAGTGTGAGCTGGGTAAGTGTGAGCTAGGGTAAGTGTGAGCTGAGGAAAGTGTGAGATGGGAAAGTGTGAGCTGGTGGAAGTGTGAGTGGGAGAAGTGTGAGATGGGGGAAGTGTGAGATGGGGGAAATGTGAGCTGGGGGGAGTGTGAGCTGGGGTAGTGTGAGCTTGGGGAAGTGTGAGCTGGGGAGAGTGTGTGCTGGGGGAAGTGTAAGCTGGGGCGAGTGTGAGTGAGGGAAGTGTGACATGGGGGGAGTGTGAGCTGGGAGAAGTGTGAGAGGGGGAAGTATGAGCTGGAAGGAGTGCGAGCTAGGGGAAGTGTGAGAGGGGGAAGTGTGAGCTGGGGGGAGTGTGAGCTGGGGGACTGTGAGCTGTGGGGAGTGTGAGCTGGGGGAAGTGTGAGAGGGGGAAGTGTGAGCTGGGGGGAGTGTGAGCTGGGGAAGTGTGAGCTGGGGGAAGTGTGAACTGGGGAAGTGTGAGCTGGGGGAAGTGTGAGCTGGTGGAAGTGTGAGTGGGAGAAGTGTGAGATGGGGGAAGTGTGAGTTTGGGGAAGTTTGAGAGGGGGAAGTGTGAGCTGGGGGAGTGTGAGCTGGGGGACTGTGAGCTTGGGGAAGTGTGAGCTGGGGGAAGTGTGAGCTGGGGGAAGTGTGAACTGGGGAAGTGTAAGCTGGGGGAAGTGTGAGATGGGGGAAGTGTGAGCTGAGGCAAGTGTGAGCTGGTGGGAGTATGAGCTAGGGTAAGTGTGAGCTGGGGAAAGTGTGAGCTGGGGGAAGTGTCAGCTAGGGAATTGTGAGCTAGAGGGCAGTGTGAACTAGGGGGAAATGTGAGCTGGGGGAGTGTGAGCCAGTGTCAGTGTGTGCACTGGATGGGGTGCTGGTGTGCTTTCTCCATGGGTCGGTGGGTGGAGCTGATGCCTCTTCTGCTGGGATAGAGGGTTGGTGAAGGGCAGCTCCCACCACCCTCAGTAATGCCAGGGCACTTGTGTGCCTGCTCTTGCTTGGCACTTGGCTTGTGGCACCCCTACCATGCCATGCACATATAGTCTGCCAGCAGGATATGGTCCTCCTTAAGCTCACAGAGAGGAACTCCAGGTGCCGCGAGGCGAGCTGTGCCCTATGCGGCCTGGTAGCCTGTTGCCCACCTGGGTGTTGGGGGCGTGGCCTTTCGGACAGAAGGTATAGGACACTTCTTCTGGTGCCAGATGGGTTGGTAGGCTTTTTCTGTAAGAAGCCAGACAGTAACTATTTTTGGGTTTTGTGGGCCATATCATCTTTGTTCCAACTACTGCACTCTGCTGTGACACAGGACGGTAGCCTGGGCAGGAAGTGATTGGGCATGGCTTGCTCCAATGAACTTGATTTACAGAAACAGGCAGCGGCCGGCATGAATCACTAGTGATTCCGGAAGTAAAATACCGGAGTTTGATTGCTGCTGCTCAGCTGCCAGTTGTATGGCCCTATTTAACGTGTGTCTCCATTTCCTCATCTACAGAATGGGAGAATAATACCTAATAGCCATCAGGACTGCAGCACCTCCTGAGGCGGCTGTGGGCTGGGTGCATGGAGGCATGAAGAGATCTCATCGCAGCGTCCATGGCAAAAGGGAGGCAGTGATACCAGCATCAGCATCCTCGTCACAGCATCTTGGAAAGGATCGAGCTATGAAAAGGGCTAATACCCATGTCACAGGCCGCTGAGTGAGGACGAGTGCACATGCCTTACACTGTGCTCAGCATGTAGTGAGCATGGGGCGCCTGCAGGTAAACCCAGCCCTGCCAGCCCTCCTCCCTGGCATGGAGAGGGGAGAGCCAGGCACGGCTCTGGCTGCCCCAGTCTGAGTCAGAGAAGACCAAGTGCAGAGAAGGCTCAGGGGAGCCTTCCTCACGAAGCAGAATATCAGGGCTGCGAGGAAGAGGCCACAGGCTCAGGTCCAGGGGAGGGTCCCCCTGTGGGCAGGGCCTCCCAGAAGTGGGTCTTAGGGAGAGGACGGCTGTGACCATGTCCTATGGAGACCGTCACTACTGCCCACAGCCTGCACCGCCGGGCACCGCACACTTCCCCAGGCCTGCATGACCTGTGCATTTGAGGACCTGGGTAAAGTCAGCATGGGTGGAGACACTCTGTGCACTCAGGTTCATTGTTGCTCATTTAACGCCCCTCTCGGCTTCTCAGAAGCAGGTGGAGGACGCACTCAGGGTCTGCTGCAGCCCAAGCCCCAGGGGCCGCCTACGTGCAACCTGGGCCGTGACGGAGAGGCGAAGCAGAGGGCTTGGTTCAGAGGTGGCTCTAGGGGCGTCCTGGACAGCTGCCCTGCGCACAGGGTGTCCCAATGTAAAGCGCTAAAGGACACGGAAGCCCCTGCAAAGTGCCTGCTACTTCCTAGGCTGTCACCAGACCAGAAAGGCTGCTAGACAGAAGGACGTGAGGACAGACGCACCTGCATTTGAATTCACTTCGGCCTTAGGCATGCCATTCAGCCTGTCTGAACCACGTGTTTATTACCTGCAAAATGTGCGTGAAGCCTGGCACGCGGCAAGCGAAAGTAAGTGTCAGCAGGCATGACCATTACCGTTGTTACCGGCCTTCCGGGACCGCCTCCCACAGCCGAGACGGTAGGATCAGCGGTCTGAGAGGAAGACACAGCCACTCGTGTGGGCAGCCAGAGCGCGGGCAGGAGGCTGAGTGGCTTCTTACCCTACTCCCTGCTGGCTCGGAGACTGGCTGTGCTTTGTGCTCCATCTTTGGTTTTCTGGAGGCCTCCTCCGGCTACACCTGGGTCTGGGCTTAGCCCCCGTGCCCTGAACCCCTGACACTGTCTTCCTGCTGAGCAGGCCGGGAGAGCACACAGCCTGGCCCGATCACAGGGGCGTTGCATGAGGGGGTCACTGGTTCTCACAGCCCTAGCTGGTCAGTGACTGGCACCTCAGTGCCACCGACTTCTCCTGTGTTTGCCCAAGTAGCACCTCTGCCTCCTGTACGTGCTCTGAGGTAGGCATTTAGCACCCACCTGGTAACCCCGGTGCTCGCCAACGTCAAATACTTAATTTAGTCAAATCTACAAACTCTGACGAATGAGGCCCCATTCTAAGGTTCCAAGGAAGGGCCTGGTGGTGTCTTTGGGGTCACCGGTCAGCCCACTGCACCCCACTTCACAGATCACAGAGGAAGCAGGTAGCGGGGACCCGACTCTGTCTACACCCCTAACCGCTGTGCATGTGCTCCCTCTCTGCTGTCACTATGGAGGCTTTGGGACGCAGTGAGCCCCACACCCCGCCCTCCAGCGGGTGAGGTGAGGTGGAGAGCATGGCGGTTGGGTGAGGGCCTGAGACAAGGCTCTGAGACACCTGCTGTGCCCGTCACCGAGTGATGAAGAAGCTGCCATAGAGGCTTTGCCAGAAAACCCCATGGTCAAGTCCAAACTGTGCCTACACGATGCTGCTGAATGTGTCCACGTGGGGGAAGCCCATCTCTAAGCCCCAGACCCCCTCTCTCTGGGACCATCACAACAGACGGATTTCACTCCTGGGGAAGCACGAGCCTTCTGTGGCTCCTTCTCTTGATGGCAGCAGCCCCTGCCCTGGCCAGCTGCTCCTCAGCCTCTGGCCGAGGGGAAGGGACGTCAGCACTGACCTGCAGACCAGGCCAGCGAGGGCACAGGCACACTCCCCGCCCTCCTCCTCTGCTTCACATCCGCCTGGCCCCAGACCTGTGTCCTCCCAGCGACGTCCTTCTGGTGAGACCCTGGTGACATCCACGGTGAGGAGGGCCCTGCCCAGGCAGCCTGGGCTTCCTGAGGGCACATGCAAACCTGAGGGTGTGTGCGAACTGGAGGCTTTGCGGTTCTTGCTGCCCGGCCAGATGAGTTCTCACGTCAATGCTGATATTTCCGAAGGAGGGTTTCTGCTCCCGCCACTCCTGGGGGAGCCGGGTGCTCTGACGCCCGGCAGCCATCGGCACCAGCGGCAGGTGGGACCCATAGCGCTCGGGCCTAGGCACCTGCAGAGACAGCAGAGCGATGGCAGTGCCAGCTGCTGGGCAGTTCCTCTGCGAGGGACACTGAGCGCCAGCGAAGAGCATGGACTGCAGACGGAAAGCCGAGTTTCTGCACTGCTGTGTTCCCACCACCAGCACCTCCCGTGACCTCACGGTCATTTCCTGGGTGTGGGTGTGGGAGCGTTCATTGCTCCGGGGCCGCGGGCACCGTGGACAGGCCAGCAGCCACGCTGGACATGCAGGGAGCCACCACAGCCCCGTGAAAGCACAGGACGCGGCGCTGCCGAGTTCCTGCCACTGCTCGTCCCGTCGCCGAAATGACCTGAATGTTCGCGAGGGTTTCACCGAGACCGAAGATCACCACAGCCAGTTGATGCCATGTGTGCCCAGGTGCCAGGGATGCGGAAAGGGAGGCCATGGACACAGTGGCTGAGCCAGCAGGCTTAGGTTTTGGCCCTGGCTCTGCCACTTCTGAGACACGTGACCTTGGGTTACTCTCAACCCCCGGAGTCCGCTCCTGATCCACAGGATGGAGACGTGACTATTCCCTCCGTGGGGATAGGCTGGGCTGACATGTGTTTGTGAGCAGAAGCTCTTCAGCGCAGCCCTGGCAGAAAGCAAAGGGGGTATCCGGAGGGGAGACCCTGCCGCTTCCTTCCGAGCACAGCGCGGGCTGAGGGCTGTGGGGAGCTGGCGGGGCAGAGAGCATGCAGCCAGCCGCCCCTCTGCATGTCCGTGGCCACTGGCATGTGGGGACGTCTTAGCCTCAGAGAAGCCCCTTGGTCAGTGATACTCCAACCCCCCCCGGGATAACAGCACTCTGGGCTCAGCTGGCAGAAGGGGGCGCGCGCTCCCCGCTTCTGCATGGGAGCCTCAGACTGGGTGCGGTGTCAGGGACTCAGCAGGTGTGGCCCTGCGGGACCGCTCACATCTCAGTGTGATGCCATGCAGTGTGACTGTGCTGGGCACGGCCTGTGTCCTGGGTGTGACTCCTGGTCCAGCCACCTGCCGCCTTGCAGGGAGAAACGGAGATCTGGGGTGCGGGTTCCTGGTCTGCGGTCACACAGCCCGAGGCCCGCACTCTAACTGCCCGGTGTAGCCTGATTGAGCTGGCCTTCTGCTCAGGGGCAGCTGCCCCTGCCAGCCCTGACGCTACTGCGTGACCCAAGCCTTACTGGCATTCCGCACAACGAGCCAATGCTGGGAGAGGACTGCCCCTGGAGAGCGTGTGCTGGTTCCTGAGCAGAGGGCCACACCACCCCACAGGGCCACGTGAGAGCCACCAGGTGGTCAGGAGGCAGGGGAGCCCTAGGATGGCGGGGGCAAGAGCCTCCAGTGTGGCTCTCCCAGGAGGAAACAGGTGAGGCGGGGTACATGGACTTGGGGTGCGCTGGTGTGAATACTCCATCGGGCTTGGGGGGGCAGGGCCCTCCTGACCGTTTCACACCTGGATGCAGGGCAGTGAGTGATGGGCTTCCTGGGGTGTAACGCTCCCCGGGGAGTGGCTGGCCCGGGTTTGGACTGTGGCTATGCATGTAGAAGGCGTGCTTGCGGGGGAGTGGTCTGCTGTCTCAGGAATCCCCCGCCTGGGAAGAGCAGTCTTTCCCAGGCCAGCACCACCTCAGGATGCCAAAGCATCACCAGAAAGCAGGGTAGCCATTGCTCTGGCTTGGTAGCTCAGCTGGTTAGATTGTCCCGATGCGACAAGGTGCAACAGTCCCGCCAGGGCCCTGCCAGGATAGCCACGGAGCGCAAACCGATGCTCCTCTCTCCTCTCTCCCTAAAAATCAATCAATAAAAATGTTTACAAACAATTAATACAACTCTGCTTGGTGCACTTTCCAAGTGACACAGCCAGTCTTTTGCAAGCCGCTTTCCAGATGAATTGGCATCACATGCCAATTTATAATACCACTGAACCAGGACATACAATGAGACAGCTTAGCTGTCAAATAATCATCTTCAAAAGCAATTGCAGCTACAAAATAGGCACAAAATCCTGAATCACTCTCCTATACATCAGCAAAAATCACTAATAAAGTTAGAATGAAATTTTGATACAATAAAAATGTTAAATATTTGGATATGAACTTAATAAGAAATGTATATATGTTATGTATGAGATTACAAATCTTTATTGAAGGACATAAGAGGCAAATAAATGGAACTCATGTTTTCAGTATTGGATACATGTCAATTTATCCCATATTGTATGAACATTATCTAATATTGTTGAAATATTAGCAGAATTTTCTTTATTACTTGACAAGATACTAAAATCCATCTAGAAGAATAGATATCTGAAAATATATGAAGTTTTTTTGAAAAAAAATTAAAGCAATGAAGGAATTTGTCTTAAGAGAATGTGTCTACCTGACACAAATATATAAATAGTTTATATAATATAAATGTAGCATTTCAGATCAGAGGGAAGTGCTAATTGTACGTTAGAAAAATAAGCTAACTTTCTGGGAAAAGATAAAGTTAGATTCCTACCCTATACCTTATACCAAAATAAATTTCATGTTATTAAAATACTTAAAGATAAATAAGTAAAAAAAATATATGTGTGAATATGTAGGTCCCATTCTCTTAAGAGAGGGGCAAGGCCCTTTGAAGTTAGAAGAAGCAACTAAGCCAGAGACTATCAGGAAAGCAGTGATGGGCTTCATCACACAATTTAAAATTTGCCTGGGGGATGAAAACAAAGTTAAAGAATAAGGCACATTGAAAAAGTATCTTCAGCAAATATTTCTTTAACATTTAACATGATAGCATGCCTACTTACTGCATTGGGAAAAGCATGAGCGAGGCATCTAAATATGCACGTGCACAAAAGAGGAAGAATGAACCCTATGTAATAAAAGGCTAATATGCAAATAGACTAAACAGGGGAACAACCGAACAAACAAACGGTCACTATGACGCGCGTTCACCATCAGGGGGTACATGCAGAAGCTGGTGGTGTTGGCACCAGGTAGCAGAGTGCGGAACATGCTGGGCATCGGCTGCGACAGGATAATGGAGCAGGTGAGCAGGGGCGCCAGCCTGTGGCGGGGTGCCAGTCACTGTCATTGGGGCGAGCCTCTGGTGGTAACTGAAAATTCCTTACTCCCATGCACCGCGGTCCCCACTGTGCTCACACCTGCTGCCTCACCGGCCCGCTCGCACCTGCTGCTGGTTCCTGGGTCCAGCACTGATCACTCAGCACCATCAGCAGGTACAAATGGCAGCTGCCAGCCCTCAGGGCTTCTCTACCTCCCCCTGATCTTGAGGGGCAATTAGGGCAGCAGCTGCCTCTTGTACCTGCTGCTGGCACAGCCTCAATCACTCTGCACGTCAGTGGGTACAAGCAAGCTGGTGCCATCAGCATGTGGGAGTGGCAATGGTGGGAGCAGCTCCCAGCAGACAGGACCAGGAGCCACAGCAGGAGGGCCGGGCAGGGGTGCAGAGGATGGGCTGAGACCTGTCCCTGTGCCCACTGCAGCTTCCTGGCCCACGGGTCCTTTCAAGGTGCATGGATTTGTGCACTGGGCCCCTAGTCCTATATAATAAAAAGGTAATATGCAAATTAACCCTAAAAGCAGAATGACTGGGAATGACCGGTCGCTATGATGCGCACTGACCACCAAGGGGCAGATGCTCAACCCAGGAGCTGCCCCTGTGGTTGTGCGCTAGCACAGGGGGAACTCTGCTCAGCCACAAGCCAGGCTTTCGGCTGTGAGCTCAGCGGCAGTGGTGGGAGCTTTCTCCCCACTCCTTGGCAGCATTAAGGGGGAGTGGGCCTAAGCCGGCAGGTGGATATCCCCCAGCGCTCCCAAGCTGCCAGAGGGATGTCTGACTGCCAGCTTAGGTTCGATCCCCCCAGGGAGCAGGCCTACGCTGGCAGGTGGACATCCCCTAGGGGGTCCTGGACTGTGAGAAGGTGCAGGCAGGACTGAGGGACCCCCTGAGTGCACGGACTTTCATGCACTGGGCTTCTAGGTTCCTGGATGACAGCAGCAGAGGCCAGCTGAGTGCCAGGGACAGCAGGATGAGCCATTGAGACTGCGGTGTGACAGACAAGCACTCAGCTCACACACAGAGTGTTCCATTGCAGCACTGACGGGAAAGGGGAGGTTACACACTCCCCTTTAGTAAGGAGTGCCATCCTGTGGGGAGGAATCTAACAGCTCAGGATCCAGAACTGCTCGTCATCTTCTCTGGGCAGTGGGCTAAGGGGGCAGGGGTGGCAGATGAAGCTGGGTAAGGGGCGGTTCCTGCCAGACATTCCTCTGAAGACAGTCACTGCCTGACCTTCACTGACCTTCACTGTTACAGAAGTCAGAGGCCTGCTGGGCAGAGAATGTGCCCCAACCCCAAGTGCTAACTGGGAAACATGACTTCTGTCATTGTGGTTGAGGGGACCACACAAAGCTTCATGGGGACCAGTGCAGAGAAGGGCGAGGGGAGTAGAGGGCCTGAGGGAGGGGCGAAGGGGAAGGGAGAAGGAAGGACCGACAAAGGGAGGGGATTGGGGGGAGGGCCGAGGGAGGGACTGAGGAGAGGGGTGGGGGAAAGACCGAGGGGGGCCGGAGGGGAGGGGTGGGGGAGGGTTGAGGGTTGGGGCCACAACCCTCCGCTGGCCTTGTTGCCTCTTCGGAGCAGGTGCTGGTGTCCACGCTCCATCCCTGGGACCCAGCTGTGGCTGGGAGGCAGCAGGGACCTGGTGTCGAAGAGGCACCCCACCGCAGCCTGACACTTGCTCTTCAGGTGCTGGCATCACACAGACACCAGCACGTCTGAGGGGCCTGCTGCCCCCACTCTCAGGCAGGCAGAGATGGACAGCGTCCCTCTCCCCGGTCGTGCAGGCATGTTTGTGGGTGAAACAGCCCCCCTCCAGTGTTAGCTGGGCAGGTTTGGGGCTCTGGTGGGGTCGGTTCCCTCAGGAGCTGCAGCGTGGGTGCTGGATGTGGGTGGACAGAGTAGCTGCTGAGTCCTGCCTTCTGCCCGTGTCCACTGCGCTCCTGGGCACAGACTGACAGTGCGTCCAGATGGCCTGGGTGTGCTGCCTCCAGCATTCACACTGGGGAGGGGAGGGGGAGGTGACCCCGGCATTCAGTCCCACAGGCTTCTCAGCACAGGAGTGCGCTCAGGCCGTCAGAGGCACACAGAATCAGGGGCCAGAGCTGGAGGACAGGGCTGCAGGAGTGGAGGGTCAGGGACATGCGTAGGCCTTACTGCGTCGCAGAGAGCAGGTGGCCGTGGGAAGAGCACCCCGAGGGTGAGAAGAGGGTTGATGCCCCGGGGGGACAGCGTGTGGCACATGCAAGAACCGCAGACACGTGCTAAATGAATGACTGCGATGGAGGCGTGTCACGAACATTGTGGGGGCCGGGGGGTGGGGGGTGTGAGAGAGCCGAAGCCGGGCCAGCAGGACTGGGTGGAGGCTGGAAAGGGAGCATGGGGTCGAGCTGATGGGATGTTCCTTGCTTCCTGGCTCTTCACCTCCACCTAAAGGAGCCCGCATCTGGGCCACCCGCGATGTGAACGCACTGCACCTCCAGTTCTCTTCGCGCCCAAACCCTCCGTCACTCAGACAAAACCCAAAGGCTCCCAGGAGGCCCCGAGGGAGAGCAGGCACTGGAGGAGCCAGGAGAGCAAGGGCAGGGCTGGAGCAGCCCCACGCACTCTGCCAAGCAGGGCAGGGCTCTGCCTGAGGGTGCTGGCAGGCGGGCCTCCCTCCGCCTGCAGGGGGGGACGTGGGAACCCATGCCACCACTGAGAGAGCACTGAGGGGCACGTCCACTCCACCGCACAGCATTGCCACTGCAGGCCACATGCCCCGTCTGCACCAGGACGGCATGGCACAGTGCACCTCCGAAGCAGCGGAGCCTTCAGCTGCTGGGCTCTGCTCCTGTGGGCACGTCACCCGCCTTCCTGAGCACTCCCACCCTGTCTCAGAAAGAGGGTCAGCCCTAAGGAGCTCACAATTCTGTTCCATTTTCTCCCCCCTTCCCTCCGCCCCCCCCCCCCATAGATGAGAATGGGGCAGACGTGACTGCGCAGGAGGTCAGGCTCCTGCTTAGAGGACAAGCAGGTATCCTGGTCAGGCAGGGGCAGGGCAGAACTGAACCTCAGTCCATAAAAAATGCACAAGATGGCAAAGCGCCGAGCAGAAATTAGCCGCGCTCTCACCACAGGACACAGCAGAGCCGCCCGGGAGCGGAGCAGAGCAATCACCTCATCCTCCTTCCTGCCCAAGTCAGATGTCAGGAAGCCACTGCGAAGGACAAGCAGGACAGTCACTGGTCCATCCCCGAGGGACCGCAGCCAAGGCCACAGCCTGTGGTCTGCTGGGTTTAAAAGCCAGGACTCGTTCCATCGGCATGTGGAGCCATGCAGACTCTAGCGGACAATCACGCAGCCTCCGAAGGGGCCTGGAGGAGGCTCCATATAAAAAGCTTCTTGGCTTCGTGACAACAAAGACTTCTCAGTGAGAAGGGCAAGAACATTCCTTCTGAAGGAATGAGAAACGGCAGGACAGGCGATGCCGCAGAAGGTGCTCTGTGCCCGGCTCGCCGCCAGACCCGCTGCCTCACCCATCCACTCTCTCAACCGGCAGGTCTATAACACCTACTGTGTGACGGTATGGTGTCAGAGCCAGAGCCTGTCACAAACCAGACAAACGGCTCCCCACTCGTGGAGTTTCCGCTGCGGTGAGGACCCAGATCAGCACGTCTAGTCTGTCAAATGGCAGCGAATGCCACCAGCACAGGAGAGGAGGTCGTGAGCAGAGGTGCGGATGCCTGGCTTTGTGGGAAGAGCCGTACAGGTGGAGAGGGAGAAGACCCAGTCATTGATGCAGAAGGAAGAACATTCCAGCCGCCGTGAGGCAGCAGCAAAGGCCCTGCAGTGGGTGAAAGTCACACGTGTGCGGAACTCAGAGGCCAGTGTTGGGAAGCCAATGGCAGGAGAGTGGTCGGGGGGATTAGGAAGTGTAGAACCTTGTAGGCTATGTCAGACACAGTAGGTGCTCAGTACGTGTTTGTTGAGTGACTGACCAACCAGCTGAGAGCAGGGACTCCCCTGAGTCACACCGGCATGTGAGAAGCCGCTCAGCGTCTTCAGATCCTGGCGTCCCTGGCGGGTCGGGAGCAGCGGGACGTGGCAGGGGTTCCCGGGTCCTGGACGCACCATCCTCGCCCACGTCTCTGCAGGTCGTCATCGTAGATGAGGACTTGAGCTCAGAGCCACCGACTTGGCAGGACGGCCAGTGCCTGGGCCTCCTGCCTGCAGCACAGCTCTTGTCCATAGCCGCAACCCCACACTGCTTTCCAACCTGCTCTCCCCCCCTACCCCCCCCCACCCCCGTTGTGAGCACGTTCCCGCCTCCCAAAGCCCTCTGTGGCTATTTTCAGTGACTCCATCACACACCATTGCAGAGAGGTAGCTACATGTGTTTGCTCAGTCCCCTGTGATTTGGCTGCTTCCATATTTTTACTTGCAAACAGCTCTGCCCTTGATCTGACATCATCACACGTGTGTCTGATTTTGCTCTTGAGATAACCCGTTGCTGTGGACACACTGGGTGGGAGTTCAGGGGCCGGGTGGCACAGGAAGCACCCCGGCAGCAGGCAAACAGCTGAACTCTGCGCAGAAGGTCACACGTGGTCTGGGAGCACGCACACTGAGCAGGCGGTCTGCTCAGCCTTTCAGTCCTGCCACACTGACCTGTCCCTCACTCTTGATTGGAGCTCAGGCACACAGTCTTGCATGATTGGCTGATTCAAGGGAGGGGGCTGGCCTTTGCCATTTCAAGATGGTGGCCCCCAGGGAGCTGCAAGTCCTGCGGCCAACATGGCAACTGCCCAAACTGTGCTTCGACAGGAAGGATGACTTGTCAGTTCTCACAGTGATGGAGATACCAACCCAAACTGCCCTTTGAAAGCACTCAGTCCATTTAAGCATTTTCCTTTGAGGGGCACAGAGGAGCCGCTGTGTTCAAGGGCAGGACCCCAGAGCTCCCCTGTTACATGAGTAAAGAAAGAGAGAACCCTATTAGGCAGGAGGGGCAGTTCAAAGACCTGACTGCGGAGGCCAAGGCCACACCTGATACTGCACTTCAGGGCAGAGGTCAGTGTCGCCTTTGAGCAGCAGAGGCTGTAGGAGAGGCTGGGAGACATCGAGGAGGCACCAGAGGCACTGGGAGGCACTGGGAGACAAAGGTAGAGACCAGAAGACACGGGGAGACACTGGGAGGCACCAGGAGGCACTGGGAAGAAGGAAGAGAGAAGAGGGGAGCCTACGTGGGGCTGAGAGTCCTGGCACTGACATCACTTGGTGGGTTCCGTTCCCTGTTGTCTCAGGGAGGCAAGCTGGGCTTGTGGGGTGACTGAGCTTTGGGGATGCCAACCTGGTTTGAATATAGACTTTATTTCCTCACTGTGTTGTGATGGATAGTTTCAAAACACCTCAGTTTTTATATCTGTTAATCCTACATAATAAAGAGGTAATATGCAAATTGACCATCACTCCAACACACAAGATGGCCACCCCCATGTAGTCAAAGATGTCCACCCCCGTGTGAACACAAGATGGCCAGCAGGGGAGGGCAGTTGGGGGAAATCAGGCCTGCAGAGAAGGGCAGTTGGAGGGGACCAGGCCTACAGGGGAGGGCAGTTAGGGGCAATTAAGCCAGCAGGGGAGCAGTTAGGCATTGATCAGGCTGGCAGGGAGGTGGTTAGGGATGATCAGGCTGGCAGGCAGAAGTGATTAGGGGCAATCAGGCAGGCAGGCAGGCAAACAGTTGGGAGGCAGCAGTCCTGGATTGAGAGGGATGTCTGACTGCCTGGTAGGATCAGGCCTAAACGGGCAGTTGGACTTCCCCCAAGGGGTCCCAGATTGGAGAGAGTACAAGCTGGGCTGAGGGACACAACCCCCTCCCATGAATGAATTTCATACACCGGGCCTCTTGCTAGAGATAAAAACCTTGCCTGTAGGAAGGTTAGAGACTAGACAACATCATCTCCATGAGCATCGTCCAGGTGATGGGAAGTGAGGGGCGCCTTCTGAGACTCTCAGGAGCCTTCGGAGCCAGCTTGTCCTCCTCCCTTCCTTCTCCGTATGCCATGGTGCCGCCTCAGCGAAGCAGCCTGAGGGTCAGCACCTGGGTTTGAGCTGACCTCTGCTGATGACCTGGGTTGCTCTGGCCTCAGGAGTGGGGCACAATCTCACTCATTCAACAGATATTTATTGAGTGCCTACTATGTACCAGGTACTGTCCTTGTACCTGCCCGTGTGGTGGTACTTACAGTCTAGCAGAGGAGTAAGATACTGATCAAGCAATCCCAGCAATAAATATGTAATTACAAACCATGAATATGATAATTGGGCTTTTGGGAGTATCTGGAGAACCTACTGTGTCTGGGGAGGAGGCAAGGAGAGTGGGAGAGTCTCCTGGAGGAGGTGCACCCCAGATGATAGCTCACGTAGGAGCAGACAGGCAGAGACGGTGAAGGCAGAGAAGGTGAGTGTGAAGGCCGAGACGAGGAGGAGCGTGCGTGCCTGGGGGGCGGGAGGAAGGCCAGAGCGCACACCTGCCCCCTCCTCAGTGTGGGAGGCACTTCACCTCATTGGAACAGAGACCAAGAAGAGTAGCAAGCTCATACTGGCGATTTGGGCTCCTTGGAAAGAAACAGAAAAGTGCCACTGTCGGGCAGCTGGCTGTCCTCGGCTCCTCCCTCCCGGCTCCGGTGTCTCAGCCTGCTTCTCCATGGCGGCCAGGCTCCCCACTACTCTCGCCAGGAAGGCTCCAGGCATCTCAACATGGAGCCCAGACCACGGGGCCCAGTCAGAGGGAAGAGACAAGTTTCAGCCCCTCGTAGGTCTATTCCAGATCCCTCATTCCTCACTCTAGGACTGACCCCCTGCCAGGGGCTGTCAGCGGGAGCACCCCTGCTCTTCACTGTGAAGCCCGCACACCCACAGGGATACTGTGATCTGCCCAGCCATGCAGGCAGAACAACGTGTCCTCTCCATTGTTGTTGTACATTATGTGATGGTGGGAAGGAGGCATGGCCCTCCAGGCAGCTGTGGCCATGCCTCTCAGAGTTTGTTATCTGTCACAGTCCTCATTACAGGTCCACACTCTGAGGGTCTCCCTTAGAATCATCTTGGGGGACACATCATCTTGCTGTGCTGCTGGTGCCACAGGACTCATCATCCTCTTCTTCCATAGGAATAGGATCTCTGGTTTCTAACAGGGGGTGCCACCTGACTGAAGACTACATTTCCCAGCTCCCTTGCAGCTGGGCATAGTCAGCTAAGTCTGGCTGATGGAAGATGTCACTGCAAGTTCATGGGTTTGAAGGAAAGGGCACTCCTTTGCTCTCCTCCTCTTCCTAGGGGCTGGGAAGTTGCAATGCGCCGCCTCAGGAAGGTGAAGGAGAGCAGCTTTTAAAGATGACACAAAAGAGGCTCCGCCTTCCTGCCCTGCCCGGTCCTCGGCAGCTTCTCCTAACTGCCAAATGGAGAGAAACGAAACACAGCAGTGAGCCACTGAGTGTGGAGGTCTCTGTTTGAGCAACCAAACTTAAGTCCTAAATAACATAGTTTATCACTGTGTAAAATACACGGCACACAGTAGGTGCTAAGTTGAACTATTATTTCTAGAATTCTCTGGCAACAGTGAGGATGCCATCGCAGGCATGTAAGGAGTGTTCTTATAGGATAACCTTTATTTTATTTATTTATTTATTTATTTATTATATTTTATTGATTTTTTTTGCCCCCCTCCCTCCTTTCCATACATCCCCTCCCTCCCCAGAGTTTTATGTCCATTGGTTGTACTTATATGCATGTATACAAGTCCTTCAGTTGATCTATTATCTCCCCCAGATCTTCCTCCCCTCCCCACTGAAATTTGACAGTCTGCTTGTTGCTTTACTATCTCTATATCTGTCTTTTGGTTCATCAGTTTATAATGCTCTTTTTTTATCCATAAATGAGTGAGGTCATGTGGTGTTTCTCTTTCATTGACTGGCTTATTTCACTCAGCATGATGTTCTCCAATTCCATCCAGGTTGCTGCAAATGATGAGAATTCTTTCTTTTTTATGGCAGCATAGTATTCCATTGTGTAGATGTACCATAGTTTTTGGATCCAATCATCTGCTGACGGGCACCTAGGCTGTTTCCAAATTCTGGCTATTGTAGATTGTGCTGCTATGAACATAAGGGTGCATATATCCTTTCTGATTGGTGTTTCTAGTTTCATGGGATATATTCCTAGAAGTGGGATTACTGGGTCAAATGGGAGTTCCATTTTCAGTTTTTTGAAGAAACTCCACACTGTTCTCCACAGTGGTTGCACCAGTCTGCATTCCCACCAGCAGTGCACGAGGGTTCCTTTTTCTCCGCAACCTCGCCAACACTTGTCGTTTGTTGATTTGTTGATGTTGGCCATTCTGACAGGTGTGAGATGGTACCGCATTTTGTTTTGATTTGCATCTCTCGGACAATTAGTGACTTTGAGCATGTTTTCATGTGCCTTTTGGCCTTCCTTCTGTCTTCTTTTGAAAATTTTCTATTTAGGTCCATTGCCCATTTTTTAATTGGATCATTCATCTTCCTTTTATTTAGTTGTATAAGCTGTCTGTAAATGTTGGAGATTAAACCTTTATCAGTGGAATTATTTGCAAATATGTTCTCCCACACCGTGGGCTTTCTTGTTGTTTTGTTGATGGTTTCTTTTGCTGTAAAAAAGCTTTTTATTTTGATGTAGTCCTATTTGTTTATTTTCTCTTTAGCTTCCATTGCCCTAGGGGCAGTATCAGTGAAGAAGTTATTTTGGCATATGTCTGAGATTTTGCTGCCTGTGGATGCTTCTAGTATTTTTATGGTTTCCCGTCTGATGTTTAAGTCCTGTATCCATCTTGAGTTAATTTATGTGAATGGTGTAAGATGGTGATCTAGTTTCATTCTTTTGCATGTGTCTGTCCAATTTTCCCAACACCATTTATTGAAGAAACTGTCTTGACTCCATTGTATATTCGTGCCTCCTTTGTCAAATATTAATTGAGCATAGTGATTTGGGTTGATATATGGGTTCTCGATTCTATTCCATTGATCTATATGTCTGTTTTTGTGCCAGTACCAGGCTGTTTTGAGAACAGTAGCTTTGTAATACAGTTTGAAGTCTGGTATTGAGATCCCTCCTACTTTACTCTTCTTTCTCAGGATTGCTGTGGCTATTCGGGGTCTTTTATTGTTCCAAATGAACTTTTGGAGAGTTCTTTCTAGGTCAGTGAAATATGTCATTGGTATTTTAATGGGGAGTGCATTGAACCTATAGATTGCTTTAGGAAGTATGGACATTTTGATGATGTTGATTCTACCAATCCATGAACATGGTATGTTCTTCCATCTCCTTACATCTTCCTCTATCTCTTTTTTCAGTGTCGTGTAGTTTTCCGCATTTAAGTCCTTTACTTCCTTAGTTAAATTTATTCCTAGGTATCTTAATTTTTTTGGTGCGATGGTAAATGGAATTGCTTTTTTAGTCTCTGTTTTTGTAGTTTCACTGTTGGTGTATAGAAATGCCATGGATTTCTTGGCATTAATTTTGTATCCTGCTACATTGCCAAATTCATTTATTAAGTCAATTAGTTTTTTAATGGAGTCTTTTGGATTTTCATGTCATCTGCAAATAAGGATAACTTTTCTTCTTCTTTTCCAAGTTGGATGCCTTTTATTTCCTCCTCTTGTCTAATTGCAATGGCTAGTACTTCCAGTACTATGTCAAACAGGAGTGGCGAGAGTGGGCATCTCTGTCTTGTTCCTGTTCTTAGAGGGAATGGTTTTAGTTTTTGCCCAAGCGTCTTCTCAGATCATAATGGCATAAAACTGGAAATTAACTATAATGTTGGCTGTGGCTTTATCATATATAGCTTTTATTATGTTAAGGTATGATCCTTGTACTTCCACCTTGTTAAGAGTTTTTATCAGGAAAGGGTGTTGGATTTTATCAAATGCTTTTATTGCATCAATTGATATGACTATATGATTTTTATCTTTCAATTTGTTTATGTGATGTATCACGTTTATTGATCTGCGAATATTGTACCATCCTTGTATTCCTGGACTAAATCCTACTTGGTCATGGTGTATGATCTTTTGATGTTCTTCTGGAGTCGATTTGCTAGAATTTTGTTGAGGATTTTGGCATCTATGTTCATGAGGGATATTGGCCTGTAATTCTCTTTCATTGAGTTGTCTTTATCTGGTTTTGGTATTAGGGTGATGCTGGCTTCATAGAAGGAGTTTGGAAGTGTTCCTTCCTCTTGGATTTTTTTGAATAGTCTGAGGAGGATAGGTTTTAGTTCTTCCGTGAATGTTTGGTAAAACTCTCCTGTGAAGCCATCTGGCCCTGGGCTTTTGTTTACTGGAAGCTTTTTGATGACTGTTTCAATTTCTTCCCAAGTCACTGGTCTAGTGAGATTTTTAGATTCTTCCTGATTGAGTTTTGAAAGTTTGTATTTTTCTAGGAATATGTCCATTTCCTCCAGGTTGTTCAGTTTGTTGGAATAGAGTTGTTCGTAGTATTTTGTAACAATCCATTGTATTTCGGTGGGGTCTGTTGTTATTTCACCTCTTTCATATCTGATTTTGTTTATATGGGTCCTCTCTCTTTGTTTCTTGGTTAGCCTGGCTAGAGTTCCATCTATCTTGTTTATCCTTTCAAAGAACTAGCTCTTGGTTTTGTTGATCTTATGTATTGTTTCTTTGGTCTCTATGTCATATATCTGTGCTCTGACTTTTGTTATTTCCTTCCTTCTGCTTACACTTAACAAGATTTTCTTGTTGCTCTTTTTCTAACTCTTTGAGTTGTAGAGTTAGATCATTTGTTACCATTTTTTCTAGTTTTTTGCAATAGGCTCGTAAGGATATGAACTTCCCTCTCAAAACTGCTTTTGCTGTGTCCCATAGATTTTGGATTGTTGTGTTTTCATTGTCATTTGTTTCCAGAATGTTTTTAATTTCTTTCTTGATTTCTATGGTAACCTAGTCCTTGTTTAATAGCATGCTCTTTAGTCTCCATGTGTTTGATTTCTTTGGATTATTTTTATTGTAGTTAATTTCCAGTTTTATGCCATTATTATCTGAGAAGATGCTTGATATGATTTCTATTTTCTTGAATTTGAAGAGACTTTGCCTCTGTCCCAAAATGTGGTCTATCTTTGAGAATGTCCCATGTGCACTTGAGAAGAATGTGTATTCTGTTTCTTTGGGGTGGAATGTTCTGAAGATGTCAATTAATTCCATCTGGTCTAGTGAGTCTTTTAGGATTGATATTTCTTTGCTGATTTTTTGTTTAGATGATTTGTCGAAGGGTGACAGTGGGGTATTAAAATCTCCTACTATGATTTTATTGCTATTAATCTCTCCCTTAAAGTCCTACAGCAGTTTTTTTTTATTATTTATTTGGGTGCTCCTGTATTGGGTGCATATATATTTACCAGGGTTATTTCTTCTTGTTGGATTGTTCCCTTTAGTATTATGAAGTGGCCTTCATTATCTCTTGTTATGTCCTTCAATCTGAGATCTAATTTGTCAGATATAAGTATTGCTACCCCAGCTTTTCTTTCATTTCCATTTGCCTGGAAAACTTTTTTCCAACCCTTCACCCTCAGTCTGTGTGCATCTTTTTTTCTGAGGTGGGTTTCTTGTAGACAACAGATGTATGGTCTTGTTTTCTTATCCAATCTGACGCCCTATGTCTTTTGATTGGAGCATTTAATCCATTTACATTTAAGGTTATTATTGATAGGTACTCATTTGATGCCATTTTTATTCTATACCCGTGTTCCTTCTTCGCTTCCTATTTCTTTATTTTTACAGTAGACCCTTTAGCATTTCTTGCATTGCTGGTTTGGTGGAGATAAATTCCTTCAGTCTTTTTTTGTCTGTGAAACTCCTGATTTCCCCTTCAATTTTGATTGATAGCCTTGCTGGGTACAGTATTCTTGGATTCAGACCCTTCCTTTGCATGACTTTGTATATTTCATCCCATTCCCTTCAGGCCTGATATGTTTCTGTTGAGAAATCACTCGCTAGTCTGATGGGGGTTCCTTTGTATGTAACTTTCTGTCTCTCTCTGGCTGCTTTTAAGATTCTTACTTTGTCGTTGTTGTTTGCCAATTTAATTATAATGTGCCTTGGCGTCTGTCTTCTGGGATTTATTTTGCTTAGGACTCTGCGACCACCTTGGATTTATGTGGGGTTTTTCTTCTCTATCTCCGGAAAGTTTTCTGTCATTATTTCTTGAAATACTTTTTCTATGTCTACCTCAGTTTCCTTTCCTTCTGGAACCCCTATTATTCAAATATTATTTTGTTTTGTATTGTCCCAAAGCTCCCGTAGGCTCTCCTCCTGCTTTTTAATATTTTTTTCTAGAAGCTGCTCTAATTGGGTATTTTTTTCCCCATCTTGTCTTCTAGCTCACTGATGCAGTCCTCTGCTTCATCTAGCCTACTCTTGATGCTTTCTATTGAATTCTTCATGGTAGTGATGTCATTTTTCATTTCTTCTTGGTTCTTCTTCAATTCCTCTTGGTTCTTCTTCAATTCCTCTTGGTTCTTCTTCAATTCCTCATGGTTCTTCTTCAATTCCTCATGGTTCTTCCTCATTTTTTCTTGGTTTGTCAAATTTCTCTTCCATTCTTTCTAGCCATCCTATGATCATTACTCTGAATTCTTGCTCTGATAGGCTGCATGCCTCTGACTCGTTTACTTCCTTTTCTGGTGATGCTTGCTTTTCTTTCATGTGCGGGCTATTTCTCTGTCTCCCCATGGTCTCTGTTTTCAGGATGTCTGGTTATGTGGTGTTCCTTCTCCTTTCCGTGGGTGATTGAAGAACTCCCTTGAATCCACATGTTTGTGCCAATTGGGGTGTCACAGCTGCTCAATGGACTCCTCCGCTGTGGGTTTTCCAGGCCTCCCAGGATAACCTTTAAACAATGGTTCTCACCCTCCCAATGCCGGCCCCTCAACACAGCTCCTCATGAGGAGGTGACCCCCACCATAAAACTATTTTTGTTGCTACTTCATAACTGTAATTTCGCTGCTATTATGAATCGTTATGTAAATATCTGTGTTTTCCAATGGTCTTATGTGACCCTTATGTGAAAGGGGTCACAACCCACATGTTGAGAATTGCTGTCAGGGTTTGCCTGAGACCATAGGCTTAAATCCAGCTGCTGAGGTGCACACAGGGGCACTTGCCAATGCTGTCACACTGGGCAGTAGGACGGAGGAAGGGGTGGGATGGTGGGACAGAGCCACAGCAGGGTGGCCTGCAGAGTTTTGCTTTGGTCCCAGAAGTGCCAGAGGACAGAGGGAGGTGAGGCGGCCTGCCAGCTCCCATAAGCCAGAGCAAAGGGGAAGTGGAGGCAGGAGCAGGGGGTGAGCCCAGGACCAGTGCCACTGCTCCCCAGCTATAAGCCCCCAACTCCCTGGAGAGAGTGGACACACCAGGAAGGGAAGGACAGCTGGGTGCTCCAGAGGAGCCCGAGCAGGCCCTTCACCCTGCAGCTCGGGTGCCTCCAGAGGTCTCAGGGTCAGGTGCCAGCCTTCCGGTGCCCTTTGGGGCCTGGCACCCAGCTGGCCATGGCCGCTGCCCTGCGGTGCCTGGCTCTGCTCCCTCTGGTTTTGGCTCATTGGGCCGGGAGCTGAGGCACCGAGGCCTGGGGTCATTTCAGGGTGACCACCACCCAGCGGTCAGCAGCCTGGCCTCACTCCTGTGCTCCTGGTGCGGGCAGACCTTCCATCCTGAGGGCTTCGCGCTGCAGGGAGGGGCTTGCACGGCTCGTGGGGAGTCTGTGAGGCCATGCTCATCCCCTGAGGGCTCTGAACCACATGGCCAGCAACATGAGAGGTCCGGGGGAAAGGTCAGGGGAGGGTCTCAGCCACATGGCCAGCGATGTGAAAGGTCAGGGGGCTTAAACGCCTGACCAGTGAGATGTCAGGGAGGAAATGTCACCCTGGGGGCAAGGCTTTTATTTTCCCAGTTTGGCCTGTTGCTAAGCAGGGGGCTTGTGGCATGTGTGACCTCGGTACCTGGCCCATCTTTTCTGCTCTGTTCATGTCTGTCTGCCAACCACACCAATATCTGACAAACTCCCTATGTGAGAAGAGTCATAAGAGCTACTTTTATTTGCCTGCCTTTATAGCATATTAATGGCATTCTTTATTTTTGGTTTTCCTATATGGCATTGGATAAAAGTCTCCTTTAAAAATGCATTTACATAGATAAAAATAAAGAACCTAATTAAATCAACTCAAATGTTGCTATTAGTTGGTTATGGAAAACATCATGAGGTGTGACCCAAGTGATGGAATGGGGAGTGACTAGTGACTATCCCAGAAGGTTCTGGAAGAATGAAGGGAGCTCAGGGTGGCCGGAGTGGTCTGTGTGGGTCACGAGATGTTTGCTGAGGCTGAGCTTGATCTGGGGTCAGGTGGATGCAGGGGAGAAAGGGCAAAGCAGGGAAGCAGAGACATGGCTGCTGACTCCACACACACACACACACACACACACACACACACCCCGCAGCCACCCTGACCCTCCCCCCACCCACTACCCCCGCCTCACCTGCCCAGGCCCGGCCCCCAGCCTCCAGGGCGTGCTTTCCAGGTCAGGTCCTCAGAGCAGCCAGCTTTGGCCTCACTGTCTGTCAGGTTCTGCAGATGCTCCTTGACCTCCCTCTGCCTTCTTGGCTCACAGTGCCGCGCACAGTGTATAATAACATGTATTTTGTATGACGAATGGAGTGAAGTCAGGGCCCACATGATCCCAACACCTGTAACTTTTCCAGGGCACAGACTCTGCCCATTCCTGGTGTCAGGTAGAGGACTTAGCACAAGATAGGGGCTATTCCCTTCGTCAATCAACCCACCAAAGAGCGAGGGCCCTGGCCCAGGCCTGAGGCTGGCC
The DNA here is from genome assembly GCA_036971965.1 of Nyctalus aviator. Classification (NCBI taxonomy): domain Eukaryota; kingdom Metazoa; phylum Chordata; class Mammalia; order Chiroptera; family Vespertilionidae; genus Nyctalus; species Nyctalus aviator. The sequence continues at coordinate 627,843 of CM072926.1, forward strand.
TCCAGCTCCCAGAGGAGGCGATGGATCCTCTGGGAGGGTTGCTGTTTCTCTCAGAGGAGCGTCAGCAGGTGGTGTCCTTGTATAATGTGTCTGTGTGCTTTGATCTAATAGCCATGTTTCCAGTGACTCACTGATGAAATAATTTAATCTTTTCCCTAAAACACCTCCTGATAAATGGATTTCCAGGACACGGCATTTCTATCGGGGCCGCTCCCACAGCGGCCGCTCTCAGAGAAGCACGAGGCTCCTGGCTGCCCAGCAGGTTCAGGGCTGTGATGCCCAGGCCGGGACCAGTTGCCCTGACTCCAGCCCCGCCCCCTCGTTCACTTCTCTGTGCTGTGCCAGCTTTGCCAGGCTTCTCCTGCTCCCACCAGCCCTTCCCCTGCTCCTCCAAGGGGCAGCCTCGAACAGGAGCTTAGGGCTGAGTCCTCACCCTGAGGCCCCAAGCCCAAGGGCACGTCAGAGCCCCCTGAAGGGGGGCTTGTGGAACTGCTGAGCCCCCTGTTTCTGATTGCGCATTTCTGACCACTCCTGGGTGACCCTGGCTTGCTGGTTCGGGGACTGCATGTGAAAACCGGCATCATACCCTCACCCCGGTTCGCGAGCAAACACCTGGGGTCTGGATGTGGTGGCCCATCCTGGGCCAACTGAGTCAGTCTGTGGAGCGGCCTGGACAGTAGCTGATGGTCTCTCCATGAAAGGACAGGCTCTGCTCTGATGGGGCCCTGTCCTTCCCGCCCCCACGCCCAGGCCTCTGTGGGCAGAGGCTCAACTCGACAGCCACACTTATTACAGGTCTGGGGCAGGGACACCTGAGTTCGAATCCTGGGCCTTGGTAATGGATGTCACTTCTTTGAGACTTGGTTTCTTTAACTGAGAAATGGGGTGAAGCCCAGCAGAGCTGTCAAGGAGCTCAGCTCAGTCGGCCATCCCGGCTGCTCCAGACTGCTCCTCTTCAGCCACAAACACCGCTTCCACGCAGGGCTGACAAGGTCATAATACTCACACAGTAATCTCACTCCTGAATGCTCCTTTACTTCTGTCCTCAGCGAAGGCCCGCCGTGCCGGCCTCCTTCCGCGGAACACTGAGTCCAGGGCATGCGCCCCAGGTCCAGGCCCGCAGTGAGCTCAGCCCCGCCTCAGTGCTCAGAGCTCCAGCGGCTGGGGGTATGCCCACACCTGCTGGACCTGGATGCGGCATTTTTACAAGAAGCTCAGACAAGGGTCCTCCCGCTGCAGGAGGCCTTCCTGGCTGCAGGGGACCCAGAGGAAGGGGTGCCGTGGGCTCTGCAGGCATCCTGACGGTGACCCACCGCACAGCTATCAGGCAGCCATGACCTTCCAGAGCCGGAGGACCTCAGAGGAACTTCCCCTGCGGGCTGAGGGAGCCTTCAGAACCCCTGGAGCTGAGGGGAGAGGACATAGCCACAGCAGCCTGGAAGCTCCCAGCCCTCAGGGGAGCCTGTTTCTACCCTTCAGCCATCCTGGGAGGAGCTGGGAGGGAGGCCGAGGACCCCTGCTCTGCCCTTGACCCCTCTCAGAGCCTGGCTCCGGGATCCCTGCCATCACTCAGACTCTGGGAAGTGAGGATGATTTCCCCTCCCCACTCACATGGTGTCTTCAGGCAAGAGAGGGGGTGGGGGAGGCAGTGACTGAGAGCTCCAATGTCCCAGCCAGGCATCCATCTGGCTCTGTGTTGCCATGGCAACAGCTCTTCCACTGGGGAGAAGTCAGCTCGGCCACTGGGCAACTTTTGGCTCCTCCTTTCCCTGCAGCCCCTCCCTCTCCTCGGTCCCCAGCTCCTGCCCTCTGTCCTGGTCACCTTCCCCTCTGTCCTGACCAATGTCCTAAGCAGCCACCACCCTCTCTCCTCTGGTACTCCTGCTTTCCCTTCCTCTCTCCTCTCTCTACAATGGGGCCCAATGCCATTGTCCCTCCCAGGGTCACCCTGCAGGCTTTGGGGCCCTTCTCCTGGTCTCTGGGAGACAGGGGCTCCCTCTTGGGCCAGATTACTGGAGGCAGCCTCCTCCTTCCGCAGCTGCTCTGCCCCGCTTTCGCCCGCAGCCTCCTTCAGGGAGCAGCCTCCTTCAGGGAGCAGCCTCCTCCAGGGGAGCATCTGTTTGTTCATCTGTCAAATGAAGATCATCCCACTCTGTCTCTAATTCTGACCAGCAGTACCCTCCTCTTTGGCCATGTGCCCACAGTGCCCTCTATTGGCCATTCAGTGCAGCGCAGGGTCTGCTCAGAGGAAGGGGTCTTGAGTTGCTGGCGGGACCGGCCTGCTTGCTGCCCCTCTCCGGTGGAGATTTAGAACCCCTGGGGCACAGGATAAAACTCGGGAAATCTGAGGATTTTGGAAAGAGTAACTTACAGACTATTTATTGTGACGCCAGCGATGTTAGCTAACATTTGTTTAGTGCCAACTCCTTACCAGGTCTGGGTTAGGTGCCATTGTAAAGGGGTGAGCACAGCAGGCAGAGGGACTGCACTGAGGCCCATGGAGGGGCAGGCCCACGCTCCAACAGGAAAGACGACAGCCAGGGGAACCGCATGTGCAAAGGCCCTGAGGTGGGTCAAGGCCTTGTTGAGCTCGAGGATGAAAGAAAGTGAGGTCAGTCGCTACTAGATATGGAGGATAAAGAATCTTGGGGTGTTAAAACTGTGTGTCTAGTGAAAGTACAACCATGTGGAAACTGCTTGGCTGTATCACTAGCGCTTCATGCACATACCTCACCAGAAATAGCAGCCTGCTCACTGGAGGTTTGGCAGAGAGCACCACCTTCCCAGCAGCCCCTGAGCCCATTGGGAGTAGGAAGGATGGTAAATTAGGTCACATTTCAATAGGATAATGTCAGTGAGGAGGATGACTAAGTACAGCCACGCAGACCAAGTTCACAAAGGCGATGCTAATGAAAGATGCCAGCTCAGAGGCGGGCACTGTCACATTTCTCTTACAGGAAGTTCAAAGCAGGACTGCTGGGCTAGCCACAGGGACAGGGTGGCCTTCGGAGGGGCTGTGCTAAGGCATGAAGGAGGCCTTGGGCAGTGGGCACAGTTCAATTTCTTAAACTTGGCACTACTTGCATGGGAGTGCTCATTTGGCTAAAACTCATCAAGTTGTTCATGTGAGATATGTGCATAGCACATAGATGGTATGTCAATCAAACATGACGTGGCTGCGTAGTGACACCACCCTTTTCCTGTCAGCCACACTCAGGTCACCACCGGCCACACAGCCTGACTACCCTGAGGACGAGGCCCAAGTGCCTCTCTCACCTGAGAAGCTGCAGGCAGGGGGGCGCCTGACAAGTAACCTGTTCCATGAGTCCCGGAGCAGCAGACAGACCGGCAAAGGGACCGGCCCACTGGCTCTTGGGAAGATGCTGGAAGGATGCCGAGTCCTGAGCCGCCTCTCTGCCTGGCTCGGCCTAACCAGAGGTGCTTTCCCAGCTCTTGAGCCAGCAGGCTCTGGGGTCAAGCCCAGCAGGGGGCCCTGTACTGAGGCAGCCCTGGCTAGATGTGAAGGCTGTGCTGAGGCCGGAAGGCAGCCCATGACTGTGGTCGAGGGAGGTCATCACCTTAACTCACGGCGGCCAGAGGAGAGTGAGAGGCATTTGAACGTTCACATCAGCAGATGGCAGACTGAAATGTGAATTTCCTGACTCCCATCTGGTGCATGCTGAGTGTCAGTTTCCTGGGACACTTTGGAGAGTAGGATTCTGTGAGTCTCCATGGGTCTCCCAGGCTCTGACTCTTCCGAGTTCCTGTTGGGTGTGGAAGGATCTAGATTCTAGAGGACGTTCGGGATATATAACTTAGGCTAGCCACAGCTAACTGTAGTGGCCACCATCACATACATACGTGCACACACATATAAACATGCCACACACATGAGTACATCCTTTGTGCAGAAGAATCATCAGGAAGCACTAGGAGCCACTAGGAGAGCTGTTACAGCAGAGCTCTTCCTATGGGCTCTGCTAGGGACTGAAGGTGGGAGAGCTCCCCCTACCGGCCCTCTGAGGGCCCATGGAAATGAGGTTTCTGATTAATTTATACACTGTGCGCCCTTAGTTCTGAACCTCGGCTGGCTAGTCTGTAAAATGTGAAAACTGAAGCTGACTTACCCACCTGCACGAAGTCAAGGGCGGACCCTTTCTGAGTTACTTACACCTTTCTGTGCCTCCCCGGTGCGTGGCCCAGAATTGTCAGTATGAGATTCAGGATGGAGCAGGTGGAAGCTACACTTGCCTCCTCCTCCCAGGACAAAACTGAGATTACAACTAAAATACTATAGGAAACCCTCCTGATTAACCACTGCCGACACGCTGGGAAGCTTATAGCCAAGGACAGGAGCACATCAACACTGGTAGGCAGGGTCAAGGCGCAGAGGGCCAGCCCTGCACCTAACGGTGAAGGCTGAGTGCCAGAGGGAGAGCTCAGCTGCAGGTTCCCCTGAGGACTGTGGGGTCTCAAGTGTAGGCTGGGCTCCCCAGCCAGTGCACCCAAGCCAGGAGAAGGCGCCCACATAACATCTGGCCGGAAAAAGCAGTGGGCTGTTGTCCACCAGGAAGAGTCACAGGTGCCCTCTTAAAGGCCAACTCATAAATTCCATCCATAGCCACTCATTCTGGGCTCCAGCAGAGGGAGGGAAGAGTAGACTAGAGCTGTGTGAGGAGAGTCTGGGTTGGTGAGAGTCTTAGGTCAGCTGAAAGGTCAGCTGCCAGGTTCCCTGTGCTGAGTCCTTTCCCCATGTTGCAGATGCCATCTTTCTCAGACAGAGCATTCCCTTCCATGCAGCATCAGCCTGAGGGAAGCAATAAACCCATCTCTTAGAAGCCCTCTCACCCCACCCTGTGGAGCTAACACCCTGCTGAGTATAGCCCCGGTCCCTGTAAGAGACAGCCCAACAGACAGCCTGTAGGCAGAGGCGGATCTCTGGGTGCTTTGAGACTTTTGCTGGCCTGCCCTGGGCCCTGTGCTGGGAAAAGCAAACCTTGGTGCAAGGCTAGGTTCTTTTCTCACACACCCAGCTTCAGCAGAGTGAGCCATAGCTGTGGGTCGCTGATAGCTCCAGACAGACTGCCCTGGGTCAGTCACAGACATTGCCCAAGATTGGCCTGCACCACAGTTCCTCTGAAGAGGCCCAGAACCAATACTCCAGTGGCCATCTTCAGACAACTTCAGGGCAGAGCCCAATTAGCTTCATAAGCAGCATATCCACGGGGAGATCTCAGCGGAGACCAAACCTGCTGAGGTGATTCCTATTTCAAATGATCAGCAGCTTGAATGCTGTGCTGGGTGTTAATCCTCACTGTCAGCCAGCCTAAGGACAAATCCCACACACAAATAATCCAATAGGAATCAAACAGAGGCCCACATAGCACACACAAGGGACATACTTAGAGCACCTAGCTCTGCTTATCAGGGAGACTGTGCCACTGGGTCCCACAGGACACATACTACATAAGGCCACCCCAGGAAGACTGGGAGTTACAGCAGATCTACCTAAGACATCAAAATAAACATAAAGAGGCAGTCAAAATAGGGAGACAAAGAAACAGGCCCCAAGTGGAAGAATAAGAGAATGCTCCCTAACAGCTAAATAAGATGAAAAAAAGCATATATAAATATATGGAGTTCAGAATAATGATTATAAGGATGCTCAAGAGCCTGAAAAATGACATAGAAACCATAAAAAAGGAGCAGTCAGAAATGAAAAGTGCCATATCCTATATAATAAAAGGCTAATATGCAAATCTACCCAATGGCGAAACAACCAGTCATATGACACGCACTGACCACCAAGGGGCAGATGCTCAATGCACTCCTACAGGGGGAGTACGGCTCAGCCAGAAGCTGGGCTCAGGGCTGGATAGTGCAGTGGTGGTGGTGGGAGCCTCTCCTGCCTCCACAACAGCGCTAAGGAGCAGTGAGCCCTGCAGTAAGGAGCAGAGAGCAGGTGGGTATAAGAAGTAAGGGGTCGTGAACTGCTAGAGGGATGTCCAACTGCTGGCATAAACCCGTTCCCCCCGGCAGCTGGACATCCCCCAAAAGGTCCTGGACTGCCAGAGGGTGCAGGCTGGGCTGAGGGACCTCCTCCCCATGTATAAATTTCATGTGTTGGGCCTCTAGTCCTGCCTAATAAAAGGGTAATATGCAAATTAACCATCACTCCATCACAAAGATGGCAGCACCCATAGCCACAAGATGGCAGCATCCAGTCCTCTCAGCCCTGCTGGAGTTCTCCAGTCCCAGGAGGACAGCTGCTGAGAGCGGGCAGGGTGAGCGGCCTGGTGGAATGCTTGCTTCATTGCTCCAATGGGCCTCTGGCCAGGCGGGGGCATAGAATGCTTAAGTAGAAAGAGAAGGAATCAGTGATCTGAGCAGAGTTGAGTGGCCCCCAACTCCTGGGCAAGGTCAAGTCTGGGTGGCCAGAGGTTGGGTTGAAGAGGTGGAGAATAGTGTGACAAGCGGGGATGATGGCAGAGGCACGGAGTAAAAGACAGCTGAGAAAGAGGAAGGAAGCCCTATATTGGAGTTCCTGAGAACAGGGAGGGAAGTGATTTGCATTTCCCAGCTGCAGATGGACCTCTGGCCGTGGAGAACCTCTGGGCAGCAGGAGTGGAGTGGCCAGGCCCTACGGAGAGCTACTGGTGCATGGATTCATGTGCAGGACTATCTTATCTAATATAAGAGTAATATGCAAAAATGCCATACTTCTGCTACACCCACAAGCCATGCCTTCCAGCCACGCCCACCAGCCAATCAGAGCAAGTATGCAAATTAACCCCAACCAAAATGGCTGTGGCCACAGAGAGCAAGAGGGAGGCTTGGGTTTCCCAGGCAATGGAGGAAGCCAAGCTTTTTGCCTGCCCTAGTTGGCATAGGCTTCCACTCAAGGCTACAAAATTTCAATTATAGAAGGTAAACAAATCCAAATAAAAATGGTGGCAGCCTCAGAACAAGCAGAAGGCTTGGCTCCACTCCGGGCTACAAAGTTTCAATTGTAGAAGGTAAATAAATTCCAGATATCAGGGCCTCCTGCTTGGGTTGCCAAGGCATGTGGCCAACCTGCAAACCACCACAGGCCCCTCACCCAGGCTGTCCCATGGCCCAAGGAAACCCCTACCCTGATCTGGGACACCCTTTAGGGCCCCCATCTGTGTAGCAGGCCTCTATCCTATCTAATAAAAGAGTAATATGCAGATTGACCATCACTCCAACACACAATATGGCTGCTCCCTGTGATCAAAGATCTGCCACTATGTGAACACAAGATGGCCACCACAAGATGGCCAGCAGGGGAGGGCGGTTGGGAGGATCAGGCCTGCAAGGGAGGGCAGTTGTGGGTGATTAGGCCAGAAGGGGAGGGCAGTTAGGGGTGACCAGGCTGGCAGAGGAAGAAAGTTGGGGGCAGACAGGTTGGCAGGGGAGCAGTTAGACATCAATCAGGCTGTCATGGGAGTGGTTAGGGGGTGATCAGGCTGGCAGGCAGAGTGGTTAGGGGCAATTAGGAAGGCAGGCAGGTGAGCAGTCGGGAGTCAGCAGTCCTGGATTGTGAGAGGGATGTCTGGCTGCCTATTTAGGCCCGATCCCACTGGCAGTCGGACATCCCCCAAGAGGTCCTGGACTGCCAGAGGGTGCAGGCTGGGCTGAAGGACACCACCATCCTTCCCCCTCCCGGCCCCCCCTGCACGAATTTTATGCACTGGGCCTCTAGTTAGTCTATAATAACAGAAGCATAATATGCTAATTAGACAGATTGTCCATTTGGACAAAGCCAGGGCTGCAAGGGAAGCCTGGGTCCTGGGTGCCTGATGGTGGCCAGAGAGAAGCAGCATAACCTGATGGCTCCTGGGTGCCTGCCTGACAGCAGGCCTCTAGTCTAAAATAAAGAATAAACTGGAAAGAATAAACAATAGGCTAGATGAAGAAGAGGATAGAATCAAAGATTGGAAGACAGGATAGGAAAAAAACACCCAAGAGAAACAAAAAGAAAAAATAATACAAAATATGACGATAGTTTACAGCATTATCAACCAGTGGTCCGCAGACCACTGGTGATTTGTGAGGTTTGAAAGGTTGGTGACTACTGGTATGAGGGACCTTTGGGAAAGCATGAAGTGTAATAATATCCACATCATAGGCATAACAGAAGAAGAGAGACAGCAAGAAATCAAGAACCTATTTGAAGAAACAATGACTGAAAACTTCCCTAACATGGTGAAGGAAAAAGGCATGCAAGAACAAAAAGATATATATTCTTCTGCTTTGGGATGAAAAGTTCTATAGATATCAATTAAATCCATCTGATCTAGTGTGTCATTTAAGGTCACTGCTCCCTTATTGATTTTTTTGTCTCAAAGACCTACCCAGTGAAGTCAGCAAGGTAAAGTCCCCTACTCTGACTGTATCACTGCTGATCTCGCCTTAAAGTCCATCAAGAGTACATATATATACTAGAGGCCTGATGCACAATGGTGCAAGAATTTTGTACACCAGGTCCCTCAGCCTGGCTTGCACTCTCTTCAATTCAGGACCCCTAGGGGGATGTCTGACTGCTAGTTTAGGCCCAATCCCACAGTCAGACATCCCTCTCACAATCCAGGACCACTGGTTTCTAACCACTCACCTACCTGCCTGATCACCCATAATAGCCTACACCTGCCAGCCTAATCACCCCTAACTGCCTTTGCCTACTGACCTGATCACTCCCAATTGTCCCCCCCCCACTGGCTTGATCACCCCCTGCCCCTGCTGGCCTGGTCTTCCCCACCTGCCCCCCGTCGCCAGCCTGGTTGCTGCCAACTACACCCCCACCCCCGCCTGTCTGAGCACCCCCAACTGCTCTCACCTACTGGCCTGATCTCCTAACTGCCTCTGCCTAGACCCCACCACCATGGCTTTGTCTGAAATGATATCCAGAAGGTCTCTGGAAGATCTCCTGGTCTAATTACCACATTACTATTTTATTAGTCTACACACACACACACACACACACATACACTAGAAGCCTGGTGCACAAAATTTGTGCATGGGGGGGGGAGCGGTGTCCCTCAGCCCAACCTGCACCCTCTCCAATCTGGGACCCCTTGAGGGATGTACAACTGCCTGTTTAGGCCCTATATCTCCCAATCTTTGGCAGCTATTTTGTGTCCACATGGGGCCACCACTTTGACCACATGAGAGTGGCCATCTTGTGTGTTGGAGTGATGGTCAATTTGCATATTACCTCTTTATTATATAGGATTCTAGAGGCCCAGTGCATAAAATTTATGCAGAGGCATGGAGGTGGGGAGTCCCCTCAGTCCAGCCTGTACCCTTTCCAATCTGGGACCCCTGGAGGGATATCTGACTGCCTATTTAGACCCAATTGGCAGTCAGACATCCCTCTCACAATCCAGGACTGCTGGCTCCCAATGTTCCCTGCCTGCCTGCCTGATTTCCTCTAACCACTTCTGCCTCCCAGCCTTATCACCCCATAACCACTCCACTGTCAGCCTGATCAACACCTAACTGCTCCCCTGATGGCTGGATTGCCCCTAACTGCGCTTCCCTCCCTGCCTGGTCACTCCTAACTGCCCTCCCCTGCTGGTTCGGCCACCCCTAATTGTCCTCTCTTGCCAGTTTGGTCTCCCCTAACTGCCCTACCCTGCCAGCCTGGTTGCACCTAGCTGCCCTCCCTTGCCAGCTTGGTCCCCCCCAACCTCCCCAATGTCAGCCTTGTTGCCCCACATAACCTGCTGTTCAGTCATCTGTCAAGTTGTTTCGGTCATAATGGCCCCTGGCTTTTTACGTATATATTAGGATATTTAGGTGCTCCTATGTTGAGTACATATATTTGTACCATCATTATAGCCTCTTGTTGAATTGATCCTTTTAGTATCCTGCAGTGACCTTGTTTGTTGTCTCTCTTATGGCCTTTGTTTTCATGTCTATTTTGTCAGATATAAATATTGCTAACCGAGCTTATGTTTTATTTCTTTTTTAAAAAACATATTTTATTGATTTTTTACAGAAAGGAAAGGAGAGGGATAGAGAGTTAGAAACATTGATAAGAGAGAGTATCATCGATCAACTGCCTCTTGCACACTCCCCACTGGGGATATGCCCACAACCAAGGTATATGCCCTTGACTGGAATCAAACCTGGGACCTTTCAGTCCACAGGCCAATGCTCTATCCACTGAGCCAAACCGGTTTCGGCTTATATTTTATTTCAAATGGATTTTTTTCCATCTCTTCACTTTCAGCCTATGTGAATCTTTTCTTTTGAGGTGGGTCTATTGCAGACAGTATATATATGGATCATGCTTTCTTATCCCATTCAGCTCCCTGTGTCTTTTGATTGGAGTATTTAATGCATTTACACTTAAAGTTATTATTGCTAGGTACTTATTTATTGCAATTTTTATTCTTTATGCCCATGTTCCTCTCTCTATATATTTCTTTTTCTTCTTAAAGTAGTACCTTTAACTTTTTTTGCAATGCTGGTTTAGTAGTAATGTACTCTTTCAATTTTTTTATTTTTATTTTATTTTATTTTATTTTGTCTAGGCAGCTCTTTATTTCACCTTCAATTTTAAATGATATCCTTGCTGGATAGAATAGTTTTGGCTTCAGGTCCTTGCTTTACATTGCTATGAATAGTTCATGCCATTCCTTTCTAGCCTGGTGTTACTGTTGAGAAATCAACTGACAGCCTTATGGGAGCTTTCTTGTAGGTAATGGACTGTCTCTCTCTTGCTGCCTTTAAGATTCTTCTTGTCTCTAATTGTTGCCATTTTAATTATGATATGCCTTGGCATAGATCTCTTTGAGTTCATCTTGATTGAGATTCTTTGTTCTTTCTGAATTTGTGTGACTTTTTCTTTTACCTAATTAGGGAAGTTTTCAAACAGATTCTCTAGTCCTTGTTCACTTCCTTCTTCTTCTGGTAACCATATGATACAGATGTTGTTATGATTATAATTTGTTTACCTCCATTTTATTTAGCTCTTTTTCTGTAGATTCCTTCTGTACTTTCATTTGAGACCTGTTTCTTTGTTTCCCATTTTGGCTGTCTCTTTGTGTTTGTTTCTATGTGTTAAATAGAACTTCTATGACTCTCAGTCTTCATGGGATGGCCTTCTGTCCTGTGAAGCTCAGTGGTTCAGTCTCTTTGATCTCCTGAGCTAGGTGTTCTAAGGATGTCCTTTGTGTGAGTTATGTGGGCCCTCTGTTGTAATTGGGTCTGGATTGCTCTTGTTCTGCTCATTGATGAGCTCAACCCTCAGGCTGGCTGACTGTGAGGCTCAACCTCAACATCATGCAAACTGTTGTACAGGTACTGACAGAAAAAGCAAGACAAGACAAGACAAAACAGACCCTCCCATAGGAAAAAACAACAATAACAACAACAAAAAACAACAAAAATAAGAAAAAAGAGAGACAAAAAAGAATAATAAAAGTCAAGAGATGAAAAGAATCAGAGGGAAAAAAGGAAATGAAAAATAAAACATGAAAATAAAGGAGGAAGAGAATATAAAGAAATGGAAAAAACAATAAGAAAAGAAAGAGGAAAATAGAATAAGAAAAGGAAAGAGATATGAAAGAAAAAAGAGAAGAAAAGAACAAATAAAGGAAAGATTAAAAAAGAAAATGTGGGCTTTTCTTCAACAGTGTTGTGCCTGCTGCAGTCACTTTGGACATGCTGTTGTGGAGCTCATTGGATTCTGCTCTGAGGTTGTTTGGCACCTTGGTGTGTCAGTCCCAGGCCTCACAGGTCTTCACTGTCCCAGGGTTCAGCAGGACCCCTTGTAGTCCAATGAGTTGGGCCTCATGCCCACTGGTTGGTTCTGCCAGAAGCTGGAGAGGTGTTTCTATCAGCTCTCCCATTGGCAAGAACAGCACATGCAAATGCAGTGCAAGGTGGAATAAAACAGGGCAAGGGACTATGGGAAATTCAGAGCAGAAAGAAGGTAAGGTATTGATAGAGGAGGAAGTTCGACCTTCATGAGCAGAGCAGGAACGCTAGGCCAGGTATGAAATGTCACAGGGCAGAAAGTCCTAGGTGCCTAGCAATGGACAGAATTGGGAAAACAAGTATTATAGGGTAAAGGTTACCCCGGGTGACCTTTTCTCCCCTACATGTCTTGCAGTTTAGACCCTTTGATTTTTCATATGGCTAGTCACGTACTTAAGACCCCAGGCGTTCCCTCCCCTAGCATGACTCCTTAGAGGAGAAACAAGGGAGCAGAGAATAACCTCACACAACTCCCATACAAGCCCTGGTACTACCACTCTCTTAAGCATTAAATACTTAGGACAATGAGGTTCTGACCCTCATCAAATACTTTTGTTTTTTTTGTTTTCATTTTATATTTGTTTATTTATTTATTTATTTATTTATAAATAAACCTTTATTGTTCATATTATTACAAAAGTTCCTCATTTTCCCCCCCTCCACCAGGTTCCTACCCCACCCTCTGCCCTTTCCCCACCCCCCATTGTTTTCATCCATAGGTACACAGTTTATGTTCAGTCTCTTCCTGCACCCCCCACTCCTCCTTTCCCTGAGAATCATCAGTCCACTCCCCTTCAATACCTCTGATTCAACAGTTAATATTGTTCATCAGGTTTTTTAATTCCATTGGTTTTTAGATTCACTTGTTGATAGTTATGTATTTGTTGTTCATAATTTTTATCTTTATTTTCTTTCTCTTCTGAGAGAACCCCCTTCAGCAATTCATATAATTCTGGTTTGATAGTGATTAACTCCATTAGCTTTTTTATTTTTACTTGTGAAGCTCTTTATCTGGCCTTCGATTCTGAGTGATGGCTTTTCTGGGTAGAGTATTTTTGGCTGTAGGTTCTTGCTATTCATCACCTTGAATATTTCTTGCCATGCCCGTCTGGCCTGCATGGTTTCTGTTGAGAAGTCAGCTGACAATCGTATAGGTGCTCCTTTATAGGTAACTACCTGTTTCTCTCTTGCTGTTTTTAATATTCTCTTTGTCTTTTGCTCTTGGAATTTTAATTATGATTTGTCCTGGTGTGGTCCTCTTTGGATTCCTTTTGTTTGGGGTTCTGTGTGCTTCCTGGACTTGTAGGTCTAATTCTTTCACCAGGTGGGGGGAGTTTTCTGTCACTATTTCTTTCAGTATGTTTTCAGTATCTTGCTCTCTCTCTTCTTCTGGGACCCCCATAATTCTGATGTTGGTTCGCTTGAAGTTGTCCCAGAGGTTTTCCTACATTATCTTCAGCTTTCTGGATTCTCTTGTCTTCTTGCTTCTGTGGAGGAGTATCTTCTGGCTCTTTATGTTCCAAATCTTTGACTTGATTCTTGCGATCTTCCATTCTGTTTTTAGGACTTTGTATAATATTTTTGTTTCAGACAATGTATTCTTTATTTCTTGTTGATCCTTTATTATTTCTTGTTGATTCCTTATTTTTTGTCGATCCCTTTTCATATCCTCATAGGTCTTATCAACCTTTTCTAGGAAATTCTTGAAAAACCTTATAAGTGTGGTTTTGAACTCTAAATCCAGTTGCTTTTTGTTCTCCATTTCTTTCACTTGTGATTTGTTTCCTTGTCTCAGCATTTTCGCAACTTCCCTGAGTTTGTAGCCTTAAAAGTCTCTGTGTTCAGCTTGGATGGGTGGAGTTTCAGGGTGGAGCCTATAGCCTTGGCTTCCATCAGCCATGCCCTATGAGCCTCCTGAGTCTCAGTATTCCTCAGGGTCCTTCAGTACTCATTGCAAGCACCTCTGAGAGAAAGGTGCCCTCGAGTTTCACCTGCTACCAAAGAGTCTAGGCTCTCCCCCAATGAGCCTGGAACTGGGGTTCAGTGTAGTTGAAAGTGGGGTTCAGAGCAGTCTGGAGCTTTTGTCTCCTTCCCACTAGGGCAATCCACCCATTCTCTGTGCACAATGTGCATGCCTCCGAGACTTCCTTTCGCCATTCCCCTGGGTTTCCACCTTACAGCCCAGGCTCCCTCTGTATGAGCCTGGGTCCCCAGGGTCTGGTCTAGAACTGGGGTTCAGTGTAGTCTGAACTGGGGCTCAGCACAGTCCAGAGCTTTTGTCTTCTTCCCACTAGGACTATCTAGCAACAAAGTCAACAGTCCATTCTCTGCGCGAAATGTGCACGCCTCTGGGACTTCCTTTTGCCACTCCCCTGAGATTCCGCCTAACAGCCCAGGCTCCCTCTGTATGAGCCTGGGTCTCCAGGGTCTGGCCTAGAACTGCAGTTCAGTTCTGTCGGATCTGGGGTTCAGCACAGTCCAGAGCTTTTATATCCTTCCCGCTAGGGAACGCCAGCCAGGCACTCAGCCTCCCCCTCCTCTCTGACTCTGTCCTCTCCACGCACGCAACGTGTCTCCATACCTTAGACTAAAACAGTTCATCTGATTTTCCTTCTGGTTTTCTCTTTCCTTCTTGTTGTAGAACTACAGTCAGTCGACTTTCCTGTAGTTCTGGGTAATGTCCATTTTGTATTTTAGTTGTATTTTATTGAAATTGTTGTGTGAGGCTGCAGTTAGGTGTTACCTATGCTGCCATCTTGGATTCTCCCTCATCAAATACTTTTGGTTAAATTAAAAATGACATTTAGGCACACAAAAAAGCAGCAAAACCAGATAAAGTGATGGCATGGCTGACCTCGGGACCAGCTGCAATGACTAAGGACCTCCTGTCCCAGCACCAAGCAATCAATAGAGACCAAAGTCCTAGAAGGACACACATGGAAGGCTGATGAATATTCTATTGAGATCCTCCCTGGAGATCTCCCCTAAACTCCCAACCTCTAAAAGTCCTCAAGAGAAGGAACCAGCACACATTCTCTCTCTCTCTCTCTCTCTCTCTCTCTCTCTCTCTCTCTCTCTCTCTCCCTCTCTCTCTCCCTCTCCCTCTCCCTCTCCCTCTCCCTCTCCCTCTCCCTCTCCCTCTCCCTCTCCCTCTCCCTCTCCCTCTCCCTCTTTCTTTTTGTCTGGAGCATGCCCATGCCCTTCCCCCTCTACTTTCCTCAGGCACGTCACATTTGCTTTTGTCTCCTAAGCTCCAAGGGCTATTCTTTTGCCCCTATAACTTGTTTCCTGAATCTATTTCATCCACAGTTCACTTATCTTAATCCTGTGACTTTCTAAATAAATTCCTTATGGATATTCTCCAAGAGAACTATGAAGGTGGTATAGGAAATGTGGTACACACTACCTCCCCTAACCACATCAAAATTACAACTAAAATACATAACAACCACCATTCAGAAACACCTGAAACCTGGATGAATGGAAGTTCCTCAACTAGAGAAGTAAAGAAGAAAGGACATTGAGACTGATAGGACATCAGAGGCATGGAATGGGTTGGTCCAGCACTCATGGAAGGGATATCTCCAAGGCATCCTGTGAGAAGCAAAGGGTTCCAGCACCACACCAGACACCTAGACCATGACCCAGAGCTGGGAAAAGAAGTCCCCATCACTTCAGGCTATAAAAGCCAGCAGGGATTGTGGCTGAGTGACAAGTAGGCTGCTGGAGTCCCAAGTGTTCCTGTTAAAGGGCCCACACATGAACATACATGGTCTTGCTTCCTTGGAGCTCCAGTGTTGGGCAGCAGCTTTGGGGAAATCCAGGGACATACAGAGAAAAATTGGACTGTCTGATTTTAGGGCAAGAACTCAGGGGCTGCTTTCTCCCAGATGAGGGTACTCATAGGGGTCATTGTTCCTGTGCTTGGACCTCCCCTGTCACAGAGATGACTGGCAGCCATATCTGAGTCTCTATCAGCCTGGCCCACACTGCTTGCTCCACCCTGGTGATTCCCTGAGATCCTGCCCCATCCAATTTGAAGCCTCACCCAAACCGTTTGCAGCTGCTTTCCCATATGAATAGCCTGTTCTAGTTCAGGCTTCACACTCTGCTAAAATATTTTAAATAAGCAGGAGCTGGAGTCAGTGCATCCCATACCTATCAATAAGAAGCCCAAGACCTGGCACTAGCACCAGCATGCTTTGCATCACAGCTGAGCTTTGCATAGGCACTCTCTAGCTCAATACAAATATCAGTCATCTTCAGATCTCTCTGTAGCTTTTGCCAGTTGGCCCCAGGCAGTGCCTAATTTTGCACCACCCAGGAAGCTCCAGAGCCAGAGAACGCTGTGGACAGATTAAGATCATAGCAGATTACAATTTTACACATCCTTAAGTGACATACTCAAGTGGCAGACTCAGTGAGCACCAAAGCCCCACTGAAGCAGGTTCTGCTCCATATGGGTGTCTCCTGCACAGCAGCTCTTCCATTGTAGACACTGCTGATCCTCACAGTCAATTGGCCTGGAGGTCAATTCCTCCAAGAGATGCCAACAGCAATCAAGGATCAACTACAACAAGACTATGCACACAGTGGTGAACCTAAAGTGACCAGCTCAGGTGATTAGGGATGCTGCACTACAAGGCCCTACAGGATGCCTACTATCCAAGGCCACTCTAACAATTTCAGGAGACAAAGAAGCTCTACCCAATGCATAGAATCAAACACAGGGAAGCAGCCAAAATATGGAGACAAATAAATATGTTACAAATGAAAGAAATTGAAACAAGCAAACTACTGGATACAGAATTCAAAACCATGGTTATAAGTTTACTCAAGAATCTTAATGAGACTTTCAAGGGACTTAATAAGAGCTTTAAGGAAATTAGTAAGACTTTCAATGATCTTAGTGAGAATGTCAAAGACATGAAAAAGGATCAGTCAAAAATTAAGCAACCATTAACTGAAATAAAGAATAATTTACAGTGATTCAAGAGTTGAGAATTCTGAGAATCAAATCAACAATTTGAAATATGAGGAATCAAAGCACACCCAAACAGAAGGGCAAAAGAAAAAAGAATTTTTTAAAAAATGAATATAGTGTAAAGAGCCTCTGGGGCACCTCCAAGTGTACTAACATTCGCATCATGGGGGTGCCAGAGGAGAAGAGAGCGAGTGAAATATTGAAAACCTATTTGAAGAAATAATAAGAAGACTTCCCCTACCTGGTGAGAGAAACAGACTTACAAGTCCAGGAAGCACAGAGAGTCCTAAACAAGAGGAACTCAAAGAAGCCCACACCAACACACATCATAATTAAAATGCCAAGGGTTGCCAAAACCGGTTTGGCTTAGTGGATAGAGCATCAGTCTGTGGACTGAAAGGTCCCAGGTTCGATTTTGGTCAAGGACATGTACATTGGTTGTGGGCACATCCCCAGTAGGGGGTGTGCAAGAGGCAGCTGATCAATGTTTCTAGCTCTCTATCCCTCTCTTTTCCTCTCTGTAAAAAAATCAATAAAATATATTTTAAAAACATAAAATAAAATTCCAAGGACTCATTAGCAAGAGAAAAGCAGTTAGTTACCTTCAAGGAAAGGTCCATACAACTGTCAGCTGATTTCTCAACAGAAACTTTGCAGTCCAGAAGGGAGTGGCAAGAAATATTCAAAGTGATGGAAAGCAATGACCTACAACCAAGATTACTGTACCCAGCAAAGCTATCATTTAGAATTGAAGGTCAGATAAAGGACTTCACAGACAAGAAAATGTTAAAGGAGTTTATCACCCCCGAACCAGTATTACATGAAATGTTGAAGGGTTTTTTGTTTGTTTGTGTTGTTTTTGTTTTTAAGAAGGGGGAGAAAAGGAGAAGGAGGGGAAAAATCAATAATAAATCAGGAAATCAGAGGCATGGAGACTTGGAACAGTCTCCATGCCTCTCAGAGGGAATCTCAGAGGGAAAGGGCAGGGGGAGAGTTTAACAAAAGGTTTTATATGCATATTAGAGGCCCAGTGCATGAAATTCTTGCACAGGTAGGGTACCTAGCAGCTGCAGGCCAGGGCCTCCCTTCATTCTGTGCTGCCCCCTTGTGGTCAGTGCACATCATAACAAACAATTGAACTCCCAGTCAATCAAACTCCCGAAGGGACACTTTGCATATTAGGCTTTTATATATATATATATATATATATATATATATATATATATATATATATATATTACTATGAACACAATAAGGTGGTGAAGACCTGGAGTGAGGCATGAACCAGATAGAGGAGCAATGGGGGAACATCTGTACTCCTTGTGCCAGAATTTCTGGCTCTGAATTCTTTCTTAGCTGAATGCAAGGATGGAGGCCCAATATTATGAAGGAGATAGATATGAGATGAAGGCAGGAGAAGCATACAGGGCTCAGACAGTAGAGGACATTGTCTGTTAGCTGACAGGCAATCTCACTCCATAGAAGGAGATACTGGAGGGATTCAAAGAGAGAAGTGAATTTGCTTCAAATGCTCACCAGCTGCACAGTAGGGAACTGATGGGGAGGGTGAGCCCAGAGAAAGGCCAATTTGAAAGCTATTTTGGGTCCAAGTAAGAGATGACAGCTTGTCAATGGGGTCAAATGGAGAAGCATTTGCTGGAGTTTTGACAGGAGACTCTGTGGTGATGAGGAGGTAAAGCATGATTTCTAGCCCTTCCTGTGATAAAGAGGTTAGAAGGAGCAGATGAGGTGAGCTTATGAAATGAGATTGGCTGGCATTTATTTTCGGGGTTCCCATTCCACATTTCCTTCAGGTGACCAGCTTTCAGGGGACCGCCTTTCTCCCTGTCCCTCTACCAGCTGGTACAACACATCTTCCAGCATCCCCTAGGGAACTGTGAATGGAATGGCCATACACTCCTCCTTTTGGAACCTCGGTTTCCATCTGGAAAAGGAAGAGAACGCTTCCCTCTTCTCCTGCTGGGCTGAGCTCTGCCTTTGCTCCTGCTTCAGCATCCGTCTTAGCCTTACCCGGCTTCTCTTACATGCCCGCTCTCCCAGCAATTGCTCAGCATGCTCTTACCCTCTCTGCAACCCACACAAGCTCATTCAAGATGGTCCTCAGCACAGACGCTAGTTTTCTTGAATAGGGGTCAGGTCGTTTCTCATGTCTCCACCATTCTTCTACTCAAGAACTTCCAAAATCTGGGTCCAGGCCCATTTTCACTGTGTCCCCTGTTTGTACTTCTTGTCCCAGTGCCCAGCTGGGAGGAATGGGAGATGGAGAGAAGGATAGCTAATGGGGGAGGAGAAGCAGGTATGCGTATGGCTATGTACCTGAGTGTGTGTGTGTGTGTGTGTGTGTGTGTGTATGTGATCAAGTGTGTAGGTGTGTGTGCATGTGTGTGTGTGTGTGTGTGTGTGTGTGTGTGTCTGAGAGAGAGACAGAGAGAGAGAGAGAGAGAGAGAGAGAGAGAGAGAGAGATAGAATATAAGTGTCTTCTGGAGGGATGGGTTCCCACTGTCACACATTCAGGAAGACCTGTGGCTCCACACTCTTAAACACACATATTGCAGAAATAGGGGAGGAGACATCGTTAGGTAATATACACTATGTGGCCAGATTATTATGACCACCTAACATTTGTAGGCAAATTAGCCATACACTTCCTCGTATGGGATATGGAAGCAGAAGGCTTGCTCAAACACCTTTGCTGTCTGCAGTTACCAAGATAAAACATCTCCAGTTCACAGAGGAACACAAGGATTGGACTGTTTATCATTGGGAAAAAAAGTCAATGGAGCATTTGTGGGACAAAGTTAAAAGAGCCACCAGGCAGCTGGTTCCACAACCATCAAATCTCACAGAACTGGACAGTGCTATTCATCAGGCATGGTGTCAGATTCCTTACATCACCTTTCAACACCTCGTGGAGTCAATGCCAAGAAGAATCACCACAGTATTGAAGGCAAAAGGTGGCCCAACGAAGTCCTTATGGGGTGATCATAATAAGCTGGCCACTCAGTGTATATATTAGTGTCCGGTGCATGAATTCGTACATGGGTGGAGTTCGGCCAGCCTAACCAGGGGGAGGGAACATGAATGGTTGGCTGGCATGCCTGCTGGTCAAACTCCTGGTTGTTGGAACAATTTTCACATTACGCTTTTATTATATAGGATATAAACTGAGTGGCCAGATTATTATGCGTTCAGAGATCATCATCATCTGGCCACTCAGTGTAAGTGTCTCTGTGTTATTTTTTTCTGTACTAAGGTGTATACTAGCATGCATAAGTGGGCACGTATATGTTATCATCTGTGTTGTCCATGAATGTCAATGCCATGTATGTGTGAGGGCCTCTGTGTTGGCAAATGTATTGTCTGTCCAAAGGTGTCAGTGCATATGTGTATGTTCCCATATACCTGCATGCTCCTGGGTTCATGTATGTATGGTAGTGCATTGTTTGAGTGCGTGTGCGTGTTGTGTGTAGACAGAGGTAGAAGGCAGCATCTAGTTAAAAGCACATACTCCAAATTCATGCTGCCTGGGTTCAAGCTCTGAGTCCAGCATTTAAAAATGACAGACCCTGTTGAGTAATGAACGTCTTTACACCTGGGTTTTACTCACTTCTAAACTTAGAATAGTGATAGTACCTGCCTCAGACAGCTAACGTGAGCTGGACGCTGGAATGCCCATATCACACTTTGATAATGCCTGGTGCACAGGACATGTTTCAAAACACATTGGCTGTGACTAAATTATTCATGGCTGTAGCATGCATGTGTAAGTGATGGCTAGCAGGCCCAGATGAGGTGCTGTGTAGAAGTAGGTCTCTGGGCCCATGAGGTGGTATGCACAGCAGTTAAAGCCTATCTCTCTGTCAGGTGTGAGCCCTGCATCTGAGTGTCAGTGAGCACGTGTGCCTGACTGTGCTGTACCTGGGAGTCCCTCTGTGTGTTCATGTCCCACCAGATTCGAACCTCTCAGCTCAGGGACTGTGTTTCATCATTTACCCAGGCCAGGGCCTGGGACATAGCAAGTTGCCCAGGAGGTTAGTGTTAATCAAAAGAATGAAATAGACTGGATGTTCTGATATTGTCACTCATGCAGCTCACCCATCAGCAGAAAACAGAACTGAAACTAGCCAGCTAGATGGAGAAAGAGAAAGATGTGATAGGAGGTAGATGATAGAAAGATCATTGATAGATATATAGATTATAGATAAATAGATATAGTTAGATAGATGATGATGATGATAGATAGATAGATAGATAATAGATATAGATAGATAGATAGATAGATAAATGGATGATAGATAGATGATAGAGAGCTAGATGATAGATAGATGATAAATAGATGATCGATGATAGATATATAGATTATAGATAAATAGATATAGTTAGATAGACAATGATGATGATGATGATGATGATGATGATAGATATATAGATAGGTTATAGATAAATGGATGAGAGATGATAAATAGATAGATGATCAATGATAGATAAATGATAGAGATAGATGATAGAAAGATAGGTAGATGATAGATAGACAATCGATGATAAATAAATGATAGAGATAGATGATAGAAAAATAGATAGATGATAGATAAGATAGATAATGGATAGATAGTTGATAGACAGAGGATAGATAGATGATAGATAGGTTATAGAAAGATAGATAGATAGATGATAGATAAGATAGAGAATGGATAGATAGTTGATAGGCAGAGGATAGATAGGTGATAGGTAGGTGATAGGCTCTGTTTAGGCAGAATCCCAAGTACGTTGTGCTGGAAGAGATCTTTGAGGCCATATGTCCCAGGGAGGCCCTTGCCCGGGTAACCTGTGGTGATCACTGAGTTCCTCTGAGGGCTGAGGAGGAGGGGACCCAGACATCAGCAAGATCCTATCTGTTTTTAATCTCAACTTAAAAACTATTCAGTTCTATTTAGGTAGAACTGTCTTTAAAGAAGGAGTTTCTGTATGTTTGAGGCCCGGGTCCAGCCCAGCCTAGGCCTGGAGAGGACGTGTGAGCCCTGGCCTCTCCCTCAGCCCCTCTTCACACATGGCCTGGGTGGAGCACTCCGAATCCTGACTCGGGGGAACCAGGAGGCACCTCCTCCCTGAAACTCTGAGGAGGCCACCATCCTAGCGTCCTGGCCTGCCCTCAGGCCGACCAGCGGTGCTGTGGGGATGAGCCCACGCGCTGCCACAGACGACTGGACCAGGGGACCCTGGGTGCAGGAGGGAGTCCGACCACTGGTGCCGCTAAAGGTGGAATAGCACGATGCAGTCAGTCCCGTGGCCCCTGCGGTATGAACCCGCAAAGCTGAGCTCATCACGTGATGACAAATACACAGGAAATGTTGCTCTCAGAAGGGACAGGACGGGGGACACAGATGAGCGATGTGAAGGTTTGTGGTTTCAGGAAGTGCAGATGGAGAAACATACCAACAAGTTTCTGAGAGAGAACCTGGGTACTAGTGGGCCTTCTATTCCGGGGCCATCTTTCCCAGGGGCCGTCTTTCCCAGGGGCCATCTGTCTGTCCCAGGGGCCGTCCGTCTGTCCCGGGGGCTATCTTTCCCGGGGGCCATCTGTCCCAAGGGGTGTCTGTCTGTCCCGGGGACCATCCGTCCCAAGGGGTGTCTGTCTGTCCCGGGGACCATCCGTCTGTCCTGGGGACCGTCTGTCCCAGGGGCTGTCTGTCCTAGGGGCCGTCTGTCCCAGGGGGTGTCTGTCTGTCCCAGGGGGCCATCTGTCTGTCCTGGGGGCCATCTGTCCCAGAGGCTGTCTGTCTCAGGGGCTGTCTGTCTGTCCTGGCACAGAGCTCCTGCATCCTTGTCTTCACTCACCTCCACTGGAGTACTTTGGGCAGGGTCTGTTTCCTGAAACTCCCTGTCTCTGCACAGGTGCCAGGTGGACAGTCCCCACCCTCACCCAGCCCCAGCCCTGGGCTGGCCCTGACCTGGTAATTTCCCTGAGGCCAACATGGGCAAGGGGTGCCTTGCCAGGTTGTGAAGGCTCTACCAGGTTCCCAGAGCCTTCACCCTTCCCAGCTCTGTGGCTCTATCCGCCTAGCGAATGATGCCTCACCCTCTCCTGGGATTCGGGGGGCGGGGGCGAGACCATTGCGAACAGCTGTGCTGTGCTCTGGGCCCACAGGTCGCTGCACCCTATCAAGCAGACCCCCCAGCACCAGCCCAGGGTAGGGGTCTGTGGCTCCAGGCATATCTCAGCGGTCCGCAGTGCCATGGGGACAGGGAGCAGTGGGATGTCTCTCAGAGGCGGGCTCTGAGGGGGGCCCCTTCACTCATGTTCCCATGGCGAGTGTGGGCCCTGACGGGCATGCGCCAGAGGATGTGGTGAAAGCAAGACGGTTTGTTCCATCACCAGCACAGGGCCTCTGTTAGGAGCCTCCTCCCCGCCCCTCCCTGCGCCCCAGCCCTTAGTCCCTGGTCCCTGGAGCCACAAAGGCACGCTGCACTGCGGGGGAGGCTAGAGCCACAGAGGCCTAGCAGGTTTGTTTTCAAGAAACAGCTGAAGGGTGAGAAAGCCAGCAAGGCGGCTGACAGCTGGCACCAGAGAAAGGGGTACAGGGCCCGGGGTGCCCTCCCTTTCCCCACTCGGCCCAGCTGGTCACTGGCACTGGACGTCTGGATCGGGAGGTCCGAGGAGCCGCAGGCTGACTGGAGGTGTCGCTGGAGGGCTCTGTATCCAGAGCTCAGAAGAGCCGGGCCAGGAGGACAGGCAGGAGCAGCCCAGGCCCGGCCCCCAGGAGCCCTGGAAGGAGGAGGGGGTCAGGGGCGCTGCTGCCCTCTGCCCTCTGCCCTCTGCCCTCTACCCTCTGCCCCACTGGCTTCTGCACAGGGCACAAGCGGAGTCCCTGACTGGCCTGGCGAGTGCTGAGGGCAGCATGGGCTGTGCTTGGGGCACAGCCACCTATCCCCAAGCCTGGCATGCTCCTAGCACACGGCACTTTCCCACCTCCTCCATAGGTGTCTGGGCACTGTACCATGGGCAGCCTCCCCAATGCCATGTGGAGCCAGCCCTCCCCTCCCGCAGCCTGGGCCGCCACCTTGGACATGAAGCTGCCAGCCCTGCAGGGAGGCGGGCGGGGAGCCAGCTCCCTGGTGAATGTGTTGCTACCAGCCCGCCCACCTGGGACTTTGCTCACGCTGAGAGCAAGGGCTCCGTCTGATTTAAGAGGTTTACCGCCGGGATCTCCTGCACACCCCTCTCTCTAGAGCACCTACCACTTGCCTGCTGTCGGCCTCCCACCCTCCGGAAGGGAAGAATGAACCACGTCCTTCCCACATGGGGCCTGGAGGTCTCCCTGTGCCCTCGGGGCCTGGAGAGCTGCTGGCACTCAGAACAGATTGTAGCTAATGGAGCGGCCCCCTGTGAGACGTGGCATTGCCAATCCGTCTCGGAGGGACTTGGTTCTGTGGGCACAGTTCCAGCACTGGGCCCGGCTGGACAGTGCCCGAGGTGAGAAGGAAGGGAGAACGTGAGGGGCAGAGAAACAAGGTACCTGCAGGGCCAGGGGTCCCGTTCATGACACCAAGAGACTGGGCACCTGGGGACAAAGCAGAGATGAGGGCTCGGGAGTCTCCCTGCACAGCCACACTGTGGCCACTCTGGCCGGGTCGCTGTGGCCGGGTCACTGTGGCCAGTTCTCTGTGGCCGGGTCGCTGTGGCCGGGTCACTGTGGCCAGGTCAGTGTGGCCGGGTCACTGTGGCCAGTTCTCTGTGGCCGGTCACTGTGGCCAGGTCAGTGTGGCCGGGTCACTGTGGCCAGTTCTCTGTGGCCGGGTCAGGGTGGCCAGTCAGGTGGCCGGATCAGGTGGCCGGGTTGGTTTGGCCAGGTCAGTGTGGCCGGGTCACTGTGGCCAGTTCTCTGTGGCCGGGTCAGGGTGGCCAGTCAGGTGGCCGGATCAGGTGGCCGGGTTGGTTTGGCCAGGTCAGTGTGGCCGGGTCACTGTGGCCGCTCTGTGGCCAGGTCAGGTGGCCGGGTCACTGGCCAGGGCTCTGTTGCCGGGTCTCTGTGGCTGGGTTGCTGTGGCTGGGTCACTGTGGCCAGTTTGCGCCCAGTCTCCAGGCCTGGCCACCGTGGTGCAGAGGTTTCTGTGTTTGGCAGGGACTTTTCTAAGCACGTCTCATGCTTTGGAACCCTAACCCGCCTGAGCATTCTCATCCCCATTTGACAGATGAGAAGACTAAGGCTCAATGATGTCAAGGGACATGCCATGTTGTCTGCGGTAAGCAGCAGAGCTGGGATTCTAATCCCAATCTGTCTGAGTCCAAATGAGAGTACCTAAACCTCCCCTTCCCCCCAGCCCCTGTGACACCACCTGGGGCGTCCAGTGGGGGGAGGGCTCAGCAAGGGGGGGACAGCCCTGGGCAGAGCCTCCCTGAAGCCACCTCCGTGGCCGTCCGTGGAGAAGGGGTGGCAACAGCGCTCGCTTCCCGAGCTGCTGTGACTGTGAGCATTCTGTCAGGGTCCACAGTGCTGCTCTCGTTGCTGCTGTCACTGCCACAATGTAACGTGTCCTCGTTTCTTTAGGACAAAAAATTGCTCCTGGCCAGGGTCTGACTCCTGTCAAGGCACATACCTAGGCTGGGAGTTCAATACCCGGGTGAGGTGAGTTCGGAGGCAACTGGCCAATGTTTTTCTTTCACATGGATCTCTCTCTCTCTCTCTCTCTCTCTCTCTCTCTCTCTCTCTCTCTCTCTCTCTCTCCTGTGAGGAGCTGTAGAAAGCATGCCCACTTCACGCCCTGATACGGTAACTGGATTGTGAGAAAGTCATTCACCAGCAAACAAAGCTGGGCGGGGGGCGGGGGGGGGGAGCTTAGCCTTCACCCAAGGGACTGGCTGCGGGCCCTGGAGGAGGGTGAGGACATGCTTTGGAATCAACCCGGTGCAGGTCTCACTGCAGCCGCTTACAGGCCAGGTGCCTGGTGAGTCACTTAGTCTCTCTGAGCGTTGGTTTCTCACCAATAAAATGGACTGCGTCAAAGGTTAAGCAAGCCAGAGGACACTGGGCTCAGTCTGGCCCTCGGGCCACACGCTGTCAGTGTCACCCAGAGCACCCCTCGGAAGGCAGGCGCCGGGGGAGGCCACACGGCTCTGCCTAGGGAAGCCAGAGACACCAGGCCCTGGCAGCTGATGGTCAGCCCTGGGCCGCAGGTTTATCACCAGGATGTGGCCACTTACTCTTCCGAGTGATGGGTCCCAGATCTAGGATCAGGGCTGGGTCGATGGCCACTGCTTCACTACGGAGCTGGCTTCTTGAGCAGAACTGTGGGGATGGAGAGTTCTCTGTCATCCAGGTGCCAAGGATGCAGAGCGTGCTTGCTGCCATGTCCAGCTGCCTGGGGTGGAGTTGCCTCTGACCAGCTGGGCTGGGACAGTGACCTCACCTCTACCAGACCAAAGAGCCTTCCCGCTGGGCAGGTTAAATGCGGTGTGTCTACAGCACCAGGCACTCAGTACCACTCGGCCAAGGCCAGATGTCAGCAGCAGAGGCCACTTGAGGCCTGGAGCCACACCTTAGCTCTGAGGGAGTTATGTGGCCCTAGGCAAGGGACTTCTCTGAGCCTCAGTTTCCTTGTCTGTGCAATGGGGTCATTAAGGAAATCTACTGACGTGGCTGTGGTGAGAATTCAATCAGACAAGGCGTCTGGGTGCAGTGCTCAGCACAGAGTGGACTGAAAAGCACCCGTTATCATATCACCTGAGATGTGTCTAGTGCCAAGGAGACCTGTGGACAGGGTCCTCCCCTGGGGACACGGTAATCGCTTATACCTGGTGCTTTGGAGGCTTAAAACCCATCTGCTCATCCTTCTTCCTTTCCTCTCTTCCTCCCACCCTCCCCTGCACCCACCGTCCGTCATTCATCTCTTCATCCCTCAGCTTTCTTTTCCTCCTCCTCCCTCCTTCCCTCCTTCCCTCCCTCTCTCCCTTCCTGCCTCCCTTCCTTTCCTTCTTTCCACCCATTATATCCCAATACCTATGCGTGGGCCCCCAGGCTCCGGCCGGACTCTCACACGAGTCCAAGGAGGCACTCACCGGCTGGCACTGCTCATGCAGGGCGTCGCACAGGCGCACCTCGCAGTGCAGGAAGACCTGGTCATAGTTGCCCGCGAACTTGAACATCTGGACAGAGAAGCGGCCTTGGGCGGACACGCCATTCTCCTCCACAGAGACGGTGCCATCGAGCTGGTTTGGGCAGCTGGGGGACAGGGCGAGGCCCTTCTTCGGGAGAAGCTCAGGAGCAAACAGCCCTAGGGTCCCAGCCGCCCTGCCCCCCAGGCGTCCTGCCTCAGGGTCCGAGATGCTGTCCATCCCCTCACCCATTTTCTGGGGCATGGTCCCTGAGCAGCAAGCTGGTTTCAAACCCAGCCTGACCCGCTTCCAGCTGCCAGGTCACAGCAGATGCCTGCTCCCTGAGGGCACAGCCCACCCCGCCTGTCTTATCTGGGGGAACCGGCCCCTGCACCCCCGGGGACGTGAGCATCGGTGAGAGATGCAAGTACAGGCAAACCGGGCCACGTTTGAGTCCCCTTGCTCTGACGGGCAGCAGTGCCCAGTGCCATCTGCCCCCACGTGGGAACTGCTTCCCGTGTCCTCAGAGCTGGTGCCTCTCCAGTGACCCATGGCCCAGGAGTGAGGAAAGCTGAGATGGGAGCCATGGCCTTCCTCACCCTGCCCGCAGCCTGAACACAGTTGGCTACAATTCCAAGAGGGATATTCCTAGGTCAAAGGGCATGGCCATGAAACATCACATCAAATCATTTTCCAGAAGAGAGAAGCAATCACAGTTGCCCGGCAGGCACGGGTGACCGTCCCGCACACTTCACTACCTGTTCCTGATGATGAAGTGCTTGAGGGGGTCAGCCCAGTCGGCCGTGGGGGTGGCGTAGCAGTGCCGCAGCAGCAGCCGGAACCGCGCCGCGTCCCCTCGCTCCAGCAGGGCGCCCACGTGCAGCATGGCCTCCACGGGCAGCATGGCCACCCGCCCCTCATAGGGCAGTGTGTAATTGGGGTCCCGGAAGAGGGCCATGGCGATGGTGAACTCCCCCTGGCCCGCCAGGCTGATGTTCACAGAGCTGCGGGGGGACAGAGTGAAGCAGCCCGCTGCAGGCTCTGAGAGCACAGCGTCTGCGCCTGAGAGTGCCTTCATTTAAATCAGCATCTGCTACCTTCCAGGTTCTGAGCTTGACAAGCAGATGGCTTGTCTCAGCTTTGCACAGCCCCAACCTCAGGAACCCGCTGCCTCCATCCCCCTCCCCCCTTCCCCGCCGCCCGCCCCCCTGCAGAGCGGGCTGGGACCAGGCCTGTGGGTCACAGTGTTGAGCCGCAGACCTCTCCACCCACCCGCCATCCTCAGGATCCGGCAGTTCTAACAGGATGATGGTTTAATGTTCATGTCCAGCACCATACAGTCAAAGAGCCGTGGGACTAGAACATGTGCAACCCTTTGAATGCTGCCATCTATGAGCCATGAGCTATGGGGGCGTTCCGACGCCCCAGACAGGCCTGCGGGTCCGAGTGCGGGAGCCTGGGCCTCTCCGGTGCCCAGTGCTGCCTGGGCACAAACCGCTGCTGGAGGCAGCCCTCCCGGGGGAGAGGGGCCTGTTTCTGCGGAGCGCTCACCAAGCAGCGCTGATCCCCAGCCCGGGGAGCCGCCGCCCCCCTCACCCTAATCCCACAGCCCGAGTGCCCCCCATGCTCTCCCTCACTTGTAATTGCAGCTGTTACTGCCCTTCTTCCTCAAGAGAAATGAATTTTCACCTGTTGTTATGCCTCAGCATAGCTAACACTGGTCATGCCGCTACACTGTTTCATAATCATAACCTAACACCACAAAACAGTGTGTCTGCCTGCGCATTGAACATTGATATGTGATCAGCAAACTGTGTAGAATGAACGTGGGGAGGAATCGGCACTCCAGAGTGAGAGCACTTTCCCCTCCTTCACCTCAGGGCCTCAGGGAGGAGGAGGTCAGATCCCTGGGAGGGGGAGGTCAGGGCCCTGGGAGGGAAAGGGGGAGTTCAAGGTCCTGGAAGGGGAAAGGGGAGGTCAGGGCCCCGGGAGGGGGAGGTCAGGGCCCCGGGAGAGGAAGGGGAGGTCAGGGCCTGGGGAAAGGAAGGGGGAGGTCAAGGTCCTGGGAGGGGAAGGGGAGGTCAGGGCCCGGGGAGGGGGCGGTCAGGGCCCAGGGAGGGGGAGGGAGTCAGGGCCGCACCTCACGATGGGCTCCAGGGCGGTCTGCAGGCTGACCCTCATGTCCAGCGGGTAGGCACACTGGAAGTTGATGTTGAGTTTGGTGTCTCTGATGATTAGCTCGTCGACCAGGGACAGGGAGTTTTTGTAGATAGCGTGTGTTTCGTTTCTCTGTGGCATAAAACAACAGCACGTGCATGTGTGTGTGGGCTCCTGTGATCACTCTGCACTTGGCCTGTCTGGCTCAAGTCAGGGCTCTTGATCACACGCCTCCGCTCTGATCTCACTGTGGCACGGGCCTCCTCTCCCACACTCGCCCTGGATGGGACGGGCGTGCGGCCCAGAGCTGACTACCACCTGGGAGTCCTCGCTCCTCTCCCCTCCAAGGTCACCCTCCTCATGACAAGCATAAGCCTTGTTTGCAGGTACGGACCTCAAGCACCAGGCCTGTTCAAAGCTCTTTACATGGGCCCTGAAACCCAGAGAGGCTAAATAGCCTGCCCAGGTCTCACCCCCTTCAGAAGGCTCCCCTCCCCTTCCAGGGGGTTCCCCACCCCTTCCAGGGGGTTCCCCAGGGGGCCATCACCTCCAGGAGGTTCCCGCAGGCGTTGGCCTGTGCGGGGCTGACCACAGAGATCCAGTTCCCCTCCTCTCTGTGGGTGAGGCTGCTGCAGTTGTGGTCTCGCAGGTAAGCAGTAACCTCCTCCCCAAAACCCAGGCCTTCCAGCTGGCACCGGTCCAGCAGCACCTTGATGTCCCTGGCCCCACAGTCCAGCTGTGGCTGCAAGCTGTGGATGTCTGGGGACAGAGAGGGACTTGTGGCCAGGGCCTGGAGCAGCGGGCACAGCACATTCCCTGCCTCGGGAGAAGCCTGTGCCAGCCAGGAAGGTAGGGAGACCAGAAGGGCCAGCCAGCAGGGCTTCGCCAAGCTGGTAGGCAAGCCTGGGAAAGATGCCCTGGTGGGAGATGGTCCAGCATCCTACATGCAGGGCGGCAGGTGCTGTGTCCACGTGCCGTGGGCGTGAGCGCTCTGGTGAAGCAGGACTGTCCTGTCCCCCAGGCCAGAGTCAAAGCCGACACATGCCACCCCCACCCTCTGGCTTTGTGAGGCCACCTGACCTGGTCAGAGCCACAGCCTTCACTCATTCATCCAACATAATCAACGAAGACTTCCGGAGCCTCTGCTGCCTGCCAGGTGCTGATCCAGGCACCGGGACACAGTGGCTACCAAAACACAACACTCAGAGCCAGAAGGGCTAGCATTCTGGTAGAGGAGAGTGTAAATGAAGAGGAATGCAATGTCCATGGAACCTACGAATGCACAGGTTAATATGCATGTACGAACCACTTTCTCCACGTGCTGGGCACACACAGTAAAAAGGAAAGAACACGTGGGCCGGCCATGAGGACTCAGTCTTTGTGGAACCTGGACACCAGCTGCCATCACAACAGCATGTGAAGGGCAAGCAGGTGTGTGTGCCAGTGTGGAGGCACACAGGTCCGGCTGAGTCAGGCAGAGTAGGCCCAGAGGCTGCAGTCTGAGAGTGAATCAGCAGGTGACAACATTGCAGCTTAAAGGAGCAGCAGAGGTCAAGTGGCCACAAAAGGAAGGATGTGGTCTTAGACACACAGAGTCCAGAAATGTGGGAACTTAGAACAGGGGTGAGCTGGGGGAGATGTGGGAAGGGATCTGGGGGAGATGGGAGATGGGGGAGATGGAAGGGGAGCTGGGGGATATGGGGGGAATTGGGGAGATGGGAAGAAGCACAGTCAGGTCAGGAGGGCTGTCTGAGAGCCATGGAATCCTGAGTAGCGGCTGATGAAGTCTGAAAGGCCATCTGGTCCCCCTCAGGAAAGGACACCCAGGCATAGGTCCACAAAGCTTGTCATGGGTGCTCTGAGGGTCCAACCCGGCTGGGTGCACCCCTTGTCCTCACCCTCTGCGCCACCTGGCCCTGAGCCTGCTCAGGGGAGCTCCCCTCCTCCCCCCCAGGCCCGCAGCCGCTGCCGCTCACCGGAGCTGTTGAGGTCCCGTCGGCAGGCACAGCCCCAGGTGCCGTTGAGGAAGGAGCACTCCTCCTCCGGGCGGCAGGCCTGCTCGCACCTGGTCTCCTTCTCCGCCGTGGCCGGGTCTGCGGGGAGGGCGAGGCAGTCAGGACACCTGGCAGGGGACCTGCGCCTCCATTGGGCACAGAGGACCTGCCCCAGTCTCCATGACAGAGCCAGCCTGCAACCCTGAAGGTCCTGACCCCCAGCTAGCGTGCAAAGAGAGCACCCGAAGCTGCTGTCCCAATGCTCCCAAAGCAGGCACTGTTGGGGTGCTCTCCACGGTCAGCTCACAGGGCTGGGGGGTGGGGGGCGTGGAGGCAGAGGCAGCTCTGGGACCTGAGGAGCGGCCACCCTTCGTGCCCAGCACCTCCCCTACTGAGGAGGGACTGATGGCCTCCGGAGGCGGTGAGTGGCCAGTGAGTCTCATGTGCTGCGGTCGGGCCAGGACCTGGGAAGCCCTGAGCATGAGCTGTTATGCTGTCACTATTTATTCCCAGACCAGAAAGTGGAAGCTCGGAGATGTCAAGTGCACTGTCCACTGGAGCCTGGTGCTGAGCCAGAGCAGCCGGACGTGCAGGTGCCTGTGTCCCTGACAGAGACCCCACTTCTTTGCAGCATTGGAGGGTGTTTTGCTGCAACTGCTGCAGGCAGCCACCCGGGTGCCAGGCGACCACCAGCTCCCAGGAGCCCCTCCTGGCAGCGCCCTGAGCAGCGCTGGGCTGGCTGCTGGGCCACGGGCAGCATGAGCTCAGGGACTGAGCCTGTGGGAGCTGTGAGTGGGCTGTCCAGCGGGTGCTGGCCCTCCCAGGTGTAGGGTGTGGCTTGTCGTTATTTGAGGTCTGGGAGGGAGCCCAGTTGTCCCCACCCACATTCACCATCCCTCCTCCTGAGCTTGACCTCATCCGCCTCATGAAAGGGTTCATGGGAGCACCCTACTCTGGGAATCTGGGGAACTGATGCCAGCGACTCCCCTGGAGTGTGAAGGTCGGGTTTTTCTTGAGAAGCTGGTGTTGCTGACCCTCTCGGGCTGTCAGCGACAGGCCACTCTGCGGGGTCTCCTCCCACAGCCCCACCCACTCTCCCGGCTTGGCTGCCTGAGGTTGCGGCCACGC
The DNA here is from genome assembly GCA_036971965.1 of Nyctalus aviator. Taxonomy (NCBI): domain Eukaryota; kingdom Metazoa; phylum Chordata; class Mammalia; order Chiroptera; family Vespertilionidae; genus Nyctalus; species Nyctalus aviator. The sequence continues at coordinate 660,005 of CM072926.1, forward strand.
CACTCACCGGTGCAGTATCTCAGGTTACAGGAAGGGGTGCCTTCCAGCCAGTACACGTGGTACCCCCCCGGGCAGGCCGCCACCTGCACCTCCGCCTTCCAGGAGCAGCAGTTGCCGGACCAGTGGGCGCAGGCGGTGCGGGTGACGATGCCCTGTCCCGGGGCTGGGTGGGTCCCCTGCAACCACATGGGCGCGTCCGTCTGGCACCTGTGCATAGGCACACAGGTCTCCGGCATCCTGGTGCCACCTTCGCCCACGAAGCGAAACCAGCCACGCAGTTCCCGGTCACACTTCTGGGCTCTCTCCGTGACCTCTGAGCTCCGGGAGGGGTCGTCCAGGCGGGTGTGGTTCTGGCAGGGGTCAAAGCAGAGGGGGGGCTCCGGGGCCCCAGGAGCTCCGCACACCGGCTCCAGCCCGTAGGGGGCGCCTGTGACGGGGGCTTTGTCGCCTGGAGAGGACAGTGCGCTTGGCTCACCGAGGAGCCCACACTGCTGGGGACCCACTGAGGCACATCACCCTCCGCCTCACATCACAATCCCGTGGCCAGGCTGATGAAGAGCCCGTGCCGCAGATTTTAAAGGCAAAGACGGTGAAAGAATTCGCTCCGGAACATGTGCAGACCCCATGGACACAGACACCAGTGTGAGAAGCCGGGGAGGGAGGCAGGGAGGGGGGATGGGCTAAGGGGGTAGAGGGGACCCTGCAATAATGTCAACATTACAATTTTTTAATAAAAATTTAAAAAAGAAGCTCCGGTCTGGCCAACAAGGCTTAGTGGTTGGGCACTGACCTCTAAACCAGGAGGTCAAAGTTCGATTCCCAGTGAGGGCACCTGCCCAGGATCCCCAGTGTGGGGCCTGCAGGAGGCAGCCAGTCCAAGATTCTCTCGAATCACTAACATTTCTTCCTCTCTCTGAGGTCAGTAAAGGTAAATATATCTGTGGATTGGGTGGCTTGGGGGGGGGGGCACTCCCCGCTGGGTCCCATGCTGAGGTCCTGTCTGACCAGCCTGCCTTCCTCAGTGCAAATGGCACAAGCACGTTGGAAACAATTTGGTGCCATTCAAGTGAAAGCCAGCCCGCCCCCCTCTCCCTCAGAGTGCCAGCCTGTAGCCCTCGCTGCAGTCAGTCTGGTGTCCGGGTGGAAAGTGTGCACTCTCCCCCTGTTCGCTCCTAACATCCCAGAGCCCATTCTCATCAGCAGACACAGACCTGACCTCAGGCCTCCAGGACAGCGGCCGCCCTGCACGGGAGCTTAGCGCCTTCTGCACTCTTCAGCCGGCTTTCCCTCCCTGAGTTGTTTCCATCCATGCCCATGTCTCCGAGGGCAAAGTTACCCCCCACCCCAGAACCAGCGATGGAACAGAGCCTCCTGGTGTTCACCAACTCAGGGCCCTGAGTGTGAAGACACGGGAGGGGAGGGACCACAGCTGGTCAGTCTGGGGTTAAAGCCAGCTCCACACCTGTTGGCTAGATGGCCTTGGCCTTGGCTGGTGGCCCAACTCTGCTGAGACTCATTTGCAAAACAGCACCTGTGAGCTAGTGGATTCCAACCCCCCCCCCCCCCCCACACACACACCTGTGTCCCTCTGTCTTATTGTTTACTTCAGATGCTTTTTCCAATGACTTTCTTATAAATTTATTTCACCCCAGGTATAATATCTGTTTCACCCTGAGTATGACGTATGGCTCTGTGTGTAATGCATAGGGAAACATGGAGCGCCAAATCCCGTAGGAGCTCACCATGCACCCGTGACCCGTGGTCCCTGGTGGGGGGGGGAGGGTGCCCCACGTGGGAGGCCATGCCCAGAAGGCTCCTTAGAGGGTCCAGAGAGCTCCTGGCCTGCTGCAGCTGAGACGGGGTGTGAGCGCCCGCAGGACGAGCTTAGTGAGCTCAGGGCATCGGGGATTTCGAGCCCAGGGCGCCTGTGCTTGTTCTAAGGGAAGGACTCTGCACTAGTTCCTGGAGTAGTTCCCCCACACACTGGGCTTTCCCAGGGAGGCCATGAACGGAGGTTCCCCCCCCCCGCCCCCACACAGGTGACGCCTGCAGAAATATTCACCAAGTGTGACAGGGACCCTTCCCATGGCAGGCAGGTGCATCATCGTGGGTTTCATGAACTACAGGGGTCACTGGGCACATGGGACAGAGGCTGGCCAAGGCACTGCCACAGCCAGGCCAGAGCCTGGAGCGTCGGGGTTCCTGCCTCACAACCCAGGGTCCCCCACCCTGACAGGGGAGCTGTTAACTGGCTCCCACTCTTCTGGCGGGGGCTTCTGACTCGGCTCTTGAGGGAAAGGGACTCGGTTCTGGCTCTTCTCTCCTTGGCCCCTAGACTCCCAGCTCCTAAGGCCCACTCCTCTCCTTGGCCACAGATGCCTGCACTGCCTCCTCTCACTCCCAGGGAGCTGCAGGTGGCAGAGCACTCACCGGGCTGCTCTGTAGAGGCCAAGGCCAGGGCACAGGTGGCTGAAACCATCCACAGGACCAGGGAGCTCAGCATCCTCTCCACAATCCAGACTGCGGCTCACTCACCGGCTCCGACTTTACATGCAGCTGGAGAGGAAGGCCAGTCAGGGTGCGAGGCCGGAGGGAGCTCGCACAGTGCCCACCAGACCCATCCTCCTCTGGCACAGGCTCATCTACAGCTCTGAGCCACCTCCAAGGGCGCACGCTGCTGCCCTGCAGGGTGGACACTGAGGCTCCAGAACATGGTCCAGAACCTCCAGTGAGTCCCTCAGGTGGCGCAGCACGTGAGCCGTTGGCTTACGGCACAGAAGGGACATGCTCCTTCTCAGAGGCCCTGTTGTCTGGGAGCAGCTGGGACAGGCCGAGGAGCCAGCAAAGGAGGGGGGGAGCGAGAGGATGGGAGCTCCTCAGCTGCTCTGTGGGAGTCCTCGGGTCTGGCAAGTCCCGCTCCTTCTCAGGCCGGGGAGGGTCTGGGAGCTGGGTGGGGGATGCGGTGTGGGGACACCTGCCCACAGGGAGGGGCCGTCCTGTGCTGTGTGCAGGCTCGCTGAGACCCCTGTGTGCCATGGGGAGCGCAGGTCTCAGCGAAGCAGCTGGCCAGGCTGGCCAGGGCATGCTGGGGGCAGAGTCTGGCTCCCAGGTGCTCAGTCAAGGCTTGAGAAATGAGAGCGGGCAGGTGGGCAGAGACAAGTGCCGACGCCCACATCAGTGACACTGTGTGTTCGGGAAACCCTTTCTGCCAATGAGCAGCCTCCACCTGGCTTCCCACCACCGCTGGGGACGTGGGTTAAGGAGAGCGAGCTGTGTCTGGAAGGGGCGGTGTGAAAGAGTGAGAAGAGCACTGGTCGGGCCGGAGTGGCGTCCGGGGCCATGGACAAGGGCCAGCGTCCAGGCTCCGTGCTGGGTTCTGAAAGTTTCCAGAAACCAATGGCCCTTGCAAGCCCACATGGGGGCCTGGAGCCGCTGGGCTGCGCAGGACTTACCGGACAAACTCAGTGCTCCTCGCAGGCCTGGATGCGCAGCTGCGGGCTGCCGGCCTTTTATGGCCCTTTCCTCCCATGTGGCTCTCCACCATTGGTGCCGGAGCCTGGGCTCACTCCCGGGCGTGGCCTGGAGGTGAGATAAGCTATTTGCCTCAAGGATGATGAAAGAAAGGCTCTCCACACTTCCCTCCCATGTAAACACTCCGGGCTTCCCTTCCGCTTCGGCCTCCATGCCACCCTTGCGACGGCAGTGCCCGCAGCCACGGGCAGTGCCGAGCCTCCGCCCATATGAAGAAGCTCAGCTTATGAAAGGGACTCTGTGAGAGCAGCTATAGCCAGTGAGGAAACTGGACGGCACACTGCAATGAAGGGGTGTGAGCTCCCTCCCTCCCTCTCTCTCTCTTTCTCTCTGTCTCTCTGTCTGTCTGTCTCTCTCTCTCTCTCTCTCTCACACACACACACACACACACACACACACACACACTGTCACGCTGCCCTGCACACTCAGCGGGGCTAGGTGAGGCCACCTTGCCCTGCGGGAGGGGTGAGTGAAGGACGTGCCCTGGGCCTGGCGTGGGCACTGCTGGCCTCTGACCCCCTGTCAGAGGAGGCTGAGCCACGGCGGGGCCTCCTCCGTCCTCTGAGCATGGCTGTGCTCTGTGGCCGTCACTGTCAGTGTGAGGTGACAGCCAGAGGAGCACAGCTTTCTCTTCCTGCTTCACAATTCTGTGAACAGTGAAGGCACCGGGCAGGATCGCCGCTGACGGTGAACGCGGGTGCGGGATGGCGAGGGCCTGGGCAGAACGGGTGTCCAGGGACCCTCCCATCTGTGCCTGTGGCTGCCCTGGAGGCTGGAGGGAGGAACTGGGAGGCGGCTGTGCATCAGGGACCTAACCTCCAGGCCCCGGGCCTGGTTTGTGGCCCAGAGGCCAGGGAGGTGGGAAAAGAGCCACTGCTCTCCCAAACAGCGGCCACTGCCTCTGCCGTGATAGATGCTGTAAAGAATCGGCTGGAGCAGGGCAGGGGTCGTGGCATTGATAACACCTTCTCGCACAGTCTCAGCCCCTCACCAGAGAGGCCACACAGCCACCTCTCCACATCCAGAGCCTTTGGAGGAGCAGGCGTCTGGCCGCAGAAGGCCCAGCCATTCTCTGTGGACGGCACCAGCACCACCCCCACGGCCTCTCCAGGTGCCACTTCCCACCATGCCCCTTCTCCGAGGCCACAACCTGACATCACTGAAGGTTGTCTCCTTCCCCATCAGCAGGCAGGGCCACCTCCTTCCTCCGTCCTCCCAACCTTTGAGAGACCACCACCTTTTCCACGTCCGTCCCCGCAGCTCCGGGCCAGGCTGAGCCCTGCGGCCATGGCCGCCACAGCTGCTCAGGTCCCCTCCTGGACACGTCCAGGGCCTGGGCACTGGGTAGCTTTGCTGTCCCAGGCACCATGGTCCCTTCTGCCTGCACAACTCCTGACCCCCTCGGCCCGCGTGCACCTGCTCTTGCCCTCTCCCTCCCGCTGCCCGGAAAACAATGGCAGGTCACAGTTTTCTTCTCACTCCATGGCTTTTGTTAGGAGGTGTCATGGGAACTCCTGGTGCCTGGTACACCCACAGGCTGTGGGTTCCAAATCTGGAACCCCATTCCTAACTACTCCCCTGAAGCCCAGGCCACCTATGCAGCAGCGTGCTGGCCTCTCTGCGTGGGCTTAGATGCTGGCGGCATCTTGAACTCAGAAGTTCCAAATACCACCTCATCAATTTCCCTAAATCTCTCCCTCCTCGTTGCATCATCTATCTTTTTAAAATTTACATTTATTGGGGTGACACTGGTTAATGGGGTTAAATAGGTTTCAAGTGTCCATCCCTATGACACATGATCTGCATACTGCACTGTGTGCCAGCCACCCAGTCACATCCTTCCGTCACCACATCTGTGCCCCCTTACCCTTTACCACCCCACCCCTTCCCTCTGGTAGCCACCATGCTGCTGTCCGTGTCTATGAGTTTCCTTTTTATAGCCCACATCTGAGTGAAATCATATGGCTCTTAGCTGTTTCTAAGGAAACACTTGTGAGTAAATGTTTTCAAGCTTTTCAGGGAGATACCTAAGAGGAACTGTGTCATGTGATACCTTTAGTCTTAATATTTTGAGGAGCTGCCATGCTCTTATCCATAGTGGCGGGGCCGTCTACATTCCCACCAGCAGAGAAGGACGCTCCCTATTGTCCACAGCCTCTCCAGCACTTGCTACTTGTCTTGTGGGGAATAGCCATTCTAACGGGGGTGAGATGATCTCCCATTGCAGCTTTGGTTTGCATTTCCCTAACAGCTGGTGAGGTTAAGCATCATGTGTCTTCTTGGGAGAGGTCCTCTGCCATTTACATTGGACTAGAGGCCCGATGCACAAAATCCGTGTAAGAGTAGGCCTTCCTTCCCCCAGGGCCGCCACCAGCTTCCCTCACAGGCCCCGCTAGTCCAGAGGACAGAAAGACATCCAGAAGGACATCTGGTCTAATTAGCTTATTACTCTTGTATTATTATAGATTGTTTGCTTAGTGTTGACTTATATGAGTTAATCACACTTTTTGGATATTAACCTTTTGTCAGAGCTATTGTTTGCTAATACCCTCTCCCATCTGGCTGGTTACCTTCCTGTTTTGTTGTTAGTTTCTGTGGCTGTGCAGAAGCTTTTCAGTTTGCTATTTTTCCTCATTTCCCTGGCCTTCAGGGCCAAGTTCATAAGAAGTTCTCTATGGCCAAAGTCCATAAGTTTAGTACCTGTTTTCTTGTATGTAATTTATTGTTTCAGATCTTATATGTAGGTTTTTGATCCATTTGAATTAATGTTTATATATGAGGACAAACTATAATCTAGTTTCATTATTTTCCATGTGGCTTTCCAATTTTCTCAGGACCATTTACTGAAGAGGCTTTCTTTTCTCCATTGTATGTTTTTTGTTGAAAATTATCTATCCATATATGTGCGGTTTTATTTATGGGCTCTCAGTTCTATTCCATTGCCATGCTGTTTGGGTCGTGCAGCTGTGCAGTATAATTTGAAGTCAGGTAGCTGGTACATTCAGCTTCGTTCCTCTTTCTCAGGATCACTTTGGCTAGTCAAAGTCTTTTGTGGTTCCATACAAATTTGGTGACTTTTTCAAAATCATTGAGATTTTTATGAGGATTGCATTGAATCTGTATATTGCTCTGGGTAATATAGCTATTTTAATTATTTTGGCTGTTCCAATTCATGAATACAGAACATCTTTACATTCTATTCGTCCTTTTCAAACTCTTTTATTAACTATACTTAATAGTTTACAGTACATAGGCCCTTCTCATCCTTTATTAAGTGTATACCTAGGTATTTTGTTCTTTTGGTTGTAATGGAAAAAAGGAATAGTTTTTTCCCCCCCCTGAAGTTTCATTGTTAGTATATAGTAAAGCAGTGGACTTGTACATTGATTTTTGTATCTTGCTAATCTTTTCGTGGAGTCTAGGGTTTTCTATATACACGAAAAGTGACAGGTGGACTTCTTCCTTCCCTATTTGGATCCTTTATTTTCTTCTCTTGCCTCGTTGCTCTGGCTAGGCCTTCCAGCACCATGCTGAATAGGAGAGGTGAGAGTGGGCATCCTTGTCTTGGTCCTGATCTTAGAGGAAGAACTTCCAGTGTTTCACCATTGAGAATATTAGCTGAGGGTTTGTCATATATGGCCATATGATTAAAACACCCAAGAAAATGGGAATTGAAGGAAAGCACCTCAAAGGAGTGTTATATGTTATTAATGTATGTTCCCTTTATCATTTTAAAGTGTCCATCTTGTCTCTTGTTACCTTTGTTAACTTGGAATCTATTTTGTCAGATGTAGGTATGGCCACACCTGCTTTTCTATGGGTGCTATTTGCTTGGAGAACCATTTTCCACCCTTCCACTTTGAGCCTAACTTTGTCTTTACAACTGAGATGTGTCTCCTGAAGGCAGCAAATGGTTGGGTTTTTATTTTTATCCACTCTGCTACTCTGAGCCTCTTTGTTGGTGAGTTTGGTCCATTTACATTTGTGGTAATTTTGATGTAGGAGGGTTTTTACAGCCACTTTATCTTCTGTTTTCTGGTAGCTCTGTGCCTCCATTGGCTCCTTCCCTTTGTGTTTCTGCCTGTGGCTTTTTTCTGGTGGTGTTCCATACTTCTTTCCCACTTTTTAAAGCATGTGTCCCAGTTTTGTGTTGTGGTGTGTGTGTGTGTGTGTGTGGTTACCTTTAGGTTATGACAAAGAAAGTGCCATATATGCAGTAGTCCTTTTTCTTTTAAATGAATCTGATCTCCATTCCCCTTTGCAAATTCAGACGTTTCTCCATCTCCTTGTACGTTTTGGTTGTCATAAATTGTCCCTGCTTATGCTATTAGTTTTTTGGTGATTGTACTCACAGTGTTGTGACATTATGTTCTTTGTTTCGGGTAGAATAACCACTGGAGTATTTCCTACAGTGGCAATCTTCTGATAAGAATTCCCTCAGCTCTGTATGTCTGGAAAATTCTTCATTTCCTCTTCATACTTAAAGAATAACTTTGCAGGATGTATTATTTTTGGCTGATAATTACTGTCTTTCGGTCATTTGAATGTTTTGTTCCACTCTTTCCTGCCTCGTAGAGTTTTTTTTTATAGGTCACTTTCTTCTTTTTCTTGGATGCCTTGCAAATTGCTTCTTTGTCATTAATTTTTCTCTGTTTTGATGCACTGTGCCTTGGAGAGGGCCTATTTGGATAGAAGTATCTAGGTGTTCTGTTTGCTCCTTGGATTTGAGGACCTAATTCTTTCCATATGTTTGGGAAGTTCTCATCCACTATGCTTGGGTAGCCTTCCAATTTTCTTCTCCCTATTTTGTTCTGGGGTGTCTATTATTCTAATAGTAGGGGCCCAGTGCATGAACGCATGCACTTTGAACAGAACTGTAGGCACAGGGGTGGGTCTCAGCCCATCCTTCATGCCCCTGCCTGGCCTCTCCCACTGCAGTCCCCTGTCCCCTGTCTGCCAGCAGCTATGATCCACCAATGCTGCTCCAACATGCTGAAGGCACCAGCCCCACTCACACCCGCTGAAGGCGCCAAGCAATTGGGGCTGGCGCCAGCAGTGGGTGCAAGTGGGGCTGGTGCTGTCAGTGGGTGTGAGCTGCAGCTGCTGCCCTAATTGCCCCTCAGGAGCAGAGGAAGGTGGAAAAGCCCTGAGGGTGATTGGGGCCAGCAGCTGTGCTTGCACCCGCTGATGGAACCAAGATTGGGGCTGGCGCTGGGTGCCAGCACTGGATGCAAGCAGCAGCTCTGGCACGGGCAGCAGATGCGAGTGGGGCCTACACTGGCAGCAGGTGCAAGCACTGGGCAGGACAGGAGCAAAGAATTTTCATTAACCACCAGAGGTTCACACCAAGCTACTGGCACCCCACATTGGTCTGGCACCTCCGCTCACCTGCTCCATCAACCTACCATGGCCAATGCCCATCATGCTCTGTGCATGACCCCTGGTGGTCAGTGCATGTCATAAGGACTGGTTGTTTGGTTGTTCTGGTTGCTCCGTCATTTGGTTTATTTGCATATTAGCCTTTTATTATATAGGATTGTCTTTCTAATGGAGTCAAATAGTTTTTGTGTGTTTTATGCTCAAGTTGCTTCTTCTTTCTTATGCTTTTCCCCCCAATATTTTTATCTTGAATATCACTAATTCTTTCCTCTATCTGCTCCATTCTATTTCACTGCTTCATTCTTGATCTCTTTTACTGAATTATTCACCTCCAAAATTTCTGTTTGGTTCTTTTTTAAAGTTTCAGTATCCTTGGTAAAGTACTCATTTTGTTCATTGATTTGTTTTCTATGAGCAATAAATTGCTTGTCTGTATTTTCTACATCTCATTCAGTATTTTCAGAACTGCAATTTTGAATTCTCTTTCATTTGTATCACATATTTTTATGTCTTTAAGTTTGTTTTCTGGAGATTTTTTATTTTGTTTCCAATCTGCCTCACTACCTTGGTTATTCATGCTGTTTGATGGATCTCTTCTCTGTCTAGGCATCAATATGTGAGTGGCACTTCTTTAGTAGATTAACAAAATGAGGACTTCTCTTATTTCCCAGCAGATGGCCTGATGGCACTGAATCACAAAGCTTTAGCTCTGTGAAATCCTAGTGCTGTCCTCCACATAGATCCAGGCCCTGCCAGCAGTGTAGCTGTGGTGCACTGGGGGGGAGGGGGAGGAGGAGACTGGAAAAACGTGCCAGCTCCTTTGCTGTTTTGCCCTCCCAGTAATTGTGACCTAGACTTCTGTGGGGGTTCCCCTCTACCATGCCCAACCCCTCAACCAGTCACAAAGTGCACCCTTTGCTCAGGGAGGAAAGTAGTTCTGCAGCACCAGTTCTTGGGTTTGCAGAGAATGTGCTCTCCAACCCGACACCAAGGGCATAGGGAGGCAAGTTCTGGGAAGGCACAGGGTGCAGGGCTCCATGCCTTTGCTTCTCTGACTGGAATGTGGACCCCTGACAGCCATGGCAGCACCCCCATGCCATGTCCTTCCCAGACTCTGGGCTCAGCTGCAGCTCCTACTGGTGGCTCCTGCAGGAATGCCACTGAAATGCTCTGCTCCTCCAGCATGAAGGGAGCACCAGGCACAACCGGGTACATCCTCACTCTATGCTGAGACCCGCTGTGAGCTCCTGCTGGGTCCATGGCTGTCTCAGCCCTCCCCTACACCATCTCCCCTCTTGCTCTCATTTGCCTGTCTTAAATATTTCAGTGTGTGGACATCTCAGGCTTTTGTTGAGCAGGGAATCCTTTGCTGAGTTAAGGCTGTTCAAATTGTTGAAACTTCAAAGGGGAGAGACCAAGGGGAGCCCCCATGCTGCTATTCCTCTGATGCCACATCATCTGTTTAACAAATGGCAGCACCGCTTTTATAGGTCACCTGGTTACCTGGTCACCCAAACTGGAAACCTGCCTCTTCCCTATAGCCAGATGCCATAGTCACCCCTTAGCATCCTCCCATGCCCAGCATCCTGGCTTCCTGGAACCTGGCCTGTCCACAGCACCTGCCTGGGCTACAGCTTCTCCCCACATGTCCACTGCTCTAGTCAATTTGCAGTTCTCTGGACTCTTCCCTACAACTAGACCTTTGCATGTTCCTTCTGCTTGAGTCCCTCTACTCCCAGCCTCCTACCACTGTCATTTAGGTCTGCCTCTTCCATGAAGCCTTCCCGAAGACCCCAGGCTTTTTGGGCTTTTCTCCTCTGCTCCTGCCTGTCTGAGCTGATTTCAATCTCTCCCCCTTGCCAGTTGATTTATCTTCACTCTCTGAAGGCTACAGGACCTTTGTGGACAGGGTCCTCTCTGCAGTTTTAACCAGTACCTAGTACTTGTTGAGGAAACAAGGTAACAAAATCACAACATGCTTCAGACCCTCTCCGTGGGCAATGCCCCAATTTATGGCTTAGTCCGAGCCTCTGTCAAGCCTTGGTGGAGCGAGGCGAGAGCCTGCCTCAGGCACTTGCATCTGCTCTCCCGCTGCCTGCAGAGTTCTTCCTCAGGTATCCCACTTCCCTCTCTTTCTCTGAGCTCTGCTATCAGAGACTTTCCCAATCACCCCATGTGAGGCAACACCCTATATTTCTTTTACCTTAGTTTTTATCCCCAAACGTGTTCAGCACCACCTGACATTTTAAGTTATTATTTCAACGTCTCCCCCTTTCAAAACTAAGCTCCTCACCAGCAAGGGCTGTGTTGATTACTTGCTATTTCCCTGCTGCCTAGAAAAGTCTGGCTTTGAATTTATGCTCAAAATATCTATTAACTATTGAGCTAAATAACTGGCAGAAAGCAGGAAAAGATAAAGGAAAGGAAAGGAAAGGAAAGGAAAGGAAAGGAAAGGAAAGGAAAGGAAAGGAAAGGAAAGGAAAGGAAAGGAAACAGAAGGACAAAAGGACAAATACGTATCTCCCTTCTTGCCCACGGTTTTATTTTCCTGTGTCCCTGTACCTGAGTTGGAGTATTAGTCTGCACCTGGCCCTATCAGGCACTGTAGACCGACTCCAGGCGGCTGGGCTGCGCACGTGGTCCACGCAGAGCTTCACGTGAAAGCAGCAGGCATGGGTTCCGTGTGTATTTACGTGTGATAAGAGGTTCCTAATTCAAGACACGCTGTCCCTGCAGGCCCCTTTCTGATAAGCCACGTGTGGCTTTCCCTGGTCCACAAGCTCTCATGCTGCGTCAGGACCTTCGTCTCCTGGAAAGCCGCAGCTGGCTTCTGGGAGGCAGCTGGCCTCCCAGCAGGCATTTCCCATCAGCACCGGCTTCCTCTGCCCACTTGGCAAAAAAGTCAGAGACCTTTGGGATTCTGGTTTCCAGGTCCAGCAGCCCCTGGGTTTTTCGTTGTGCCTCCAGGAGCTCCCAGGAGGTCCCATTGCAAAGCATCCCTCCCAACAGGAGTCGGAGCCTCTGCTGCTGTGGCTCTGGGAGCAGGTCGGCATCCTGAGGGACTGAGACGGGGGGGGGGCGGGGGGGATGGTGCGTGCAGGGCAGAGAAGGGACCCTTAGGACGTCCTCTGATGGCAGGGGCTGTATCTGTCTGGTTCACACACATCCTGGTGCTGGAAGAGGACCTGAGCCCTATGGGGTGTCACTATTCTCCCATTCCAGAAACAGCAGCCTGTTCTCCATCTAGGCAATGCCCGGCATGCTTGTTACCGTCTCCTTCCTCTGCCAGACCTTAAGGCCCAAAAGGGCGGGGAGTGTGTCACCTACATTCATGCTGTAACCCAGCAGCCAGCACATAGTAGGTGCTCAATACTAAGCAATGAATGGGTGGCTGAATAAATGGAAGGGTGGAGCTCGGAGACACTGTGCATTTTGTCAAAGGCCACACAGCACCAGGGCTGGCCACACTGGGCACGCCTGGCGTTCCTCACACGGGTCCGCGGCAGAGTGGGTGCTCAGGAATGCCAAGGGCTGTGTGGACAGCTTGCAGATGGGGCGCTCTTAAGAGTTTTGTTCTGCCACACTTGCTAAGGAGACTGGCTCGAGGGCAGGCACAGTCCATTCCGAGAGAAGGCAGCACTCACAGACACGGTCGTCGTGGCTACGAGGGTGAGAAGGCAGAGAATGAGAGTGGGCTGGATGGAGTTGGAGCCCTTTCTGCTCTCCACCCCAGCCTCAGGCAGGGGCCCAGAGCCAGAGCACAGCTTTCTGGCTGCCAATCACTGCGACCTCAGGGTCAAGGAGACCACCAAGCGGAGGCAGCCAGCCCTTCGGAGGTTATGGGGAGGCGAGAGGAGAGGGGCTGCGCTGGCAGCACTGCAGTGCCTTGGCGTTTGGATGCCTCTCCTGGCCTGGCCAGGTGGAAAAGGACACGTCCTCTGGGTGGGCCACGTATGAAAGGGAACCTTCTCATCTGTCCTAAGAGCCAGCTAGGAAAGGTGCCTCTCTGGGCTGAAAACCAGAAAGGCGCCCTCCCAGGGGAGGGAGACAGCCTGTCCTCTGGCCCTGGGCAGGCACCCTCTACAGGGCCTGTGTGCGGTGCCACCTGCCCTCAGCCTCGGCACCTGGGCGGTCACAGGACAGGCCGTCAGGAACTCCGGACTCTCAGTCATGCGCACAGGGATGGGACACGAGGAGCAAACACCAGGTTGGTGCAGATGCCCCGTTGGGTCTAGGCGCCCAGAGCCGCGAAGACAACAGTGACAAATTCACTTTTCATCCAAGCCCATCAGACCACCCAGTGGCCACGAAAGTCAAGGCCCTGTTAGACCTGAGCCAAGGAGCTTACCCAGGGTGCGGATCTAGCATGGGTGCATGTCACTGTGCACAGGTCTGCAGTGTGTGTGTGTGTGTGTGTGTGTGTGTGTGTGTGTTTGTGCACGCGCGCACACAAGCACATGCAACTCCAGCTGTATGTGCAAATAGGAAGGCATGCATGTGGCCTCATGTGTGTGCAAACATGTACGGACGATGTATGTTCATATGTTCCTGTCTGTGCATGCCTGTGCTTTGTGCAGGTATGCACCATGAGGGACAGGGGTCTATGTACACAGGCACAGCCCAGGCCCAGGCACCCCATAGCAGCAGGGCTGAGGCCAGAGGCTGGCTCTCCTGGCTCCCGGGACCCAGAACAAACCCAGCACAAACCCCCTCTCCATGGCGGCCTGAGCGTGCTCCCTGTGGCTGGATGTCTGTTGAGGGGGTCTGAGGGAGGAGATGGCAGGTGCTGGGCCAGAGGTTGGGAGACGCCCTTCAGCCTGCCTTTCTCCTCACAGCCAGGATGGTCTACCGAAGCCCCGTGGGATTGGGTCAGGGCCCTTTCAGGGATATAGATATAGATGATAGATAGATATAGATGATAGATAGATAGATAGATAGAAAGATAGATAGAGATAGATAGATAGAGATGATAGATAGATAGATAGATAGATGATAGATAGATAGATAGATAGATAGATAATAGATAGATATAGATAGATAGACAGATAGGTAGATAGAAGATAGATAGATAGATAGATAGATAGATAGATAGATAGATAGATAGATAGAGATGATAGATAGATAGATAGATAGATAGATAGATAGATAGATAGATAGATAGCAGACTCTCTGCTGCTTTCAGAAGGAAGGCCCCAGCACTTAGTGAGAACTGCAGGCCCCACAGGGTCTGTGCTCACCTGCCTCAGCTCCCCTCCCTCCCACTCCTTCCCGCCTCAGGACCTGCTCTCCAGCCCTCTAGCAGGTGCCCCACCCACAGGATGTATCCTCTGCCAGAGAGCTCCTCCCCCTTTCCATGACCCCTGTTCCTGCCTCAGTTACCACTGCTCAGCTCTAATCCTCCCCAATCCTCCAGATTGGGTCTAGTTCTCGTATTATAAGAGCTCAGAGTCCCCAATGTATTTTTTTTATCTGTATCTATAGCCATTATCTATCTATCTATCTATCTATCTATCTACCATCTATCTATCAATCATCTATTATCTAGATATCTATTTATCATCTGTTTATCATCTATCACCTATCTCTATCTATCATCTATGTACTATATCTATCATCATCTATCTATCATCTTTCTACCTATTATCTATATATCTATCATCTATCTATTTATCTATATCATCTATCTATCTATCTATATCTATCTATCTAATCTGTTTTTGCTCCTTATAAGATACCCAGCCTCCGGCTTGGAGTCTGGCACACAGTAGTAATGGAATGCAGATCATGAATGAATGCATGCGTGAGAAGTGGCAAACTAAGGCAGCTGACAGTTCGCTTTACCCCATAGAATCACCTGCTCCAGCCCCTATGCCTGAGCACGAGGTCCTGTCCTCCCTCCTCATCTCCAAGAACATTCTCCACCAGGAGCTCCAGTGGGAGCGGCCCCTCCCTTCCCCAGGATTGGACAATGTTCGGGACATGGCTCTGGTCTGTGGAGCCTGGCCCAGAGCAGGTTTGCAGGGACAGGGTGACCCAGAGTCCTCCCATGAGGGAGACTACCTGTGGCCCTGCCCCGGGGAAGGGCCGACCCTCAGCAGGTTGTCTCTTGCCTCAGGCTGGGCTTGAGGATAGGTGAGGCAGGAGGTGGAAGGACTCCTGGGCTCATGCCCATCTCACCTTTCGGTACCTGTTGATCTTAGGAAAGTCATTTGTGTTCTCTGAGCCGCTCTCCCCACTAAAAAAAAGTAGCCAATAAGATGCAGACCTCACAGAGCTGCTGTGAAGGATTGAAAAGTTAACTTAGAAAGGGAGCACGTGGTGCTTTAAAATGGCAACCTCAGCCCTGGCCAGTTGGGCTCAGTGGTTAGAGCATCCATCCTCAGACTGAAGGGGCATGGGTTCAATTCCTGGTCAAGGGCACATACCTGGATTATGGGTTTGCTCCCCACCCCCCAGTCGGGGCCTCTGTCAGGACACTTGTGGGATGCATGTGGGAGGCAACCAGTGAATGTGTCTCTCTCACATCCATGTTTCTCTCTCTCCCCCATCTGAAAAGCAATGGGAAAAGTATCCCCAAGTGAAGAGCTTGCAGACCAGCAGGAGCATGGTCCCCTGCCAGCCCCTACCCATCTCCTGCAGAGGAGCACAGCAGATGTGGCTCTTTATGCCTTCAGGTATGTGGCCCCACATCTCTGGTTTGGGGAGATGGGCAAGGGCTAGAGGCACGCATACAAGTGCAGGGAGGGGTGGCTCACAGGTTGCAGTTTCTATTCGTGATGTCACAGATACTTCATGGTGCAAGTGGACCAGGCTGTGGTTCCCACAAAACAGAGTATCTGGGAAGAGAACTGGCCTTCAGGGGCTCCCCGTTCCCCACCGTGTAGATGGCCACCTGAAGGGTTTGTGGCAGAGAGCATGGTTGGGTGAACAAATGCTGTGGAGATGGCTTCCTGAACCCAGACCTCACTCGATCGCCACTGTGACCTGGACCCCTTGCTCGGTCTCCCCGTGCCCTGGTTTCCCTGGATGTGAATAAGGAGCAGTAATATTACCCTGTGCCACAGATAGCTGCAAGGATTGAGCCCATTTTTCAAAGACCTGCCCAGGAGATTAAAAAAGGCAGTGGAGTAAGTGGATGCTTTATGGACATGCTCCTAGGAACAAAATAGAATCACAACTAAAATACAAAAAACTTCCTGAATAATCAATGAAAACTCACCTGAGAGAACCTGATACCCAAGCACATAGAGACTGGTAGGAGGGCCAGAGGCACAAAAGGGCTGGCACCCATAGACAGCAACTAAAATCCCAGAGAGATATCTCAGCTTGAGGTCGGGGGAGGGATGGAGTTTGATACTTAGAACTCTGGGACCTCATCCCCAAGTTGGCCCTCCAGCAGAGAACACCAAAACTGAGGAGGGTACCCACCTAACATCTGGCTGTGAAAATCAGTAGAGTACTGCCTGCCAGGGAGTGGCAGCTGAAAATTCAGGCATGTTCTTAAAGGGCCAATACACTAAACTCCCTGTGGAGCCACCCATCTTGTGCTCTGGCAGAGGGAAGATGAAGTGGACTGGAGTTGCGAGAGCAGGACCCAGGACTGGGAACTTGGGGGATAGAGCTCAGAAGGCAGACACCACAAGTTTCTAGGCTGAGCCTTTCCCACACAGACATCTGCCTTGCCTGGGGGAAGACAGTGTTGACATCCCTATTGGAAAACATCTTGCCTGAGGCCACTTAAGTGATTAAAAATAACAATTAGCCTCCAGACAAAAGCAACAGCCCCACCCTGTTGGAAAAAAACAACTCTTCTACACCTGAGGAAATTGCCTGGGGTGCAATTCAAGTAGGAATCCTATAAGTCTGTAGGCGGAGGTGGTCTCTGGAAGCTTTGAGTCTCTGCCTGATCCAATTAGTCAGAAATAGCCTTTAATACTGCCCTGCACTAGAGATTGAGAGGTATAGAGGATCTACCTAAAACATAGTCACAAACCTAAACAGACAACCAAAATGAGGAAACAAAGAAACAAACCCCAAAATAAAACAACTACCAAATTCTCCAGAAGAAGAGATAAATGAAGTGGAGATAAGAAATTTATCTAAAACAGAGTTCAGATTAATGAGGTTAAAAATGCTCAACAGTATGAAAAAAGATATACTATATAATAACAGCCTAATATACTAAGTGTTCAGTCATCCAGTCACACATTCACCAATCAAAGCATAACATGCTAATGATATACTAAGGATATTCAAATGCTCCCTATCATGTGCACTGACCATCAGGGGAAAGACAGCAAACCAGTCAACCAGTGGCTATGATGTGCATTCACTACCAGGGGCACATGCTCTGATTCGTAGGTTAACTTGCTGCTGGGGTCCAGCCAATTGGGACTGAGCGAGATGGGCTGGACATGCCCTGGTACCTTCCCATGGTACTTCCCTGGCTGGCCAACCTCCTGCGTCCCTCCCCAGCCCCATTGTGCACTGGTGGGGTCCCTCAGGCTGGCCTGCACCATCTTGCAATCTGGGACCCCTTGGGGGTGTCAGAGAGTCAGTTTTAGCCCAGTAGTGCAGACCAGGCCGAGGGACCCCACTGGTACATAAATTTGTGCACCAGGTCTCTAGTAGTAACTATAAAAAAAAGAACAGTCTGAGATAAAGAATAACAATGACATAACACAAATAAAGAACACACGGAAAGAAATACAGAGCTGATTAAAGGAAGTTGAGGATCGAATCAGTGAATTACAAGACAGAGTTGAAGCAAAACCGGTTCGGCTCAGTGGGTAGAGTGTTGGCCTGCAGACTGGGGGGTCCTGGGTTCTATTCCGGTCAGGGGCATGTACCTTGGTTGCGGGCACATTCTCAGTGGGGGGTATGCAAGAGGCAGCTGATCGATGATCTCTCTCATCGATGTTTCTGACTTTCTATCCTTCTCTCTTCCTCTCTGTAAAAAATCAATAAAATATATTATAAAAAAAAGACAGAGTTGAAAATATTGCTCAATTGGAGAACCTAAAAAAATTAAAAAAAAAACAGGAGGAGAGCTTAAGATAGCTGGGACAATGTGAAACATAACAATATTAGAATATGAGGAGTGCCAGAAGAGGCAGAAATGAGAAAGAGATAGAGAATGTGTTTGAAGAAATAATGGCAGAAAACTTCCCTAACTTGGTAAAGGAAAAAGTCACACAAGTTCAGAAGGCACAGAGAACCCCAAATAAGAAGAATCCAAACAGGCCTTTGCCCAGACATATCATAATTAAAATGCCAAAAATTAAAGACAAAGAGAAAATATTAAAGGCAGCAAGAGAAAATAAAACTGTTACCTACAAAGGAGTTCCCATAAGGCTGATTTCTCATCAGAAACTCTACAGGCCAGAGGGAATGGCATGAATTACTCAAGGTGATGGAAAGCAAGGATCTGAGACCGAGATTACTATATCCAGCAAGGCTATACTAATTCAAGTGCACATTCAAAATAGATGGTGAAATAAAGAGCTTCCTGAACAACAACAAAATAAAACGGCTAAAGGAGTTCATTACCACCAAGGCAGTATTATAACAAATACTAAGGGGATTGCTATAAGGGATGGCTGAGAAGAATAAACAGAGAGAGAAACCTAGCCATACAGAATTAAAATAGCAATAAAAAGTACCGATCAATAATAACTCTAAATGTAAATGGATTAAATGCTCCAATCAAAAGGTGTAGGGTAGTTGAATGGATAGAAAAACATGACACAATTATATGCTATCTACCAGAGGCCCACCTCAAAACAAAAGACACACACAGGATGAGAGTGAAGGGATGGAAAAAAATTTCCATGGGAATGGAAACGAAAAACAAAGCTGGAGTAGCAATATTCATATCTGACAAAATAGACTTCAAAATGAAGGATATCACAAGAGACAACAAAGGTCACTAGATAATACTAAAGGGATTTATCCAACAAGAGGACATAACCTGGTAAACATATATGCACCCAATATAGGAGCACCTAAATACATATATATATATATATATATATATATATATATATATACACACACACACACACACACACACACACACACTAGAGGGCTTTAAAGGAGAGATAGACAACAATATAGCCATAGTAGAGGACTTTAACACTCCACTGAGTGTTTCTAATCCAGCAGATGAGTGGATTAGAAAACTGGTACATCTACACAATGGAATACTACTTGGCAGTAAAAAGGAAAGAACTATGACCATTCATAACAGCATGGAGAGACCTGGAGAGCATCATGCTAAGTGAAATAAGTCAGTCAGAGAAAGATAAATATCACATGATCTCACTCATTTGTGGAATATAATGAACAACATAAACTAATGAACAAAAATAGAGCAAGAGGAAAAAATATTTTAGAATATAATAGAAGTAGTAAAAAAAAAAAAAAATCTAGAGGAGATCCAAGATGGCTGCGCCCAGGTAAACACCACACACAACAATTTCAATAAAATACAACTAAAATATAAAATGGACATTACCCAGAACTACAGGAAAGTCGACTGACTGGAAATTCTACAACAAGAAGCAAGGAGAAAACCAGAAGGAAGCGCAAAGGAGCTGGAAAAGCCTAAGGTACAGAGACACGCGGCACGCAGAGAGGAAGGAGGCTGAGTGCCTGGTGGACGTTCCCTAGCTGGAAGGAGATAAAACTCCGACTGTGCTGGGCCCCACTTCCGACTGCTCTGAACCCCATTTCTAGGCCAGACCCCAGGGACCCAGGCTCATACAGAGGGAGCTGGGCTGTAAGGCTGAACCTTGGGGGAGCGGCGAAAGGAGGTCCCGGCAGCGCGCAGTGCGTGCAGAGAAGGGACGGGCGGCTGTGCCACGGGATTGCACTGGCGGGAAGGAGACAGGGGCTCCAGACTGCTCTGAACGCCACCTCCAACTCCACTTCCAACTGAACTGAACCCCAATACCCGGCTCATTGGGGGAGAACATAGACTGCTTGGCAGCAGGCGAAAATCGAGGGCACCTTTCTCTCAGAAGTGCTGGCAGCGAGTACTGAAGGACCCACATAGGGTGGGGCTGACTGAAGCCAAGGCTGTAGGCTCCACCCTGAAACCCCATCCCATCTGTAGCTGCAAAATGAGACAACAAAATAGATCACAAACGAAAGAAATGGAGGACAAAAAGCGGCTGGATATAGAGTTTAAATCTACGCTTGTAAGGTTTTTTAAGAATTTCCTAGAAAAGATGGATAAGACCTATGAGGATATGAAAAGAGATCAACTAGAATTAATAAGGAATCAACAAGAAATGATAAGGAATCAACAAGAAATAAAGAATACATTGTCTGAAATAATAAATATTATACAAAGTCCTAAAAACAGAAAAGAAGATCGCAAGAATCAAGTCAAAGATTTGGAACATAAAGAGCCAGAAGACACTCCTCCACAGAAGCTAGAAGGCAAGAGAATCCAGAAAATTGAAGATAATGTAAGAAACCTCGGGGACAACTTCAAGCGAACCAACATCAAAATTATGGGGGTTTTAGAAGATGAGAGAGAGCAAGATATCGAAAACATACTAAAAGAAATAGTAACAGAAAACTTCCCCCACCTGGTGAAAGTATTAGACTTACAAGTCCAGGAAGCCCACAGAACTCCAAACAAAAGGAATCCAAAGAGGACCACACCAAGACACATCATAATAAAAATTCCAAGAGCAAAAGACAAAGAGAGAATATTAAAAGCAACAAGAGCAAAGAAGGTAGTTACCTATAAAGGAGCACCTATACGATTGTCAGCTGACTTCTCAACAGAATCCATGCAGGCCAGATGGGAATGGCAAGAAATATTCAAGGTGATGAATAGTAAGAACCTACAGCTAAAGATAATCTATCCAGCAAAGCTATCACTCAGAATCGAAGGTCAGACAAAGAGCTTCACTAATAAAAAAAAGCTAAAGGAGTTCATCAACACCAAACCAGAGTTATATGAATTGCTGAAGGGGGTTCTTTCAGAAGAGAAAGTAAATAAAGATGGAAATTATGAACAACAAATACGTAACTATCAACAAGTGAATCTAAAAACCAAGGGAATTGAAAAGAATCTGATGAACAATAGTAACTGTTGAATATAATAAAATCAGAGGTATGGAAGGGGAGTGAACTGACTATTCTTGGGGAGAAGGGGAGAGGGGGATGTGGGAAGAGACTGAACATAAACTGTGCACCTATGGATGAGGACAATGGGGAGTGGGGAAAGGGCAGAGGGTGGGGTGGGAACCTGGTGGAGGAGAGCAATGGTGGGGGCGGGGGGAAGGAACATTTGTAATAATATGAACAATAAAAACTTATTTTTTTAAAAAAAGAATATAATAGAAGTAATTCTATTATTTGCAGATTTTTAAAAAATAAATCTTTATTGTTCAGATTATTACAAATGTGTTCCTCTTCCCCCCCCAATCGCTCCCCTCCACCATGTTCCCACCCCATCCTCTGCCCTTTCCCTGTCCCCCATTGTCCTCATCCATAGGTGCACAGTTTATGTTCAGTCTCTTCCGGCACACCCACCTCCCTTTTCCCTGAAAATCGTCAGTCCACTCCCCTTCAATACCTCTGATTCTATTATATTCAACAGTTAACATCATTCATCGTTGGTTTTTAGATGCACTTGTTGATAGTTACATATTTGTTGTTCATAATTTTTATCTTTATCTTCTTCCTCTTCCTAAATAACCCCCTCCAGCAATTCATATAATTCTGGTTTGATGGTGATGAACTTAGCTTTTTTTTATTTGTGAAGCTCTTTATCTGGCCTTTGATTCTGAGTGATAGCTTTGCTAGATAGAGTATTTTTGGCTGTAGGTTCTTGCTATTCATCACCTTGAATATTTCTTGCCATTCCCATCTGGCCTGCATGGCTTCAGTTGAGAAATCAACTGACAATCGTATGGGTGCTCCTTTATAGGTAACTACCTTGCTGCTTTTAATATTCTCTCTTTGTCTTTTGCTCTTGGAATTTTAATTATGATGTGTCTTGGTGTGGTCCTCCTTGGATTCCTTTTGTTTGGGGTTCTCCGGGCTTCCTGGACTTGTAAGTCTATTTCTTTCCCCAGGTGGGGGAAGTTTTCTGTCACTATGTCTTCCAGTATTCTTTCAGTATATTGCTCTCTCTCTTCTGGGATCCCCATAATTCTGATGTTGGTTCCCTTGAAATTGTCCCAGAGGTTTCTTACACTATCTTCAACTTTCTGGATTCTCTTTTCTTGCTTCTGTGGAGGAGTGTCCTCTGACTCTTTGTGTTCTAAATCTTTGTCTTGATTCTTGCGATCTTCCAGTCTTTTTTTAGGACTCTGTAATATTTTTATTTCAGACAATGTTTTCTTCATTTCTAGTTGATCCCTTATTATTTCTAGTTGCTCCCTTTTCATATCCTCATAGGTCTCATTTATTTTATTGGTCTTTTTAAGGATATTCTTGAATAACCTTATAACCCTAGGGTTATTCTTGAATAACCCTATAGTTTTAGGATATTCTTGAATAACCTTATAACAATGTCCAATATTTTCTTTTCCTCCATCTCCTTCCTTTGTGTCCTTCCTCTTGTCTGCATTTTAGTTGTTTCCCTGATTTGATGGAATATGTAGCTTTGTGTGCTAGGTGTTCTGTTAGAGCCCAGTAGCACAGCTTTCCCAGTTACCTGCAGTGGACAGTCTTGGTGTAGCCCTTTGTGGGCTGTGTATGCAGTCTTGTTGTTAAGCCTTGTTGATATCACTCGGAAGCGTTGATCTCCAAGCCAATTGGCTGTGAGGATCAGCAGTGTCTCAGCTATAAGGGCTTCTGAACTCTGCTTGGATGGGGCAGGGTCTTGGGGTGGTGCAGACAATCTTTGGTTTTCTGTCAGTCTCGCCTTAGAAAAGTCCTGTTCACGGTGAGTTTCAGAAGATTGGTTGCAGGCGCACGCACCTCTTTGGTAAAGGCGTAGACAAGCTTTGGGTTCTGGCCAGTCCCTCCTTAGTGAAAGCCAGCCTCTGGGAAAGCTTCTGCGCTCAGCTTGGATGGGGCGGAGTCTCGGTTGGTGCAGACAAGCTTTGTTTTCCCGTCAGCTCCTCCCGAAGTCCTGCAGTAATGGCCTCTGGCTTCACACACCTCCGAGAGATCTCTGCCCTCTGCCTGACAGTCTGGCCTCTCCCTGTCAGGGGCCGACTATCAGAGCAATAGGGTGATTCTGTTTTCCTCTCGAACAAGAAAGCCAGACGCCCTCTCCTCGAGCAGGGAGTAAAGCCAGCAGCAAACTCAGCCTGGCCGGCCCTCTCCTCTCCGCACACCCAGAGTATGCCAGCAGCAATCTCTGTCCCGCCCTTCCTCTCACTGCGCTGGGAGGAAGCATGCACTTTTTTTGTGCGCACAGTTCTCCATACCTTCACAGTTTCTGAGGTTCAGTGTGCCTTCTTTCTCCTTCCCAGATGGCAGAGCCTTCTCTCAGCTAGCCATCCAGTGCTTCAGGGCAATGCCTCCCCTGTTTTCCAGTTCTAAATTCAAATTTGTTGTAGTAGGCTGCATTTGGGTGTCTACCGTATGCTGCAGTCTTGGTTTCTCCCTTATTTCCAGATTTTTAATATTTCCTACAACTTTTGTGATATTATACTATGTTAATACAGTGTTGTTAATATTATATTTAAAATCTTTTTTCTTGAAATATTAATGTTTATTGCATGTAATCCTATATAATAAAGAGTTACTATGCAACCGAAGCCAGTTTGGCTCAGTGGATAGAGTGTCGGCCTGCAGACTGAAGGGTCCCGGGTTTGATTCCAGTCAAGGGCATGTACCTTGGTTGCGGGCACAGACCCAGTAGGGGGGTGTGCAAGAGGCCGCTGATCAATGATTCTCTCTCATCGATGTTTCTCTCTATCCCTCTCTCTCTCTGTAAAAAAAAATCAATAAAAATAAATTTTAAAAAAAGAGTTACTATGCAATGTTATCTCCAATAAGATTTTAATCTCCAAAATTTACAAGGAAACTCATACAACTTAACAAAAGGAAGATAAACAATCTGGGGCCAGGTGGCCTGAGGCCGCAGCTTAGGGCTGAAGGATCTGAGGCCGGACCCCCCACACCCTGCCAGCCTTGATGGGGGGTGGGACTGGCCAGGTCTGGGACTTACACAATTTTGAGGCAAGTGTGGGTGGGTGAGGACTTAATTCTGGGTCCTGCAGTGCACCTCAGACTCTGACGGGGGGGAGGGGGGGAAAAGAGATTTCCATACCTTTCATCTCTGAGAACTTCTATTATAGAGAAAGGGCAAATAGCAATATTAAAATATTTCCTCTAATTCCTTTTTAATGTGCACGAATTTTGTGCACTGGGCCACTAGTATTATTATATTTAAAATTAAAATCGTTTTTCTTGAAATATTAATGTTTATTGCATGTAAATGGCTAATTATTTTGTATCTACACTCTGATAATAGATTTATTTTGTATATTGTAAAAAATTTTAATTACAACAACAACAACAAAGTGTTGCCCCAGTATGTGGTGCACTGTAGGCACAACATACTGATGATGCTGTAAAACAGCACCAGGAACCATGCATTATGGCACTGGGTGTGTATTACCAATGTAACAATGGGAACTTCTGAGTCCTGAGGTCCCTGACCAAATTGGAGTGTGTGCCCTCTGTCCACTCACACAATTGCACCAAAACACATGTGCAGATCCTGAAAGCACAGCAGAGACCCATGTGTGCTGTGCAGGCCAGGTGGGCACCCAGCCTCTTCACACTATGATCAGAATGGATTTGGAGGTGAGTGGGACACTGGCTGCATGGAAGTGAGGCTGGGAAGGAGATGTCTGCCCTGTGTCCCCCACTTCACAACTCAGATTTGATGCCAAAGACACAAACTCGCCTTGGCAACATGGCAGCCCTGAGGCTAAGAGTACCATCTCCTGGAAGCCAGAGGGTGATGTCAGCCTGGCCCTGGCCGGCCCGCCCTCAACCTGAGTCAGCTTCCTGGTGCTCTATGAGCACTGGCACTGTCCCCTCCTGCCTTCCTTCCTCACCCTGTGGCTTCTGGCACCTGTCCTAGACCCATGGTCCCCGATCCACTCCCACACAGGGCCCGGCACAAACACAAACACAGTAGCCATCCTTTCTCTGCTTCCTTTTCAAAATGTCCCACATGAGCATCTGGCCCCCTCCAGGCCAGCCTCCAGGAAAGTCCCTGAGCTCATCCTTGGCCTCCCTGTCCTGGGTAATAAAGTGTTCCACAAGGTCTGCAGCTGCCCTGGGTGTAGCTGCCACTTGGTGCAGTGTAGCCATTGATCATCATAGGCCAAGCGGGACACATCACCCCAACAGCGTGGGGCCCACATGGAGAAAGGCCATGGTGGACAGGGTTGTGGGGCAGCCCTGGCAGGGCTGCATGTGGGCAGGGCTCTGGAAGAGGGCCGTCCACATGCTAAGCATACGCATCCCCCTGGGCTGAGGGTGATGACTGCAGGGGAGAGGGGCTGAGAGGACCAGGATGGAGAGCAGCACAGTGGCACCCCCTCTGTGCTGGATCCCAGGCCTTCTGAGCCGGCTCACTGGCTGGACACCTGGGCAGTGCTCTGCATTGTTATCCAGCAGTAGGTCTAGACCCACACCCTCTGCTTGTAAACTGCAGTCCATGCAAGTGGTCACCTTGGGCTCTTGCTGAAATGCAGGTCTGGTTCAGTAGGTCTGGAAGGGGTTCCAGGTCCTGCATCCCTAACTCGCTCCCAGTGAGGTGGGTGCTACTGGTCTGCAGACCACATTTTTGGTGGCATGTCCACTCCTTTCCTTGATAGCTTTGCCTTCAGGACATGCATCAAACAAATCCTCAAGGGAATTACCCACTGACTGCACGTGGTCTGGAAGCACACACATACCGAGCAGGTGTTTTGCTCAGGATTTATAATCCCTGACACATGTGACATATCCCTCACTCTTGATTAAAGTTCAAGTGCACAGTCTTTTCTGATTAGCTAATTCAAAGGGAGGGGTTTGCCTTTGCTGTTTCAAGATGGCGGCCCCCATGGGAGCTGCAAGCCCTGTGGCCAACATGGCAGCTACCAAGTCACACAGTCCAAAATGGCCACTGTCTAAACTGTTCTTTGACAAAAAAGATGGTTTGTTTCTTCTCACAATTCTCCCCTTTTCTTTATTTAAACTCTTTTCTTCAAACTTGGCTGACATCCATTGACTTTCCTGCTCTACAGCATCCAGGACGAGACTAACTTGATGTTTGGTCAATGAGTTTTCAATTAGCCCTTGGATAAGACATGGGACGATGTGACATCCCATCACTGTAGCTCCTAAACAAAGGGGTAAAATGGACACCATTGCTCTAGTGCACCAGAGGACTTTGGTCCCAGGCTCCAGCTCACTGGTCACTGAAGCTGCCGATGCCTTAGGCTCAGTGATGGTCTGTGTGCTGTGTTGTCAGGGACAAATATGCAGCACTGGCCCCAACATTAAACATGTTCCTCCTTCTTCTGCTAGAACCGAATCCAAGGCCAACGTGTGATTTTTTTACCTGCTGCTGGCATCTAGCTGCTCACTATTCCTTTAGCTGCATCTCAAGTATAGTAAACAAGCCTTTGCTGGTTCTTGTGAATATAACTAATCCACCACATTCTTGTTCACAGTGGTCACCAACACAGGACAGACTCAAACCCTGTGGCAATCTGAGCTCTAGCTTAAACTCCTTGGCACCCCTCCTGGAACCCCAATGGGATCTGTGTGTATGGGACCAAAGGAGCCCCCGGACTCTCTCTCCTCTTCCAAGCCTGTCTGTCCATTGAAGAAGGTTTATGATGTGTCAAAGGGTAAGGGAGAGCCAAGTGTATCAGAGCGCACGGTCCACTCCATTCGCTGGGCAAGACCACAAGTCAGGATTCCCCATGACACACCAGACATCAGCACAGCTACCAAGAGTGCAACATGATGGGCTTCTGAGGATACTCAGCCATTTACGCATCCGGATAAATTTCTCATAAACTCTAAGCACTCCCCCACACACACAACTTGAGAGGCAGGAGGTATAGTTTACGTCAGAGGACAGGCCAGATCATTTTTGGTTTTGTGGGGGTGTTTGTTTGTTTGTTTGGGGGGGTTCCTTGCTCTTTCCCTCTGTTGGGTGGGAACAGCAGCTGCTGAACTGGACCGAAGTGGAACAATGGGCCTTTGAGGAGCTAAAGAAGGCTCTCGTCTCAGAACCTGCCAGCCTTGCCAGACTTTCACCTCTATGTGAGTGAGGTAAGGGGCATTGCCAAAGGGATTCTCACTCAGACTCTAGGTCCCTGGAAAAGACCTGTGGCCTATCTTTCTAAGAGGCTAGACCCTGTGGCAGCAGGGTGGCCAGCGTGCCTCCGGGCAGTGGCTGTCACAGTATTGCTGGTGAAGGAGGCAGATAAGCAGACTCTGGGCCAGGAGCTAGCCCTGACAACACCCCATGGTGTGGAGGCCCTCTTTCGAGGTGCTCCAGAGAGATGGATGTCAAATACCAGGCTCACCCAGTGCCAAGCTCTTCTCCTGGACCAGCCCTGCATCCAGTTCCACAAGACTCTGGCCATCAACCCTGCCATCTGCTTCCAGATGATGATCCAGAGGAACCCATTCATGACTGCATAGAGGTAACAGACAGTACAAACAGCTCGCCCAGACCTGACAGATGTCCCGCTGTCATCACCAGATGAGGTACTGTTAATGGATGGGAGCAGTTACATTCAGGATGGGATCTGATATACAGGGGAGCAGTAGTCACCCTGGACTGCACCATTTGGGCACAGTCTTTGAACAGGGGGCCATCAGTACAAAAAGCTACACTTTTGGCCTTAATCCAGGCCCTTCGATGGGGATACAGTGCCCTCCCCCGGGAAAGAGGGTTGCCAACTACAGCTGGAAAGGACATTAAAAATAAGGAAGAGATTTTAGCCTTATTGAAGGTCATCTGGCTCCCAAGTGCAGTTGCAATAGTGCACTGCAAAGGACATCAGAAAGGGAAGACAATGAAGCCAGAGGAAATAGAGCCGCAGACCAAGCTGCCAAGGAAGCCACCCAAAAACCAGTGGGGCCTTTACAAGTCTTAGTAACCCTACCAGACCCTGGCCTACAACGGACTCCCCACCCCCACCCTACACCAAACAAGAGGAGGAATTGCAGAACAGAAGCAAGCCATCAAAGGACCAGATGGTTGGTAGACTCTACCAGATGACAGACTGTTGGTCCTAGAGGTTCTCAGTCAGACGTTAGTTGCCCAGTTATACCAGGCTACCCATCTAGGTGTCGCCAAGACTTCTGAACTTCTGCAAGGCAGATAGTATATACCAAGGTTAGATAAAGTAATTAAAAGCATAATTACTAGAAGTACTAGCAAGGTAAGGGGGTTCCCCCTGGGAATTTAGGCCCCTGGGAGATTCCCCAGGAGAGCATTGGTAGGTGGATTTCACAGAGATTAAGCCACCAACATCAGGGTACAAGTACCTGCTAGTTCTTATAGATACCTTCTTGGGTTGGGTTGAAGCCTACCCCACTTAGAAACTCTATAGTAGTCAAGAAATTACTCCAAGAGATTATACATAGATTCAGGTGGCCGGTAGTCATAGGATCAGATAACAACACCACCTTTGTAGCCAAGGTATCTCAAAGTATAGCTCAAGCCTTAGGCACAAATTAGAAACCCCATGTGCATACCAGCCACCAAGTTCAGGACAGGCATGAGCAGGACCTAAAAAGTACTTTAACTAAATTTGTCCTAGAAACCGGTGAAAACTGGACCAACCTCCTGCCCTTCGCCCTCTTATGGGCCAGGTGTACCCTCCACTAGGAGGGGTTCCCCCCTTTTGAGATCATGTATATAGTAGGCCTCCCCCCAACCTTCCCAGGGCCATAGAGAAACTGAAAGCTGGAATTCATAACCATTCCCTTGCTCAAGTTCTTACAGGCTTTGCAGTATACCCAGAGAACCACTCATAAGCTTGTTCGAGATGCACTGCCAATGCCCACCTTGGACTGTACATCCCTTCCAGCCTGGGGACTCAGTGTGGGTAAAGAAGTTCACTGCCCAAGGACTCATCCCAACCTGGAAGGGACGCTACACTGTTATCCTGAGCATACCCACAGCTGTTAAAGTAGATGGTGTCCAGACATGCCTACACCATTAACAGCTCTTGCACCAGAAAATGGCCTGGATCCTGGCAACCAGCAGCATCACCCTTGAGATCCCTAGCCTGGGCTCCACATAGGCCAGGAGGAGACTTGATGCCTGCAGGAGGGGAACTGGGCTTCAGTGAGGACAGTGCTGACAGGCACCATGGTACTAGGGGCCTTGGTAACAACATTTTTGCTGGCCAGTGAGAAAGTCCAGGGCCATGTAGGGCTAGATGTGCTAGGGCCATGGTCGGCAAACTTATTAGTCAACAGAGCCTAATATCAATAGCACAACAACTGAAATTTCGTTTTGAGAGCCACATTTTTTAAACTTCTTCTAATGCCACTTATTCAAAATAGACGCCCAGTCCATGGTATTTTGTGGAAGAGCCACACTCAAGGTGCCAAAGAACCGCATGTGGCTCGAGAGCCACAGTTTGCCGACCACAGTGGTAGGGAACAGGAGAGCAGGAACAGAACAGAGAATGTCCTTAAAGGAAGTGGGATGAGTAAATAGAAAACTAATGGCAGGGACCGGTTTGGCTCAATGGATAAAGCGTCGGCTTGGGGACTAACGGGACCCGGGTTCGATTCTGGTCAAGGGCATGTACCTTGGTTGCGGGCATATCCCCGGTAGCGGGTGTGCAGGAGGCAGCTGATCGATGACTCTCTCTCATCGATGTTTCTAACTCTCTATCTCTCTCCCTTCCTCTCTGTACAAAATCAATAAAATATACTTAAAAATTTTTTTAAAAAAATAGAAAACTAATGGTGCCAAGCAAGCCATTTAGAAAAATTAATGCAGTCAAACTACTTGAAGTTAGGGGGTAGTACAAACCCCTCACTGATAAGGATGAGTCCATGATTTGACTCCTGCACATAAAACCAACAGGGAATGAAGTATGGTAGCAGTCATGTCAGGTAGAAACTGCTGTTTGGTCCCAGATAATGTGTACTTACATGTTTGCTAAAACAATAGAAAGTTATTTTGAATTTCTGAATTTATGGGTGCTATCCCAATAGATTGAATACTCCATTGATTATGGTTTGAATATCCCATTGATTGTGATCTCACTGGTCATCGAAGCACATTCTTCTGTGAACCTGGACAGCACAATTATCCTAAACTAGAGGCACAGTACACAAAATTCCTGCACAAGTGGGGAGGGAGGGGAATTTCCCTCAGAGAAGCCTGCCCTTCACAGATTGGAGCCCTCAGGATATGTCCTACTGACAGGGAGCAGGCCTAAGCCAAGTCTGGCCTTCCTCTGTGGGAGGTGACTGGGCTGATCAGGGGAAGGTGCCAGCCCCATCACCCCGCTGCTGCTGCCACTGTCACAGCCACCAAGGTGTTTTCATCAACACAGACTCCAGTCCCTTCACCATGAAAAAATAACTTTCTTTAGGCATTTTCAGGATGTGTCTTTGATAGGATATGACATTTCTTTTTTTTTCTTTTTTATCCTCACCTGAAGATATGTTTCCATTGCTTTTTAGAGAACTTGGAAGAGAGAAGGAAAGACAGAGAGAAACATCAATGTGAGAAAGACACTTCGATTGGTTGCCTCCTGCATGAGACATGCCAGGGAGGAGCCTGGAACCTAGGTAAATGACCTTGATTAGAATCGAACTCAGACCCTGCGATCAGCTCTATCCACTCTATCCACTGGCCAAACCGGCTAGGGCAGGATATGACATTTCTTAGCCCCTCCAGCAACAGACCTTAGTTTTTCCTCCAGGAGTGGGGTGGGAAAACCCTATACCATCTTCTTGCATTCTTATTACTCAAGTCACCAGAACACTGTGAGAGGCAGCTTGCAGGGAGCTTAGCCAAGGAGCCTTCAGAAAAGGTGTTTCCTCTGCAGCTCATGCACAGAGGACCCCTGCATTGTGTCTGCAGGGCTTCTGTCTGCTGGGCCGGGGCCATGTCCCAAGCCGCTTGGCGGCAGCTCTGAGCAGCCTCCAGCCCAGAGGCCAGGTTCTATCTCCTGGGCTGGGGGCACGTCCCAAGCCTCACTGTGGCGGCTAGAGCACGCCCTGGCCCAGCAGCCCTTCTTCCCTCTGTGGCCTGGGAGTGGGACACTAGCATTGTCACCATGGTGACACCAGCGTCCCACCCTGGCACTATGGGCTCCGCCATCTTTGTAGCGGAGTGATGGTTAATTTGCATATTACTCTTTTATTAGGATTATCTCAGTAGCTACAGGTAACAGTTGTGGTTGTCTCAGTGGTCCCGGAATCAGAACAGCACAATTATTCTAAATTGCCCCAGTGGTCCCAGATAATGTGTTTCTGTTGATTCAGTGATTCATAGATATTTAGATAACTAACTTAGTCAATTTTGCTTCTGTAAAAATGCTTTTCATGAAACAGGTTCTTCATCCCAGACCCAAAGATGTGATGGATACCTTTGTGATATTCTGCCCACATAAGCCAGGCATGGTGAACTCTTTGTGGCTGCAAGGTCTGGAGCCCCTCGTCAGATGCCAGCTTGAATTAATGGCTCCATACTTTGACCTCCTATCCTTTGTAAGATGGGGTACAATACAGCACAAGGAGCAGTATGAGTGTCAGCTAAAGAACGGCCCCAAGATGTGTCTATGGCTGGTCTCCCAGCCTGGCGTGCCACAGAAAGGGACCGGTTTGGTGAAGGTCAGGGTCTGGGGATTAGGAGGTCTCCGGGCGGCCTTGCCTTCACAATGATGCCCAGGGTGGGGCTGGGAATCAGGGGCAGAGCAGAAGCTGAGGGTGAAGCAGAGGCCAGGGAGGCTCAAGAAGAGGCCACAAGCCAAGGAATGCAAGCAGCCCCCCGGAAGCCAGAAAAGTGCATCCAGGAGCGGGCAGGGGGCGGCCGAGGACCCTAGGCCAACGGTCTGGCTTCCTTCCCTAGAGCTGGAAGGGAACACCTCTGGCTGCTGTGTGGTCTCTACCGGCAATGCAAGGACACTCACTGCCTCATCGGGGCCAGGGCAGCACTGCCAGCAACAGCCCCTGTGGGACCCAGTGGGCCCACGAACCCTTACTGAGCTGGATCCAGGCAGAGTCTGCCTGGGCAGGCAGGGGGGCAGGCCTGCTCCGGCTCTGGCCCAGCAGGCAGGAAACCGTGCACAGCAAGACCATCCTGTGCCCCAAGGATTGGGAGGCCTCTCTCAGAGGTGGCATTGGGTCAAGAGGAAGGATAACGGGGACACAGCGGGGGGAGGTCCAGGGAGGAGAGTGGTGGCGTGAGTGTTCAGCGGAAGAAATGACCGTGGAGAGGAGTCTGAATTGTTGGAAAAGCCTCGGAGAGGAGGTCAGACCAGAGCTTCCTGGGCCTGAAGACCTGGTGCACAGATGTTTTATCTAAAAGCAACCAAGATGCCATGGGGGTTAATCTGGGAGTGTGGCTGCCCACCCGGCTGGGGATATGACATGGCAACTAGGGCAGCTGTATGGGGTGGGGCTTGGAGGGGGTGGGCCAGAGGCAGAGTGGCAGCAGAGCGACCAATGAGCACGCAGTGCTGCCTGCAGGAGGGGGGCTGTGTGGACCGAGAGGGGAGGTGTGTATAGGGGGTGGGGCGGTGTGGACACAGAGGGGTAGTGTGGACCCAGGGGACCAAGAGGGAGCAGTGTGGATGCAGGCGGGGGGTTGGGAGGGGTACAAGGGTGGGGCAGTGGAGAAAGTGGGTGTGTGTCACACTGGGGCCTGGCTGCTGGGGAGACTGGTCATTACTGACTGGGAGAGTGAGGACCGTCAGGTGGGCCTCTCCCAGTGGCCAATGCAGCGGAGTGGAAGCAGGGCCCTCGCTGGAGGTTTAGCCAAACTGGGGCAGCCGAGAGGTGCACCCATGGCTGAGAGCTGTGGGAGGAGAGGGTGCTACTGAGAGGGCAGGGTGGGGTGGGGCTAATTCCTGACTCCATTTTGTACTGTGGGGCAGGGCAGAGCTATCCTCCATTTTGTGTAACTGGACCCTAACCCTCACCCAATCAGCCAAAGCAGTGACATCACCACCCCTATAAAACCCCTTGATCTGTTGAATCTTGTGCTCTTCCTCCATGCCGCTGTTGGTGTAAGTGAGACAGCATGGAACAGGCTTTCTGCTATTTCATCGAACTCGGCTCCCTGGTGGTCCTTGGGGACCATGAAATCTGGGTGTAACACTTGGGAGCTCGTCCAGAATCCCCAAGACCCTGAGGAACCCCGATCCGGAGAGCCTGACTGGCCGCGGTGTGTCTGTGAGCGTTCTGGAGGCACGTGGAACCCCCTCATGTCGGCAATGCCCAAAGAGCTCTAGGTGGACACACTGCTGGAAGACCATGAACCGGGGATTCAGAAGATGTTCTGACCTCCCAAGAAGGTTCCTCACAGGCAGGAGAGACATGGAATCCTCTCCCAGGATGAGGCAGTCGCTTCCGCCAATTGGTGTGAGGCCGACGTCTGTTTTTCTTCTAAGGAGTTGAAATGTTGATGTTGGGCACCCTCTTCTTGTTGGTTGTTGTGTTTGTGTGGAGGTCCAGAAGGGCCAATGGCAGACTTATTGTTCTAGAGAGTGGCCAGCTTTCAATGTCGGATGGCCACCAGAGGCCACCGCTCGGCGTGAGGCTGTCGTTCGGTTTGGCTTCCACAGAGTTGAAAGCCTGTTCTTAGGGGCCCTCTGTCTGTTTCTGTGTTCCCTGTTTGTATGTTTGTATAAGTAAGGGTTTGAGTTTGCTCTTATTTGTAAATTTGCTGACTCTTTCCCCCGGAGGAGGCAGGAGGTAGGGAGGGAAGAAGAGGCCTCATACTCGCCATCTTTTAGGCATCGGGGATTTCTGTACTCATGTAAGGTGGAAAGGCCAGATTACAAACGAGTGTGCATAGTTTTTGAGCTGGACTTAACTCTTTTCTGTGTACAGAATAAAACCCTAAACTGTTTTTTAGCTTTAAGGATGGTGGAGATGAACTGGGAGATAAATTAAAGCTAGTTTCCCAAGACATTTTTTGAAATTTCCTGCCCGGAGGCAAGTAACCAGCAGCAAGTAGGTAGCAAGTTTACATATGAATGGCTGAGGGTTTGCCTCTTGATTCCCCCCAGCTTTGGGTAGGCAAGTTCCGCCTTCAGCCACCATTAAAGAATGTGTTCATTTTCATTTGAATGGCTACACCTTTGCTAGCCAAGGGACAAATTTACATGTGAATAGCTACAAGTTTGCTTCTCAGTTTCTATGGGCAGAAAAAAACATGGTTTAAAGTTAATTGTTGGATTTTGGAATTTGTTCTTGAAAACATAAAGGTTTATTAATGGGGAGTTGTTGGATGTTTGACTTGTGAGCTCTGAAGGTTTTGGGATTCAAATTGAATTGAGAGAAGTTATATAATTGTGTTAGAGTAAATAATTAAGAATTCAAGATATATTACTTGTTTGATCTGATTTTAAAAAGAAAGAAAGAAACCTTTAATTTTTTAAGGCTATGTGCTCTGAATTAATTTGAAGGTATGAAATTGTAACAATTGTGGTCCAAAAGGTTAAAAGCAAGGACCAAATTCTAAAGTTAACTACTGTTTGTCTCAATTGGTCATTTAAGTTTGATGTGATTAATGATTACAGTACATTGTAAAATCTTTAGAAGAAAAGGAAATACCCTCAAGCAGAGGGGATTTTCAGAAAATTCAGGGAGTCTGATTGCAATGTAGGGGTCACCCGTTCCCCTACTAGCAGGAGGCAAGTGTCTTTCCCAGTGGGAACAGAGAGTGGACTCCCAGTGGGAAAATGCCTTGGTGGGGCACCCGACTTCCATCTCCTCCAGGGTTGTTTTGAGTAGAGGTGGCAGGGACAAGGAGAGAAATTCCCTTGTGACCCTCTGCACTCCAATGAGAACCAAGAACCCCCGGTGACTGCTTGGACACTTTTCACTGAGTTCTGTTAGGGCTTAGAGGCGCAGTTAGAAATTCCCCCATTCCCCCTTTCAGGCTTATTAGAAACTGAGATCTGTATCTGTAGGAAAAATGTGGCATTTTAAATTTCAAGCGTCTGAAGGCCTGGGAACAGGGTGCTGAACCTGCTCTCTCCTCCCTCTGCCTTTTAAGGGTTGAAAGGAAGAAAAGGCCAGCAACTAATAGGAAGGAATTAGTATGCTCATTGTAGGAAGCAGGGTAACCTTACAAGTGAAAGGCAAACCTGTTAGTTTCCTGTTGGACACTGGGGCAGCCTATTCAGTCTTGACAGAGCCGATGGGACTCGTACATCAGTCGAGGGAGCCAGCAGACAAACTGCCCGTTTTCCTTGGACATCAAGAAGGACTGTGGACCTCATAAGGAATATGTACTAGGGGAACACAGCTGCTGAACTGGACTGAAGTGGAACAATGGGCCTTTGAGGAGCTAAAGAAGGCTCTCATCTCAGCACCTGCCCTAGCCTTGCCAGACATTGTGAAGCCCTTCCATCTCTATGTGAGAGGTAAGGGGCATTGCCAAAGGGGTTCTCACTCAGACTCTAGGTCCCTGGAAGAGACCTGTTAAGGGACTAGACCTGTGGCAGCAAGATGGCCAGCGTGCCTCTGGGCAGTGGCCACCACAGCATTGTGGTAGTCACCACAGCAGTAGTCTCCCTAGACCACATCTGAAGGAGGCAGATAAGCAGACTCTGGGCCAGGAGCTATCCCTGACAACATCCCAGACACTGACCATCAACCCTGCCAGCCTGCTTCCAGATGATGATCCAGAGGAACCCATTCATGACTGTATAGAGGTAACAATTGCAGTACTGACGCAGAGACAGCGGTAGTCAACCTGGACCACACCATTTGGGCACAGTTTCTGATCGTTTGGCCTTAATCCAGGCCCTTTGATGGGGACACTGTGCCATCCACAGGGAAAGAGGGTTACCAACTGCAGCTGGAAAGGAGGAATTGGCTGAAAGCAAACAATCAAAAGACCAGATGGTTGGTGGACCCTCCAGATGACAGACTGTTGGCCCCAGAGGCTCTAGGTCAGACGTTAGTTGCCCAGTGACACCAGGTTACCCACTTAGATGTCGCCAAGACTTCTGAACTTTTGTGAGGCAGATACTACCAAGCTTAGATAAGGTAATTAAAAGCATAGTCGCTAGAAGTACTGTCTGTGCACAGGTAAATGCTAAGCAAGGTAAGGGTGTCCCAGGGAACTTCCCCAGGAGAGCATTGGTAGGTGGATTTCAGAGATTAAGCCACCAGCATTAGGTCTAGTTTTTGTAGACACTTCAGATTAGGTTGAAGTATACCCCACTAGGACAGAAAGTGCCTCTATAGTAGTCAAGATATTACTCCAGGAGATTATACCTAGATTCAGGCTGCCAATAGTCATAGAATCAGATAACAGCCCAACCACTGTAGCCAAGGTATCTCAAAGTATAGCTCAAGCCTTAGGACAGGCATGAGCAGGACTCTGAAAAGGAGTTTAACTAAATGTGTCCTAGAACCGGTGAAAATTGGACCAACCCCCTGCCCTTCACCCTCTTAAGGGCCAGGTGTACCCCATACTGGGACGGGTTCCCCTCTTTTGGGGATCATGTATGGTAAACATCTCTCCATCCTTCCCAGGGTCAGGGAGAAACTGAAAGCTGGAATTCATAACCATTCCCTTGCTCAAGTCCTTACAGGCTCTGCAGTTTGCTAGTTCCAGATGCACTGCCAGTGCCCACCACAGACCCTGTAGCCTGGGAACTCAGTGTGGGTAAAGAAATTCACTGCCCAAGGACTCAAAGGGATGCTACACTGTTATCTGAGCATGCCCACGGCTGTTGAAGTAGATAGCACTCAGACCTGACTGCATGACTCCCAGCTCCTGCACCAGAAAAATGGCCTGGATCCTGGCAACTAGCGGCCTCCCCTGTGAGATCCCCAGCCTGGGCTCCACGCAGGCCAGGAGGAGACTTGATGCCTGTAGGAAGGGAACTGGACTTCAGTGAGGACAGTACTGATGGGAACTGTGGTACTGGGGGTCTTGGCAACTGTAAGAATGTTTTTACTAGCCAGTGAGAAAGTCCAGAGCTAAATAAGGCTAGATAACAGAACAGTGAATGCCTTTAAAGGAAGTGGGCTGAGTCAATAATTTGACTCATGCACATAAGACAAGGGGGGAATGAGAGGGCAGGGCGGGGCTAACTCCTGACTCCATTTTGTACTATGGGGCAGGGCAGAGCTCTGATCCATTTTGTGCAACTGGACCCTAGCCCTCACCCAACTAATCAGGGTCAGCCAAAGCAGTGATATCACCGCCCCTATAAAACCCCTTGATCTGTTGAAGCTGGGACTCTTCCACCACATCGCTGTCGGTGTAAGGGGACAGAGCCCATGCTAGCACAGAACAGGCTTTCTGCTATTGTATCAGACTCGGCTCCCTGGTGGTCCTTGGGGATCACGAAATCTCGGTGTAACACTGCCTCAGGGGTGCTCTGAGGCCTCCCACAGCCCGGGTCCAGGCCGAGGACTCCTGCAGGCAGGCAGCACCGGCACCGCAGTTACCAGAGCGGAAACCAGTGCTTTATTTGCTGTCTCCCCCCACCCCCCGGCAGGCAGGTGCAGTGGTTGGCAGAGCCCCCAGGGCAGAATGCCCCCCTGCCCTGGACAAAGCTACAGTTCCTCCTTCACTCCGGGCTTCTTCTCCAGTCTGGGTGGTTCCTCTGGCTTTGCTTCCAGCTCCTCCTCCTTTTCCACCTCCTCCTCGTCATCATCGTCATCGTCCTTCTCCTCCCCCTCCTCCTGCCCCTCCTCTTCCTCTTCCCCCTCCACCTCTGCAGTTTCCTTCTGCCCTGCGGGCTCTTCCAGCTTGGTCCCACTCTCCAGCTCAGGAAACTCTTCCTCGGTGAATGCCTCCTCTTCTGTGACCTCATTTTGCTCAGCAGACATTAGCTATCAGAGGAAGGGAGGGGTGGCGGAGGAGGGGATAAAGAAACAAAGAGGCAGATCGCAGGTGGTGGTTGTGATGTTAAGGGAAAACCCCATTTTCCTGGAGAACCTAGTGGGCCTGAAGCCCATTGTGGCTGCAGGAGGGGCTTGTCTGGGGGAGTGGCTTATCTGGGGGAGGAGCTTGGCTGGGGGAGTGCCCACGTGTGACTTTGTGGGCAGGAGTCATCCTTCCTCCAGGTTCAGTCCCTGGGATGTGGCTGCCCCTATGCTGAGCTCTGGGATGGAGCCTGTTGCCAGAACATGTTCTGTGGCTGTTAAGAATCAGGGCTTGCTCAGCAGACGGTATGGGGGAAGTGGCTGCTGGAGGGGAGATCAGCATGGAAGAAAGAGGTGGAGACAGACCAGGTGAGTGACTGCTGGGCGGGGCTCTGCCAGGTGTCAGGAACAACTCTCTGGTTTAAGCCAAGGAGCAGTCTCACCTTCTTGAGGATCCTCACCAGTGTGAGTGATGTCATCCTAGCTCTGATGACATCAGGATAAGGATGTCATCAGAGCCAGGATCCCACTGCGACACCTGGTCACCTGCAGGACAGGGGGTTGGGGCGCAGCCTGGAGCCTGTGCAATGCAACCTCAGAGCCTCTGTGGCCCGCCCCTTCTCTACCCTCCCCCCCCCCAAGGGCTCTAAGTCTGCCATTGGCTCCTCGGACTACCTGCCTGCCTGTTTACCCTCTAGCCCAGGGGCACACGCTTCCCTAGCCCATTGAGCTCCTGTTCTGGGAGAGGTAAAAATCCAGTGCTGTTCACCTACCTCGTCTCCCTCCTCAGTCCTGGCCTGGATCTGGCTGTCCAGGAAGTCAGAGAAGCCCTGCAGGGTGTGTTCCCCCGTGTACAGCACCGCCTGGGGAGAAGGCGGACAGTCAGGCAACCTTGCCTGCAGGAGACAGGATGGCCGCATGGAGGAACGGGTGAAATTCCCAACTGCTGCGTGCCACAGGCCACCAGGGCTCCAAGTAATGACAAAACCCTCAGCGGCGGGCCAGGCCACCTGCCGGGACCCCAGGCTCCTCTCGGTGCCGGCGCTGTGGTCTGGCTGTGCTCTGACTCCCTTCCCTGCTGCAGCGTGGCGGGCTGCGGGCCGCGGGCTGCGGGCAGTCTGAATGATCAGCTCCGCTTTGGCTATTACCGTTATTTCCATGGGAGGAGGAATAGCTCCCAGTTCACAAAACCTCCCGCACGCACTGCTCAGCATCGCACTTCCTCCTCTGCACCTTCAGTGAGAGCGGCTGCTCCCTGCCCACCCACCGGCTAAACAATGCCAGCCTCCAGGTCTGGAGAGAGCAGCCTGGACCCAGCTCACCCCACCTCCCCAGCTCCTGCTGCCCTGGGGGCACCCTTCGTGGCTGAGGCCACCCTTATGCTTCCCACCCTCGCTTCTGGCTCCTCCTCATCTGACCCTCACTCTTCCTCAAGACCTTGTCTGCTTCACCACTTCCAGCCGCCTCTGTCTGGGACCAGCCTCTGCACCCCAACCCCCGGCCTCCGCACCCCGGCCTCTGTACCCCATGGCAGCAGAGGTGGGCCCGGCCTGACCTCCCCCACGCTCAGTCATTCTCCTGGGCGCGGGCACCTGGCTGCCATCCTCTGATTGACACCTGCCCTGGGCCCAGCAGCGTGGAGAGTGCGTTCCTTCCACAGGGATGCCATCTGCTGACTAACACCGAGTGTCCAAGGCGGGACTGCTCTCACCACGCATCCTCCTCCCAGCAGCCACACCCCAGCATTAACCTGGCAATCCCCCCGAGTCTGGGTGCCACATCCAAATCCCCATGTCCCCTTGGCCATGGGGCCTGGGCCAGGGCTAAGCGCAGGCTTAGGCTGGCAGTGACAGTGAGTGGGGCTCAGTGGGAGACACTCTGAGCAGGAGGGCACGCCATGCCCAGACCTGAGTGTGGGAATAGGAAGAACCGCATCATGAGTGACACGCGGGTCCCAGGC
This sequence comes from Nyctalus aviator, assembly GCA_036971965.1. Taxonomy (NCBI): domain Eukaryota; kingdom Metazoa; phylum Chordata; class Mammalia; order Chiroptera; family Vespertilionidae; genus Nyctalus; species Nyctalus aviator. Next base: position 699,912 of record CM072926.1, read on the forward strand.
GGAGACCGGGGCCTCACCTGCTGCGAGCGGGCAGGGAAGAGCCGGAGGAAGGGATGCCGGTCCAGGGGCTCCAGCGGGATGTCGTTGGCCGTGATGTCAATCATGGCGATGGTGACGGTGGAGTGGTTGCGGTACCTCACGCCCAGCTCCTCCCACGCTGGGAGCAGCCTTCTGCTCTGGCGGCACCACGGCGCATCTGCAAGGCAAGGCCACGCTGAGCCACAGCGCCTACCCCAAGCTCCCGGGGCCTAGCAAGGCTCTGGGGCCTGAAACTGCGCCCCTCTATTTCAATAGCACGTAGGCCATTACCCCCGCAGGCACCTGGCCATTACCCCCGTAGGCACTCTCCGGTGTCTGAGACCGCCCTGGATGGCGCTGAGGTGGTCTGGGAGGTTTGGGTGCCCAAGCAATGAGGAAGGACACTGGAAAGGTGTATCTGGGCCCCCACCCTGCAGAGCACTTACAGAACAGCACGAACACGTCCCGCTCCCAGTCCAAGACCACGGCATCGAAGGTCTTCCCAACCAGCTGCTTCACAGGCCCCTGGTCCCAGTATGGCGGGACCTCTTCGCTGGGCTCATGTTTCTAGGAAGCAGTCTTGAGAGGTCAGAAGTCTCCAGAAAAGGTTGGGAATCCCTCTCCCCCGCCCCCCGCCCCCCACTCCCCTCCCTGCCTGCACACCAGGGAACATGTGCTCTGGTTCTTACAAGACCTGGGAAAGCATGTGTTTTTACTTTAAAATTTTACTCTTTTAAAGTAACATTCATATAACAGAATTTCTGATTGAACTGTTTTAATCAGTTTATTTTAAATGCCTACATATTATAATGTTGTGCAACCACCACCACTAATTCCAAAGCATTCCCATTCGTCCATCATGAGCTTGGTGTCAGGCTGGGCTGTCCTGGCAAATGGGGGTCAGAGGCGAGGAGGTGGCAGGCTCCAAACGGTTCGAGAAGCAATTTGTTCAGCACCAAATCCTTTTCCCATTAGGAATAGTGTAACTCATCCTTCCCAGACCCCAAATGGCTCCGTTTTAACCTTCCTCACACACAGCGCATGTCTACTGTGCTGTTTGATCTGTGAACAAGCACTTCCCGCTTTACCTGCACCAAACACCCGCCCCCCCAGCCTCACAGTCACATTCTGACCGCTGCGGTGTCTCGGTCAGCAAGTGGCATCTCTGCTCGCTCACAGACCGCTGCCTCTGACACGCTGCAGGGCTCCCTGTTCTCCCTCTGCCCAGATCAACCTCCTTAGCGGCCTGGCCATACTGCTCTCACACCCTCAGCCGCATCAGCGCTCTGGACGCCTCTATGTTTTAAAATTGTGCCAATGGTTGAACTTTGGTTCAACAACAGAGACATTTTTCCTGTGAACAATTTGGAATAGTTCGAGATGGGAGACTCGAGAAACAAGGTTTAACTATACATGATTCTTAGAAACCTTAGCTGAGAGCTAGCTTCATGTCCTCAATATCTTGAGCTTATTCCCCCGACAAAATATTAGCTGTCCCCCATTATATGAGAGTCAAAGCCAAGATTTACACAACCCTTCATACCCGGCCTGCCAGCTCCCGAGCCAGCCTCAGGCCTGCGCATTGCTGCTCTCTGGTTTTCCCTCAGAACTGGCTGGGGCCACACCCTGACTCTCCCGGGCCTGCACCACATGCTCTTGCACTTGGTGCTGTTCCTTGTCCCTATCAGCGTGACTCCTCAGGCTTCTTTTTCTGGGATTTGATCAAGGTGTCTCTGCCACACAGGACAGGGCATTTCTTCCTTCACCACTGAGCGCCCACTGCTGGGCAGATAGGACCTCAATGGGTAGCCTGTGAGTGAGGGAAGGAAAGAACAGCGGGCTCTGGCTTCTCTTTGGAGGAAGTGGTGAGAGTCAGGGTGGAGGGAGGTCTGCAATGAAGAGCGAAAGCCCCGAGGGTGGAAGGGGTGCTCAGAGAGCAGCAGCATCTGGGGCCCGGAGCAGATCAGCCACAGCCATGGGGCCGGTGGACCCAGGAGGAGGAGCAGATGTGATGGCGGAAGCACGGAGGACACCAGCCAGGACTATGCGCCTAAGAAAAGAGCTGTCATGTGAGGGCCGCAGGGAAGGGTGGTGTGGGGACAGACAAGGCCAAGGACAGAAGCCGCAGAGTGAAGGCCACCATGCACGCTGCTGTGCCTGGAAAGTGACTCCGGAATTCACTCAAAGAATCCGCCAAGACTCTCAAGAGTGTTCCTGCTGAGTAAACAAACTGTGGCCTTAGCGGGGGCGGGCGCTAAGGGGCAGCAGGCACTAAGGGGCAGAGGGGAGCAGGTGCTAAGGGGGTGGGGAGCAGGCGCTAAGGGGCAGCAGGCACTAAGGGGCAGCGGGGAGTAGGCGCTAAGGGGCAGCAGGCTCTAAGGGGCATCAGGGAGTAGGCGCTAATGGGCAGCAGGCGCTAAGGGGCAGAGGGGAGCAGGCACTAAGGGGGCGGCAGGGAGTGGGGCTGCAGCAGGGGCTGCACATCCTCGGGCAGCCTCTCAGCCTGTCTTTCTGCAAAATGGCCTCCTTCCGAGCCTTGAGGCTGAACCCTGGTACTGACTGCAGTCCAGCCTCCCCCATCGCCAAGCAGCCCTCCCCTGAGGCCAATGCGGGGAAGCCCGGGAGGGACTGGCGGCGGGAGGGGGGGGTCTGGAAGGAGGACTCTCTCCGGAAGGTCCGGGCCTCTATGGGGGCCTTGCTGAAGGCAGCAGCCCTGCCTTGACTTTTCCAAACAAGCCAGAGCTCCAGGGTGTTTTGCTGGAATCTCTGTTTAGTCTTAAAGACCTGACCTTGACCCTGCATGTGCTTTCCCTGCTGAGTGTACCCAGAGGTGAATCTGAGTTCAGCTGTCATTACAGTAAAAGCCAATGAGGCAGGCGAATAGGATTGCTCTTATGACCAAAGTAAGAGTCCCCAGCCCCTCTTACACAGAGACCTGTGTGGAGCGACTGTCCATCCATCGCTCAGGGGTTGCTGTGAGCCTGGCAGGCACAGACACCTCTTACACCAGAATCCGAACAAGGTGCCAGCCCTGGGGGGGCAGCATTTCAGTGGGTCACCTTGCAAAGGAAACGCCGTCACTTTAAGTGTAAAGCACTAACAGTGGAACTGGAGGTCAGGACAGTGACAATTGGACAGATCAGAGGTAGACACAGGTATTTCCCACACTGAAGCCTGATACACCTTTCTTCTCCAGCAGAATTAGATTTTAAAAAGTGACTTTGAGGTTCTGGATAAACCTCTGTGAGAGTGAACTCACCTTGGCGTTTCTGGTCAGGTAGCTGCGCCCGAATGTCTTGAGGTTTTCGGAGGTGATGCTCTCGAAAGGCATTTTGTACCTCGCGTCAGAGCTTAGGTTCAGGATTTGGACGGATGGGATATTGACCGCTGTGACCCGGAAGTATTCGAAGATACGTCCATTTCTGGGTTCATCTGCATCCACCAGGATGAAGAGGATCTGCCAGATGGGAAGGATGTGAGACAGGAGAGGGTTAGGGAAGGGGTCCCTGGAAAGGAACAGATAGTGATGGATGGGACCACTCCAGCTGCCGGATTGTCTACCAGACTGCAGATTGCTACAGGAGGGGCGGGGGGGGGGGCGGGGGGGGAGGCTCCGGCCCGGCTTTGACACCGTGAAACTGACACAGCGCAGGGCACAGGGGCAGGTGGCCACTTAGGAAAAGCACAGGGGACAGAAGCGGAGGAAGGTCCGGTTAGAACATGGGGTGAACTGAAGAAGAAGCTGTGAGCATTTTATCAACCCACAGACGGAGACTCGCTGGACGAGGCTCGATCCATTTGAGAGGGGGGGGGGGCGGATTTCCCCACTTGAGGCCCCTCCCCAGTGGGTTTATATGTGCTTGTAATAAACTCCCATGCTTTTGCTTAAAATCCTTCAGTCTGAGAATGTATTCTTTGGACTTCGTGAAACAAGAACCTGCAATTAGCGAGTCCCAGCTTGCCATCCGCGGGGTATTAGACCCCAACCACACCTGTCCGAAGCACCATGTTTCCAGATCTTGGCTGCTGTAAATAACCCTGCAATGAACACAGGGTGCATGTATTCTTTCAAATTAGTGTTTTGGTTCTTTAGATAAATTCCCAGGAGTGGAATCGCTGGGCCATAGGCAGTTCCCTTTTTAATGTTTTGAGGAAACTCCATACTGCTTCCCACAGTGGCTGCACCAGTCAGCACTCCCACAACTGTGCACTGGAGTGTCATGAAGGGGTATTGAAGGTCATGGAGGGGGGAAGGAACTGAGTCCCTCGCAGAGGGAGAGAAGTGTGGGGCAGCGGAGGGAGGTCTCCTGAGGCCCCTTCCACCGGGCAGGGCAGCCGGCACCTGGGCACTGCCTGCACGCCATCCACACGCGTAGGCCATCCTGAGCCTCATCCCGGGCCCTGAGCAAACAGTACGTCCCCTCTGTGCCTCGGCTTCCTTGTCTGTGCCACAGAGACTCAGAGCTTGCACCTCTAGGGCTGCAGTGAGAACTAGCCAGGACGATGTGTTTGACCGCTGTGCTCAGTGACTGGGAGGGAGAAAATGCTCAACACGTCAACGCGTCAGCACTCTAAATCCTGTCATAGCCAGGACATCCGTGACATCACTCATTCAGTCAACAACACCCGTGGAACTCCTGTTGTGGGGAAGCAAATGGCAAATCCAGAGCGATCGCTTCACACCCGCCACAGCCATGGGAAGGCCAGGAATTCGTTCTGGCAGCGTGGCTGTGCCCGGAGCCTCATCGGGGACTGATAGGTGGAATGGAGCCCGAACCACTAAACAGGTTTGCGGCTTGGATGCTTCACTCCGTGTTCTTTTGGAATTACAGAGTTTTTCATTGTTTTGTTTAAATTTCAGTCGCTTTCTTAAAAAAAAAAATGCCTCTTGTAAAAATAGAGAGAAAAGAGAAGCAAGTCGGGCCCTGGTCCAGGTGAGGAAACCGCAGCAGGACAGGCATGGTGTTCGGAAACAGACTGGTTTCTAACCATGAGGACAGTCACAGCAATAATGAGCGCCACTCATTGTGCATCTGCCCGTTGCTTTACATGAAGCACCAGAGGTGACAGGCAGGGAGCTTAAGGAACTCACTAGACAAAACCTGCTGGTAACAGGAGGAGAATTTAACCTCAGTGTGTGCAATGCCTTAGCCTGGAAATGTAATGACATGCCAGACACTCTGCTGCTTCGCGCTGCCAGCTTCCGAGGGACACTCCCAGAGAAACGCCGTGGAGCCATCAGTCTGCACAGCACACTGAGCGCAGGTGAGAGAAGGAGCGCAGGTGAGAGAAGAAGAGCAGGTGAGAGAAGGAGAGCAGGTGAGAGAAGGAGACAGGTGAGAGAAGATTGGCAGGTTTGGAAGAGGCACGGGGAGGCTCAGACACGGGAAGCAGTCCTGAGAGGGAACTTAGAGCACTGCAGGCCACCTCCAGAAGCAAGGAAATGTCAAGTAAGGAAGCTAACTCTGCACCTAAAAGAACAGAGAAAGAACTACAGGACAGGCCATGCATAAGAAGGAAGGAAATAAAGATCAGAGAAGAAATAAATGATAAAACAGACTAAGAGTAAACAATACCAAAAAATCAATGAAACCAAGAGCTTGTTCTTTCAAAGTCAAATAAGATTGGTTGACCTTTCAACAGACTCATCAAAAAGCAAAGAGAACCCAAAAAAGTAAAATCAGAAATGAAAGGGGTGACGTGCACTGTTGAGGGAGTGCGACTGGTGCAGCCACTGTGGGAAGCAGTATGGAGTTTCCTCAGACATGGAAAAGTGAACTATGGCCCAGCAATTCCAATCCTGGGAATTTATCCAAAGAAACTGGAAACACTAATTTGAAAGAATGTATGCACCCTGTGTTCCCTGCAGGGTTATTTACAGCAGCCAAGATCTGAAAACAGCCCAGTGCCCACCAGGAGGTGAGCGGATAGAACAGCTGTGGGTCATTAACACAGTGGAACACTCCTCACTGTGGGACCTCACAGGGTGGAACACTCCTCGCTGTGTAAGAGAAAGTCTCACCCTTTGCGACAGCATGGATGCACCCAGAGAGCATATGCAAGTGAAAAAGCAACAGAGAAAGACAAGCACCACATGACCTCACTCATATTGGAATATATGAGCAAACTGAGCTAACAAGCAAAACAGAGACAGACTCATAGAGAGCAGGCAGACAGCTCTGGTGGAGTGTGTGTGTGTATGTGTGTGTGTGTGTTGGAGGGGGTGGGGTGGAGAGGGGTGAAGAGGGATTGAGTAAATATAGAAAGAGAGAGAGAACTCATGGACAGGGACAGTAGTGTGGTGATTGCAGAGGTGGGGTGGGTGGAGGTGGAATAGGGCATAAAGGAGATAAAGGTGATGAAAAAAATACAATGAAAAAACAAATTATTTTTAAGAAAAGAAAGAGCAAAGAAACAACTGACATTATATAAATACAAAAGACTGTAAAAAAATATTGCAAACAACTATATGCCAACAAATGGGACAACCAGGGTCAAATGAACAAATTCGTACAAATATACAATCTTCCAAAATTCAATCAAGAATATCAGAAAACTTGAATAGACCAATAACAACTAATGATATTTAAGCAGCAAGAAAGAAAAAAAGCAAACAAACAGACGTCCTGGACCAGTCTGCTTCACAGATGAATTTAACCAAACATTCAAAGACGAACTAATACCTATCCTCCTCAAACAATTCCAAAGAAATTGGAGAAGGGTCCTAGCCAACATGGCTCAGTAGTCAGAAAGTCAGGCCCAAAGAGTCTCAGGTTTCATTCCCAGTCAAAGGATTTAGCTGGGTGTGAGTTCAAGGGCATGCATGTGGGAGGCAACCAATCGATGTCTTTCTCTCACATCAATGTTCTCTCTCTCCTCTCCCTCTCTTCTACTCTCTCTAAAAATCAATGGGGAAAAAAATAGCTTTGCGTGAGGATTAACTAGCAAATAAATAAATAAAAGAAAGGAAGGAAGGAAGGAAGGAAGGAAGGAAGGAAGGAAGGAAGATGACTTCCATGCTATATTTACAAGGCCAGCATTATCCTAATTCCAAGACCAAATAAAAACACTACAGAGAAAGAAAATTACAGGCCAATACCCTGATGAACACAGATGCTAAAATCCTCAACAAAATATTAGAAAACAGGATCCAGAAAAATATTAAAAGATCATACATGCCCTGGCTGGTTTGGCTCAGTGGATAGAGTGTCGGCCTGCAGACTGAAGGGTCCCAGGTTTGATTCCAGCCAAAGGCATATGCCCGGATTGTAGGCTCGATCCCCAGTAGGGGGTGTGCAGAAGGCAGCCGATCAATGATTCTCTCTCATCATTGATGTTTCTAGCTCTCTATCCCTCTCCCTTCCTCTCTGAAATCAATAAAGAAATGTTTTAAAAAAAAATCATACAACATGATCAAGTGGGACTTATTCTAGGGATGCAAAGCTATTATAATGTCTTCAAATCAATAAATGTGATACATCACATAAACAACATGAAAGATGGAAATCACATGATCATATCAATAGATGCAGAAAAAGCATTCAATAAATACAGCACCCATTTATGATTAAAGACTTTCACCAAATTGAGAATAAAGAGACCATATTTCAACATAAAGACCATATATGAAAGACTACAGCCAACATCATAGTCAAGGGTCAAAAATGAAAAGTATTTCCCTTAAGATCAGGAACAAAACAACGATGTCTGCTTTCACCACTGTTATTCAACACAGTACTGGAAGTGCTAGCCACAGCAATCAGACAAGAAGAAGAAATAAAAGGCATCCAAATTAGAAAGGAAAAAGTAAAACTGTCAATTGTTAGGTCAAAGCCCGGACATAGACCAGTCCCACAGGAGGGGTAATCCAGAGCCGATGCATGCAGCCAGAAGGTAGATGGTGATGCAGGTAATTGGCACCTACCTGAATCCTGGCCCAAGGAGGAAATTCCACATGGCTCATGCCCTCTGCCCTACCCTGGCTAAACCACTGTATAAAAGAAGTACTGATACTCCCTTTTGGTGTGAACTTCCCTGGCCCATCCTCAGACCAGCGAATTTCTCCCGGGAGCGCAAGATTAAAACCTCCCTCTTTAAACAGGCCGGACTCTCTGTCTTTTGTTTCCTGCATCTCGAATTTCTCATAACTGTTCACAGATGATATGATGTTATACATAGAAAACCCTAGAGACTCCACCTTGATTAAATTTATTCCTAGTTACCTTAATATTTTTTGTTGCAATCATAAATGGGATTATTTTCTTAGTTTCTCTTTCTGATAGTTCATTATTGGTGTATAGAAATGCAATTGATTTTGGGATATTGATTTTGTATCTTGATACTTTGCCAAATTCATTTATTAGATCTGGTAGTTTTTTGGTGGAGTCTCTAGGGTTTGGCAAAGTATCAAGATACAAAATCAATATCCCAAAATCAATTGCATTCTATACACCAATAAGGAACTATCAAAAAGAGAAACTAAGAAAATAATCCCATTTATGATTGCAACAAAAAATATTAAGGTAACTAGGAATAAATTTAATCAAGTATGTAAATAACCTGGACTTGGGTAAGTATAGAACATTGAAGAAATAAACTGAGGAATACACAAATAAGTGGAATCATATACCATGTTTATGGATTGGAATCATTAACATTATTAAAATGTCCATACTACTTAAAGTGATCTATAGAATCAACACAAACCTTATTAAAATACCAATGCATATTTCACAGATCTAGAACAAATATACCAAAAATTTATAAGGAACCAAAAAAGATCCCAAATAGCTACAACAACCTTGAGATAGAAGAACAAAGTTGGAGAAATCACAATACCAGATATCAAATTATATTAAAAACCACTGTAATCAAAACAGCCAGGCCTGGCACAAGAACAGGCATATATATAATCAACCCATGCCTCTATAGTCAATTAATATTACATAAAGGGGTCAAGTGCATACAATGGAGTAAAAACAGTCTGTTCAATAAATGGTGTTGGGAAAATTGGACAAATACATGCAAAAAAAAAAAAAAGAAAGAAAGAAAGAAGAAAGAAAGAAATTAGACCACCAACTTATACCACACACAAGAATGAACTGGAAAAGGAGAAAATCCCAGAAGACATAGTCAATAAAATCTCAAACATCTCTCATAGAAATGTTTTTATTGATATATCTCCTTTGCTGAGGGGAACAAAGGAAAAAATGAACAAATGGAACTACATCAAACTAAAAAATTTCTTCACAGCAAAAGAAACCATCAACACAGTGAAAAGAGAATCCACTGTAGGGAAGAACATGTTCACCAATGACATATATGATAAAGGGTTAATATCAAAAAATATAAAAACTTACCCAATTCAACACTAGGAAGACAAACAATACCATTAAAAATGGGCAAAATAGACACTTCTCCAAAGAGGATATATAGATGGCCAATAAACATGAATAAAATGCTCAGTGTCATTAATCACAGAGAGATGAAAATTAAAAGATGAAAATTGAGGTGACGATGATATATCACCTCACACCTGCCAGACGGCCACCATCAATAAATCAAACCACGCTGGCTAGGATGTGGAGAAAAGGGAACCCTAATGCACTGTTGGTGGGAATTCAGACTGGTATAGAAACAGTACAGTTTCCTCAAAAAATTAAAAATGGAACTGCCATTGGATTGGTGATCCAACTTCTGGGACTATATCCTAAAAATCCTGAAACACCAATCAGAACGAATGTATATACCCCTATGTTCATAGCAGCATTATTTACAATAGCTAAGATCTGGAAACAGCCTAGTGTCGATTGGTAGATGAACTGATCAAACAATTGTGATACATTTACACAAGGGCATATTACACAGTTTTAGAGAGGAAGAAACCCTTAACTTTTGTGACAGTGTGGATGGACCTGGAGTTTTTAATGTTAAGCGAAGTAAGACCACAAATAGCTACAACTATTCGGGGTCAGAGAAAGACAAATACCATATGATCTCACATATATGTGGAATCTAACATAAACTGATGAACAAAAGAGACCCAGAGGCATGGACACATGGAACAAACTGACAGATGTCAGAGAGGAGGGGAGGTAGAGGGGAAGGGGGGAGACAGGATGAAAGGTGAGGAGAATAGCCAAAGAACATATATGCACACCCCAGGGACACAGACAGCAATGTGGCTACATTACATGTGGATAGACAACGGGTGGAGGAGGCCTGGGGGGGGGGGAGCCAGGTGGAGGGGGCAATGGGGGAAGAGGAGAATCTGTAATACTCTCAACAACAAAGGTTGTTTGTTTGTTTTTTAATTAAAACAAGAGAAGAAGGTGCTGCACAGACCTTGTAATGGAACTCCTCCAAGGCCAGCTGGTAATGCTGCATTATTGCACCAAAGGACTTGCAGCTTTTGGAGGCAAAAAGCAGCATGTGGTTCCGGATGTGCAGTTGATAAATCAGATCCTTACTCTGCATGACAAGGACAAGGGTCATGCCCGCCCACCGAGGCCCAGCGGCCCTTCCGGGGAGCTCGCTCACTGACCTCGGCGCTGTACTCAATGACGAAGCCAGAGAGGTGCTGTCGGATGAGCTGGTTGAGGACAAGCTTGTTGGTGCTGTCGTTGATGAGCTCCTGGCGGCTCTCGATTCTCCCCTGGGACAAAAGGAAACACTGGCAGCGGCAGCTCCCATGATACAGGCTCTCAATAAACATAAACAGCACACTTTCCACGGGGACTAAAGGAAGCCCCTGATGACAAAGCAATCCAATGATCCAGGCACGGCAGCAGGAAGGCAGCCGGGCGATTGGCTGCAGGCCATGGGTGTGTGGTGGCGTGGAAACCTCCGATCCACAAAGGCAAGGAGTGCAGTGGACGGCACCCCCGCTCCCCTGCTCGGAAATCCAGCAGTCAGTGCCATGCTGAATGGCCCTCCCACGGCTCCTGACCAATGACTGAGTGTGTCAGGGATACAAGGCAAACCCCTTTCAGGGACATGCAGGCGCTCTGCTAAGAGGCTTTGATAACTTCTAAGAACTCCCCTGTGGCCAGGGACTTTTCCTCCCTCCCTCTCTCCCTCCCTTCTTCCCTCCCTCCCTCCCTCCCTCCTTCCCTTCCTTCCTCCCTCCCTCCCTTTCTTCCTTCTTCCCTCCCTTCCTCCCTCCCTTTCTTCCTTCCTCCCTCCCTCTCTTCCTTTCTTCCTTCCTTCCTTCCTTCCTTCCTTCCTTCCTTCCTTCCTTCCTTCCTTCCTTCCTTCCTTTCTTCCTTCTTTCTTTTTTCGGGGGTCAGGCCTCCATCAGGTATTAAGGGTCTCGGTGCCTAATCTACACATGTTTAATCTACACATGTTTAATCCTGCTTGATCACTTATTCTCAGAAGGACCTTGGTCAGCAGAGGGAACACCGTAATTCTCTGTAGCTCAGGATCGAAGTCTAGGTGTGGGGAAGGAGAATCAGACATCTCCTCATTTCTCTCCTTTTTTTTTTTTTTTATCTCCTTCTCGTCTCTTCACCAATTCTACCCTCTAGTCCATACCTGTTCTCTGCACTCATGAAAAAATTCCCAATGGTCTTCTAATCTCTCCCCTCATTGTCCTTCCGTCCAGCCCACTCTTCAGCCACAGTGAGTTGTTAGGATGCAAATCTGATTGTGTCATTCTCTTGCTTAAACACTTCATAGGCCCTGTGGTCCTCTAGATAAAGTCCAGTCTTTTCTGGCCCTAAACCTATTCTAATGATGCCAACTAGACTCACTGAGGTCTCCTGTGTACCAGCCACCACTCTGAGCACGTCAGATGCCCTGACTCACTCAGTCCTCAGAACTCCTCCTGATCTGCACATGGTGGTCCTCCTGCTTCGCCGCTGAGGAAACCGAGACCAGAGCAGTGAGTAGGCTTGCCTGAGGTCTCTAAGCTGGTGGGAGGGAGCCCAGGTCCAGCACAGGCATCTGGCGCCAGGGCCATGGCCTTAACCATTGGATAGGCCAGATCTCTCCCCAAGGCACTCTCCACGCTGGCTACTTGGCTTTAGTTTTGCCATGGGGTTTTTCTGCAGACATTTTACACTTTTATGTGGTCCGATTGTAGCAGTTTATTTTCCTTGTTTCGAAGTTTCTGTCGTGCTTTATAAAGAACTTTACCACAAAGCAAACACTCCTGTGGTATCTCCTAACCCTTCCACCATCTCATTGTTATATTTTTTAATCAGGGATTTAATCTGAAATCACTTTGGTGAAAGGAGTGATACATGAATTTAGCTTTAGTGTTTTGCTTTCAATGGCTAGTCATTTAACAACATCCATTTCCCTATTAACCTGAGATATCAGATAGTAAATCACCATATGTATTTGGGTCTATTTCTGGACTCTGTGTTGTCCCATTCAAGAAACACAAACCAAGTTATTTTAATCTCTGAATTAACACTTTTCAGTGATTTCCATGGGCTCATAGTCTTCTCTAAAGATCAGTCATCTCTGGGTATGACTACCTACCTCCTGTGTGGCCTTAGGCAAGTAACCCAACCTCTCTGAGCCACTCCTATGAGTACCTTGGTTATTGTAAGGATTTGGCTTGGTGTGGGGAGGGAGTAGGCATGTTCCAGGAACCGGATCACAGTGGAACTTTGTGTGAAAACAGAAATGCTCTATGACTCTAGCTGCCCAATGAAGTAGCCATTGTCCATGTGAAGCTAGTTGGATTGAGGAACTAACATCTTAATGTAAATAGTCACAAATGGTCAGCAGCCGCCATATTGAATAGCTCAGATCTAGACCCCAGAGGGGAAGAAGGAAGGTATAATAGAGACTAAACTGTGGAAGGCCTTGTGGGTCTCTTTAAGGACTTGAGTCTTTTCCCTATAATAATTAATTAATAGGATTAATAATAGGAAGCCATTAATGGGCTAATAGATGTGAATTTTCAAAAGAAAGCTCATCAGAGAACAAAAGAGACTGTGGTAGATCAGTTGGATGGATGTTGCATTGGGCTGTGGAAAATAATGGTCGCTCCATCTGGAAGGAAGCAGTAGAAAAAAATGGATATATGCAAGGGATCTTTGGATTTAAAATCAGTAGGGTTGGAGTGATGACTTGGTTATGCGGGATGGAGAAGAGGGAGGTGTAGAATGATGCCTGGCTGACTGGCTTTGCTTAGATGGGTAATGAGAGAGGGGGTGGTACCATTGGAGAGAGAAAAACCCCTGGAAGGGGACTCAGAGGGGAGATTAAGACTTGGCATGTTGATACATCTGGTGATGGATGCAAAGGTCTGGAGAAAAGACACAACTGGCTGGAGTGTGGAGGCTTGTAAGCCACTGGGTGACAAAATAGTAACTGCTGATAGAGGTGGGTGAGGGTGGGTGGACCAGAAGGAAACACAAGGCAGAAGGTGGGACTTAATAACACATCCTTGTTGAAGAAAGGAGAATGAGCTTATAGGAGGAGGGCTACAAAAGCCAGAAAAAGTCAGAAAACTGATTTTGCAAAAGCCAACTTGTCAGTGGCATTTAGCTCATCGGAATTGATACCCAAAACCCATACATACATGTCTGTTTTGGACTAGAGACCCCCCTGTTTTGGATTAGAGACCCCTCAATAGCAATGGGCTCAAAGGCCTACCTTTCTGAACACCAGGACACTGTCAAGGGTGACATGAAAACGCCCAATGGCATTGCTAATCGACATCACTCCAAACGTCAGCTCTGGGAAATCTTTGATTACATCATAGAACAACTCTGCTACTTCTTCTTCTAAATCCTGTTTGGGGAAGGATGATGGTAAGGTGTTGGTAGAAATGCAAGATGCTGGTTCACGTAAGGTCAAGGTGGAAGTGGTGAACAATTTGTCTCCTTACCTTTCCAACTTTTGAGGTTTTGCTGAGTCACCTCAATCCCATTTTATGGAGGTATCATGCCCAGAATACTGTTATGGCCATGACTAAAGCCAGAATAGGCAAATTCATAGAGATGATGGAGCGAGCTGATAGCGTAGACCTTCCCCACATATTAGAGGGCTTGGGGCTTTGTAACATGTATTCCTGAATTGCTTTCAGAAGGGGCAATTGATTGGCCACATGTAGCATCAAATATAACTTTGGTATCAAGATATGGCTGTAGCTTCAGCTTCATTTTTTAGCTTAAAATTTTGGGGCCAAAAACACTGTCAAAAAGTGGGACAGGCGAGAGAGTAACTTTTCCCAGGGGTAGACTCAGTGCCAGGATTTTGACTTCACTGACAAGGGGAGGAGTCATCCAGGTTATAGGAAATGAGTTAAGATGTAAAGAAACCCATTCTCCAAATGGGGAAACAATTTGAAAATGATTGGTTATTCGATGCTATTCTAAATAGACCCCAAATGGTCAGACTATCAAACCAGCTCAGTCTCCTTTCTCCATCCCTGTCCACCTTCCTCATCAGCTTTGCCTATCCCATTCAGCTTTCTTTTTTTCTCTCTTCATCTTAACCCTGCAGTTCCCCCAGAAAGCCAGTTTATTGGAAAATGAAGAATAGAAATTAACCCAAGGAATTAACCTCTCCTCTTCCCCAGCCCCGCACACCCCACTCCCCAGGCACGGGATTCCTCGCCCACCTCTTGAACTCAGTACCTGGAAGAAGCCAATGATCACCAAGGGCCTGGCTTTCACAAACTCTGCCACCTGATGGATGTCAGTGAACAGAAACACTTTCTCACTAATTTGTCTTCTCAACCAAACGACCAAGGCAGCAGACTCAACCACTCCTAGAGAGAGACAGACACATGGGCCCCACGGTTCCCGGGAACTGTGTAGCAAGCCTGTTCTTCCCAAGTTGAACGTGCCTGGCTCCGACTGGGTCCCCAAGAAGTCACTTAGGGTGAGTTTGGTGAAGAATCTCAAGATAAGCCGGATCTAGGGAACTTGACCTTGGGCCACTCTCTTTGGCAGTGGCTCTCAATCTTCCTAATGCCATGACCCTTTAACACAGCTCCTTATGTGGTGGTGACCCCAACCATAAAACTATTTCCTTGCTACTTCATAACTGTAATTTTGCTGCTGTTATGAATCGTAATGTAAATATCTGTGTTTTCTGATGGTCTTGGGCTCTATAGCAGTGGTTCTCAGCCTGTGGTCTCAACCTAAGACCGTTGAAGACACAGATATTTACATTATGATTCATAACAGAAGCAAAATTACAGTTATGAAGTAGCAAGGAAATAGTTTTATGGTTGGGGTCACCACCACATGAGGAGCTGTATAAAAGGGCTGCGGCATTAGGAAGGCTGAGAACCACTGCTCTACAGGATCCATGAACTCCTTTTGCCCCTCTGAACCCATAGGACTGAGGTAGCTCTGAACTTGGCAGTAGCTCCTCCCACTGGGCAGGTGTGTCCTGGCACTCGGGTCTGAGGAGAGGACACAGTGCCGCCCAGGGGATGCTGGCTGGTGCCTGGCTGGCCCCCTGTGCGTGCATCCCTCGCAGGTACCGAAGGCACCTGTGTCCGCTCCCTCAAAAACAGCCAAGGCCCAGTCCCGCCCCAGCCTTGGGGAGCTGGACCTGTGGTCCAACAAGACTAAGCCCACCTGCCTCCCCCAGAGTCTCACGAAAGTCATGCTATCACCCTTATCAGCTCAGGGAGCCTGCCAGTCAGCAGAAGTGGCGCCCACTCTGTCCTGCTGAGGACATGAGACACCAAAAGGCCGGGCCAGTTCTCATGGCCAGTGAGCAGCATACCATCTGGGCCCTCACCCTCCCTCTGCACCCATGCCGTTTCCCCTGGTGGGGACTCTAAGGAAGAGGGGGTGGGAAAGCCCCCGGCCCGCCTCCTGGACAGCCCTGCAACTCTTCCCACTTGAACCCTAAACCTGCCCCTTAGGAACCTAAGCTTCCCAGGCCCTGCCATGGGGCCAGGAAAGCAGTGATTTGAGAAGAGGAACACTCCTGCTGCTCACTCAGAGCAGCACAGCAGGAGCAGGCCAGCCAGTCTCAACTCCATCTGGCCACCAACTGATTTCATAAGAAAAGTTTTATTCACACTCTGCCACACCCACTTACACAGGGCTGCTGGCCCGTTGCATCCACAGACTTAGAGAATGTAGCTGAGACAGGGATCACCTGGCCCGAAGTCTTAAAAATACTGACTATCGAGGCTCCTCCCACCTGCCCCCTGGGCCTGCGGGGCACGGCCTCAGGTAACACCTTTAGAGCTGTGACCGGCATGAGCCACACTGAGCACACAATTCCTCGAGCATTTCCACATCCAGAGGGGGAGCCAGCCACTGAGTGGATCAGTGGCTGACATGGGTGATAACAGAAGAGTCAGAGCCAGCCTGTCCCCAGCCTGTCTGGTTCCATCACCACTCAGCTCCCTCTGGCAGCCAGTGCTTCCTTGGCCTGGGACCAGGTTTAAACTAAAACGGTTCCAGAGAGAAGATTGGGGGCGGGGTCCAGTGGAGTTAGGAATTCACTCTCTGACCTCTGGTGATTTATAAATCATGCACCTCACTATCCCAGCTCATGTGCTTTTCTAAAACCTGCCAGCTGACATGCAAACTGTAGAGAATGTAGCTACAAGCTCACTGAACCTGTCTTTTCCTCCGCACACATGCTCTGCGTGTCAGCGGGTGGAGTCCTGGAGCAGAATTTGGTCAGCGGAAGGAGAAGAGAAGTGATTTGCCACCAGCAGACCAGGGCCATGACCACGTCCAGCAGCCCCGCTGCGGCCTGCCCGTCACTGGGGGACACGGAGGAGACAGACGAGCCACCGCTGGGAGGAGGCTGGTCTGTGAACGGTGGTGGGGAGCAAGCCCCCTCTCCACTCTAGCTGCTAACTGGGTTTCTCGGGAGCAGTAACTAGTCTGTGTCTCTGTTAAGCCCCCGGGATGCTGGTGTGTGTGTGTGTCCACCGCTGCCACTGCCGCACCTACCAGAGCACCGTTACCTTTGCAGCTGATGGGCGCCAGCCTGTTGCCTTCAAAAAACAGCTTCAACTCCGGGGGCTTCTGAACACCAAACTCCCGGCGCAGCTCCTTCTCCACCGTGACGTCCACTTTGCCAAAGCCGAGCCCATTCTTGCCCTTGCCCACGATCTCCACGGCTCTGCCCAGCTCCGCGGCGAGGTTCCTGGATCGCTTGGAGGACGGATCATCTGAAAGAGCGGGCGAGGGGGGCCCGCTGGCCCTGAGCTGCCTCCTCGGGGACAGCCGTCTGGCGTGCCCTGCCTGTCTCACCCTCTGCTGGTGCCAGGCCAGCGTCAGAGATGGCCCACGTGGGCCCTACCAGGGCCAGTTTGGAAGACACGTATCAGGTGTTGGGGGAGGGGCTTTCGGTCTCCCTGGAAACAATGCAGCTTTGGGTGATTTACTCTGCGAACTCACCTTCCTCACAGGAAAGTGGGAAACAGTGGCTGCCTCCTGGGGTTGTCACACCAATGGGTTCACTGAATAGACGGTTAGAAGTGCCTAAGAGCTTTACGTGGGTTACGCCACTAATCCTCCCAGGGCCCTATGGGTACGTCTTCTTATCTCAATGTGCATAGGAGGAAACTGATGGCAACAAAATGACCCACTTGCCCAGGGCCACGTGGCAGCATGGAGCCAGGATCAGCACCCACACGGAGGCTCTCTAACCCCCACCAGCCTGCCAAACCCTCAGCACATGCTGTTATTGTGCGTTAATATAGTAATAATATACAGTTACATATAAATACAACATGCACTGTATGTGTGTATATATACATACATCATACATAAAATAAGTTTTAACATATTGCATATTATATTATACACTAGAGGCCTGGTGCACGAAATTTGTGTACGGGGGAAGAGGTGCCCCTCAGCCCAGCCTGCACTCTCTCCAATCTGGGACCCCTTGAGGGATGTCTGACTGCCTGTTTAGGCCCAATCCCGGTGCTAAACGAGCAGTAGGATATCCATCTCACAATCCAGGACTGTTGGCTCCCAATTCCTTGCCTGCCTTCCTGATTGCCCCTAATCTCTTGTGCCTACCAGCCTGATTACTCCCTAACCATTCCCCTGCCAGCCTGATTGATGCCTAACTGCTCCCCTGCCAGCCTGTTTGCCCCTAACTGCCCTCCCCTGCAGGTCTGGTCACCCACAACTGCCCTCCCCTGCAGACCTGATCCTTCTTAATTGCCCTCCCCTGCTGGCCATCTTGTGGTGGCCATCTTGTGTCCACATGGGGCAGGATCTTTGACATGGGGGCAGCCATCTTGTGTTTTGGAGTGATGGTCAATCTGCATATTACTCTTTTTATTATATAGGATAGAGTCCTGGTGCATGGGTGGGGGCCAGTTGGTTTGCCTTGAAGGGTGTCCTGGATCAGGATGGGGGTTCCCTTGGGATGTGGGGTGGCCTGGGCAAGGGGCCTGTGGTGTTTGCAGGCCATCCACATACCCCGGAAACCCAAGCAGAGGTCCTGGTATCTGGGGTTTATTTATCTTCTACAATTGAAACTTTGTAAGGCCTGGGCCTGCCAGGGTGTGTGGAAAGCTTGGCTTCCTTTATCTCTGGGGAAACCCAAGTCTCTCTCCTGCTCACTCTGTGGCCAAAGCCATCTTGGTTGGGGTTAATTTGCATACTGACTCCTGATTGGTTTGTGGGTGTGGCTTGTGGGTGTAGCGGAGTGATGGTTAATTTGCATATTACTCTTTTATTATATAGGACATGTAATAGCTGCTATTATTATTGTAAGATTTTTATGGTCAGACACTAGAGGAGCAACAGGGAGACAGGGAGCAGGAGCTCCCTCCTGTGGCAAGTCCAGGAGCTGACAGGCCAAATGGCCCACAGCCCTCCCACTGCATAAAATATGCAGGGGACTTTCCAGTAAGGAGGCCAGTGTGTGGGATGGAGGGAGGGAAGGGGGGTTGTAGGGAGAGGTTGTGATGCTCCCCACCCTCTGAAGCCACCCCCTAGAGTGAGCTCTGGCTGGTTTGGCTTGGTGGATAGAGCATCGGCCTCCAGACTGAAGGGTCCCGAGTTCAATTCTGGTCAAGGGCACATGCCTGGTTATGGGATTGATTCCCAATAGGGGCCATGCAGGAGGTAGCTGATCAATGATTCTCTCTCATCATTGATATTTCTATCTCTCTGTCCTTCTTCCCTCCAATTTGAAATCAATAAAAATATTTTTAAAAATAAAAAAAAAATTTGTACAGTGACAGCCTAATGATCACATTGTCAGGAATATAAGTGAATCTCTATGTTGTATACCTAAAGCTAATATAACATTGTATGCCAATTATCTATACTAATAAAATGGTAATACGCTAATTAGAGTGGATGTCTTCCGGACAATCTTCTGGACAAAACCATGGTGGCGGGGCTGAGGCAGAGGTGGCTGGGGCAATCAGGCTGGCAGGGGAGAGCAGTTAGGGGGATCAGGCCAGCAGGCAAGTGAACAGTTAAGGAGCCAGCAGTCCTGGGTTGTGAGAGGAATGTCCAACTGTGGGATCAGGCCAAATTGGCAGTTGGCCATCCCAGATTAGAGAAGGTGCAAGCCGGGCTGAGGGGGCCCAACCATGCATGAATTTCATACACCAGACTTCTAGCACTGTATTAAAAATTTAAATTAAAAAATTCCTGGCTGGGCCAAGGGTGAGAAATGTCCTGGCCCTCACACCTGGGCCCTCACTCTGCTGGTCCCTCACACCTGGGCCCTCACACTTGGGCCCTCACACTTGGACCCTCAAACCTGACCCTCACACCTGGGTCCTCACACCTGGACCCTCACACCTGGACCCTCACACCTGGGCCCTCACACCTGGGCCCTCACACCTGGGCCCTCACACCTGGATCCTCACACCTGGATCCTCACACCTGGGCCCTCACACCTGGACCCTCACACCTGGACCCTCACACCTGGACCCTCATACCTGGGCCCTCACACGTGGGCCCTCACGGCCTGTTGTCTGGGCAGGGGGTGGAGCCAGGGAAGTGGGCCATTGGCTTCTTTTTAAGCCCGAACCTTCATCTTTTTCCAGTACCCTTGTCTATCTGGGGCACTTGGAGAACAGGAACCACCCCACTGCCACAGACAGGTATTAAGTTCTATAGAGAAGTCTTTGTGAAGCAAGACCAGAAAGCCAGCCCGGGCAGCAGGCACCGGCCCTGCCAGACCTCCACTGGCCAGGAAGTGAGTGGTCCTTTTCACCAAACACCCTGTCAGCTTTCCCCCACAGAGGATGCCTGTCCCCCTGCCTTGGCCATCACTGCTTTCAGTGCCCTCCCTCAGCACCAGCCAGGCTGCCGCCCTGCCCGCCGGTCTCTCCCGCTGCCTCCCAGAGCAGTGGGCCTGGGCCAGCCTGTAGCTGACAGTCTGCAAACCTGGGCTTCTAAGGGAGCAGCTCCATGCAAGAGAAGCATCAGGGGTGGCTGTCCACGGGGCGGGGCTTTCACAGCTCCACACCAGCTCAGGCTCCCACATCAAAGGGAGGGAACATTGTGATAGCCAGGAGCTGACAGCCAAAGGCAAAGACCTGCCTGTAACAGTGATGGGGCTTCATTCAGCCATCCACCCAGCAAGCCAGACACCCACCCACCCAGCCATCCACCCAGCCAGCCATTCACCCATCCACCCACCCAGCCACCCACCAGCCAGCCACACACCACCCAGCCATCCACCCACCCAGACTCTCACCCAACCCACCCAGCCATCCACTAGCCATCCACCAGCCATCCACACACCACCCAGCCATCCACCCACCCAGACACTCACCCACCCAGACACTCACCCACCCAGACACTCACCCATCCACCCAACCATCCCACCCACCACCCAGCTATCCACCCACCAATCCACCCAGCCACCTAGATGCAGGCCACCTAGCCAGCCAGCACCCATCTATTCATCCACACATCCACCTATCCAGCCATTCACCCAGCCAGCCATCCACCCAGCCATCCATCCACCCAGACACTCACCCATCCACCCAGCCATCCACCCACCACCCAGACATCCACCCATCACCCAGCCATCCTCCCAGCCAGCCAGGTACCCACCAATCCATCCAGCCACCAAGCCATCCACCCATCCATCCAGCCAGCCATCCACCAACCTATCCAGCCATCCACCCATCTATCCCCACCCACCCATCCACTCTGCCACCAAGCCATCAACCCATCCACTCACCCATCCCATCCTGCCACCAAGCCTTTCACCAACCCAGCCATCCACCCACCCACACATCCACCCAGCCCCCAGCCACCCACCCACCCAGCCATCCAACCAGCCAGCCAGCCGGCCGGCCACCCAGCCAACTGGCAAACACAAGATCCTATGTTAGGATCTGCCCGAGGTGGGCACTACTATAGGTGCTGGGATTGACAGTGAACAGGTAGAAACCCCGCTCTCATTGGAGAAGACAGATCACAAGCAAAAGAAAGAAGTGGGCCAATTCTGGTCAAATGTCAGTGCCAGGGAGAAAGCCCACCAGTGCTAAGGACATGGAGGGTCGGGGGACTGGGTTTGAGCAGGGAGGCTGAGCAGGGATATTTCCTAAAACGGAAGACGGTGAGAGCAGGCCATGTGACATGTGAAGGGAGTGTGCAGGCAGAGGAACAGGAGGCACAAAGCCCTGAGGTAGGGCCTTGCAGGCCACTGCACAGACTGGTCTTTCCCTGAGGGTGGTGGAAAGTATGGAGGTGAGAGGCCGGTGAGATGTGACCTGACTTACTTTGTCCTGGGTTCTCTGAATGCTCTACGGAGATTAAATCAGAGGGAAGTAGTGACCAAGGGGGCCTGACAGCACTGACAGCCCGGGGAGGCGGTGGGGGCTGGAGCCAGGGAGTGGCTGGAGCCTGAGGTTCCCTGGGGGGCTGCTGCGCTGAGCCAAGACCAGATCTGGGTGGGAGTGGGAGAGGAGCCGTGGACTCTCGGTTCGCTGGCCCAGCCACCAGGAGGAGGCCGGTGGTGAGGATGTCAAGGTGAGATGAACACACACGTCCCTCAGGCCCCAGAGCTTATGGCCGTGCCCTGGCCGGCTGGACGCGCTGGTGTGACCAGGCTTGGCGACGCCGGGTTGGACACTGTGTGCAGCGGGCCTGACAGGCTGCGCATGGTCAGAGCCTCCGCTGGAGGCACAGCCTCCTTGGGTCCTGAGTGCCACCCTGTCCAGCCTGGCACATGTCGGGCGCTCGCTGAACTCAAACGCCTTAGGTTGCCCCATGAAACAGTCACGTGGCTTGTGGTACTTGAGGCCCAGTAAAATGTTTTTAGAACATGGCTGTGCCTTGGTTTCTTTGTCTGTACAAGGAGAAGTTAGTGGGTCTTGCCCCTGAGGAGGGTCCTACACGGAAGCAAAGCGCCGGCACCGGAGTGCCAGCCACTGGAACCACTGTGGTGACCTGGCTGGCCAACCTTTGGCCTAGCTCCAATAGGTCCCCGCTGGACGGGTCCCATGGAGATGTCTGGATCCCAGCAGACCACGGTTCCTGGGCGAGGGAAGGCAGTGGCAGCATTGTCACCTGCCCCAGGCTGCAACCCGCCCGTGGCTGGCGCTGGGCGTGGGGCGAGCTTGTGAACAGGCTGTGCTCTGCTGCAGAACGCAGACATGGCCGTGGCAATGGCCGAGAGCCAGTGTTTGCTGCCTTTAGCAGAGAGTCCACCCCCTGTGAGTCCCAGAGCGAGTGGGGGAGGGCTGGAGTTAGCCCCTGAGGAAGGGGAGGGCCTCCTCACACGGGTGGACTTGTCTGGGGCATCTCTGCTCTCAAGCTGAAGTGTGTGCCTCTAGCGGAGACACAGGCACTGCCCACAGTGCACGGCTGGGAGTGGTCCCAGCAGTGCCCCTGTTGCTGAGGGTGGGAAGCCCATGTCAGACCAGGCTCCCACTCACGCAGGAGACAGTGTTCTGAGGATTACCCATCTGCCACTCTGAGGGCAGTTCACAGTGTCCAAGTGCTCCCAGGAGTGGGCCTTCCGTGGGCATCAACCCTCCAGCCCTCGGGGCCGACCAGCAAAGCCCTCACCCTCACCCTCGCCACAGCCATCGCCACGGCCAGCGCCCCAGGGCTTCTCCTCAGCCACAGCAGCACGTGGCTCCTTGGCCTCGGCCTTTGCTGGTTCTGCCGCCGGAAAGCTGTTCGCCCGGATCTGGCCTGGGCTGCTGCCTGCCTGCCCCAGGCCCTAGCTGAGTGGTCCCCCCTCAGGAAGGCCCTCTCTCCTCTCCGCCTCCCCCATGGAGCCCCGGCCCGGAGGAAGGCTGCCCAAATGCATTGCACTTTCCTCTGGGGTGGGGATGAGGTTACATACACATGGTTTTCTAACATTAGTGACATGCGTTCTCATGTGTAGCAATACATAAACTCCTCTGTCCTCCAGGACAAGGAGCAGGTCTCCCCTATTGCCCCGCCCCGGGATGGCACTCACAGAAAAGCACCAGGAGGAAGCGGGTCTGGTTGAGCATCTGGGCCAGGCCTGCAGCTGTCAGCACCATCAGGTGGCCCTCCTGCGCAATGTGCAGGGGCTGGGCCTTGGCATCCTCGTCCACGTCCTCGCCGTCCTCCTCCGGCCAGGTCCACACCGCCGACACGCAGGCGCCCGCCAACAGCAGGGCCCCCCAGGGCAGCGCCATGGGCCTGCGGACAGAGCCGGGCCCTCAGCAACGCGGGGTCTGGCAGGCGCGCATCACACTCCCCCTCCTTCCCTGCGGTGTCCTGAGGACGTGGCCTAAGCACAGCCACTGTCTCCCCAGCGATGCCCGCCGCTGGCAGTGCCTGGAGGAGGGCCGCACAGCCGGGTAGCCCAGGGCCTGGCACGGGAGCACTCAGAGCCCAGGCCCACTCAGGGCAGCGGGAAGCCAAACCCCAGGCCCGCAGCTGAGCCTACGCTCACCAGCCACTAAGCAAGTCGCTAAGCGATGAGTCCTCCGAGGCTCCAGCTCTCAGAGATGGGGGGTGCATCCCACCACAGCCCCTGCCTCCCACTCCTCCACTCCTCCGCTCCTGCCTGAACACCCATCACAGGAAGCTCACCACCACCATGGCCCCGTTTTACTTATGAACAAAGGTTTTCCTTAAGTGCAATGAGGTCTTTTAAAAGCCATGACTAGAGCACATACTTGTAAAATGCCAACCAATACAATACAAATATGAAAAGTAGAAAATAAAAACCTTTCCCATGACCCCCTCCTCAAAGGCTGCTGTGAAGTCTGGAATAAATCCTTGCGGATGGGGAACCCCCTACAGACTCAGACATGCATGTTGTGTGGTGTTCCGATATCTCACTCCCTAACACGGAGTATGTTCTAAGCATCTTCCCTTAACAGCACATACTAGATCTGTAACATGGCTTCCTTTTCTCTTTTTCTCTTGGGTTTTTGTTGTTTGTTTGTTTGTTTGTTTGGCAGAAGCTGCCTGTCTCCATAACAATCTATGTCTCCCTTACACTCAGAGGCGGCTCAAGGAGCACAAACCAGAGGGAACAGAGACGGGCAACACAGGCAGCGGCCATGTCTCCCGCCCTGGCGTGGCCAGCTGGGTGCCAGGCCCGGAAGAGCACCCGTCCCTGAGACCCCCCTGTGAGCCCCCACAGCCTCTGGGGGCACCAAAGCCTGCAGGACGAAGGGCCCGTTCTCCTCTCCCTTTTGGCCTCTGTAACTGGTTCCGAGTCCATACGGCGCGACTGCCCCTCTTCTCCCTGTGATTTCTCTTTAAAAATGCTGTTTTACTGACTTAGCAGAGAGAGAAAGAGGGGGGAGAGACATCCATGTGAGAGAAACATGGATTGGCCTGCCTCCTGCCCGGGGCGAGCCTGCAAAGCGGGCATGTGCCTGACGGAACCCAGCCGTGGTTCACACCGTGACCTCCGGGCACAGGGCGATGCCCAGCCAGCTGAGCCGCCCCCGGGCTTTCTGATAAAATTTCCCTGCAGCTGAGTCTTGGATCTGAGTCCTTCTTTAGCCAAACTCACCGGCCAAGGCCTACCCTCTGGTGCAGTCCGCTTTCACTGGCCGGGAGCCGCCCAGGGCTCCCCGCACAGACCTGGACAGCCCAGGCTGCTGAGCAGCTCCTGGGCAGGGGCAGAGGTGGCCAGGAAAACCCGGGGACTCCTAGTGTCCCTCTTACCAGAGACCACGCCGTTGGGGGAGCCCCCAGGCAGACACCTGCCAACTCCAGCACCATCTCACTCACTCATCCATGCATTTGTCCATTTGTTCCCTCGTCAAGTATTTCATTATCTCTTCATACATGGGAGGTCCCGCTCCTAGCACTGGGATTGCAGGAGCGAACCACATAGACACATTCTATGCTTGGAGCCTGGGGTCTAGGATGGGGAACAGCGATGAGAGAGAGAGGGGGAGAGAGAGAGAGAGAGAGAGAGAGAGAGAGAGAGAGAGAGAGAGAGAGAGAACACTCAGTGTGCAGATTCGGAGGAGTGCTGAGAACCAACGAAGCAGGAGGTTGGAAAGTGACAGGTGAGGGGGACTGGGGACTTTTTAAAAATCCTCCCCCGAGGCTGTGCTCATTGATTTGATGGGGGCAAGAGGGGGACATAGATAGGGAAGGAGAGCAGGGAGAGGGAGGGAGGGAGAGGAAGAAAAAGAGGGAGAGAAGGGGAGAGAGAGGGGGAGGGAGAGAAGGAGGGAGGGAGGGGGAGGCATCGACATGGCAGGAAACATTGACTGGCGCCCCCTGCAGGCGCCGACCAGGCTCACACCCGCCAGTTCAGAGCGCCATCCACCAGTGAGCAGAGGACCAGAGCGGGTGTGACAGGGACACGGGAAGGCTTGCTCCGGAGCCAGCGGGTGTCAGAGCAGCGAATGCGGGCACCATCGCGTCACTATCGCAAAGATGTCTCCTCTCCTCGCTCTCCTGAGGCTGCAGCTCCCCCAGCCTGGCCTCCCTCAGGGCTCCCGCCACTCTGGATGCCCTTCAGCTCTCCCACACCCACCCCCAGCCCCCCGGGCCCTCCCCACACCTGCCTGTGCCCTCAGCCCAGCCCCGCGTGAGGCTCTGGAGGAGCCTAAAGGTGCTGCTGCCGACACCAGCCCGCGTTCACACTCAGGGAGGGCAGGAGGGGGGGGGGGGCGGCGATGCTCAGCCCTCGCAGCTGAAGCCTGTGCCCTCGCAGGGCCTGTCCTCACTCTGCCCTCCGCATACCACATGTACCTGGAGATCCTGGCCTGTGGGGGCTGAGGCCAACGCAGCTCCTGGTCCTGCACCAGTCGGCTGGGCTCTGAGACCCAGAGGCAGAAAGAGGTTCCTCCTAGACACCAAGACCACACAGCTCACAGCCTCACAGCCTCACAGCCTCGCAGCCGTGTTCTGAGCTCAATTCTGAGCTCGGTTCTGAGCTCGGGTTCTGCGGGGGGGGGGGGGGGGAATGGCCATTGTTGAGTAAGAGGACCCTGCCTGTGCTGCTGGCAGGAGTGGTCCTGGAGGTGGGGGAGGGGGAAGGAGCTGGGGGCACCTCCTCCTCCCCGGTCTGAACTGGGCATGGCACAGAAGACCCTGAATTTGGTGCCTGGAGGTTGGACGCTGACTCCCAGGCTCTGCCCCTGAGCAGCACTGTGACCTGGAGTGTTACTGGGCTTTTCCAAGGCTCAGTCTCGTCCCCAGAAAATGATGCACAGCCCTCAGGTGCTATCGGGGTCACAGGAGGTGCCTGGGACCTGGACAGCAGGAAGCAGGCCCGCCTCAGGCCCAGCCCCGCTCCGCCGGCCCTGCCAGTCCTCTGCTGGACCTACACCAGGCAGCCTGAGCCCCGTAGTGCCCTCTGCGGGCAGCTCTGTGCCCGTGTGCTGGCTACTCTCCTGGAGGCTCTCAGCCAGGCCTTCCCCCACCCCCAACCCCCACATCCCCAGTCCGTCTAGAAGCCTCTCTCTCCACAGCACCACCGCCCCTGCCTCCCAGCTCACCCTCCTGTGGAGGAGTAAGGATAAAAGGCAGTTGTCATTATTACTGCCAGCAGCTGTGCTGCGGCCTGGGTCTGAGCTGCCCACAGGGGAGTGGTGCACTAAGCGGAGCCCGGAGGCAGGGAGTGGTGCTCATTCTTGATGACAGGAACTGCCACCTCCACCACCACCATCCGTCACATGCCTCAAGCATGCACAGCCTGGCTTGTCAGTCTTACTTCAACAAAGCTGGAAAAATACAAATGTCTTTTAAAATATACAGTTTGGCTCAGTGGATAGAGCGTCAGCCTGCAAGCCAAAGGGTCCTGGGTTCAACTCCAGTCAAGGGAACATTCCTCGGATACAGGCTCCTCCTTGGCCCAGGCCCTGGCTGAGGCTCATGCAGGAGGCAGCTAATCGATGTGTCTCTCTCAGCAATATTTCTCTCTGTCTTTCCCTCTTTCTCCCACTCTTTCTAAAAATCAATGGGAAAATATCTCCAGGTGAGGATTACAGAAAAAATATACATAGACTGGAGGCCCGATGCATAAAATCCGTGTGAGAGCGGGCCTGCCTCCCGGCTGCGGCCGCTGCCGGCACGCTTCCCTCGGGCACCGGCTCTTCAGGAAGGCCATTCTCTGATTAGCATGTCGCGCTTTTATTGTTGCAGACAATGTTAGGAAGTGACCGAAGTGAAGAAGGAAGGTCCAGCAGAGAACGAGGCTAGTGCTGTGAGCGGGGGGTCCGGCGGGGTTAGGGGGTCCTGGGAGGCCCTGCAGGGCCGAGGGCAGGAGCAGTGAACCCGCAGGGAAGGAGATGTTCCGGAGAAACCACGGGCACCAGGGCAGCGGCGCTGCTAGGCGGCTGGGGCTCCGCAGGGCTGTTAGTGTTCGCGGACTTTGCAGCCGGCTGGTTAAGCTTCAGCAGCTTGAACCTGGCCACTGGAAATATTTAACTCAAGGCCCTGGCACACACTTCAGGACAACGCTGTCCCCAGAGCGCCGGCTGACCGCAGCCCGGCCGCAGGCCCAGGCCGACCGCATGGCTGCTCGCACAGCTGCTGCTGCTGCTGCTGCTGCTGCTGCTGCTGGTGGTGCTGGGACTGCTGCTGCTGGTGGCGGCGGTGGTGGTGGTGGTGACGGTGCTGGTGGTGCTGGTGGTGGTGGTGGTGACAGTGCTGGTGGTGCTGGTGGTGGAGGTAGTGGAGGAGGTGGTGGTGGAGGTGGTGGAGGTGGTAGAGGAAGTGGTGGTGGAGGTGGTGAAGGTAGTGGAGGTGGTGGAGGAGGTGGTGGTGGAGGTGGTGGTGGAGGTGGTGGAGGTGGTGGAGGAGGTGGTGGTGGAGATGGTGAAGGTGGTGGAGGTGGTGGAGGAGGTGGTGGTGGAGGTGGTGAAGGTGGTGGAGGTGGTGGAGGAGGTGGTGGTGGAGGTGGTGGAGGAGGTGGTGGTGGAGGTGGTGGAGGAGGTGGTGGTGGAGGTGGTGAAGGTGGTGGTGATGGAGGTGGTGGTGTTAGTGGTAGTGGTGATGGTGGTGGTGGCGGTGGAGGTGTTAGAGGTGGAGGTGGTGGAGGTAGTGGTAGTGGTGGTGGTGGTGGTGGTATGTGGTGGAGGTGGTGGTGGTGCAGGTGGTGGAGGTGGTGGAGGTGGCGGTGAAGGTGGTGGAGGTGGTGGTGGAGGTGGTGGAGGAGGTGGTGGTGGTGCTGGTGCTGGTGCTGGTGGAGGTGGTGATGGTGCTGGTGGTGGAGGTGGTGGAGGTGGTGGAGGTGGTGGAGGTGGCGGTGAAGGTGGTGGAGGTGGCGGTGGAGGTGGTGGAGGAGGTGGTGGTGGTGGTGGTGGAGGTGGCAGTAAGTGTACAGAGTGCAGCCAGGAGTGCAATCCTAATCCACCCCTCACAGGGGCCCTATGGATGTTTGCGGTCACTCCCTGTCCTGCTTGGGCACCAGCCACAGCCGCTGATCTGCTTGCTGTCTGCTGACCCGAGGGCCGGGGGCAGAGCAGGCGGGTGCGGCATGGCTGCGTTTTTGCCACCATTGCACCCGCTACCGAACATAGGCCAGCCCTGGTCCGTCCCTGATTAGGGTGCGGCCTAAACTTCCAGGGACACCCCCCAAGGTCAGGACCCCTCCAGGCCCTGGAGCCAGACCATAACCCGGACACTGGGAGGTGAGAAGGCCGGACACTGGCCCGTTTCAGGCTCTGCCCCCTCTTCGCGGCCTGGGGACTGAGGGGTTTCCGGTTCAACTCCAGTCACGGCACTTGCCGGTTTGTGGGCTCCATCCCTAGTGGGGGGCATGCTGGAGGCAGCCAGCCAATGCCTGCTCTCATCACTGATGTTTCTCTCTCTCTCTTCCTCTCCCTTCCTCTCTGAAATCAATAAAAATATATTTTTAAAAATAAATAAAAACAAAATAAGTGAAAATGGAATAGAACAGACTCATGGGCAGAGAGTGTTTTGATGGTTGCCAGATGGCAGGGCCGCCGGGAGGTGGTTGAAGGTGACGGTATAAGAAGGACAAATGGTTATTACAAATAGTCGTGTTGACATGAGGTGCAGCAGAGACAGAGCCAACAGCATGTATTAATTAAGTACAGAGAACATATGTCACATTCACTTCAATGTGCTATGATTTTTAGGATTATATGACCCACAAGCATGTGTTACAAATAATATAGCATCTATTTTTCCAAAATATTATACT
Organism: Nyctalus aviator; assembly: GCA_036971965.1. Lineage (NCBI taxonomy): Eukaryota > Metazoa > Chordata > Mammalia > Chiroptera > Vespertilionidae > Nyctalus > Nyctalus aviator. The sequence continues at coordinate 729,450 of CM072926.1, forward strand.
TTTAGCATGTGTTTTTCTATAATATACCTTATGCTACATTTTTATATGATGAATAGCAGCAGAGAGGAACAGAAAATACTCAGCTGTGTAAGTTTGTTTTTCTTGTTTTATATATATATATATATATATATATATATATATATATATATTATTGATTTTTTTACAGAGAGGAAGGGAGAGAGATAGAGAGCTAGAAACGTCGACGAGAGAGAAACATCGACCAGCCGCCTCTCGCACACCCCCTACCGGAGATGTGCCCACAACCAACGTACATGCCCCTGACCGGAATCGAACCCGGGACCCTTCAGTCCGCAGACCAACGCTCTACCACTGAGCCAAACCGGTTTCGGCTGTTTGTTTTTCTTAATCCTCAGGGGAGGACATGCTTAGAGGGAGGAAAAGAAGGAGGGAGGAGAGAAAGAGGGAGAGAGAGAGAGGGTTGGGGTGGGAAGAGAGAGAAAAAGAGAGAGAGAGAGAGAGAGAGAGAGAGAGAGAGAGAGAGAGAGAGAGATCAGATTCCCCAGGCAGGGATCAAAGCCTCAACCTAGGTGTATGCCCCGACCAGAAATCAAACCAGCAACCTTTCAGTGCACAGCACAATGCTCAACCATCTGAGCCACTCTGGCCATGCCTCAGTACGTGTGAGAATTAAGAATGAAGCACAGCCAAAATGGTTTGGCTCAGTGGATAGAGCGTCGACCTGCGGACTGAAAGGTCCCAGGTTCGATTCCGGTCAAGGGCATGTACCTTGGTTGCAGGCACATCCCCAGTAGGGGGTGTGCAAGAAGCAGCTGGTTGATGTTTCTCTCTCATCAATGTTTCTAGCTCTCTATCCTTCTCCCTTCCTCTCTGTAAAAAAAAAATCAATAAAATATATTTATTAAAAAAAAAATGAAGCACAAACGATATATTTAAAATTTCAGAACATGGGAGATCAAGCCAGAGATGCCTCAGCCCCTGTTCTTTCCTGCACTGAAATGTAAACGTTTACCACAAAGTTATCTTTTAATATATTTATTTATGGGTCCATTTTAAATACAGATTCCAAGGCTCCCCGCCTATGACCATCCTGATGGAGCTGCGAGAGGAATGTGAACGTGAAGAGATCCGTCCAGGTGGTTCCCATGAACTGCTGTCAGTGGAGCTTGCTGGGCTGTTATTAGAATGGCCTAAGTAATCTATAAGATGCTAATTAGAAAAGCGTAATATGCTAATTAGACCGGATGACCTTCCGGACAAAGCCGGGGATACGAGGGAAGCCTGGGTCCCAGGTGCCAGGGGGAAGCTGGTGCTGCCGGGGGGAGGGGTAGAGGGGGAGGAGGAGAAAGGCCCACTCTTGCACACATTTCATGCATACAGCCTCTAGTGTTTTAATAAAACAAAGCCAAGGCTACTGTCACAGGCTCTGATTCATTTTTTCCAGGCGGGGCCCAGGCAATGGTGTCTCTGCTGTAAATGTAGCTGCGATTCTAAGGCGCAGCTAGTGTGAGAATCAGTGGGTGACTGTGGCAACTACCCAGACCGCAATGATACAAAGCGGACCTGGTCACCAGGACGCGTCAGCACTGACAGTGCAAAACAGGCAGGAATGTGACGGGCTCAGCCGTCCTCCGGCAGGGGCTCCTTCAGTGAGTCCTGTGGTCTTGCTTTTATTAAATCTTTATTGTTGAATATATTACATATGTGCCCTCTTTGTCCCCATTAACCCGTTCTAGCCCACCCCTCCCAGGCCTTCCCACCCTATTGTCTGTGTCCATGGGTTACGTATGTGTATACAAGTTCTCTAGTTGATCTCTTCCCGCCTCCCCTCTGAGATTCCACAGTCTGTTCCGTGCTTCCATGTTTCTGGATCTATTTTGTTCATCAGTTTATTTTGTTCTCTAGATTCCACATATGAGTGAGATCATGTAATGCTTGTCTTTATCTGACTGGCTCATTTCACTTAGCATAGTACGCTCCAGGTCCCTCCATGCTGTCTCAAAGGGTAAGCGATCCTTCTTTGTTACAGCTGCATAGTACTCCATGGTGTAGATGTACCACAGCTTTTTATCCACTTGTCTGCTGATGGGCACTCGGGCTGTTTCCAGATCTTAGCTACTGTGAATTGTGCTGCTGTGAACATATGGGGTACATATATCCTTTCTAGTTTCTTGGGATATAGTTCTGAAGGTGGGATCGCTGGGCCAAATGGGAGTTCCATTTTTTTATATTTTGAAGAAACTCCAGACTGTTCTCCACAGTGGCTGCACCAGCCTGCATTCCCACCAGCAGTGCACGAGGGTTCCTTTTTCTCTGCATCTCGCCAGCACTTGTCATTTGTTGATTTGTTAATGACAGCCATTCTGACAGGTGTGAGATGGTACCGCACTGTTGTTTTGATTTGCATCTCTCAGATGATCAATGACTCTGAGCATTTCTCATCTGCCTCTTGGCCACCTGTATGCCTGCTTTGGAGAAGCATCTAGGTCCCTTGTTCATTTTCTAATTGGATTGTTTGTCTTCCTTTTGTTAAGTTGTGTGAGTGCCTTATATATTTTGGATATTAAACCTTTGTCAGATGTATTGTTGCCAAATATGTGGCTCCTTCATTTAATCTTCTTAATCTCAGCTTCCTCATCTGCGCCACCTTACGATGAGAGCACCGCCCCTCCCCCCCCCCCCCCCCCCCCACTGTGCCGTGCCTGCTGCGGGGTCAGACAGGGAGCTGAGGCTTCCTGCACACCGCCTTGTTGTGGGGTCGAACCCTGGGTTCAAAAATAAGACCGCTAGAGGCTGATTAATTAATTTTTAAAAAGCAGGCAAGGATTTATTGAACTGGCCAGGACAGCCACAAGAGGACCACACGTAGGTGGACTCCAAATGACTGCACCATTTCAGGGGTAGGCAATTCCTTTTAAAGGTTTAAACCGCAAGAATTTTCCTTTTGTTCCTAAATCCTAAAGACTAAATTCTAAAGACTGAGGACAGCCTTTAGCAGGGTTGGTTCCCAGTCACATCCTTCTGGACATTGGAATGTGGCCCTATCTTGCGATAGCGATAACACAGAAGCAGAGCTCAACGGTTAGTCTCTAAAGATTATCTACAGTTTCTATCCCTGAAGCTACTGAGTCAGTGGGAATCAATCTCCTGTGGTCCTGGTCCCAGGCAAGGGAAAATTGCCTTAGCCTCCAGGTCTCCACCTGGAAGCTGAGGTAAGTATTCCATGTTTAATCAGGCAGGAGCCAGACTCAGCAGGGTTAAAATTCAAACAGCAGTTTTTACCAAAGTATGGTTGCCTCTATATTTCATTCACCACTGGTTTTATGTGCATGGTCAAATTATTGACTCATCCTACTTCTCTATTCTGTTCTTTTCTCCAGTCCCATAGCACATGTAGTCTTACTTAGCCCTGGACTTTCTCACTGGCTAGCAAAAAAAAATGTTACAGTTACCAAAACCCCTAGTACCACAGTTCCCATTAGTACTGTCCTCACTGAAGTCCAATTCCCCTCCTGCAGGCATCAAGTCTCCTCCTGGACTGCATGGAGCCCAGGCTAGGGACCTCACTGGTGAGGCTGCTGGTTGCCAGGATCCAAGTTGTTTTCTGTGCAGGAGCTGGGAGTGGTGTAACCAGGTTTGGGTGTCGTCTACTTCAACAGCCGTGGGCGTGCTCAGGGTAACAGTGTAGTGTCCCTTTCAGGTTGGGGTGAGTCCTTGGACAGTGAACTTCTTTACCCACACAGTCTCCAGGCTGGATGGGGTATACAGGGTTCACGGTGGGCACTGGCAGTCTATCTGGAACAAGCTTATGGGTGGCTCTCTGGGTAAACTGCAGAGCCTATAAGGACTTGAGCAAGGGAAAGGTTAAGAATTCCAGCTTACAGTTTCTTCCTGACCCCGGGAAGGATGGAGGGATGTTTACCATACATGACCTCAAAAAAAAGTGGGGGAGGGGGGACCTCTCCCAGTAGATGTGTACACCTGGCCCATAAGAGGGTGATGGGCAGGGGGTTGGTCCAATTTTCACTGGTTTCCAGGACAAATTTAATTAAACTTTTTAGAGTACTGCTCATGCCTGTCCTAAGGCTTGAGCTATACTTTGAGATACCTTGGCTATAAAGGCTGGGCTGTTCTCTGATCCTATGACTACTGGCAGCTCGAATCTAGGTATAATCTTCTGGAGTAATTTCTTGACTACTATAAAGGCAGTTTCTGTCCTAGTGGGGTATACTTCCACCTTACCTGAGAAGGTGTCTATAAAAACTAGCATGTACTTGTACCTTAATGCTGGTGGCTTAATCTCTGTGAAATCTACCTCCCAATGCTCTCCTGGGGAATTTCTCTGGGGCCCATATTCCCAGGGGGACCCTCCTACCTTAGCATTTACCTGTGCACAGATAGTACCTCTAGCAACTATGCTTCTGATTATCTTATTTAAGCTTTGTAGTATCTGCCTCACAGAAGTTCAGAAGTCTTGGTGACACCTAAGTCGGTAACCTGGTGTAACTGGGCAACTAATGTCCGACCTAGAGCCTCTGGGACCAGCAGTCTGTCATCTGGCAGGGGCCACCAACCATCTGGGCCTTCGATGGTTTGCTTCTGTTCAGCCAATTTCTCCTCTTGTTTGGTGTATGTCGGGGTCCTGCAGGGTTACTAAGACTTGTAAAGGCCCCACTTGTTTTTGGGCATCTTCCTTAGCAATTTGGTCTGTGGCTCTACTTCATCTGGCTTCAGTTGTCTCCCCTTTCTGATGTCCTTTGCAGTGCACTATTGCAACTGCCTTTGGGAGTCAGATGGCCTCAAATAAGGCTAAAATAATGTCCTTTCTGACTGGAGTTGGTAACCCTCTTTCCCAGTGTATTTTCAATTAGTCTAACAAATTCCCACATTTTCTCAAATGAACATTGATGGTATTGTTCTACTAAAACATCATTGCTTTTAACTGGTCAGTCACTCACAATAAGCTACAAGGGTAAATATGTTATAACATGTAAATTGTACTTGCAAAGGTAGACCATGAAGGTTGAAGTTGGCCAAGTTTAATTTCTGTTCTACCATACACATCTCATTTAATTTTATGGTTCACTCAACTGGCACCACACCTGTTGTATGATATACATAATCCTTTATTTACATAAAATAAAGTGTCTTATGTTATTAAAAAGTGCAATAATATGAAATAGCCTGTACATTTTATTTTCCCTCTTATTACATGTATTGGGGTGACACTGGTTAACAAAGGCATATAGCTTTCAGGTGCACAATTCCACAACACATTGTTTGTTCATGGTATTGTGTGTTCACCACCCCAAGTCAAGTCTCCATCCATCACCACTTATCCCATCGATCCCTCCTCCATCTCCTCTACCCCGTCCCTGGCAATCACCACATTGTCATCCATGTCCATGAGTTCTTTCTCTTTTTTTAAATTCATTTTTACTCAATCCTTCCACCCCCTCTCCCAGCACACTTACCTAACAGCTGTCAGCTTGCTCTCTATCTATGAGTCTGTGTCTATTTTGTTGGTTAGTTCATTTTGTTCATTAGATTCCACATATGAATGAAATTATATGATACTTGTCTTTATCTGACTGGCTTATTTCACTTAGCATGATACTCTTCAGGTGCATGCATGCCATTGCAAAGGGTTAGATTTCCTTCTTTTTTATGACCAAGTAAATATTCCATTCTGTAAATGTACCACAGCCACTTTATCCACTCATCTCCTGATGGGCACTTGGGTTAATTCCAAATTTTGGCTATTGTAAATAACCCTGCAATGAACATAGGGTTGCATATATTCTTTCAAATTAGTGTTCCCAGTTTCTTAGACTAAATTTCCAGAGGTGGAATCATTGGGTCATAAGACAATTCCATTTTTTAATGTTTTAGGTAACTCCAGACTGATTCCACACTGGTTGCACCAATCTGTTTTCCAACAACAGTGCATAAGGGTTCCTTTTATTTTCATTTATATTTTTCACATCCCCACCAGCACTTGTTGTTTGTTGATTTATTGATGGTAGCCATTCTGACAGATGTGAGGTGATACCTCATTGTTGTTTTAATTTACATTTCTTTGGTGACTAGTGATGAGGCTAGGGAAATTCCTTGACAAGTGGAATTAGGGAAACTGAGACAAAATAATTAGACAAGGCTAAACAATGTGATCAGTTTACAGCCAGCAAGGCTTTATCTTCTCTAACCAAGAACTCTTAGCAGCAAATGGTTTACACAATCCAGGCCATCCTGGGGTATTCTGACCTTAATAACGTTCTTTAAAAATAAAACTAAACAGAAAATAACCCTGGTCCCTTTACAGGCACATTTTGACGAGTCAACACATTGAAGGGCACATCTGGAAAAGCTAATGAACATTCTGTGAAGACCCTCCCCCGAGACCTCCCCTCGGATCCCAGATGGCCGGGGGAAAATAGCAAATCTCAAGACAAAGGATCCACCACACACTCTCCTCCCTGGAGCAGCCCCATGTTTCTATGAACGTCTGCCTCCACAGGCCATATCTGCTAAACTCCCAGTGACCCCACGAGACTTGCAACCAGGGAAGCAGTGGGCAGCGGCAGTCATCTGGGCTCACCCCCTGACCCTGTCTCCAAGGCCCTCTTTCCCTGGCTTCTCCTCTCCCTGTTGCTTCTCCTACCTATGTCCTCCCTTTGTGTCACTGCCCCAGCTTTAATAAACACTGTCAAAAACACCTAGACTCATGTGTGAATCTTTCCTACTCAGAGTCAAGAACCCACACACTACTGGCAGGTCCCAGGCTGACCTCTCGAGGCCCAGACCTGCCCAGTGACAGAGACATGAAGCATCTTTTCACATGTCTCTTGGTCATCTATCTGCGTGTCCTCCTTGCAGGGATGTCTATACAGGTCCTTGGTCCATTTTTTAATTGGATTGTTTCTTTTTTTGGTATTGAATTTTATAAGTTGTTTTAATAAATTTTGGATATTAATCCCTTATCAGATGTGTCATTGGCAAATATGTTTTCCCATACGGTAGGCTCCCTTTACATTTTTTGATAGTTTCTTTTGCTGTGAAGAAACTTTTCTTTTTTTTGTAGTCCCATTTCTTTATCTTCTCTTTTGTTTCACTTGCCCTAGGAGATGTATCAGCAAACATATAGCTAGGAGAGATGTCTGAGATTTTGCTGCCCATGGTTTCTTCAAGAAATTTTATGTTTTCATGACTTACATTTAAGTCTTTTAGCCATTTTGAGTTTATTCTTGTATATACTGAAAGTCTGTAGTCTACTTTCATATTTTTTACATATATCTGTCCAATTTTACAGCACAGACTGAATAAACTGTTTTTGAATAGACTGTTTTTACTCCATTGTATATTCTTACCTCCTTTGTAAAATATTACTTGGCTGTAATGGTTTGGATCAACCTCCAGATCTCTGTTCTGTCCTAAATGTGGTGTATCTTTGAGAATGACCCATGCGCCTTTGAGAATAATGTATATTCTGCAGCTTTGTGGTGAAATGGTCTATAATGTCAACTAAATCCATCTGATCCAGTGTGTCCTTTAGAGTCTGTTTCCTTGTTGATTTTTTAAAAAATATATTTTATTGATTTTTTACAGAGAGGAAGAGAGAGAGATAGAGAGTTAGAAACATCAATGAGAGAGAGACATCGATCAGCTGCCTCTTGCACACCCCCTACTGGGGATGTGCCCGCAACCAAGGTACATGCCCTTGACCGGAATCGAACCCGGGACCCTTCAGTTCCCAAGCCGACGCTCTATCCACTGAGCCAAACCGGTTTCAGCTCTTGTTGATTTTTTATCTAGACAATCTATCTAGAGAAGTCAGCGGGGTGTTAGTCTCCTACTATGACTGTATTGTTGTATATCTCTCTGTTGAAGTCCTCTAGTAGTTATTTTAATATATTTAGATGCTCCTATATTGGATGCATATATGTTTACTGGGTTATATCTTCTTGTTGGATCAATCCCTTGAGTATTATGTAGTAACTTTTGTTATCTCTTGTGATAGCCTTCATCTTGAAGTCTATTTTGTCAGATATGAATATTGCACCTCCAATTTTTTTTTTCATTTCCATTGGCATGGGAAATTATTTTTTTATCCTTTCCCTCTCATTCTGCATGTGTCTTTTGTTCTGAGGGAGTCCCTTGTAGATAGCATATATTTGAGTCATGTTTTTGTATCCATCCAGCTACTCTAAGTCTTTTGACTGGAGCATTTAACCCATTTACATTTAAAGCTACTTTTGATAGGTAGTTATTTATTGGCATTTTAATTATTTATGCCTATGTTCCTCTTCTATATATTTCTTATTTTTATAGCAGTCCTTTTAGCATTTTTAGCAATGCTGGTTTGGTGGTGATAAACTCCTTTAGCATTTTTTTTTTTTTTTTGGTCTGGGAAGCTCTTTATTTCACCATCTATTTTGAATGATAGCCTTGCTAGATATAGTATTCTTGGTATCAGACCCTTGCTTTCCATTACCTTGATTACTTCATACCATTCCCTTCTGGCCTGTAGCATATCTCATAAGAAATCCACTGACAGTCTCATAGGAGCTCCTTTGTAGGTAACAAATATCTTTTCTCTTCCTGTCTTTCAGATTCTCTCTTTTCTTTAATTTTTGTCATTTAAACATGATGTGTCTGGGCATGGGCCTCTTTGGGTTCATCTTTGGAAATTTCTGTGCCTCCTGAACTTGTGTGACTTTTTCCTTCAACACATTAGAGAAGATTTCTGCCATTATTTCTTCAAATAGGTTCTCTATCTCTTGCTTACATTCTTCACCTTCTGGCATTCCTATGATGTCAACATTGTTACATGTCATGTTGTCCCACAGCTGTCCTTTTTTTTATATATTTTTTCCTTTAGGTCCTCTAATGATTCTTTCAACCTTGTCTTTTAATCACTGATTTAATCCTGAGCTTCCTCTAATCTGCTGTGCATTTTTTCCAATATGTTCTTTATTAGTGCTATGTCATTCTTCATTTCTGACTGGTCATTTTTTATAGTTTCTATATTTTTTTCTCATACCATTGAGCATACTTACAATCATTATTCAGAATTCCATATCTGGTAAATTTCTAACTTCCACTTCAGTTGACCCTTCTTCTGAAAGATTCTATTGTTTGTTCATTTGGGGCTTGTTTTTGGTCTCCCCATTTGGCTGCCTGTTTGGGTTTGTGTCTATGTATTAGGTGGGTCTGCTATAGCTCCAAGTTTCTGGTGCAGGACAATATCAGATTCTGTTTGTGACTGGCCCTGAGTACCGTTTGGAGCTATCAGAAATCCACAGCTTGTGGCTCCCTTAGCTGAGGCTGGGTGCCTTTGGAAAGAACCAGGATGTACAGCAAGGTTTTCTTTTCCTAACCCCAGGCTCAGAAAGAGATCAGGCAGAGATGCAAAGCCTCCAGAGATCTGCCTCTGCCTGTAGTCTGATAATTATTTTCTGAATCTTAATGCACCTCAGGCTATAGATCACAGCAAGACATGGACTCCACAAGGTGGGGCCAGAGGTTTTTCCAACAGAATGGGGCAATTGCTTCCCCAAAGGCAAAAGCTGCATGGATGGTAAATGTCTGCCTGAGAAAGATGTCATCTGCAGATGAGGGAATGACTCAGCACAGAAAACCAGGGCGGCTGCCTTCTGAGTCTAACCCTAGAACCCCCAACCCTGGATTCTCCTCACACAGCTCTAGATCACTCTGCCCTCCCTCTGCCATAGCCCAAGGTGAGTGGATGCACATGGAATTTTGTGTGTTGGCCCTTTAATATGTTGTCTGCATTTCCAATCATTTGGTTTAGATGCTATAGTAGGTAAATGTGGGATTAGTATCCTCCCACAATCACATCAAAATTACAACTAAACTACAGAAAACTATCATCCAAAACCTCCTGAAGAGTAGCTGAACAGAAGTCTTGCAACTAATGACATAAAGAAGAAGTTTCATGGAGACATGTGGGAAGGACAGAGATGCAGAATGGTACCCACACCCATGTGTGGTAGTTAAAAGTTAGGAGAGATATTTAAGCTGTGAAGGTCACTCCCTGAGGAGCAAGGGGTCCCAGCCCTGCACCAGGCTCCAGAGCTCAGGGTTCAAGTGCCAGGGAAAGAAGTCCCAATAATGACCTCTGGCTGTGAAACCCAGTTGGATTGCTGCTGAATGAGATAGAGGGCTACAGAAGTTCCAGACAGTCCTCTTAGAGGGTTCGTGCATGAACATATATTGACTTACTCACTCTGAGATCCAGCAAAGGGTCAGCACATCAAAAGGTATAGGGCACACATGAGTAGGAACTGGTTATGTCTGGTTATGACACAAGAGCTGGGGGGGAAGCTTTTTCCCCCCACACTGTTGCTGGCAGAGGCCATTGCTCCTCTGCTGAGCTCTCTCTATGCAGTCTGAGTCCCCATCAAGCTGACTTACGCTGTTTTTCTAGCCCTCATGATTTATTAGACCACAACCAACCCACTTGTGGGCCCACCCAAGCTATTTCCAATGGCATTTTCATACAAATGGCCAGTCTTGGCTTATTCTTTAAACTTTCCTTAAATCTCTCAAAGGTTCACAAATTCAAAACAGACATCATCTGGCTGTTATGTGCTCTGTACCTCTTGCTAAGTGGTGCAGGCTCTGCACTAGTGACAGTTGGGCTCAGTTTGCAGCTTGGCCTCTCATTGGCACTTCCAAGCCCAACACAACTAGTAACCATCAGAAGACTACTTTGTACTCATTCTGAGTGGCTGGGGCATGGCACAGTCAGCAGCTGACCTTGGCCTAAACCTCCCACACAGGCAACAGAGCAAGTGTGCACATGGTGAACAGCTTCAGACCACACTGGACACCACCAAACCACCTCGATGACTAACACACTGAAGGAGCAGACTCATTTGGCACCAGAGACATGCTAACGTGAGTCCTGCTCTGTGAGGTTGGCCCAGCTGCTGTGGCTGTAGCTGGTTATTTTTGCCAATTGACCTGCGGGTCAATCCCTTCCATTGATATGCCAATAGCAATCAAGACTTAACTGCAACAAAGGGTGCAACTTGGGTGACTGGGGGAGCTGCACCATTGGTTCCTATAGGACACCTATTTACACAAGGTCATTCTGCTAAGATGGGAACATAGCAAATCAACCTAATACATAGAATCAAACACAGGGAGGCATATGAAATGGGGAGACCAAAAAAAGTCCCAAATGGGAGAACAGGATAAATCATTAGAAAAAGAACTAAATGAATGAAATGAAGACAAGCAGACAACCAGTTACAGAAATAAAAACAATGGTTATAATGATCTCAAGGAACTCTGTCAGAACTTCACCAGCACAAAGAAAAACATTAAAAAATATATATATATAAAAAAGATAAATGAGGAATGAAAGAACTGAAATTAAGAATACACTAGAAGCAATCAACAGTAGACTAGATGAACAGAGGGTCACTTGAACAATTTATAAAACAAGGTAGTAAGAAAACAGCCAATCAGAGCACAAAATTTTTAAAAATCTAGAAAAATGAAGATATTTTAAGAAGTTTTTGCAACATTAAGCATAGCAACATTTGTATCATAGGGATACCAGAAGTGGGAGGGAGAGAGCAAGAAATTGAGAACCTATTTTAAGAAATAATGACTGCCAAAACTGGTTTGGCTCACTGAAAGGTCCCAGGTTCAATTCCGGTGAAGGGCTTGTACCTTGGTTGCGGGCACATCCCCAGTAGGGGGTGTGCAAGAGGCAGCTGATCAGTGATTCTCTCTCATCGATGTTTCTAACTCTCTATCCCTCTCTCTTCCTCTCTGTAAAAAATCAATAAAATATTTTTTTTTAAAGAAAAGAAATAATGACTGAAAACTTCCCAAACCTGGTGAAGGAAAAAGATACTCAAGTCCAAAAAGCACAAAAAGTCCCAAACAAAATGAAATCGAAGAGGCCCATACCAAAACACCTCATAATATGCTAAAGGTTAAAGACTAAGGGAGAGTCTTAAAAGCAGCAAGAGAAAAGCAGTTATTTATTTACAAAGGAGCTCCCATATGACTGTCAGCTGATTTTTCAACAGAAATTTTTGGAGACCAGCAGTATTTTCCAAGAAATACTCAAAGTAATGAAAAGCAACTAAGACTACTCTAACCACTAAAGGTGTCATTTAAAGTTAAAGGTGAAATAAAGAACTCCTCAGACAAGAAAAAGCTGAAGCAGTTTATCACCACCAAACCATATTACAAGAAGTGTTAAAAGGACTTATTTAAGAAGGACAAAAACGATTAAAATATGAATAGTAAAATGTCAATAACTGTATCTATCAACAATTACTTCATTTTTTTAGTAAGTAGAATGTTTTTTAATTACCTTTAAAAGGTTGTTTTTTTGAAGGTTGTTTACAGAGATGTGAGTTTACATAACTTGGTGACAACATTTTGAAATGTACAGGCTATTTCATACAGAGGATTATAAGAAAATATTACAAACAACTATATGCCAATAAATTGCATAATCTTGATGAAATGAATAAATTCCTAGAAACATACAATTTCCAAAACTGAATCAGATAATCTGAATATACAGATTATAGCTAGTGAAATTGAAGTATTAATAAAAAAATCTTTTAAAAACTTTTAATAAACAAAAGCTCTTGACTGGCTGGCTTTACAGGTGATTTTTATCAAACATTTAAAGAAGAACTAACATCTATCTTTCTCAAAATATTCCAAAAATTTCCAGAGGAGGGACGACTCCCAAGTTCATTTTATCCTAATTCCAAAACCTAATAAAGACACTACAAAAAAAAGAGAGAGAGAAAATAATAGGCCAATATCCTTGATGAACACAAATGCAAACATACTCAACAAATTATTAGCTATCTGATAATAATATATAAAAGAATATCATACACTATGATCAAGTGGAATGTATTGAGCACCTTCCCCCTAGTGGTCAGTGCATGTCATAGCTGCCAGCCACTCATCCAGTTGGTGTGTGGGGTTGTTTACACTTTTATATATATAAATAATGAACTATACGTAGACAAACTAAGAAAACAACCCCATTCACAGATGCCTCAAAAAGAACAGGAGTTCCAAAATGGTGGTAGAGTAAGTATAAACTTCATGAACACTCTCCCAGGATCAAACTGGAATTACAGCTAAAATACATACACATTATCCTTAATAATCAACTGGAGTAGCTGGTGAGAACCCTGATAACCAAGAACAGAAAGTGGAGACACATAGAGAAGGGTAGGAAGGGCGGGGGTGTGACAGAGCTGGCCAGGTTCCTGCAGGTAGCAGCTGAAGTTCAGGAGAGATATCTCAGCTGTGTGGGATTCCCACTGATAACTCTGGGGTCTAAATCCCAAACTGGGTCCTTTACCCAGATCACCGGAACTGAGAAGAGTACTCATATAACATCTGGCTGTGAAAAGCAGCAGGGTTGCTATCAGCCAGGGAGAGATGGTTGGAAATGCAGGCACCCTATTTAAAGGGCAAACACACAAAATTTCATGTGCATCCACTCACTTTGGGCTATGGCAGAGGGAGAGCAGAGTGATCTAGAGCTGTGTGAGGAGAATCCAGGGTTGGGAGTTCCCACAAGCTATCCACAGACCTTGGTTTTCTGTGCTGAGTCATTCCCTCATCTGCAGAGGACATCTTTCTCAGGCAGACATTTACCATCCATGCAGCTTTTGCCTTTGGGGAAGCAATTGCCCCATTCTGTTGGAAAAACCTCTGGCCCCACCTTGTGGAGTCCATGCCTTGCTGTGATCTATAGCCTGAGGTGCATTAAGACTCAGAGAATAATTATCAGACTACAGGCAGAGGCAGATCTCTGGAGGCTTTGCATCTCTGCCTGATCTCTTTCTGAGCCTGGGGCTAGGAAAAGAAAACCTTGCTGTACATCCTGGTTCTTTCCAAAGGCACCCAGCCTCAGCTAAGGGAGCCACAAGCTGTGGATTTCTGATAGCTCCAAACGGTACTCAGGGCCAGTCACAAACAGAATCTGATATTGTCCTGCACCAGAAACTTGGAGCTATAGCAGACCCACCTAATACATAGACACAAACCCAAACAGGCAGCCAAATGGGGAGACCAAAAACAAGCCCCAAATGAACAAACAAGAGAATCCTCCAGAAGGTCCAACTGAAGTGGAAGTTAGAAATTTACCAGATATGGAGTTCTGAATAATGATTACAAAGGTTGACATTGCCAAAAGTAAGGCTTGGGACTGTCCACAGTTAATGATTAGCTTGCCCTCCATGACGCTTCCCAGGTCTCTTGAGCTATCTGCTGGGTGAGCTGTGCTCTCCTCCAAGGTTACAGGGATTCTGGAGCCGTCTGCTCAGGAGGAGGGTAGACCAAGAGATCCCCAGAGAAACTTCCTCAAAGGACTTGGCAGGTGAGCGCTGTTGCAGGGAATGGACTGATGGGATCATGTCTCTTAAAAGCACTAACCAGTCTTTAGAAGCCAGAGCTATCCAGGACTGGGAAAACACAGTCTGCACTCCGTAGGGTTGGTGAAAGGGAGTATCTGCCAGGTCTTAGCAATGAAGCAGCAATGGGCAGAGGAGTCGGTGTCTTGCATGGCAAAGGGAGAGGGCGGGGTGCCTGGAAGAAGGGCAGTCAGATGAGAATGGGGATTGAGTGGTGGTCAAGAATGGAGGCCTTCTGAGGAGGTGAGACCTGAAGAATGCGAAAGAGGCAGCCAAGGAAATAGGGTAAGACCCGCAGGTTGGTCAGGCAATCTCACTTCTGTTCTTTTAGAAGATCAAAGAGGAGGCATAGTGTCTGAGAGTTTGAGCATTCTGGCTGCTGCTGGCCAGACAGAGGGGAATGGGAAACCAGACAGCCGGTAGGACTCCTGGCTTGATTCCTTAAAGCAAAGGTCGTTAGACTTAAATTCTGCAGCCTCCACTAGGGTGCACAAGTTGGAACTCCAGCCTACGCAGCCTTGAGCCACTGTCCCTGAAGCCCATATGGAACAACAGTGACAGCAGTTATAATTTCTAAAGTGATGCTGTGTGCCAGGTGCTGTGTGCTAGGTTCAGTTGAAGGAAATAGATGCCACTTGTATTAATCAGCATTCACTGTACTAACAAATATCCAAGCATCGCAGGAGCTTGGAATCACACATATTTTTCCCATGGGCCTTTGGGCAGGCTGTGGGTATGCTGGGCCCAGCTCAGCCTACAGGTGCTATCATTCAGGGATCCAAGCTGAAGGTAGAGACCACCTGGGGTATGCAACACTCATGAGAGAGGGAACAAATTCAAGGGCTCCTGACCAACCATACAATCACATCCACTCACATCCATGGGGAAGCCAAAGTCAACATGAGGGGGACACATACTCTCTTCCCCAGAATGCACTAGGCGAGTCATATGAAAATTAATGGGGACATATAACCCCAGTACAGGGAAGGAGCAAGTTGTTGGGAACAACAATCAGCCCTGTACTTTATGCACTAAGGGGCTTGCTACACAGAACCGAGTGTCCACAAAGCTGCTAGCAGTGCCAGAGCAGTAAGATCTGGCTGGTGCTGTGCTTGAGGAGAAGGGTGTGCCCGGATGAAATGGATGTGAGTGCCAATGCACTCACCCACAGCAAATCCACTTCCGGAAGAAGCTGTGAGGTGGGCTTGATCTCCACGAGCGCTGTTGCCTAATGGAGCAGCTCTAGTAGGAAAGGCTCACTCTGTCACCCCTTCACAGGTCTGGCCATGCACTGGCTACGGAAGCTCCAGGGGATCTGCATCCGAAGGAGGACGCAGATGGCCTGTCGCACTGTCCACATTCATGCCAAGCAGCTGGCATCACTGCAGTGGGGCCACCAGGAAGTCCCTGCCAGGTTCAACTTCGCTAGCGACGTGATGGATTACTGGGCTGGCATGGAGAAGGTACTGGGTGGGAGGAGAAGAGACCCAGATGGGCAATTGGGCTGAGTTTACTAATTTAGCCATACATTCAGTACATAGTGAACACATTATATGCCAGGTACCATGATGAGCTATGATGTTTGTCTCCCATGGAGGCCGCATCTGGTGGGAGCAAGAGATGCGAGAGCTTGGCCAAAAGAAGGGCCTAGGTAATTGGCACAGGTGGGACAATCTGGTAAGTCCTTGGGCGACTGGCACCCAGTTTGCCTATACATTCTGCACATGCTCTGTTGTGACATCCGAGGGTGAGACAGGACTAGTGGGCTGGGGTCACCAAGAGGCAGATTTGGGTTTAATAAGAGAATCAGCACCGACCACACACTGAGTCTGTGCTCTCAGAAAGTTGTGTGTTCCTGACATTTGTAGTAAGCAAGCAGGTTGGTCACCAGGCAGATTGTCGAAAGGACTCCGCATTGGCATCAGAGAAAGAGTGATGAGAACATGTCTCTCCCCGTTCCATCCTGGACTTCTAGCCCTCCACCCTCCATGGCTGACCCGCACTGCCTTTCGGGGCTCTGTGCGCCTTCGGAGGATGAAGGGTCCTCTAGGCCGGGACCTGGGAGGAGTGGGCCTGCACAAACGGCACTCCTCGGAGGGAGCCACACCAGAGGCAGCCCTGAGGCCCTGACCTCAGCACCATCTTCATGCGGAGGCTGCGCACGCCGGCCACTGGGCGGCATGGCCCGCGGGGCAGGACCCGCTTCCCACGGCATCCGGCCAACACTTGGAAATCTAAAGCTTTCTGATAAAAATGTAGATTTCTGGCCTTTCTCTGAAAGTTATACATACCTCCTTGGAATAATAAGGAAGGTCTTTACTATCGTGACTCAGAATCCTGAGTCCACAAAAGAAGTGATATAATAAATTCACTACATAGCTATCAAAACCCAGCTCTGCTGACAAACAGCATGAGCAACATTTAAACAACACCCTGGCCAGTGTGGCTCCATGCTTAGAGTGTCTACATGTGCCCCAGACCACAAGTTCAATCCCCAGGCAAGGACACATGCCTGGATTGCAGGGTCATCCCAGGCCTGGTTCAGGTGTGCAGGAGGCAACCCATCTCATACCTATGTCTCCCGGTTTCTCTCTCTCCTCCCTCCCTTTCACTCTCTCTAAAAATCAATGGGGAAATATTCTCCGGTAAGGATTAATGGCAACAAAAAAGTTAGTGACCACCAGGGGGAAAATATGCAACTCATATAAAAACAAAAGAGTTAATATTACTAATACAAAAGAGACCCTAGAAATCAAGAATAAAAAGACACAACCCAATATAAAAGTGGGTGAGGTATAACAAGAGACAATTCACATCTTATTTGTGGCAATATATAATGAATTCATGCTGTGATTTTTAAAGCATACATGTATAAATTTTCTCATCTTTAACTTCTAACATAATAAGTTTGTTTTAAAAAAATGTTTTTTGTCCCAATGATTTTTTAAAGTATATTTTTATTGGTTTCAGAGGAAAAGAGATACAGAAACTTCAATGATGAGAGAGAATCCCTAATGGGCTGCCTCCTGCATGCCCCCCACAATGGGGATCGAGCCTGCAATCCAGGCCCTGACCGGGAACTGAACTGTGATTTCTTGGTTCATAGGTTGACACTCAACCACTGAGCTACTCTGGCCAGTCAGTTCTAATAATTTTTTTCTCATTATAACTCCTGAATAATTGTTCTTTCTATTTTATCTATGAGCAAAATCTTAATTATAAGTAAATAGGGATACTATTTAAATAATGGTCAGTTTTCCATAAGTATTGTGCTTTAGTCATGAACAGTAATGGAAAATGTATTATTCACAGAGAAGTCATTCAGATAGTTCTTCATTAAGGAATAATGAAATAGGAATGAATGCTATAATACTGTGAGCCGTGTTTCCGGTATTTATCAGCCAGCGTGGCTTCCCTGGGCTCTGAGACTTGAAGGTGAGGACGGTGAGGGCATGCGCATCGTGTTAGCAATGATGCTCGTGGCTGCAGCCTCCTCGGTCACCTGCGGGCCAGTTTTCTGACTTTAAAATCAGAAACACAAACGTAGAATGCTAAATCCCAATTACAGCAAAGCTTTTAGGTTAAAAATGTTTAAATAAGGAAAGACAATCAAAATTCATTATCTATAATAATAAAAGCACAACATGCTAATTCGACCGGATGTCCTTCCGGATGACCTTCCAGAGGAAGCCGGGCTGTGAGGGAAGGAAGGCCTATGAGAACATGTACAATGCAAGTACCCAGCGTTACCCTGCGCAAGCCCTAGAGTATGCCCCAGCTTCATTGGCTGCATTAGTTGTGTTGGCAGCTTATCTATAACAATAAAAGCATGATATGCAAATCGATTGAATGGCTCAACAGCAGAATGACCGTCCAGACGTCTTTCTGGATGGCCTTCCGGACGAGGCTGGGCTGTGAAACTCTTGTATGAATTTCATGCACAGGGCCTCTAGTTTTTTATGAGTGAGAACTGGGACAGAGATACCAATTCAACTAGTGCTCATAACTCTCCTTTGAGCAGCAAAACCATTTCACAGAAAATATTGTGAAAGATGGGGGGGGGGCGGTAAGGAGGGGCTACTTTCACTTTGTGCTTTACAATTGTTGTTTCTCTCAGTTCCTGCATTCCAGCTGAACTGATAGGCAGTACTGCTGTTTCATAAATTCTAATTGAAATATTGATGATGAATCCATAGAACTAAAAACTCTTTAAGGATTTTAAAATACTTTTTAAGAGTAAGGGTCCTGAGATCAGAAAGCTTTCCCAGGCTGCGTCCCAGCCCCTCACCAGCAGCCTCCCCCCCTCAGGCCGGCAGGAGGACGCCGGGCCCTGCGCTGTGGTGGGTGAGCGGCCTCGGGGAGGAGGTGCGCTGGGACTTCGGCCAGCTGCAGGAGCTCAGCCAGCGGACGGCCAACGTCCTGGAGGGAGCGTGCGGCCTGCAGCGTGGGGACCGCGTGGCCGTGGTACTGCCCCGGGTGCCCGAGTGGTGGCTGGTGACGCTGGGCTGCATGCGATCAGGTGGGTAGTGGGCCCCGCTGGGCTGGCACTGGCTCTCAGAGGGAGACCGATGGCAAAGAGTGCCACCACTCCTCCCAGAAGATGCCTGCAAGGCACGCGTCACCATTGGTTTAGGACACTCTCCTAAGCTCCACACACGGGCTGTGTGCTCGTGGGCCTTGCAGGCGTCGGAGAAAGAACAGAAACCGTCCACTGTGCATCGGCATGTCACCACCACCTTGACAGGCGGCGTGTGACTTTCATAAGAACTATTAAAGATCTGGCTCACTGAAGCCTCACTGAGCACAGCGTGGCGTGTGTGCTGTCCCTGCCTGTGCTGCAGGAGACAGGGCAGATGTGAGTCATCGATGGAGAGCTCTGGCCCAAAGCCTAAGCATTTCCCATCAGCCCTTGCAGAGGAGCCTGAGTGGCGGGTCTGCAGCGGCCTGGGCGGCTCAGTGGAGTGGAACTGAGGCTGGGAACTGCAGAGGAGCTGGATCTGTCTGTGTGTCTGAGTGTGTCTGTGTGTGTGTGTCTGTATGTATGTGTCTGTATGTGTGTCTCTGTATTTATGCGTGTGTCTGTGTGTCTGTGTGTTTATGTGTGTGTCAGTTGGTATATGTATATGTGTGTGTCTGTGTGTGTTTGTGTGTGTCTCTGTGTGTGTGTGTTGTGTGTCAGTTGGTGTGTGTATGTGTGTATGTGTGTGTGTCTGTATACATGTGTCTGTGTGTGTCTGTGTATGTTTGTGTGTGTCTCTCTCTCTGTCTGTGTATCTGTGTGTGTCTGAATGTGTGCCTGTGTGTGTCTATATGTGTCTGTGTGTGTCTGAGTGTGTCTGTCTGTGTGTGTCTGTGTGTCTGTATGTGTGTGTGTCAGTTGGTATGTGTCTGTATGTGTGTGTCTGTGTGTTTATGTGTGTGTCTGTGTGTCTGTCTATGTATGTCTGTGTGTGTTTATGTGTGTCTCTCTGTGTGTCTATGTGTCTGTGTGTTTATCTGTGTGTGTGTCTGTGTGTATCTGTGTGTATCTGTGTGTCTGTCTGTCTGTGTGTGTTTATGTATGTCTCTCTGTGTGTCTGTGTGTCTGTGTGTTTATCTGTGTGTGTGTGTGGGACTAAGGGTGGGTTATCAGGCTTAGACTGTCTGTGGTGTGACATTAGCCCTCTCACAGCTCTGACAACCCAGGGAAGCTGTGTGTAACCCCCTCTCTGGCCCCTGGTCCTCCCCTCACCTCCACCGGAGCCCCTGTCCGTCCCTCAGAGTCTGCGGGAAGGGAGGACGCCAGCCCCCACTCCACACGATCCCTCTCCCCTCCCTCCCCACCCCGCCCCCGTTCTCTCTAAGCCTCCTGACTCCCCAGGCCTGGTCTTCATGCCCGGGACCATCCAGATGACGGCCAAGGACATCCTCTACCGGCTGCAGGCATCCAAGGCCAGGGCCATCGTGGCCGGGGACGACGTGGCCCAGGCAGTGGACACGGTGGCCCCCGACTGCCCGTCTCTGAGAACCAAGCTGCTGGTGTCTGAGCAGGGCCGGGAGGGCTGGCTGCACTTCCAGCCGCTGCTGCAGTGAGTGTCTCCCCGCAGGGGCCTGAACAAGCCCAGCGTGTGGCTGGGAGGTCGGGAGGTCAGGAAATCAGGAGGAGCGTGGGGACCGGTGAGGGAGCTGGTCATGCCGGCGTCAGGGCGGGAGCAGCCTTTGGGGGCACACGCTGGGCTCAGATTCTCATGGGAGGACCAGCAGCACCGGGCTCCACCGGGAGAGCACTGCCCTGAGGGGACACACACACACCCTGGCCACACGTGTACATGCATGTAGCTGCGGGTCCAGCTGGGGCCACAGTGAGCCCCGGGCCCCACCAGCAACACCAAGTGGGCGAGACACAGCAGCCTGATCAGTGGAAGGACCAGGGCATGGCTGGAGCCTCTGAGGTCACACACAAGTGATGGCTGGGACCCCGGTTTCTGGCCTCTCCTCCCTGCCCCCCCCCACCCCCCAGGTCCTCGGCCTGGCTGCTGCAGCCAGGGCAGCACTGGGGGCCAACCACTTCCCTTCACGTGTCTGCAATCCCTCCCGGGGACGCAGAGACACGGAGCCCAGGACAGCCTGGGGGATGGAGTGCTTCCTTCTGGTGACCCGTGTTCCGACAGCGGCCAGTGCACTGGACAGCAAGGCCGGCCTCGGGACACTCGAGATCGGGGCCCTGGAGGAGGGGTCTAGGGGTGCAATGTTTGGAGGGACTGGCTGGCACCCCACCTGGTGCCATGTCAGAGATCCCGACAGCAAGTGGAGGAGCATGACTTGAGTCAGCTCCCTGTGTGCTGTTCCTCTCTCCTGAGCCCAGGCCCGCACTGGGTGGGAGGGAGGGAGCCGGGTCCTCAGCCCGTCCCGCCGGCCGGAGGTGTCACCCACGTGGCACTGCCCAGGCCAGCTCAGGCTCCGGGGCTCCGGAAACCTCCCTCCCTGCGGCCAGTGGGAGGGGGGCCTCCAGGACCCTGGGCAGCGGCCTGAGGGCCCTGTCCCTGCAGAGGGGCAGCCCCCGCTCACCGCTGCGTGGAGACAGCAGGCCAGGAGGCGGCGGCCATCTACTTCACCAGTGGGAGCACCGGGCTCCCCAAGATGGCAGAGCACTCCCATGCCAGCCTGGGCATCAAGGCCAAGATGGATGCTGGGTAAGCAGACCCTACCCTCGCTACAGAGACCCTGGGGGTCTAACTCTGCCCAGTGCCCGTGGTGGCTGCCTGGGGCCTCAAAAAGGAGGGGGGCTGGGCACGGCCAACGGCCTGACCACAGAGTGCCAGGCGCCGGCCCGGAGCCTGACAGCTGGGCGCACAGCGTGGCAGACCCAGCCGCCTCGCCTGTGAGGTGCTGGTGGCTCGTTCTAACGCCACCCACACTCCAAGGCGACCCTTGTCAGCAGCAGACGACCTTCCAGAAGCTCCATCGGGTTAATGGAGGGAACAGCTTCCGGTGCCAGCACTGGGGATGCCCACCTCTCTTCCCCGCATCCTGGGCAGGGCTCCCAGGCCGTCGGGCGGCGCAGGCCGCTGCTCGCGGGAGGCCAGCCCGGAGACGCTCAGACACTGCATGGCCCTCGGAGCCGGTGACGCCAGGAAGCCTCGTTATTAAGAGAATGAGCTAGAGGAGCCACAGCACACACTGTTTCTATGGTGTGGACGCCGAGTCACTCCGTGTGTCTGAGATGTGAATGCTCACCTGCCCCACACTGGTCCTGGTGGCGGTGACCGAGTTCTCTTTGGGCAGTAACAGCAGAGCCTCCTTCTGGCAGACAGGACCAGGGCTCCACCGGGGGCGCTCCGTGCCAGGCCACCCACTGGCTTGTCCCCGGCCCAGCGCCTTTTACTCTGGTCCCAGGAGAAAGGGCAGGCTTAGGCCGTGGCGGAGCTCCTGCCGGAGCAATCACCGCGTGTGCGAGGAGCGCTGAGCGGCCCTGTGGCCGCGGCCGGCCACTGCGCTCTGTGACAGTGAGAGCCAGACCAGGCCTCCGCTCAGGAACGTCAGCGGGTCACACCCTCAAACACCCTCCTCCTGGGAGCAGGGTGCAGACAGACAACTCTCCTCTGTCCGCTTCTGCTCAGACACGCTCCCACGAAGAGGCACACACCTGCCCTGTTCCCCAGCACGCATGCCGTGTGCACGTGTGTTCCTCTCTCCTCAGCCTGTGGATGGGCCTGCAGGCCTCGGACCTGGTCTGGACCATCTCGGACACGGCCTGGATCCTGAACATGCTGTGCTCCTTCCTGGAGCCCTGGACGGCGGGCGCCTGCGTGTTCGTCCACCTGCTGCCCAGGTTCGACCCCCTGGTCATCCTGCAGGTGAGGCCCACACACCATGCACTCGGGGGACTGCAGTCTCTCCCACCGTGTGCAGTCCGTCACCCTCTCCCAACCCCTCACCCCCCCCACCCTCTCTCCTCCCGTGTGCGGTCCCCTCACCCTCTCCCAACCCCTCACCCCCGTGTGCGGTCCCGTCACCCTCTCCCAACCCCCCCCCGTGTGCGGTCCCCTCACCCTCTCCCCCCCCCCCCGTGTGCGGTCCCCTCACCCTCTCCCCCCCCTCGGTGGACATGCGGTGGTCCTGCTGGGGCGGGGGGGTTGAGGAGTCCGGTTCACCAGGCCTCGCCAGGCAGCACTGACACCGCCTGCAGCTGTTGGCAGGCGGCGGGAGGGAGGCTGCTCTGCAGGGCGCCGCGGTCGGTAGGGGCTCTGTGAGGAGGCCGGGCCGCACCCTGCCCAGGGGCTCTGGGAGTCCAGGGTCCCCCCCCGCTCCTGTGTGTCCACCACTGGCCATGCGTGGCCTGGATTCTCTCAGGGGATTCTACTCAAATGATTCTGTCGCTTTCCCATCTAATCAAACTCTCACTCTGCCTCCTTCCACAAACCATGTGCTCTGCCTTCCGTGAAGAGGAACAGTTTTCCTGGGAGCCTGCTGGCAAAGAGACCGGGCTTGGGGCGGGACACCACGGGGGAGGGCGCGGCAGTGAGAGCCCCTCCGAGGCGCCCGAGGCAGGAGAGCTCAGGCTGTCTGGAGGACGCCCACGCCGCCGCTCTGCTGGTGTGAGCTGTGGTCGGCAAACTCATCCGTCTGCAGAGCCAAACACCAACAGGACAACAACTGACATTTCTTTGGAGAGCCACATTTTTAAACCTAAACTATATAGGCAGGCACATTGTTATTACCTTAATTAGGGCACTCCTAAGCTGGCCTTGGCTAAAAGCTCAAGGGCCAAAGAGCCGCCTGTGGCTCACAAGCCGCAGAGCGCCGACCCCTGCGTTAGAACGCCGTCCGGTGCACTGAGGGCGCGGGTCCAGTTCCCGTCGGGGCACATACCCGGGCGCAGCTCCACCTCTGGCCGGTGCATACAATCCCCAGTGGGGCATGTGTACAACCAACCAGCGTTTCTCTCTCTCCACCACCACCACCCTCGCCACCAAGAACAATGGAATATATATCCTTGGGTGAGGTTTAAAACAGAGTGCCTGGAGGAAATAATGGCATGATTCGCTGGTGCTAATCATTTTCTATGCTTTTGCCTCAGTCCTTCTCCTGTGAGCTCTGTGCAGACAGAGGTGGTGTGGCATAGCAGCAAGACGGCACGCTGCCAATGCTGCCCGCTCCGCCGGCTGAGTGCCACGGCCTCTGAGCCACGGCTTTCCCTCTGGCCGGGTGATCACACACCCGTGGTTTGTGAGCAGAGCAGCGCTGGCTCAGGTCTGGCTCAGCACCAGCTGAGCTGTAGGAGCTCCTGACTAGTCATAGGCCTTTCTCCTGAGGCCCCATTCCTCCCCACTCCCCACTCCCCATCATGAGCTGGACGGGAGGTTCAGCCGCTGGCCCCCGAGCCAGGCAGCTGCAGCGGCCACTCCACGGCCTGCAGCTGTGGGTGTGAGGACAGTCATTGCAGTGGCAGGACCAAGCAGCTCGACCGGACAAAAGTGCAGTCACCGGCTTTCTCTCCACCATCGGAGCTCGTTCCTCTGCTCGGTCCGTGTGAGGGGACATGAGAACCGGGCTCATTGGCCTGAAGCAGACACACCAGTAGCTGGACTGAATCGCAGACCCGGCCACGCCCGTGTCCCAGCCCGGCCCACGGGAGGGGTCTCACCTGGCTGTCTTCCGCAGGTTTTGTCCAGCTACCCCGTCAGCAGTTTGGCGGGCGCCCCACTGGTGTACCGCATGCTGGTGCAGCAGGACCTGTCCAGGTGATCCCCTCCCTGTGCTCCCCTGCCTACCCCACAGCCAGCACCCAGCTCGGGCCTGTAGGGACACTGCCTCTCCCCTCTCCCCTCAGGTTCCGGTTCCCGCACCTGCAGGGCTGCTTCAGCGGCGGGGAGGCCCTGCACCCGGGCACGCTGGCCAGCTGGCGGGCGCAGACAGGCCTGGACATCCGCGAGTTCTACGGCCAGACGGAGACGGTACCGCCCGGGGCCAGGAGCTGCCCCTGCCCCCCTCCCCCTCCCCGTTCCACTTGACAATGAGATCAGCCACCCTACTGGGCGCTGCCCTCAGTGCCATGGGGGCCCTGTGGGTGGGCACTCAGAGTGGAGGGAGCACGGGGGGGGGGGGCAGTGGAGACAGGACACGGTGTGGAGGCGTCGCGGGGAGGAGAGAAGGCTGAGCAGCGGGCGGAGGCAGGTGGCCCTCTGAGTGGCCCTCAGCAGAGCCCTGGCTTCAGGTGACCAGCACAGCTGCTCAGGGGAAGGGACCTCCAGGAGCCGGCCTGCCAGAGAGAGGACACGCGCTGTGACCTCCATGTGGCCGGTGAGGTGGCCACAGGTACTCTGAGCTCTTGTCCATGTCCCTGTCCTCCACCTGGACCACATGCTGCTTCTAGCTGCCACCGGGCGCTGCCCCCTCCCCAACGCCTCTGCTGGGCCTCAACACTTCTCCCCCTTCTCTCGTCCTCCCCGCCACCCCTCCAGCTCCTGCGCGAGGATGGAGACTGCAGGGCTGTGCTGGGGGTGCAGTGTGAGGAGGACCAGGAACTGCAGGGCTGAGCTGGGTGGGGGGTGGGGTGCAGTGCAGGAGGACAGTGCAGGGGCAGGGGCAGGGCCCCCGGGCAGTCAAAGGGAGTCTGGCCAGGCCCCCATGGTGGTGGGAGTGTATTTTGGCCACAGCCAGGCTGGGACTTAGGGAGGTAATTTTACTCCATTCGGTGTAAAATCTTCGGGTGCCCTTGCTCCCTTAGGACAGGACCGCTCCCTAAAAAAGATTAAAATGTGGTTGTTAGTTCCGCCATTCGGGGGAGTAGTCAGTCAGATTGCTTCCCAAACAATTTAGGGTCAGGAAAGGTGAGAGAACAGGGGAGAGGAAAGCAAGGGAGGGGAGAGCAGCGGAGGAGGAAGGGAATTGTCTTCCCACTGGGTGAGGACTGCTCAGCTGAGGGTTCTTTGTCTTTAGTTTTCTTCTGTGCTGTGACCTATGACCCTCCTGAGGTTGCCCTCTGTCTGCTGCTTACCACAGGGCCTCACCTGCAGAGTGTCCAAGACCATGGCGGTGAAGCCAGGACGCCTAGGGACCGCCCTGCCCCACTACGACGTGCAGGTGCACTGGGCCTGGGGCATGGGAGCCATATGTTTCAGTTCTGCACCGAGGGACATACTGGAGATTCAGTGCTGGGGAGGGAGGGTGAATGTTCTCACCACACAGGGAGCCCTGGTTGTGTAAGCACTAGCAGGCAATGCACGGAGATTGATGCCGGAGTGCACCTTTCTTCCCCGCTCCCCTCCCTCCCTCTGCACCCCTCCCCTCCCTCCGCATCCGCTCCCCTCCCTCCCTCTGCACCTGCTCCCCTCCCTCCAGCACTGGCTCCCCTCCCTCCCTCCACACCCGCTCCCCTCCCTCCCTCTGCACCCACTCCCCTCCCTCCAGCACCGGCTCCCCTCCCTGGCACCCACTCCCCTCCCTCCCTCTGCACCCGCTCCCCTCCCTCCCTCCGCACCTGCTCCCCTCCCTCTGGCACCCACTCCCCTCCCTCCCTCCGCACCCACTTCCCTCCCTCCCTCTGCACCTGCTCCCCTCCCTCCAGCACCGGCTCCCCTCCCTCCCTCCACACCCGCTCCCCTCCCTCCCTCTGCACCTGCTCCCCTCCCTCCAGCACCGGCTCCCCTCCCTCCCTCCACACCCGCTCCCCTCCCTCCCTCTGCACCCGCTCCCCTCCCTCCAGCACCGGCTCCCCTCCCTGGCACCCACTCCCCTCCCTCCCTCTGCACCCACTCCCCTCCCTCCCTCCGCAGCCGCTCCCCTCCCTCCCTCTGCACCTGCTCCCCTCCCTCCCTCTGCACCTGCTCCCCTCCCTCCCTCTGCACCCACTCACCTCCCTCTCTCCGCACCCGCTCCCCTCCCTCCCTCCGCACCTGCTCCCCTTCCTCCCTCCGCACCCGTTCCCCTCCCTCCAGCATCCGCTCCCCTCCCTCCCTCTGCCCCTGCTCCCCTCCCTCCCTCTGCACCCGCTCCCCTCCCTCTGGCACCCCTCTGGCGGGGGGCTGGCTTTCCTCTGCGGGTTTGTCAGGAAGGACATCCAGAAGACATCTGGCCTAATTAGCATATCACCCTCTCATTAGTATAGATGTGCCTTTTAAAAACCACGTCCCGGCCACTGCTGTTCCCACTGAGCCGCCCGGGGCGCCTGGTGGAGGGCTGAGTGGCCGGGCGGCCACGAAGGGTGGGTCTGGCCATGCCTGGTGCTTGGAGGAGGCCCAGATGCCTAGTGCACAGACAGCACCTCATCAGCTGTGGGCTGGGATCCAGTCCCAGAACCCAGTTTCTTAGACGCATCCCACGCAATAGGACTTGTGTGGCCATGGCCATGGCTGTGGCCTTGGCTGCACAGGGCCCTGCAGGTGTGGGGTGCAGGGTGTGGCCTCTTCCAGGCCACTCCCCACGGGCCATCCAGAGAGTGTTTTCTGCGGTGACCGCCGCCCCCCCCCCCCGCCAGCAGTCTGTGACGTCAGCGTGCCCCCTCCGTCTGCAGATGCAGGCTCTGGGCAGGGCTTGTTGTCTAGAGACCACGTGCTGGGCAGCCGGTCGGGGTGCCTTTTGATGTGTCTGGTGCCCAAGTTCCTGGGCCTTGACGGCAATGGGGCAGCCGCTCTCCTCCTGAGCTCCTGCAGCCGGATGGTCCCAGCTCCTCTGGCCCCAGCTCCGTGGGGCTTCCCTGACCCCTGCCAGGCAGGCGGATTCGAGACCTGGCTCCACCCGCCTGGTTCCCCAGGTCCAGACCGGGTGCTCAGCCACCACTGGAGCCGAGGGCTCCGGGTGCCCAACCGGCTCTCCGCTGCTGCCAGCCCAGCCCGGCTCACCCCGCCTGCTCCCTCCACAGGTCATCGACGACCAGGGCCGCGTCCTGCCGCCAGGTGCGGAGGGCGACCTGGCCATCAGGGTCAAGCCCCACCGACCCATCGGCATCTTCTCCGGCTACGTGGTAACATGGCCCCGGTGGGAGTGTGAGCTCTGGGAGGGAGGAGGGTGGTCCCGGAGCTGTGAACTCCTAGAGGCACTGGCCAGGGTGCCCGGGGCCAGGGGTGCCTGGGGCCTAGGAAGGGTGCTCGCCAAGAAAGAAGGCCCTGGACGCTGCCGTCCTGAGCCTGAACTGCCCGCATCAGGAGGACAGCCTTCTCCACGCACAGGAGCTTCACATGGCAGAATGCCTCTGCCCTGAGCCACATGCCACAGACCAGACTCTCCCAAGAGCCCTGCACCCAGCCTCATCCCCTCCTCTGTCACATGGATCCTCCATAACACGATCCTCTGCCACACAATCCTCTGCCACACAATCCTCTGCCACACGGTCCTCTGTCACACGGTCCTCTGTAGCATGATCCTCTGCCACATGATCCTCAACCACACGGATCCTCGGCCACACAATCATCTGTCACATGGATCCTCTGTCACACGATCCTCTGCCACACGATCCTCTGCCACATGATCCTCTGCTACACGATCCTCAGCCACACGGATCCTCTGTCACATGGATCCTCTGCCACACGATCCTCTGCCACATGATCTTCTGCCACATGGATCCTATGTCACATGATCCTCTGTCACACGATCCTGTCACACGATCCTCTGCCACAAGGTCCTCTGTCACACGGTCCTCTGTCACACGGTCCTCTACCAAACGTTCCTCTGTCACATGGATCCTCCTTCACACTGTCCTCCTTCACACAATCCTCTGTCACATGGTCCTCTGTCACATGGATCCTCAGCCACACGGTCCTCTGTCACACAATCCTCTATCACACGATCCTCAGCCACACGGACCCTCTGTCACATGGATCCTCTGTCACACAGATACTCCTTCACACGGTCCTCCATCACACGATCCTCTGTCACACGGATCCTCAGCCACACGGATCCTCTGCCACATGATCATCTGTCACACGATCCTCTGTTACACGATCCTGTCACATGGTCCTCTTTCACACGGTCCTCTGTCACACGGTCCTCTGCCACACGGATCCTCTGTCACACGATCCTCTGCCACACGATCCTCTGCCACACGGTCCTCTGTCACACGGACCTCTGTCACACAGTCCTCTGTAACAGGATCCTCTGTCACACGGTCCTCTGCCACACTATCCTCTGCCACACGATCCTCAGCCACACAGATCCTCTGCCACACGATCCTCTGCCACAGGATCCTCAGCCACACGGATCCTCTGCCACACAGTCCTCTGTCACACGATCCTCAGCCACACGGATCCTCTGTCAAGCCTCGTGAGCATATCACCCTGGGATTCACCACAGAGCTGGGGTTTTCCTGTCCTCAGACCTTGGAACGTTAGAAACAGGTGTCCTCAGTCCGCCGCCTTGCTTTAGTGGTGAGGACGCTGAGACCAGAGGTCACAGGCGCATGCGAGCCACCGCTGCTGAGCAGTTGGCGAGAAAGACCTGCCTGAGCCTTAGCCAATCAGGAAATCCGTGGTATAGCTGCTGCCACTCCGTGTGTGCTTGCCGAGTGGCACACCACCCTGGCGTACCTTGCACTCATTAGCCCTCGAGGTCCTTAGGAGCTCCTTGGAGCCAAAGTGCTTAAGTTCAAAGCCCTGCTCCCCCCTTGCCTGTGCGAGGAAGTGGCTGATGCTCAGCCTTGGTTTCCAAACCTCTGAACTGTGAATTGTAGTACCTCGTAGCATTGCCATGGTTCTGGAAAGGCTTAGGCAGCTCTGGTGAGCGTGGGCGAAGAGAGAAGGCTGAGATCCTCACTAGCACCCACGTGAGGTCCAGGTGAGGAGAGGAAGCCCGGAGAGGAGGCCAGCAGGCGAAGGTGCTTGAGTAAGGGTCAGCCTGGGGTCAGGGTTTGACCTCAGTCTCCGCTCTGCCGTCGGGAATGGCTATGGGCTTTGGACACCACAGTGCATGCCCGTGTTCTCCACGTGGAGACCGGAGCCGAGCATGCCCTCTGCCATCTCTGAACCAAAGACTGAATGGCCATCCGCGCCCACATGCCTACACGTAAACAAACACCCAGATGCTAAAGGGGTGAACCCCAAGCCTTCTCTCTGGTCAGCAACACCGGCCTCAGCTGTTATATTTCTGGAATTTTCAAACCTAGCAAAGGAGCATGAGAGTATCCCATCAACCTTGGCTCCCTTAGATGGTGCCTAAAACGGAGCCGGAGTCAGGCTGACTCGAAGGGAAGGTGGCCCAGGCAGGGACGCCCTGGGCACGGGTCGTGGAGGCATGCACGTTCCTGGGGGATAAGTGATCCAAAGGGGACGCGAGCTCCCCGGGGCGGGGTGGCTGCTTGGAGAGCCTGCCAGCGCAGGGTTCGCCTTGTGCCTGCTCGGCTGCTCATGCCACCGGCCTGGGCTGGGGCACAGGCTCTGCAGCACACGCTGTCTTTCTGCGGCTCCAGGACAACCCTGAGAAAACAGCGGCCAACATCCGGGGGGATTTCTGGCTCATGGGAGACCGCGCCATCAAGGACCAAGACGGCTATTTCCAGTTCGTGGGGCGGGCAGACGACATCATCAACTCCAGCGGGTGAGCTGTTCCGGACGGGGAGTGGGATCCGGGTCCTTGTTCTGACGGTTCCAGACCTGGGCCCTGCCCAGAGGGTGCCCGTCTCCTCTGACAGGTGGTTCCTCTCCAGGTACCGGATCGGGCCCGGGGAGGTGGAGGACGCCCTCATGGAGCACCCGGCTGTGGCAGAGACGGCTGTCATCAGCAGCCCAGACCCCGTCCGAGGAGAGGTGATGGGGGCAGCAGGCTGGGTGCAGACGTGGTCAACAAGGGCATAACGTAAGATGGCTAAGAGGGTGTACTCTGGCCACTGGATGGCCTGAGCCAACATCTTGGCCCTCCTACGTACTTGCTGTGTGATCTGGGACAAGTTGCTTAGCCTCTCTGAGCCTCAGTTTCCCACCTGTAAGATGAGGGGTAGCTTGATGAGTAAAGTATTAATATTTACAAGATTCTTGCAATGAGATCTGTCACATAGCAAGCACCTCAGAAGGTCTGCTGTTGTTGGCATTTGAATCAGAACTGACTCCTGACCGAAAGAACTGAGGAGGCATTTGAGCCAAGAGATGGAGCCCCACGCCATGGGTTGCAGTGGGGCTGTGGAAGATGGAAGACCCTCACAATAATGAAGGCTACAGCAAAGGTCCAGAGGGGTCTGCAGGAGCCTGGTGTGTGGGGAGGCAGTAAGGTGCAGAGGTGTGGGTCAGCGTTCAGCTACATCTCTGCAGGTACATGTGGACACTCATACCTCTGGCAGGTATGGGGCATGTCACCATGGAAACCAGAGCAGCCACTAGGCAAATGGGGCCCAAAGAGGGTCCTCTACTGGGAAAACTCTGTGCCAGGATGGAGCGAAGCCTCGGGCCTGGGAGGCTGCATATGATTTCCTTGTAGTCCCCACACATTAAGACAGTCGGACCTCCATGACACAGCTGTGCACGTGGTGGCGTGGGGTGCACAGAGCTCTGGGTCTGTGGCCACAGCCTGTACTGTCTTCTCTTCACTTAGCCAGCCTCTCTCTGCCTCTGTTGCCTCTGGGATGTGAGGTGGGCAGGTCTCAGTCTGCAGTCCTCACTGCCCACCCAGTAAGCCATTTGAGAGATTGGACTTTGGCCATTATTACCCCAGTGTCTCCCTTTTCTTGGACCCAAGCCCCTGGAGGCACAGTGGAGAGGACAGGGGCCAGTGGCTGAGGAGGAGTCCTAACGCTGACTGTGCTACCCCAGAGTGCCCACGCTTCTGACCCCCTCGCCCTCGCCCGCGCCGCAGGTGGTGAAGGCCTTTGTGGTGCTGGCGCCGCAGTTTGTGTCCTGCGACCTGGAGCAGCTCACCCGGGAGCTGCAGCAGCACGTGAAGTCGGTGACCGCCCCGTACAAGTACCCGAGGAAGGTGAGGGCTGTCCCCAAGCCTGAGGAGAGACGGCCTCTCTCGTGTCCCCTTCTGGCCGGGGCCAGGACCTTATTCCAAAGTCCTGCCTGGCTGTGACCGAGAAAGTCCCCCAATCCATCCAGAAACCTTCTCGGTGCCGGAGGGCAGCCTCGCATCAGCTCATTCTGATTGGAACCGGAGGCTCTGGCACAGTTCCCGCCACACCGGCCACAGCCCTCTCGCCACCGAGCTCTCACTCTGTTACTCGGGGTTCTCTGGGCTGCGAGCAGCAGAAACCCAACTTGAAGTTTATTTCTCACACACTGATGAGTGCAGGGGCGAGTGCTCAGACACGCTGGGAACAGCAGGCAAGGGGGGTCAGGGGTGGCTCTCGCCCCGGCTCTCCTTTCGGTATTGCCTCCTTCCTGGAAGTGGTCTCAGCAGCTCCATACACTCTTCCAGAGCTGTGCAAATCCCCGTGGTCCCCAAAGGACCAACCTGCACATTGATTCTCATTGGAACATTTCCGGTCAGAGTCCACTGCTAAACCAATCCCTGTAACCAGGGGTGAAACACTCTGATTGGCCAGGTATGGGTCACATGGTCACCCCTAGAGGGCATGCAGGATGATGGGAGAAAGGGCTGCCCTACCCAGATCAGGGACCAGTGAAGGAGGGTGGCTCCTGCGGTAAATGGAAGAGCGCCGTCAGAAAAGGCAAAAAGCATACACTCCACTGTGCCTGCTTTCACAGGGCAGGGAGCCAGGGAGCCGAGGCAGAGGTGGGCACGGAAGAGTTTGCCCCAGGGAAGGGTTTAATTTCTCCTCTTTGGAGTCTGGGCGGAAGGTGAGAACAGCCCCATGAAGCCCTCAGATCCTATGTAACCAGGTACCCTCTAACAACTGGTCCGCACACACAAGCTGTCCTGACGGGGTCTCTGAGAGGGAGACTCAGGGTCTGACAGCCAGAGGTTTGGAGGAAGTCTTTGGGGTGCTCTTGGGAAGGGAGGGGAAGCGCTGACTGAAGGTAGAGTTGCACTGTGATGTGGCTAAGTGGCCTCAGCCAAACCCTGGGAGTCTTGAAGCTAAGACACCCTCTCAGTTTCCGGAGCAGCAGCTGGAGAAGGGCCTTACAGCCCCTGTAGGTCATCCTGGATGCAGCTGCCTGGGGCAGGGCGGGGCCAGGGCAGGGCGGGGCCCTGGGAGGGGAAGGGCGGGACAATCCCCTGAGCTGCTATGCTCCCCGGGGGGCCTGGCAATGGGAAAGTGAGTCCTCCATTCCTGCAGGAATGGGTGGTACCTCAGAGTCCACCACACAGACTTACATTCACCTCCACTCAGCAGTCTCTCTGTGCCTCACTTTTCCTACCTGTAAAATGGAGATAATGGTGTCACCCCTCCACAGGTTGTTAAGAACAGTTAATGTGTGTAAGGTACCTTAGCCAGAATTTAATAAGTATTTTAAAAGCGGCTAGGAATCGGACCACACCAAGCATATTATGAATTTTGACTTGTAGCTGAATATTTCTGAGGATCCACACAGGGTAGCAGTGTACTGTCCCCTTAGAATGCCCGCAGTGGTTCTTCCCACACCTTCCTCCTCCCAGCACCCACCCCCTCACCTACACACACACACACACCACCACTCCTCTCCCTTCTTCCTGACACACACATCACTTTCTTCCTCGCTGGGAGCCTCCTATGTTTCCTTCTACTCTCCACTGACACCTCCAACCAAATAATCCTGTTTTAGGTCAGACTGTCTTTGTGGGAACTATTCAACACTGCCCTGTAGCGAGAAAGCAGCCAGCCACAACTGCAAATAAACACGTGTGGCTGTTGTTTCAATAAAACTTTATTTACAAAAACAGAAGGGCTGGATTTTGCCCACAGGCTATAGCTTGCCAACCCCCAGCTTTATCTAACTATAATTTAACAAATTCTTTCCTTTACAAAGTTAGTCTTGTCTCATGGCAAGTCAGCTGCTAAAAGGATACTTTTTCCGTACCAATGTCCCTATTATTACTTTCCTTAAACCCAAAACCATCTGACTTCTAGACCAGCGGTCTGGCAAGCTGAGCCCCACAGCCAGAGCCTCGGTGAGTTCTCTTCCCCGCCCACACCTTGGGGTTCAGGAGAACTAGAGACGGAGGGTCCTGAACGTCGAGCATTCCTTCCCGGGTGAGAAAGGTGCAGTTGGAGAGGCTTTGAGTTCTGCTGAGGACACACCAGCAGCAAATGATGGAGATGACATTGAAAACCAGGATCCCTAACCTCAGCTGCCTGTTTATAGTCCAGATCCAGACGCAGGGCTAACACCGTGGGCTTGGCCCTGCCAGGAGCTCAGCCTGCACTCATCCTCACAGCACCACAGGCTGTGATTCCAGGTGACTGGGTGGGAAGGATGAGTCTCAGGAAAGCCTCCATCAAAGACAGGTAGAAGGTCTGGGAGAGACGGGGGCGTAAAGAGTCTGATGTCAGGGCTCAGGTGTCTGCCTCCTATGAGGGGTCAGTCCCCTGCAATGCTCTCCCTGCCCCCAGTTCGTCAGAGGCCAGTCGACTCACTCTTAGGTCCTATTCGCCTCACTTTCTGAACCTTCTTGCTGCACCTTCGTGTGTCCTGGGAGTTTTCCTAGCTCAGCAGTCACTCACCTGGAGCCTCCCGCCCCGGAACTTCCCCTCACCTAGCAATTCCTCCAAAAAGCCAACCTGCAGAGTCATGGATGGCCAGCCCTGACCAATCTGTCCCAACAGGTGGAGTTTGTCTTGGACCTGCCCAAAACTGTGTCTGGGAAAGTCCAGCGGACGAAGCTCCGAGATCAGGAGTGGAGGAGGCCTGGGGCAGCTCGGGCCCAGTGACACCGGCAAGGGGTATCTTTGGGCCCTGTCCCCTCATCCCCTTCCTCCATTAACAAAGGGTGCAGCCACTCTTTACCTGGGCTACTTAGATCTTTATAATATATTTTTCAACAATTTTTGAGATTCAAATCCAATTCTAATTACTTTAAGGCGTTTACTTTGGCTAATTTTTGTAACACAGACAATTTACTGATTTTCTAGGAGGTCTTAAAGTTGTTTTAACATGCTTCATTAGCATTTTAAAAACCACTCCTTATTATGGAATTGCCTGTTTTTTCCTGGGTCAAATTTGCAGTCTTTCGTTTTGCAGGAAAAAACTGTCTTTGGTTTTTCATTTCTGTGGCTTTGGCAGAGAGTTAAGCTCAAAACCCTAAACGTCCAAAAGTGGACAGTTGCACACATTTTGTTTTAAGCCAGGCTTCTCTCCCCGTGAGCACAGAAATCCCAGACGCATTTCTAAATTTTTATGGCGAGAAAGGAGACTCTAAATCAGCGTACTGGGAGAGTGGGCTCCATATTGGCTTGCCTCGTGTCTCCCTTCCCCACACCTTGCTTGCTTTGGGGGAAGTTTTCAGTAACTTTCTGGCTGCGTGTCTTTTCATGCTTAATAGATAAAGACAGATCTTAATTTTTTTTTCTTTTTTCTCTTTACGAAGTAATAACTAGCACTTAAGCTTATCTTTGCCAAAATTTGGTTATCATAAGATGTTCTTCGGTAATTTTTAAATAAAACTTTAAGTAATCTTTCTGCAGGAGAGCTTATAGCTCTGCCCTTTGAATTTCTCCACACTAGAGGTGGTTTCAGTAGTGGGATTTCATTTCTTATTACAGATTTTAGATTCCAAATATAAATTAAGATTTTAATTTGAACAAGAAACTACATTAAAGATGACCATGGCACTCTTTTTTCAGCCTGATTTAAAGAAGTACCTTTTGATATTCCAATTTCTTTATAATTTTGCCTATTGACCAAATTTTTCCCCAATATAATCTGACTAAACACAAAGTATCACTCACGCACTTGCAGATCCGAGGGGTTCTGAAGCTGACATGGGCTCTGTACAGTGAATTTTACCATCCACTCAGGTGAACGCTTCTTTTTCCAGAAGCTTTCCATTAGTGTCTCCAGGGTTGAAGTCCAGCCCCAGGTCGGGTCCCCATAATGCCAGGGTTCTCTTCCCAGCCTTACAAAAGGCTCAGCATTCTGGAGAAAGGGGCTGATGTGCAGATGATTAAAGAGTCCAAGGATGAAAGATAACTTTGAAAGGCATTGGGGGTCAGAGTATCTTCAGCTAAAGGAACTGAAGACTCTTTTGTCTAAGGACCCCGTGTTAAATAATTAACACGGGGTCCTTAGACAAAATTTATTTAACACAATTAATTGTGTTAAATAAATAAGTTGTATTTATTTAACACAATTTGTCCTGAGGCAAGGTGGAGATATGCACTTCAAAGGGTAAGGTTTCAAAGGGTTTTGTCAGTTTGGGGAATAGCCAACAGCTGTTCGGGTGTTTGGCCAACAAGAGGCAATAAAATGCCCTGAGTTGTCTGGCAGTTAACAATCCTATTCAGGTTTGGGGGAAGTGCCGTTTAGCCATTTCCACCAGGTAAGCTACATATGTGGCTCACCCTTGTTGAGCTGCCCAAGCTTCACCAGCCTTTTGGTGAAACTCTTATAATTATTACATGCTGGAATTGGTTCCTGGCATCAGGGAGTCAGGTGGACACTCGCAGAAACCCAGAGATGCTGCAGAAGAGTGAGTCCCTGGAGGCGGGCGAGACTGGGATGCTCTGGGCTTGAGGTGCCCAAGACACAATTCAGCAGAGATGTCCAGTGGGTGGTTGGGTCTGAAGCTCAGAACAGAGGTCCCTAGCTAGTAGTTTCCCGTGTGTGTGCCACAGCCCTGAGAGAGGGGGGGTGAGAGGGAATGTGTTGCTCTCCAGGCCCCTCCCTGCTGACAGCAACGCTCCTCACAGCCACACCTGCTAGAGGAGAGCTGTTTTCTCCAGGTGTTGTGTACACAGAGGCCGCTTGCCACAGGGAGTCACTGCAGCCCCAGAGCCCGGGAGAGGGCAGGAGTCGTGAGCGGGCAGGGATGGGCCCTTCCTTCCCCAGCTCTTGTCTTCTCATATAAATGAGAGACCCTGGTTGTGTTGTGATAAAGCCCATTTATTAAAGCAGTTATGAGAAGGAAAACCTCTATTTTGTAAAAAAGAAAAGACAAAAAACAAAACAAAACAAAAAAAAACTCTGCTGTTTCTAAAAATATTTGCTTTCTAGTCTGCTTTAGCCTGTTTGAATAATGATGAAGATAAACTTAGCTGTATGACCTTGTAGGCCAGAGACTACATATGCTCATAATCTCAATACCATGCCAGGTGCACTTTTTAATTGGATAGAACTGTATTGTTTTCAAGGCTAGCATCGAGATAACCATTAAATGCACATAGGGCTGGCTCTTTAATAAAAAGGGAAGTTCTGCTTGTAGCCTTGCTTAGAATTTGAATTCATTTTCTCTGGACCCATCGTGTGATGAATAAAGTAAGTCTCTCCAAACTCTCCTCCTGCGTTGTTTGATTGTTCGGGAACTCTGTAATATAATTTGGTGCATTGGCCAGGAAAACCAACCCATGCTTGGTCTTTTAGCCTCTGGTGAGTGAACTGGCCTCTGGGAGGCGCCGCTCTGCTGATTTAGCAGAATTAAACCGGGGATCTTTGGGCACTCCCTGATCTCAGTCCAGGACCCAACCAGCATTTGGAGAGAGCAGACAGACACTTCTGGACCTATCGACAGAATCAGTAAGGTAGAGGCCCTGTCAGTTCAGCCCACTCAAATGAGTAGAAGGGGGAGCTTGATCACCTCCCCAGCGGCCATAGAACTTCCTTAGGTAAATTAATCAGGAATTAGGTGGATTGTTGTTTAAATTCCAAGTGAATGTCTGGTGAAAGTGTGTGAGTGTAGAGGGAGAGGACCTGCCCTCTCTTATCCTTTGTGTGGCTCCACGACCTTGGTTACGGAGTCCAAGTGGGCCCAACCTGCAGTTCTGCGATTCGTTATATGGCATAATGGTTACTCACCCCCACGTGGAGGTGACCAGGCCCGGGGTTTTTACGGGTGCACCTTAGCTAAGACGAATCTAAGCCCCCAAGGGACGCGGCCAGGCGGGCATCCGAGTGAGGATCTGTGAAAACAGGTCACCCCCTCCCTTGTCTGTCTTGCACCACCGATCATCATGGGGTCGGGACAGAGTTAACCCATTGTTCTCCATTGCATGTTGAAACATTTTAAAAAAAGATTTTGATGGAGATTATGAAATTAAAATGAATTCTGAAACACTGAGGAAGTTCTGTGAAGTGGAATGGCCAGCCTTCGGGGTTGGCTGGCCCTTGGAAGGCTCTTTAGAGGAAGGATTGGTCAGAGTGGTGTGGAATGTAGTCACAGGAGACCCTGGGCACCCAGATCAGTTTCTCTACATAGACAGCTGGTTAGAAATTGCTCAGACCTTGCCGCCTTGGGTCTGGTTCTGCGTGTGCAAGAAGGGACAGAATAAGGTTTTAGTAGCAGGAGTGGAGAGGCAGGCAGGGCAGGGGCAGATCCTTCAGAGGAATTTCAACCCCCTATTCTACAGGACCCACCCCCCCACCCCCCTACTCCCCCACCCCCTGAGGAAGGCCCACTAGTGTTACCACCTCCATATGAGCCACAGGCAGCACCAAGTGCCCCCCTGCTAGCCTGGAAAGCCTGGAAAGTCTGGAAACACCGCCTCCCTCCATTTCTCCTCCACCAGGCTCTCCAAAGCCAGTTGGGTGGCGCTTTCGTTCAGCCAATCAAGGGCCCAAGCCACAACCGGCATGACAGATGCCTCTTAGGGAGATTTGGGGAGCCCAAGTGCTTGCTTAAGATGGAACCTTACAGGTAGGAAGGCCAGTCTATTATTATCAGCCCTTTACCACAAGTGACATTCTGAATTGGAAGCAACACACCCCAGTTTATTCTGAAAAACCTCAGGCCATGGTGGATCTCCTAGAAATGACTTTCCAGACCCAGACGCCCACCTGGGTGGACTGCAAGCAGCTCCTTTTTGCATTGTTTAACACTGAGGAGCGCATGAGAGTAATGACAGAGGCTCAGAAGTGGCTCAAAACCCAGGCCCCGGGCAGGGACATTAGACACAGACAGATGGGCAAGGGAGGCCCCCCCCGATGAGGAACCTGATTGGTCCCCAAACTCAGAAGACGGAAAGAGCAGGCTAGAAAGATACCAGCTGGTGCAGCCACTGTGGAGAACAGTGTAGAGTTTCCTCAAAAAATTGAAAATGGAACTCCCATTTGACCCAGTAATCCGACTCCTAGGAATATATCCTAAGAAAGGATATATGCACTCCTATGTTCATAGCAGCACAATTTACAATAGCTAAGATTTGAAAACAGCCTAGGTGCCCGTCAGCAGATGATTGGATCAGAAAACTGTGGTACATCTACACAATGGAATACTATGCTGCCATAAAAAAGAAGGAATTCTTATCATTTGCAGCCACCTGGATGGAATTGGGGAACATCATACTGAGTGAAATAAGCCAATCAATGAAAGAGAAACACCACATGATCTCACTCATTTATGGATAATGAAGAACATTATAAACTGATGAACCAAAAGATAGATACAGAGATAGAAAAGCATCAAACAGACTGCCAAATTACAGTGGGAAGATTAGGGAGAGGTGGGGAGATAAGAGATCAAGACTTGTGTGCATGCATAACTCTGGGGGGGCTGAGGGAATGTATGGGAGTGTGGTGGGGGTGGGGGCAATGGTTAGATATGTACACATATAATACCTTAATTAAAAAAAATTTTAAAATAGAATGTAGAACACTAATCCCAAAGTAAAATAAATAGAAAATAAAAGGACACTTTTTTAAAAAGTTAAAATAGTAGTAATAGTAGTAATAATGCTGATTGCAAATAAAAATGTAATAATTAAAAAGGTAAAATTAAGTGAGGAAAAAAGAAAAACTTAGTTTCTTAAGTAGACAATGCAAAAAATTAAAATAAAAAATAATAAAAATAAAAATAAATAAATAAGTAAAATAAAATGAATTGAAACTTGTGGTAATAAAGTTCATTCAATTTCTCTATTGCTCTATTTGGCACACCTGTTTCCCAGTTCAGACAGTATTGCAGTTCCCTGTGTTTCACTGCTCCTCAGTGTTGTAAGCCAGTCCTGACTTTTAAGCAGTTGGTGTCTTAATGTCTTGTATTCCTTTATTTTTTATTACACCAGAGTCAATTTGTGATTCAGCCCCTGGGTGGCAGTGTTTCTTGGTTGACTTCTGGTCCTCTCGGGCCTCTCTAGCCTTCTTTCTCTGTGCCACTCAATACCCATTTGCAGAGGCTGGCAGGCAAGTCCAAGCAGCCTGCACACCCCAGAAATTCCCAGGCTGTCCCTCCACATCAGATCAAAATGTGCTGCTCTTTAGAGATCCCCCTATTAGCAGCTCTGAGGACCCCCTTCCACATTCACGGATCAGGCCAGCCCCAACAGCCATGGACTTCCCTAGGCACAGACTTCTCCTGCCTCCAGCTCCCGCAGTGCACACCTTTCTCTCCCGCCGGGACCAGAGACCTCACCCTATCCCTGGGGAATCTGACCTTTCCGTGGTGGAGTGAAGAGCTCCTTTGAATCCGAGTGTTTGCACCAATTGGGGACCAGTGTTCTGGGGCTCACAGCTGTTAGGCGGTTGCTGCATTTGTGGATTTTCAGGCCTCCAACAAGATCCACTTTCTCTTTCAAGATGGTCCTAGTCCTTAGCTCCAGGAGGGGACCCAGCCACAGTGAAGGCTGCCCTGTCAGGGGAACCCCGTACAGCAGTCCCCTACCTTCTCCTAGAGTTCGGTTGTCCCTTAACTTGCTAACAAATACTCCCTGTGGGACCCTCAACTGTTCTTTCTTTCTGCTCTGGGACAAGGCTCAGAACACATCTGACTATTCTGTCGCCATTTTCTCTGCAAGATCTCATTCTTAGATGGATGAGCCCCTGCTTTCCAGGCTTCCCAGCCTGGCCCCCAGCCCCCACTCCTGCGTGCCCTCATTCACTTCTGAACTCCCAGGGTTCCCCTGCGTGATGGCCGGCAAGTGTAAAGAGCAAAGGATGGCCGGATCTCAAGGAGAACCAAATACATAGAGCCGAAGTCTCACCCCTCTCACAGCAACACACACAGAGCACCGCAATATAACACCATCTTAGTCCTACAGCTACATCCATGCGCCTACCTGCCTCTAGGGAACACATTTACTTTAGGCGTACATGACACAGTTATAAAAATCAATTTTCTCAAGCTGTGTACCTTGGCTATAAAGCAAATTTCAACACATTTCAGAGGAATGAAATTACAGAGCATATTTCTGGCTATGTAATCATGGTAGAAGTTACTGAGAGAAAGCTAACTAGAAATCACCACATGTTTGGAAATAGAGAACCAGCATTATAAATCAAATAGGCATAGAGAAAATCCCAGAGAAAAGAGGCTGTATTTGACTGGATGATGTGATCATGATAAAATGGCCGTCTCCTTCCGGCCTGGAATCCCCCTTGGTGTTTCAAGATTGTATGAGCTCAAACCATCCCTCGTGACCTAGACTTTTAACATCTAAAGCAGGTGGATATGTCACCCGCCTACGTCACCCTCCTCCCTGTTAGCATGGGCTTTAAGAACTGTGAGGGTGAATATCCAAGCTGCCTCTCAGGAGAACTTTATTTTTACTCTTAAAATATATTTGTATTGATTTCATAGCGTTGAACCGTGACTTCCTGGACCATAAGTCAATGCTCAACCATTGAGCCAAGCCGGCCAGGCTCTCATGAGCATTTAAGAGAGGAAGTTCATCAGCCTCTCTCAGGGGGTCAGGGACGTCCGCAGCAGGGATGGCCAGTGCCTGGGACAGACGGCACTGTGGCCACCGCTCCTGGACCTGGTCCTGCGCTGAGCTGCCCGCGTGATAGGCATGGTGTCCCAGCTCCTTCAGGCTCAGGGCAGCTTAGCTCATTGCTTTACGTCTAAATTACTACAGAAATTGTACCCAATAGGACGCACTCTATCACTGCTATCAGGAGCGTCGTGTCTTTAACATTAATAAAAGGACACCACACAAAACAGCAAAACAAAACAGTAGTGTTCCGCTCAGCTTAGCTGCTGCTGCTCCCCCAGGAGCCTCGGCTGGCTTATCAAGGAGAGGCAGGGACAGCAGGCGGGAGTCCGACCAGCCCAAAGTGGAGGGGGGAGGGCCCCGCCTGTAAGGGCCTGGGGGCTCGAGTGGGGACGAGGGCGATGAAGCAGGCGGCAGAGTGGCTGTGCTTGGCTGATGGGCTCTCCTAGAACCATCTGGTAAAAGCAGTGACATCTTTCACCAGAAGCTCAGCGTCCAGGTGACCCGTCACCAAAAGGCCCAGTTATTTCTAAGCGATGGCAGCAATCATCTCTCGGTATAAAAGGTTATTATGCAAAGTGTCCCCTCGGGAGTTCCACGGGAGGCCAGGAGTTTGATCGCTCGCTATGAAGTGTGCTGACCACCAGGGGGTGGTGCCGAACCAAGGAAGGCCCTCCTGGCAGCCAGCAGCTGCTAGGGAGCCTGCCTGTGCAAGGACTTTATGCACTGGGCCTCTCGTGTGCTGAACGCCACGGGAAGCAGGTGTGAGGCTTTAAGGGAATCCAAGAAGCAGACAGAGAGGTTTGGGATGGTAAGTGAGGGCACCAGGTTCCTAAGAGGGCGGAAATGCAGTGACAGCTGCCCACCGTGCAGCGCGGCCCGGCCGGACTGTGTCTGTGGCCCAGAAGAGGGGGGTGGAGCAGGGCGATGGGAAGGAGGCCCTGCCTTCTACCATGGCAAGAGGAACAGGGATGTGGCCCGCCACGTGGGTTTTCATGGCCGGTTCTTTACAGCGGGCCTGACAAAGCCCAGCACACGGCGAGGCGACCTGAGTTCTGACTTATTTTCTCAGCAGCTCTAGGACTGGAACACTAACACCTCTCACTAAAGAGGGCACTGGGGCTCCGCGGCTAAATGGTTTGCTTTGTAACTTGTTCACGAATTCAAACCTAAACATTGGACTTCAAGCCCCGTACACTTCCTTCTTAACGGATCACCAGAGGGGGGCGTTCAAGGAGGAGAAACCTCAGTGTTTCCAAACCCGAGAGCCTTCAGGATGGCCGCCAGCAGCAGGAAGTCCACGGGCAGGAGCAGGGGGGCGGGCCCAGGACACAGGTCCGGTGGTGGCTGCTCACCCAGAAAGCTGCCCGCTCCTCTCTGATAAACACCAATACCAGCGTAACAGGACTGAGACAACAGGAGGCATCAGGCTGGCTCTCGGGAAAGGATGCTTTGTGAATATCCTAAGAAACGAGCACTAGAAGGACGTTGGATAATTATATCAGTGATGGCAATTTCTTCAACAAATGTTTATCACACCTGTCCATGCAGGCACGTTCTAGCCCAGAGCAGACACGAGAGGGTGAATGGGACCAGGCTCTGCTTTCGCACTTGGAGCGGGAGAGCAGAGTGAACAAGGCTGCCAGACCGCCCCAGCGGAAGGAGGGAAATGAGCCAGGAGAGGGGTGGTCCAGAGGTGCTGGAAACAGTGACAGCTGAGGGGACTGATGAGCAACAACCAGAGACCTGAGACTCTAAGGTGATGCCTCCAGGCCTGGAACACAACCAGGGGCGTGTGGGGTGCATGGGGAGGGCGCGTGGAGGGCAGGGGGAGGGCGCGTGGGGGCAGGGGGCGGGCGCGTGGGGGGCAGGGGTGTGTGAAAGAAAAGAGCCACAAGCTAACCTGACAAGCTCAGGGGAGGCCTGCGTGGCAGTCTTGCAAACCCAGAGACCACAAGAGATGGTTTGAAAATTAAATATCTAACAGGTATTTATGATATATCTAATCATGTCCCAGATATTTCACCTGACAAAGATCAACTTCGATCTTTTACTGAGCCCCTCTGCCTTCCTGCATCTAAAATAACATATCTGTGAGATGTCTGGGTAACTTGTAACTTCCTTTTTACCCTGACCCCTCAGGGCACAACAAATGGCCTCGAGACATTCCTCATTGTTGTTATCAAGTTAATTGTCAACTGTTAATTATGTTAGAGTATCCTGTATCCATCTCTGTGAAAGAAGCTCAGGTCCATCATTTCACCTTTTACCCTATCCCAGAGGTTTCCCCACTTCGCTTTGTCCCACCTCCCTAATCTATCACCAATGGATTTCATGTAACTCACCTATGTCCCTTTCCTTTGATTGAAATGTATAAATATAGAAATGTAACCCGCCATTCTCTGGAGCATTATCTCAATCCGTTGAGGTTCTGCTTCCCGGCATATGTCGACAGTTTTGGCTCAAATAAACTCACAAAAAAATTCCTTACAGGTTTCAATGTTTTGTTAACAGGATCGTGGGGGGCAGGGGCACGTGGGGGACAGGGGCAGATGGGGGGCAGAGGGAGGGCAAGTTGGGGCAGAGGCAGGTGTGGGGGAGGGGGGCAGGAAGCAAGCCTGGGGCAGTGTGTGTGGGGAGCTGGAGGGATGGGCACATCACTAGACAAGCTTTTATAAAACCCACGTTCTGGTCCTCTCAATCAGAGAAAGTAGTACGGCCCTGGGACCGGTGATTTAAAAAGCTCCCTGGAGATCCCAGTGGAATCCAAGGCTCAGACTCCCTCCTTTCAACACTTCCAGAGAGCCTGGGTCAGGAGCCTGTGCGGGGCTGTGTGTGGGGCTGTGCGGGGCTGTGTGTGGGGCTGTGTGTGGGGCTGTGTGCGGGGCTGTGTGTGGGGCTGTGTGCGGGGCTGTGTGTGGGGCTGTGCGGAGCTGTGTGTGGGG
Source organism: Nyctalus aviator (assembly GCA_036971965.1). Classification (NCBI taxonomy): domain Eukaryota; kingdom Metazoa; phylum Chordata; class Mammalia; order Chiroptera; family Vespertilionidae; genus Nyctalus; species Nyctalus aviator. Next base: position 773,948 of record CM072926.1, read on the forward strand.
CTGTGTGTGGGGCTGTGTGTGGGGCTGTGTGGGGCTGTGTGCGGGGCTGTGTGCAGGGCTGTGTGGGGCTGTGTGCGGGGCTGTGTGCGGGGCTGTGTGCGGGGCTGTGTGTGGGGCTGTGTGGGGCTGTGTGCGGGGCTGTGTGGGGCTGTGTGGGGGGCTGTGTGCGGAGCTGTGTGCGGGGCTGTGTGTGGGGCTGTGTGCGGGGCTGTGTGTGGGGCTGTGCGGAGCAGTGTGTGGGGCTGTGTGCGGGGCTGTGTGCGGGGCTGTGTGTGGGGCTGTGCGGAGCAGTGTGTGGGGCTGTGTGGGGCTGTGTGTGGGGCTGTGTGCAGGGCTGTGTGGGGCTGTGCGGGGCTGTGTGCGGGGCTGTGCGGGGCTGTGTGTGGGGCTGTGTGGGGCTGTGTGTGGGGCTGTGTAGGTGGCTGTGTGGGGCTGTGTGTGGGGCTGTGTGGGGGGCTGTGTGGGGCTGTGTGTGGGGCTGTGTGGGGCTGTGTGCGGGGCTGTGTAGGTGGCTGTGTGGGGCTGTGTGTGGGGCTGTGTGTGGGGCTGTGTGGGGCTGTGGGGGGCTTTCTGTGGGGGGCTGTGGGGGACTGTGTGGGTGGCTATGACAGAACAGAAAGTCAGGGAGAGCTATTCCTGTGGCTGAGGAATGGTCTCAAAGAGCTGCTCTTCGAGAGCATTCGCCCGCAGAATGCTGTGAGCGTGTTGATGGCCAGGCATCCAGGGGGCACCACAGCATCCCTGCCGAGACGGCCTGGGAGGTGGCACATCAGTGACATGTCAGACTGTTCATCTTCCTCAGGCAGTGGAGTCTCCCCGGGTGCCACCCCTCGCTCAGCGCCTCCCGGCAGGAGCTCAGGTATCTTTGCAGCGACTTCATCCTGGCTGCGTGCGAAATAGACCCATTGTAGAGATGGAAATCGAGTCTTGGGGAGATTTGGTGCCTGCACAATGCAGCACAGCTGTTAGCGCAGGCCTGAGTTAAACTCGGGCTCTCTGACCCCAAAAACCTCCGACTGTCCCCACCAGGCCGATGTGAGCCCCAGCCTGCTGCAGCCACTGGACAGCCAGGCTGGATCTTATTCCTTTACTTAAGGTGCTGCTCCCCGGGGTTGGGCTGGGTTCTGTCAAAGCCTTTTAGACACAGGCGAGTCTAAGATCCGGGCGAAGTGATAGCTGTGCTGGGATTGCCAGCTTCCCACCCCCAGCAGCGCTGGAGCCCCACGGGACGGTGCAAGTCCTGCCGATCCGTGGGGCCTCCCGCCAGGAACGGGTCTGCCACTTCCAGGTGGCTGCACAGACTCGGTCTCTCCTCGCACAGCTGGCGGCTTCCGCACAGTGCTCGGTCGGTCGTGTCACAGGAGACCACGAGGGACGAGCGGTGAGAGCAAAAGGTGAGCAAACTCTGGTGCTTACTGTCACGGGGCGGAGGGTACACAGCCCGCACACTTTGTCATTCATCCGACACAGCGGCACCTCCCTCCCTGGGTTTCCCACAGTGACACATCACCAGTTCTGTTCATGCAGGACACATGCCCCGAGCGTGCGTGTGTGTGCTTTGTTTGTTGCTAATGTGTATATTAAAAATTAAAAACTCTGAGTCCATCCATGGAAAATATGCCTCCAGGTACTTTTTTGTATCAAGGGTCTGCCAGGCGGTTGATGACTCGAAGATGAAGAATACCTGCATTCGGGCCACAGTGACCTCTTGGGAGGAAAATGCTCCTGTAAGCAAGTCAGGGGTGAAAGGGAGTCTCCCCCCCCTGCCCCCCCAAGAGCCTCACCGAGGAATGTTCCCGTGGGAGCAGCACAGTGCCTGATTAGCAAACATCCGGAAATGCCATGGTCTGGGCATTGCCCTCAATGTCAGAGCTAAGTAGTGAGCAGACAGGCAGAACTTTGTCCTTTAGTGAGCTTATATCCCAGTGCACCGAGGGAAAGCAGTGCCTCCAAAAGCATTCATTGCACCAGTGTGCATGCCCCACGCCTCCCGCTCAGCACCCAGCGAGTAAGTGAGACATCTGGCCAGCCAGCACCTACCTTTGCCTCAGATTTAGGTAAGTCTGAAGCCACCTGTGTGGCAACCTAACCCACAGCATCCGGGTGCTCCCCTGCCGGTCAGTAATCCAGCTTAAGCTCTTAAACACTGGTTTTCTGTTTCTCTTCGTAAGAGACCACAGCTCCTCTTCTTCGGGCTGCACCTGGGCCCACCCGCTGGCCTGGAGACAGAGGTGGAGTCGCTGTTTTGATCACCACACCTGTAGCTAAGGTTTCCCTCCCCCAAGGAGCCCGCAGCTAAGACTCTCCCAGGGCAGTTATCCCCGCAGGCCAGCAGCCCAGGGGCAGAGCGTGTGGTCCATGGTGACACCAGCCTGGACTCCAATTTGAATGTCCACCTGGAAAATACTGCCACTCGTGGTCGCTCTTGGCTCCTGGGCCATCCGTTCCCAGGGGACCAAGAATGTGGCAGCTGCACCCTTTACTTCACCTAGTCACCAGGAGGCCCTGGAGAAACTAGGCATAGAAGTTCTCCCATCATAGACACAGCTGATCCTCACAGCCATTTGGCCTGGAGGTCAATTCCTCCCAGTGATACCAATAACAATGAAGATTTAACTACAACAAAACTGACACACAGTCCACAAAGGGGAGCACCAAGAGTGTCCACCTCAGGTAACTGGGGAGTCCGACCCACTGGGCCATATAGGACACCTAGCACACAAAGCTACCCTACCAACTCAGGGAAGCAGTGAAAATGGGGAGACAAAGAAACAGATCACAAATGAAAGAAATTGAGGAAAACAAATGACTGGTTAAAGAGTTCAAAACCATGGTTATAAGGTTTTTCAAGAATTTCCTATCCTTAAGGATCTGAAAAAGGACCAACTAGAAATTAAACATACACTGACTGAAATAAAAAATATTATATAGAGGTCCAACAGCAAACTAGAGGAATGCAAGAATCAAGTCAAAGATTTGAAATACAGAGAAGCAAAAAACACTCAATGGGAAAAGAAAAAAAATCCAAAAATTTGAATTTGTATAAGGAGCCTCTGGGACAACTTCAAGCATATCAACATCAGAATTATGAGGGTGCCAGAAGAAGAGAGAGCACAAGATACTGAAAACCTATTTGAAGAAATAATGACAGAAAACTTCCCCCACCTGGTGAAAGAAATAGACTTACAAGTCCAGGAAGCACACAGAACCCCAAACAAAAGGAATCCAAAAACACATCAAGACACATCATAATTAAAATGCCAAGAGTAAAAGACAAAGAGAGAATATTAAAAGCAGCAAGAGAAAAACAGTCAGTTACCTACAAGGAAGCACCATACTATTGTCAACTGATTTCTCAACAGAAACTATGCAGGCCAGATGGGAGTGGCAAGAAATATTCAAAGTGATGAATAGCAAGAACCTACAACCAAGATTACTCTAAACAGCAAAGTTATCATTCAGAATTGAAGGGCAGCTAAAGAGCTTCACAGATAAGAAAATTTTAAAAGTTCTTCACCACCAAACCAGTATTGTATGAAATGCTGAAAGGTATTCTTTAAGAAGAGGAAGAAGAAGAAAAAAGTGAAGATAAGACCTATGATCAACAAATACATATATATATATCAGCAAGTGAATCTAAAAATCAAGTGAGTTAGCCAAACCGGTTTGGCTCAGTGGTAGAGCATCGGTCTGCTGACTGAAAGGTCCCAGGTTCGATTCCGGTCAGGGGCATGTATGTTGGTTGCAGGCACATCCCCAGTAGGGGGTGTGGAAGAGGCAGCTGGTCGGTGTTTCTCTCTCATCGACATTTCTAGCTCTCTAGCTCTCTCCCTTCCTCTCTATAAAAAATCAATAAAAATATATTTTAAAAAAAAAACCCGAGGAACAGAATAAACTGGTGAATATAATAGAATCAGGGGCAAAGAAAGGGAGTGGACTGACAATTCTCGGGGGAAAGCAATGTGGGGGGAGGTAAGGGCAGAAGGTGGAGTGGGGACCCTGTAGAGGGGAGCTATAGGGGGGATAAAGGAGAAACAATTGTAACAATATGAACAATAAAGATTTATTAAATTTTTAAAAATAAAGAATTAAAATAGGACTTGGCCCCAGGCAACTATCCAACCTCTCAGGGTTCAAATTGCCTTGTTTATAAAATAACGATACTATTATGCCGACTTGGTAGGGCTTTTGTGAGGATTACACAAAACAACAGCACCTGGGATCCGGCGATGGCAGCGGACTGTGTGCTTGTAAAGGACAGCCGTGATTACCGTGTGGACCGGCTCCCAGTGCACGGGCTCTGGGACTTAACTCCAGCTTCCGGACCGTGTGCTCATGAGACCCTGAGGTGTGTTCCATGCTCTTGGCCTCAGACCAAGCAGCTGGCCTACAGCTTTAAGTGCAGGTTCCAATGTGATTCCCCCGCTCCTCTTTGGAGCCTAGGCTGGGCTCTAATTATTGCAGTGCCTCTCTCACAGGGATGGAGCAGCTGCCAAGAGGCCCAGCTAATGGTCCCAGCTGTATGTTCCTGTGCCCCTGTGTCTCCTGCGTTATAGGCCCCTGGTGCTTATCATCCCTGTAAGGAGTCTTAGCAACTTGGTGACACCGGGTGGTGGTGATGTGTTTTCTTGTTTTCCCAGTGTAAGCAAGAGCCCTGACGGGCGCCTGGGGACCCAGTTAGAAAACAACACACTGCTCCCTGCCAGAGGGCCAGGGCAGCCCACACAATCCAGACCTCGGAGGTGCTCCAGAGCGACCCGATCCGAGTGACCGTGGCTGGGAGGCTCTGCCCCAAAAGCCGGCGACGGCACCAGAGAGAGCCCCTGAGAAGTGAGATTCGGGAGCAGGTTGTCCAAGAATTCATGGTTTTTCCCGTTCACAACATCCCAGAAAGGGAAGATTGAGGACCGCCTCACTTCCCAGGCCTGAGACGGGGATACAACAAGCCTGTGATAAGTGCGGCTGCTACCTGACCTGTCTGCCCAGCAGGCCGTTCCAGAACAGCCTGTCTGCCCAGCCCAATGGCTTTGTGGTCACTTTCAGTCCCTTCCCAGCCGCCACCCCTACTCTGGCTCATGTTAACTGGCCCTTAAACCAACCCAAAGCTCGTCTCAAGAATTTTCCAGAGTATAAATAAAATAGCCAGGCTCTTGGGTGGCAGGAGTGTTAAGAGGAAAAACAGAGGCCCATATTTTCTACCACGTGGAGAAAGCCAATTTCTGGGGGTGTAGACGGGGGGGGGGGGGAGATGCAATCAGCCCACACAGAGAAACAGCCACAGTAATGATGTTTCGGCCCCCAGCTTTCCTAAGGACCAGCTGCCCCATCCCCCTATGATTTGGCTGAGCACACATTACCGATTCAGCAAACCGGTAAGCCCCATCCCCTGCCCCCCAGCTGTATCAATTAGAACTCTGACATGTACACCAAAAGCGTCTTGGACAATCTAGTATTGGTTCCTCCAGAGTCATGTGGGCCAGAAACAGACATATCCAACCAAACTTTCTAGTTCACCTCTGGACACCTCCAAACTCTCCTATCTCCCCGGAACCTTCACCTCCTGCACATCTCCTGCACCACTGGAGCGGCCACCCTAAACGCCTCTCGTCACAAAGTATTTCCCACCTTCCCGCCAGGACCCGGGACCAGAGCATCATCAACCACTCGCTCCTGAGCCTTCCGTGTGTCCCACCGTCCCACACACTCAGGGCGCCACCTTCTTCTCTCTGTTCCCCGCCGGAGGCGCAGCCGCCTGGGCAGGCGCCAGCCCTCCGCTGTAGCCCAGGTCCTCATGCAGGGCCTGAGGATGGTGGAGTCCGGCAGTTTTGTGCTTCCTGGGCCTGCTTCTACGTGGAGGGGACGTGGTCCGTCCGGTGAAGGGTCCACCCCCGCCCGCCTGCACGGGGCACGGCGCTGCTTCTCTGCCCCAGACCTCCCAGAGCTTGCTTCCATCACATCAGGCCTGGCTGAAAGACTATTGGTGATGGTGAGATGCAGGAGAAAAATCTCCCTCCGGCCTAAATATCAGGAAAAAGTGGGAGTTTTCTAGGCAACTGGTCTGTATTTGTCTTAGACCCTATGCCTGGTCACATGGTTTTACATAATCGTGATCATATTGTGTCAGACTATTGCCAAGCCGCTACACTCAAGCACAAGGAGGCCAACAGCACACCAAGACGTAGCGTGTCAGGGTGTCCTTCCATGATGAGAAAGGAGTTCCTGGCAGGGTGAGCGGAGTGGCTCTGACAGCTCAGCAGTCACATGGACACTCTCCCAGCCCTGTTCAGTGGCATGGCCCTAATGGGCAAAAACTCGGCCACAGTGGGAGTATTTACACCACAGAAATTGGCAAATACTACAAACCAAGGCTTTTTCTCTCAGAAAGCCAGCTGTCAAACATTCACCAGCACCTCCCTGTCCTGAGTGCGGGCAGTCCTCCATTATCCCATCATCTCTTGCTCTTGTTGGGATGCACCCGCACATCCTTGCCCTTGGATATTCTTTCATCGGCTGCTTCTTGGTTCAGAGGTAAAGCAGGTGGGAGTAAGTCTTGCCCTTTCTTAGTTGTCACCATAATGCTTCTCAGCCCTGCATCAGGTCCACACTACTTACTAATTCTGTCAGCCCTGGTGGTGTGGCTACATGGCTACAACATCGGCACACACAGGAAGGTCCCGGGGTCTATTTCCAGTCAAGGGCATATACATGGGTTGTGGGTTTAATCCCCAACCCTGGTTGGGGTGTGGGCAGGAGGCAAACAATCAATGTGTCTCTCTCACCTCTCTCTCTCTCCTCTCTCTCCCTTCTTCCCTCTCCTTCCACTTTCTCTAAAAATCAATGGGGAAAAATATCCTCAGTTGAAGATTAACAACAACAAAAATTCTGTATACAGTTTTTTCCTAACTATTTTAATTTCACTCAGTTTCATCAAGTTTTGTAAAGACAGATTAGAAATAAATTAATAAACTATTGCTGTTACTGCTATTGATCAAAAGCTCAAAACCACCAGCCTCCCTGTTAACCACAGAGTGAAGTGAGAACGCTCTGCCTGCACTAAGGACTTCTGTGACCTGTCTCTTCAGCTCGTCACCCGCCATTGCCAGCACAGGCCATGTCCCTCCCTGGCCAAGCGTGCTCCTTGCTGCCTCATGTCCTCCTCCGCCCTGTGGTCCTTCCTGAGGTACCTGCCAGCTCCCCTGTCCTCCTCCTCATGATCTTGTCCCCTCGGAGCCTTGCTGGGTCCAGGAAGCCCCGCTGGGCGCAGAGAGCTGCAGGGGGGGTGGGAGAAGGGCGCAGCTGCCCGGTTGGCCTGTGCGGCTGGCCGGCGCCACCATCCTCCTATAAGGACCTGTGACTGCACCAGGCACCCAAAGCCTAGGGTGACCCCCGCCTCGTCCGTGACCTCGTCACATTTGTGTGGCCCCCTCTGCTGTACAGCAACAAGCTCAGGGCCTGGGCAGGGCGCCTCGGAGGCCTTGTCTAGCCCCCTTGCCCCCAGGCTGAGCCAGGCTCCCTGCCCTCAGCCCTTTCGTCTGCGTCGGGCAGCCTGTGAGGTGTGCCCTCTTCAGGAGGAAATGCCGTGTCTACCACCGTCACCAGCAGGTAACCGGTGGGCATCGACCTCAAGAACCCCAACTCCTGTTGCCAAAACCTGGCACTGACAAAGCAGACAGTCAAAGTTCAGGTTCACGCCAGGCGGCAACATTGTCACCAAGTAATTCCCAGTGGGACAGCTCGGGGCAGACGCCGGCTGGCACAGGGCCGGTGCGCAACAGCAGCCAGGGGCCCGGGGGCTCAGCGGCGTCCGCTGAGCAAGGAGGTGAGAGTTCGGGGGTGAGTCCCCCCCGGCCTGGAGCTCACCCGGTGGGCGCATGGGCCTTGCCGCAGCCCCCGCTTGCGGAGGAGAATCATTTACTCACGCAGCTCCGCTCCGCTGCCCCAGGCGTGAGCACTGCCCACTCCCCCGCCCGCACGGCTGCACCCGAGAAGCCGCTGTCCCTTTAACACGGATGTCAGGGAAACACAAGCCTCCGGGGATATGGCCCTCCCTGTGCCCACGGGGATCCCGGCCCAGGTGCCCGCAGGGGATGGGGGGAGGAGGGTGTCTCCTGGCAGGTGCCCAGCCCTTCGCCTCGCCCACTGCCCGGCTGCCTGGTAAGGAGTGGCCGCTGCCCACTGCCCAGCCTCTGCCCACTGCCCGCCTGGTGAGGAGCGGCTGGTAAGGAGCGTGGACGGTGGGGCTGAGGAGGAGAGAGCGGCGCGGTCTCGGAGGGCAGGAAGGAAGGGGAGAGGTGGGTGCGGTGCGGCGGTGAGGGGCCCTTTGACCGGGAGGGGCCAGCCTGCGGTGAGGGCGGCGGGGATGGGCAGATCTGGGATGCGGTTCCTGGGTGGCTTTGGGAGCACTCTGCACTTCGCAGGAATGTGTGCTCCCGCTGGGGGCTGCGGGTCACGGCTCACTCTCAGCACTGGTCGCCCGGTGTGGGAAGTAGCACCGGGCCCGCTGTGCCGGCTGCACCACCCTCTCCAGGCAATGCGCGCCTAGCTCACACCCTCCCCCGGCTCCCCTGCGGGCCCCTCACCATTGACCCTGCCAACCACTCAGACTAGAGAGCACCTGCCCAACTGCCACTACACAGGCACTGTGGGAGATGTTCTAGGAGACACACTGATCCAGAATTTTCTGCCAGGGTCATGTCTGAGCTCAAATGATCAGATTCAAGCCGGGGTCACATGCCTGCCACAGTTAATCGTGTGGAGTGGGAGAGGTGGCCACTGGAGTCTGGGCTCTGCCTTGGAGGCCTGTGCACGGCCCTCCGCAGGGAAGTGCACAGCGGACAGAGAGGGAAGTCACTCGCTCTGCACAGCGGGCAGAGTGAGTTCCAGGAACAGGCACACCCCCCGTGTGTGTGTGTGTGTGTGTGTGTGTGTCCGTATCAGTGCAGGCTGTGTTTGCATAAGCAATGCCTGTTTCACACAACAGGAACTGCTGAATGGATGTTCAAATCAAGTCTGCATAAAACTCTAGTGCCTTTTGTATAAAAACATTTTTCATATGGAGACCAGAAGTGAACAGGGAAATGAACAAATGTGAGCACACAAACTGTGACACAGATGCTATGATATTTCCTTTTGCTTTAGTGCATTCAGCTTTATGACAAATGTCCTTGTTATCAGACTGCATGGTTCCGGTGGGAACCGGCTCTGCAGGACAGCGCTGTGCTGGGGAGTACGGAGGAGCGGGCGCCACTGCGCTCCGGCCGAGAAGCGCACGCAGAGGCCTGACGGTCAGCGAGAGCATCTGCAGCCCAGCAAGCTGGCTTCCTTCACACTCCATGCCTTTCTTCCTCTCTCTCCCTTTCTTTTTAACTTGTTGGGACTGCCTTGTTGCTTTCTTTGCAGTATCTAATCCCTACTTTTCTCCTGAGACCTGGCAACATGCCCTGTACATTACGGATTTTTAAACGCACACTTCGGCGTGGTTCTGGAAACTGATCTGCTTTTGTAAATACACAAATAGACACAGAATACTGCATGCGACAGCACAGAGTCGTTTTCCCACACTGAAGTTAATTCTTAGGCAGGCTTTAAAAATGTCTATGGGATGAGTAGATATGGACTACTTGCTCATTTTTACAAGCTTGCATGGCAAAGCATGGCCATGTACATACAGAACGGTAAGCAGAGACTTTGCCACACTAAGGGCTACATGCTCATTTTACATAAGAAAAGGTTAAATGCAAATCGACCACTGGTGGTGCAGGAGCTGCCCCCTGGTGGTCAGTGCGCTCCCACGGGGGAGGCACTGCTGAGCTGAAGCTGAGCTCGAGGCTGGCCAGTGTAGGGGAGGTAGCGGGAGCCTCTCCCATCTCTGCAGCAGCGCTAAGGATGTCCGACTGATGACTTGGGCCCACTTAGGCCAGGCTGAGGGACACCCTCCCACACCACCACCACCACATGCCCTAAGTGCATGAATTTCATGCACTGGGCCTCTAGTTTATATATATAAAAGACTAATCTGCAAAGTGTCCCCTTGGGAGTTTGACAAGGAGACCGGGAGTTTGGTTGCTTGCTATGACATTTGCTGACCACCAGGGTGCAGCATGGAAGGAAGGAAAGCCCCCACTGGCAGCAGGAAGGCTCCCATTGACCCCATTGCCAGTCAGGCCTAGAGACCCTGCTCGTGCAGGAATTTGTGCACCGGGCCTCTGGTTTAAAAATCGTTTCAGATATTTGGCGTATTAATTTAATGATTTATTTAGAAATCAAAATGTGTCTAGGAGGAATGGGAAGTAAGAGCAATAATGAAAAGCCACGTTTCCATGTGGAGGAGGTGGAGAGGGAGCCGCACTGGGGCGGCCGCTGCACCCTCACGTTCTCGGAAGCAAGCACGTCCACAGGCCGATCTTGAGTCTTTCCACGCATCTTGCACTTGGACCAGGAGAGGCCACACGCGGGGACCGGGCGGAACGCCTCAGGCCTGTGGTCAGTCAGGGCGAGGGCCAGACCCTGGCGACAGGGCTCTGAGTACTGGTGTCCGCCTGAGGATCCATGGAGAGCCGGCTGCTTCGGATCACCGTGCTCAATGAGTCAGGCGGCACCGGGCCCGTGCTGTTGAGCCGCACACCGCAGGGAGCATAGGGAGGTGGTGGCATTGCTCCCTGGCTCAGATACCGGTGAAATGACACCTGGGAATGTGAAGCACTTTGGCAAAGGTCACCCAGAGAGGCACGCACAAGTGCACGTACACATGTGGTATGCGTGTGCATGTGCATGTGTGTGTGCACGTGTGCATGTGAACATCCGTGTTTACGAGGGCAGCGGCCCCCTGGCAGGAGGGCGCTAACTGCCAATCCCTCTGCGCCCGCTCCTGCACTCCTGTGCATGCCCCTCTGTGTGTCTGTGTCTGTGCATAGGGACTGCCAGGCAGTAAATGTGTGTCTGTGTGTCTGTGTGTCTGCATGTCTGTGTGTCTGTGTGTCTGTGTGTCTGTGTGTCTGTGTGTCTGTGTCTGCGTGTCTGCATGTCTGTATATCTGTGTGTCTGTATATCTGTGTGTCTGTGTGTCTGTGTGTCTGTATCTGCATGTCTGTCTGTCTGTGTCTGTGTGTCTGTGTGTCTGTGCCTGCACAGGGACTGCCAGGCAGTGAATGTATGTCTGTGTGTCTGTGTGTCTGCGTATCTGCATGTCTACGTGTCTGTGTGTCTGTGTCTGTGTGTCTGTGTGTCTGTGTGTCGTCTGCATGTCTGTGTGTCTATGTGTGTGTCTGTGTGTGTGTCTGTGTGTCTGTGTGTCTGTGCGTCTGTGCGTCTGTGTGTCTGTGTGTGTGTGTCTGTGCACAGGGACTGCCAGGCAGTGCATGTGTGTTTGCCTGAATGGTCGCTCCCTTCAGACACCATTCCCAGCAGCAAAGGGGGTTTGGGGCTGCGCACAGGCTCTCCTCGGGGCTCCACTGCTCGAGCCACAGGCAGGCCGGGGGCAGGGGGACACCGGGGGCTGTGCCAGCGCGACCTCCCCTGCGGAAGGCGGCACCGAGGGACCGCAGAGGGTGAGCAGGCCAGACCATGTGGGGCCAACCATCATCATGGGATGGATGGCCGGGCAGGCTGCCTAAGACTCCCGGAGCCTCAGTCTCCCCGTCTGTTAAAGGGGGTGACGATAGCCCGGCACTCAATGAACATGCCGTTCCCAGTGGCCGCTGTCAGGCTTCCACCATAGCACCTCAGAGCGGAGAGACCGCTGTGTGTTAGCAACCGCAGTCAGGAATTCAGACAGGCGCCCAGTGCGAGGTGCCAATGCAGGTCTTGGAACAAGAAGAAATGACCGTGGAATTAGGACGGGAGAGGCAGGATTCCAGTGTGCAGCCAGGGAGGCGGGGCTGAGATGCGGGCCCGGACTCACACGGCGGCTCCATGGCCCAGGCCGGGGTGGCACTGATGAGCGGCCTTGCAGTGGCGTAGCTCACACGGAGGTGTTTTCTATGCACTACGCGTTTTACACGCGTTATCTTATAAATCCTCAGTGACCCTGGAGGGGTACATGCCCGTTGCACAGGTGAGAACACTGAGGTGCAGGAAGGATAAGTAATTCCTCCCAAGTCCCAGCCAGCGGGGCTGGGCTGGACTGAGGGGTTCCTAACCAGCTGTGATGGAGGACTGAGGGGAGGAGGGCGGCCAGGGCAGGAGAAGGCAGATTCTGAGGGCAAAGGAGCTGCTGTTATAGGAGAGGCGGTCAGGCAGAGGAGGCGGAGGAGAGTAAGGCAGACGGAGGGGGCCTGATGGTCCAGGCAGCGGGTGCCTGTTTGTTTGGTTGGGGAGAAGCGAGACAGGACAGGGGCGTGAAGCCCTCAGCTGAGGGACAGTTATCCTTGCCTGATGCCATGTTTTCATCGACGTGAGAAAGAAGGATGGATTGGGTGCCTCTCAGACCGCCCCACCACGCAGCTGAGTATGTGCCCTAACCAGGTAGTGAACCAGCACCCTTTAGTGTACACAATGCAGCTCCAACCACTGAGCAACCTGGTTAGGAGGGGATTTTTATGTCTTAAGGCTGATCTGGTCACAGTCAAAATGGAGAAGGGGAGCCCAGCGGTGAGGAGGCTGGCAGTGGGGGAGGTTGGCACCAGGCGGGGGTCAGGAGGCTGGCAGCAGGTGGGGGCTGGCAGCAAGTGGGGGGGGGCAGGCAGTGGGGGGGGCTGGCAGAAGGTGGCGGAGCTGGCAGAAGGTGGGAGGCAGGCGGTGGGGGGTCTGGCGGTAGGGGGGCTGGCAGCAGGTGTGTCTGTGTGTCTGTGTGTCTGTGCACAGGGGGCAGGCGGTGGGGGGGCTGGCAGAAGGTGGGAGGCAGGCGGTGGGGGGGACTGGCAGAAGGTGGGGGGGCTGGCAGCAGGTGGGAGGCAGGCGGTGGAGGGTCTGGTGGGGGGGGCTGGCAGCAGGTGGGGGGGCAGGCGATGGGGGGGCTGGCAGAAGGTGGGAGGCTGGCAGTGGGGGGACGGGAGGTGGGGAGCGGGGCTGCTCCTGCGGCTCTGAGGAGGGTGCTATCCAGGGGTGCACCCTCCGGCCGCAGCCCACGTGGAGCCTGGAGCTCGGGGAGGACTGACCCTGCCCCTCCCGCAGGCGGAGGTGCTGCCGGCAGCCAGGCCCCGGGCAGGTGGACACCATGCGGATGGCGTTGGCCCGCGGGGCGCTCGGGCGCCTCTGGCTGGGCCGGTCGGTGTGCTGCCACCTGCACGTGGGCCCCCCGCTCCGGGCCCTGAGCCTGGCAGACTGCGAAGCCATGAACCGCGGCGACAGGCCCCTGCCCGAGCGCTTCAACTTCGCGGGGGACGTGCTGGACCAGTGGGCCCGGAAGGAGGAGGTACGGGCACCGGGCATGGGTCCCTCCCTGGCCTGGGCTCTCTCTGGGCCCTGGCTCCCCTCCTCCAGGCGGCAGGCCACTGCTCTCCCGCTCACCGGGCGTCAGTGGGCGGGCCCGGGAGACGGAGAGCGAGTCCCCAGCGGCTCAGTGTAGGCCCCCTCCCCCGCCCAGTGCTCCGGCGGCTCCCGGAACCTGGGCCCCAGACTGACCGGCCGTCACCTTCCCCCGGGAGGCTGCCTCAGCCCCTGAGGGTTCGCTCCGTTGGCTGGTCCTCCCCAGAGGGGAGTTCCCGTGGATCTCAGGGAGCAGAAGGGAGAGGGAGAGACAGACACACCGATGGGTGCCTCCTGCACGCGCTCTGGCCAGGGTCCGGGCGGGGAGCAGCCTGCAACCGAGGTGCGTGCCCTTGACCAGAACAGAACCAGGACCTCTGGTCAGCCGGCCTCCACTCCACCTACTGAGCCACACCGACGGAGGCCACCCTTCCTGCGTAACACCCTCCAACGCTGGCTGCTCTTCTGTGCGGAATAGGGCATCTACAGGCGCAGTTCTCAGCGCCTTACATTTTAGCACGAGCCTGAGGCAGGGGTGTTGACGCCTGGGGCAGAGTGCTGGCTTCCCGGGCAGGGGTGTGGCTCCCCGGGCAGAAGTACTGGCTCCCTGGGTAGGGGTGCAGCTCCCCGGGGCAGAGGTACTGGCTCCCAGGGCAGGGGTGTGGCTCCCCCAGCGGTGAGTGACAGGTGGGTGAGGCTGAGTGAGAAAGCAGCTCAGTGCCTCCGATCTGGAGCCCTGAGCTCAGATGGCTGATGGTTGGGAAATAGTGACCTGAATTTTTACCAATTCCCATGGCCCGGGAGGGGGCAGTCAGGAACCTGACCTTGTAGAAGATGAGCAACTTACCCAAGGCCGCCCCCGCCCCATGGAGCGGTCTGCGGGGAGGAGGGCGGAACACTCACACTGGGAAGGGCAGAACCCGGGGCTAAGGGAACACACACACACACACACACACACACAGAGAGAGAGAGAGAGAGAGAGAGAGAGAGAGAGAGAGAGAGAGAGAAAGGGAGGGAGAGGTGGGGGCAGGTAAGAGTGCCTAGAGGGCAGGCAGGGCGTGGCGCAGAGGCTCTGCAGCACCAACCCCTCCGACCCCTCCCAATAGAAGCTCGGTGAGATGCTCCCTCCAGAGCCCATGGGTCCAGCTGCCGCTCCTCCCAGCCCCCCGCCCGAGGGTGCACCCCGATGCACTGGCCTGGGCATCAGGGGCCATTTCAGTGGGACAGGATTCACGTCGCCGGGAAGAGCTGTATTGCAGGGACATGGCGGGGGGGTGGGGGGGCGCGGAGAGGGATACCCGAGGACACACCACATGGCCGCCAGCGGCCGGGGAGGGCAATCACGGACTGTGCTCAGGAGGAGAGGATCCCCAGAGACCCCTGGTGCTGTGCCCTGGCCCCCCAGGTTGGGGCGAGGGCGGACCGGGTGTCCCTCCATCTGGTGGCCAGTCCTGAGGCTTCTCCTCTCTCCCCTGGCCTTGGCAGACAGGAGAGCGGCCGGCCCGGCCCGCCCTATGGTGGGTGAGCGGCCAGGGGGCCGAGGTGAAGTGGAGCTTCAGGGAGCTGGGCACCCTGTCCCGGAAGGCCGCCAACGTGCTCACCCAGCCTGGCGGTCTCGTGAGAGGCGACCGAGTGGCGGTCATCCTGCCCCGTGTCCCGGAATGGTGGCTGGTCAACGTGGCTTGTATGCGAACAGGTCAGTGTCCACGTTAACTCCGTAACCAGACAGGCAGGGCGAGGCTGGAGGGGAGGCTTTCTGATTGTTAGATCCGCCTGAAGTAAATCAGAGCTGACACTAAAGGCAACCGTGGTGTAGCAATAATAATAATAATACCTTAATAATAACAGTAAACTACCTTCATGATAATAATAACAATAGTGAACTTCCTTTGGTATTATGACATTATTGCTTTGCAAGAGAGGAAACTGAGGCTCAGAGAGGTTAGGAAGTTTGCCCAAAGTCAGGCAGCTAGAAAGTCCTGCCACTGAGACCGCACACGGAGCTCTGCCAGAGCGTGTGGGGCCGAGGCCTGTTCGCGGTGCTGGGCTGTATCTTGCAATTCTCTGATGTGAGAACACAAAGGGGGGAGGCGTTTTAGAACACAAGGGCTTGTGAAAAGATGATGGTGGGCCCCGCTGGGAACCCTCCACCTCCTCCCAGCAAAAAGGTGAGTGAACTCAACAACATGCTTTCTCCGGAGGCGGCACTTACACTGAGCCCACAGGACAGGGCAGCAAAGCTGTGGCCTGTGTGTTCGCCATCTATATTTGCTTTGTTTTGGTTTTTGTTTTTAAATATATTTTATTGATTTTTTTACAGAGAGGAACAGAGAGGGATAGAGTTAGAAACATCGATGAGAATCGTCAATCAGCTGCCTCTTGCACACCCCCTACTGGGGATGTGCCCACAACCAAGTTACATGCCCTTGACCAGAATCGAACCCAGGACCTTTCAGTCCGCAGGCCGATGCTCTATCCACTGAGCCAAACCGGTTTCGGCTGTTTTTTGTTTTTAAATATATTTTTATTGATTTCATAGAAGAAGGGAAAGGGAGAGAGAAATAGAAACGTCAATGATGAGAGAGAATCATTGATCCCCTGCCTCCTGCACGCTCCCTACTGGGGATCGAGCCTGCAACCCAGGCATGCGCCCTTGACCGGAATTGAACCTAGGACCCTTCATTCTGAGGGCTGACGCTCTGTCCATTGAGCCACACCAGCGAAGCTGGACACCTGTTTTTGTAAGTAAGTTTTGTGGTTTAATGGAATACCTCCCTGACCACTCAGTTATGCACAGTGCCGGTGGTCCTCTGTGTCCTGCAGCAGCAGAGTTGCTCATTGAGACAGAGCTGGTCTGTGCGGCCACAAAGCTAACTATCTACCACGGCCCTAGCAGAAAATATCTGCCAGTTCCTGCTCTGGAGCATGGCGTGTTTATAAATCAGTGAACAATAAGAAAGACTACAGTTCTGTAGAGAACACACAGATGTTTGTTTCAATAGGGTCAAAAGTAGAAAGAATTGGAATCATCTACATAAAGATGATCAAATAAATTATAACTGACCCGAGACTGAGGCCTAGTGGCGATGTGTTATTGCTAATTGAAATTACAGCGCCTCAGCTCGATGGGTGTCAGTAAAGGGAAATTATAAGGACGTCATTGTGATGTTTAAAAACAGGCTCTGACTGCTCATGTTAAATCAAAACAGCAGTACATGAAGTTTATGTCACACTCACTATGAAAAGGAATCTGCAAATGTGAGACCAGTGTGGGCTGGAAGAGTTGAAGGCAGCTTATTTGTCATAAAAATGTACTTAGAATTATTTTGCCTGACTTATGCCATCTGTGAATTGTGAAGATTAAAAGTCAACCCACAAACTGAATAGTCAAAAGCATTCAGTTAGTTAGAGGTTAAGCAGGCAGCTGGCTGTTTTCTAACAAAATGATGAAGTCTCTGAGTGGATACGGGAATGCTCGCATCACCACCACAACCCCACCCCCTATAGCAACGTGTTTTCCTGGGGCCGTGAATGTGCCGGCTGCAACCAGCCGAGCGGCTCTCCTCGCTGCCCCGGGGACCCATCTCTGTCCAAAGCCGCTGGAGTGCTAGCAGTTCTGAGCCGGTAAGAACAAGTGGTTTGCAAAACAAATGACCTCATGTTTCTGAGGTGAGTGCACACCTGAGACCCTCAAAGCGGCGCCCACCAGCCGGATCTACCGACCACTGGTCCCACACGGTCCAAAAGGCTGAAGGCCGCTGCTCTCAGGTGCTTTTTCTTAAATACATTTTTATTGATTGCAGAGAGGGAGAGAGATAGAAACGTCAATGGTGAGAGAGAATGCATGTGTGTGAGTATGATCCCCTGCCTCCTGCACACTCCCTACTGGGGTTCGAGCCTGCAACCCCGGCATGTGCCCTGACTGGAAATCGAACCTGGGGCCTCCTGGTTCATGAGTCAAGGCTCAACCACTGAGCCATGCCAGCTGGGCTCCTAGGTGTCCTCTTACTGCCTCATCATCGAATGTTTGTCTGTTTTCTCAAGAGGGGATGATATGTAAGAGCTTTAAAATATATTCTTTGAATCAAGTCTCCTTCCCAGGAATTCAGCTATCCCTCCTCCTGGTTAGCTGCCTTCAGAGAACTCACCAGGAACAGGTCTTGGGTCCTACTAGTCCTGGAAGTCTCAGACCCCAGCCTCCGAGTTTGCTCTGCCACTTGCTGACCTGCCCGCAGACCGCTGTCACTGGTTCTCAGTGAGATGCCAAGCACACGGGTGCTCAGGGCAAGTGGCTCTTCACACACACACACACACACACACACACTCACACTCACACACACACATTCTCACACTCACAGACACACCCTCACAACACTCACACACACTCACTCACACACACACACGCGCACACACTTTCACATTCACGCACACACATACACTCATACACACACATGCACACACATGCACACACTCGCATTCACACACTCATGCGTGCGCGCGTGCACACACACACTCATACACACACTCACAGATACACATTCTCACACTCACACACACACACATGCACACACTCACACACTCATGTGTGCACACACACATACACTCATACACACACACTCACAAGCACACACATGCATGCACACTCACACTCATACACTCATGCACACACGCGCACACATGTACACACACTCATACACTCACACACTCATACACATATGCACAACACACATGCACACACTCACACACATATGCACACCACACTCTCACACACATTCACACTGCGCACACATGCACACATGTGTGTGCACACACTCCCCCACATGCACAGACACACACTCACACTCATACACACATGTGCACACACTCACACACAGATGTGCACGTTCACACTCATGCACACACGCACACGCACACACTCATACACACGTGCACACACACTCACACACTAACATATACACAATCACATGTATACACACGTGCATGCACACACTCACTAACACACACTCGCACACACGCATACACACACACACTCAAGCTGCCTCCTTCCTGCTGATTCACTGCAGACAGAACAGCCTCCTTTCCACCACCTGCCTTAACCTCCTTCCCAGCCTCCCTCCTCCACTCCCTCCTAGGAGCTGGCCCTGCTCTGGCCACCAAAGGCTAGGAAGGCTGAGGGCCTGAGGACAGGGGAGGCAAGGAGCTGAGCTGAGGAAGGGGGGGGGGAGCTGGGATGAGAACGGGGGGGGGAGCTGGGATGAGGATGGGGGGGAGCTGGGATGAGGATGGGGGAGCTGGGATGAGGATGAGGGAGCTGGGATGAGGATGAGGGAGCTGGGATGAGGATGGGGGTTAGGGGAAGCTGGGATGAGGACGGGCGAGCTGGGATGAGGATGGGGGAGCTGGGATGAGGATGGGGGGAGCTGGGATGAGGATGGGGGGAGCTGGGATGAGGACGGGGGAGCTGGGATGAGGATGGGGGAGCTGGGATGAGGATGGGGGTTGGGGGGAGCTGGGATGAGGACGGGGGAGCTGGGATGAGGAGGGGGAGCTGGGATGACAATGGGGGAGCTGGGATGACGCTGGGGGAGCTGGGATGAGGATGAGGGAGCTGGGATGAGGATGGGGGTTGGGGGGAGCTGGGATGAGGATGGGGGAGCTGGGATGAGGACAGGGGAGCTGGGATGAGGATGGGGGAGCTGGGATGAGGAGGGGGAGCTGGGATGAGGACGGGGTGCTGGGATGAGGATGGGGGGGCTGGGATGAGGATGAGGGAGCTGGGATGAGGAGGGGGAGCTGGGATGAGGACAGGGGAGCTGGGATGAGGATGGGGGCTGGGATGAGGATGGGGGAGCTGGGATGAGGATGGGGGTTGGGGGGAGCTGGAATGAGGACGGGGGAGCTGGGATGAGGACGGGGGAGCTGGGATGAGGACGGGGGAGCTGGGATGAGGAGGGGGAGCTGGGATGAGGACGGGGGAGCTGGGATGAGGATGGGGGGCTGGGATGAGGATGGGGGAGCTGGGATGAGGATGGGGGTTGGGGGGAGCTGGAATGAGGACGGGGGAGCTGGGATGAGGAGGGGGAGCTGGGATGAGGATGGGGGTTGGGGGGAGCTGGGATGAGGACGGGGGAGCTGGGATGAGGAGGGGGAGCTGGGATGAGGATGGGGGAGCTGGGATGAGGATAGGGGTTGGGGGGAGCTGGAATGAGGACGGGGGAGCTGGGATGAGGATGAGGGAGCTGGGATGAGGATGGGGGAGCTGGGATGAGGATGGGGGTTGGGGGGAGCTGGGATGAGGACGGGGGAGCTGGGATGAGGAGGGGGAGCTGGGATGAGGATGGGGGAGCTGGGATGAGGATGGGGGTTGGGGGGAGCTGTGATGAGGATGGGGGAGCTGGGATGAGGAGGGTGAGCTGGGATGAGGACGGGGGAGCTGGGATGAGGATGGGGGGGCTGGGATGAGGATGGGGGAGGTGGGATGAGGAGGTGGTGCTGGGATGAAGTTGAGGGAGCTGGGATGAGGATGAGGGAGCTGGGATGAGGATGGGGGTAGGGGGGAGCTGGGTTGATGATGAGGGAGCTGGGATGAGGACGGGGAAGCTGGGATGAGGATGGGGGAGCTGGGATGAGGAGGGGGAGCTGGGATGAGGATGGGGGACCTGGGATGAGGACAGGGGGATGAGCTGGGATGAGAATGGGGGAGCTGGGATGAGGAGGGGGAGCTGGGATGAGGATGGGGGAGCTGGGATGAGGACTGGGGTGCTGGGATGAGGATGGGGGAGCTGGGATGAGGACAGGGGAGCTGGGATGAGGATGGGGGAGCTGGGATGAGGATGGGGGGGAGCTGGGATGAGGATGGGGGAGCTGGGATGAGGATGAGGGAGCTGGGATGAGGATGAGGGAGCTGGGATGAGGATGGGGGAGCTGGGATGAGGACGGGGGAGCTGGGATGAGGATGGGGGAGCTGGGATGAGGAGGGGGAGCTGGGATGAGGACGGGGGAGCTGGGATGAGGATGGGGGAGCTGGGATGAGGATGGGGGAGCTGGCAAGAGGAATGAGGAGCTGGGATGAGGACTGGGGGCCATGGGGGGAGCTGGGATGAGGACGGGGGGTGGGGGGCGCTGGGATGAGCAGTGCGGTGCTCCGCCACAACGCGGCCGCTGGAAGCCGAGGCGTGAGGGCAGGTTCTGCCGCTCACCAGCCCATCTCCTGGGCCCTTGCTGGCAGCCACTGCGGCCATATGGCTGGGTGGAACAATGGCCCCAGCCTTTCCTGGCCATGGGACTGACAATAAAAACATTTGGGACACATGCCCCGATGACACTGCAGATCCAGGACCTGCAGGAGGGCCGGTCATCAATAAACACAATGGACAGGAAACAGGAATTATTAGGGGCGGGCAGGTGGGGTCTGGACAGGAAACAGGAATTATTAGGGGCAGGCAGGTAGGGTCTGGACAGGAAACAGGAATTATTAGGGGCAGGCAGGTGGGATCTGGACAGGAAACAGGAATTATTAGGGGCGGGGCAGGTGGGGTCTCTTTCCCGAGCGAGCCCTGGCCTCGTCTGCTTTGTTCAGTGTCAGGTGCACCTCCTGCCAGCCAAGCACCAGGCCAGCAGACGGCCGCCTAGGGAGGGCCCCGGCCAGGAGCACTGCGGAGGCTGCTGGTCAGAGTCCCGGCCCTGCCACCCCCACACGACACGCCCAGCCCAGCCTGCAGCGCTCAGGAGCCTGGGTGCACACCCCTCACCACGGGTGTAGGTGGCTTCCACAGCACACGCCCTCCCCTCCGGATAGTCACTGACATTGTGATACTGCACGCATGTTCTAAAAGGTGTGCAAACATGAGGTAAAAGGAATTCTAATATTTCAGTATTTTTTTTTTTAAGTTTTAAATTCTCTTCTCATGCCCTGTGGATTATCTTGCAAAACTCACTTTGGGAACCACTGGTTAAAGGTGTCCATGAGAATGTCAGCAGCGACAGGGCAATGTGAGTGTGGCCTGATAATGAGCAAATGTCCCATGAAACCCGCACAGCTACGGCCCTCTGTTGTGATGTCTCCTGCCTGCCAGACACTCACAATCTCCCCGTTCACCGGGCAGGACAGGGGCCCGAGAGGCTCAGTCACAGGCTCACTGTCACAGGCAGGAAGGCCAAGGTCAGCTCCAGGCCGGGGCCTGCGGCTCTGAGCACAGGACTCTGGGCCCCTCCCCCAGGACGAAGCCTAGTGGCCACAGGCCATCTCCCCGGGGACCAGCCCGCTCAGCGGCCTCTCCTCCCCAGGCCTGGTCTTCATGCCCGGCACCACGCAGCTGACTGCCAAGGACATCCTCTACCGGCTGCGGGCCTCCAAGGCCAAGGGCCTCGTGGCCAGTGAGGAGGTGGCCCCCGCAGTGGAGGCCGTTGTGTCCGAGTGTCCTGACTTGAAGACCAAGCTCCTGGTGTCTCCGCGCAGCCGGCCCGGGTGGCTCAGCTTCCAGGAGTTATTTCAGTGAGTACCCCACCCGCCCCCCCTACCCCCCGTGCCCTCGCCCCCAGCCACTCGGAGCCTCCCTGTCCGAGGACTCCACAGCACTGGGGGTCCATCTGGGATCCTTCCTTGAAGAGGATCACCTGCTGGGAGCCCTGAGGGCAAGGGAGGGTAACTCGGTGTCCTCTCCCTGTACCACCTCGGCCTGTGGTGAGTGCTGCTCGTGGCCTCCCTCGTGGCCCACACCTTCCACACACCAGCTGCCTGATTCCCTCCGACTCCCTTTATCCCTCAGCCATGCCCTGCCTCAGGGCCTCTGCACTGCTGTCTCTGCCTGGGACTCTCCCTTCCTGTCAGATCTCAGCTCGAATGTCTTCTCCTCCTTGAGCCGTCCCTGCCGCCCATCTAGGCAGGATCCACCCACACCCTCGACGCTCCCTGAATACCGAGTCCGACACTTGCCCCGTGTACCGGTTAGCTCCCGTACCGCAGAGATGGGCAAATTAGGCACCATGAGCCAATTCTGGCAGGGCGCCTGCTCTTGTCAGTAAAGTTTTATTGAAACACCGCCACGTGCATTGTCTGCACATTGTACACATCTCACCAGAACCTTAAGGCCACAGCTGAGCTGCTCCTGTGCAGTCGCTTCAGATCAGCTTACAGACTCCTGCCCCCTCCCGCCCCCTAGGGCCACGGGCAGAGATGTTGTTGGCCACGCTGTTCCCTTTCCTCTGCAGTTGGCGTGTGAGCAGTACTTACTGAAGGAATGGCCGGAAGGGGTCACGTCCCCCATTCCCTCCCGTGTGCAAAAGGCATGGCTGCTCTGCCCGGTGTCTCGGGCCACTGAGGACATGGCTTGTGTGGAAAAGTGCTTCAGCCTGTGAAGGGCAGGGATGCTGACGGGTGGCCTGATCTCTCAAGCAGCTGTTGGTGGCGATGCTGAAAGCCATGGCTCAGTAGAAATGTAGGGAAACATGGAACCCTGTCCAGTGACAGGCAGTCTCCTGGGGAGAATGAGGTTTTATCCGAATAATGATGTGTGCCAAGTCCGGTCGGCCAATTCCCAACTCTCTTCCTGGGAGCAGGCAGGGCCCTGGGGTGTGAGGCCGAATGGCGAGGCTCGCAGAGCGGACGGGAGCCTGGGCCAGGGGTGATGGTCGCCCTCCTGCCATCCTCACAGCAGCGTCCTCCGCGCAGGCCTGATGCACAGCCCACGGGGAGGGGCAGCACACTCCCAACACGCGTGTGCTCTGAGTCCCCATCAGGACCGTGTGCCCTGTGCACACGCAGTGTAGGAGAACATGTAAACGGACAGGTATAGACACAGGCACTCGGTTCTCCGGGTGTCCTCGCTCGGTCCCTGCGCCCGCCCAGAGGCCATCTTCCGCCGCGGCAGCAGGCTGCTGGCCCGACCCTCAGTGCCCAACGCCCACAACGGGAAGGCCTCTGGCCCGGTGAAGGCAGATCGGGAACTCCCCACGAGTTCCCCAGGACAAGGGCAGCGCATCCGGGATGGACGTACGGGCCACAGGCGGCCTCTCTGAACTCGGGCGGAACACTGGCCTCGCCCAGGAGGCCCAGGCCATGTTCAGAACCACCCGGTGAGCTGGGCCGAGGCCCCACTGTGAGGCCCGTCTTCTGTCCAGGAGGCCCCTCCTCCTCCCGGGGACAGAGGTCCTTTATACCAGGATAAGGGAGGTCAGAGTATGGGCCAGGCAGTGTCCTCCTTTCCCATCCTCCTTTCCTGTCCCCCTTTCCCGTGCTCCTCTCCCGTCCCCCTTTCCCGTCCCCCTTTCCCGTCCTCCTGTCCCGTCCTCCATGCGGGACTCCGGACTGGACTCTGGTCAGCGGGACTGGAGCCGTGATGCCCGCAGGCATGAAGCTGACCCAGAACGAGGCATGGCTGGCCTCCCCTCTAAGGGCCTCACTGCTCAGCCCGACCTTCACCTACAAGCCAGGGGGCCGCTGACGCGGGTTTGGGAGGGAGTCCGGGTCAGTCCGGGCCTGACTCTGGATGGCGGAGGAAGCAGCGCCGAAGGCCCGTAGGACCTGGCGGTGGATGGGCCTGGAGGACGGGGACAGGGGCCAGCTGAGCCCTGGCTAACTGGCGGCTGGGGGCATCCTCGGGGAAGGGTGCCCGCTGGGCAGGCTGAGAGGGCCGTGAACAGCCAGACCCGGCGGGGAGGTGTGCGTTTCGGCTCGGAGCTGAGGGAACACATCTGGAAGCATCGGCATCCAATCGGTCCCCAAAGATAGAACTCCGGTCTCAAGGAAGGGGCAGCAGGCTGAGTCCTGCTTGACAATCTCCTGTCACTGCAGCCTGGACTCGCTCTGCCTCAGTGAAACTGAAGCGAACACAGGAAAAGCCTCTGTTCAGCGCCTCTGAGTGGACTGAGGAGCATCCAGAGGGGCGCTTGCACAGGCGGGCGCTGTGTGTGCTTCGCGGGGAGGGGCCCGCTGGCAGGACAGCACTGTTTTGTGAGCCACATGGTCGTCAGCCTCACTGTTGGCGTTTCCATGACAACCCTGTTCGGTTCATCAAGATGAACTACAATGGTGTCCCCAACCCTGTCCCTTCGGCCAGGACCTCAAACCCCCACACAAGTCTCACCGCGTGTAGGCGTTTTACCAGGTGTCTGCCGAGCAACCAACACCAGAACCACACAGCGGCCCTCGCCCGCTCACCCTGGCCGGGCTGGGCACCTCACTGCCCTCACTGCCTGGCTCTCAGCGGGACCTGGGACCAGGACGTCCGCAGGGGGTGCCTGTCCCGCAGCCAGGACCAGGGCGAGGTATGCGCGTCCACGGGAGCCAAGCAAAAGCCGCAAACAATACCGCTTGTCACCCTGCGGGGCTGTGGTGAGAGCCAGCTGAGCAGTGGTTTGGTGTCTGACAAGGCTCCAGGCCACCTTGGCTGTCTGCGCCCCGGGCCCTCGTGGCTGGGCATTCCAGCAGCATCCGAAGGCCAGAGAGGAAGGCGGGGGCAGCCCTTTCTCGGCTCTTTCCAGAACAAGGAAACGTCCCCCAGAAAGCCCGTGAGTCTCTCCAACCGGAACCGCCTCCTGTGCCATCGCTAGCCCGCGTCTGGCTCAGGTTAACACGTCTTAGCCACCCCTTCCCCGGCCCCAGGCCCCAGTGGAGCCATGGCTGCCACTTACCTGACAAGATCAGTTTTTCCAATGCAAGGAGGATGCAGTCTCTTTGGGAAACAATTAGCGGTGTCTGTCAGCAATATTGAAGATATTAAATAAAAACTTGGATTCAAATACCAAAAATCTCCCTTTAAATTATAAAAACTCCTGGAATGCTAATAACAATGTATAGACTCAAAACTTTTAAAAAATTTCACAGATTAAATAAGTATTGAGGAAAAAAATGTTTAAATAAAGTACACATCTCTTTTAAAATATTTTTACTGATTTCAAAGAGGAAGGGAGAGTCATAGAAACGTCAGTGATGAGAGGGAATCATGGACCAACTGCTTCCTGCATGCCCCCCACTGGGGATCAAGCCCATGTGCCCTGACTGGGAATTGAACTGTGACCTCCTGGTTCACAGGTCGACACTCAACCACCGAGCCATGCCAGCTGGCATTTTGCTCTTCTTTTTAATTGAAGGTGACCTTGGCCATGCTTTTGGCTACAGGGAATGGAGCTTAGAGAGTGGTAGCTGTTAACCTCAGCACTGGTCTGCAAACCCTCTTGGGAGGCTTTGACTAGGCTCTGAGCCATTGACGGTCTTCGGGACCACGAGGGTGCTGGTGCGAGCGAGACGCGGGCACTGGGGGCTGCAGCGTCAGCCACATCGGCGTCCCTGCCTTCCAGGTGCGCCTCGGCGGAGCATGGCCCCGTGGACACGGGCAGCCGGGAGCCGGCGGCCATATACTTCACCAGCGGGACCACCGGCTCGCCCAAGATGGCCCAGCACTCCCACGGCAGCCTGGGCATTGGGTACACTCTCTGTGGAAGGTAGGAGAAACGCCGCCTCTGCGGTCTGCCCTGCTTGCTGACAGCATGTCTGACTGCCTACTGGGCAGCCTGCTGTGTGGATAGCGCCCACATGACATGTACAGAGCGCTCTGGGCCTTGCCCAGCCTGAGCTCCGGAGCGGCCCCTCGGCAGGACCCGCTGGCTCAGCCTCCATGGGAGGCTCCATCTGGCTCCTCTCCGCCAGGTGCACTAACACGCACCCAGAAAGCCTTCTTAGTTGTCCCCTCCCCATCACGTCCTCACAGCACATCTCTGTGCAAAACCACTGCACTTACTCACACTGACTCATCCTGTGCCTCCTCCCCGTCTTCTCCTAAAACTGAGCGGAGAGCTGGCCCATCCGGCTCGTCTGCTGGGAGAGGGTGCCAGCAGACGGTGTCTGCTCAGTAAATATCTGCTGCATCAATGGACACGCTCAGAAAGGTGTCCAAGCCCAGGTTCACGCACCCACTCTCAGATCCTAGGGTTCAGATCAGTCTTCCACCAAAGTGGGAGGCAGGCGCATTGGTCTCCTTGGGGCTTCTTTTGACCCTTCTTTGTGGTCACTGAGGTTCCTCCCAGTCCCCGAGGGCGCCGGTCTGTGCTCCCTGCTGCGCTGTCTGCCTGCTCTTCTCCGTCCGCAGGCACTGGTTGGACCTGAAGCCCTCGGACACCATATGGAACCTGTCAGACACCGGCTGGATCAAGGCAGCCATTGGCAGCGTGTTCGCTCCCTGGCTGCAGGGAGCCTGCGTCTTCGTGCATCAGATGGCCCAGTTTGACCCGGACACTTTCCTAGACGTAAGTGGTGATTCTAGCTGCAGCTCTCCTTTGTCTGCCCCCCCAAAAAAGAGAAAGGGGTGGATCCCCAGAAAAGGGGGGGAACATGGATCAGTTGCCTCCCACACATGCCCTGACCAGAGATGGAAATTAAACCTGAGACGTGGTAAGTGTCCTGACAGGAAATGGAGTTTGCCACCCTGGGTGCTCCAACCCACGGCACACACTGGCCGAGCAGTCGCTTCTTGGTGAGACACAGACTCATGGGGCTTTTATTTTTTTTTAAATATGGAACGCCTCACGAATCCGTGTGTTCTCCTTGTGCAGGAGCCATGCTAATCTTCTCTGTATCATTACAATTTTTAAAATATATTTTATTGATTTCTTACAGAGAGGAAGGGAGACGGATAGAGAGCTAGAAACATGGTTGAGACAGAAACATCGATCATCTGCTTCCTGCACATCCCCTACTGGGGATGTGCCCGCAAGCAAGGTACATGCCCTTGATCAGAATCGAACCCAGGACCCTTTAGTCTGCAGGCCAAAGCTCTATCCACCTTTAATATATTATCTATACTAATAATAGAGTAAGATGCAAATTGACTATATCTTTGAGATGCCCACCAGCCAATCAGGAGTGTGTATGCAAATTGACCCAACAAAGATGGTGGGTTAATTTGCATATGCAGGCGCCATGGCAATGACATAGGTCTCCGGGCAGCATGGGAAAGCAAGAAGGCGGCTCCAGCCAGAGCAAAGGTGGTGCTGGCAGCCAGGAGAAGGAAGGCCTATTCTTGCACAAATCTTTGTGCATTGAGCCTTTAGTGCTTAATATAATATTATGTAAGATCTATTACTAATATATCTATTGATAATATTATTCATTGATATATTAATATAATGATAGGTTATGCAATTAATCATATTTAATATAACATTACATAAAAATATTAAAATAAGGACATTCTTGCCCTAGCCTGTTTTACTCAGTGGTTAGAGCATCAGCCCTTGGACTGAAGGGTCTTGGGTTCAGTTCTGGTCAAGGGCACCTACCTTGGTTTCAAGCTAGATCCCTGGCCCCAGTTAGGGTGCATGCAGGAAGCAACCAATCGATGTGTCTCTCTCATATTCATTCTCTCTCAAAAAAAAAAAAAAAAATTCTCATTTTACAAATACAATGTGTGCATTTTAAGTGCTATGAAAGCGTTTGTGGATTTACACTATTCTTAGTCAAAGACATCCACTTAATGAGAGATCAGCTGGAACCCAGGAAGCAAGCACACGCAGTAGAAATGCTTGCTTACAGGCGGGAGTCATACTTGGTCGGTGACACCCAGGTGGCCTAGACACCCATCTGGAGAGCGTGCTCCCCATGCTTACATTCAATGCAGATGGACCCTCGGTCATGGGACAGAGTGGCCCTGTCTAGAAAGAGGACCTTGACACATGAGTGTTTCTCCAGACGTGCGATGCCTTTGGTTTTAAGGAGCTCGGGCATACTGAGCCCTGCCAGCCTGAAGCAGCTACCCAAAGGCCTGGGAAGGCCTTGCTCATGCATTCCGCCAGTCCACTCAATAGGACCGAAGTCTATAGAAGCAGGGCTGGGAAGGCATGGGTAGGTTCGTTTACAGAGCCGGGTCGGTGTTGTCTGGGGGTCAGCACTTCAAAGTCCCCCAGGAGAGGTCATTTGCGGCCCAAAAGTAGAATAAACCAGTTTGGGGTGGTTCTCAAATTCAACAGTTCACCTTTTGTTGAATTTGATTGTGCATGTCTGTTACTGTAACATATATATACTAGAGGCCCAGTGCACAAATTTATGTGCCAGTAGGATCTGGCCAGCCCAGCTCCATTCAGGGTGGATCAGGGCTGGGCCTGTTGGGAAGAGGAGATGGTGGGAGGTTAGCCAGTCAGCCTGCCTGGATCAGGGCCTGATCAGGGCCCCCAATCAGGGCCAGGCCAGCTGGGTGAAGGGGCCGAGATTGGCCGGCAGGCCCTGCCCCTAATTGGGGTGGGGGGCAATCAGGTATGGGGCCAGCTTGAGAGAGGGGCTGTGGGCCAATCAAGATGGTAGGGGCCCATCGGGGGCATGGCTGGCTGGCGGGGAGAGGCTGCAGAAGGTTGCCTGGCCAGCCCTATTGGGTGGGTGCAATCAGGGGCAAGCCTATCATGGGGGGGCAGGCTGATCGGAGGTGTAGCTGGCTGAGGGGTTGAGAGGTTGGCTGCCAGCCCCACCTCCTGATCGGAAGGGTTTGGTGGCCCCAGTGGGCATCATAGCAACCGATTGTTAGGTCGTTATGGCCGTTACAGTAGCTGCCTTTTTATATATATAGATTCCTTCCAATAATTGAAAATTCCCTACAGTCACTAGTATTTGCTTTGTTTTCCCTGTGAGATGAACACAGAGGACTTGGGGCTGTAGACATCAGCTCTGGTCATGGCCTCTCACCAGCCACATCTGACACCTGCGTCTCTCTGTCGTCCAGACTCTCACCACCTACCCCATCACCACCCTGTGCTGCGCGCCCACCGTGTACCGGATGCTCGTGCAGAAAGACCTGGAGAGGTGCGTGCAAGAGCCTCCATCTGCTCTGCCAGCCAAGCTTACGGAGCCACACCCTCTCCGGGCATCCTGTGGTGTGGAGGCAGAGTGGTGCCCTGGCCTCCACCCACTGGGCCGGGACCCCCTCTGCAGCGACCATGGCAAGGGTCTGGGAATGTGCCAAAGCAGGGCGTACCCTCCCGGCCAGGGCCTCCGGTGTGCACAGCGGCACTCACCGGCCAGGCAAAACTACCAGCTTAAAGATCACCGCCCTGTTCGGTCCAACATTTAATAACTCACCCCAACGCCTTGGCAGGGCCAGCAATTTTGTGGGCCGAACATGCCCCACTCCTACTGAAATCTCGGGGAAGTGGGGGACAAAAAGGCCCCCAGTGTAAGAGTAACAGGGGGAGCCTCAGGGGACATGAAGCGTTTTCCAGAGACAGCCAGAGCCCTACAATTCCACCCCCCTCCCACACCCCCTTTCCTCCCCGCATCTTCTCCCTGCGCCCCCTCCCCGTGCCCCCTCCCTGTACCGAAGAGACAAGAGCACCTCGTGGCCACGGTGTCAGCCTGGGAGCACTTGCCTGTGAGGCCTTGGGGGGCTCTCAGCCTCAGTTTCCCCCGGAGAGGGGCTGAGGCTCCGAGACTCTGCTTGAGCCCTGCACCACCCAGCGCCCAGCTAGACCAGTGCGGTCCATCCCAGCGAGTGCCCACAGCCTCCCCCCCAGCCCGCTAGGGCCCCCCTCCTCACCCCCCTGCACCCTCCCAGCCCGCCAGGGCCCCTCTCCCCTCCCCCTACACCCGCACCAGCCCGCTAGGGCCCGCTCTGCAGGGAGCTGCCAGGGAGCTGGTGGTGTACAGGGTAGAACAGCGGGGCAAGGTGGAGTGCAGGCACAGCCCATGCTGCCCACAGCCCATCCGCTTATCGCTAGAACATCCCCATGACCTTGTGCAGAAAGCCACTGAGGTCCCCCCCACACCCAAGACCTCACTGGCTCTCTGTCCCTCAGGTACCAGTTCCTGCAGCTGCGGCACTGCCTGACGGGCGGGGAGCCCCTCAACGCAGAGGTGCGGGAGCAGTGGAAGCAGCAGACGGGGCTGGACCTGCACGAGGGCTATGGGCAGACGGAGGTGGTAGGTGCGGGGCCAGCTGAGCCCGTCCTGCTGGAAGTTTCCAGGGTGCCCCTTCCCTGCCAGCAGTTACCCAAGCTTCTGCATTGCCAGTCCGGGCTGGAGGGGATGGTGATGGTCCTTAGTCTTCCTGACTCCTCCTGCCCCAAAGTCCAGGGGTGTAGGGGTGGGGGTGCAGAGGCTTACTGTTGTTGCTGTTGTTTCTTATCGATTGATTTGGAGAGGGAAGCATTGACTTGTTCCATTTAGTTGTGTATTCACTGGTTGAGTCTCATATGTGCCTTGTCCGGAGTCGAACCCATACCCTTGACATATCGGGTGCTCGCTTCAGCAGCACATATACTAAAATTGGAACCATACCCTTGACATATCGGGACGCCGCTCTCCAAGGGAGCTACCAGCCAGGGCTCTGAGCTTCTCTTCCCATCGCCCTCCAAGGACCAGGAGGTGCTTGCCACGGTGCCTCAGCCTAGAGCCGTGGTCGGCAAACTCATCAGTCCACAGACCCAAACATCAATAGGACGACTGACATTTCTTTGGAGAGCCACATTTTTAAAACTTAAACTATATAGGCAGGTACATTGTTATTAACTTAATTAGGGTACTCCTAAGCTGGCCTTGACTAAAAACTCAAGGGGCCAAAGACCCGAATGTGGCTCAAGAGCCAAGGTTTACCGACAACTAAGCCTAAAGGAATGGTCTTCACGGTGTGGGCCTCAAACCTGCAGTGTGAGCAGCATGTGGGAATTGGGTAGAAACACAAATCCTCAGAATCCTCCTCCCCAAACCCACTGAGTTAGAAACTCTGGGATGGGCCCAGAACCTGCATTTTAACAAACTGCAGGCGGTTCTGACAAACACTCCAGTTTGAGAACCACCAGTCTAAAGTGCTTTAGCAAATGAGCTCGAATACTGGGAAAACTGGGAAAAACCGAGTCCCAGTTGCATTGTCGCATATAAACAGCCGCTGAAAAGACATCTTTGTTGCTTATGTAAAATGTGCTCCCCACAGGGCATCATTTGTGCCAACCTGAAAGGGCAGGACATCAAACCGGGCTCGATGGGGAAGGGCGTGCTGCCCTATGACGTCCAGGTGGGTGACACCCGGCCGGCTCAATAAGGAACGTTACAGCGTCCTCTGCTGATCAGTGTAACGGTTCCTGGCCCATTCCCATTGTGGGAAAAGGGAACTTAAAGAACCTACATTGATTCTTTCATTCCAGATCATAGATGAAAATGGCAACATCCTACCAGCTGGCAAAGAAGGAGAGATCGCCCTCTCGCTGAAGCCTGCCCGGCCCTTCTCTTTCTTCTCGGAATACGTGGTACGAGAGCGCAGTGCACGCTCCTCAGCTTCCACAGGAAAGCTGGTGGGACTCACAGGCTCGGGCCCAGACTCACCGCCAGGTTCTGTGGGACCCGGCAAGTCCCCGCACCCAGCCTCCTCTGTAAGGGAGAGACTTCTGTCTCCGCAGTTTTTTGTAAACATCAGTCTGCGCGTTAGGCACCGGGTGGCTGTCCTCAGAGTACAGACAGGCTGTTGGGGGGGACGAGGCCCTAGAGCTGAGGGGTGATGTGTTACACCCTTGGGCCCGTGTTCTACACCAGAAGCTGCTTTTGAAGAACTCCCTTCTTTTAGGGTTAGGATGTGCGGGTGTCAGTCGCTTCGTGGTGCCTGCTCTGTTCTGACCACATCAATCCCGTGCCGTCTCTGATTCCCAGGACAACCCGGGCAAAACCGCCGCCACGGAAAGGGGGGACTTCTATGTCACCGGAGACAGAGGCGTGAAGGACAGCGACGGGTACTTCTGGTTTGTGGGCAGAGCCGATGATGTCATCATCACCTCAGGGTTGGTACATTAGGCGCGGCCGGAGGGGTCCCAGAGGGGAGCCGGCCTGTGCTGCAGCCCCGCCTCTCCCTAGGTACCGCATCGGCCCCTTCGAGGTGGAGAGCGCGCTCATCGAGCACCCCGCCGTGGTGGAGTCGGCCGTGGTCAGCAGCCCGGACCCCGTCAGGGGAGAGGTAGCGTGAACGCCGCCCACAGCGGCAGCGGCTTCACACGTCCAGGTTCTGCCCGTGTGGCCACTCAAGTGAATCAAAGCAGCCACGTAACTCTCAGTATGAGCCACATGCAGCAACATGTCACTGGCATCCACGTCCCATGTGGACTGTGTCCCAAAGGGGAGGGATTGGATTCTTTTGGTGGCAAGTGACAAAAATGCAACTCACAGACTTTTTTTAAGGAATTTATTGCTTACCACAGTGAGGCCTACGTTCAGCCCACCCACAGATCACATGCAGTTGGCAAGCCCTGGCGTCTCCATTCACTGCAGCGGCTCTCACCCTCCTGCCTAATGCCGGCCCCTTAACACAGCTCCTCATGGGGCGGTGACCCCACCCTCCTAATGCCGGCCCCTTAACACAGCTCCTCATGGGGCGGTGACCCCACCCTCCTAATGCTGGCCCCTCAACACTGCTCCTCATGGGGCGGTGACCCCCACCATACTATCGTTGCTACTTCATCACTAATTTTGCTGCTGTTTCAAATCATAATGTAAATATCTGTTTTCCGGTGGTCTTAGATGACCCCTGTGAAAGGGTCATTCAGCCTCCAAAGGGGTTGCGACCCACAGGCTGGGAACCACTGACTTACTGGCTCTGTTGTTCTCATGGTGCCTCCATTGGGGGCGGCGGTTACTCGACAGCAGCCAGGCACGGCTTCCCCACCTCAGGGAAGGGGTCGGCCTCCTTGCCAAGTCTCCAGCAACTGTCGGAGCCCACGCGCCTGTTCGAGCAGGTGTCTGCCCAGCAGTCCGGTGGTAACGCGGGCTGCCAGACCAGCTCATGTGCTGGTCACTGAGGCAGGAGTCAAGGCCCCGAGTTTAGGGTGACCCTCCTCAGGAGGCTCAGGGCAGCTACCCAAAGGGGGAGCAGACTCTGCACCAGCAGGCATGCACACGGTCATGGACTTAGAACGTCTTCTCACAGAAACACGGCCGACAGGAGACCTGGCCAGGTTGCCAAACAAGGCGATGGCAGGAAGCTTGGGGATGACGGCAGGCTCGGCTCAAGGAGGAAGCACGTGGGATGGAAGGGAGGCCTTTCCTCACAGACGTTTCCCACACTCAGTAGGGCAACCCGGGACCACTCTACTCAGTGGGTTCCTGTCTCCAGAATACTGTCCCCCTGCCATCTTCTCATTCACTCACCATAACTGCTTTCAGCTGAACTTCAAAAGGAAACACAAATTAGAGTCAATGTGTGAATTAAATGTAAACCATACTTGCTAACCTTAATAATTACCTAACTGTGGGTCTTAAATAGTATACAAAGTGAAAAATAGCAGGCAAGCAAGACCTTTCAAAGTAGCTCAGTCCTCCCAGCGATCCCATCTCCCGGCAAACACCGCCCCTCCTCCTCCCAGCCTTTCACACACGTTCTCCGGAGCCGCCACTGCCACTCACGCTCCTGGCAGTACAGGTTTGACAGTGAGAGGGCACCTGTGAGACTGCAGTGCAATACACGTGTGACCTGCGAGTAAGAAATCATCAGCTTTACTGAATTCTGGCTCCCGCTCAAACTGTTCCTGTGGGCTAGCCCTCCAGCCTCGCTGAAATCCTTTTCACCGCCGTCACAATTCGACGCAAAAGACTTTCTTTCTTTTTTTTTTTCTTTTTTTTTTTAATATATATTTTATTGATTTTGTACAGAGAGGAAGGGAGAGAGATAGAGTTAGAAACATTGATGAGAGAGAGTCATCAATCAGCTGCCTCTTGCACACCCCCTACTGGGGATATGCCCGCATCCAAGGTACATGCCCTTGACCGGAATCGAACCCGGGACCTTTCAGTCCCCAAGCCGACGCTCTATCCACTGAGCCAAACCGGTTTCGGCAAGACTTTCTTTCTTGCCGTTGAAGCAACATTGCCGTTCAGACTCAGAGGGGAATCTGGCTTCGCCGCACTCACCCCGCACTCACCCCTCGGCTGCTGTTCGCGAACCCTGAGTGCATGGGGCCTGACCGGCTTCCCTCTTCCTCTCCTCCCGCAGGTCGTGAAAGCTTTTGTGGTCTTATCTGCGCCCTTCAAGTCATCCGACCCCGAGCAGCTCACGCGGGAGCTTCAGGAGCACGTGAAAAACGTAACCGCACCGTACAAATACCCACGGAAGGCAAGTACTCTGCCCCAAAGCTAAGTGTACGAGACCAGCCAAGGGTCTCAGCTAGGAAGTACAGACTAGGTGTACCGGTCAATAATGCGGACTTTGTAATCAAAAACACAATAGTTTCAAGAGAAACATTAGAAGTGCTTTATTCAAAGTAATGTCCATCACTAGCTACACATTTCCCCCATATTTCAGGTAACTGGTGGGTACTGTCCCAACAGAACTTTTCTTGTTTTGAGGCAAACCATTCTAAGACCCAATTTTCCACTTCTTCGTACATTTTGAAGTGCTGCTCAGACAGTGCATGTGCCATTGATCAGAACAAGGGGTCATCTGAAGGAGCAAGGTCTGGTGAATACAGCAGTGGGCTAATACTTCCCAGGCAGGATCTTTTAATGTGTCTTTAACTGGTTTAAAGTGTGATGGTACGTCATCATGAAGCAAAATTACCTTGCAGTGTCATCTGGCACATTCTGGTCCTTTTATGATCAAAGTGTGGTTCCAATTGATTATTTGATGTCAGTAGCGATCAGTATTAACAGCTTCTCCTGGGTTTAGCAGCTGATAATACACTACACCTTCCGGATCCCCCAAATGTCTTCTTTCCTAAGCGATTTGGCCTGACAGTCAATGTCAATGGTTGACCTGATCAATCCATGATTTTGTGCGTTTGGGATTCTCAAAATAAATCCACTTTTTATCACCAGTCACAATTCGATACAAAAAAACTTTCTTGCCGTTGAAGCAACATTTTATGGATGAACAATTGTTTTTTGTTCAGTGGATGTGGCACCCATTTTCCTTCCTTTAAAATCTTTCCCATTGCTTGTAAATGATTAGAAACTGTTTGCTGAGCAACATTTAATCTTTCTGCAAGTTGTTTTTGAGTTTGACATGCATCTTCATCCAATAATGCTTGTAATTGTTGGTCTACAAATTTTTTTGGTTGACCTGGATGTTGTCTTTAACATTGAAATCGTCACTTTTAAAGCGTTTAAACCAGCGTTCACAAGTATCTTGAAATGGAGCATGTTCACCATAAGCTTCCCAAAGTATACGATAACTTTTTCTTCAAAATAATGAATTAAAACTTCCCACAAATTCTTTTTTGGCACAAAATTCAACATTTTTAAGTTTAAAAATATCTATGATGTTAACACCTTCAGCAAATTTGACATTAAGTTTTGAAGCTTGCTGTCAATACAACAAAATAGCATACATATCAAATCACATATATATCAACATATGTGTAACTCCATCTATTGAAAAAATCCACATTATTAACTGGTACACCTAGTAGATCTTATTAGCTTTTTATTTAATTTTAATTTTTTAAAATCTTTACTGTTGAAAGAATTACATATGTCCCCTTTTTTCTCATTATAAACAGAAGATATACATTTCAATTTGTTAAGCTCTAGGAGCTTTGCTTTAAAATATTTTATACTAGGACACTACAAATGCTTGATAAACCAGAAATTTTAATTAACTCTACAGTACTGAGTAACTAGTAAGAAGCCTCACAGGACTAAGTCAGTCCCATTCCATATGAGGGGGGGAAATGGTGGCAAATTGTTCCTAAAGATAGTACCGGATTCAGCTCCAGAGTGCTCTTGGGCCTAATATACTTGGAAATTCAAAGTACAGGCCTTGAACTGTCAGTGGAATCAAGTGTCTCACGATGTTTTGGTGACCAGGTGGAGTTTGTCGAGCAGCTCCCGAAGACCATCACGGGGAAAATCAAGCGCAATGTCCTCAGAGACCAGGAGTGGGGGCGGACATAGCCGGACGGAAGCGAGGGGGAAGTACTGACACAGTGGCTTTGTTTCCTGGTGGTTCAGTGACAACTCTCTTAAAATGCTATGATTTTTCCTGGCTGAAAACTCAACTGAATCCATGTTTTGTACTTGGCCAAAAAATAAATAAAATCTAAATATTGGGAAGAAAACTGTTATGATAACTAAATCAACACAGGCAATGACTATGATTAATAATGTTTAAAATTGCAGGGATCAAATGACTGCTTAGAAATATATAAAACAAGAAACACGTAATTCAAAAACCAGTAAGTAAATTTAATTAAGTACTATATTACTAGTTATCATTCTAAAGTAAATTCACTATAAAATATCTGAAACTTGGACCACTTAAAAATAATTAAAAATAAATTTTTGTATCCTTACATGTTAGGACAGTGTAATAACTTTTATCAATACACTAGAGGCCCGGTACACAAAACTCATGGCCTAGGCCTGGCCAGCGATCAGGACCATCAGGTTCCCCACCTCCCTGCCCTCCTTCCCTTGCTCTCTCAGTGCTCAGCCACTGCCACAGGTCACCCGCCATGTTCCGCACCACCCCCTGGTGGTCAGCACATGTCACTGCGAGCAATCGAACTCCCAGCCTCCTGGCTGCACTCCAGAGATTAGCCTTTTATAGATATAAAAGACAATGTGACATATAAACATCATTTGCTCTGTCTATACAAAGCAAGAGATTTATTAAGAGGCAGAAAGAGAAAAAGAGTACAGAACACCAATCTTTATGGAACAATTTTATTTTGATTTTTTCTAAAAATATCAGGAACTATAAAAAAACAAACTCGATATTTGGCTGTACCAAAATCAGCACAAGTAAAACCAAAGCAATGCAAGTAGAATAACATTCAGAAATCATGTTTCATTAAAGAAACATGTTTGAAAGAAGCAAGTTTAATGCTCCTTTTCTCCACAGAACAAAACGAGTTTACTGGACCACACCTCCACAGTGTACTTTTCAAAACTGACATAATTTTTAAAAGGAAAACTTAAAGCATTCAATTCTAACCTGGAACCTTGTCACTTATAGAATAACATGCTCAAGTGTCAGTGAACATGAAGTTGGTAACCTTGAAAATGAGTCTCACTGGATGAACTCAAGATTCCAACAGAACACAGCCTTTCCAGCTGGGAGGTCAGCTCTGGTCACACTCAGGTCTCCTGGACATAAACACACACAGTGGGGAGTAAAACAAATGGCTACACCTGGATCTTCCTGTAGTAGCAGCTTTCACGAAATCAAAGGGACCCCACTCTGCAGGTGCAGGCATGGCCACTTTAATCCCAAGTCCCAGAGTCTGGCACTGTTGAAATAAAAATAATCTTTGACTTGGAGCAAGTCTGATGAAAGCACCAGAATCCTATCCTGTTCCCCAAAATGATACTTTTAATGCTCTTATCATTCTTTCAAATTAACTTCAATCTATTAGGAGCTGGCATCCTAAGTATGTAAGGACATGTAGAGAAGTCCCGGCCTCGCCTGCATTAGCAGCCCTGTCTACTATTCCCCTGGCCCATCCAAATCTTCTGTGTGGTTTGCCAACACATGCTCACTAGTCCCTAAACCAGCGGCTCTCAACCTGTGAGTCGTGACCTCTTTCACGACCATCAGAAAACACAGATATTTACATTACGATTCATAACAGCAGTAAAATTACAGTTATGAAATAGCAATGAAAATAGTTTTATGGTTGGAGGTCACCACCACGTGAGGAGCTGTGTTAAAGGGCCTTGGCATTAGGAAGGCTGAGAACCACTGCTCTGGGGAAACTGTCAGCAGGCTGCTCCTGTGAGCACGTGTTATCCAAGCACAAGTTCAGAAACAAAACTTTCAGTAGCAATTTTATATGGAACCCAGCAACAGCTCGCAGAATCCCGAGAGAAGCTCACCTCCGACATCAAATGACTGTTCCTATAAGAGGTCCTTTTCATTTGACTCAGATCCTTCTGCGACTTGACTTGCAAGTTCAGGTTTAGCTTCTTCCTCACCTGCCACCTGGGTCTCAGGCACAGGTTTTGCCTGCCCCTGCTCCTCACTATTCTCTGGCACCTGCTGGCCATTTTTTCCTTCTGCTGGGTCATTCTGATTTGGTCTGTCACCAGATTCCAACTTAGCTTCTTCCCCATTTCCTTGGGCTGCCTGCTTGGGGTCAGGCGGCCGTGGGTCCGGAGTGCTCTTGGCCACCTCCTGGAGGTTATACTTCCTGAACAACACGTAATCCTTCACAACACTCAGGCAGCAGACGGCTTTGATGATTTCCACTACCACTGTGTACTGCGGGTTGGTAAGATCCACTTTGTTTTCCGAGTTGAGGCTTCCTACTATTCCTGTAACAAAAAGAAGAGGGAAAAACAGGCTGAGAGGACACCGTGACGCTTCATGGATATAAAACATTCTTTCATCTCTGCCTGGGACTTGTTAAACCAAAGCATGTACCAGGCCCCTCTTCCACACAGGCTGTCAAACACCCTGAACTCTTTCAAAAATAAATGCAAATGAAACCCTGAGACATTTAATAAGAGGACTTATTTTCCAAAGAAAAATTTAATCTTGGTTTGGAAAAGTCTTAATATCTAACTATCAGAAAACCTTATATCCAACATACTGAAATCACTTAGGTTTGATATTATTTTAAAGACATTTTAATATATTTGTTCTACACTAAAAAATGTAAACCATAAACCTTTAAAAACTTATTTTTAAAAAATTATTTTTTTCAATTATAGTTTACATTTGATATTATTTTGTATTAGTTTCAGAAGAACAATATAGTGGTTTGACAAACACATAATTTATGTTGCCGGGACCGGTTTGGCTCAATGGATAGAGCGTCGGCTTGGGGACTGAAAGGTCCCGGGTTCGATTCCGGTCAAGGGCATGTGCCTTGGTTGCGGGCATATCCCCAGTAGGGGGTGTGCAAGAGGCAGCTGATCGATGACTCTCTCTCATCGATGTTTCTAACTCTCTAGCTCTCTCCCTTCCTCTCTGTACAAAATCAATAAAATATATTTAAAAAAAAAAAAAAAAAAATTTATGTAATGGTCCCACCAACCCCCACCCATACTGCCCACCTGACCTCATTCATAATCATACTAGTGGCCCAGTGCATAAAATTTGTGCAGGAGATGGGAGGAAGGTGTCCCTCAGCCCAGCCTGAACTGTCACCAATCTGGGACCCCTCAGGGGATATCTGACTACAGGTTTAGGCCCAACTCCACCAGGCCTAAACTGGCAGTTGGACATCCCTCTCACAATCTGGGACAACTGGATCCTAACTGCTTACCTGCCTCCCTGCCCAGTCACCCCTAACCACTCTGCTCACTTGCCTGATCACTCTCAACTGCCCCCCATGCCAGCCTGCTTGCCCCCAGCTACCCCCCTGCTGACCTGCTCACCCCGACTGCACCCCCTCCCACTGGCCTGCTCGCCCCCAACTGGCCCCCCTCCCCGCCAACCTGATCATCTCCAACTGCCCTACCCTCCTGGCCTGATTGCTCCTAATCACCTCTACCTCGACCCCACCACCATGCTTTGTCCGGAAAGACATCTGGAAGGTCTCCTGGTCTAGTTAGCATATCATCCTTTTATCATTATACTAGAAGCAATTGCAAGAAGATTCGTGCTAGAATGGGTTTTCCATTCCCTGGCTGCCAGCACCACCTTTCCACTCCGGCCCAGCCCCTTTCCACTCCGGCCCCAGAGCAGCCCCTTTCCACTCCAGCCACGCCTTCCCACGCTGCCCAGAAGCCCTAAGAGATAGGGGAGTGGGGCAGAACGCCTGCATCCTGCCCATCCCATCACTTGGTACCTGTGTATGCAAATTACCCGCCATCTTTTTTTGGGTTAATTGCACATCACTCCTGATTGGCTGGTGGCATAGCAGAGGTACGATCAATTTCCATGTTTGTCTATTACTAGGTAAAATATTGTTGACGATATTCCTTACGTGGTACTTTACATTCCTGTGACTATTCTTTAACTACCAATTTGCTTCTTAATCCCTTCACTTTTTCACCCAGTCCTCCAACCCCTCCCCTCTGTCAACCATCTCTGTTTGCTGAACCTATGAGTCTCTTTAGATTTATTTTGTTCTTCAGATTCCACATGTAAATGAAATAAGGTATTTGTCTTTTTTTTTTTTTAACGGTCTCTCACTACATGGAATCTCTCCATTACTTTTTAAAAAATATATATTTTGTTGACTTTTTACAGAGGAAGAGAGAGGGATAGAGTTAGAAACTCAGCTGCCTCCTGCATCCCCCCACCCCCCACCACTGGGAATGCAACAAGGTACATGCCCTTGACCAGAAACGAACCAGGGACCCTTTAGTACTCAGGCCAATGCTGTTTCCACTGAACCAAACCGGTTTCAGCTGGTATTTGTCTTTCTCTCTTCTTCACTTAGCATAATATCCTCTAGATCGGAGGTTCTCAGCCTTCCTAAAGCTGCGGCCTTTTAACACAGCGCCTCATGTTGTGGTGACCCCAACCATAAAATTATTTTTGTTGCTACTTCATAACTGTAATTTTGCTACTGTTATGAATCGTAATGTAAATATCTGTGTTTTCCGATGGTCTTAGGCGACCCTGCTAGTAGTTCTCACCCTATGGTTCGTGACATTAGGAAGGCTGAGAACCACTGCTCTAGATCCATCAGTGCTGTCGCAAAAAGTACAACCCAAGTAGTGCTCCATTGTGTGTTATGTAGATGTATCATAGGTTTTTTACACAGTTGTTTATTGATAAGCACTTAGGTTGCTTCCATATCTTGGAAGTAATGCTGCAATGAACATGGTAATGCATATATTACTTTGAATTAGTGTTTTGGACTTCTTTGGACATATTTTCAGAAGTGTAATCACTGGGTCATAGGGCAATTCTTTATATCAATAGATGCAGAAAAGCATTTGACAAAACGCAGCACCCATTTATGATAAAAACTCTCAAGAAAGTGGGAGCAGAGGAAACATATTCTATATAACAAAGAGGAAATACGTAAATTGACCATACCTCTGCCACAAAGATGGCGGCACCCACAGCGGAGGCAAGGGGTTTCCATAACAAAAGATGGCTGAGTTCCCTTAACGACCAATCACCAGGGACCTGAGGCTGCCTCCACCCCGTCTGCCCTGTGGGGCTTGACAGGGACCTCAGGCTGTGCCTCCCACCTTGGCACCGGGCCGGGGAACCTGAGGCTGCACCCACTGCCCGGCGGGGCTTGACAGGGGACCTCAGGATGTGCCCCCTGCCCCAGTGCTGGGCAGGGGGACCTCAGGCTGCTCCCCCACCCCCACGCTAGGCCAGAGGACTTGAGGTGGAGCCTGCCGCCAAATGGGGCTTGACGGGGGACCTCAGGACGCGTCCCCCACCCGACATGGCTTGATGAGGAACCTCAAGGAGGCCCCCCCACCCTGGCCTGGGCTGTGGGACCTGAGGCAGCATTTCCTGCCCGGCGGGGCTTGACAAGCCCAATGGGGGGAGGGAGGAACGGCCAGCTCTGGGTCTTGTGAAATTATGAGGTGCACATGAGTGGGCAGGGACTTGACTCATAGTGAGCCCCAGACTCTGACAGGAAGATTTTCACATGCATTTTACTAATTTTCTTCCATCTCTGACACTTCTATTATAGAGAAAGGGTAAATAGCAATATTAGAGTATTTCCTCTAGGAGAAACAAAGATGGCGGCATAGGTAAATGCCTAATTGCAGCCTCACACAATTTCAAAATATACAACTAAAATATAAAGTGGAGGAGGAGGATCCAAGATGGCTGCACAGGTAAATACCTAACCGCACCCGCACACAACAATTTCAATAAAATACAACTAAAATATAAAATGGACATTACCCAGAACTACAGGAAAGTCGACTGACTGGAAATTCTACAACGAGAAGGAGAAAAGCAGAAGGAAGAGTGGAGGAGCTGTAAAAGCCTAAGGTACGGAGACACGCGGCGCACGCAGAGAGGACGGAGCCGGAGAGGAGGGAGGCTGAGTGCCTGGCTGGCGCTCCCTAGCAGGAAGGATATAAAGCTCCGGACTGTGCTGAGCCCCAGTTCCGACTGCTCTGAACCCCAGTTCTAGGCCAGACCCTGGGGACTCAGGCTCACCCAGAGGGAGCTGGGCTGTAAGGCGGAACCCGGGGGAGCGGCGAAAGGCAGAGCCCCCGGAGGTGCACACATTGCGCGCAGAGAAGGGACGGTTGGCTGTGCCACGGGAGTGCCCCAGCGGGAAGGAGACGGGCTCCAGACTGCTCTGAACGCCACCTCCAATCCCACTTCCAGCTGAGCTGAACCCCAGTTCCAGGCCCATTGGGAAAGAGACTGGACTGTTTGGTGGCAGGCAAAACTCGAAGGCACCTCACTCTCAGAGGTGCTTGCAGCGAGTACTGAAGGACCCTGAGGAACACTGAGCCTCAGGAGCCACATAGGGCGTGGCTGACGAAGCCAAGGCTGTAGGCTCCCCCCTGAAACTTCCCTAAGCTGTGAAAATGCCCAGAAAAGGAAATAGATCACAAACAAAAGAAATGGAGGACAAAAAGCGAGTGGATATAGAGTTCAAAACCACACTTATAAGGTTGTTCAAGAATCTCCTAGAAAGGCCGATAAAATAAATGAGACCTATGAAGATATGAAAAGGGATCAACTAGAAATAATAAGGGATCAACAAGAAATAAAGAATACATTGTCTGGGGCGGAGCTTGAAGATGGCGACCAAACAGTCGGACTTGTTCTGACTCTGGTCTCAGATCAGATCAAAGTAGCATCTGAGTTGCTTGGGAAATCTTGATTGGCAGCAAAGGGGCAGCGGAATTTTCAAGGAAGGTAAGGAGAGGTCTGCTGGACAGGATTTCCTGACCAAGCGGCCAGCACTGCTGCGGTGGCAGCGGCGGCGGCGAGCTTCGGGCTGCGCCATATTACCGGGAAAGGACGAGCTTCTCTGAGGCCTGGAAAACACACGGCGGAGAGGTCCATCGAGCAGCTGGGACGCCCGAGTCGGCGCAAACACGTGGATTCAAGGGAGTTCTTCAGTCACCCACGGAAAGGTCAGAGTTTGCGGGGATAGCCTGAGGGTTCCAGGTCCCGCGGCGCAGGCAGCGGTAGCCGGAGCTCCGGCGAAGCCCCGCCTCCACTGTAGCTGGGAGCGGCTTCTGGCGCCAAGCTGCTCCCAAAGAAGGCTGCAGCGACACCCAGTGCTGGGTTGGACGTAAGCTTCCCCAGAAGCGGGACTTTTTTAAAACGCCAGGGGACTCGAAACAAGAGTATTAAGAACCTCAGCTGTCCCGCCAAGGGCGGAACATCTCGTGACCTTGGCGCCTGATCCCCTTCACCCCCTAGCTTCGGAACACTAGGGAAGGTCAGCCTAGTTGGGCATATCCGGGGAAATTGCAGGGGGAATTTGCCTTCCTGGAAACAAGGGATCGGAGCCAGAAGAGATAGTCTGGGAGCCAGCTGGCACCCTGCGA
Organism: Nyctalus aviator; assembly: GCA_036971965.1. Taxonomy (NCBI): domain Eukaryota; kingdom Metazoa; phylum Chordata; class Mammalia; order Chiroptera; family Vespertilionidae; genus Nyctalus; species Nyctalus aviator. The sequence continues at coordinate 817,692 of CM072926.1, forward strand.
ATTAGAGCCATAGAGAAAGAAGCCCAGAGCAACCAAAAAGACTGGGAGGTCAAACCAGAAACACTGACACCTAAGAGCTGAATTACAAACTGCCCTTTTTTTTTTCTTTTTCTTTTTCTCTTTTTCTCTCTTTTGCTCTCTTTTTTTTCTCTCTTTTCTTCTTTTTTTCTTGTAACTAATCAAAAATAAATGGACACAAATAACTAAGAGATAGCCTACTTAAAATTAAGGATTACCTTACAAAACTGAGGTGCAGTGGAATGCTGGGAACTCCAAGACTGTCTGGTCCGAGAATCAGGAGTGCCAAATGCATTAACAGAGGAAGTGAATGACCACTACTGGACATTTTTATGCTAATTTTACTATTCTTTATTTTACTTTCATTTTTTACATCTTTTATTTAATTTTCATTTTTTGAATCTTTTACTTAAGCGATTTTTTTTTCCTTACTTGATTTTGCCTTTTCAATTATTACATTTTTTCAATCTCTATCATCACTATTACTACTGCTATTTTGCAATTTTTGCGTTTGTGTTTTTTTTTTTGGGGGGGGGGTGTTTTTTGTTTGTTTGTTTGTTTTTTGTTTTTCTTTCTTTCCCCTCTCCAGTACCATTTTATTTTTTCTTTATTTTACATTGGGAGTGACCTTCATTCTATTTTAATCTCTACTATAGCATCATTCAACCTTATCTCAACTCGGCTTTACACCATCACTCTCTTACTAACTTTACCCTTTTAGTCTCCTGTTTATGCTATCCTTTTCCGGCTTGAATTTTTCCTCTATTCTTTCTGTATACCCCCTGCTAAAGCTCTCACTATACTTAAAGATTTAAGTTCCAACCACTTATCCAAGTGCATAAATTCCAATCTCTGCACTATTTTAACTAGTTAAAAAAACAAACAAAAAAACAACAACAAAAAAAACTTTTCTCCCCGCTATCCTTTTCACATTGTTTGTGTGAAGGTTGATTATTGTGAATTTTTATGCTTTTTAGTGAAATCGCGATGCTTATTTCTGTGTTGTGATTGTTGCTTTGTATTTTTTTTTTAAATCCTCTGTTTTTGTTTCTTTTGCTTCTGTATATCATAGCCTTACTTAATAATAGTGGATATTGTAGTTTGTATTAATCTCCAAGTATTGTTACTGGCATTGGCTGGGTTTCAGTGGTTGTTCTATGGCAATTTTCTCCACATATATATAGTTTGTTTCCCATTTCTCTTTTAGTTTGCCTCTTCTCTTTCTCTCTCTTTCTCTCTCTCTCTCTCTCTCTCTTCTTTTTTTCCCCGTTTTCCAACTTCATTTTGTCATTACTTTTTTTCTTCTTTTTCTATCTCTTTATCCCTCTTTTTTTTAATTTTATTTACTTAAATTTTTAATTTTAATTTTAATTTTAACTTTTTTTAAATTTTTCTTTATTTTATTTTTACCTTTCTTCATTCTCTCCTATCCCCTAAGTTGCCTTTCTCTAGTGGTCACCTTTATTAGAGGTTATTAATATTGTAAATACATTCCTGTTAAGTGCCTCTTGTGTTGTACCTGGTAGTATTGTATTTTGTACCGTTAAGTCAACACAGGAGAAGGAACACCACATAACCAGACATCCTGAAAAGAAAGGCCATTAAAACATAGTCTGCACATGAAAGAAAAGCAGGCATCACCAGAAAAGGAAGTAAACGAGTCAGATGCAAGCAGCCTACCAGAGCAAGAATTCAGAATAATGTTCATAGAATGGCTAAAAAGAATGGAAGAGAAATTTGACAATAACCAAGAAGAAATGAGGAAGAACCATGAGGAATGGAAGAAGAGCCATGAGGAACTGATGAAGAACCAAGAAGAAATGAAAAATGACATCGCTACCATGAAGAACTCAATAGAAAGCATCAAGAGTAGGCTAGATGAAGCAGAGGACCGCATCAGTGAGCTAGAAGATAGGATGGAAAAAACATACCCAAGTAGAGCAGCTTCTAGAAAAAAAGATTAAAAAGCAGGAGGTGAGCCTACGGGAGCTTTGGGACAATATAAAACAAAATAATATTCGAATAATAGGGGTACCAGAAGGAAAGGAAACTGAGGTTGACATGGAAAAAGTATTTCAAGAAATAATGACAGAAAACTTTCCTGAAATAGAGAAGAAAAAACCCACACAAATCCAAGATGCTCGCAGAGTCCCAAGCAAAATGAATGCCAGAAGACAGACTCCAAGGCACATTATAATTAAATTGGCAAACAACGACGACAAAGTAAGAATCTTAAAAGCAGCCAGAGAGAGAAAGAAAGGAACCCCCATCAGACTAGCAACTGATTTCTCCACAGAAACTTATCAGGCCAGAAGAGAATGGGATGAAATATATAAAGTCATGCAAAGGAAGGGTCTTAATCCAAGAATACTGTACCCAGCAAGGCTATCAATTAAAATTGAAGGGGAAATCAGGAGCTTCACAGACAAAAAAAGACTGAAGGAATTTATCTCCACCAAACCAGCAATGCAAGAAATGCTAAAGGGTCTACTGTAAAAATAAAGAAATAGGAAGTGAAGAAGGAACACGGGTATAGAATAAAAATGGTGTCAAATGAGTACCTATCAATAATACCCTTAAACGTAAATGGATTAAATGCTCCAATCAAAAGACATAGGGTAACAGATTGGATAAGAAAACAAGACCCATACATCTGTTGTCTACAAGAAACCCACCTCAGAAAAAAAGATGCACACAGACTGAGGGTGAAGAGATGGAAAAAAGTCTTCCAGGCAAATGGAAATGAAAAAAAAAGCGGGGGTAGCAATACTTATATCCGACAAATTAGATCTCAGAGGGAAGGACATAATAAGAGATAATGAAGGCCACTTCATAATACTAAAGGGAACAATCCAACAAGAAGAAATAACCCTGGTAAATATATATGCACCCAACACAGGAGCAACCAAATATATAAAAAAACTGCTGGAGGACATTAAGAGAGAGATTAATAGCAATATAATCATAGTAGGAGATTTTAATACCCCACTGTCACCCTACGACAAATAATCTAAACAAAAAATCAGCAAAGAAATATCAAGCCTAAATGACTCACTAGACCAGATGGAATTAATCGACATCTTCAGAACACTCCACCCCAAAGCCACAGAATATACATTCTTCTCAAGTGCACGTGGGACATTCTCAAAGATAGACCACATTTTGGGACGGAGGCAAAGACTCTTCAAATTCAAGAAGATAGAAATCATATCAAGTATCTTCTCAGACCATAATGGCATAAAACTGGAAATTAACTACAATAAAAATATTCCAAAGAAATCAAACACATGGAGACTAAACAGCATGCTATTAAACAAGGACTGGGTTATGAGGGAATTCAAGGAAGAAATTAAAAACATCCTGGAAACAAATGACAATGAAAACACAACAATCCAAAATCTATGGGACACAGCTAAAGCAGTTTTGAGAGGGAAGGTCATATCCTTACAAGCCTATTGCAAAAGACTAGAAAAAATGGTAACAGATGATCTAACTCTACAACTCAAAGAGTTAGAAAAGGAGCAACAAGAAAAGCCCAGTGTAAGCAGAAGGAAGGAAATAACAAAAATCAGAGCGGAGATAAACGACATTGAGACCAAAAAAACAATACATAAGATCAACAAAACCAAGAGCTGGTTCTTTGAAAGAATAAACAAGATAGATGAAGCTCTAGCCAGGCTAACCAAGAAACAAAGAGAGAGGACCCAAATAAACAAAATCAGATATGAAAGAGGTGAAATAACAACACACCCCACCAAAATACAACGGATTGTTACAAAATACTACGAACAACTCTATTCCAACAAACTGAACAACCTGGAGGAAATGGACATATTCCTAGAAAAATACAAACTTTCAAAACTCAATCAGGAAGAATCTAAAAATCTCACTAGACCAGTGACTTGGGAAGAAATTGAAACAGTCATCAAAAAGCTTCCAGCAAACAAAAGCCCAGGGCCAGATGGCTTCACAGGAGAGTTTTACCAAACATTCAAGGAAGAACTAAAACCTATCCTCCTCAGACTATTCCAAAAAATCCAAGAGGAAGGAACACTTCCAAACTCCTTCTATGAAGCCAGCATCACCCTAATACCAAAACCAGATAAAGACAACTCAATGAAAGAGAATTACAGGCCAATATCCCTCATGAACATAGATGCCAAAATCCTCAACAAAATTCTAGCAAATCGACTCCAGAAGAACATCAAAAGATCATACACAATGACCAAGTAGGATTTATTCCAGGAATGCAAGGATGGTTCAATATCCGCAAATCAATAAATGTGATACATCACATAAACAAATTGAAAGATAAAAATCATATCGTCATATCAATAGATGCAGAAAAAGCATTTGATAAAATCCAACACCCTTTCCTGATAAAAACTCTTAACAAGGTGGGAGTACAAGGATCATACCTCAACATAATAAAAGCTATATATGATAAACCCACAGCCAACATTATACTCAATGGGCAAAAACTAAAACCATTCCCTCTAAGAACAGGAACAAGACAGGGATGCCCACTCTCGCCACTCCTGTTTGACGTAGTACTGGAAGTACTAGCCATTGCAATTAGACAAGAGGAAGAAATAAAAGGCATCCAAATTGGAAAAGAAGAAGTAAAGTTATCTTTATTTATGATATTGTACATAAAAAAACCAAAAGAGTCCATTAAAAAACTAATTGACTTAATAAATGAATTTGGCAATGTAGCAGGATACAAAATTAATGCCAAGAAATCCATGGCATTTCTATACACCAACAGTGAAACTACAGAAACAGAGACTAAAAAAGCAATGCCATTAACCATCGCACCAAAAAAATTAAGATACCTAGGAATAAATTTAAGGAAGTAAAGGACCTATATGCAGAAAACTACATGACACTGAAAAAAGAGATAGAGGAAGATGTAAGGAGATGAAAGAACATACCATGTTCATGGATTAGTAGAATCAACATCATCAAAATGTCCATACTTCCTAAAGCAATCTATAGGTTCAATGCACTCCCCATTAAAATACCAACGGCATATTTCACTGACCTAGAAAGAACTCTCCAAAAGTTCATTTGGAACAATAAAAGACCCAGAATAGCCACAGCAATCCTGAGAAAGAAGGGTAAAGTAGGAGGGATCTCAATACCAGACTTCAAACTGTATTACAAAGCCACTGTTCTCAAAACAGCCTGGTACTGGCACAAAAACAGACATATAGATCAATGGAATAGAATTGAGAACCCAGATATCAACCCAAATCACTATGCTCAATTAATATTTGACAAAGGAGGCATGAATATACAATGGAGTCAAGATAGTTTCTTCAATAGATGGTGTTGGGAAAATTGGGCAGACACATGCAAAAGAATGAAACTAGATCACCAACTTACACCATACACAAAAATAAACTCAAAATGGATTCAGGACTTAAACATCAGATGGGAAACCATAAAAATACTAGAAGCATCCACAGGCAGCAAAATCTCAGATGTATGCCAAAAGAACTTCTTCACTGATACTGCCCCTAGGGCAATGGAAGCTAAAGAGAAAATAAACAAATGGGACTACATCAAAATAAAAAGCTTTTTTACAGCAAAAGAAACCATCAACAAAACAACAAGAAAGCCCACAGTGTGGGAGAACATATTTGCAAATAATACCACTGATAAAGGTTTAATCTCCAACATCTACAGACAGCTGATACAACTAAATAAAAGGAAGATGATTGATCCAATTAAGAAATGGGCAATGGACCTAAATAGAATATTCTCAAAGGAAGACAGAAGGAAGGCCAAAAGGCACATGAAAACATGCTCAAAGTCACTAATTGTCCGAGTGATGCAAATCAAAACAACAATGCGGTACCATCTCACACCTGTCAGAATGGCCAACATCAACAAATCAACAAACGACAAGTGTTGGCGAGGTTGCGGAGAAAAAGGAACCCTCGTGCACTGCTGGTGGGAATGCAGACTGGTGCAACCACTGTGGAAAACAGTGTGGAGTTTCCTCAAAAAACTGAAAATGAAACTCCCATTTGACCCAGTAATCCCACTCCTAGGAATATATCCCAAGAAACTAGAAACACCAATCAGAAAGGATATATGCACCCCTATGTTCATAGCAGCACAATCTACAATAACCAGAATTTGGAAACAGCCTAGGTGCCCATCAGCAGGTGATTGGATCAAAAAACCATGGTACATCTACACAATGGAATACTATGCTGCCATAAAAAAGAAGGAATTCTCATCTTTTGCAGCAACCTGGATGGAATTGGAGAACATCATGCTGAGTGAAATAAGCCAATCAATGAAAGAGAAATACCACATGACCTCACTCATTTGTGGATAATAAAGATCATTATAAACTGATGAACCAAAAGATAGATATAGAGATAGTAAAGCAACAAGCAGATTGTCAAATTTCAGCAGGGAAGGGAGGAGGATCTGGGGGAGATAATAGATCAACCGAAAGACTTGTATACATGCATATAAGTACAACCAATGGGCATAAAACTCTGGGGAGGGAGTGAATGTGTGGGAGGGAGAGAGGGGGGCAAAAAAGAAAAAATCAATAAAATATGTAAAAAGAAAGAAAGAAAGAAAGAAAGAAAGAATACATTGTCTGAAATAAAAAATATTATACAGAGTCCTAAAAACAGAATGGAAGATCACAAGAATCAAGTCAAAAATTTGGAACACAAAGAGCCAGAAGACACTCCTTCGCAGAAGCAAGAAGGCAAGAGAATCCACAAAGTTGAAGATAATTTAAGAAACCTCTGGGACAATTCAAGCGAACCAATATCAGAATTATGGGGGTCCCAGAACATGAGAGAGAACAAGATATCGAAAACATACTGAAAGAAAAAGTGAAAGAAAACTTCCCCCACCTGGTGAAACAATTAGACTTACAAGTCCAGGAAGTGCACAGAACTCCAAACAAAAGGACTCCAAAGAAGACCACACCAAGACAAATCATAATTAAAATTCCAAGAGCAAAAGACAAAGAGAGAATATTAAAAACAGCAAGAGCAAAGCAGGTAGTTACCTATAAAGAGCACCCATAGGATTGTCAACTAATTTCTCAACAGAAACCATGCAGGCCAGACAGGAATGGCAAGAAATATTCAAGGTGATGAATAGTAAGAACCTACAGCCAAAAATACTCTACCCAGCAAAGCTATCACTCAGAATCGAAGGCCAGATAAAGAGCTTCACCAATAAAAAACAGCTAAAAGAGTTCATCACCACCAAACCAGAATTATATGAATTGCTGAAGGAGGTTCTTTTGGAAGAGAAAGTAAATAAAGATAAAAACTATGAACAACAAATATGTAACTATCAACAACTGAATCTAAAAACCAAAAAAGTCTGATGAACAATATTAACTGGTGAATATAATAGAATCAGAGGTATGGAAGGGGAGTGAACTGACGATTCTTGGGGAAAAGGGGAGATGGGGATGTGGGAAGAGACTGAACATAAACTGTGCACCTATGGATGAAGACAATGATGGGTGGGGTTGAAACCTGGTGGAGGAGAGCAACGGAGGCGGGGAAAAAAGAGAAACATCTGTAATAATATGAACAATAAAGATTTTTAAAAAATAAAATAAAAAAAATAAAGTGGACATCATCCAGAACTACAGGAAAGTTGACTGACTGGAAATTCTACAACTAGAAGGAAAGAGAAAATCAGAAAGAAAATCAGAGGAGCTTTAAAAGCCTAAGGTACGGAGACACAGCGCGCATGTGGGGAGAGGACAGAGTTGGAGAGGAGGGGGAGATTGAGTGCCTGGCTGGCCATCCCTAGCGGGAAGAAGATAAAAGCTCCGGACTGTGCTGAACCCCAGTTCCGACTACACTGAACCTCAGTTCTGAGTGAGACCCTGGGGACCCAGGCTCATACAGAGGGATTCTAAGCTGTAAGGCTGAAACTCAGGGGAGTGGCGAAAAGCAAGAGCCCTGAAGTCGTGCACACTGCACACAGAGGACGGACTGTTGACTGTGCCGCTGGATTGCCCTAGCGGGAAGGAGACAAAAGCTCCAAACTGTGCTGAGCCCCAGTTCCGACTGCACTGAACCCCAGTTCTAGACCAGACCCTGAGGACCCAAGCTCATACAGAGGGAATCTGGGCTGTAAGGTGGAAACTCGGGAGCAGCAAAAGGAAGTCCCGGAGGCGCGCACATTGCGCACAGAGGACAGACTGTTGACTGTGCAGCTGGATTGTCATAGAAAGAAGTAGACAAAAGCTCTGGACTGCACTGAACCCCACTTCTAACTGCACTGAACCCCAGTTCCGGACTCATTGGGGGAGAGACTAGACTGTCTGGTAGTGGGCGAAACTCGAGGGCAGCTTTCTCTTAGAGGTGCTTGCAGTGAGTACCAAAGCAGCACGTACCAAAGGACACTGAGGAACACTGAGACTCAGGAACCTCATAGGGTGGGGCTGACAGAAAGCCAAGGCTGTAGGCTCCACCCTGAAACTCCACCCCATCCAAGCTGAGCACAGAGGCTCTTAAATAAGGCTGTCTCCCAGCAGAGACACAGCTGATCCTCACAGCCAATTGGCCTGGAGTCAATTCCTCCCAGTGATACCAACAACAATTAAGACTTAACTACAAAAGGCTGTACACACAGTCCTCAAAGGGTGCACCAAGATAACTAGGAGGTTGACCCACTGAACCATATAGGACACCTTAACACACAAAGCCACCCTACCAACTCAGGGAAGCAGTGAAAATGCCGAGAAAAGGAAACAGATCACAAACAAAAGAAATGGAGGACAAAAAGCGACTGGATATAGAGTTCAAAACCACACTGATAAGTTGTTCAAGAATTTCCTAGAAAAGGCAATTAAAATAAACGAGATCTATGAGGATATGAAAAGGGATCAACTAGAAATAAAGAATACATTGTCTGAAATAAAAAATATTATACAGAGTCCTAAAAACAGAATGGAAGATAGCAAGAATCAAGTCAAAAATTTGGAACATAAAGAGACAGAAGACACTCCTCCGCAGAAGCAAGAAGGCAAGAGAATCCACAAAGTTGAAGATAATGTAGGAAACCTCTGGGACAACTTCAAGCGAACCAATATCAAAATTATGGGGGTCCCAGGAGAAAAGAGAGAGCAAGATAACAAAAACATATTGAAAGAAATAGTGAAAGAAAACTTCCCCCACCTGGGGAAAGAAATAGACTTACAAGTCCAAGAAGCACACAGAACCCCAAGCAAAAGGAATCCAAAGAGGACCACACCAAGACAAATCATAATTAAAATTCCAAGAGCAAAAGACAAAGAGAGAATATTAAAAGCAGCAAGAGCAAAGCAGGTAGTTAGCTATAAAGGAGCACCCATACGATTGTCAGCTGATTTCTCAACAGAAACCATGCAGGCCAGAAGGGAATGGCAAGAAATATTCAAGGTGAATAGCAAGAACCTACAGCCAAAAATACTCTACCCAGCAAAGCTATCACTCAGAATCGAAGGCCAGATAAAGAGCTTCACTAATAGAAAAAAAAAAGCTAAAGGAATTCATCACTGCCAAACCAGCATTATATGAATTGCTGAAGGGGCTTCTTTAGGAAGAGGAAGAAAATAAAGATAAAAATTATGAACAAATATGTAATTATCAAGTGAATCTAAAAACCAAGGGAATTAAAAAACTCGATGAACAATATTAACTGTTGAATATAATAGAATCAGAGGTATGGAAGGGGAGTCAACTGACGATTCTCGGGGGAAAAGAGGAGAGGGGGATGTGGGAAGAGACTAAACATAAACTGTGCACCTATGAATGCGGACAATGATGGGTGGGGAAAGGGCAGAGGGTGGGGTGGGAACCTGGTAGAGGAGGAAAAAATGAGGAGCTTTTGTAATAATATGAACAATAAAGATTTACTTAAAAAATAATAAAATAAAATAAAGTATTTCCTCTAAGTAATCCCGTTTTAATGTGCACGAATTTCGTGCACTGGACCACTAGTCTCTACATAATAAAGGCCACATATAACAAACCCAAAGCCAACAGCAAACTCAATAAGGAAAAACTAAAAGTGTTTCCTTAAAAGTCAGAAAAAAGACAGGAATGTCTACTTTCACCACTCTTATTCAATAGCATTAGAAGTCCTAGCCACAGTGATCCGACAAGAAATAAAAGGCATCCAAATTGGATAGGAATAAGTAAAACTGTTATTATTTGCAGATGACACAATACTGTATTTAGAGAGCCCTGTATATCCCACACAAAAAAACTACTAACACTAACAATGAATTCAGTAAAGTAGCAGGATACAAATAAATATCCAAATATCAGATGCATTTTTATATGACAGCTAGAGGCCCAGTGCACGAATTTGTGCACAGGTAGGGTCCCTTCTTGCCCAGCCCCACTCAGGGCCTGCCAGCCTGGGGGGAGGAAGGCCACAGGAAGCTGGCTGGCCATGGGAAGTTGGCTGTGGGAGCGCACTGACACCACGGGGCAGCTCCTATGTTGAGCGTCTGCCCCATGGTGGTCAGTGCTCATCATAGAGACTGGTCAACCGGTCATAATGGTCACTTAGGCTTTTAAATATATAGATAATGATCTATCAGTTAGGAAAATTAAAAACACATCCACTTACAACTGCATAAAAGATGCCTAGGAATACATTTATTTTATTTTATTAATTCCAGAGAAGCAGGAAGGGAGGGGTAGAGAGATAGGAGGGAGGAAGGGAGGAAGTGGAAAGAAAGAAAGAGAGAGAACCATGGCTGTGAGAGACATGTATCAATCTGTTGCCTCCCATTCTTGCCCCAACTGGGAGGTTGAACCTACAACCTAGATATGTGTCCTGACTGGGTATCAACTCCATGACCTTCTATTGCGTGGGTTGACTCTCCAACCAAATGCCTCACACCAGCCAGGGCCCTAGGGATAAATTTAACCAAGGAGGTAACAGAAAATGATAAAACATTGAAGAGAGAAGATACTAATAAGTAAAAATATATACTGTGCAATCTATAGATTCAACATCATTCCTATCAAAATTCCAATTCATAAGTAGAACAAATAATCTAAAAGCTTGTATGGAAACACAAAAGACCCAAATAACAACAGAAATCTTATTTTTTTAATTGATTTTAGTGAGAGAGGAAGGGAGAGGAGAGAGAAAGATAGATGTAACAGAGAATCATAGATCAGCTGCCTCCCATATGTGCCCTGACTGGGGACCAAACCCACAACTCGGATATGTGCCCTGCCCAGGAACTGAACCCACAACCCTTTGGTGCATGGGGTTCATACAAACCAACAAAGCCACATGGACAAGGATAGCGACAGGTATCTTGAAAAAAGAAGACAAAGTGGGAAGTATCATACTTGCTAATATCCAACTATACTACAAAGCCATTGAAATCAATACAGCATGGCACAGGCATAAAAACAGACACATAGATCATGGAACCAGAGAGAGTCCAGAGATGACCCCCCTCCCCCCAAATCCAGTCAATTAATCTTTGATAAAGGAAGCAAGAACATACAATGGGACAAACACAGTCTCTTCAATAAATGATGCTGGAAAAATTGGATGAATAGATGAAAAAAAGTAAAAGAAGAAAAAGAAAAGAAAACTAGACCACTTTCTTACTTCATACATAAGAATAAACCAGCCCTAACTGGTTTGGCTCAGTGGATAGAGCATTGGCCTGCGGGCTAAAGAGTCCAGGGTTTGATTCCGGTCCAGGGATTGCAGGCACATCCCAGTAGGGGGTGTGCAGGAGGCAACTGATCAATGTTTCTTTCCATGGATGTTTCTAACTCTCTATCCCTCTCCCTTCCTCTATGTAAAAAAAAACAACAACAATAAAATATATATTTTTAAAAAAACGAATAAACTTAAAATGGATTAAAAACATAAATTTAGAGTCTTGAAACCATAAAACCCCTAGAAGAACACAAAGGAGTAACATCTCGGACATTTCTCTATAGAGATATTCTTCTGACACCTCTTCTCGGGCAAAGAAAAAATAAATAAATGGAACTACAGCAAACTAAGTAATTTTGTACAACAAAATGAAGAGACAATTTACAGAATGGGGGGCAAAATCACCAATGACATATCTAGTAAGGGATTATATAAAAATTTATGAAGAATTCAGACAATTCAAAACCAGAACAAACAACCCAATTAAAAAGTGGGGCCACGGAGCAGCAGCTGCCAGGCTGAGAGCGGCCAGGCCCGGAGCAGCTGGGTCAGGTGCGGCCAGGTCCGGAGCAGCCGGGTCTGGTGTGGCCAGGCCCGGAGCAGCGGCTGCCAGACTGGGAGCGGCCATGCTGGGAGCGGCTGGGCCTGGAGCAGCCAGGCCCAGAGCAGCCGGGTCGCTGTGGCCAGGCCCGGAGCAGTGGCTGCCAGGCTGGGAGCGGCCAGACCCCAAGCAGCCAGGTCTGGTGTGGCCAGGCCCGGGGCAGCGGCTGCCAGGCTGGGAGCGGCCAGGCCCGGAGTGGCCGGGCTCAAAGCGGCCGGGCCCAGAGCAGCCGGGTCGGGTGCGGCCAGGCCCGGAGCAGCAGCAGCCAAGTCCAGAGCAACTAGGTCAGGAGCGGCAGTGGCTAGACCCGGAGCAGCCAGGCCCAAAACAGCTCGCTCCTCGCCTGCCCCCGCCCCAAGGCTGCTTCTCAGACATGGCTGGAAACTTTTGCGGGAACTTGAGGGTCTGCTGAATCAAGTGATAAAGGCTTAGATCTGGATGTGTTGAGTTAGTATAGCGCTGGGGTGTTGATCTGTGAGTGCCTTGGGTGGGGCCTGGATGAGGTTGGTTGACCTATTTGGAAATGTCTTTTGTCTGAAGTGTATCTTTGGGCATATGGAGGTATTATTGATATGAGAAAATGCTAAGTAACTGATTTACTATCTGAAAAGGGATTTACTATCGGGGAAAGGGAGGGAGGAAGTGACTGAACATAAACTGTGCACCTATGGATGAGGACAATGAGGGATGGGGAAGGGGCGGAGGGTGGAGTGGGAACCTGGTGGAGGAGGGAAGAAATGAGGAACCTTTGTAATAATATGAACAATAAAGATTGATTAAAAAAATAAATACATAAATAAATAAATAAATAAAATAAAAAGTGGGGGGAAAAAGTGGGGCCAGCCAACGTGGCTCAGTGGTTGAGGATCAACCTATGAACCAGGTGGTCAGTTTGATTCCTAATCACTGCCCATGCCTGGGTTTCAGACTCAATCCTCAGCATGGAACGTGCAGGAGGCAGCCAATCAATGATTCTCTCTCATTATTGATGTTTCTATCTCTCTCTCTCCCTTCCTTTCTGAAATCAGTAAATATATATATATATATATATATATATATATATATGTAAAAGTAGGCAGAAGACCTGAGTAGACACTTCTCCAAAGATAACACACAGGTGGCCAATAGATACATGAAAAGATGCTTGCCGAAACCGGTTTGGCTCAGTGGATAGAGCGTCTGCCTGCAAACTGAAAGATCCCAGGTTCGATTCCGGTCACGGGCATGTACCTTGGTTTCGGGCACACCCCTAGTAAGGGGTGTGCAGGAGGCAGATGATCGATGTTTCTCTCTCATTGATGTTTCTAACTCTATTCCTCTCTCTTCCTCTCTGCAAAAAATCAATAAAATGTTTTTTAAATAAATAAAGAAAAGATGCTCAAGGTCACTAATCATCAGAGCAATGCAAACCACACAACAATGAAATATCACCTCACACCTGTCAGAATGGCTATCATCAATAAATCAATAGCTGTCGAAATGTGGAGAACAGGGAGCACTATTGGTGGGAATGTAGACTGGTGCAATCACTTTGGAAAACAGTGGAGTTTCCTAAAAAAAATCCGTACAAACAAGAACCAATGTAAAATCACTGAGAAATTTACCTGCCAATTCTTTGATAACTTCTTCTCTATTCACATGACTGTTATTTCGAGCTTTATACACAATCTGAAATGTCCCTTTATTTGGAGCTTTAAACCAGGGTTCCAAAAAAGTTTCTGCGTATTTTTTCATATCTTCTAAGAAAGCCTTGCACGTGCCTGAAACGGGTAACATTCGCAGAATCACGCGGCTCTTCTTCTTCTTGGTTGTGTGCATGTCCTGGAGAATGTGATGCACCAGCTTCTCAGGCTCTACAGGAAAAGGAAAACACAGCACGCAACTTGAGAATCTAAGTTTTCGGACATTTCAAAGCCTCTTCAAACTCTCTAAAATAAATTTTCATCGTCAGTGACATAAGTTGACAATAGAGTATAAGATGTGATCATAATTAATTTTAAATAAGTCTAACCAGCCATGTTTTCCAGCTAGTATTTCTTCAATGCCTACTATGTACTAATGCCATATCTAGTATTGTAACTCTTCAGCATTACCGCTTTTACCAAAAACAACTGTTCAGGAAGATAGCGGAGTTACATTTTTATGCTATTTGAGTTATTCAAAGATAAAACCATACTGTTTTCCTATAAAAAACAGCAACTATCTAAATAACGAACATTAAATAGTACACATTTTACAAAAACAAGAATCTGCAAGCCACTTAAAAAGGTTTCATTACTTCGGAAGCTAAGTATGTACATAAATCCCGATCTCAGCCTGGAGGAGCCCCAGCCGTGACCCGCAAGGCCAGGCGGTGGTCCTCAGTCACATCCTAACAACATGCAAATCTGACTGGGGCAGCTCAGTGCTTCCTACACATTTAAATTATTTAACTGCATTTTAAAATCTAGAAACTTCTCCAGAATTCCTACTTCTTTTAAAAAATCAGACCAGGACCACATTCCCTAGAGTCGGAAGCCATTCCAAATGGGCTGGAGCTAGGCAGTGGCTGCCGCTTTTAGACAGCGCATGTATTTGTTACATACAAAGAAAATGACAAGCCCATTTCTACTCCTGAGCCAAAGCGATGTCTACCCGCCTCCTGCCTTTCTAGGCTTCTGCTGGGACTGCAGAGGGAGCAGAGCTCTGTGGCAGGGAGAGATCACAGGGCCGTAACCTCCAGGGGATCAGCCAGACACACCTATTCCGAGCGTCCTGATGAAGACAACATTATTCGCTCCGCTCTCCACGGACTGGAATCTTCTCAGCCTCATCTCCGCGGACGCTTTAATGTCACCCACTTCTTTCTTCAGGGCGGCCTCCGCATCGTCGTCCTCGCCCTCGCTCCCGGAGCGCTGCTGATCCTGGTCTATAAACTGTTTGCACAAAACTGATGAGCAGAGAAGCAGCGAGCTCATGTGGAAAACCGGAATAAACCACTATGTGAAACCCAGGGGCAGGCAGCTCTATATTGACAACAGAACTTTTCGCTTCTCCCAGAGGGAAGACTGTGGTGCTTATCATTTAAAATGTTCCCAGTCAGGGGCGGAGAGAAATGTGACCATCGGATAAACCACTGCAGGGTGGGCCTTCATCCCACCCCTGCTACCTTTGTGCTGACACTCTCCCTGGTGCGGTGGAACACGCTGTGGTGGAATTAAAAAGGAATTTTTCCTGTTGTAATGAAGAGCAGGAAACAACTGAAGGAGCCTGCTGGCGTGGCAGTTAGAAAGGAAGGCCAGCTCTGCCCCTCATGGAGCTGCCATTAGCACTAGGGAGGGCCCACATTTGGGCCTTTGCCACGCATCCCACGCACGGGAGGTGTTTATGCACATAGGCAGCTTTTTAGTCAACTTAAGAAGTGTTGTCTGTCGAAACCGGTGTGGCTCAGTGGATAGAGCATCAGCTTGCGGACTGAAGGGTCCAGGGTTCGATTCCGATCAAGGGCACGGACCTTGGTTGTGGGCACATCCCCAGTGGGGGGTGCAAGAAGCGGCTTATCGATGTTTCTCTCTCATCGATGTTTCTAACTCTCTATCCCTCTCAATTTCTCTCTGTGTAAAATCAATAAAAAATATTTAAAATAAAAAAAGAAAAAAGAGCCGAAACCGGTTTGGCTCAGTGGTAGAGCGTCGGTCTGCGGACTGAAGGGTCCCGGGTTCGATTCCGGTCAAGGGCATGTACCCGAGTTGCGGGCACATCCCCAGTAGGGGGTGTGCAAGAGGCAGCTGGTCGATGTTTCTCCCTCATCGACGTTTCTAGCTCTCTATATCTCTCCCTTCTTCTCTGTAAAAAATCAATAAAATAAAAAAATAAAAAAAAAAAAAAAAGAAAAAAGAAGTGCTGTCACTATTCTCTGTTACCTAAGTCAGCAGAGTAACAGGCACGCCCGGCACCAGCCCTCCTGCATTCACACGTCAGTCCAGATCCTAAGCCAGGAACACAATGAATGGCAAACGGCAAGGGCAGTAGATTTGGAGTGCTCCTGGCACAGAAGTTCTTCCTCAGGGAATGTGTTCACACACGCAGTGGGGAGCAGCTGCACTAACACTAACCCGGTTCCGGAGGCACCACTGGGACCAGTGCTGGCGGCAGCGCACGCAGGGCCGCGCGGACCGCAGGCCAGCTTCCGGCCCTGGGCCCGCCCCGCCCCGCCCCGCCCCGCCCCTGGGCGACTGAGGGATGGCGGCACTTCCCGCCAAAGACTCCAAGCACTCGCCACCGACCACGCCAGAGGGCACGCCCGAGCCGCGCCCCTCCCATAGGCCACGCCCCGCTGGCGTGGGGCCCGCGCATGCGTCTGGCGGCGGGCGGCCTGGCCCGCTCCAGCCTACCTGCTCCGGCCCGTACAAGTCGTCGCCGTACTCGCCGAGCAGGCTGTAGGCTTCCTCCACGCACTTGCGCTCGTTCATGTTGCAGGTAATGAGGACGCCCTGCAGCCCGGGCTCCAGCTGTCGCGGGCCCGCGCCGTCGCCGCGCCGGGCGCGCTTGGCCGGCACGTACTGCGCCTTCCCCTTGCGCTTCCCGCCGCCACGCGGGGCCGGCTGCGCCGGGCTGGCCATGGGCGCTGCTCCCGGCGGTGCGGCCACCCTCCCGCCGGCGCCACTCCGAACGCACGAAGTTCCCCGGAGCCCGCCTTCGAGCTGCTTCCGGTCACGCTGGTCCTAAAGCCCGCGGCCCGGTGGGCGGGGCGGCGCCCGGCTCCGCCCCGGAAGGAGGGGTTCCCGGGGAGCCGCTGTCTCTCACCTTAAAGAGGGTCTCTAAGGGCATCTAGATGGAGCTTGCAAAGCGTGTCTTCATTTACGTATTCATATTCACTGACTCACTATTTATTAAGCGCCAGGTCCCAGGTATCGCCCTATGCTGAGGCGGAGGCTGTTAAAAAGCAAGACACACTCATTGCTCCTGCAAGCCGCCGTTTCCCAGAAGTCAGCGGGGCCTTCCAAACATCCTGCCTGTTTCCTGCTCCCTTTAAAAGGTGCGCTTACAACAGCCTTTTTTAACTCTCCTGGTGCAGGACCCCAGCCAGGGATGCGAAGAGAAACAGGACACAAAGGACAAGGGTCTCCTGCAGTTGGAAACCTGATTCTCACAATGAGAAATAAAAAATAAAAGGAACCTTAGCCAGACTTCTTACCATTAAATTGTTGTCTCTATAGGAACATTTTAATTTGTGAAATACATTTATATTAATACCAAAAATACTGTCTGTCAGATTCTTCACACACGTTTATTCGACACTGGCCTTACAACAGGGACAGTAAGTACCCTTTGAGGAGTTACTGTTCCAGGGGCACTTGGTCTGGGCAGGAAAACCACATTCCTCACCTTGGGTTCTAACCCCCAATCTACCAGTCTTTCCGAAAAGCATGTCAACAGTGATTTTTTGCTTCTTCCCATAGTTTGAGAGCAGCCTTTACTTTTCAGAAAGCCATTGGTGGCAATGGCATAGCACAGGTTTCTAGAGGTCCTTGGTTTGGCTCAGTGGATAAAGTGTTGGTCTTTGGACTGAAAGGTCCCAGGTTCAGTTTTGGTCAAGGGCATGTGCCTTGGTTGCGGGTACATCCTCAGTAGGAGGTGTGCAGAAGGCAGATGATCCATGTTTCTCTCTCATTGATGTTTCTAACTTTTTATCCCTCTCTCTATGAAAAATCAATAAAAATATATTAAATTGGTAGTTACAAAATAGTCATGGGATGTGAAGTAACAGCAGAAGGAATATAGTTAACAATACTGTAAAATAGTGAAGAATAGTCTCATTAGGTGGACGGTATTGCTGTGCTGTCGAAGCAGAGAAAGAGCTGGCTGAAACTTGTTTTATTTATCCTTTTATCCTAAGTGCCTAACATAGAGCCCTGTTCATATTAAATAACAAAAAAATGTTGTCAAATTGAATTAACACACACACAAAAGAAAGATAATCAAGGAAAGGTTAAGAAGGAAAATACACCCAAGTCCTGACCTCACAGAACCAAGCTAGAAAAGGGCATTGGTCTCTTTCTTCTGGCTCCATTGCTGTTGCCCACATACTGCCCCCTGGCACCAGGATCTTAGAAATTAGCAAACAGATAAAAGTAAAAACACTATATAGTTTGAGCCCCAAGTATATTTTTTTCAATTATGATTTACATTCAATATGATTTTGTAATTAGTTTCAGGTATACAGCACAGTGATTACACATTTATATAACTTATGAAGTAATGCCCCTAAAAAGTATAGTATCCCTGATACAATACAGTATTTTTTTTAAATCAATCTTTATTGTTCATATTATTACAAAGGTTCTTCATTTCTTCCCCCCTCCACCAGGTTCCCACCCCACCCTCTGCCCTTTCCCCACCCCCATTGTCCTCATCCATAGGTGCACAGTTTATGTTCAGTCACTTCCTCCCTCCCTTTCCCCGATAGTAAATCCCTTTTCAGATAGTAAATCAGTTACTTAGCATTTTCTCATATCAATAATACCTCCATATGCCCAAAGATACACTTCAGACAAAAGACATTTCCAAATAGGTCAACCAACCTCATCCAGGCCCCACCCAAGGCACTCACAGATCAACACCCCAGTGCTATACTAACTCAACACATCCAGATCTAAGCCTTCATCACTTGATTCAGCAGACCCTCAAGTTCCCACAAAAGTTTCCAGCCATGTCTGAGAGGCAGCCTTGGGGCAGGGGCAGGCGAGAAGCAAGCGGTTCCGGGCCTGGCTGCTCCGGGCCTGGCCTCTGTTGGTCTTGTTCGTTCCATAACCAGCTGCTCCAGGTCTGGCCACTGCCGCTCCCGACCTGGTTGCTCTGGACTTGGCTGCTGCTGCTCCGGGCATGGCCGCACCTGACCCGGCTGCTCCAGACCTGGCCGCTCCCAGCCTGGCAGCCGCTGCTCAGGGCCTGGCCGCTCCCAGCCTGGCAGCCGCTGCTCCGGGCCTGGCAGCACTCGACCCGGCTGCCCCGGGCCTGGCCGCTCCCAGCCTGGCAGCTGCTGCTCCAGGCCTGGCCGCACCTGACACGGCTGCTCTGGGCCCGGCTGCTCCGGGCCTGGCCGCTCCGGTCCTGGCCGCTCCCAGCCTGGCAGCTGCTGCTCCGGGCCTGGCTGCTCCCAACCCAGCTGCCCTGGGCCTGGCTTCTCTGGGTCCGGCCACTCCGGGTCTGGGTGTTCCTTGACTGGCCACCCTGGGCTTGGCCGCCTCCGCCTCAGGCCTGGCTGCCACTTCTCCAGGTCTGGCTGCTCCAGTGCTTGCTGTTGATGCTCTGGTTCTGGCTGCTACTGCTTTGGGGCCTGGCCGTTGCTGCCCCGGGCCTGGCTGCCCCTGCCTTGTGCGTGGCCACTCTAGGCCTGGCCGCCACTGTTCCAACATTCTGTCCTTTTTTTAAAAAAAAACAAACAAACAAAAAACGTATTTATGTTGCAATGTGGCTGGTGAGTTGAGTTCTGACTTAGTCTTTGATTTTTCAAGATCTTCTTTATATTCTTTCTTAAGTAATTTTGCTATCTTTTGCTCTCACTTGATTTCTTCACATTGAAAACTTCTTTGGTTTCTTCCTCCTTGTCCTGGAAGCTCAGCAAGTTGGCCTGTGGCACCCCTTTGTTCTCCGCGGGCTCCTGCGCTGCTTCAGCCTGCTGCCGGGGTCGGCACTGCCCAGGAAGCAGTCCCCGGCCTTGGCTCCATTGCCCGCGCTTAGTGGTTGAAGGCTCAGGGGCACCCCTCCCCCTGGGGGCCCCGTTGCCCGGCTCCTTGCTGGTGCCCGGCTAGCCGGTGTCTGGCAGGGGCTCCTGCTCCTCGTTGCGTTCCTCCAGTCTGGAGCTTTTTTTCTCCTTTCTGCTAGGGAGGTCTAGCATCAGACTCAACAGACTGTCCTCTGCATGCAATATGCGCGAGTCCGGGGGCTCCGCTTTTCGCCGCTCCCCTGGGGTTCCGCCTCACAGCCCCGTCTCCCCCTGCCTGAGCCTGGGTCCCCAGGGTCTGGCCTAGGACTGGGGTTCAGAGCAGTTGAAATTGGGGCCCAACACGGCCGGGGCTCCTGTTTCCTTCCCTCCAGGGCAATCCCGCATCAGAGTCAACATTCCTTCCCTTGCAAGCAATGTGCGCAACTCCAGGGATCGATCTTTCGCCACTCTCCCAGGACTCCACCTCACAGCCCCGTCTCCCTCTGCTTAAGCCTGGGTTCCCAGGGATTGGCTTAGAACTGGGGTTCAGAGCAGTCCGGACTGGGGCTCAGCGCCGCCGGAGGCTTTGTTTCTTCCCGCTAGGGCAATCCAGCATCAGAGTCAACATTCAGTCCTCTGCACGCAATGTGCGCGCGATTCTGGGGGCCCTGCTTTTCGCCGCTCACCTGGGATTCCGCCTCACAGCCCCGTCTCCCCCTGCCCGAGCCTGTGTCCCCAGGGTCTGGCCCATAACTGGGGCTCAGCGCTGCTGGTTCGGGGTTCAGCCCAGGCCAGAGGTTTTATTTCCTTCCTGCTAGGGAACGCCAGGCAGGCCCCCAGCCTTCTCCTCCTCTCTGGCTGCGACCTCTCCGCGCGTGCATGCGGGCGCGCAGCATGTCTCCATACCTTAGGCTTTTTTTCAGCTCCTCTGATTTTCCTTCTGGTTTTCTCTTTCCTTCTTGTTGTAGAATTTTCAGTCAGTCGACTACCTGTAGCTCTGGGAAATGTCCACTCTACATTTTAGTTGTATTCCATTGAAATTGTTGTGTGCTGCTGCGGTTAGGTGTCTACCTGAGCAGCCATCTTGGATCCTCCCAATCTCTAGTAGTTTTTTGATGGGATCTTTAGGGTTCACTATATATAGTATCATGTCCTCTGAGATAATGACAGTTTTATTTATTCATTTCCAATTTGGATGCTTTTTACCTTTTCTTCTTATCTGATTTCTGTGGCTAGCACTTCCAGCACTATGTTGAATAAGAGTGATTTTAACAAGATTAATTCTTCCTATCCATGAACACTGAATATGCTTCCATTTATTTGTATCTTTTCAGTGTCTTATAATTTTGAATATGATTTTGGCTGTGAGTTTGTCATCTATGGCAGTTATTATGTTGAGATATGTTCCCTCTAATCCAATTTTGCTGAGAGTTATCATAAATGGGTGCTGGATTTTATCAAATGCTTTTCTACATCTATTGATATGATCATATATTTTTTCTCTTTCAGTTTATGTGGTGTTTCACAATAAATGATTTGTGGATATTGAACTATTCTTGCATCACAGGAATGAATCCCACTTGATCATGATATATGATCTTTTTAATGTTTTGCCAAATTCAGCTTGGTAATATTTTGTTTAGGATTTTTGCATCTATGTTCAAAAATATATTGGCCTATAGTTTTCTTTCATGATAGTGTCTTTTCTGGTTTTGGAACTAGGACAATGCTGGTCTCCTAAAATGAGCTTGAGAGTCTTCTCTCCTCTTGAATTTTTTGAAATAGTTTGAGAAGAATAGGTGTTAGTCTTTGAATGCTTGATAAAATTCACCTGTGAAGTCACATGGACCCCTTTTTTTTTTTTTAAGTTCTTTCAATTACTGCTTCAATTTTGTTGCTTGTAATAGGCATGTTCATATTTTCTCTCTCTCTTTGATTCAGTCTTGGGAGATTGTATGTGTGTAGGAATTTATTCATGTCTTCTAGATTGTCCAATCTGTTGGCATATTGCTCATAATATTTTCTTAAGATTCTTTGTATTTCTGTAGTGACAGTTATTATTATTCTTTCATTTCTAGTTTATTTACTTGGCCCTCTCCCCTCCTCATGCTTAGAGATTTATCAACCTTGTTTATCTTTTAAAAAAAACAGCTATTGGTTTAATTGATGGTTTGTCTATTTTTTCCATTTCATTTGTTTCTACTCTAATATTTATTTATTTACTTATTCATTTGTTTACTTAAAATACATTTTCTTTTTTTCCCTTTTTTTAAAAAATATATTTTATTGATTTTATACAGAGAGGAAGGGAGAGAGATAGAGAGTTAGAAACATCGATGAGAGAGAGTCATCGATCAGCTGCCTCTTGCACACCCCCTACTGGGGATATGCCCGCAACCAATGTACATGCCCTTGACCGGAATTGAACCCGGGACCCTTCAGTCCCCAAGCCGACGCTCTATCCATTAAGCCAAACCGGTCCCGGCTAAAATACATTTTCAATGCTGAAACCAGTTTGGCTCAGTGGTAGAGCGTCGGTCTGTGGACTGAAAGGTCCCAGATTTGATTCCGGTCAAGGGCATGTACATTGTTTGGGGCACATCCCCAGTAGGGGGTGTGCAACAGGCAGCTGGTCGATGTTTCTCTCTCATTGACGTTTCTAGCTCTCTATCTCTCTCCCTTCCTCTCTGTAAAAAAATCAATAAAATATATTAAAAAATACATTTTTATTGATTTCAGAGAGAAAGGGAGATAAAGATATTATGAACCAGGAGGTCAGGGTTTGATTCCCAGTCAGGGCACATGCCCAGGGCATTCAGGAAGCAGCAGATTGATGATTCTCTCTTATTGATGTTATTATCTGTTCCTCTCTTTTCCTCTCTGTAATCAATAAAAATATATCTTTTAAATGATGCCCAGCTCCCCTCCTCAAATGGTTCAGATTTCATTGATCTAAGACCCAGGCATATTTTTTTAAAAGCTTTCCTGGTGATTACTTATGAATACAAAGCATGGCTGAAAAGCATTGGACAGCAAGTGCCAACTGATGGCGACTTCCAGTTCTCACTGTGCAGAGGCTCTCAGAGGGCACCAGCTCACCGACTCATCAAGCCCTCCTGAGGCGGGCGGGCGGCCAGGAGAACCCCAGGCCCCCGGGCCCTGGGCGCAGCAGCACCATGCCCCAGTACCAGGTCTACTTTGGTGGCACTGCTACTAATTACTGTTTTGCTACTTTATCAATACAGAAATGCTTCCACAGCCATACTGCCTCACACACAGCTAGAACTTCAGTTAAAAATGATTTAATGGCCCTAGAACAAAGGTCGGCAAGCTGCGGCTCTTTGACCCTTGAGTTTTTAGCAAAGGCCAGCTTAGGAGTACCCTAATTAAGTTAATAACAATGTACCTACCCATATAGTTTAAGTTTTAAAAATTCGGCTCTCAAAAGAAATGTCAATCATTGTCCTGTTGGGATTTAGCTCTGTTGACTAATGAGTTTGCCGACCACTGCCCTAAACATGGGCCTGTGGACCAACAGGTCCCAGGTTTGATTTCTCTCAAGGACTCTTCCCCAGCGTGGGCCCTGGCTGGGGTATGTGCAGGAGGCAACCAATCGATGTGTTTCTCTCAAATCACTATTTCTGTCTTTCCTTCTCTCTTCCACTTTCTCTAAGAAATCAATGGAAAAATATCCTGGGGTGAGGATTAACACAAAACAAAACACACAAAAATGACTTAATAATTGTGAGTAGTGTTTCATTGTAAGGAATTTAGAAGATTGTGGAAAATATAAGAAATGAACCCTAATGTAGTTAGACCTGGTCTCTTTATGAGCTCTCAGCCAAGTAAGTGATAACATGATCAAGTTATTTCCATAGAAGAAGGGTGGCTGGGTGGCTGGAGGGCCCACCCCACAAAGTCCAGCAGTCAAAGCCCTATGATTACCATGACTGGTACTTAGAGCTGCCAGCCAGGGCTGAAGGCATCATGGGCCAATGGGAACGTGGGAACCACAGCCTCTGAACTCGAGGGTTCTGATGGCACTTTTGTGCCTCATTGTACTGGCCCACTTGGTTTCTTCTGTGAATTCTCTACTGTGAAAGTTCTCTGGGACATTTCAGCACTACTTTGAAACATGCAGGTAAAAGAGATTAGTGAGAAGGCTTAGCCCTTTGCTTTCACTGAGAGTAACTGGGTGACCCAGAATTTTCTTCTTCAGAAATTCACACATAGTAGTCAGGAGAAGGGGCTGGAACCAGACGGTTCTTGGTTCAAATCCAACCAATGCCTCTGTTACAAACCGAATGCAGAATCCCCCCGATGCGAGTATTTGGAGGTGGGCTCTTTGGCTGTGATTACAGTTAGATGAGGTGAGAGGGTGAGACCCCATCATGGGATTAGTGTCTTTATAGAAGAGGACAAGATCAGAACTCCCTCTCTCTACCATGTGAGGACACAGAGAAGGCAGCCATCAACAAGCCAGAAACAGAACCAAATGGATCAGCATATGATCTTTGATGTTCCTGTCTCCAGAACGGTGAGAAATAAATGTCTGGTGTTTTATTATGGCCTCCAGAGCTGACTAAACAGCCTCTAACCAGCCATTCTCTCCGTCTGTAAATAGAGATGATGATAGTGTCTGCCTCACAGGTTTACTTTGAATTAATGAAAAATTGTGTGTAAGTAAAACACTGAGCATGGTGTTTGGAACTTAGTGAGTGCTCAGAAAATGGGATGATGATGATGATGAATAATAAATGATGAAACTTTGCTCCGTTGGGGTATGGCTACCTTCAGGACAGAAACAAACACGTGTCCTTCTGCTTGTCTTTTATGTGGACTGTTCCCCTTAAGGAAGCTCGGGTGCTAAAAGGACCAACCAAACTGACGCTCTGTCACAATGGAGAAATTGCTTCGCTCCAAGTGTTTTCAGCGCCAATGTCTGGATACCATTTTGTTGCCATGACTTGGGGAGGGTGGCTAGGTGGTAGGGGTATTGCTGAGTATCCAGAAAGCAGTGACGAGCTTCCCTGTGTTCTGCCGATTAGAGAGCAAGGCCACCCGCATCTATGCTGTTCCTCAGCGCCGGGCAGTGGTCAGAGCAGCACAATGGCTGTGGGAACTGGCCCGTGTGCGACAGAAGTGCCTCCATGCAGTGTCCCTTCAGCAGGCATCAGGCGGGCCCGGGGACTGTCACCGGTCCCAGCAGCCTGGAGAGGGCCCAGCTTCCAACAGGACACTTTGGTTTTTTTGGTTAATCCTCACCCGAGGGTATTTTTCTATTGAGTTTTAGGGAGAGATGGAAAGACAGAAACGTCGATGTGAGAGAAACAGCGACTGGTTGCTTCCTGCACCAGCCACGACCAGGGCCTGGGCTGGGGAGGAGCCTGCAACCAAGGTACATGCCCCTGACTGGAATCGAACCCTGGACGCTTTGGTCTACAGGATGATGCTCTATCCATTGAGCCAAACTGGCCAGGGCAATAGGAAACTTTTTGACAAGAACAGAGACAGGTAACAAAGTGGAGTTCAAGATGTAGTTAGATGAGAAGGTTCAGTGTTGATCATAAAGCAGGGGTCCCAGAAACTCTAGTATTAGATACAGAACCGGAGGCTGGCTGACGAGCCCAGAGGCAGGACCAACCCCAGTTAAAATAAACATCTTGGTCTTCCACCGAGCACTCAGATCCCAGTCTGAGAAAGTAAACAGGACACATTAAAGCATAAAAAATACACAATTGATCTTATTGGTGTTTCAAATATTTATTTTAGGTAGTAAAGACTTTTATTTTCTCTTTACAAGTCACACGACCAAGAACAACTAAAAAAAGAAATCCAGGAACATGTAAAAAACACAACAGCGCCTTACAAATATCCTAGAAAGGGAGGTATTCTAATTGATATTTGCTTAGTGTTCTGGAAAATTAAGTTACCTTTTTTTAAGAAAATATATATATATATTTTATTGATATTTTACAGAGAGGAGGAAGGGAGAGAGATAAGAGCTAGAAACATTGATGAGAGAGAAACATAGACCAGCTGCCTCTTGCACACCCCCCACCAGGGATGTGCCCGCAACCAAGGTACATGCCCTTGACCGAAATCGATCCTGGGACCCTTCAGTCCGCAGACCGACGCTCTACCACTGAGCCAAACCGGTTTCGGCTAAGTTACCTTTTTAATGAACATTCTCCTGACACATACTTTAGCAAATGACATGGGTAAGAATCAGAACCTTTGAGATTAAAGGAAACTCTTAAGTCAGGTTTGTTGGATCATCTGGCTCCTCATCAGACCCGGGAGTAAAATATTAAATACCAAGGGCAATCTCAACAGTTCTCCTTTTCTCCCTTTCCGGTGTTACCAAAACCTCATCCCAATGCGTGTCCTAGTCTCCACCTAGAGTTCGTGGAATTGACTCTTTGATACCAACAGGTGGAATTTGTTTAAGAGCTGCCTAAGACTATCAGTGGGAAGACAAAAAGAAATGAGTTGAGGAAGAAAGAATGGGAGAGTATTTAAATCCATCCCATTATCACAGAATCCATAAAACAAAGACTAAAAACCACAAGATTATGAAGAAGTGATATGTGATAGTATGCTTATAAACTACTGATTTTAAATACCTTGTGGTTATAACATAACAGCTGAATTTTGAAATAAAATAATAAATCCTCTGCATTGGGGTCATTGTTCTTATAACTTGATAATACAAAAAGAGTATCATCTATTGACGAGAATTTTTTTATTTTTATTTTTTTAAAAATATATTTTATTGATTTTGTACAGAGAGGAAGGGAGAGAGATAGAGAGTTAGAAACATCGATGAGAGAGTGTCATCAATCAGCTGCCTCTTGCACACCCCCTACTGGGGATATGCCCGCAACCAAGGTACATGCCCTTGACCGGAATCGAACCCGGGACCCTTCAGTGCCCAAGCTGACGCTCTATCCATTGAGCCAAACCGGTCTCGGCAATAAGAATTTTTTAAAAAATATATATTTTATTGTATTGATGAGAAATTTTAAAACCTAAAATATAGAAGCAGTTTATGGATCGAATCTCTGACCTGTTAGTTTTCAAATCTTAGTTGAATAATTCTTCTAATATGCTAATATACAAATCAGAACCAATCTTCAAGCATTGAAACAAAACTGAATAACTTGTAAGTTTTTAGAAGCACAAAAACGTCAAATTACCATAATTCTCAAAGTAGAAATATTGACCTGAAAAAGTTTAGGGATTGTTATTAGTCATATTTTTATTCAAATAACTTAAAATAGTTCAAAACTAGTTTTAAGGTTTAACTATAAAAGAAAGATGTCATGTACCATATTATCCTATGCTAGGGGCCCAGTGCATGAATTCCTGCACTTGAAAGGAACTGTGGGCCGTGAGGCGGCGGTAGGCACAGGGGTGGGTCTCCTGGTCCCATCTACCAGCAGCCCTGCTCTCACCTGCTGTTGGTGCGGAATAATCAGAACTGCGCCAGGCACCGGCTGTGGGTGCGAGTGGCAGCTCTGGTGCGGCAGCAGGTGGGAGAGGCAGCTGCCAGCCCCGATCGCCCCTCAGGAGCAGGGGGAGAGGAGAAGCTCTGAGGGAGATCAGGGCTGGCAGCTGCTGCTCACACCCACGGACAGCACTGGCAGCAGATGTGAGTGGTGGCTCCGATGCCGGCAGCAGGTGCAAGCACTCGGCGGGACCACGCGTGTGGGAGCAAAGTATTTTCAGTAACCACCTGACGCTCACCCGATGACGACTGGCACTCCCCACTCACCTGCTCCACCATCCTGCCACAGCTGATGTGGCCATGTTCTGTGTGCCCCCCTGGTGGTCAGTGCACATTATATCAACCAGTTGTTCAGTTGTCCCGCTATTTGGTCTATTTGCATATTAGGGGTTTTTATATATAGACTAGTGGTCCAATGCACAAATGAAGATTCATGCAAGAATGGGCCTTTGTTCCCCTGCCTGCCAGCACTGCCTTCACTCTGGCAGGAGCTGCCTTTCTGCCTTCCCACACTGCCCAGAGGCCAGGAGTGGACAGGGTGGTGCAGAAAGCCTGTGTCCCCATGACGACAATGCAAGCATCCTGCTGCTCTATGCCGGTGTATACAAATTAACCCGCCATATTTGTTGAGTTAATTTGCATTTTTATCTTTTATTGGTGTAGACTAGAGGCCCAGTGCATGAAATTTGTGCATGGGGGTGGGGGTGTATCCCTCAGCCTGGCCTGCACCCTCTCCAATCTGGACCCCTAGGGGATGTCCAACTGCCAGTTTTGGCCCGATGGAATCAGGCCTAAACCAGCAGTAGGACTTCTCACAATCCAGGACTGCTGGCTCCTAACCACCTGCCCTCCTGCCTGATCAGCTTCTAGCCCCTTTTGTCTGCTAGCCTGATCATCCCCCTAACCGCTCCCCTGCTGGACCAATGGCCCCCAACTGCCCTCCCCTGCAGATCTGTTCACCCCCAACTGCTGGCCTGATTGCCCACAACTGCCCTCCTCTGTTGGCCATCTTGTGATGACATGAGGCATCACGTAAGGGTGAGAGGACCACCTAGGCTCTTATTAGTATAGATAATAAAAGGCTAATATGCAAATTGTCCCCTCGGGAGTTTGATCACTCGCTATGATGTGCGCTGACCAGCAGGGAGCGGCGCAGAACATGGCAGACACCCAGTGGCAGCAGAGGGGCAGGAAGGGAGCGAGGGAAGGAAGAAGCGGGAAAGCCAGGAACCTGATGTGCCCTGATGATTGGCCAGGCCTAAGGACCCTAATTGTGTACAAATTCCGTGCACTGGGCCTCTAGTATTTAATAAATGCACTTTACAAAATATTTCACTTGTGGTTCTTCAAAGTATGACAAATTTGGCAAATGCCAATATATAAATAAAACAGTGTAAGGCATTTTAAGATTACTCATGTTTGTAATTCAAGGAACCATCAGGATTCATACGTGAATAAAAGACAAAAGTTAAGATAGCTGGTGACTGAAATTAGAAGTCTGTGAAATTTGTTTCTCTATTTTCAGAGTGTGTGTGTGTATAACAGTCCAAGTGCTCAGATAATGCTGTTCTTGTAACCTGTAGCCCTATATGCTTTTCTCTTTACACTGAAGTCACACTAAAGTAAAAACATAGTTTAGATATAAAGTTCATCAATTCCTCATTGAAGGTCTGAGTCTCAAAGAATTTTTAGTAGAAACATTTACCTTTTGGTCACAAACATGGCTTGTTTCTGGAGAACTAGAGTTGAGTGCCCCTGAGGAATGAGACCAAATCGTACTGTTGGCCCTCTCCTTTTTAAGTGTTTGTTCCCATTTGAAATAACCACAGCGTTTTCTGTTTTCCTGGTGTTTCCCAATAGGGCAACAGTAGAAGACTTTCCCATGGTTGGGTCCATTGTTGGAAACAATGAGTCTCTTAGACCTCCGGCCACATTTGCATAAGGGAGGTGTCACCTTCCCCCTCTTCCAAGGCTCCTGGAGGTTAACTGTGGGAGTGAGGGCAGAGAGGCGCCGAGAGCTCACGGGGGAGCCGTCACGTGACGTGGGCTTTTCTTCATGAATGGTGGAGGGCTGCTTTGCAGTGAGGGGGAAGCCCGGGGCGCTGGGTGGACTCCCAGGACCACCTGAAAGACATTCCCCCAGAACTGAAGGGTAAGACGAACTGGCCTTAACACTGTTCAAACGTTTGCACTCAGGTAATTTAAAGTTAGAAACATCTGACAGTGGATCTTTGGCTTCTTTTACATTATAAATAGTAGTATGTGGACTCTTATACACAACGGACTTGGAGGTCTCAGATTTTTGAGGAGTCTCTTCTGTGCTCTCAAAGTTCTCAAAATTTAGCAATTCCGACTCTTTTAGAACCACTAACCTTTCTCCAGACTTTAATGAAATAGCTAAGTTTGAGTCACTAACGAGAGGCATGTAATCTATATTTTGCTCAGGCTGAGATGCCGGCAGTAAAGCTACATCCTCCCAGTCAGTCAACATAGGCAAACAGTCAAGAGCAGAACTCGTCTCCACATCAGAAACATGATTGACAGACGGAATGGTAGTTGAAACAAGCACCAAATTGGAACCCATTGCCAAAGCCCCTGATCTGGAATTAAATCCGTGATGTTCGTCTTTTATTTGCCTCTGCCCAGGCGCACCGACGCCAGGGCGCTGCAGCTGCCCCAGAGAAGTAGAGGACTGAGGAATGGAGAGAGAGAAACAGTTTCTGACGCTGCGAAGACCCACTTTTAAATTGCTCTTTGGTTGTAACTCATCTTGGTTTACTTTCATGGAATTCATACCAACGGACCTCACTTGAACGTTTTCATGATAAAGTATTGTATTTTTAGGCTCCTTATCACATGTGCTGGGACCCTGACTGCTTCTGCTGCAGGCTGATGTTTCTTCAACTTGACTGGTATTCAAATTTCTGCCCATAATGTTGGGATTCTTCTTAGTGGGAACCTATGATTCCACAAACAAATCCAAGAGCTTTAGCAACTGTGCATTCAGAATTTCTTTAGTACACATGATATGACAAAAAAAAAAAGAAAAATGTCATCATTGACTGACATAAATTATTACACTCATGACGTCTATGTTTCAACGACCCTACAATTACTTCTGAAATTTGCCATGACAGAATAAAGGAGTTGGTGCCACCGACCTTGTTCAAGGACCTGGTAATTTTCATTAAGCAGCCATCCCTGATCATTTTCCAAGCAAGAAGTGCAGTGTTCCGAGAATCATCCAATCCTGAGGAAACAAACATCAAACACTATCACTAAAAAGAAATACAGCAACACCCACCACTTAAGTGGAAATGGGACTGTTAGTTTTATGACCTTCGACTGGTTTTGATCAGGATAAGTGGGTCTGCGGAGAGCTGCAGTCGCCTTGCCAACGGAAGATAGGGTCTCCCACATTTACCAGGAAGAGGGGACATTTGTCAGACAGCTCACAACAATGTGACCAAGACTCTGAGGGGCCATGATTTATGAGTTTTGCTTAGTTTCCCACTAGTCCATTGTATTATTTGGGCATTTGTTTAATTCCATTTGTTGGCTAATTCTTTTCATTCTTTTTTAGCAACTGGACAGCCACTAGATGGCAATCTTTATCTTACACACAAATGGTCATTTGTCTTAGAAATAATTTAAATTGTATAGATTAGAAGGATATTCCTTATTAGTGACATCACAAAAAATGAGATTCACATAAAAGACTTTATAAAAAAAAATTACTTACATAATAAAATGATATTCAGTTTATACTAACCAGAATGTTCCCGTCCCAAGAATTTGATCCCCACCTCCTGCAAGGCGCCCCTCAGTCCTTTTGGTTTTCTCCTATAGAAAACCTAATAAATAAATGGAGACATGTGTAAGAAAATGATTATTATTTGGAAGATGGTAGTTCTAGATTTAAATTGCTTATTTTTGTTACATTGTCTTTACAGGCTATAAGAAATGTATTTATGTGAATGTTTCAAAAGAAAATATTTTATTTGTAGAAATCCATACCTATGTGTGGAATAAAGTTTAATCATTTTTTAAAAGAAGGAAAATGAAACTTTGACCCTTACCTTGTAAGTTACTCTGAGATCAATCCAAGAATTTAGGAACACAGGCTTAAACAGCTGTTTTCTTTTACACTCATACTCCAGGCAAACACCCAAGTCCCAGTCTGCATTAAGTATATTAAAAAAGAACAAAGCAATGATGCCCGCACTTTTTATGCTATCATCATTTATAAATAAAGTGCTGAAAATGATATAAAATAGTAAGATTCAGAATCACATTTTATATATATAAAAGTCTTGTGACCAGAAAGGCAGAACAACCAGAACAACTGGAAGGACTGGTAGCTATGATGCTCATTGCAGCAGCCAACCTCCCACGGCCTCTCTCCCCTGCTGGTCTGACCTGATGGGCCCCGCCCCACTGGGGTTGGTGGCCAGACCCCACTCGTGCACAAATTTGTGCACTAGGATTTGTGCACTAGGCCTCTAGTATGTGTGTGTGTATAATATATTAAATCTTACTATTATATACTAACTATATTACTATTCTCATATATATATGTAATATAGTTAGTATATAATAGTAAGGTTTAATATAATAGTAATATAGTTGGTATATAATAGTAAGATTTAATTGCCTTGTTAATATCTAACAATTATTCACTTTACATAACTGTTAAGAAATTAAGATTGGTAACTATGCTTCAAAATGATTTATTACATATCCAATAAGACATACTGAATATTTCAGAAAGAGTAAGATGTGAAATTATAAGGCCTATATGGAGGTTATCTGCTTTTAACATTCTAAGAGAATATTCATGTAATTGAGAAACTAAACATAGCAACCCGAAACCAAGTACACCTATTAATGCTAAGCAGCAATGACACGGCACTGCTATCATTCTATTAATGGCAATGCTGTATCACAGGCATACAAAAGATCTACTTTAAATGGCCCGTTTTTTCGTTAATGTCA
This sequence comes from Nyctalus aviator, assembly GCA_036971965.1. NCBI lineage: Eukaryota > Metazoa > Chordata > Mammalia > Chiroptera > Vespertilionidae > Nyctalus > Nyctalus aviator. The sequence goes on from CM072926.1 coordinate 850,191, forward strand.
ACATTAGTGTGAAATAAAAGGGTCCCGGGTTTGATTCCGGCCAAGAGTATATGCCTGGGTTGTGGGCTTGATCCCCAGTAGGGGGCGTGCAAGAGGCAGCTGATCATTCATTCTCTTTCATCGTTGATGTTTCTCTCTCCCTCTCCCTTCCTCTCTAAAATCAATAAAAATATATTAAAAAAAAAAAAAAAAAAGCAAAGGATATGAAGTGAACAAGGATTCTTTTTATTCAAGATTGTATAAAATAGCATGATAAGAGATTTCACTAAATAATCTTTACCTGGATTCAGAGGAACAATCAAGATTTTTTTTTTTTTTTTTACAATCAAGATTCTTAAAGTTAAGGCTTAAAGTTTTCAGGCATTCAGAATGGTAATTTAAAAAATATGAATAAATTTACTTTTCTATTGGGCACTTGGATTTCTTTCCTTGGTTAACAAGTATAATTCTTACTAGATAAATAGTTATATATTATGTAAGAGTGATGCTACAAACTTTTTTTACCTGACCAAGTAACAAATGCACACAATTTTACTTCTGAGGTAGGTAGATCTGAAACTCCAGTAGCAAAAGTAATTTTCTTCTGTTGCTGAATCTTCTGAATCCACTTACAGAACTGCGATAAGCAAATCTTCAGAGGGACCCCTTCATCAACTTGAGCCTGAACAGTCACAAAACCTGAGTTCACAATCATACTTCATAATTACTGACCCCATAGCGGGTAGTTAGCACTGTGGGGCATATGACAAAGAATTCACCTAGTGGAAAAGTGTTGTAACTCATGGGGAAGAGCTAATTTAATGATTAGAACTCTGTAAAGTAAGAAAATTCGGTTACCGATCTAAATTGCACAGAAAATTCAATGTATTTAATTTCCATAAAATAGATTTGATATTCGTTTTTACCACACTATTCTAATTTTTAAAGATTCTAATGGCCTTCTGGAGGGGACATTACTTTTTTCTAATACTAAATAAACCTAGCTCCAAATGGTATATAGGTTTTATTTTCTTTTTGGAACTGACTTCTGAATTTTAATATTTGCATCATACCTGCTTGTTTATTGTCTGGGGGCTGGGCAGTAAGAAGGGAAGTGAGGAAGGGCATACCTGCTTTATGCCTGTCAGCTCCATGCAAAAGTCAGAAAGAATTGGATGTTCCTGAGGCTGAACGTAAGCATGGAACTCAGATTCAATCTCTCCAGTAGATGTGCTCATCAACACTGCTGGAAATTCAACTACGTGAAAGAATCACCATTTAATAAATTACTGTTTCAGTAAAAACATACTAAAATGACCAAAACAATGTGATGTAATGGTTATAAAGTTATGCCAAAGGATGTCAAAATATTAAAGTTGAGTATGTACTTAAAATTCAAATATTTTCTCCATTAAAAGCCATATGGAAGCTGAAGCCAGTTTGGCTCGGTCTGCGGACTGAAGGGTCCCAGGTTCAATATACATTAGTTGCGGGCACATCCCCAGTGGGGCGATGTGCAGGAGGCAGCTGGCCGATGTTTCTCTATCATTGACGTTTCTATCTCTCTCCCTTCCTCTCTGTTAAAAATCAATAATATATATATATATATGTATATATATATATATATATGTATATGTATATATAAAAATAAAAGCCATATGGAAGTAAAAATGTACTTATTCCTTTTTGCAAAGGTTTTTTTTCTTCCAGTTTCTATGCAATTTAGATTTTGAATGCAATCCTAAAACGATTATTTTTTCCTAATTTTTAAAATGTCATTGGCTCACAGAATCACAGATTTCAGACACACAACTCTATCGGACACTGTCTGTATTGCATGTTCACCACCCAGATCACTCTGACCCCCCCGAAAACATTCTGGATGGTGACGCGTCCCGGCATTAGGGTTTTGCCCCCCCTTTTGGGGGGAAGTCGGGTTTACAGTAAATACTAGTTCCCAGCCGTCCTGTTCTTTCCCACGGGCCTGTGTGCTGTGCATACACACACTTTACACTGCCTGCTTGCACACACGTGCACACTCACTGACCTGCATACATGTACACTCACTGATCTCCATACGTGTGCACACTCACTGATCTCCATACGTGTGCACACTCACTGATCTCCACATGTGTGCACTCACTGATCTCCACACACATGCACACTCACTGATCTCCACACACATGCACACTCACTGATCTCCACATGTGTGCACTCACTGATCTCCACACACATGCACACTCACTGATCTCCACACACGTGCATTCACTGATCTCCATACACATGCACACTCACTGATCTCCACACACGTGCATTCCCTGATCTCCATACACATGCACACTCACTGATCTCCACATGTGTGCACTCACTGATCTCCACACACGTGCACTCAACTGATCTCCACACGTGCACACTCACTGATCTCCACACGTGCACACTCACTGATCTCCATAAGTGTGCACACTCACTGATCTCCATACGTGCACACACTCACTGATCTCCACATGTGCACACTCACTGATCTCCATACGTGTGCACACTCACTGATCTCCACACACGTGCACACTCACTGATCTCCACACACGTGCACTCACTGATCTCCACACGTGCACACTCACTGATCTCCATACGTGCGCACACTCACTGATCTCCATACACGTGCACACTCACTGATCTCCACTCACTGATCTCCACACTCACTGATCTCCACAGGTGCACACTCACTGATCTTCACTCACGTGCACACTCACTGATCTCCACAGGTGCACACTCACTGATCTTCACTCACGTGCACACTCACTGATCTCCACAGGTGCACACTCACTGATCTCCACAGGTGCGCACACACCGATCTCCACAGGTGCACACTCACTGATCTCCACTCACGTGCACACTCACTGATCTCCACAGGTGCACACTCACTGATCTCCACACACGTGCACACTCACTGAGCTCCACAGGTGCACACTCACTGATCTCCACTCACTGATCTCCACACTTACTGATCTCCACAGATGCACACTCACTGATCTCCGCAGGTGCACACTCACTGATCTCCATAGGTGTGCACATTCACTGATCTCCACACACGTGCACACTCACTGATCTCCACAGGTGCACACTCACTGATCTCCACACACGTGCACACTCACTGATTTCCACAGGTACAGACTCACTGATCTCCACAGGTGCGCACACACCGATCTCCACAGGTGCACACTCACTGATCTCCACAGGTGCACACTCACTGATCTCCACTCACGTGCACACTCACTGATCTCCACTCACGTGCACACTCACTGATCTCCATAGGTGTGCACATTCACTGATCTCCACACACGTGCACACTCACTGATCTCCACAGGTGCACACTCACTGATCTCCACACACGTGCACACTCACTGATTTCCACAGGTACAGACTCACTGATCTCCACAGGTGCGCACACACCGATCTCCACAGGTGCACACTCACTGATCTCCATAGGTGTGCACATTCACTGATCTCCACTCACGTGCACACTCACTGATCTCCACTCACGTGCACACTCACTGATCTCCACACACGTGCACACTCACTGATCTCCACAGGTGCGCACACACCGATCTCCACAGGTGCACACACACCGATCTCCACAGGTGCGCACACACTGATCTCCACAGGTGCACACACACCGATCTCCACAGGTGCACACTCACTGATCTCCACTCACGTGCACACTCACTGATCTCCACAGGTGCACACTCACTGATCTCCACACACGTGCACACTCACTGATTTCCACAGGTACAGACTCACTGATCTCCACAGGTGCGCACACACCGATCTCCACAGGTGCACACTCACTGATCTCCACACACGTGCACACTCACTGATCTCCACAGGTGCACACTCACTGATCTCCACACACGTGCACACTCACTGATTTCCACAGGTACACACTCACTGATCTCCACAGGTGCACACTCACTGATCTCCACACACGTGCACACTCACTGATCTCCATACGTGTGCACATTCACTGATCTCCACACACGTGCACACTCACTGAGCTCCACAGGTGCACACTCACTGATCTCCACTCACTGATCTCCACTCACTGATCTCCACACTTACTGATCTCCACAGGTGCACACTCACTGATCTCCACAGGTGCACACTCACTGATCCCCACTCACTGATCTCCACACGTGTGCACACTCACTGATCTTCACAGGTGCACATTCACAGATCTCCACACACGTGCACTCACTGATCTCCATATGTGTGCACACTCACTGATCTCCGGGCTCCGGGCCCGCTCCCCACCCGCCCAGCACGTGGCCTCGAAGTCCAGGACCATCAGGTAGGCGAAGGGCTGCTCTGCGAAGGCAAAGGGGGGTCCCCGTCACCGAAGGCAAAGGAGGGGTCCTCCTCCCCCCCCCGTCACCGAAGGCAAAAGGGAGGTCCCCCCAGTCACCGAAGGCAAAGGGGGGTCCCCCATCGTCACCGAAGGCAAAGGGGGCCACCCCCGTCACCGAAGGCAAAGGGGGGGGGGGTCCCCCATCATCACCGAAGGCAAAGGAGGGGTTTCCCCCCCCCCCGTCACCGAAGGCAAAGGGGGGGGTCCCCGTCACCAGGGGACCGGCCGCTACTTACCGCGTCCGCCGCCCGCCGCCGTCCTGCCCGCAGCGCCCCGGGCTCGGGTCCGGATCAGCCCAAGCCGCCTGGGGGGATGGGGACCGGTGACCCTCCTGCTCCGCGTCCCCCGGCCCCGGAGCCCCGCGCGCCCCCAACTCCCCGCCCCGCCCTCCGCGTACCGCGCCAGGATCTTGGTCGCCATTCCCGCCACCGTCCTACGCCGCCGGAAGTCCCCGCGTCCACTTCCGCCCGTCCCCGGCGGCACCGCCTCCCAGCCCCGCCCCCGGACCCCGCCCCCACCCCAGGCCCCACCTCCCGCCCGCCGGGCCCCGTCCCGCCCCCAGGCCCCGCCCCGGCCCCAAGGCCCCGGCTCCGGTTCCCCCGGCCCCCGGGCCCCGCTCTCCCGGCCCCCGGCCCCCAGGCTCCTCGGCCCCCGGGCTCCGCCCCCCGGGCCCCGGCCTGCGAGGAAGGGCTGCGGGGAGGGGAGGCCCTGTGGCGGGGCGGGGGGCGGGGGCCGGGTGCCTAGCTGTCCCTCGGGTGGCGGCCTGGGTGCCGTTACTTTAATCCTCCCGGGATGCGCTGTTAATGACCTGGAGGCGGGGATCTGTCCGCCCTCCCGCGGCCCGGCTGCGTCCGAACCCCACCGCGGAGCGGTCCCCGCGGCCGCCGGGCGCCCGGGAGCAGCACGGGCCCACCCGTCTCCTCTCCTCACCGCCGCTCGTCCGATGCCCGGGGTCAGTCCTCACCCGGTGAGCTGGTCAGCCACTGCTCCTCTTCTCTGAGGTGCAGGAAGTGTTCTCCTTAAGCTTGCAGCTGTCTCTTCCAAGTCAGCAGGAACTCACGTTTGGTTACACTGTCTGACGATCACCCATCCTCACGCTTTGATGCTGGAAAACCCGACTTGGCTGTTAGCCGCTCCTTGTCTTTGGACGTGACCGTCACCTGAGCGTTTCTCCGCACAGACCTCCTGGCTCACCGCCCCCGCCCGGCCGGGAGCCAGGTTCTCAGCCGCTGCAGGTTTGGCGATGGATGTGCTCATTGCAAACAGGACCTAACGCTCCCAAAAAGAGCTGGGAACTATTCACAACACGTGCACATGTCTACAGCCACGTCTGATAACGTCAAATATACAGAAATATGTAATTCATAGTACCAACTCGATCTTACTTATAAAAGTATTTGCAATCTAGACATAAAACATTTAGATTAATATTTAAATATGTAATGAAAAACCATGAATTCCTCTCAGCAGCACTACTTTCAATTAGATCCCATGGGGCTCATTCTGACTTCCTCCCTTTTCATGTTTATAATTTCCTTCTCTGCGGAACCCAACTCCATCACCTTCAGCACGCCCCACCCCACACCCTCCGCCTCGGCCTGGCTCAGCCATTCCGCACCTTATGCCAGGCACCCTGCCCGTGAAGGCCTTCACCTCTGTGACAGCCCACTGCTCTCCCCTCCTCACACGGACACCTGGCCTGCTCAGTGAATCCTTTGATGCCACTGGGATCCCTCGGCATTGATGTCTTCCTTCACCCTAAGCACTTTCTGACTTGATGCCAGGTCACTGCGCGTCCCTCCCCACTGCATGGATGCCCTCCGATACTGTTGAGGCTTTGACACCACATTGGTTTCCTATGTGTATTGCATGCCTACCCAATCCTGGCCGTCTGCCCTGTAGGATGTCCTCTTTGCCCTTCTCAAGTTCTGACAGCCTGTGCTTGGCAACCGTATAAACCCATACCTCACTCAGTTCCACCTATCAATCCCACACATTTTTGGTTGATTTATATAAACTAGGGCCCCCAATTCATGCACCTTGAGAGGAACTGTGGTGGGCACAGAGGTAGGTTTTGGCCCATCCTCCACATCCCCGCCTAGCCCTTCCCACTGTGATGAGGAATGATTGGGGCAGCATCAGCAGCGGGTGCCAGCAACAGCTGCTGCCCTGATCACCCCTCAGGAGCAGGGGGAGGTGGAGAAGTCCTCGGGCAATCAGGACTGGCAGCCCCTACTTGCACCTGCTGATGGCACCGAGAGATCAGGATCTGTGCTGGGCACTGGCAGCGGGTGTGAGCAGGACCGGCACTGGCAGAGGGTGTGAATGGTGGCTCCGGCACTGGCAGCAGGTACAAGTGGTGACTCTGGCACCAGCAGCAGGCGCGAGCGCTGGGTAGGACCATGGCGCTTGGGAGCAAAGATATTTAGTAACCACCAGAGGCTTGTCCTGATATCAGCAACTAGGACCCCACCTTGGTCTGGTGCCCCTGCTCACCTACTCCATCGTTTGCCATGGCCGATGCTCGCCATGCTTCTCGCTCTGCTGCCTACGCCCACCATGTTCCAGCACGCCCCCTGGTGGTCAGCACATGTCAAAGTGACCAGCTTTTCAGTTGTTCTGCCTTTCAGTTTATTTGCATATTAACCTATTACATAGGACTAGAAGCTCGGTTCACAAAATTCGTGCATGACGGGGAGATCCCCTCAGCCAAGCCTGCATCCTCTATAATCTAAGACCCCTCAGGGGATGTCTTACTGCTGGTTTAGGCCTGATCCCAGATTGGGCCTAAACTGGCAGTTGGACATCCCTCTCACAATCCAAGACCTCTGGCTCCTAACTGCTCATCTGCCTGCCTGCCTCATCGCCCCTAACTGCCCCCCTTTGCGGGCCTGGTCACCCCCAACTTCCCCCCTCTGTCAACCTGGTTGCACCTTACTGCCCCCCCCCCCCGCCAGTCTGGTCATCCCCCAACTGCCCCTGCTGGCCTGGTTGCCCCCAACTGCCTCCTCTGCCGGCCTGGTCACCCTATGCAGCCTACTGTTCAGTCATTTGGTTGTCCTTCATTAACCCCCCTGCCGGCCTGGTTGCCCCACACAGCCTGCTGTTTGGTCATCTGTCTGGTTGTTTAGGTTGTGATGGCCCCTGGCTTTTTATATATTAGGATTGGTACATTCCTTTAGGAGTTAGTAATATTTTTCAGAATGTCATATATATATATGACATCCTAAGAAAATAGATGTGAAAGGATATCTATGGACACTGATAATACTGTTTATAATTAAAAAAAAAAACAAACAAAAAAAACAAGTGTCATCAATAGGGATTTTTTTCAGATAAATTACAAGTTTTTAGGTAAATTCAGAGAATGGACTATTAAAATTAAAGAGTCATGGGGAAAACAGCAATAATAGCATCTGTTTATTAGGCATGAGCTTCAGTCTATTGTGCTTGCACTGCCTCACTGCTTTTTCCAATTTCATGAGGTAGAATTACAATAACTCTATAGTTGAAGAAACTGCATTTAGGGAGGTTCAGGCATTTGTCCAGATAGTAAAAGTGGCGTTTGAACTCCGGTTGTGTGAGTGAGTCCAGGGTGTGAGCGCCTCACCACTATACTGTGCTGCTTCCTTCATTACAATGAAACTGGGAATTATCTCTTGAGTACAGGATAGGTGATGTTTATTTTCATTGATTGTCTTTCATCTATTTTACCTTTCTCTATTGTCTGACTCTTTAATAAGCAATATATATATATATATATATATATATATATATTATTTAAAGTGTCCCCTGAAGAGTTTGATCAGGAGTCAGGGAGTTTGATCACTTGCTATGATGTGCGCTGACCACCAGGGGACAGTGCTGAACAAAGGAAAGCCCTGGCTGGCAGCTGGAAGCCCAGGAAGGAAGGCCCCAGCCAGCAGCCAGGCCTAGAGAGCCTACCCATGCCAGGCCTGGAGACCCTACCCATGCATGAGTTTCATGCATCTGGCCAGTAGCACTTTAATAACCAGATGTGAGTGCAGAGCTCTTTTAAGGAAGGGTGGAGCGTCAGTGAATGCCCTGATGCCCTAGGATAAAGTCTAACTCCTTAGCTTAGACCATGTTATCTATGGTGTGACTACTGCTTTTCTCCTCTCATATCCCTACCGCTCTGCGGCATGCAATCTTGGCTCTGGCCAAACTATATGTTTAGACAAATGTTTCCTCCTAACTGGCTGATTTTATTTTTATCTCAGTGAAGTTGTCACTCAAACACTCTTAATCCTCAAATCCATATTTGCCTCTTGGCTCCTAAACCTTTACTAGTGTTCCGGTGCATGGATTCGTGCACATTGAAAGGAAATTAGAAGAAATATTTTAATATCGCTATTCACCCTTTTTCTATAATAGAAGTGTCAACCAAATTCACAATCAACAATGACAGAAACACACGCATGTGATTGGCACCATGAGAGCTTTATATGTTTTGCACATACTCAAGTCAACTTAGCCTTTTGTAGATATAGAATAAACTTGCTTAATTAGATTAGCTTTCTGATGTACCTGAACTTTTTCCAACCCAGCGAAGCACCCAACTTCTCTTTCAGGTAATTGTCAGCAACACAGCAATAAATATCAACAGGAAGCAGATTATTATTGCAGATCACGCAGGGAGAACAGGGGTAAAATATTTAACTGCAGCAGTGTTTGACTATATTCTGCAGACTGAAAAAACCTGAAGCCATTTTCAAGGTCCACCATTTCTTACTTCTTTTCAGTTGGGTCAAGTTTCTAAGCTTTCTAAATCTCCATTTCCTGGCTAATGAAAAGAAAATAGGATTCCATCGAGTCTCCTATCTACCTACTCCAGGACTTCTGTGAGGATCAAATGAGATGAGGCATGGGAAACACTTCACAGACATTTGGTTAAAGTGTAAAATGTTTACACCTGGCTATAAAGCAAGTCATGTTTCTGGACTGAAGAAACTGGAAGGAGGCTAGTCGCTAGGGAGAGGAAGCTGGATGTTGCTAGATTGATCGCCTCCAACTGCCCTCCCTTGCAAACCTGATCCCTCTCAACTGCTCTCCCTTGCAGGCCTGGTCCCTCCCAACTGCCCTCCCCTGTTGGCCATCTTATGTCCACATAGGGGCAGGATCTTTGACCACATGGGGGCAGCCATCTTGTGTGTTGAGTGATGGTCAATCTGCATATTACTCTTTTATTAGATAGGATAATAGGAAAGGATATTTACAAGATGTAAAGTGATGATCTCCAGATGGGACCAGGATTAATTTTTAATTTATTGCTTATTAACCTTTCTACAAGTGAGCATATACCAATTTTTAAAAAACATTCTTTTAAAATGACTTTCCAGAAGAAAACGTGTTCATCTCCTCACCGTCCATTCCTTTTGTTATGGGAAGCTGCTCAGGAACCACAGGACAAACCCAAACCCGAGGCCGTGCACCACCCTCCTCCCCCACCACGGGCGCCCCCGTAGCACAGGCTGCTCCCCCTGGGCCCTCCCATGGCATGGACACCCGCTGTGCAGGGCAGGCGGGGATTTTGCTAAAACCCTTAGCCAGCGCTGCTTTGGCGTAGGTTTGTTTGACATAATAATCTGATCCTGACACACGTGCTCAGATGTTAGCATATAGTGTCATGGTCAATCCTATTGAAACATTCGGGTCTCTGTTTTCCTTCCTGCTTGTGAATATTATGTTCTTATTTCTTATGAATCCTAGGATCCCAACTCTGGAGAAAGCAGGACACAGAAATGAAAAATTAGTGGCAATACGAGAGGGCTTTACATGCACACTTGAGGGTTGATATATACTGTGTTGCTACAACTACAGTCTCCGCATGTAACAATGTCACAGCCAGCGAATGATGAGCTTGTGACCGCACACCACGTGGGGACTGCTCTGCTGTCACGTGCGGGCCGTGCCCCAGCGCACTGTTTGCTTGCGGTGACTGGTGAATGCAGTTACTCGACCTATTCGGTGCAAATTTAAAATCACAGCAACACAGCCCTGGCCCGTGTGGCTCAGTGGATAGAGTGTCAGCCTGAGGACCAAAGGGTCCCAGGTTCAATTCTGGACAAGGGCATGTACCTTGGTTGCAGGCTCCTCCCTGGCCTGGGTCCGGATCGGGGCTCATGCAGGAGGCGGCCTATTGATGTGTTTCTCTCACATCGGTGCTTCTCTCTGTCTTTCCCTCTCTCTCCCACCCTCCCTAAAAATCAATGGAAAAATTCCCTCGGGTGAGGATTTAAAAAAAAAAAATTACAGTAATACATATAGAAAGCGTTTCATACATAATTTTAAACAAATGTGTCTACATAAGTAAAAACAAGGTTAACTGGCCAATTTTTTGCCATGCACATTCTGAAAACCTACTTTCCGCTTTAACGGACACCCCCTCGCCGGAACTGGTCCGTTATTTGAGGAGTCTGCCACTCCACACGCTTTCCACAAGTCCGCACCGGCCACATTCTGCCCGGGCGAGGGCTCCCTCCCCGCACCCTCCAGTACTGCTGGCTGTGGATGGAAGGGAGCCTTCATTTGCAACTCCAATGAGGGATGCTAACAATCTGCTGGCACCTGTATGTTCTCTTTGCAGAAGTCTGTTCCTGTCTTGCACCTTTTTTAATTGGAGTGTGTATTTTGGAGTTGTGTAAGTTTTTATGGATTGTGGCTGCTGGCCCCTGTCAGCTGTCACTGGCCATGGTTCTCCTGTGGGATGGTGCCCTGTGCTGGCATCCCTGTCAGGAGCGCAGCACACCTCCAGCCCAGGCCCTCAGCCCTAGCCCCTTCCCTGTGAGTCTGTCTAACCCCATCCCAGTGCCCGGTGATGGTCCAGATCTCACAGACCGCTGTGAAGGTGAGAGCATGCATTCACAAACATGTTGTCTTTAGTATGGAGATTAGAGAAGAGTCTGTTAGAAGAAAATATACAAGAACATGCCTAGGCTTGGAACAAAAACTGGGCAGACTATATGGCAAGATTATCACAGTATTTATCTCTGGTTATGGGATTGGCAGATTAAGTTTTACCAGTTTTTCTGTGTGTAACATCAATATAGTGCTTTTATAATTAGAAAACATCTATTCAAAAGTAACTGTCAAGTTTGGACATGAGAGGCAGTTTCATCTTTCCATGTGACTTCCCAGGCCCGGAGAGCCAGGAGCGGGAGCCCGACCAGAAGAGCTGGGTTTGGTGGGGACGCTGCACTTGGCAGCTCCGTGGGGAGGCACCCAGAGCACCCACCCCGAGCACCGAAAACAGCAGTTGGGGGCTCTGCCCGTGGCCTCCGAGTGGTGGGAGCTGGGGGCTGCGTCCCTCCTGAGAACTTGGTCCTGGGGGACGCAGTCTGCCTTTGGGACAGACAGGCTGGGGTGGCACCTGAGCCACATGCCTAGCGAGTTCCTTACCCCCATGAGTCCGCGCCCTTAGCTGCACTAAACGAGTCTTTCCTCTCCAGGTGGCTGTGAAAGTGTAAAGATGGTTTGTGGAAGTTGACAGATGGCATGCTATATGAGTTTTCCCCACTGTGAACCTTTTCCTCACTTTTAAAGGGACATGAACACCTACTTCAGAAGCTGTGGAAAGCCCACATTGTGACATGGACTGAGGCCGCTCTCCCGGGTCTGAGCACTGGCACTGAGGTCCCTGTGCTCCCAGGCCCAGCCTGGCGGTGACATTCCTTCTGGGTGGGCAGGGCTAGGGGTTCCTCAGGGTTCCTCCAAACCCTGCAGCAACGGGCAGGACAGACTGGGCCCGAGGCGTACACGCTCGCACGGACACCCCCCTTTTGGAAGCCAGTGCTGCCTCTTGCAAAACACACATTCCATTCCCAAGTGTTTCTGTGCCTCCCCACACCCTCCCCACAGCCACACAGCCATGCAGCATGCAGAGCTGCCAAGGCAGCTGCTGAAGAAGCAATGCCGGGGGGGGGGGGGGGGGGGGACGGACGGAGGGAGCAATTCCAAGGGCTTCTATAGAACTCTGGCCCCTCACATAGTGGGTCTCTCAGGGCACTCGGCCATGGTTGGTTCCCTGTCCTTTTGCCCCCTTTTTGTAAGAAATAACTAAGACTTAAAAAAAAAAAAAAAAAAAAAAAGAAATAACGAAGACTTGAAAAGTACAGATGAGTTAAAAGCCTGTCCAGTCCCACCAGAGTTGGCTGTCACTACTTTACCCTTTTCTGTCACACTCTTCCAGCATTCAAAGGCAGAGTTCACAACTGCCAACATTCCAGCATGGAGATGTGCCCCTGCTAACTGCTCCCAGCACCACGGAAGTGGTTCCCGAGGGAGCTGCCACTTCCACCATCACGCCTGCACCTTTGCACGTACTGTACCAAGAAATTCCTACAAGTGAAATGATTGGGTTAGAGTAGGAACACTAAGGGCCTTTGATCCCAGAAAAGTTTTTCATGAATTTGTTTCAAATATTGCCGATAAGCCAAAAATGGCTTTCATTATAGGCTTACTTTCCAGGTTTTTGTACCCTGCCCTAGATACGATGTTTTCCAGAAGCTTTTTGGCTCATTGTTTTTCTTCAGTGAGTTATCAATGCCCTTTGCCCATGCTGTAGTGAAGAACCTTTCCATAGTGAGTTTCTAAGGTCTATGGATTGTGTATTTGTCCATTGTAGAAATGTTTCCAATTTGTTTTTTTAAGTTTTAGAAGTTTGTTCTTTTATGATCTCCTTTTCCTATTTTGCTGAGAAAGTCTTGATACAGAGATCAATTTTTTAAAAAATAAATCTTTATTGCTCAGATTATTACAATTGTTTCTCCTTTATCCCCGCAAAGCTCCCTTCCACCTGGTTCCCCCACCCCCGCCATTGTCCTCATCCATAGGTGTAAGATTTTAGTCCAGTCTCTTCCTGCCTCCCCCCCCCAAGACCCCTTTCCCCCTGATAATTATCAATCCACTCCCTTTCTTTGCCCCTGATTCTATTATATTCACCAGTTTATTCTGTTCCTCGGATTTTTAATTCACTTAATTTTTAGATTCATTTGTTGATATATATGTATTTGTTGATCATAATTTTAAAAATCTTTTTTCTTATTCTTCCTCTTTTTAAAGAATACCTTTCAGCATTTCATATAATACTGGTTTGGTGTTGATGAACCCCTTTAGCTTTTTCTTATCTGTGAAGCTCTTTAGTTGACCTTCAATTCTGAATGATAACTTTGCTGGATACAGTAATCTTGGTTGTAGGTTCTTGCTATTCATCACTTTGAATATTTCTTGCCACTCCCTCTGGCCTGCATAGTTATAGGTAACCAACTGCTTGTAAGATTCTCTCTTTGTCTTTTGCCCTTGGCATTTTAATTATGATGTGCGTTGGTGTGGTCCTCTTTGGATTCCTTTTGTTTGGGGTCTTCTGCACTTCCTGGACTTGTAAGTCTATTTCTTTCTCCAGGTAGGGGAAGTTTTCTGACATTATTTCTTCAAATAGGTTTTCAGTATCTTTCACTCTCTCTTCTTCTGGCACCCCCATAATTCTGATGTTGGTACATTTAAAGTTGTCCCTGAGGCTCCTTACACTATCTTCAACCTTCTGGATTCTCTTCTCTTCTTGCTTCTCCATAGGAGTGTCCTTTAGCTCTTTGTATTCCAAATCTTTGACTTGATTCGTGTGATCCTCCAGTCTGCTGTTGGATCTCTTCATATTTTTTATTTCAGTCAGTTTATGTTTAATTTCTAGTTGGGTCTCATTAATTTTATTGGCCTTTTCTAGGAAATTCTTGAAAAACCTTATAATCGTGGTTTTGAACACTATATCCAGGCTTTTGTCTCCTCCATCTCTTTCCTTTGAGATCTATTTTCTTGTCTTGGCATTTTCACTGCTTCCCAGAGTTGGTAGGATCACTTTGTGTGTTTGGTGTCCTATATGGCCCAGTGGGTTAGCCTCCCCAGTTACTTGAGGTAGACACTCTTGGTGCTCCCCTTTGTGTACTGCATGAACAGTCTTGCTGGAGTTAAGACTTGATTGTTGTTGGTATCACTGGGAGAAACTGACTTCCAGGTCCATTGGATGTATCAGCTGTGTCTACTCCGGGATACCTTCTGTATTAGAGACAGTCTTATAGGATCAGACTTGCAAAATTGCAAAAGCCTCTGTGCTCAGCTTGGATGGGGCGGAGTCTCAGGGCTGAGCAGTCTTGGCTTCCCATCACCCCTGCCCTTGTGCACTTGCCTGTTTCTGCCTGACTTCTGCCTTCCATGGCTCCCCTGAGTTTCCGCCTGACCGTCCAGATTCCACGTGCAAGAGCATGGGTGCCCCAAGGGCTCACCCGGAATTGGGTTGGGTCTCTGTAGGTTGGAGCTTCTGACTCCTTCTGCTATGGAGAGGCCGCAGCAACCCAAGGTCAGACCTCTCTGCGTGCACTCACCCGTGCACGACTGTAGACCCTGCCCGCTGTGGCTCCTGGCTCCCCCAGTCTCTGGGTGCCTTTCTCTACAGTCCAGACTCCACCTGTATGAGCCTGGGTCCATGGGGTTTCGGCCAGGGTTGGGGTTCAGTACAGTCGGAAAGGGTTCAGTGCAATCGGGGACTTCCTTTCCCCTCCCGCCAGCCAGGCACTCAGCTGCCCTTTCTCTTTGCACGTGTCTCCCTACCTCAGCACTTTGTGGTTCCCCTGATCTGTGAGCCTCTCTCCTTCTTTCTAGTTGTAGATTTCCCACTCCATCAGCTTTCCTGTGGTTTTGGATGATGTCCATTTTATCTTTTAGTAGTGTTTTGAAATTGTTGTGCGAGGCGGGAGCTTAAGTGCTTACGTAGGCCGCCATCTTGGTTTCTCCAGAGATCAATTTAATATCCACTAACAAGTATATGTAATTTTAATGGTTCAACTTACCATGGCATATCTTTATTCCTCCTGGAATTTATTTTGGTTGTGGTAACTTTCCCCCAAAATTTAGATTTTACCCAATTCCCCGTCTTGACTTGCCCATTAAAAGACAATGCCCCCTTTATTACGTAAGTCCATGTACGCAAGAGCCAGTGTGGTGTTTTTCTTGTTTTGTTGCACACTAGTTCTACATTATTCTGTAGCCTCACGTTTTAATTTACTAGCAATTTCAGTAGCACCTCCCAAATAAACACAGGCCGAAGGCGTTGGTGGTATAGTGGTGAGCATAGCTGCCTTCCAAATAAACACAGGCCGGGACCTGGAGAGTCCCCATCAGTGGGACTGTAGGTGCTTGGCTGCTGACGGCCTCTGCCATGTTCCTCTGGGCCTTTCTCCAGCAAAACCCAGGCGAGGGCCATGGCCTCCTCAGGAGTCAGCAAAGCAAGGAAATGGAGGGGTGGCCTGGCTCCTGGCCTCCCCTCCCCTCCCCAGGCAGACCAACCTTCTGGACCTGGAGCTAGAGTGGCTTCCAGAGCCAGCCCAGGCCTTGCTGTGGCTGGATGAGGACCGTGGCCAGTGTGCAGCGGCTCTGAGGGCCTCGGCGCTGCTGCAGGTCTGCCTTTCCTGCTAACAGCCCACAGCGGTGACGCTCGTCCGGTAACTGTGCTCGTCCGGTAACATGCTGCTGGCCACCACTGACCGGCAACCTGTACTTCAACAACTACACTGACTAGCTCTGGGCGCTGCACCAGCACTCGTTCTTTCCTTTGCTACTCCCCACCTCACTTGGGAGGCCTGCTGGGTGTGGGGGGATTGGGGCGAAGAGGGGCTGGTGCAGAAGACAGGAACCTAGGAATGGAATAAGTGCATGCTCCAGAGGCTTACTTTTCAAGTGAGGGGAAACCGCCTCTAGATGTCCTTCCAAACGCAACTGGAGAGCACTGCAGCGCACTGAGAAAACTTCTACCCTCTTCGTGGGGTAGAGAGGTCACGGCATGGCTCCCAGGCCTTCCCGCCAGGAGGGAGGAAGAGGAGGAGAAGCACAGCTCATCCCATCTCTGCATTGACCCTGGCACGGGGCTGGCCATCTTTGGGAAGGCCAAGAGGCCTCCATCCAAGTGAGTGGCTGGCCACTCGCTTCCCTGACTATAAGCAGTAACCAGACAGGAAGTACAAGGAAAGGAGGCGAGAGGCCCCGAGTAGTCGCTAACCGGACTCCTATGTCAGCGCCAGATGGGCCATCAGGAGCCACGCTGGGCTGAGCCTTCCGTCTCCCCCAGATGTGGCAGAGAGGGAAGTTGGGCCGGGAAGGGGGCAGGGGCCTGGGGAAGGGTATGTGTGCATGCCTCCCCCTCACCCGGTCTCTGGAGACTCACCGGACATCCTTTTGGGAACCTTAAGCTTACACACCTTAGGGGCTTCATACACACTTCGTGAGTCCTCACTCTCATGGAAGTGACAGTCTTCTGATTTCACAGGTGAGAAAAGGAAACTGATTTCACTCACCTGACAGCTCAGCCTGTCTCCTCTGCCTTCATCACTGCCACCTGAGAGGGCTGCCACCACTCAGCATGGAGCGCACTTACCTTCTGCTCCGCATGGGAATCCACGCCGATTGCCGAGGTCACAAGTACCGAGGGAGTGGCCCTGTGAGGGCTTCGCTTTGCCTCCAGTCCTGGGACCCCAAAGGCAATTAAGTTTGGTGAGTGGGACTCTGGGTCCTATACTAACTCAACTTTCCGGAGCACAGGACTGCCATCCAATTTCCCATCGGAAGGTCTACCACAGGGTAAATCCTGCCCGAGAATAAAGCCACTGTTTTTTGTTTTTTTTTGTTTTGTGTTTTTCCCCCCAGAATTGTCAATCAAGTAAACAAATTTATTTAAACACAACAGCAGGTAATCTTCCAAATAAAAGGTCAAAAGAAATAATTAGACAAAGACAAAAAAAATGTGTAACAAGTTAATAAAAATATTCAGTGAGCCATTTGGAGAGCCTAACAGTGCAGAGAATACAAACAAAAGTATTGATTTCAGTCAACAAGTTTGTACAACCTTAAGAAACACTGATCACAAACCAAGAGGAATCCACAAAGGTGGAGGGTCACGTGAGTAGTGGACTCATCACCTCAGCGGGGTAAGGCAGGGTGTCTGTAAGACCAACTCACCCAAGCCCCTTTTGCCTACTGCTTCAAATTCCCCCATTGAAACCTAGGATCATTCATTAGTGCAACGGGTATGAGCAATTAATCCCACTCTGGGCTGGGACCAGGTCAGAGGGAAGACACTTCTCTTGGAATAAATGTGTGCTGGGTCCAGCTGAACGGCTTGCTTTGGCAATATCAGAGACCATGCTGGCGACGGAGAGGGAGCGGGCAGTGGAGCGGGCAGTGCGGGCAGGCTGAGCTTCCGAGGAGCGGGAGGAAGTGATGGCCAGCACCTATGGCCGCTCAGTCACCAGAATCATCTGGTTGCTGAACCAGAGCTCCAGCATCTGTTCTGTCCCTCCATAAGGAAAACACTGCTATAGCTTCCCTCACATGCAGGCCAGTCCAGGTTCCCTAAGCAAATGCCACAATTACAGCTTCCCACAGGAATCACTGAGGGAGGGTGGGAACCCTCTACACCAGGCAGAACACAGACGGGAGGGAGGGTCCGTTTCACACGTCCTGTCCTCAATGCGTCCCAGTGAACACCTGACAGTCCTTTCAGCTGTGCCCGTGACCACGACGGCTAAGTCCTTACTAACCAGAGACCAGGAAATGGGAACAGGAGCTGACAAAGCCAGCCTGGTAGCGCCCTCAGCCTCGCCTTGGAATTGGGTGATGGGTCTCCTGGCTGCACTGCCCTGAAGACATTCCTGAAGCACGGACAGTGCTGAGGCAGACCTGCTTTGGTTTGTAAGCTTCTGGACCCAAGTCCTGGTCCTAGGAACCTCCGCCGCTGCCTGACACAGGGTGGGAGGCCTGAGCGGTGGAGTCCCACTGCGGCTCCAGCCCCCGGCGGCCGGCACTGCTTCGGAGACCAGCTAACACTGTGTGGCTGAACCCTTTTAATACAGAAAACGATGCCTGGTACATTTTCAACTGATATCCAAAAGCTTGGCTGAAATTTGGATCTTTACTCAAATCTAGATTCTTCTTACCAAGATCAGTATGGAGTCTTGGAACCAACTCCTACAAGTGGGTCCCTGCGGCATAGATGAGGCGCTGCGAGGCCAGGTGGAGCCCAGCATGCCACTGAAGGAGGCAGGGCTAACGGTGTATTCCAATGTGCAGGGAGGGGAAGAGCCAACTCAATGAAGCAACACCATCCCATCCAGCTTTCTAACTGCTAACTGAGCAATTAGAAACAGAAGCCACAAAACCATTCGCCAAAACCAACGCATTTGCCACACAATAATTCAGTTTGTCGTCACCCTCAGATATGTGCCTATTTTCAAAATGGCATCCGCATCCTGGAGGGAGGGTGCCCTGGCCTGGCGCAGGGGCCTGCAAGTGGCCTCTCCCACATCACTCCTGCTCGGTCGCAAACCCATTTCCAGGATTTGGGGAAAGGGAAAGGGAAAGGGAAAGGGAGAGGGTGTTCCACTCCCAGAGCGTGGAGAAGCCCTGCATGCCACCGTGGGCGCCCTGCAGCGAGCCCGCGCCCGCCGAGCCCCACACAACTGCGGCCAGGGGTGCCCTCGTGGAGGAACTTGAAGTCTCGCCCTGACTGCGCCCTTTTCTGGTCCTCATTTGCATTTTTGTAATAATTATCATTGAAATATAATTGAGAACTTCTAAAAATAGTTCTTGTGTGGGCCCAGGGAAGATGAACAATTAAAAACAAAACCCCTCACTCTAGTCCACCTTACGAAGGGATGCCTTCCTGTAGGCTGGGGAGGGGCAGCCTCAGGGCCCTCGGACCTGGGCCTCCTCCCCTGTGCCCAGGCTAGGGGCACCTGTCTCCCCCTCTTCCTCCTTCCCACCCCAATCGGAACTGGGAAAACCAGGAGGTTGCAGACAGTTGGGTGAGAAGGTGGTCTAAGAACTCAGTTTGGGCAGCTGACTACAACTGAACCCACAGAACCAGCTGGGGTCCCCAGAAAATATACAGGGTCTGGTGTCAGGCTAAATGAGGCAGACACCTGCCGGAGGCCCACCCTCCCAGCGTCCCAGCAGCATTGCTGCCGGCTGTGCGGACTTTCCCGTTCCCCCACCGCTGGAGGCACGAACATCCAACTCCAGTGACATTCCCTGTCAATGTCAACTTCAGGAACACATCAAGGGCAGAAACTCCTCAGACACCGTCTGTCAAGACGGGATCTGACTCCCTAAGGCGAGCCAAGGGCCTAGGACCCGGCACCTGCGGCCAGGGCGAACACGCCAACGCCCCACGGACAAACTCGTCACCTCAAAAATATAAGTGTTTCATACGTTTATTTAAAAGACTCCCTTTCCGCCTGGCCCCAAGCCCCTCCGCCCCTCTTCCAGCACAGGCTCGGAGAACGGGGTCCAGGGGAAAGGACAGCCCTCACAGAGCGAGGTAGGATAGCCAGCTCCTGGGCAGTGTCCCCAGCTGGCCTTGGGGAGTGGGCGCAGGAGTCTGGGGACTGGGCTCCCTCTTGTGAGGAAAGAGCTGAGAAAGTCATCTTCTCGTTAGTGAAATGGTCTGCACTCAGATTCAGAAGCTCCATCCCTCCGCTCTCCGGCCCTCCTCTCCCTCCTCTCAGGCCAGTTTTAGCAGGCAAACGGGAATATAGATACATATATGTGCACATATATATTTAGATAGGTAAGATATGTACATATCTTATATATGTACATATACATGTGTGGGGCGGGGAAGGAGAGGGCAATGTAAACCTAAACGGCCATCACATCACCCCGATGGCCTGGCATCACAGACAATAAATAACGCCCGGGGTGAGGGGCGACACGGCGCAGCAAGAAGGAAGGGCACACGCTCGCTAGTAAAGACGCGCTACGTTGGCAGCGTTCGGGCCAGCCAGGCTGCTGCACTTGCCAGACAAGCAAGCTGCCAGACATCTTTCCACGTTTTCTAAGGAAGTATTTAAGCAGAGCTCCATACCACAGTTTTCCTTCGGGTCCGGTGGCTGGCAGGCAGTTTCCGACCACCAGGAACAGAAACTTTGGCTCCAAGGTAAATGAAAAAAGGAAAAAAAAAGTATTTCCACTTACAGCATGAAAATACAGAAAATTTCATAAAAGAGAAACACCTGTCAAAGACTGCTTCCAGCCAAACTGAGGTAGCGCTGCTTTCTCTGCCCTCGGAGCTCTGGCTGCGGGCGGCTCCAGACTCCGCTCACTTGCCTGGCAGGCCGCGTGTGGCGGGCATCGGCATGAAACGCAATGCAATGGTCAGAGGGACGTGCAGGGAGCAGGTGCGGGCCAGCTAGCGGGGCGGGGTGGGCTGTCACCAGAGGACATGTTTGGCGGCCCTGGCTCTCCAAGGGCTTTAACTCACAGGGAACTAATGCAACGTGGGTAACAGTTAACACTGCTAGTCAACTCCGGGTAAATCTTTAAAAATTATCACAACTGCAATTCAACATGTAAACAGCACCGCACACAGCACAGACCTGCCCCGTGGAGGCAGAGACCTGCACTGGTGTCTAATGTCAGCTCAGCGGACTGCCGGTCCCGCTGACGCCCTCCCCCCACAAACATCTATTTGTGCAAGAAATGGCAGGCTTACTCTATCTGAAGGCTTAAAAAAAAGATACATAACATGTAGCCAGGTTCAAATGTTTTGGGGGACCCCCCCAAAAAAGGAAATAACCAAAATAACCAAAAAGTGAAGAAAGTGCCTAAAACATGATACAGCATTTTAGAGCCCTTTCAGATACAAGGCAGAGAAAGGTGTAAAGTAGAAAATATCCGGATCTTCGGTAATTTCCAGAAAGGTCCGTTCCTCGGCGGGCTCCGGGCCGGAGCACTAAGTCTGCTCCTGGGGACACGAGCCCCCGGGCCCTGAGCTTCGCGCGCCGCCCCCCGCGCCCTCCCGCTTCCTCCGCTCCATCTCCCACTCCACGAAGGTGTCGAAGAGGCTGGGCCAGGCTTCGTCTTCGCTGTAGTTGCTGAGGTCGGGGCCGATCACCTGAGTGAAGTTTAGGAACATATTCCAAGTGTCCCGGGAGATGCCCTTGACCCCCGAAGGGTTCTCTGTCAGGAAGTGTAGCCACTGGTCCAACACGGGCGGGTTGTTCTGGGTAAAGACTAGCTTCCACAGGGCAATGGCTATTTCCCGATGCAGTGACCGCTGCCCTTCTTCAGAGTCTAGGCCAAACTGAAATGTAAACCGGTACAGGTCCTTGAACTTGTCCTCTTGTTTGGCTTCGGTCAAGAGGCTGGGGAACCGCGCGCAGATCCCATCGATGCTGTCTGCACTTATTGCTTTGCAGCCATCAAAAAACTCCTTCCTGCAACAGGAAGTAGGGGCACAATTAGTCACCGTAACGGGAATCAGTTCCTGTGAGGCAATGGCATGGAGAGCGCGCCACGTAGCCGGGGGCTGTGGGAACTGGGCTCGTCCACCTCGGAAGTGCTGAGACCACTACGTCACTCTTCCGGGTTGGGTGAGGACAGGTTACTATGTCACCGCTTCTAAAGTGCCTGCCTGTCCATTCATCTCTTCATCTTCCCACAGCCCGACGCCAGCTCCATGCCCTGCTCCCCTTTCTGCAACAGGGGCTGTGCTTCCCTCCTCCGAGGGGCCCTTCCTGCTCTCTGATGTTCTGTGGGCTGTTTCTGGAATATTCTTGGTGACTGCCAAGGGACCAAAGATTCTGGATGAACCTGGGTAACTCCTACCAGTGATCAAAATTTCTTATTAAGAAACAAAAATTGGCCGGCACCGGTTTGGCTCAGTGGTAGAGCGTCGGCCTGCGGACTGAAAGGTCCCGGGTTCAATTCCGGTCAAGGGCATGTACCTTGGTTGCGGGCACATCCCCAGTAGGGGGTGTGCAAGAGGCAGCTGGTCGATGATTCTCTCTCATCAACGTTTCTAACTCTCTATCTCTCTCTCTTCCTCTCTGTGAAAAATCAATAAAAATATATTTAAAAAAAAACAAAACAAAAATCGTGTGTGTATTCTGAACTTCTGTGTAACACCTTCAGCTCACAATCTGGTCCACACTGATCACCATCCCAGAGGCTGCTGCACCACTAGAGGAAAGGCCTCTGAGGTCTGCTGGGCAATCTACCCCAGGGCTAGAAGTTACGGGAGGAGTTCTCAAAGCAAATTCGTATCCACCCCAGCACTTCGCAAACCACACCTTGGGGTAACCCTGCCATGCCCTCCCCTCCAAACACCCTCCACGGAGATGTGTGGCCATGAGGTGCCGACTACTGCTTGCTCCCCGGCCAGCGAGGCTCTGCTGGAGGGCGCGGAGGGGCTACCTGCCTCATGCAGTGACAGGCACATCCCAGGGCATTCCCTGGGCCGGGCACACCCGGTGCAGGGCAGTAGAGAGGGAGGAGGGGAGCGGATGACGGAGGGAGCGGAGGGTCTGCAGCAGCAGTGTGGCTGGGCTGTATGTGGCAGCAGGGCTCAGCACGGATCACGCCCTGCTGAGCTTCAGTCAGGGAGGGTCAGTGCCCAGTCACCAAGGCTAGATAGCCTAGAGAACTGTGACAGAGAGAGGAAGACCCA
Organism: Nyctalus aviator; assembly: GCA_036971965.1. Classification (NCBI taxonomy): domain Eukaryota; kingdom Metazoa; phylum Chordata; class Mammalia; order Chiroptera; family Vespertilionidae; genus Nyctalus; species Nyctalus aviator. The sequence continues at coordinate 873,080 of CM072926.1, forward strand.
ACTCCAGGAAGCCAGTCCCGCTATGCCCGGATGGACCACTGTCAGGTGTGCTCCCTCCTCTGCTCACCTGGGGACTCACCTGGTGAATTTGCACATGGTAGCAGCCTGGAACTTCCAAGCCAAGAGCAGCACTCGAAACTCTGTGGGGTCAACACAGAGGTCATTGCAAAAGCGCTCCATGCCTTCCTCCAAAATTGCATCCTCCCGCTCATCCTTGTAGCGCCTGAACAGTTCCTCCAACCTCTGCAAGGAAGACTCCTCGGCACAGGACTTGGGCTCCCTCCCAGCATCTCCCGAGGACGTGGGCAGCTGGCAGGCCTCTGTGGCAGCCTCTGCCTTCTTGGTCCCATTGACGAGGATATCCCCTCCTGGCTTGCCACAGGCCGGCGGCTGCTCCTCGCGGTGGCCTGCACCCCGCCTGCTGTGTGACTTGCTGCTGGGGTCACGGTCTCCATTCTTGCTGCCCAGGGTCGATGAGGGATTCTTACACTTGGTGACACACTGGCCCATGGTACTGGTGGCCTGGCCTCTAGAGTGGTCCCCTCTGGATCAGAAGCCCTCGCTGCCACCAGCCCTTGAATCTCAACATGCCATCAGCCAGAGGAACCAGCCAACCTGGGAAGAAATGAGAGAGCACTCACCACTGGATAGAGACAGGACATGCAAGCTCTCTCCAAGGACCGGACCATACACGAACCACCACGAACCAGGAGAGAGACTCCAAGTTCATCACCACCTCCCTTGTAAGCCAGCTCTATACCTTCACCTTGGAAATGCAGTGGCTAGAGCACATAAGGAGAACCAATAAAGAAAATTCCTGACATTTTCCTAGCAACACAGTTTACCAAGAAGAGGTGCTTCATGTACAGAATGCATGCAGGAAATCTACAGTTTGCCAGAAATATTCCAAAGGAAATGCTTCTTGCCCACTGGCCATCATTTAAGAGAGTTATTTGGACTCAAGGGAAGCCCGCAGGGGCACATGAAATGTCCATCTCTGGTCTCTACTGCCAAAACCCTCAGGTTTCCGTTTCAAGCAGGGAGAAGGGGCGACCACACCCACCCTCCTGCAGGCCCAGAGTGGCCTACAGGCGAGGTGAAGGGTGTTCACAGTTAAGACTGTAGGCAGAGTCCTAGCCAAACAGCAAAGTAAAATGTGTGTCTGGTCTTTTCAGCATTCTTTCCGGGACTCCCCCCGCGGAGCTCGTGAAACGTTCTTTCTCGCGCCTTAGTCCACTCAAGGTCCCAGGCCCCACCTCAGGTCCTCTGCCAGGTGGTATGGAGGGAGAGTGGAGCCACGTTCACTAACTTTGGATGCTGGTAGGCTGCAGGCTCAGGCCTCCAAGAGGCTGTCACCACCTTAAAGGAGGGCAGATTTACCCATATCCAATCTCTAAAAGGGAGGATAGTTGCTACATGAAAGAGAGAAGTCTGCATGGAAACATAACAAACTCACCATGGTGGTTTATTACCTATACTGGATGCCCATTGCACAAAGATTCATGCAAGGATAGGCCTTCCTTCCCCTGGCTGCCAGCACCGGTTTTCCTCTGGCACCCGGAACCCAGGCCAGGCCTTTGCTCAACGAGGCTTGTCTTCTCTGCTCCAGCCATAGTGGAGAAGCCAAGCCTCTCCAGTCTTCAATCTACACCTGCATATGCAAATTAACCCACTACCTCGGTTGGGTTAATTTGCATGCTCACTCCTGATTGGCTGGTGGGCATCGTGGAGGTTCGGTCAATTTGCATATTTCTCTTTTATTATTGTAGACTAGAGGCCTGATGCACAAAATTTATGCAAGGGCCTTGGTCCCGGTCACTGCCCACTGCCGCCACCACTACAGCTGCGGCTGAGGGCTTCTGCCTTGACCCCTGCTAATTAAAAAGGTGTTTTTAAAGAATTGCTAGAAATTTCTAGGCCAGGACTGAGGTGATTTCTCTGAAGACCTTGTCTACTCAGGACTCCTACTTTTAACTAGTCCACTAGAAGTAGAAGATCCATCTACAATTTAGTACAGGTCCCTGACTTACGATGGTGCAAAGCAATATGTATAACAAATGACATGAGACAACACTTCGTTATAAAACAGGCTTGTGTTAGATTATTTTGTGGTCTACCAGAAGTATTCCGAGCATGTTCAAGGCAGGCCAGGCTAAACTACGATACTCGGTAGGGTAGGTGAATTAAATGCATTTAGACATGCTATTTTCAGTGTGCAGGGAGTTTATCGGGACATACCCATGGTCAGTGCAGGAGCATCTGTACTCAGAAAAGGTTACCCCTGCTACAACAACCGTGAGCCAGAGTATAATGGGGAGGCTGGCCAGCCAGGCCAAGGCCCTGCATCCAGCGTTAGGGAGCTTTCATGGACCTCCAGGCTCCACATTCCAGCTCTCAGGAGAATGCAGCAGGCATGGAGCTGTGAGCCGTACACAAGAACTGTAGCTTCCTCCAAACAGTGTTGGGATAACTCGGTCACCTTCAACAGGAATCCTAAGGGCATCAGGATGTGCACGTTTAAAATGGAGGCCAGAGCCATTCCTGCAGTTCCTGGGACTCCATGTCAGGGCATGTCGCATTCCCGCCCTCTGAGAACAGAGAACAGGAACAGAGACGTGTCTACACACGCCCTTCAAAACCTCCCAGTTTCCCGCTTCCAAACCACTGGAACGCACGATAAGGGCTTACTGTGGGGAAGGGCAGACCCGCCTAAACATTTTTAAGTCTGTCACGCTTTAAGAGTAACATAGCTACTAAGACACAAGCCCAGCTTAGTAACCTTTTAAAAGGTAGGACCTACATTCAAGAGAAGCAACTGTTCAAGCTGAATATCTCAAAACAAGCAGGACTATGCCAGGAGGAGTCTGATCTCCAGATTGCTCCTGAAGGCTAAAGCTCGGACAGAAACAAAGGCCCACACTTCCCGTCGCTCGCTCACTGCCTGCCAGCTCCCAGTTCCCGGAGGACTGACTCACCAGGCTGCTCACGCCTGCGCAGGAAGACCCACGTACCGAGAGGCTGAGAGGGGTTCCTGGCCTCCATGTGACCCACTTACTCCCGTCCACACCCCGCGCCACCAAGCAGACGCCTCACTGCACAGCTTCCTCTAAACCTGGCGCCCAGGCCTGCAGGAAGGAGGGGCAAACCAGGAGGCCTCCCAGAGGCCCAAACCACTGACCCCCTCCCCCCAGCTCCACGTTAAGAGCATCTGAGATGATCTGACACAGCAGACCCAGCTGAAACCTGAAGGCTTTAACATGCTGAACAGATGAGAAAGGAAAGAGGAAGATCAACTGAGCCAGATGATCTATCAGCACAAGCCAGCTCACATCCCTTCCTCCATTCCAGTCCCGGCTCTGAACACCGCCTCACAGGGGAGGGGGAGGTGAGAAGGATTCAGGTCTGATGGTGAGGACACCTCACCCCGCCCGCTCACTGCGCTCCTTCCGGCGCGCCTTCCCTTCTTAGGAAGCAGTGCTGCTCCCAGGCCTGCCCAGGCTGCCCGGTGCCAGCCCCCGCCCTGGCAGCCGCGCTTCCTTTAGGTGTTTAAAGCTGGCAATTCCCCTGGGCCCGCTGGCTGCTGCCTAATGGCTGACAATAGTTACCAATTACTGACCACTGGACAGCGTGCCAGGCACTATGCTGGTAAGCCTTTATGGACATTAATACTCTCATATCTTCACCACGACCCACTTAAAGACAGGGAAATGGAGCCGCAAAGCCCACCCAAGACCACAAGCACTGAACCTGGTAGGTGTGTCTTGAGAAACTCTGATCCTTACCACCAGGCTACACTGGTGCCCAGGTCAGTGCTAGGGAGAGCCCAGCAGATGGGCCTGAGTGTCACCACGGCAACCCCAGAACAGCTCTCTCCGCAGCCTGCCAGCCGCTGGAAAGGGAGCAGTGGTCTGTGCCCAGTGGGCTCACCGGGCATCCTATCCACGGCCCTCTCCCAGCAAGCCTGCCCATGAGGCAGCAGCCAGATGCCCGGGGCTTAGCCCCGGAGGTGGGGATGGAGTCAGCCCACCAGATGGCTCAGAGCTCCGAAGTCCAGCTCTCCATCGCTTTTTGACCCTGAATCTCTTCAGCCTGTAAGAGGGCCGTCGGCCTCACTGCAAGGAAGGCAGACCCAGGGGCCTGTTGCACCGCCCTCCTGAAGCACGTGGAGGGGCAGCTCCCACCAGCCTAACGGAAGCCCTGGCTTGTCCCACCGGACATGGGCTCCACCCAGCCTCTGCTCCCCAGCCCAGCAGAGCCCCACCCTGCCTCAACCGTCTGTCACTCAGTCTTGTTCACAAACAGTCTCAAACCCAGAACTGCTGCTGCTCAGAGGCTCGGCTGAACGCCGGGGGGACAGGCTCCCCAGGAGAAGGACAGCTAGGTGCTGGCTGTGCCCTGCCATGTTCTCATCCCTGGCCACTCCGTCCAGCGGGGCAGCCCGTTCCCATTCCCTCCCTTCCCCTCAGGCCAGCTGGACTGCCAGCCACTCACTCATACTTTAATGGCACTGCCTTCCCAGGCCGTCTCCGTGGCAACTGCATGGCAAAATATATAACTAGTTTCTACATGGGAACTAGTAGGGCCGGTGGGCACGGCAGCAGAGATCTCAGTACAGCATCCCTAAGGAACATCACTGCACATGCTAGCACGTCACACACACACACACACACACACACACACACACGCACGCACGCATGCACACATGCAGCGCTGCGGAGTCACTACCCCATTTCACAGGAAGAGAAATGGAGGTACACCAGGGCCACGGAGCTTTCCAGGGAGGAACAGGAGCGGACAATCCAGAGGTGAGCGCTGGGGCAGACAAACCTGGTCTGGCCATGGGGACGGCAGCAGGGGGCTGTGAGCAGGTAAGGGTTATGGACAGCTGGCCCTCCATGAGGTCATCCGCCAGCAGCCTGGCCCGTGCGCGCTCACCGGTGCCGCTCACAGGAAGCACTCAGCAGTCACGCCCCCTGGTGCAGCGCCCTCTCGCAGCTAGTCCAGTTCTGTGGGGCGGTGTGGGGGACGGCGCTAGCAGGTGCGTGGGCAGCTCCCATTCTTGCGTGAGTGCCTGTCCCCTGCCTCCACCAAGTGGCAAAGCTGAGTTGAATGGAGCAGGGACAAGGGGTGGGGGGAAGGGAAGGCAGAAAGGTAAAAACCACCTGAAACCATGTGCAGACACAGCCGTGGCTTGGGGCTACAGAGAGTGGAAGGCGGGAGCCACTCAGCCTTGGCTAGACCAAGATCAGCCCCAGCAGCCGTTCCTTTCTCCCCTCCTCCCTGCACATCAGCCTCTAGCCTCTCTTCCCCCCCTCCCCATCAGCCTGGCTGCTGTCCCGGGGCTGGTCAGTGAGCGGCCCGTCTAGTCCAGGCCGGTGCTGGCACTGCTAGGCTCGCAGCCCGGGCTGCAGTCCCTGGGGATACTCTGGACCAGAGAGGAGTGGGAAGCTGTTTCTGCTCTTGGGCAGGCCGTGCAGTGCCCCTCGGTGCATCCGCGCATCCGCCTGCCAACGGCAGGCCCGTTACACTACGTCTCTGGCTGGAAGCTGGGTGCTGTCTCCTGATCTTGCAGGTGGCAGCCCAGGCCCGAGGGGAGGTGTAAGCTCCTGCTGCCAGCTGGCACGTGGAGGCGGTCAGGCCTCACACACCGACTACCTCACTGCCCCCTTTCCTGCCACTGTCTCAGGATTGCAGCTGTTGGCAACTGACTGACAAACATTTAACGAGTAAGAAAGGCAAGACTGGGAATTGTGAAGTGAGTCAGAGGAGGAAGGAGCCCATACAGAGATGACAGGTGCCTGCATCCACAGGGCTTGGAGGGTACATGAGTGGCTGGCGTCCAGACGTGCTTCCAGAGCCACAGTTCCTCTGCAGAGGCCTCAGGTTCGCCACAGAGTAACTCACCAACCTCCTAAATGTTTGCTAGTTCATTAAGAAAAAAAAATCCAAATCCATTAAGGCCGCATTTGCCAGTTTCTTCCCAGAGGGTGGTGATGGAAGCCAACTGTGCCAGAGAGGAAGCGCCTGTACCATCACAGAACACTGCTCCGCCCCGCGCCCCCCCCCCCCCCCCCCCCGGGCTTCTCTCTGCTGCCCGTCCCGATGCGCCCCAGCTGCCCATCCAGCTCAGGAAACAACGCGGGAAGAAGGACGTGCCCTGGTATCCCAGCAGCCACAATTCATACTGTGGGTCTGTCGTGCAGTCTCCTTCATGAACACATATGGATGGCACACAGAGACACATGCATGCACACTTTAGGCACATGGAACTTTTACCAAAACTGGAGCTGTACAGTACATTTTTTTTTTTTAAAGGAAGAGAGAAAAAGAATGAGAAAGAGAAACACTGATGTGAGAGAGAAACATCCACCAGCTGCCTCCCACACATGTCCCTACCAGGGATTGAACCTGTCACCCAGGAATGTGCCCTGGTTGGAAACTGAACCTGACTCCTTTTGCTATATAGGACGAGGTTCCAACCAATTAAGCTGCCCGTCCAAGGCTGTATATACTATTTTGCAAACTTTTCCATTGACACCTTTCTATATCAATATTCTCACCTCTTACAATGCTTTAAAAAAAAAAAAACCCCAGTAATTCGCCTGACTGGCATGGCTCAATGGTTGAATATTGACCTATGAACCAGGAGGTCACGGTTTGATACCTGATCAGGGCACATTCCTGGGTTGCAGGCTTGATTTCCAGTGTGGGGCACGCAGGAGGCAGCAGATTGGTGATTCTCTCATTGCTGATGTTTCTCTCTTTCCCTCTCCCTCTCCCTCTCCCTCCCTCTCTCTCTCTCTCTCTCTCTCACTCTCTCTCTCTCTCTATATATATATATACACACACACATACATACATACACACACACACACACACACACACACACATATATTTAAAAAGCAGTCATTCAATGGTAGCAATAGCATCACTACTGATGTACCAGCCACTTCATATAGCCCAGAGGCTATTTATGGCCTACACGTCAATCTGTCAAAACGTGGTGCTGTACTGCCAAGGGGCACACGGCGGCGGGCTCTGTTCAAACGTATTTCAGTCACCTGAGTTTCCCACGGAATGGGAACACCACAACTAGTCAATTCAATCCCACTGCTGGACAGTCAGCTTGCTTCCAACAAACAGCGGACTCTTATAAACACTGGGATAATAAACAGCAAATGCAGCTAATAAACTGAAACATTTATAATTATTTCCTGAGGGTTCCTAGAAGTGGAACTAATGGATCATGAAAAAAAATTATATATATATTTCAATATGAATTTTAAAAAAGTAGTGACAACTCATTATGGCAGTCTACACTGAGTGGCCAGGTTATGATCTCTGAATGTATAATAATCTGGTCACTCGGTGAATATATCTATATTATAAAACCCAGTGGCCCTAACGCTGTAATGACCAAAGACTGGTCACCAGAAGGCTGCATGCAGGGCGAGGCACGTGCGGGTGGGCAGGGACTTGACTCTGGGTCCCACAGCGTGGCAGGGTCTGGGGTCCCAGGTCTTGCATGATTTCGCATGCTGGGTCACTAGTCTATACCAACAAAGGGTAATATGCTAATTAGACCGGACATCTTCTGGGTGACCTTCCGGACATCCTTCTGGACAAAGACACAGTGGCAGGGTCAAGGCAGAGGCAGTGAGGGGCAATCAGGCAGGCAGGGGAGAGTGGTTAGGGGGATCAGGCCGGCAGAGTAGATCAGTTAGGGACTTTAGATAGGCAGGCAGAGGCGGTTAGGGGCGATCAGGCAGGCAGGCAGGCATGAGGTTATGAGCCAGTGGGCCCAGATTGTGAGAAGGCCAGGCTGAGGGATACCAGTGGGGTATTTAGTGCACCAGTGGGGTCTGGCCAGCCTGGCCAGGGGAAGGGGACATGGGCAGCTGGCAGGCCTGCCTGCTGGTCGAACTCCTGGTTGAGGGGACAATTTGCATATTAGCCTTTTATTATATAAGATATACACTGAGTGGCCAGATTATTATGAGTTCCGAGATCATAGTAATCTGGCCACTTAGTGTATTGTAGTATGTATTTCTCCCAACATAATCTTGAAATACTGGCTACCCAATTAAATTTCTTAAAAAAAAAAAAAAAAAAAATCCACCGAAACCGGTTTAGCTCAGTGGATAGAGCGTCAGCCTATGGACTAAAAGGTCCCAGGTTCGATTCCGGTCAAGGGCATGTATCTTGGTTGCAGGCACATCCCCAGTAGGGAGTGTGCAAGTGGCAGCTGATTGATGGTTCTCTCTCATTGATATTTTTAATTCTCTATCCCTCTCTCTTCCTCTCTGTAAAAAATCAATAAAATATATATTAAAAAAAAATCCTTACCAATAAAATATTATCTTTCAGGAAAAGTATCAAGCTGCCAAAGGAGATGGACAACAGGTGAGGAAGCCATGTGCTCCACTGTAGATCTCGTCAGAAAGGCTGCAAATCCAGTAACTCCAAGGATTGCAAGACAGCGTTGGAAAATGATGGGGCAGGGCAATGGGCAGGAAGAGGTTATACATCATAAAGTTTCAATTTCCCCAACTTATTCTTGCGTCCCCTAAAAAGAAATGCCGACACCTATCGTAAGGTCTAATGACTGCTAGCCCCTTATTATACTGACCCAGCCGGAACTGAGGGGATCATCCTCCCGGGAAGTACAGGGCTTATGCAATGTGGAACTACGGGGCCAGCAATGGCGAACAGGCTGGCCCAGCTTGTCCTCAGGCCAGAGGCTTAGTATAGGCTTCCTCGCCTCAGACTGGAGCAGGGCTACTCTTGTGTGCAGTCGGACTCGTCACCTCCCAGCACCTGGCTCTTCCTTGGGTGATTACCCAGCTTTCACTACAAGATCCCTCTCCCTCCCTCTTGGCCAAGGAGTAGGGTGGGGCTCCTTATGGACATGTGACTCAGGCTCACCGAAGCTTCATAAGCCGGTTTCGCTGGCTGGGTCAGGAATATGCAGGTGACCCAGCCAGCCCGTGAATTTAGCACCGCAAGCACAGGAGGTTGGAGCTGCTACAGTCATCTGATCAGGGACAATATTGCCTTTCGAAAGGTTAAACAGCCCCTTCTTACGGAAGAACCAAGAATAAAACACCACAAAGTGACACAGAGACCGAGAGTCCAATTGAACCTAAAGTCAGACCAAAGCCTCCACATCAGTTACGTAAGCCAACAGACTCCCTCTGCACGGGCCAGACGTCCGGCTTTCACAGCAGTCCCTGCCCAGACACAGGCGCTTCACCTGCTCACAGGACAGAGACAGAGAAGGTTCCAAACTGGGATCACTTTCCCAGGCCCTGGTTTCAGCTCAGCAGGCACTCGTATCTGTACACCAGGACAAGTGATACCAAACTTGTGCCAATTGCCAAATCCCACACAACGGCACCGCCAGGGTGCGCTTGGAAAGACGAGCCACAAAACCTTCCCAATTTCAAACTGCAACCTCAGGCCTCCTGCAGCGGCTCCGCAGCAGAGCACTGGAGCGCTTTCTGTCGTGTGTGCGCTCCTGTCCTCTTCGTGGTCCAAAGAGAAACCTCCGCTCTCGGAGCCGCACGGAAGTCTCTGTGCAATGACAGGAACCGTCTTCGGCTGAAACAGGTTTGATCTCACCACAACCATGAAATGGAAAGACCAGATTTGGCCAGAGCCTGGCTATCCTCTTGGGTTCATTATTCTTTTTTTTTTTTTTTTCTTCTTCACAGATTGTTTGGAATGTTTATTACGTGGTTGACAAATGCCTCACACGAACACAAGTGCGAGCACTTCATTCACGCTTGCCGCCTGTGGGGCTCAAACAGGTTTGTCCATTTTTCTTCCTCTTTTTCTTTTTAAATAAATTTTTATTGTTCATATTATTACAAATGTTCCTTCCCACCCCCACCATTGCTCTCCTCCACCAGGTTCCCACCCCACCCTCTGCCCTTTCCCCACCTCCCATTGTCCTCATCCATAGGTGCATAGTTTTTGTTCAGTATCTTCCCACATCCCCATCTCCCCTTTTCCCCAAGAATCGTCATTTCACTCCCCTTCCATACTCTGATTCTATTATATTCAACAGTTAATATTGTTCATCAGATTTTTTAAAAATTTCCTTGGTTTTTAGATTCACTTGTTGATAGTTACGTATTTGTTGTTCATAATTTTTATTTTTACTTACTTTCCCTTCTGAAAGAACCCCCTTCAGCAATTCATATAAGTCTGGTTTGGTGTTGATGAACTCCTTTAGCTTTTTTTTTTTTTTTTTATTGGTGAAGCTCTTTATCTGACCTTTGATTCTGAGTGATAGCTTTGCTGGGTAGATTATCTTTGGCTGTAGGTTCTTACTATTCATCAACTTGAATATTTCTTGCCATTCCCGTCTGGCCTGCATGGTTTCTGTTGAGAAATCAGCTGACAATCATATAGGTGCTCCTTTATAGGTAACTACCTGCTTTGCTCTTGTTGCTTTTAATATTCTCTCTGTCTTTTGCTCTTGGAATTTTAATTATGATTTATCTTGGTGTGATCCTCTTTGGATTCCTTTTGTTTGGAGTTCTGTGCGCTTCCTGGACTTTAGGTCTAACTGTTTCACCAGGTGGGGGAAGTTTTCTGTCACTATTTCTTTCAGTATGTTTTCGATATCTTGCTCTCTCTCATCTTCTGGGACCCCCATAATTCCGATGTTGGTTCACTTGAAGTTGTCCCCAAGGTTTCTTACATTATCTTCAATTTTCTGGATTCTCTTGCCTTCTAGCTTCTGCAGAGGAGTGTCTTCTGGCTCTTTATGTTCCAAATCTTTGACTTGATTCTTGCGATCTTCCATTCTGTTTTTAGGACTCTGTATAATATTTTTTATTTCAGCCAATGTATTCTTTATTTCTTGTTGATCCCTTATCATTTCTTGTTGATTCCTTATTAATTCTAGTTGATCCTTTTCATATTCTCATAGGTCTTATCCATCTTTTCTAGGAAATTCTTGAAAAACCTTGTAAGCGTAGATTTGAACTCTAAATCCAGTTGCTTTTTGTCCTCCATTTCTTTCGTTTGTGATCTATTTCGTTTCCGCATTTTCGCAGCTTTCCTGAGTTGGTAGCCTTAAAAGTCTGTGTTCTGTTGAAACCGGTTTGGCTCAGTGGTAGAGTGTCGGTCTGCGGACTGAAAGGTCTCAGGTTCGATTCCGGTCAGGGGCATGTACGTTGGTTGCGGGCACATCCCCAGTGGGGGGTGTGCAAGAGGCAGCTGGTCGATGACTCTCTCTCATCGACGTTTCTAGCTCTCTAGACCTCTCCCTTCCTCTCTGTAAAAAATCAATTAAAAAAAAAAAGTCTCTGTGTTCTGCTTGGATGGGGCGGGGTTTCAGGGTGGAGCCTACAGCTTTGGCTTCCGTCAGCCCCGCCCTATGCGGGTCCTTCAGTACTCGTTGCAAGCGCCTCTGAGAGAAAGGTGCTCTCGATTTTCGCCTGCTGCCAAACAGTCTATGCTCTCCCCTAATGAGCCTGGTATTAGGGTTCAGTTCAGTTGGAAGTGGAATTGGAGGTGGCATTCAGAGCAGTCTGGAGCCCCTGTCTCCTTCCCGCCAGGGCAATCCCGTGGCACAGCCAACCGTCCCTTCTCTGCGCGCAATGTGCTTGCCGCCGGGACCTCCTTTCGCCGCTCCCCGGGGTTCCACTTTACAGCCCAGCTCCCTATGGATGAGCCTGGGTCCCAGGGGTCTGGCCTAGAACTGGGGTTCAGAGCAGTCGGAACTGGGGCCCAGCACAGTCGGAGCTTTTATCTCCTTCCCGCTAGGGAACTCCAGCCAGGCACTCAGCCTCCCTCCTCTCCGGCTCTGTCCTCTCCGCCCGCCGGGTGTCTCTGTACCTCGGGCTTTTACAGCTCCTCCGCGCTTCCTTCTGGTTTTCTCCTTGCTTCTTGTTGTAGAATTTCCAGTCAATCGACTTTCCTATAGTTCTGGGTAATGTCCATTTTGTATTTTATTGAAATTGTTGTGTGCGGCTGCAGCTAGGTGTTTACCTGTCAGCCATCTTGGAACGACTCCTCTTCCTCTAGGGTTCATTATTCTTACTGAAACCATTTCTCTTTGGCTTCCAGCCTGTTTGGAAGGTCTTTAGGTTTTGAAGCCAGTGACAGGAAATGCTCACATCTACGTGCCTTTATCAGAACACCTCTCCCTGTAGGCTAGAACGTGAAACTCCCCCCCCCCCCCCCCGGAGCTTTGTTGTTGTTTAATAACAGCTACTGATTTCACAAATGAAAATGTACCACTGGGTACATAACATGTAAAGATAAGCAGGTAATTCAACCAAAATGGAGTTTTATACCTGACAGCTGGCAGCACTGCGTTTCAGGCTTGGCAAATCAGACATCGGTCATCCAGCCCAGCCCTGCCCGTTTCTGCCAGAGCTGCCGCACCTAGCGGCCATGGCATGCTGTTCATTAGAAGGCTATAGTGAAGCCTGGTTCAGAAGAAGCACCATGAGAAAACCCTATACCACCAAGCCACGGTGCCCCGGCCCTTCGGGCATCGTGGAAAATGGGAAGACGGCCGCGGACGCTGACATCACAGTGCACACGCTCTCTCGCAAGCTCCACGTATGTGTCCCTGACTGGGGACCATGACCTGGCCGCAGCTTTGCAGAGGGGCATCGGGCTTCCTGCTCGGCTGCCCTGTCCTCCGGCCCCCAGCTCCAGCAGTGGGCGCCTCCTCACCCAGAGGGCAGGCCCTGCTTGGACAGAGAATGCCCAGCACATGCCTGGAAGCAGGGGAATCAAAGGTTCCGGTGACATATGGGCCTCGGTTCCCATGCCGAGACGCTTCCCTGTCCAACCCACCTAACCTGACCCAGCACGGCGCCCCTGCAGGAGATCCTGATCGGCTCCCACTGCCAGCTCCCCCTCTCGGGAGGGGCAGGGTTGGTCCTGACCCTGTGCCCTCAGCTATGCGCAGAGGGCGCTGGGTGACAGCTTCTGGGTGAGACTGAGCGCTCGGTGAAGGCTGCTCACGTACCCCAACGTGTTCGCCAGGCTGGACAGAGGAGCCGCCACACTGGGCGCCGCTCCGGGCAAGCTATCCGGTGGGCGGCCCTTGAACACATGGGTTTGCACTGAGTGGGTCCATTTATTTGGATTTCCCCCAATAGATCTGTACTGTACTCTAAGCATGTTTTCTCTTTCTCAGGGTCTTAACAACACACCAATTCTGGTTACGTGGTGACATTACCAAATATTCAACAGAACAGGTGGTGGCAGTTCTGACAAGAAGCGGGCAGGGCTGGGTTGGGCTGACCAAGCCTGAAACACCATGGTGCCAGCTGCCAGGTACAAAGGAGGGGGGCCCTAAGGGTCCTTCCTTTCCCCTCTCAGGAACCGGTTCCTATCATCCCATTCCTCCTGGCCCTGGCTGCCAGTACTGCACCCATCAGTCCTCAGGAGGGACCAGCCCAGATTCTCCGCCAGCACTGCACACGCCTCTCCCCAAACACAGCAAAAGCCAAACTCTGAAGTTACAAAAGGAGACGTTTATCCTGACACGCCTCCTTTTGAGCTGCGCTCCAATCCTCAGGAAAATTCACCTTAAAATGGCCATCACATCCTGGCAGTGGCTCAGGTGTTTGGAGGGTGCCCCATTCACCAAAAGGTTAGGGAAAGTATGGGAGGCCACTGATGGATGTTTCTCTCTCTCTCCCCCTCCCTCCCTCCCTCTCTAAAAATAGACACACACATCCTGGGGAGGATTAAAACATGACTACACGGCAGCCACCGCTGCCCCCGTTAACAAGGGAGAGCCGAGGGAGGGAGCCTGCATGTGGCATTCATTCCAAGCTGCCCCCGGGTTTGCCAGGGACGAGCTCCAGGGAACGTGTACTGGTCTGAACTGCCCCCGCTCACCCCGTTAACAAAGCATCCCACTCCGGTGTTTGCAGATGCAGAGAGAAGCCAGCAGGCTCCTGAGTGAGGCACACCACGCACAGCGGACCCCGCAGCTCTCTCCTTGGGACATCTTACTCCTTCACACTCACTAAATGTGCTTGATGACGGAGAGGCTGTCCACCCAGGGCTGACGCAGGACCTGGTCCACAAGGATGAGCCACTGGGCCATCGGTCCTCCATCTCCAGGGCCACTGGAAACAAAGGACCACGTCTCAGTGACAGCAAGAAAAGGCTAAGGATGAAGTTCTGACCAGGACCATACAGCTGCCGAAAAGCCAAGGGCAGACTCCCCTTGCTGCGGAACCACGCAAAATTCCCAGCTACGGCTCTCCTGCCCCGCCAGTGATGGCATCTGGGGTAGCAACACCAGTGGCTTCACTAGGAGAATCTATATAATAAAAACCTAATCGGCCGGCACCGGTTTGGCTCAGTGGTAGAGCGTCGGTCTGCGGACTGAAAGGTCCCGGGTTCGATTCTGGTCAAGGCCATGTACCTTGGTTGCGGGCACATCCCCAGTAGGGGGTGTGCAAGAGGCAGCTGGTCGATGATTCTCTCTCATCGATGTTTCTAACTCTCTATCCCTCTCTCTTCCTCTGTGAAAAATCAAAGAAATATATTAAAAAAAAACACAAAAAAACCTAATCTACCATTACTGCGAAATGACCAGCCACTATGATGTGCACTTACCACCAGGGGGCAGGCACTCAGCGCAGGAGCTGCCCCTGGTGGTCAGTGCGCTCCCACAGGGGGGCGCCGCTCAGCCAGAAGAGGGGCTCACAGCTGGCAAGCGCAGTGGCGGTGGTGGGAGCCTCTCCAGCCTCCTGGGCAGCGCTAAGGTGCAGCAAGCCAAGCGGTAAGGAGCAGCGAGCAGGCAGGCAGATAGGAGCGAGGGGTCCCAAATTGTGAGGGCGCAGGCTGGGCTGACGGACACCCCCACTCTCGGTCCTTCCCACAAATTTCATACAGTGGGTCTCTAGTGATTTTTAAAAAGAGCTTCAAATTTTAGGCCTAAAATAAAAAAGAAAAATAGGCAGAATTAGAAGTTAGTTTTAACACAGTATGTTGAAAATTGTAAGTCTCAGCACTGCAGCTGGGACAGGACCCTCTCTGTAGCCACATGACTGCTCAGTGAGCCACACACACAGCCCAGGCTTGCTGACAGTGGGCGGCCACCAGCCTCGGTCCAGGGCCCGCCGGTGAAAGGGGACACAGCTGCGTCCCGCCTCGCTGCAGTGGCAGCAGGCCTGCGGCAGACAATAACTCGCTGCTTTCGGACTAAAACCACAAATATGACTCACTTTTCAGAAGTTAAGCCAGCTTAACGGGAAAACCCTCTAAAGTATGAGTAAGTCACCACCTGAGCATCTCTGGCCTGACACCATTGGTGACGAAAGCGAGGCACAGAGCTCTGAGCGGTAGGGGCTCCCCTCATTGAGGATCGCTCTGTGCACCTCGGTGATAACAAGGATTGACCTCCATGGATGGTTAAGGCTGCCGTCTTGGCAACGACACAATAAAGACCTCCCCCAGGCTCCTGGGGACCATCAGGGAGCCCGTCTGCCGCCGCCAGACTCACCCTGCTCAGGGACCATCCGGGGCCCCCCAGCGCCCCACCAGGCCAGCCTCCCGGGCGCTGACCGCAGTTCCGCAGAAGAGAAGTCAACCTCCCAATCTTGCTTCTTCCAGGCCACACATTTTATAGACCCGGGAAAGGAAAACATTTCATTTACAACTTCTTTTGACTGAATTAAAAAAGTTGTCTGAGACTATGTGGACCCAGCATGTCAGACTCGTGTGGGCTGTAAACACACACCCTGGGAGGATTGAAACATGGCTGCTACTACTAGAACGTCCCAGCGGAGTCCACTAGGAATGTTTTTTGGCCCAGCCAATATAACGGCATGTAAGAAACGTTTTAATAAAAATTTTGTAACTTAATTTTTATAATTAAGGTTATAAATAATTATTAATAACAAACTACAACGTTCGCGAACGACTGATTACTATAATCCTGTTGCATTCACCTCCCTTACTCGCAGGTGCACCATTTCCCTCCACTAATACCAGCAGGGAATATTTCAGCAGCCAATGGCCACATCATTAATTAGTCTTGGACTGACCTGTTTGGTGTATGTAACAGGAAATATTTCGCTTACGGAGAATAAGAAAAATAGGTTTATTCAAGTTACGCTTATTATTTGGGCAATTATTCAGTGTCTGGTAAGTTGATGTTCAGAAAAAATATTAATTTTTATTAAAAGGATCTATTATTTTGTTAACGATGACCCATGTATTTCAGCCCTTTGTATCCAGCATATCTCTATGAAATAAAGCCACGGTGACCAAGACAGGACATGAGTGGACCAGCACCCAGACCTCTGCGTGACCATATAAAGCGGGCACCCTTCAGCCCACTCACCCGCGTGGAATATGAAGCAATAAATTTTCATAGATCAAGGCAAACTGTAAATTCTAATCCTCGGAAATGCTCCAGCTGAGGCCGGCCATCTTACTGCGTGTCCTCACAAATAGTTTAAAGTGCTACTTCCCCCACCTCTCTGCCACTGGACTACACGCGCGTGCGCACACGCACACGCACACGCACACACACACACACACACACACTCACACACACATATATACATACACGTGCGCATACACACCCGGGGGCAGGTCATTATTTAACAGGTCCCCCTCACCTACAGAATAAAATGCTAACTCAACAAAGCACACAGGCTCTTCTGAACTTGTCATTCTCCCCTCTCACCCCACCGTCCCTCCGCACCGACACCCGGCCACGCCCGGGAGGCCAGCCACCGTGCACGCCGCTCTCACACCCGCGCCGCTCTCACACCCGCGTGCTCCCGCACTCTGCCTGGAGGCCTCACTCCACGGGTCTCTGCGGCCAGCTCAGGCCTGACCTCCCACGGGCTCCTCTTGGCCCGCACACCTCCCTGACAGCACGGACACTTAGTACTGACTTCACATTTGCTAACTGTTCTGTCTGTCGTTGTTAGGTTGGTTTTCCTACTACACCATACAGGTCCTTTAAAACAAGATCCACAATAGGTGCTCGAATTTATTGGAATGAATATTTGGCAACATATCTATAAACACATTTATTTTTTCTGAAACACCAGTCTCCACTCCAGACTACATAGACTTCACTTGGAATTCAACAGTGGCTCAAATTCGGAGGCCAATGTTTCTAGTTGACCAGACTGGCTTGTGTTTCAGAAGCACCTAGTAATGATCCATATTCCGCCGGGAAAGCTGGCTCCCTGTTCACATGTCTAGCCTGAGAACTACCACAGTCCGGTTCCTTGTAGAAAACATCTTGTATGTGTTGTGAGAAGCTGTGTTCTGTTAATCTGCTATTGTAATCAAAAGCTCCTTTGCTTAAGTCTGTCAACTGTCAGAAGCGTCACCTCGGAGGCCCTCAGAGCCGGTGCTGAAAGGGTCAACCTAAGAACTGCACGTGCGCAGGGAAGCTGGAAACCAGAGTAGCGGCGGGAGGAAGGAGACACTGCTCCCTGCCAAGTGGGCCAAAGTGCCGAGGCAGCTTTCACCTGGCGCGTGACTGGGTCTTCTCTCCGCCAGGCCGGGCACCGACTGTGAGCTGGGAACTTAGAAAGCATTTGCTTGAATAAATTAAGCAGTTCCGGTTCTTTGCCTGAAGAGGTTTAAAGAAAGCGTTTAAAAGAGTCCTCAGTTACATACGTGTATCTTTTTACTTGAAGTTACCATGAACGTTCCGTTTCCAACAAGCTGAAAGGGCTGTTTTAGGAATGAAGACGCCATGACCTGAAAGGTGAGCCTGTCACAGATGGCCCTTGTGCTGGGCACACGCACCGATGGCTCGAGCTTTCGGACTTCACCATGATGTCTGCACATCTCTCGTTCTAACTAACTTACATTTAATCTTCTCAAACATGTGTTCTTGCATGCTTGCACTTCAGTGGAGATTATCCTGCCATGGAGATAATTATTTGTGTGACTGGGAAAGAATATTCTGTCATGTGGCTCTCATCTGCAAAAGCCCAACTACCCCACTGCCCACAGGAGATCATAGCCAAGGCTCATCGATCCAATAGCAATTTCCCCAGAAGAGAATGAAATAAACAACTTCACTCTGCTTTGCAAATCCTAACCTATAGACTGAGGGCAAATGTCCCACCCCTGCCCATCATCCCCTTCCAGAATGTTCCCAGAGATACCAGCAATTATCCATCTAATAAAGAGGGAATATGCTAACTGACCCTCACACCATCACAAAGATGGCAGCACCCACACAGCCAATGAGGGAATATCCTAATTGATTGCCCCACCTTCAAAGATGGCAGTGCCCACAGCCAATAAGGAGGGAATATGCTAATTGACTGCCTGAAGAGGTTGCCAGCTCACAAAGATGATGATACCCACAGCCACAAGATGGCGGTGCCCAGTCCTCTCAGCCCTCTGCCTGCCTCTGGAGTGCCCCAAACCCCTCACCCCCCCAGCTGCCCAGGGCTAGCCTGAGGCATAGGCAAGCCTCAGATGGCGGCTGTCCAGCTGTCCAGGGCCGGCGGAGGCTTGCACTGCCCTGGCAGTGACAGCAGCAGAGATGTGATGGGGCGTTGCCTTCTCCTGATCGCCAGGTCACCTCCCACCCCTGAGGGCTCCTGGAATATGAGAGGGGGCAGGCTGGGCTGAGGGACCACCCCCTCCAGTGCATTAATTTTTAATGCACCAGCCCCTCGTCCATAATAACAGAGGTGTAACATGCTAATTAGATCAACGTCCTTTTGGATAAAGCTGGGGCTGGGAGAGAAGTCCAGTCTCGGGTGCCAGAGGGAAGCCGGTGCTGGCAGCTGGGGAAAGGAAGGCCCACTCTTGCCAGAATTTTGTGCACTGGGCCTCTAGTCTATCAAT
This sequence comes from Nyctalus aviator, assembly GCA_036971965.1. Taxonomy (NCBI): domain Eukaryota; kingdom Metazoa; phylum Chordata; class Mammalia; order Chiroptera; family Vespertilionidae; genus Nyctalus; species Nyctalus aviator. The sequence goes on from CM072926.1 coordinate 891,911, forward strand.
AATGACTAATGCCTGTGCCAAGGGGAATGGACTATTTCAGAAACCTGAGTACGGAGGTCTTGTGGGTCTGTGCAAAGGATGAATGTCATGAAGTGGGTTTCAGTGAGAAAAGAGATTTTTAATCCTGCAAATACAGCCTCAAGTAAAAACGTTCTCCCTTTCTGAATGCACCAAACAGGTCAGGAGATAAGACAGCATGAACCCAAACCTAAGTTCCAGCGTGAGGGCTTGTGGCTTGTAACAGGTTCCACTCAGGTTGTTTTTTTTTTTTTTTCCCCCCACTTGGCCGACTTTATTTCTCCGGTAAAACAGAAAGATAACGTACCCTTGGCTCGGAAAGGACCGTGGACCGTGGACAGCGTGGCCGACATGGAGGGCAATAAATATGCACGGACGTTCAAGTACCGGGCGGCGAGCAGAGGCCTGAGCTCTGGCGCCTGACCGCACTGCCAGCCCTGTCCTCGGCCCCACACCCTCAGCCACCCTCCCCTCCGCCCAGGGCCCAGGGCTGGGCTCGAGAGCCATCCTGTGTCTTGGGGCAGAGAATCCACCCCAGGCCTGGGGGTGGGGGTGGGCCCAGGAACAGGTGTGGGTGAGGGCTGTCCCCTGCCCATCCTGTGGCCAACCTGGGCACCGGGAGGGGCAGGCCTCTCAGCTCTGCTGACCCGCTGCCGCACCATGGCGGTGAATCTGAGCGTTTCTTATTATAAAATCAAGTAGAAACTTTGTATTAAAGTAATGAAGGGGGAGAACAATTTTGAGCTATTCCACTTTGCTCTGTTTTTACCTACTTTTTACTAGATAGCTCATGTGTAGAGAGATAGCAGCCTCGGAAATACCTTTATAGCAATCTTTTAAACTACAATGTGAAACATTAACTTTTAACAAGGAGCTGTGCTAGATGCAGAGCCCTTTATGCCGAGGTAATTATAGAATACCGGCAGCCACCAATGCAGATAATATTATAGTGTCAAAACACACAAAATGTCTAGGGAACAAAGTCAAGAGCCATAGGCTAGTCTGACAGCGGTTATTTTAGCTATTACACCACTGAGATTCCAGTTTCATTCTGGGTTTTACTTAGGAAGAAAGCACCTCCCCCAGAAGTTTGTTTCATTTCTACAACTGCTCCTTTTACTTCTCAAGACCCCTCTAAGCCGCCTTTCAGGCGATAGGACAGAAGTGAAATGGAATTTAAACAAAGCTTGCCTCCGATGGTGAATTTCACTTTAGGGCTCAGAGCACATCACCTTTACAGCAGTTACCGAGAAGAAGTAGCGTACAGGTCACTAAAATGGGGCAGAGACTCTCCTTCCAGAGCCTGGACTACAGTCCATGAAGCATTCGAGGGAAGGGTGGCTTCTGCCCCACCCAAGAGAACATGTCGGAATCCTAACTCATACAGAGGCATTCCAACCCCAAAGACTGGAAGGAACTAAAGAGCAGTCCAGGTTGTGGGGAAATTCTAATGGTGAAAGAGAAAGCTGTATTATTCATTTTTCATTATTTAAAAAAAGCCACCACTGCTAACCTCTGTATTTTTAAATGCTACACAATCTGCTTATGGGTGTTTTCACCATGAGTGCACCAGAAGTTGGTCTGTTTGCTTGAGTTAGGCGGTCTTTAAATCCACCCAGCAAACCCCACCGCTCACACTGTGCCATCCCCACAAGACTTCCTACAGGGAATTTAATCACAGTACGCAGTTTTCAGGATTCAGTGAGATCTGCATTTGAAGGCTATGGCATCGCGCAGTGTGAGAATTCTGAGTCTGAGCTTTAGAAACAATCTCATCATGCCTACACAACCTCTGTGATCTCACATATTTAACTCCCAACACTGTGTCATCATCCTAAGCAACACTATCCTTGAAGTCATGGGAACATGCATTGTTTTCATTCATCTGCACACAAATACAAAACTAGTAAACCCAGTTTCCACCTAAAAACTATCTCCCGTATCATCAGCAGCACAGAAACACCCTCAAGTGCTCTCTCCAGCAGCACATGTACACAAATGGAGCTACCGCCACACCGAGAAAGTGATTTAGTCCCCAGTGCTCTTTACAAAATTAAATGTGTTAGGGTGACACTGGCTAATTATATAGGTTCCAGGTATACAGTAATACACCATTGTATTGTGTGTTCACCTCCCTCAGCCAAGTCTCCTCCATCGCTATTATTCCCCTTTAGCTTATCCTGCCTCTTCTCATTCCCTCTTCTCTGGCAATAACCATACCATCGTCCCAGTTTTCATTCGCTTAGTCCCTTCACCTTTTTTACCCAGTCCCCCAACCCCTCCTCTCTGAAAGCTGTCAGTATGTTCTTTGTATCTATGAATCTGTTTCTATTTTGCTAGTTCATTAGATTCCACATGTAAGTGAGATCATATGATACTTGTCTTTCTTTGACTGGCTTATTTCACTTAGCATAACGTTCTCCAGGTCTCTCCATGATGTTGCAAATAGTAAGACTTCCTTCTTCTTCTTCTTCTTCTTCTCACCCCCCCTCCCCCCCACAGCGAGTAGTATTCAACTGTGTAAATGTACTGTCGCCATTTTATTTAGTTATCTACTTATTAGAGGTCTGGTGCATGAACTTCATGGGGAGGGGAAGGGGTGCGCAGGGGGGATGTTGTATATCCTTCAGCCTGGCCTGCACCCTCTCGCAATCTGGGACTACTGGCTCCTAACTGCTCCCCTGCCTGCCTGCCTGCCTGATTGCCCCTAACCCCTCAGCTGCCTGCCTGATTGCCCCTAACTGCCTCTGCCTCGGCCCCCACCATGGTTGCTTCATCCAGAAGGACATCAGGAATGTTGTTCGGCTGTCCAGTCTAATTAGCATATTACACTTTTATTATTATAGATAGGCACCTGGGCTGCTTCCAAATCTTGGCTGCTGTAAGTGAACATAGGGTGCATATACCCTTTTGAATTAGTGTTTTGGGTTTCTTCTGATAAATTCCCAGCAGTGGGATAACCGAGTCATAAGGCAGCTCCATTTTTAATTTTTTGAGGAAACTTCTTACTGCTTTCCATAGTATAGTTGAAATGCTTTAAGTCACAGTTAAGCAAACAGACTCCAAGAGCCACACAGTAAGTGGTGGTAGAGTCCAGACTAGAACTTAGGACTTAGTTCCAACAGGATGGTCCCACCAGAGTAGCATGTCCAGGTGGGTGAGCTACAGGGAGCTGAGAGACCCTCAGTAGCTGGAAAGCCCTTTGTCAGGGAGTCTGGGCTTTCCACTTTCTCTGAGAAACAACACACACAGCGTAGTATCGGACAGCCCCTTCTCAAGGAATGGGCCAGCTAATAAATCTGGTCCTTCACACTGACAGAGACAAAGCATCTCCTGCGTCCGCTTCTCATTTTCTGACGCAGCAGAATCCCAGGCCTGAGCCGGCCCCATCGCCGCCCACGAATGCTCTGGAAGTCTGAGGAGGCAAGTTCCACCTCCGCGCTTTAGGCTGGCTATGGAACAGGTGCAAGTCTTCATTACAGCTGTTCCTGTGCCTTCCAGATGCCAGAGCAGGTTTATTTCCCACACACTATGCCACACAGCCCCCTGCAAGGGGAGAGCAGTATAGAGCGCCTGGCCCTTTGGGAGATGCCAATCCTTGTTTTCAGCTATGCATGCATTTGGCTAGTAATAGCTAACTTTATTAAACTTCACTTATGTGCCAGGTACTGTGCCCTATCCTCCAAACGCACCGTCTATGTGAACCCTAGAAACGACTTACTGTGATTATCCTCACTTTACACTTAAGGAAGGGAGGCTTACGCATGCGAAGTGGTAAGTGGGGGGTAGGGTTCAGACTCAAACCCAGACCGACTGCAGCCCGATGCTCTTAACTGATGCCCTACATACACTTGACTCTTTCCAAAGTCACACTGAAAGGAAGCATGAATTCCGTATGCCAAGTGACCCGTCGGGCCCGAAAGTGACCCCGTCGGGCCCGAAAGTGACCCGTCGGGCCCGAAAGTGACCCGGAAATTCTGTGCCCACAATCCCTACCTGCGCTGTGCACCTCTCCCATGTGGCTGCTCCTGGGTTGTATCACATGTTCTGGAAAATTATGCCTCCCGCCCACAGGGTGGTCTCGGGAACCTTGCAGTCTGAGGCAGGCATGCAGGTAGTTTGAGGCTCCCCAATCCTGGCTTCTTTCTGAAGTGGGGCAACCTGGTGAGACTGAGTCATTAGCTTGTGGGTGGGCACTAACTCTAGGCAGTTCATCAGAAATGAACTGAACTAAATTAATGGACACTCAGTGCGTCAGAGAATTGTTGGAATGACATAGTTAACAACCTCAAAGGAAGAGGTCCACGTGAAACCAACTGAACCAAAGCCTTAGAGGCACTTCGCTGCCTGGTGTAACCATTAGATTTACCACACTCACTGGCCCAGCCCGGTGCCGTTCGGTACTAGCAGGGACTCTGACGCAACGGACGGATCCACAGAACCTGTTAAATGACGGTTCTTTACAAGACCAAGACCTCATCTCTCCTGCTAAAGAGAACATAGGTGCTCTCAAAGTTTGATGTGGATTTTATTTAGGTGAGCATGTTAGTTGTGGTTTACTTCAGTGACTGTAGCTCCCGCGAGAGAATCGTGTCCGCCTCAAGGTGCTCCCTGTGGACAGCCCACATTATGAATGACAACAGCCACCACCTGAGCAGGAACTGAGGCAAATATGGATGGACTCACACTCGAACGGACCCAGGGATCTGACTCTCCCTTTTGTTACTGACTGTCCAAACCCAGGCAAAGGAGACTCATCTCTAAAAAGTCAGGCCAGTGCTCCACAGCCACCCATCGGGACTAGGTAGCGGATCTTAATGGCCGATCAGGACCAAGCAGCCGTGTCCTGTAGCGCCCTCCCCACCAGGAACACACACTCCCGCCGAAGAGAAGAGCGGCTGCGGCGGGACGTTACCCAGCACCACAGGCCGCAGCTCCTCGCGCTGGGCCACCTTCTGGGCTCACTCCTTGCCCGCCTCTCCCCACAGCAAGTGCCCTGTGAGCATTCTCCATGCACTTCCCAGGGACCACAGCAGTGCTCCTGACCCTACAGATCCAGTCCACAATACCTCCCCCTCCACCTCCCCTCACAGAACCCCTGTCTCCCTGCCTCTAGAGCCGTCTGCACACTTCTCTCCTCCAGTTAGGAAACACACAAGCAAAATTCTCCTTCCACAGGCATCAGCTACAACCAACTGTTTCAAGTAAATGACAAGTGACAAGTTATTTCAAAGAAAGCTGACTTGGAGAAAGAGGAACTGTGGAAATGTTCTTTAACAGAGACATGGAATGGTCACTCTGATTCCACTCACCCGGAAAAGGAAGGTCACAGCGGGGAAATGCCTCCCAGCACAGCATGCCCCACCCCCACTGGGACCCAGCACCCTCAGGCGGTGGGACGCCCGTCTGCCCCTCCTGGCCAAAGAGCAGCCACTCTGGCAGTCATCAGGCAGAGACAAAGCGAGATTCAATGGGAAATAAATTCGCCTCCGGTTTTGAAAAGGAGGTGGTCCTGGAGTTTCCCACAGGGCTTTCCTGTCCAGGTTCCAGGGAGGGTCCCTGGGAAGAGGAAGCATTCAGCGTGGCATTTTGCAAAGGTTTTCTCCACAGCGAGCCCACGGCACGTGAGGAACGTGGACTGAGGACTCCGCTCCTGTGCGAAGTGCTCCGTCCCCTTCAGCTGGTGCTGGCTGGTCACCACCCCGCCAGCCTCAGTGCACGGGCCGAGGGCGCAGGGCGTCTTCTCCAAAAGAACAGCAGTTTGTGACAAAACGTTTGGTACAGACCGGAATTCAGACCAACCCCGAGGGGCCAACCCAACCCAAAGGGAATGCCAGCTGCGAGGCGCGAGGGAGGCAGTGTAAGTGAGAAAACACACATGGGGCGATCCTCATCCTGCGGCTGCAGTTTCTTGCTGAGCAACTTTAAAAGCAGGTTTCCTAACCTTCCTAGGTTTCCGTTTCCCCACCACGTCAATGCTTTCAACCTGTTTTCAGTCTCAAATGTCCTGCTTGCCTGACATCTTAAGGGAAAAACCAATATAACAGAATATAAAGTAACTTTCACAGAGTAAAGCAAAATGTGGTGAAATGGAAGGAAGACATCAACCTCCTTTCCCTACAATACTCCAGCAATGCCTCCTGAGAGGGGTCCCCATGGCCCGGTTTGAAAAAAGAACACACTGGATATGTTCTAAGATTCTACGAGGGTCTTTTTTCTGCTTTTTCCTAACCTGAATTCAGTATACTTAATGCTATGACTTAGTCTTGTTCAGAATCAAAATTAAGGGTCACACACCAACCCACTTTAGGCAAACACTGCAGGGTCCTAACCCTTTACCACCCAGCAAGAGCTCAAAGCCATACCTCCACACTGTGTCCGGATAGAATGGAAGCAATCTGCGAGTCACATAAGGAGACAAGTCTTTCTGACAGTCTCCTAGACTGATAGATTGGGGCAGTGGCTAAACCTCTCCAAGGATGAGAAGTCCTGCCCTGTGCAATGTGGCTACAAGTCCTTGTCAGTCATCATCACATCTGATCACGATCTACAGACTCAGGACAGAGTGAGGCCAGGCTCCAGGTCCTGGGGCTTGCCTTCCAGCAGAGCGGGCAGAACAGAACAGGAAATGGATGAGGCTTCCCCACATTATAACCAGGCTTCCATGCCGCAGCCCAGCCCAGCTCCCAGGACCCTGCCGAGCAGGCCCAGTCCCCAGGACATCAGGGAGTCATCAGCCCCAGGCCTGCCCCGCCCTGCAGTCAGGTGGGTGGGTGCTGCCATAGGTGGCTTGTTTTGCCACAACAAAAGCAAGTCATCACTCAAGACTGATTGCAATTCTATTCTGATGTATGGGATTGCAATAGGTCTCATCTGCATGTTTTAAAGATGATCTGGCACTTTGCCCCTTACATTTTCTACTTTCAACATCACAACTTCAAAGAATTAGACAAGAGTTTGAGCCACTTCCAACCTTTTCTCTCATTATTTCATTAAGTTAATACGTTAAATTCTACTTTTAGTCATTCGTTAAATGGCCAGGTGTGGTGGTAATCTCCTTGCTTCCCCAAAAGAAATAAGACCCTCCATTGCCTAGAAAAGCAGATCCAGAACTAGTGAAACTTGATTGGAATTCAAAGGCACCAACTCAATTAAAATGCAGTTCTCCTGTGCAGCGAGCTTCAGGACATGCAGCAAGAACTGGTCAGGTTTCCTGGTACACAACCTCTGTAAACACAGAGGCCAGTGTAAGTTAGGGCGAGCTGGGGCCGGGCTAACTGCAATTACCCTGCTTCCATCCAGTTACCCCTCTTCACTCCCCAGCGGGCAGCCGGCGTGCGGGGAGCTGGCGCTCTGCAGCATGTCCACCAGAACAGCAGCAAAGCCTGAGGAACTGGACGCTAAGGCCACGCAAACAGCCACACGCAAGTGGCACCTACCGGCCCACCTTTCAGCAGTTAGTCCAGAAGTCCCTCAAGTTTAAGACACAAATTCACTGGCAATCTAGACTAACCAGCCCAGCTCCTAGACTCCAAGTTCCTTTAGATTTGTGGAGTCTTTATTGAAGCACGAAGCATGTTTAGAGGCCAATGTAGGAAGCAATGGGGTCTCCCTGCATTCGAGCCCCCTCTACCCATCCTCCCCATTCAGAAATTATTAGAAAGCCACCAGTCTCCAACTGGCTGATGACATATTTTCACACTTGAGTTATAATAAACCATTGCTGTGAAGATGAATAGAGGACAGTTTAATAATCTATTGGCTACAGCAGTGGTCAGCAAACTCATTAGTCAACAAAGCCAAATAACAACAGTACAACGATTGAAATTTCTTTTGAGAGCCAATTTTTTTAGACTTAAACTATATAGGTAGGTACATTGTTATTACCTTAATTAGGGTACGCCTAAGCTGGCCTTTGCTAAAAACTCAAGGGGCCAAAGAGTCATATGTGGCTCACAAGCTGCAGTTTGCCAACCACTGTAGTCCAGCATTAGGATACAAAGTCCAAAATTCTGTAACATAGGCCAAAGCCAAATTATGTATGTACTAAAGGCCTGGAGCAAAAAACATGAATGCACTTGGCCAAGGGGGGGTGAGGGTAGGGGAGAAGGTTCCTCAGACCAGATTGCAGATTGCCAGAGGGCATAGGCCAGGCCAAGGAACCCCACCAGTGCACTAGCGGGCTGGGGAGGGACGCAGCAGATTGGCCAGCTAGGGAGGGACCACAAGAGGGCACAGGGCATGTCCAGCCCTCTCGCCCAGTTCCAATTGGCCGGGCCCTAGCAGCAAGCTAACCTACTGGTGGGAGTGTCTGCCTCCTGGTGGTCAGTGCTAGTCATAGCGAGCAGTTGAGTGGCTTTAGAATATCATTAGCATATTATGCTTTGATTGGTTGAATGGCTGGCTGACTGGACATTTAGCATATTAGGCTTTTATTATATAGGACTAGAGGCCCGATGCATGAAATTCATGCAAGGGGGTCGGCCCTCACAGCCACAGTGGCTGCCCTCGGCCTTTGTAGCCGCTGCGGCAGCCCCGGCTTCATCCAGAAGGTTGTTCGACTGTCTGGTCTAATTGGCATATTATGCTTTTATTATTATAGATTATTATAGATGAGAATTACAAAGGAATTCTCTATTCCTGAGCTACTCTGCAGTACAGAGGGGGAATCTATTGTTTGCCTCACTCCAGTTGTGCACTCTAGTCACTTGCTTGCTAACTAAAAGACTCTTTTTGCCTTCAAATTGGAATTCAGTAATTCAGTACCAGGCTCTATTCCATCCCCTTCAGCAACCCCAAGACTGCCCAGGAATCTCTACTCAAGTTCTGACAGTCCACCTACCCACGCTACTAAAGTACTAGAACCTACAATTTCTGATTCATTTCCCTAAACAATAAATGGTTTTCTTTCTAATACTGACTTTACTACAAATAGATCAAACAATGTGTAAGCCTTCCAACCACTTGGCTCAAAGAACCAATTCACCCAAAGAACACACTAGTCACTGTTGTGTGGCTCAGAAGAACACGGCTCACTGAGCACGGCAGAGAGCCACGTCCAGGAGGGGCCCTGCCAGTGGACAACCTGGTCAAGGTGAGGTGGGAAGTAGCTGACTACTGGAAATGAACGGCCCCAACAAATGGCAAAAGGCAGTTGCATCCCTTGGTTACATGGAGTCCAAAGACGCAGAGTGGGCCTGAGCCCACCACGGTCATTTATCTGATATGATCCACCGAGCGAACTTTCGGCACCAACCCACATCTCAGCTGAGCGTTACAAGTCACTAGGCAGACTGGACATGAGTAGAAACACTGCAACATAACACCCGCCTCCCTGCAAAAACAACTTTAAACTTAGATCTCCATTGTCATCTTTACAGAACAACAGCACATTTCCCCACCTTCACCCCTAAATTCATGCATAGCTGGAAGCAAAGGAGGATTCAAATACTAAAACATAATTGGGGTACTTGTCATACAGTTTTAAATAGTAGCATACAGGCTGTAAGGAAGAAGGTATGTTCTCAATTATGAAGGTTGAGATTTACCTGCCAGAAAAGACCCACTTGTCCTCAGCCACCTCCTTTCCCATTCTCAGCTGGGTGACTGCTTTATTCAAGTTGCAATAGCCCATCAGTAGCTCCTCTAGGAAAGGCAGTAGGAAGGATCAAAAGGAGCACCCTTCTTGTTCTTATGTGCCCACCTATCGTGAGCCCAGCCCCTCCTCTCCCACTGGGCGCTGTTCACTCTGCCCTTTGCTCACGGCTCTGAGTAACGCTCCCCACTTCACAACCCTCCCCCCCTTCCCATCCCCCAGAACCTGCCATGGCCACTCCTGCTAGGTCCTGCCTCTTAGCAGCGCTTTTTAGTTAAAGCTCAACTCAGTGTCACCTCCTCGGAAAGGTGTTCCTGCTCTGCACGCCATCACTCTCCATCATCACTCGTTTTCGTTGGCTTCATCGAAATCTGGCTTACATGCTTTTTTATTGTGTATTCCCGCCCGGAACCTGATGTGCGATTCCTAAGAGCAGACATCGCGCATGTGTTCACCTTTGTATGCCCAGGGCCCCCAACACCAGCTCAGCCTGTAGCCGCTCACAAATGCTTCTTGAATGAATGAATTTTGGACATTTTATTCAATGACTCCAGATCAACTAAGGTGAGAGCAGCAGCCATCCTTTACAAGCAGCCATGCTGTTACTTGTAAAATCAAAGCATTACATTGTTTATCAGACCGGGAGGAGTAGGTTAACAGTTCTCACAGCAATATGCTCTCCCTTTAACCTAAGGAGCCCCAAAATTAGACACTATCTCTTAAAGTTCTTCAGAAAACAGTTTCAGGTTCAACAGAGGATTTCCAAAGAAAATATCAACAACGGACAGGAGCCATCACCGTCACTGTGAAAGCCAGGTGGCAGGCTGAAGGGGCACATTTCTTGGTGTGTATTTGTTTTGTATGTTTTTTTTAAAGCCAACAGAACAACAATAAAGAGACCTTCTTCCCAGTCATTCTTTGCTTTCTTCAAGTAATTTTTTCACATGTTATTGGTTTCTTTTCTTCTTTAAAGCAAAACTAAACAAGTCACATTTTCTCATTTAAGACCACCTATACAAAAAAAAAATCGGCTAAATAAGATGGGAATCAGAACTAGCCGAATGTGTCCCTGAAACCTTGTGGGCCAGACATAGGTAGGGGGTGGGAGAAGGCGCTACTGTCCAATATTACAGGAAAGTAATATTAGGTTTTCTGTTCTCTGAAATGCCGTGAGGTGTGGGTGGAGAGAAACATAGAATCCAGAATTAGCCTGACATCAAGCCATTCTGGAAAGAGTTGGCACCATGCACATTCCTCATGCGGAAAGTATTCGGAGCAGCAGACTGATTCCGGGCCGGGCCGCTCAGGAATCCACCGGGAAGGCCCCTCTGGCTGAGGGAGCTCCGGCCTGGGTGCTCTCCACGTGGCAGCCCGTGCCCGAGCACTTACAAAGCTGCTTTTACCGGGAGTCCTGGATGGAGGCTGAACCCCACATCCAAAGGAGGGGGAAAGGCACCGAGTTCCATAAAGAAAAACACACCTAGTGTTTTCTTATGGGATAAGAGGTGAGGGCAGAGGGGTAAGGGTGAGGGCAGAGGAGAAAGGGGTGAGGGCAGGGTGTAAGGGGTGAGGGCAGGGGGGAAGGGGTGAGAGCAGGGGGAGGGGGTGAGGGCAGAGGAGAAAGGGGTGAGGGGAGGGGGAGGGGGTGAGGGCAGGGGGAGGAGGTGAGGGCAGGAGGAAGGGGTGAGGGCAGAGGGAAGGGGGTGAGGGCAGGGGGTAAAGGGTCAGGCGGGGGAAGGGGTGAGGGCAGGGGGTGAGGGCAGGGGGAAGGGGTGAGAGCAGGAGGAGGGGGTGAGGGCAGGGGGGAAGGGGTGAAGGCAAGGGGAGGGGGTGAGGGCAGGAGGAAGGGGTGAGGGCAGGGGGAGGGGGTGAGGGCAGGAGGAAGGGGTGAGGGCAGGGGGAGGGGGTGAGGGCAGGAGGAAGGGGTGAGGGCAGGGAGAGGGGTGAGGGCGGGGGGAGGGGGTGAGGACAGGGGGGAAGGGGCGAAGGCAGGGGGAGGGAGTGAGGGCAGGGGGGAAGGGGATGAGGGCAGGGGGAGGGAGGGAGGGCAGGGGGGAAGGGGCTGAGGGCAGGGGGAGGGGGTGAGGGCAGGGGGGAAGGGGCTGAGGGCAGGGGGAGGGGGTGAGGGCAGGAGGAAGGGGTGAGGGCAGGGGGAGGGGGTGAGGGCAGGAGGAAGGGGTGAGGGCAGGGAGAGGGGTGAGGGCGGGGGGAGGGGGTGAGGACAGGGGGGAAGGGGCGAAGGCAGGGGGAGGGAGTGAGGGCAGGGGGGAAGGGGATGAGGGCAGGGGGAGGGAGGGAGGGCAGGGGGGAAGGGGCTGAGGGCAGGGGGAGGGGGTGAGGGCAGGGGGGAAGGGGCTGAGGGCAGGGGGAGGGGGTGAGGGCAGGGGGAAAGGGGCTGAGGGCAGGAGGAGGGGGTGAGGGCAGGAGGAAGGGGTGAGGGCAGGGGGAGGAGGTGAGGGCAGGGGGAGGAGGTGAGGGCAGGGGGGAAGGGGCTGAGGGCAGGGGGAGGGGGTGAGGGCAGGAGGAAGGGGTGAGGGCAGGGGGAGGAGGTGAGGGCAGGGGGGAAGGGGCTGAGGGCAGGGGGAGGGGGTGAGGGCAGGAGGAAGGGGTGAGGGCAGGGGGAGGAGGTGAGGGCAGGAGGAAGGGGTGAGGGCAGGAGGAAGGGGTGAGGGCAGGGGGAGGAGGTGAGGGCAGGGGGAGGAGGTGAGGGCAGGGGGGAAGGGGCTGAGGGCAGGGGGAGGGGGTGAGGGCAGGAGGAAGGGGTGAGGGCAGGGGGAGGAGGTGAGGGCAGGAGGAAGGGGTGAGGGCAGGGGAAGGAGGTGAGGGCAGGGGGAGGGGGTGAGGACAGGGGGAGGGGTGAGGGCAGGAGGAAGGGGTGAGGGCAGGAGGAAGGGGTGAGGGCAGGGGGAGGGGGTGAGGGCAGGGGGAGGGGGTGAGGGCGGGGGGGGGGAAGGGGTGAGGGCGGGGGGGGGGAAGGGGTGAGGGCGGGGGGAGGCAGTGAGGGCAGGGGGGAAGGGGCTGAGGGCAGGTGGAGGGAGGGAGGGCAGGGGGGAAGGGGCTGAGGGCAGGGGGAGGGGGTGAGGGCGGGGGGGGAAGGGGTGAGGGCGGGGGGAGGCAGTGAGGGCAGGGGGGAAGGGGCTGAGGGCAGGTGGAGGGAGGGAGGGCAGGGGGGAAGGGGCTGAGGGCAGGGGGAGGGGGTGAGGGCAGGGGGGAAGGGGCTGAGGGCAGGGGGAGGGGGTGAGGGCAGGGGAAAAGCAGCACGTTTGTCACGCCGCCCTTTACAATTCAGGATTCCGGCAAAGCCTTCCCACCTCCTACCCCGGCCCGGATGGCGATCCCACAGCGAAGGGCAGAGGAAGGCCTTGGTCGAGCCCCTCCACCGGCTGTTACTGATTAGAGGGCGGGGCGGGCGGCAGGACCGGCGGGAGGGAGCGGTCCCCGCGCCGCGCTCACCGCACAGGACGGCCCGCACCGTCCGGCGGCGCTGGCGGAGGCGGGGCCGGGACAGGTTTCCGGCCGGGCGGCCACGGCGGCCCCCGCCTCCTCTCCCCCCGGAGCCAGTCCGGACGAGGCGCCGACTTCCACTCCCCGCCGCCCTCGCGGGGACCACCCGCCCCTCGGCGCGCCCTCCTCCTCCATTCGGGCCCAACACTCACAGTTGCTCCAGAGGTTCCTCCAGGGAAACCCTTTCTGGCGAGGACGGCGGCCCGGCGGGTCCAAAGCACCTACCATCCCCGCTCGCGTTCCCAGACTCCCGGCCCCGCCGCCGCCACCGCCGCCGCCGCCCCAGCCGCCGCCGCCTCTTCCCCCGCGGCCCACCGGCCGCGGCCGCCCCGAAGCCCCGCCCCCCCATCGCCGGCGCAGCATCACTTCCGGTAACCCCGCTGCCGCGGCTCCGAGGAGGAACAGAGGGGCGGGGCTGGGCGTGCGTCACGACGTGCGCACGTCGGGAGCGTCGCCGAGGGATCGTTGTGAGTGCACAGGCCTGGCCACGTGGAGGCGGGAGGCGGGAGGCGGGCGGCGGGCGTTGGGCGGAACCACCGGGGCCGAGGGGCGGGCGGCGCGCGGGCTGGGAGGGGCGGGGCTCCGCGGCGGCGGCGGGTGTGTGGTTCTAGGGGCTCGGCGGTCGCAGACCTGGTCGGCTCTCCCGTGTCCGCTCGCGCTGCGGCCCGGCCGCTGGGCCCGCCTGGCGTGCGCCGCGCTCCGTGGGCGCCCGCGCGGCCTCCGCGGCGCGCGGCGTCCAGCGCTTCCGAGGGGAGGGAGCCGGACCGGCGCGGCGTGAGTGCGGGGACGGGACGCGGGCTCCGGCGGAGACTGCGGGGCGGGCGGGCTGCGGGCGCCTGGGGTGGGGCGAGGAGTCGGCGTCGCTAGGAGACGCGCCTGTGTGACCCCAGCCTGGCGGGGCGGGCATCGGCCCGGGCGGCCGCGGCGGGAGGCACCCTGAGCCCCTGGGCGCCGGCGCGGATGGGAGACCGCGGGGCCTGGCGGGCGGAGCTGGCCGGGACGCGGGGCCGAGGCCGCCTTTCCGGGGCCGGGAGAGCCGCGCCGTCCCCGCGGGGCGCCCGGGCTGTGCGCCGCGGCTCCATTGGCGGCCGAGAAGGTGAGGTCAATGGAAGGAGGCCGGCAGCCTGTGCCCGAGACCACGGCGCCGGGGGTTGCGGAGGGGAGCGCCGCCACACCTGCAAGGTGGCTGCGAGGAGAGGAAACGGCCCGAGGGCTTTCTGAGGGAGCCGCAGGGAGGGTCCCCGGGAAGGGCCCCCGGGGAGCGGCGGGGAGGGGCCTGTGGCCGGGACGGGGCCCTGGCAGAGCGGGCGCGGGAGGAGGAGCGGGCTCCGTCGAGCAGCCGTGGGCCAGGCCCGGTCTGTGTTCGTCCCGGAGGTTTAGGGGCGGGGGTGCCGGCCCGGACCTAGGCTCAGAACGCACTGGGGCTGCTGGGTGGAGGGCGGCGGCCGCCCGGAGCCAGGGAGGAGGCGGTGCTGCAGCCGCCGTGGGAACGGAGAGCTAACTTCACAGCGCGCTTTGTTTTGTGTTTAAAAAAAACACATTTATTTAAAAAGTTACACAGACAAAAGAAGGGCCCTGGGAACGTGAGAGCGATCATGGCAAAGGCACCCTCTTTGGAGGGGCTTCGGAGGGGGACTTCTGAGCCGCCGCGAGCGGGACAGGAGGGGGACCCGCGCTCCCTTTGAACGCAGTGGGCCGGGTGAGTGCTCCCGTCCCGGTGGAGATGTTGAGAAGCTGCGTTTGCGAGGCAGGGAAGGCACAGGCCGTGAACACAGGCGGGGACTGGCTTCCAAGTGGCCTGGGCTCCGCACTCCGGGGGCTCTTGACATTAGAGATTACCCGCGAAGGAAACACGGAGGCCCCTTAATATCCTGGAAAAGTGGGGCCCACCCCCACCGGCAGCGTCTGCTTCCCCTCCAAGCCCCCGCGGTGCTTTGGGACTGGTGCCCCGGGCTGGGCTGGGCTGGGCTGTGTGCCTTAAGCCAGCCTGGCTTTGCTTGCTGTGTGTCCCCCTCAGACGAGGCTTGGTATCCTGGCTCCTAGTGCGCACGGGTGGCCCGCTGGGTGGGGGCAGTGTTCCTAGGATGGCAGCCGCAGCCCAGCAGCTTCTGCAGGGGCTTTGGGCCCTGCTGCTGCCACACCTGGTGTGGTCAGTCTCATCACATGGGAACAGGGAGGCCTGAGCTTCAGGCTCCTCTGCGGGGCCACCCAGAGGCTGCGGAGAGGGGGCCAAACAGTGCTGCCTGTAAACATTGTTCAGCCACAAAGGGCTTTAATTATTTTTAAATTTACTTACTAACATTTAAAAAGTGGGCATTTGAGGCGTTGTTTCCCAGCATGTTGTCAGTTTGGCTCAAATAAACAAAATTTTTAAATAAATAAAAATTGGACATTGAAATCCAGATTTTCAGCTTCATTTGAAAAAAGAAGTTCCTACCTGCCGCCAGGGAGCTCTGCTGCTTTCCTGTGTGTAGTGTCCTTCCCTACACCCCTCCCCCCACCTACCTGACCCGGGGGACATGGGGTGTGCTAAGTGGGTGGAGAGCTGTGCAGTCCGCATGGAGCCACCGGCTCCCTGCAGCTGGTTACGTCAAACAGATCAGATTCCGTTCCTCTGGTGCTCTCACCATGGCTCACTGCCACGGGCTGCCCGTGCCTAGGGGCATTCAGTCACTGCCGTGGAGCTGGGCGGTCCTGGTGCCAGTGGTCTCACTGAAACGGACAGTTGTGCCCACGTGAAGGAAGGACCTTTGTGTGGGAAGGAGCTCGTGCCTCGAGCTGAGCAAAGTGGATTTGATGGCGAGGGTCCTGCCCACGGGGAGGCATGCACCAGATGGTGGGTCAGCCTCGGGCTGGAGGGCCAGCTGTATCTAATGTTAGGGGCAAAGTACTTTTTCAGTTTCCTAACCAGATCCTTAGAAATCAATCAGGAAGGAGGGATGTAAACATTCACTTAAATGTGTTTGGTTTGTGGGCTTCCTTAATTCCTGTGATGAGTTACAATTCCGAGTAGCTGTGAATGAAGGAGTGGATTTGATCGTTGGCATGGACTTGGCCTTTATCTGTCTCCAGCCCACACATACTTCCAGCTCCACTGACTGACCCCTTACCTTGTCTTCACCTCAGAACACAGATAAGGACCAGCTTGCTTTATTGCCTGGAAGTCAGAACGTTGGTTTGAGCTCCAGGCAAAAAGGATTGCTATCCTCGAGGGGGAAACAGCTGAAATGTCCCCAATACAATAGCCTGTAGTGTCCCCTTACCAGTGCAGTCTCGTGTGTTCCCTGCCTGGTATATTTACAGTGGGTGTGCTTAACCCATGACATCTTGTTTGGGAGAGTTTAAGTCTCCAGACGTCAGTAGTTCTGTTTTTCCCTGTGTTCTGAAGATTCCCATATTACAGGGCTTGTCCTTTAGGTAAACTAAAACACGACCTGCCCTCTGTCCCTCATAGCAGTTGTGTGAGTTGGGACCTCCATTGTCGCTTTCTTTGTAAAAGACACTGTTCAGAAAGTAGCTATGATGTGATTGAGTATGCCACACAAGCTTTGAGATTTGCAAAACTGGGTGGCATTTACTTCCCTTTTTTGGATTCTAGTAACCCTGGCAAGAAAGTCTGGAGTGTATGTGTGTGAAGGGGAGGGAGGAGGCAGGGTGGTTGCCAGGTTGATGGAGGGCAGGAGGATGGAAGTGGAGGCACAGTTCAGCTTGAAGGCCATTGGGTCTGAGTGAGGATGATGCCAATGGGATATGGATGTACACCAGAATGCAGGGAGGATCTCGGACCTGGGAGAAAGTGCCCTAGGATGAACAAGGAACCAAGAGTAAAGGAAGGAGAATAGGAAGGAAGCTGACCCTGCCTCTGGTGTTGGCATCTGCGTTGTATTTCCAGTAGGAAGTGTGCTCTGCGGTCTGAAGATAAACGGTGTCTCCAGCAGGGCAGACACTCACATGAAGAACAATAGTCCTGTACGTAAGGGGTGAGAATGAGCAGAGGGAATCAGCGTTAGGAAAACCCATTGCTACCACCAAGCAGCACGTCTGCATCAGGCCTCCGTTTCCTTCCTCTCTGCAGAGGGCTCAGCAGATAAATGTGGCCTGGCCTCCGTCCTGCTCAGGTGGGTGTGCCCTGTTAGCGCCCAGGTGCTAATTGTTTGCATGGATTATCTAATGAATGATTCTCACTACAACTCTGAAGGAGGTTCTGTTGTCGCCCATTTTACATTTAAGAATATGAGGCTCTGGAAGACCCCCAGTGCTGAGAAGTCAGGATTTCTTAGTTCATTACTTGCATTAATCCGCCTCTTACGGATGTGGAAAAGCTCCAGACTTTGACAGTCATTACCTACTCCGCTGCCAGGGCCAGCTGGCTTCAGTGTTCGAGCATGTCGGCTCCTTAGAGGTTCTTCAAATGAAAACTTTTGGGTTTAGTTTTGACTCCCTAATCATTTGAGTGTGATGAGCCCTATTCCCCAAAAGAATTATTAAAAAAAAAAAAAAGTATTGAGAACCCCATTTTCCTTGTATGTTTGGTTCTAAGTTTCATAGAAACAGTACACCGCTTTGGTCCAGTGGATGAACCCTAGGGCCCTGAAATGAACTGAGGGGGGCTTCCCCAGCCCTGCCTCTCACTGCCTGCGTGGGACGGACAAGGCCCTCCCCGGAGCACGGAGCCCGCAGCGGCTCAGCACCAGCACTGGGGGGGGGGGTTCGTGTTTCTGAATGCACCAGGCCTCCATGGGAAAAGCGGGCCCACACGGCACCACCTTTCCAAGATGCCTCAACGCCATGAAGTACCGGGAGAGAGAAGTTGGGTTGCATTCGTCCTGGTGAGGAAAATGCCCCAAGGGCAGGTCCTGAAAGCGAGTCGTGTTGGAACTTTGCTTTTCTGCCCTTGGTTTGTCTGTATACTGTCTTCAGTAGAAGGCACAGCCTCCTGAGAGTTCAGCGCTGGGCATGTTGACATTCCCGAGACCAGAGTCGTGCTCTCAGTTTGTCGGGAAAAGGGAATGTGCATCTCTGCTCTTGGTGCCCATGTTCATGCTGCGAGGCCTTCCACAGCGGGAAGGGCGAAGTGGGCAGTGGCTCCAGGCCTCCGGTAGGCCAGGGCCTGCGTGTGCTGCATGAAGGGCGCTCCTGGTCCTGACGGTCCGTGGGGCCTGAAAGGTTGGTAACCGCTGCTCAGGACACCTGGGAGTCGGGGGGCTGGGGCGGGGGGGGGGCACACAATAGCCATTCCAAGTGGAGGCTCCGCAGAAGGAACGTGTAGGCTGGGCAGCAGGTATCTTGGGAGCAGCTTCCAATTCCTCTCAGTCCCACGGTCACAGTTTGTACGGTTGTTGACCTGTTTATTAAACACACTGGAATATTTTGTAATGCATTTATTTAAAGGCAGCTGTATCACTACAAAATGAAATTACTTTAAGTCATGGTTTGGTGGGCTACGGCCGGCCGGTACAGCGGCAGCCTCATCATCCTCACCGGCTGCACCCGGCCTGCTGGTAACTAATTAGCTTGGGACTGATTTTAAGAAAATAGGCCCCTTTCCAGTCACAGTTTCTCCCATTCACACTTCATATCTTATTTTTTCTTATTCTGGGATTTGGGATTAAGGAGGTAAAAAGCAGAGTTTAAAGAAATATCTACTATATATATATATAAAAGGCTAATATGCAAAGCCCCCTGAGGAGTTTGACCTGAGACTGGGAATCCATTGCTTGCTGTGACGTGCGCTGACCACCAGGGGGTGGTGCTGAATGAAGGAAAGCCCCAAGCAGCCTGATTGCCGGCCAGGCCTAGGGATCTGACTACCCGTTCACAAATTTCATGCACTAGGCCTCTAGTCAATCAAGAATGAAAGTTACAGAATTTTTACCGTAAAAATTATGTAAGAAGAGACTTAAGGCAGTTCATACTGCAGTTCGGTTGTGGGCCTCTGAACAGTTTCACATTTCTGACGTCCTGTGGGAAATCCTAGCAGACAGATCAACCCCTGAAACTAGGGAGGAAGGAAAAGGGCTGTCGGTTCTGCATCCGTGAGAAGTCAGCGATGGTTTGGAGAATAAATGTTGGTTTCCAGCCATTAAATCCATAGAAGGAAGACTCCTAGGGAAAAGATACTTTTCTAAACAAGTTGCTTCCCAGGAACAGAGACAAATATAAATCAAAAGGATAATAACTTTTTATATATGGCTCATGATGTTTCTAGAATCACAAGCTTCCATAGCACGAGATTTTCGTTTATTCAGCAGTCATCTGTTGA
Source organism: Nyctalus aviator (assembly GCA_036971965.1). Classification (NCBI taxonomy): domain Eukaryota; kingdom Metazoa; phylum Chordata; class Mammalia; order Chiroptera; family Vespertilionidae; genus Nyctalus; species Nyctalus aviator. Next base: position 911,290 of record CM072926.1, read on the forward strand.
CTAGCAGTTCTGCACCTTACCAGGTGCTAAGCATTCAGCAGTGAATATGATGGATGTGGTTACTGTCTCCATGGAGATTAGAGTCTTTGGGGGAACACAGACATCTTAAGTGATCACTGCTACAATGGAGAAATACAAGTTCATCAGAGAGTCCTGATCTGGTGTATATGATAAGGCATAGGGGGAGGAGGAGAGATCATCCAAGACCTCCAAGTTTTCAAGAAGAACTAAAGGATGACTAGGGGTGGTAAGGTACATGGGAAGGGTCAGGAGAGAGCCTTCTAGAATAACAGATAGGTACGTAACCCTCAGGTAAGAAAGAATGAGTTCCCTAAAGAACTGAAAGATTCTAAGAACAACAGGCACATTTTTTTCTTGCGCTCCCCCCTCCGCCCCAAGAGTTCTCCATCCATTCCTTTTCTTAATAATTGAACCAGTAGGCCACCAGAGTCAGTATCCAACTGTCCTAGGAATAAAGCCTGAGGTCTGCTGACCACAGGATGTTGGTCGAGCTCAAGATAACACCTAGGCCTCAGATGGGTTTCAGCCGCAGGTCCTGAAACAGACTGGAGGGGCCATACCCTCAGAAACCAGACACAGGCCCTGATGGGTAATGAGGGCCACGCCCACTCCTGTAGCCAGCACGATGGCTGTTTCCTATAACCCATTTCCTGGAAGCCCCTGGGAGGCCAGGTCTTAGCATTAACATGCCTGTGACTGGGCCGGGCACCATGGCCTCGCCTGTAAATCTGTCCTTCCTTTGCTGCAAACTCCTGTTCCTGTCGGATTGAGCGATGAGGCGGGCAGGGAAACAGCCCCTCAGTCCAGTAACAGGCAGGCTTTCTGTGCCAGTGATGATGGGGAGGAGACGTCACCATCTCCTTTTCAGGATCGGTCTCCAATACTCAAACGTTAAAGTGCTTTGAAATGGCCTGCTAAGTACCAGCTGCTTAGCCTGTTACCAGCGGTGCCCTCATTACAGGTTCCTGGGTCAGGCGCTGGTGCGTGATCGGTTGCTGAGGTTTTTGGAGGAGAGGAGGAAACCAGTTAAATCGGACCTAGCAGGACACTATTAATGTGCCAGGCTCTGCCTCCGGCCCTTTGACGGAGGTGAGGCAGTCTTAGCAGCCGTGGTGACAGACTCCTGCCCACAGAAACTGACTCAGACAGTAATGGGAAACAAGGAATTTGAGGGAGAGCCGGGAACTCGGGACCCTTTCCTCAGCAGGACAGCGCCACCATCGCACCTGGGTTGTCATTAACCCTGGCCACAGAGCGTGACGCTTTCTCGGTTTTTGTTACTCCTAAGCAATCTCTGAAGCATCGTGGACGTTAGAACCCTGACGTTCCCTCAGTCCGTTCCCTTGTGAACTGGATGAAGTCGTGCTTTCAAACTTTGCATCAAACAGCTACCCTTGGCTCAGTCTTCGTTCTTGGGAAAGGCACCGCTGGGATGGGTGGGATGGGCAGTCATGGGTGAGAGACTCCCTGCAAGGTGACTTCCTGGTGAGCACGTGCACTTTCCAGCTGACATCTCTGGCCGGCTCCCATCTCCGTCCTCCAGCTGCCGAGTCCTCAGACCTGGGCTGCAGCACTCCATCTGAACGGCCTGACCAGCTGGCTGCAAAGCCAGGGTCCTGGGGAGGAGGCCCTGGGCCTGGCCACTGCTCCTCTCTGACCTGTCCTCCTCTTGGCCTCCATGTGAGAGGCGGGCAGGGCCCATGCCCTAAGTCTGCCTAATGGGGTCCTCCAGGCATGGGCCGCCTTTCCTGATTTAAAATTAATAGCAGAGAAATAGGCTGAAGTTTTTGCCCAAGTAAAAGAAGAAAATACCTAACACCCAGCAGCAGGAATGTGTACACGAGCGACTTCAGACGGTGGACTGAAGGGCAGTGAGAATGGATGAACTAGCTCAGTGGTCGGCAAACTGCGACTCATGAGCCACATGCGCTCTTTGGCCCTTGAGTTTTTAGCAAAGGCCAGCTTAGGAGTGCCCTAATTAAGGTAATAACAATGTACCTGCCTATATAGTTTAAGTTTAAAAAATGTGGCTCTCCAAAGAAATTTCAATCATACTGTTGATGTTCGGCTCTGTTGACTAATAACTTTGTGACCACTGGACTAGAGCTAAAGGAACAGCATGAGGGGCCTCACCTCACAGCAATGGGCAAAAAAAGCAAGTGACAGGAAGGCCAGGCCTCTCACAGGCCCGCGGAGATACAGTGCTTAAACGTGTAAAGCAAGACTGTCGTCGCGTTGGCTATACGGTGAGACAAACTGGAGCTGGACTTGGAAGAAGGACAGAGGGGGTCTCAGCTATAGCTTGTCCTTTAAGGCTCATTGTGACTGTGGCTGTAATACTGCTCTCCGTGTCGTTTGGCACATCTGGAATATGGCAGGATATTCACAGGAATTTAATTTTTAAAATAGTTACTTTGGGGAATACGTCTAGGTGGGGAAGCCAGGTTCTCTCCACATGAAAACATTGTTGTCTCAGGGTCATCACTGAGATTTTCACTTGGCGCACGCACAGTGAAAGGGGGAGAGGAGGTGGGCCACAGCGCGGGGACCCTTCCCAGCAGGTGACGGTGAACGAAGGTGGCATCGAGCCTGCAGACCCCATTTGCGTGCCTTCATGGTACCCATATTTCCAAAGTGATGCATTCGTGTCTTTTTTGAGATTTCAACCTCTGAAGTCTGGAAGCCACCTGTTAAGCTATCTGGAAACCTGGCATCGCTAGGCCCTCTGGCTACTGGCAGCCACTGGCCGGACCGAGCAGCGCTTCCCCTCTAAGGGGGCGTGTCCTCGACTTTGGCCACTGTCCCCTGCCAGGTCCCTGCTGGCCCTGGAGGAGGCCGAGTTGGCCCTGCATGGGGTCCGGTCATGGGAACTGCCCGCTCCCGCACGGGGCAGTGCAGACCACACAGCACACACCGAACCGCGTCCGCACTCTGGCAGCTAGGACGGGAGGTGTGCTCGGCTCCCTGTGTGTGTGCGCGCACGCAAGCATGTGTGCGTGTGTGTGCGTATGTGTGTGTGCGCGCGCGCACACACGCCCGCGCAAACCAAACGGTTGTGGGAAACACTGGGTGATGCCTCCCAGCAGCCTGGGGAAGCGTCTGTCCCATGACAGAGCTGGCCTATAACGCACCTCTTGCAGGTGCTGTTCCCTGCGGGCTTCAGGCGCCTCTCCGCTCCGGAGCCCGGGAAGCCGGGATGGCCGCGGCCACCAGACCGGCCGTACTGGGCCTGTACCGCCGCGTACTTAGGCTGGCCCGGCGGTGGCAAGCGGCATCGGGGCGGCCGGAGGACAGCGCCCGGGAGCAGCAGGACATCCTCCGAGAGGCCAGGACGCTGTTCCGGAAAAACAAAGGCGTGAGTAGCCTCGTCAGAGGCACAGGAAGGAGAGCGACTTCCTGTGCGAGTCAGTTCATGTCTGTCCGAAAGCCGGAGGGCTGAGCAGCCACGGGCAAAGCGCGGGCTGCGGGGTCTCTCCCTCTCCCTCTCCGCACCAGGGCCTCTCTCTCTCCCTCTCCGCACCGGGGCCTCTCCCTCTGCCTCTCCCTCTGCCTCTGCCTCTGCCTCTGCCTCTCCGTCTGCCTCTGCCTCTGCCTCTGCCTCTGCCTCTGCCTCTGCCTCTGCCTCTGCCACTCCCTCTGCTTCTGCCTCTGCCTCTGCCCCTGCCCCTGCCCCTGCCCCTGCCCTTCCCCCTCCACCTCTGCCACTCCCTCTGCCTCTGCCTCTGCCTCTGCCTCTCCCTCTCCCTCTCCCTCTCCCTCTCCCCCTCCCTCTCCCCTTAGAGAGGGGTATGCTCGAGGTTTCGTCGAGCATACCCCTTTCTAAGGGGGCTCCCGGTGTGTGCTGCTGAGGCTCTGGAGCTCCGCTCCCTGTCCGCTCTGCCTTTCCTGGCTCCCTCAGGCCCGGCCCCCCTGCTGCCTGTGTGTGCGTGATGCCCAGTCTGGCAGCTCACGGTGGTGCCACTCCCATATGGGAGCCCCGCCTGGCTTCCACCACCCCCTGCGGGACACCCCAAGTCCCATGGCCACGTGGCCCTCAGCTTCCCCATGCTCTGCCCCGGTGCACAGCCGCGTGCCATCCCGGCGCACACGCAGCCAATGCCCTTAACGGCCGGGAGGAGGGGCCGAGCTGCTGAGCCTGGGTTTTCAGCGACAACATCAGCCTGGTCGCCTCTGCCTGAAGGGCCGGCGTGTGGGTGGTGGCACACGGAGACTTGCCGTGTTGGGGGCGGGCCGTGGGCTTTTCAGTTCACACACGTGCTTGTTTTACCGTGTACAGGAAGAAGAGAGTATCAGGCACTTCCACACTTACCATGCTTAGGAGAGTCCATTTAAAGAAAAGTTTGTTTTTTTTAATTTTTTTTAAAACTTTTATTTAAGTCAGAGAGTAAGGAGAGGGGGAGCGAGACAGATAGAAACATCAGTGATGAGAAAGAATCCTGGATTGGCTGCCTTTTGCACGCCCCACACTGAGGATCAAGCCCACAACCTGGGCCTGTGACCTGACTGGAATTGAACCTGCAGGCTGACACTCTGTCCTCTGAGCCAAACCAGTCAGGGCATAAGGAAAAAACATCATGTTAGTGTAGGTGGTGGGAGATATGCAGTCACGCAGGCAGCTTCTGAAAGATAGGTGTCCAGTGAGAATGAGCTCAACTACGCCTGTTTCCCCAGGGGCACCGGGCCTTCTCCGGCTGTCTTCTCCTCACCGGGAGAGGACAGCTCAGGCTCACTGCCGGGGCTGTCCTCTCTGAAGGGCACGTTTCAGTCTCTGGCCAGTTTTCTCTGTGGCTGTCACGTCTGATTTATAAGATGATTTTTTTTAAAGTCACATTAAGGTGCAAGCCAGTTGGCAGGGTGGGGAGCCCATGCTGTCTGCTCGCTCTGGGTTTGCTTTTTTTGTACCTTTTATCGTGGTTGTGGCAAGAGTTGTTGATTTAATGTGGTCTCTCATACGCTGTTCCTTAAATTGCATGAACTTGATTTCTCAAATACCAACAACAAAGATGGAAAAAATCCAAAACAAAGAACAAACAAACAAACACTATACCTAATTTTTTTTGTCAGATTGCCAAAAAATATATTTTTTGGTGTGCTGCAGAATTTTAGTAATTAGTTTCTGTGCCATGAGATGAGAAAGGTTGAAAATCACTGGGTATTTGAATCTAGAGGGTATATCTATGAGAATTAAAAATGCATGAACATATACCCTTTGACCCATAATTCTTCCTCTAGGAAATTATCTTTTAGATATATTTGCATGTGAGCCAAAAAAATCTAGAGGGATCCATAACATATTTGTTTATAATGACAAAGATGAGAGATCACCTAAATGTCCGTCAGTAGAAGATTGGTTAAATTATATTGGAATTTGACACAGCTGTTCAAGTATGGAGCAGCCCTGGCTGGTTTCGCTCAGTGGATGGAGCATCAGCCTGTGGACTAAAGATCTCAGGTTCAATTCCAGTCAAGGGCACATGATGGGATTGCGGGCTCAATCCCTAATAAAGGGCATGCAGTAAGCAGCCGATCAGATTCTCATTATTTATGTTTCTATCTTTCTCTCCCTCTCTGAAATCAATAAAAATATATATTTTTTAAAAAAGAATGGGGCAGTTTTATATGCATAAATATAGTAGTTTCAGTTTATTCATAGAAAAAGCAAGGTTCAGAATAAAGTGAGCTATCGTTTGTGTAAGAAAAAATGTTGAGTGGATAAAATAGCTATAGTACATTTACACAATGGAATAGTATGCAGCTGTAAAAAAGAGGCTCTCTTACCCTTTGTAATAGCATGGATGGACTTGGAGAGCATTATGCCAAGTGAAATAAGCCAATCAGCGAAAAACAAGTACCATATGAACTCACTCATTTGTAGAATCTAATGGACAAAATAAACTGAAGGACAAAATGGAACCAGAAACATGAATACATGGAACAGACTGGCTGGTGCTCGAGGGAAGAATGGTGGGGATGACTAGATTAAGAAGGTGAAGGGATTAGCTAAAGAACATAATTGTAGCCAAGCTGGTGTGGCTCAGGTTGAGAATTGACTTTTGAACCAGGTGGTCATGGTTCGGTTCCCAGACAGGGCACATGGCCAGATTGGAGCTCCATCCCCAGCAGGGAGCCTGCAGGAGGCAGTGGATCAATGATACTCATCATTGATGTTTCCATCCCGCTCTCCCTCTCTCTTCCCCTCTCAAAAACAAAACAAAACAAAAAAAAACCCACAAAAAATATATGCATACCCCATGGGCACAGACAGTAATTTAGTAAAGCCAAGGAAAAGGGAGGGTTCAGGTGGGCAAAAGGGGAGAAGAAAGGGGGACTTCTACAATAAGGCCCAATTTTAAGAAATATAATAAAAGCAAAGAAAAAACCTACATGTATACATGTATGCTCATATATGCAGAAAATACACTAGGAAAACAAACAAAAAAAAACCTGCTCGTAATTGTTATCCTTGAGAGGGGAACTGGGAGACAGGTAAGAGGGAGACTTCATTTTATAAATTTAGCCCACAGCAAATTTTATATTAAACTAGAGGCCCAGTGCACAAATTCGTGCACAGGTGGAGTTCCTTGGCCTGGCTGGCGATAAGGGCCCATTTAGCCTAGTTCTGATCAGGCTGATTGGGGCCAGGAGACTAGCCACCCCCAGGGGCGCTGGGGGCTGGCTGGCCACGGGGAGGGACCTCAGGAGGTTGGCCAGCCTTAGGAAGTTGGCTGTGGGAGTGCACTGACCACCAGGGGGCAGCTCCTTCATTGAGCGTCTTCCCCCTGGTGGTCAGGGTACATCACAGCTACCTACTGGTTATAAGGGTTGCTTAGGCTTTTATATATATTATGTTACAGATTGCTTTTGAATTTTTGAATTATCAATATTTAATTTACTGAATGGTAAATCAAAAGAGTTTCAGAAAATGTGTACCTATATTCTGTGTGACATTTAGAAAATGCCTGTTTCGTCTTTTACCAGCTCACAGACACAGACCAGATTAAGCAGTGTATAGATGAATGCACAGCTAGGATCGAGATCGGACTGCACTACCAGATCCCGTATCCAAGGCCAGTAAGTGTGACCCGGTAAACAGTGGTGGGTACTCCTTTGCCTTGTGTTTGTCTAGAAGCTAGAGCTACTGTAGGAGGCATGTTGGAAACAGCTGTCCTTGCATGCCATCAGCCGGTCACGACCAACCCAGACGCCAAAGAAGCCTATCTCCTACGTGGAAGTCAGCTCACAGTTACATAGTGCTCTCTTTTGCTTTTCACATTTTTATGGAAATATTTTCTTCTTATATTAGACAGGTTTGTTAATAAAAGAATAAAGTTCAAACATTAAAGGCATGCATAAGGTAGCTAGAAAGTGAAATTTGTCAAAAATTTGCACCCTGTGGAAGTGACTCCTGTAACTAGTGGGTTGACCATATGAAACTACCCATTTTCTGCCCTTGGCCTACAAAAAACTGCTGGTAGTGTTTTTTTGGGAGGGGAACTGGGGGACAGGGGAAAGAGGGAGACTATAAGTTTAATACATAGTAAATTTCATATTAAACTAGAGGCCCAGTGCATTAAATTTGTGCACTGGGCACAGGGGATAGGGGGCGGGGTGTCCCTCAGCCCGGCCTGCATCCTCTTGCAATCTGGGACCGCTCGTGAGATGTCCAATGACCAGATTAGGCCCCCGAGGGGTCCCGGATTGCGAGAGGCATGTTCAACTGCCGGTTTAGGCCTGATCCCTGAAGGCCTGTGGGAGTGCACTGACTATCAGGGGCCAGTTCCTGCCTTGAACATCTGCCCCCTGGTGGTGCGCATCATAGCAACTGGACAACCAGATGTTCTGTCATAATGGTTACTTAGATATATATATATATATATATATATATATATATATATATATATTGCTTTTTTTATACACACACACACACATACACATACACAGAGGCCCTGTGCACAAAATTCATGCATGGAGCAGGGGGGAGAGGAGGTTTCTTCAGCCCAGCCTGCAACCTATCCAATCCAGGACCTCTGGAGAGATAACCGGCAGTCAGACATCCCTCTTGGAATCTGGGACCACTGGCTCCTAACCACTCATCTGCCTGCCTGCCTGATGCCCCTAACTGCTCCCCTGCCTGCCTGATCGCCCCTAACTGCCTTTGCCTTGGCCGCTGACACCGAGGCTTTGTCCAGAAGGATGTCTGGATGGATGTCCGGAAGATGTCTGGTCTAATTAGCATATTGCCCTTTTATTAGTATAGATAGGTAATTTTTAAATCTTTGAATTACCAATATTTAATTTATGTTATATTGGCTCAATCTAATAGTTTGGTAATATATCCTTGTAGTCTTTTTTCCACACTCATGTACATACATTTTCTTAAGCTGCACAAGCCCTGGGTGTGCTGCTCATTGCCTGCTTCCACCACTCCCTGGCTTCGGGCATGGCTGCCTCTGTTTGCAGGTTGCCTTGCATCCTTAGTGAGCATGACCCTTCCGGGAGATGTTGCAGCTAGTCCCAGTTTGCACAAACCATGGTGTACATGCTTTCCCTCACCTTTGCATTTTCATTTCACTGTGTGGTTTGTGGCTTTTCCCTCCGTGCAGGCAACATGTCAACAAGAGCCCAGATCTGCCCTAACCGGTTTAGCTCAGTGGATAGAAGGGTCCCAGGTTCGATTCCGATCAAGGGCATGTACCTAGGTTGCCGGCACATCTCCAGTAGGGAGTGTGCAGGAGGCAGCTGATTGATGTTTCTCTCTCATCGATATTTCTAACACTCTCTCCCTCTCTCTTCCTTTCTGTAAAAAATCAATAAAGTATATTTAAAAAACAAAACAAGAGCCCAGCCCTGGCGTCAGACACATTTGGGTTCAGATTTGCTCCCCCACTTCATGTCTAATCTGAGCAAATTGTAATTTCTGAGCCTTCATTTTCTCATCTGTAAGTGCAGATATAATTCCCCAAGATGGTTATGAGGATTAATGAATGACTGTAGATGTAGTGCTGAGCAGACAGCATGGTATTTAGAAAATGCTCAGTGAATATAAACTGCTGCATTGATGATAATTCTTAATATTATTCTTACTCTTCTTTCTCAGATTCATCTGCCTCCAATGGGCCTTACCTCACGACGAGGCCGGGGACTTCGAAACCAGGAGAAGCTGAGGAAGCTTTCCAAGCCAGTGTACCTCAAGTCTCACGACGAGGTTTCCTAATGCAGGGAAGCTTGTTTCTCATACGGTGAGCCAGCCGGGCCTTGAATGTAAACCAGACGCAAGACCTTTTTGCTTGGTTGGGGCAAAAATTCAGTTATCTTCTTTAAAAGCCTCCCGAACATTGATGCTGACCACATGCTGAGTGCTCACAGTGGTCAGGGCCTGCTGCCTGAGGGGATGCACTGATCCTGGCGGCCGCAGACCTCAGGTCCCCCCGAGGGAGGATGCCTGGGAAACGGCGAAGCTGCTGGGAAAGTGCTGGCCGGGCCTGCAGGCTGGCGCAGGAGCTGCCCGGTGCCTGGTTTCTCATGGCCGCTCGCAGACAGTCTCCCCCACTCGGGATAGTGTAGGCTTGCTTTGTAATTACAGATTTGCTTACAGGTGGGCTCTCGCCCCCGGCCGGATTGGGTGTGGCCCTGTGCACCCAAAGTTTGCCGACACCAGGCAGGACCCTGTTTGGGTTGCGGGCTCGATTCCCCAGTTTTTGCTCTTGTGCTGATATTTCCTTCTCCCCCACTCCCTTCCTCTCTCTAAAAATAAAAAGTCCTTATTTAAAAGTAGGCTGTGTGTGTGATGTCATCTTTAGACCCTCCCAATCCCAGACAGACACCCCTTAGAGAGTGTGCCATGGGTTCCTCAGTTTCCCGGGACATGCTGAGACCCCGCCCGGCTCCTCCATGCGATGCCGGGCGGCACTGCCTCTGAGAAAGCATCGGATACCTCATCTCCAAGCGTGGACTTGGGATGCACTTGGGACTGGAAGGCTCGCTTGAAACTCCTACTGCATCCTTGCAAGTATTTTGCCTTAATTAGAATATGCAAGGGCAAAGCTGGCTTTCAAGTTCCCTCTAAACAGAAATGCAACAAGGAAAACTTAAACGAAGGATTCACACTTCTGTGTGTGCAAGGGCCACAGAAGCAGCAGGTGAGAACTTCCTGTCCACACCTAGATTGGGCCTTCCCTGGTCACAGACCCTCTCATTCAAAAGGCGTTCTTCCCCCGCTCCTGGGAGCAGGGCGTTGTTTCCTCTGCTCGGGTAAGTGCTGCAGGGTTTGGCAGTGACAGTGTCTAGAGCTATAACTGCAGAATGCAGCATCACCCTGTTTAATGCTGCCTGGCGAGGAGCAGCGTGTAGATAACCATTGCAGCTCCAGGCCTTTGCGGGAGAGAAGACTGACTGCTGGCAGGTGTAGGCCATTCGGTTGAGGACACTCCCAGCCTTGCCTGAACTGGGAGGTATAAGTCTGCCGTCCCACCAGTCACTGCCCTTCCATCTTGTCTCACCGTGGAAGCGTCTCCCTGCCTGGAAGTGCTTCTAACTGTTAAATGCCTCTCATTCAACATGGCCTGTGCGCTCAGCCAGCCGGTGAGATGGTGACCTGTTCTCGGAGGACCGAGTGGCCATGGCTTTCTGCCTCTACCACAGTCTCGGCAGCTCAAGGTGACCGCAGCTTTTGTCCTACTCTGTTGAGTGCAGAGACCACCCTTCCCACCCAGCCTCCTCCAGGATGGAAGTCCACCTGGTTGCTAACTTGCCTCGGAGTTTCTTCTGTGCCAAGAATCTTACCTAAAAGTGAATTTTATATGCCTACTCTGCTTTGCAAAGATGCATATTCTTTTTTTCATTTTCTCTCCAAGACAATAAGGTTTCCATGTTTTGGTCTTTTAAAGCAGAAGCTATCTTCCTATATCCCTTCTCTCAATGAAATTTCCTTCCAGTACTCACATGAAAACCACCCAACACTAGATTTCTAAAGAGCAAAGAGGAGCTTGGTGACAAGGTTTGTCTGCTGTCACCACATTGGCCGGGCTCACTCCTGGCCACCTCTACCCCAGGAGCTGGGCTCCAGGGTACCAGCCTCAGAAGAACAGGCTGCTCTTCCATGGAGAGCTGTCCATGGCTCCGGGCAATCTTTCTCTTCAAAATGGAGGAAACGCTTTAAGTTATAAAAACGTAATCCATTATACAGAAACATTCCGTCCACTGACCCCTGAGGAATGAAATGGCCAGTCCCTGCCTGCTGGGGTCTTAGCACATTAAGGTTCAGGAATCGGGAGAAGGGGCTGCGGGTAAGTGATTTGAGAGACTCTTGACAAGAAATATAAATTTGGGAGGCATTTAGGGGGAGCCAGGGAGGCTTAGCTCTCTGAATCTCCGGACCCAGGGCCCTTGATTCAGACATTTTGCCTTTAGCAAAGCAGATATACATATCAAAGGTAAGGTTTGGTAAACAGGTTAGAGGAATTGCCTTTGGCTTTCCAGCAGCAGGTGATAGTGCAGATTTTCAGCCCAGCTGAAAATGTCCATTCAACCTTTTGAGGACTTCTCCCATTTACTGTGTCCTGCTGGACTTAGCCCCCAGCACCTGCCTCCACAGCTTTTGTTGCTAAAGAGCGAGTTAGACACTGTAACTAAAATGCAGTTGTTTCTTAACAACCCCCTCATGCCTTGTACTTGCGATGTGACTTACCTGACCAGTGCAAGGTTCGTGGATTCCATCTCAGAGGACTAATAATCTCACGTGGGACAGTGAGGCAGCTCCAGCTCTTTCTGACTTTCTTTCCCACCTGCCTTGAGCAGGAGGCCGGCCCCTCCCGTCTCCATTGCTCTGGCCAGATCAGCACTCCCCACAGGCCCTTCCCCTCTCCGGGGTCACTCAGCTGGTTTGGGGTCTCCCAGTCCCAAGGCCTGGACTTAGCACTCGGTCAGCCCCACGTTCCCAGGAGGAAACAGGTTTTGAAATGAGTTTGCTCTCAGAAGCTTCCTGTGATCAGCAGAAATCAAAGGTCCGAGGCAGCCTTCCTTCTGGCGAAGCCGAGCAGCGGGCAGACACTGTCTCCTGCACAGCCCGCGTCTTGCTCAGATCAGTGGACGGCCCAAAAAGAGCCACCCAGAGCCAGTGCGCTTTGTGGGAGAGCTGGTTGAGACGTTATACTCTGAGGACTTATTTTATCTCCCTCAAGGTTCTCTTCTGGGCCCTCAGGAACAGTGCACATTTCCTGGACATGGTTGCAGCTAATCTCTCTCTGATTCCACATCACGTTGTGGAGTCCTCAGCAGAGGCAGCGCGCTGTGAAAAATGCACAGGGTATACAGCCGGGCCGCAGCTAAGGCTGGGAGGTCTCAGGCCAGTTACTCAGTCTCCCAGCCTGGATCAGGCAAGGCATCTGAAGGCCTTCCGATCACGGCACAGCAGGCATGCACGGCTATTGTTCCTCTCATCTCTCCTTTCTTCCTGAAGTTCCAGCCCATCTGTGCAGACCAGCACCCCCAGGGCTGCCACACACCAGCTGCGGAACGCTGGGCTGCTTTCTAAGCCTTCACTTGCAAGTGGAGACAGGGCCATACCTACCACCCGAGGGGGGGGGTGTGAGAGTGCATTTTAAGCCTCCCATGAGTCTTAAAAAGCAAGTCCAGCCTCTTTCCACGTCCGAGAGGCCTCGATGTCAGCCCTGGAGACAGACTAGGAAAGGCGATTGACATGCAGTGTCAATTACAGCAAAGAACTGGGGACAGTCCCCTGCTCAGCCACAGGGCTCACGGCCCAGGTGAGGCGGCCTGGCTCAGCAGCTGTGGGTCGGGGGCTCTTACTAACCTCCCTGTAACATGATTTCTTAGCCACAGGACGAGGACGATACCATAACCTGCTCCAAGGGCTGCTCTCAGCCGCTCAGAGCAGGCGTGGTGCCAGCAAGCTCCCCACTGCCCTTGGCACGCCCACCCTCCCCCGAAGGAGCAGCAGATGCAGCGGCGAACGCGTGCCTTTATTTCGGGGCCCGGCAGAGGCTCAGCTGTCCAGCTGGCACAGGGAGGCCACCCCGCGGTTTATCCAGTGCTTCTGCGGCCGGTCCGAGGGCAGCTCGATGGAGAGCACGTAGTTGGTGGAGTGGCCCGTGGTGGACAGGACGCCCCTGCGGGCGCTCGTCTTGTAGACGGGACACTCGTAGACGTCCTGGTGCAGGAATGCCACGCTCCGCCCAGGCTTCAGCCAGATGATGGGCAGGGGGTCATAGAGGACCTTGGGGAGAGACTCCTCGATCTGCATTGTGCTCCTGTCCCAGCAAGCACCTTCCAGGAAGAGCCCTTTGATGTAGGCCCCGTCCTCCGGGCTGCTCTCCATGGCGGCCTCCTGCGTGGTCACCTGGAAGAGAGGGCGGTGAGTCCCGGGCCACCGCGGGGAACGTGCAGCCTGGGTGGCGTCCCCTGTCCCGCATGCACCCCTGGGACGGACGCCGGCATCTGTGAGGAAATGTCTGGCTGTCCACGCCATGCCCCTCTGTGTGGGCCACCGTCCGTGGAGCTGGCTGTAGCCCTTTCGAACCCGGATCTATGCAGTGAAGGCAGGCCAGACCATTGCCTGGGAAAGAGGAGAGCTGTGGCTTGTAGTCTGGCTCCATTTCTGTGGCTTCTGTGGTCTACAGACTCCCACATGGCCAATGCAGGCCACCACCTGCTTACCCATCACTTCTACATGCTCTGGGGGTGGTATGAGCCAGCTCTATTCACCACAAGTTATTTACTTTTATTGATTGATTTTAGAGAGAGACGGGAAGGGGGAGAGAGAGAGAGACAGAGAGAGAGAGAGAGAGAGAGAGAGAGAGAGAGAGATCCCTTTTTGTTGTTCCACTTATTTGTGCAACTTATCGATTGATTCCTGCACGTGCCCTTACCGGGATGGAACCTGCAACCTTGGTGTGTTGGAACAATGCCCTACCAACTGAGCTACGTGACCAGGTATCCACCACAATGAGACTCCGAGGTAGTGAGCTCTACTGCCTCCCAGTAAACACGGAAAGTGGCTCAGGTAGGAGAGCGGGGAGGGGTGGGTTAGGGTAAGACACAGAGCACAGCTCCACTCTGAAATCCCCTAGATTATAATCGCTTTGTTGTTGTCAATGGAATGTTTATCCCGTTTTTACTTCTAAGTACTCATTGCTAGAAGAGGAAAGGATATTGATTTTCATATATTTAACCAGTCACCTTACAAATTCCCTTATTCTTACATATATGATTTTAGGGTCTCTTAGGATTTCTAGATATACAGTCATTTCAGCATCAAAAAAATATGATGTTAGCCCTGGCTGGTTCAGTGTGCCTGCAGACTGAAGGGTCCCAGTTCAATTCCATTCAGGGGCATGGACCTTGGTTGTGGGCATATCCCCAGTAGGGAGCAGGAGGCAGCTGATCGATATTTCTAACACTCTATCTCCCTTCCGCTCTGTAAAAAATCAATAAAAAATAAAACTTAAAAAAAGGAAAACACTATTTAAAAATCTGTGATTTTATATTTTTTCTAATGTTTATCCCAGTTATTATTTGTTTAGCACATTAATTTTGGATTAACATTGTCTTCAGAGTTAAATATATTCACAAACAAAATGGAGTCCAGGGCAACCAGTTTGTGAAGTCTGAACTAGATGTCTCAATCAATCTCTCCACAGAATTTAAAACTCTACAACCCACCACCCCTCTGCTCCTCTCTCTCCAGAGCATGCCAGGGTGGTCCTCCACGGCCGACAATTCCTTTAATGGCCCGAGCCAGGCCCGCCGTGAACACCTCTCCGAACGAGGAGCCCCGCTCGCTGGGCAGTGTGGGCGAGGGCAGTGTTTTTCTTGGTGTACAGGTGGCAGACCCTTCCTCTGACAAGATAGGCCCCTTCTACGTACACAGACACATGGCCTTGGGAATGCCTGGTTCTGGCAGGAGTGACTTGGGACCGCTCCAGTTCCTGCTAAGGATTTCACTTGTGTGCCTCCCAAGCACATGGAGGGCAGGTCGGTGAGGAGGCGCAGCACCGCCCGGAAGGCCCCGCGCCCCCGAAGCTCCTACCTCGAACTCGAACCCGATGTGGTCGATGGGGATGGTGTACTTGCGTGCGTAGTTCTGGGAGACGCCCGTCAGGAAGGACTGCGTGAAGTAGAAGCCGGAGATCCAGAAGACGGTGGGCGGCCCACTGGCGATCCAGTCCTGGGCCACACAGAGAGAGCGCGTCCACGCCAGCCCGTGGCGTGGGGGACACGGGGCGCGTCCACACCAGCCCGCGGCGTGGGGAACGCGGATGGCCGTTCTCTGTGCCGTGGAGCAGGCTGCCAGGCGGGCTCTGTCTGCCCTCACACGAGGCACAGAGAAGCCATTCCTGCCTGCACTGCAGAAGCACCGGACACCTGGGCAGGCTGGGTGAGCCAGGCCCTGCAGCGAGTGGCCACACAGCCATCGGCCCAGCCCTGCAGGACGAACATCTGGCTTTTGATGTCTAATAATCCAGTGTGTACAGGCTAGCTCAAGAATTTTAAATTGTCAGGAGCCAAACCAAATACATCTTTTAGCCAAACCTGGTCCCCGAGCCGACAGTCTGACATTTATGATGGCTCCTGCGGGTCCCTCCGCAGGCGCCAGCCTTTCCGAGGACTCTCCCTCCCTCCGCCTCCACTTGGGGAGCTGCTCCTCCCCCCCTTCCCCCCTCCTCTGTTCCCTCCGCACGTCCCCCCCCCACCCCCCCTGAGTGTGGGGACCCCGCAGGCACCTGGAAGAAGGCGAGGCGGGCCAGCAGGTCAGCCACGTAGCCGCCCAGTGGCTTCAGCGACGGGTAGGACCTGGCCATCCACATGGCGGGCACCTTGCCCACAAGCATGCTGCTGAAGACGTCCTCCAGCTCCGAGGACATCAGCACCTGCCCTTTGATGGCGCGGACCAGGCTGATGAGGCTCCTGCGGATCACTCGCGTCAGCCTGCGGGGACAAGGCGAGCTCAGCCCCGCGGGGCCCTCCCCGGACATGCACTCCGGCTCCGCCCTTCCCTGGGAGACGGCGGATCGTGTGTGTGTGTGTGTGTGTGCGCGCGCGCACGTGTTCACGGCAGACTGTGTGTGTGTGTGTGTGCACATGTTCACGGCGGACTGTGTGTGTGTGTTCACGGTGGACTGTGTGTGTTCATGGTAGACAGTGTGTGTGTCCACGGAGGACCGTGTGTGTGTATGTGTGTGTGTGTGTGTGTGTGTGTGCGTGCCCGCTCATGGCAGAGTGTGTGTATGTGTGTGTGTGTGTGTGTGCGCGCGCACGTGTTCACGGCAGACTGTGTGTGTGTGTGTGTGCACATGTTCACGGCGGACTGTGTGTGTGTGTTCACGGTGGACTGTGTGTGTTCATGGTAGACAGTGTGTGTGTCCACGGAGGACCGTGTGTGTGTATGTGTGTGTGTGTGTGTGTGTGCCCGCTCATGGCAGAGTGTGTGTATGTGTGTGTGTGTGTGTGCGCGCGCATGTGTTCACGGCAGACTGTGTGT
Source organism: Nyctalus aviator (assembly GCA_036971965.1). Taxonomy (NCBI): domain Eukaryota; kingdom Metazoa; phylum Chordata; class Mammalia; order Chiroptera; family Vespertilionidae; genus Nyctalus; species Nyctalus aviator. The sequence goes on from CM072926.1 coordinate 927,809, forward strand.
GTGTGTGTGTGCACATGTTCACAGCGGACTGTGTGTGTGTGTGTGTTCACAGTGGACTGTGTGTGTTCATGGTAGACAGTGTGTGTGTCCACGGAGGACCGTGTGTGTGTATGTGTGTGTGTGTGTGTGCCCGCTCATGGCAGAGTGTGTGTATGTGTGTGTGTGTGTGTGTGTGCACGCGCACGTGTTCACGGCAGACTGTGTGTGTGTGTGCACGTGTTCACGGCGGACTGTGTGTGTGTGTGTGTGTTCACGGTGGACTGTGTGTGTTCATGGTAGACAGTGTGTGTGTCCACGGAGGACCGTGTGTGTGTGTGTGTGTGTGTGTGCGCCCGCTCATGGCAGAGTGTGTGTGTGTGTGTGTGTCTGTGTGCTCACGGCAGACAGTGTGTGTGTGTGTGTGTGTGCCCGCTCATGGCAGAGTGTGTGTATGTGTGTGTGTCTGTGTGTGTGTCTGTGTGCTCACGGCAGACAGTGTGTGTGTGTGTGTGTGTGTGTGTTCACGGTGGACTGTGTGTGTGTTCATGGTGGACAGTGTGTGTCCACGGAGGACTGTGTGTGTGCGTGTGTGTGTGTGTGTGTGCTCACGGCAGACAGTGTGTGTGTGTGTGGGGGGGGTGTTCATGGTGGATTGTGTGTGTGTGTTCACGGTGGACTCTGTGTCTGTGTGTGTGTGCTCACGGCAGACAGTGTGTGTGTGTGTGTGTGTTCACGGTGCACTGTGTGTGTGTGCGCGCTCACAGCAGACAATGTGTGTGTGTGTGTGTGTGTGTTCACGGTGGACTGTGTGTGTGTTCATGGTGGACAGTGTATGTGTCCACGGAGGACCATGTGTGTGTGTGTGTGTGTGTGTGTGTTCACGGTGGACTGTGTGTGTTCATGGTGGACAGTGTATGTGTCCACGGAGGACCGTGTGTGTGTGTGTGTGTGTGTGTGTGCGCCCGCTCATGGCAGAGTGTGTGTGTGTGTGTGTGTGCTCATGGCAGACAGTGTGTGTGTGTGTGTGTGTGCTCATGGCAGACAGTGTGTGTGTGTGTGTGTGTGTGTGTTCACGGTGGACTGTGTGTGTGTTCATGGTGGATAGTGTGTGTGTCCACGGAGGACTGTGTGTGTGTGTGTGTGTGTGTGTGTGTTCACGGTAGACTGTGTGTGTCTGTGTGTGTGTGCTCACGGCAGACAGTGTGTGTGTGTGTGTGTGTGTGTGTTCACGGCGGACTGTGTGTCTCTGTGTGTGTGCTTACGGCAGACAGTGTGTGTGTGTGTGTATGTTCACGGTGGACTGTGTGTGTGTGTGTGTGTGTGTGCTCACGGCAGACAGTGTGTGTGTGTGTGTGTGTGTGTTCACAGTGGACTGTGTGTGTGTTCATGGTGGACAGTGTGTGTGTCCACAGAGGACCGTGTGTGTGTGTGTGTGTTCACAGCAAACTGTGTGTGTGTGTGTGTGTGTGCGTGTGTTCAAGGCAGAAGATGCTGGAGCCGAGGAAAATTAATCACTGGAAATAGCTTGATGCACATGTATCTTTCCAGATTTTTCTGTTTATAAACAAATTCTTTTAAAAGTAATTGTGCTAGATTGCTTTTTTGCAATCTGTTTTTCTCTCTTAGCATATAGGGACCTTCCCCCCCCCCCCCCCACAACTTGCAATATTTATCCTTTGTAATGACTGTAAGGTGTCCCATTTTATTTAACTATCCCCTTATTGCTGAAACTTATTTCTACATTATTGTCTCTGCAAACAACAATGCTAGGAATAGCCATCGACATCAATCTCTGTGCAGATATTATTTAATGAATTGCTAACAGTAAGAAGTTCAGGTCAAAGGGCAATGTAATATTAAGGGTTTTTATCTAAGTTGCCATTTTGACCCAAGCTGTTCTTTTTAACAGACGCTGAAGTGCCCCAAGAAAAGGGAGGGCAGCCGGGGCTGCCGCCTGCCCCGCTCTCCGGGCCCTGCGCCCAGGCCTCGCCTCGCCAAGAGACGCCCCTCGGCCTGGCAGCCTGCCCCGGAGCGGTGCCAGGACAGAGTGAGGGCGGAGGCGTCCGCAGTGGGAAATGGAAGGCCCAGCGCTCTCCTTGCTTCGCTGAGGGGCCCAGGGCTGCGCCCAGCCCCAAGCCGTGGCCCTGGAGCCCTGCCCGCCAAGCTCTCCCTCTGTTCTCGCAAGTGGGCGCCGCTGGCTCCGAGGTCAGCCCCCAGGAGAGGACACCCCCCCGGAGGACAGCCACGGCTCCTCGGGATTGGAGCCCCGCCCTCCGGGGCTTCTGGTGAGGCTGGTGACGGCGGTGAGGAGGGTCCTGTCCTGTGTGACCGTAAGGCTGCGGGGCCCATTGGCTTGTCTGAGCACAGCCAGCGGCCACGGCTGAGAAAGCTGCCGACACAGCCGGCCGGGCCAGCAGGGGACGGGCGCCAGGCTGGTGTTGGGACGTGTGGGCACCACAGCTCCTGGGCTGGGTTCCCTGACTTGCCCCCGTGTCCCCTGGCTCACACCCCATACTTGGCTTGGTTCCCCCAGATAGCCAGCTGCTCATTGACTTCAGGGAGGGATCCTGAGGCTGGGGAGCCAGGAATCCTCAGATGACCTCCTTCTGGTCCCCTCGCCCCAGAGTCTGGGCTGCCAGGAGCTGAGCCCGGAAGACGGGGCACACGAGGAGCACGCCTGGGTCTGCAGCACCACGGCCTGAGGCGCAGCCGGTCCTCGTCTGGCCTGTGGCCTTCGGGAACCTGGTAGTTCTGATGCTAACCCTATCAAGACATCCGGGCTCAGCGCTCTCTACAGCCCGGGAAGCAGGGGCACGCCCAGGCAGCGCCCCCTCCCTGCCTGCGGAGAGGCCGTGGGGTGAGCGCCCCGGCCCTGCGCCGGGCAGCCTGGGCTGGGACTCAGCTCCTCCACCAAATGCTGTGTGACCAGCACTAGTTACTTAACCGAATGGTCCGGTTTTCCCCAGTGACACGGTGGTGAGGACTGCTAACTGCTTATTCCCAGCGACTGCTCTGAGGCGGGTGCGGACGTATGAGTGCTTGGAGCCCGACCTGGCACCAAGGGCACAAGGAAGGCAATGCAGTGACTGCCTCTGCTGGGGCGTGGCATTGGCATCACGCTGCCCTGACTTTGCAGACAGCAAATGAGCGAGTGAGTGAGAGAGGGAGCGAACAGGAGGAACGGCCTAATCTGGGCCAATGCTTGTCGGTGTGGTCCTGTCTAACCTTACATGGGCGGGACGAACCACTCCGCTGCAGAGCACCCTGTCAGTGCCCAACCCGTCACTGCCGATGCCACCCACCCTGTCACTGCCGATGCCACCCACCCCCGTCACTGCCGATGCCACCCACCCCGTCACTGCCGATGCCACCCACCCCCGTCACTGCCGATGCCCGGCCCCCCACCCTGTCACTGCCCATGCCACCCACCCCCCTCACTGCCGATGCCACCCACCCTGTCACTGCCGATGCCACCCCCCACCCCCCGCCGCCCTAGGGCCCACCTGTTGAACCGGAAGAGCTCCTGCCGCAGGACGGTGTTCATGGACTCCTTGTAGACCACGGGGTACAGCTTCATGACCACCTCCAGGTCGAAGTCCTTGGGGAGCTTGGAGAGTATGTCCTGGGTCAGCTCCTCAATCACCTCCTGCCGGGCAGAGCGCGGAGTAAGGACGAGAGGGCCTGGGGCCTGCCCGTGACCCGGAGGCCTGGCCGGGGTCTTTGTAAACATCGTTGGAACTTCCGGAATGTTCCTGCAGGTAAAGGGGTGGGTGTGGGGAGATCCCACACCAGTGGGGAAGCCGGCACCTTGGCCAGAAAGCCACCAGCTGAGCTGAGCGAAGAGGCCCATTCTCACCTCTGGAGGGAACCGGGCGGAGCCCCGCCAGCCCTGAAGCTGCAGACCCTGGCTGCCCCCGGAAGGCCCCACAGCCCCGGCCTTTCAGCACCCCCTCCCCCCCAGGACAGCCTCAGCCTCTGGGCCAGGGCCAGAGGCTCCTGGGAAGGTCAGAGCAGCGGCCTTGCCTACTGGTCTGTAGATGGAGGATGGGGCCTGACCCTGAGAGGCCCCCAGGAGCCCAGGCGCCTCCAGCACAGAGGGCCAAGCAGGCTGGTCCCAGGGAGAAAGGCACTCTTCTGCCGCCCCTCCTCTCCTTACCGCCGCCCCCTCCCTCCTCCCCCCCTCATGGCAGCGGTGCTGGCCGCATGCCCCTCCCGGAAGAGGCTGCGGCTGGGGGCTGCCCTCTGCTGTTCCGTGGCTGTCACAGCTCTCCCAGGACGGTGGGCGGGGGAGGGGGGGTGGGGGAGGGGGGAGAAGCATCAATGGGGCGGGCCTGCAGGTTTTGAATAAACACTTTTAAGGCAAGTAGAGCTGGGTTTTAAATATTTTGTGAAGAGAGTACAGGCCCTGTGGGTACAGCAGTGACTCCTACATCCTACAGCCGACGTCAGACACACTGGTTACCTGGGGAGACTTGCCGCTGGCGCCCGCCTGCCGGGGCAGCGTCAGCAGCACCCCCTGGAACAGCTGGTTGGTCTCCTGGTTGTCCTTGGTGATGTCGGCGTTCTCGTGGAGGCCGAACACCTCGGGGTGGGTAGAGATGGGGAGGTTCCGCAGGTACTCTATGTAGGACTGGACAGAAAGCTCCGGTGACACACACGTGGGCTCCTGGGCCCACAGGTCCCTCAGGGCTCGGCCAGCCCAGGACGGGGCTTGGACCAGCCCTGACCAACTCTCACTCCCCGCTGGGCCCAGAGCCCGCTCCCCCGCTGCCCAGGGGAGGAGGGGTCTGTGAGGGACACGCGGGCACCCAGTGGGCGCAGAGACGCCTTCTCACCCCCCTCCACATCTTGTTTCTCTGCTCCTTCCTCATCCTCTGTCCAGTTCTGGCCCCTCCCCTTTCACCACTTTCTGAACCTTTTTCCCCCAAGAAGCAATTGCTAGGCTGTTGGCTGCCAAGGCTTCCCCTTAAGGCCCCTCTTCCCCGGGAATCCCTGCTGTCAGAGACCTGGCCCACCACACACTCAGCATCCTTATACAGTGAGGTGCCTCTCTCCGGCTTTTGGGAATATGGTGTAGAGGGCGCCTGGGCAGGCATATGGACATTCTTTAAAGTGTTGTCAGCTGAGCCCGAGGCAGGGGTTACTCAGTTCTGACTTCTTACCTCTGCCAGGTGTTAGCAGGGGCAGGTCTAGATATGTAAATCCAGTAATGCTAGGGCCTAGTTAAGAATGTAAATAAGCTCCTTTGGTCTTAAGTTTTGGTGTTACTTCCTGGTATTGGGGTATAAAATAAATGTGCTGCCTCTCCGTCAGAGAGAGTGGCGTCCCACCCGGCTCCCAGCTTGCTTCTATTTCTGCGTCTTGTCTCTTTCTTTCTTTTATTTCTTAATCCCCAGCTTCTCCACTCAGCAGTTGGACCCGCTCATTTTCCATGCATGACGTGGAAAAGAGAGAAACACCTCCACGAATTGGAAATAGCTTAGGGACCAAAGCAGGAGGCCCAAGGCGACCCCAGGCCCTCACTGGCTGCACGGCAGCCCGCCCCAGGAGCAGGGCCCCACCTCACCTGGTAGGAGCCATGGGGGGGAATGTAGTAAATGTCCCCAGGAGCGATGTAGTAGTAGTCCTGCTCGATGTCCTTGCAGTAGAAGGTGGACAGCAGGGACAGCAGGAGACGCCTGTCTTTGTCGTCGGTCACTCTGCCTCCATAGTTACACTCCCCTGGAGACAACCAGAGGGGAAGGCTGAGCCCAGGCAGGGCACTGTGAGCTCAGTTACCAGCCAAAGCCGAGGATTCTGTGAGCTCAGGAGCCGGCAGAGACCAGGGCTGTCAGCTGGGAGTCGAGCAGACCTGCTTGCTGTCTCGGCTGCTCAGAAAGACCCAGGCTGCCACGTTAGGTGGCAAACGGCTCAACCGAAGCCAAGTGATGCAATCACCAGTGGTGGCTCCACAGGCAAAGAGCAGTATCTAGGCATCTTCTATGTGTGTGTGTGCACACATGTTTGTGTGTGTACATACATGTGGCAGACACTATAGAAATGTGGTTCCGGTCAAGAGTTCTGGCATGAGGCAGCCCTGGGTTCCAGCCTCTGCCACATATGAGCTGCTTCCCACTGTCAGGAAGCCGAGAGAGCAGTGAGCCCATCGCACCAGGCTGGGGAGGCACCGGGAAGGAAGCGGAGCACGGGACTGGTCCCCCTGGTTCCAGCTGTCACCCAACCTAACTCCAGCTGTCACCCAGCCCAATTCCAGCTGTCACCCAGCCTAACTCCAGCTGTCACCCAGCCAAATTCCAGATGTCACCCAGCCCAATTCCAGATGTCAAACAGCCTAACTCCAGCTGTCACCCAGACTAACTCCAGCTGTCACAGAGTACCTGTCAGGTAGGTGAGCACAGAGTACCTGTCAGGTAGCTGAGCACAGAGTACCTGTCAGGTAGGTGAGCACAGAGTACCTGTCAGGTAGGAGAGCAGAGTACCTGTCAGGTAGGAGCACAGAGTACCTGTCAGGTAGGAGAGCAAGGAGTACCTGTCAGGTAGGAGCACAGAGTACCTGTCAGTAGTAGAGCACAGAGTACCTGTCAGTAGTAGAGCACAGAGTACCTGTCAGGTAGGAGAGCACAGAGTACCTGTCAGGTAGGTGAGCACAGAGTACCTGTCAGGTAGGAGAGCAGAGTACCTGTCAGGTAGGAGCACAGAGTACCTGTCAGGTAGGAGAGCAAGGAGTACCTGTCAGGTAGGAGCACAGAGTACCTGTCAGTAGTAGAGCACAGAGTACCTGTCAGTAGTAGAGCACAGAGTACCTGTCAGGTAGGAGCACAGAGTACCAGTCAGGTAGGTGAGCACAGAGTACCTGTCAGTGGGAGAGCAGATACCTGTCAGGAGGAGAGCAGATACCTGTGAGGTAGGTGAGGGCGTCGAAGGGCACCTCCTTGTATTCGTTAAGGAACATCTGCACCTGCCGTATGCTGATCCTCAGGTCAGACTCGTTGAACTCGTACGGGATGTTCCAGCCTGCGGGTGGGCAGTTGGCAGTTGGCAGCAGCCAGTGGGCAGCGGGCAGTGTGGAATGTGCAGTGTGCAGTGTGTGCAGTGTGCAGTGGGCAGTGTGCAGCGGGCAGTGATCCTTTCCTCCAGTTGATGGACTGATGTAAACCCCACCTGTGGCCAGACATTCCTGAGCATTGAACCACCAATCAGCACCTGCCAATTACCCTAAGCCCCTGATTCCTAAGTCCCTAGGTCCCTAATCACCAATCAATGTGTGCTGAGTGCCCTAAGCCCCGCCCCCTATCCTTAAAGGTGCTTGTACTCCAGCCCTCACTCTCTTCTACCCCTCTCTCTGTGGAAGCAGCCGGCAGGGGTACCCTTCCCTCCAATAAAGCCTGTGTATCCTGCCATTCAGGTCTCCAGTCTACCTTCTCTATTTAATCTATCATGATGGTGCCTCAGACTTGGATGAATGTGGTAAATCCTCTGGCCATGCTCGGTGGCATGGACCTGCGTTGATTGGCCCGTTCAGAACACCTCTGGAACCCTGCCGTACCAGGACACGTGGGAATCTCGTCACTTCCTTACCTGTAGGCCTCAGGGATCTCCTTCCCCTCCCACCCCGGTTCCCTTGACCTGGAAGGGCCTCAGAGTTTTCTTGTCTAATCGGCTATGCGTTTTACGTTCTACATTCATGTTCTACCTTCTACGAAAGCCCAGGCGCCTGGCCGGGAAAACTCTGTTCTACTCCACGGGAAAGGTTTCGGGGTGACGAGCTTGGGTGGGACCTTTTCTTGGCTTTCACTACTCCTTTCCCTCCCCTTGCCCTCCCACTTTCACTGCAATGCAGTCTCAGTCACTCATCTGTCACCTCTTATTGGTAGCACCATGGAGTGCGGACTCAGCTTGGAGTGTGGACCCTTTAGTCCACTTCTTCTCCCTACACCTTTCAGCTTATCTCCATCATCAGGGATTTTTCTTCCTCTGTCGGGAAAACTCATACATCTGTCTCCCCATCAGCTGGACAGGAACCTGTACTCTCATCTATCTCTCACCCCATGTAGATGCAGCCTTAATAACCAGTCTTTACCTGTCCCCCTATACATCATATCTGACACAAAAGAGAGTCCAGGTTATCCCTCTGCTTCTAACCTTTGACATCACAGCAGGAGTTGGAACTGCCATAGGGAGCTTAACTACTGCTCTACCTACTTTGAAACCCTGTCTCAGGAACTACAAGAAACATGTGGATGCCCAGCAAGGGGAAAAACTGGAAAAACAAGAACCTATTTCCAACAGTAACCCATTCTCCCCTTTCATATCATTCGTGAGGCAATTAAGACCCCTACTCTTTCCCCCTAAAAATAACATCTAGGTCTCAGTTATCTTTCAGCTCCAGATCTGTCTCCCACTCCCCTGGACAATCCTGCTCCAGGGGTTCAGAGACAGTCATCAGCTTGGCCATGCCTTACCCAGAGACCTCCAAGAATGCTTGTTAGAACCCAGCACTTCACGTCAGAGGCATACAGCTGGCCTCCACTGGTAGGATTTCTCCATCATTAAGAGCCCTTATACCAGGTCTCCTCACCTTCCTTCATTCGCCAAGCTTTCTCTAACTCTGGGACACCCCTCTGGTGTTTGTCTCTCTCTCTCTCTCTCCATGGGGTTCCTCACCCAGCCCCTAGGGCCAGCCTTCACCCCCATAGCCTACTGTCCAGACAGCTTGATACCACAGTTTGGGGACTGCAGCCCTGCCTCTGGGCTCTGACTGCAGCTGCTGTTCGCATCAAGGAGGACCAGAAGATCTGCTTCCAGCAACCCTTACAGGTCTTCCCCACCCATAGGCTACACCGATCCTTGTCTCTCTCCTTGCTCCCTCTTGCATGCAGGAACTCTATCTCCTGTTCCTTGAGAGTCCTGACAGCTCCCTAACCCAGTCCCCAGCCCTGAACCCAGCCACTCTCCTGCCTGCTGCCTCCACCCAAACTGCAGCAAAGCACTCTTGCCCTGAGATCACAGGTGGGACTCAGATTCCTCACTCTAATCCTGATTTAACTCTGTTTGTGGGTGAGAGCTTGTGTCTAGACCCCCAGAAACATCGGAAAGCCTCCTACGCGGTTGTAATACTGGAGTGGACCCTGGAGATGGCCTTTGAACCTCTTCACCTCGCCCACACTGCGAGAGGCAGTCACGAGTACCCGCTCCTCCTGCTCCATGTGTGCAGCTGCCTCATTCCAGGGAGGAATGCACCCCAACTTTCCTTCCCATCAAATGAGGGGACACCTCCCATGGCAGGACTGGCAGGTAGACTTCACCCACATGCCTCCCCACAAGAAGACCCAAGACCTGACAGGGTGGGCAGAGGCCTTCCCTACCGCAAGGAAACTGCTGAGGTTGTGGCTGAGACTTTGATAACACACATCATCTCTGGCATCTCCTGGAAACTGCAAATACCCTACCACCCACATTCATCGGGTAAGATCCAGAGGAGCAACAGCCTCCTTAAAGACCATCTAACTAAACTCTCCCTCTCTCAAGAAATTCACAGCTCCTAGCCGGAAGGAGCCCCACCTTTTCACCTCCCCAAGAATCCTACCCCCCAGGTTGTCTTTCAGCTCCAGGCCCAGAAAAGCAGCAAAACCAGACAAGTGACGTGATGGCAGCCTCAGGACCAGCTTTTACCTCCCAAGTGACTCAACAGGATCGCTCTCAACAGGATGGCTCTCAGGACATCACCAACCAGTCCCTTGGGGAAATCATGCTGCTGCACCCTTCGTCCAGCACGGAAACACTACCTGTGTTTTGCTCACGTACCCCATGGCTCCTCCCACACGTAGGCCTACTGGTATCTATACTCTTAATCTTGCTCTTTGGCCCATGTCTCATATGTTGTTTCACTAGTTTATTGCAGAACAGAATGCAGGCGTTCGCCAACCAGAAGGTGGGAGAGATCTATCTGGCACTGAATTCAGAACCGAACACCAGAATCTTGGAGGCCCTGGGTAGACGCCCCTAAAAAGATGACGCCCCCTCTCAGCTGGAAGTAGCTATGGAAGACTGACCTTCGCCCACTGACCTTGCCCAGACTTTCAATTTTTTTAAGTATTACCAGAAGCCTGGAATGATAGATTCTCCCTTCCACCAGTGGATGGACAGATGTAAACCCCACCTGTGGCCAGACATTCCTGACCTCTGAACCACCAATCAGCACCTGCTAATTACCCTAAGCCCCTGATTCTTAAGTCCCTAGGTCCCTAATCACCAACCAGCGTGTGCTGAGTGCCCTAAGCCCCCACCTCTATCCTTAAAGGTGCTTGTACCCCGGCCCTCGCTCTCTTCCACCCCGCTCTGTGGAAGTAGCTGGCAGAGGTACTCTTCCCTCCAATAAAGCCTACTGCTTGAAAGCAGCTGTAATGTGTGTCCTGCCATCCAGTCTCCGGTCTACCTTCTCTATTTAATCTATCAGTGAGAAGCCAGCTGCTGGCACTCCCTCCCATGGGAGCAGCGCCCTGAGTCCGGTTTGGGGAGAAATGCCGGGGCCACACCAGAACCAGAGGCGAGACAGCCTGGTGTCAGATGGTCCAGGCGGCCTGTGCCCAGTGGAGTTGCTTCATCTCCCCAAAGGCCACCCTTACATTAAAATGATAAAAGGGCAGCATCGAGCTCATGACTGGCACCCAGCCTTGGCTGCTAGCCAGGGAGGTGCCCGGACTGGGGAGCCTGCAGGGGGCGGCTGCGGAGGCCGTGGCGTGCAGCGGGGGGCAGAGGAAGGAGTGGGGCACTAGGAGGGCACCAGAGACGCTAGCCCCTGCTCTCGGGAGGACCAGCGAGTGCCCTGCAGGGTCATGGGGGCCGCCGAGCAGAACTGGCGGCTGGCAGAGAGGCCCCCGCAGCCTGGGATGGGAGGCTGTCTGTGCCACTCTGCCCTCCCGGGGCCCGCCGGGAGCTGGTTAAGTGGCCGTGGCTGGGCATGTTCATGAACACATCACTTTGTGTTTGACAAGCGCAGACAAATGTCCAGCCGATTCCTTCCATGGCCAGCCCGTGGGAAGAGCACCTACATACTCCAACCTGCCCAGCGCGCCGTGGACAGTGCCGCTGTGCCAGATGGGCGCACCCACAGGGCCTGCGGTTCTCTCCCCACCATGGGCTCCAGCAGCCCTCTCCTGCGCCCGTGCCAACCTGGCCGGGGCTGCGGGTTACTAGATGAGAACACCGGCCTCGGCAGGGTTACAGTCCCAATGACAACACGCCTGCCCTGCACAGGCGTGTCCGAGGCTGGGAGGGGCCCTCCGGGCTCCGGCCTCCGAGCCGCCCGCTGCCCCTGCCGCCCCAGCTCTCCACCTAGGGGCCCGAAGTTGCGGCGCTCCTGCACGATAGCGTGGAAGAAGCAGAGCCCGAACAGCAGCTTCTGCCACATCACGGCCTTGGTGCAGCTCTGGAAGAAGACGGGGTCGGAGATGGGGTCATTGAGGTAGGAGCGCAGCAGGTTGGCCCGCAGCCCCTTGGGCGGCTCGTTGGTCATCTTGATGCTGTTCTGGAGGATGCTGACCGGGAACTTCTCTGACGGGTAGCTGGTCAGCCAGAGCCTGGAGGGACAGCAGAGCCAGTGACTGAGCGGCATGGCCACTGAAACGGAGAACCTGCAGCAAGGGCCAGGAGCCCCACCCGCCCAGCCGCTGGCTGCCCAGGCTGAGCGCCAGCGTCCCCCTCGGACCGGGCAGGACATGGGAGCGTGGAGGTGCTGAGCGGCTGTTTCAAGTGCACACCTCCTAGCCTGCTGGGGTGCAAGCCGCTCCCTTAGTCCAGGCCCCGCCCCCCTGCAGGACAGCTGGCCTAAAGCCCACACCCAAGAGAGGCAGGGAGCGGGCTCTCAGCTGCGCAGAACCTGGCTGTGAGAGGGGGATGGGGCAAGCAGGTGGGGAGAAAAGGCAAGCAAAGTGATCCCAGTAAACGCATCCTAGCACCCAGACCGAGGGGCAGAGAGGTTTCTGTGGGGAGAGGAGTCTGCAAACCAGGGCCGGGTGGAACTCAGCTCGGCCTGCTTTGTGAGTGAAAGCCTAGGCCCTGGCTCTGCCCTCAATTGCATATGACTTGCTTACAGCTGCTTTCAAGCAGTTGACTGGTTGCTACAGAGACCACGTGGCCTCAAAGTCTAAAATAGTTACTCTCTTGCCCTTTCTGAGAAGGCCTGCTGACCACAGGCACGGAGGGCATTGGGCCCTGAGGGCATGGAAGGCTTCTGCCTTCAAAATCAACAAGCTTCTCCGTGCCCACACAGCGGGAGCACACTTGCGGGGAAGCAAAAAGAGGAGCATGCACCGCAGCAGGCTAGCCCTCCGGCACCGTCCTCCGCTTTCCTGCGCCCGTGTCCTCCCTAGCTCCATGGCTCTGTCTGGTTTCATGTTGCAGGTTTTGTGTGTTTGCTCCTCTGGACTTCAGAGAGGTTACCAACCAGTGCTCTGGGGACGGAAGGCCACTGGGAACACAGGACACAGCTGAGCAGCCATGAGAAAGGAGGCCGGGAGGAGCAGGGCCTGGTGGTCCAGGCCGGGAAGGGAAGGCGGGAAGAAGCTATCCCTGGTGCCTGAGGCCCGCCGTTGTTTGCAGATGGGGGACGCTGGCTCAGGCCGGAAACCCAGGCCGATGCTGTAACGTGCTTTTGGTAATTGCCCACTTTAAAATCTAGGCTTTCTGTTAGGATTCTAGGTCCCTATCTTCCCTTCGCAATAATGGCAACTCCCAGTCACCAGTGGCTTGCGCTCCTGCATGGCGGTTCCGGCAGGGCGCGCCCTCGGGAGGCGTCTCCCTCCCGTCCCCGCCGCTCCCCGCTGTGCCGCCTGAGGCCCCCCAGGATGACGGCTGCCGTTCCGTGGGAAGTGGCATTCCAGTGCCCAGTCCTCCTCACGCGTCCCTGTGACAGTCCTGGCTCCCGTGAGCGCTTAGCTCCTGGCTTTTGGATTAGGAACAGAGTACAGAGGGCCGTACTGAGTGATCTTTTCTTCATTGAGTGTGTCGTTAACGGTCAATGAATCAACCCGTCATCCCAAATCAGAAAGAATTCCTGAAATAGTGGATCCCACTTGAGTCCTACCTGAGTCTACGTGAACAGAATCAATGATGGCCTGGTCTGGCTTTGTAATAAACACCAAATACCTTCCTACTTTCAGGCAGACAGGCCTAAAATGAAAATATCCACCGAGCTCTGGGGCAGAACAGAGCTGGCAAAGCCCCAGTGAAGGATGGAGCAGTGAGTGCTCTGAGGCAGGCGGCCCGTGGCCACATGGCCTGCAGCGTGAGCCATTCTTGGTAACACTTGAGCATGGCTGTATGTCAACAAGACTTTACTGATTGACGATGACATTTTTTAAATTTTATTATTTTATTTTATTTATTTATTTTTAAAAAAATCTTTATTGTTCATATTATTACAGATGTTCCTCTTCCACCCACCCCTCCACTGCTTCCCTCTACCAGGTTCCCACCCCACCCTCTGCTCTTTCCCCACCCATCATTGTCCTCATCCATAGGTGCACAGTTTATGTTTAGTCTCTTCCCACAACCCCATCTCCCCTTTTCCCCGAGAATCATCAGTTCACACCCCTTCCATACCTCTGATTCTATTATATTCAACAGTTTATATTGTTCATCAGATTAAAAAATTTTTTTTTTGGTTTTTAGATTCATTTGTTGATAGTTACGTATTTGTTGTTCATAGTTTTTATCTTTATTTACTTTCTCTTCCAAAAGAACCTCCTTCATATAATTCTGGTTTGGTGTTGATGAACTCCTTTAGCTTTTTTTTATTTTATTGGTGAAGCTCTTTATCTGGCCTTCGATTCTGAGTGATAGCTTTGCTGGGTAGATTATCTTTGGCTGTAGGTTCTTACTATTCATCACCTTGAATATTTCTTACCATTCCCGTCTGGCCTGCATGGTTTCTGTTGAGAAATCAGCTGACAATCATATAGGTGCTCCTTTATAGGTAACTACCTGCTTTGCTCTTGTTGCTTTTAATATTCTCTCTTTGTCTTTTGCTCTTGGAATTTTAATTATGATTTGTCTTGGTGTGGTCTTCTTTGGATTCCTTTTGTTTGGAGTTCTGTGCACTTCCTGGACTTGTAAGTCTAATTCTTTCACCAGGTGGGGGAAGTTTTCTGTCACTATTTCTTTCAGTATGTTTTTGATATCTTGTTCTCTCTCATCTTCTGGGACCCCCATAATTCTGATGTTGGTTCGCTTGAAGTTGTCCCAGAGTTTTGTTACATTATCTTCAACTTTGTGGATTCTCTTGCCTTCTTGCTTCTGCGGAGGAGTGTCTTCGGGCTCTTTATGTTCCAAATCTTTGACTTGATTCTTACGATCTTCCATTCTGTTTTTAGGACTCTATAATATTTTTTATTTTAGACAATGTATTCTTTATTTCTTGTTGATCCCTTATTATTTCTAGTTGATCCCTTTTCATATCCTCATAGGTCTTATAGACCTTTTCTAGGAAATTCTTGAAAAACGTTATAAGCGTGGTTTTGAACTCTATATCCAGTTGCTTTTTGTCCTCCATTTCTTTCGTTTGTGATCTATTTCCTGGTCTCTGCATTTCGCAGCTTCCCTGATGGGGCGGAGTTTCAGGGGGGAGCCTACAGCCGTGGCTTCGTCAGCCCCGCCCTATGCGGGTCCTGAGTTTCGGTGTTCCTCAGGGTCCTTCAGTACTCGCTGCCAGCACCTCTGAGAGTTAGGTGCCCTCGAGTTTCTCCTGCTACCAAATAGTCTAGCCTCTTCCCCAATGAGCCTGGAATTGGGGTTCAGTTCAGTTGGAAATGGGGTTGGAAGTGCAGTTCAGAGCAGTCTGGAGCTTGTCTCCTTTTCGCCAGGGCAGTCCTGCGGCACAGCCAACTGTCCCTTCTCTGCGCACAATGTGCGCGCCTCCGGGGGCTCTGCCTTTTGCCGCTCCCCGAGGGTTCCACCTTACAGCCCAGCTCCCTCTGGATGAGCCTGGGTCCCCGGGGTCTGGCCTAGAACTGGGGTTCTGCGCTGTCGGAACTGGGGCTCAGCACAGTCCAGAGCTTTGTCTCCTTCCTGCTAGGGAATGCCTGCCAGGCACTCAGCCCCTCTCCTCTCTGGCTCTGTCCTCTCCGCGCACCTTATGTCTCCGTACCTTAGGTTTTTACAGCTCCTCTGCTCTTCTTTCTGCTTTTCTCCTTGCTTCTAGTTGTAGAATTTCCAGTCATCGACTTTCCTATAGTTCTGGGTAATGTCCATTTTGTATTTTAGTTGTATTTTATTGAAATTGTTGTGTGCGGCTGCGGCTAGGTGTTTACCTGTGCAACCATTTTGGATCCTCCTCTCTTTTTTCCCCCGATGATGACATTTTAATTTCATAGCATTGTCATGTGTCACGAAGTCATCTTCTTCTTTTAATTTTTCAGCCATTAAGAAATGTGGAAGCTGTTCTTAGCTGGCACACTGACACCACCAAGCAGCAGCCTGGCATGGCTGCCCTCTGGCTGCCCTGCTGGACGGAGGCTCTGCTCTGAGCTGGAGGGGCTGTGCAGTCTGTTCGGCTTGCCACCTCGCTCTGCAAATGCCAGCGAAGCCTGCTGCCGGGCTGTAGGTCACACACCTCGCACAGCTGCTGCGTGTGTTATGGCGCCCAAGAAACAGGCCTCGACTATAGGGGAGATGTTTTTAAAGACAATTTCTAAGAATCAGATTTGCTGATGTAGAATATACATTTCCTATCGCTTCCCCTCAACAGCGTCTCACAGCACGCGCCTGAGTCCGAATAGCTTCTCGGTGCTTCCTCAGCGCACAGCTGGGCGTTTACGCATGCCGTCCCCTCTGCCTGGTATATCCTTCCCGGCAAACTCATAGTCATCTTTCAAAACCCCGGGCAACATCAGTCCTCCAGGCCTTCCAACGCTCCCTCCCTGCCGTGTCCCGGGCCCCTTAGAGCATGAACACCACTCCCCTCAGGCTGCCTTCTGCGGGATGAGCCCCCTGCAGGCAGACTCATGCCTGTCACCTTGGCCTGCCCCCCAGCGGAGGTGCGTGAGGCGGTGCAGGGGGGGGGGCGGACAGTGCGGGAGGCCATACTGGGGGGCGGCGGGGGGGCAGTGCTGGGGGCTCACCTGAAGCTGGCCTTGGTGTTCTCGGGGACAATCACCTCCTCGCAGATCTTCTCCAGCTCCGGCATCCAGCTTGTGGCCAGGTGGCAGTTCTGCAGCACCACCCAGGTCCCGTCTTTGATGGCCAGGTTGATCATTTTGGCAGCAATAGGTCCTTGGCCTTGGCCGAGGGAGATGATCTGGGTTTTGTTGCCTCCCATGCCAAGATCTTCAGCGAACTTCAGCAGGACTGGGGGGAGGGGGGGAGGAGAAAAAGGGCTTTTAAAAGAGAATGAGCCAGCGGAGTCCATGTTAACATCATACTGTCACGGGAGGGCCAATTGCTGTTCTGGGCTCCACTGGCTCTGGCCATTTCCAACCACCAGGTCTCTGGGGAAGTTTTAGACTTCTGTTAAGATGGAGAGCAAAGATACTATTGGTTCCTCTTTCGCTCTGAATATACAGACATCTTGACTTTTAAAAATTACAGAAACTGAAAAAATCAGAGTTTGAGGGAAAGAGAAATTCCCAGGCACCAAAAATAAAGACAGAAATCAAAGCTAGAGGTGAGCACAGAGCCAAAGGAGGAGCTGGGGCTTCAGAAATGTATTTTCCAGGCAAAGCAATGCCTGTGCAGTGGAGTTTCAGCGAAGTCTCTCTCACGTCCCTCCCCCAGAGGCAGCAATGCTGCGAGGCTTTGTGAATCCTCCCGGAGATGTTTATGCGCTTAAAACACACACAATATGATTATCCTCACAGATTGATTATCCTCACACACAGTGATTATCCTCACACACAGCTACTATCCTCACACAGCGATTATCCTCACAGATTGATTATCCTCACACACAGAGACTATCCTCACAGATGGATTATCCTCACACAGCGATTATCCTCACACACAGCGACTATCCTCACAGATTGATTATCCTCACACACAGTGATTATCCTCACACAGCTACTATCCTCACAGATTGATTATCCTCACACACAGTGATTATCCTCACAGATCGATTATCCTCACACACAGCGACTATCCTCACAGATGGATTATCCTCACACAGTGATTATCCTCACACACAGCGACTATCCTCACAGATGGATTATCCTCACACAGCGATTATCCTCACACACAGCGACTATCCTCACACACAGCGATTATCCTCACAGATGGATTATCCTCACACACAGTGATTATCCTCACACACAGCTACTATCCTCACACAGCGATTATCCTCACAGATGGATTATCCTCACACAGCGATTATCCTCACACACAGAGACTATCCTCACACACAGCGATTATCCTCACATACAGCGACTATCCTGACAGATGGATTATCCTCACACACAGTGACTATCCTCACAGATGGATTATCCTCACACACAGGGACTATCCTCACAGATGGATTATCCTCACATACAGCGACTATCCTCACAGATGGATTATCCTCACACACAGTGATTATCCTCACACACAGCTATTATCCTCACACAGTTTGTAGAACACCATATTTGCTTCCTTCATTCAGACTTTTCTCTGGTCAGCACATTCGCCAAGGCCTTCCTCTTTCTCACAGCTTCATGGTTTTCACCTTGGAAAATACCACAATTCCTTTTCCCGGTCCCAAAGCGGGTGTTTGTCCCAGGGAGGAGGGGCACAGCTCTGCTCTCAAAAGAGGTGGGTGCTGGAACTGAGGCTTTTAAAAAAAATAAATAAAGTAAGTAAGGGCTGGGCCTTTGAGGGAGGGAAGCTGGAAGTCTGGTCGCTGACTCCAGCCGCACCGTGGGGGCTGGCCCTGGCCTTTGCCTGGATGGAAAATACAAACTCTCCAGTGAGAAACCAAAGCATGGCCAACGGCACAGACGGGCTCGGTCCCGTAGCCCGGCCCGTGCTGAGAACCGCCCACAGCCGGCCGGAGGGGCACCGGGCACCGGGCACCGCCACTGTCACACACACCACCGGGTGGGGCCGCCTGAAACCGGGAGGAAAAGCTCCACGGAACACGCACAGTAACAACCCGCCTCCCCCCACGCCAGGCGACACGCAGCCACAGGGAGAGCTGTGCCCGAGGTCCCATGGGCTCCGCTGGGGCCTGTCTGCCCTCCTGACTCCCGGCCTGGGCTGTGCCTGGAGACAGGTCGTCACAGCAGGCGAGGTCACAAGGGTGCCCTCCCTGCCATGCCCGGTGCCCTCACATAGGGAGAGGAGGTCACCAGAGAGAAGACCCGCAGACACGGGAAGCAGGCCACCAGCAGGTGCCCACGCCCTGAGCGTGGCTCTGTCCTCCAGGCTCGCAGGCACCACATCTGCTGCCGGAGGCACCGTCTTTGGTGCTGGCTGTGACAGCCCAAGCCCCGGCTCCTCCTCTGAGTGCCCCCCACCCCGGGCTGGCGCTGGCTCCCGCAGATCAGAGTGGGTCACCCCGCCTTTGCCCCTCGCGCCAGCCTTGCCATTTGTGTTCCTGACACTCATCCTTCATTTGGCAGCAGAGACAACTAATGCGATGCGATCCCCCAGAGAACAGGAACTAATTCCCGTCAACAACTCCCACCCTTCAATGAGCACAGTGACTCCTGGAGGACACAGCCGGGGATGTGGTCACTCCTGGAGCACCAGGAGGTGGAGGCAGCTCCCTGCCTCAGCTCCGCTCCCGCCCCGCTGGCCGGACCAGCCCGTGCCGAGCCCTGTGCACTGCGAGGTGTCCAGCACCCTGGTCTCTGCCTGCCAGAGCCAGCAGCACCCTTAGTTGTGACCACAAATCTGTTTTCCACTTTGTCAATGTCCCTGGTGGGGCCACACTTCTACACCTTATGGCATTGTTTGGTTATTTTTAATCACGACTCATTATTAATTATTCAAAAAGTTAAAAAATTAAAAGAGGAAAGCCCAGCTGAGAGAAGAGATAGCCAGAAGAAATGGTTCAAAACAGAGGTGCCCATCAGCAGCCAGGCTTAATCTAGCCACAGTGTGGCCCTCGCACCGTTTCTAAGACATCTGAATGAGATGGAGATGTAGAAAGGAGGGCTTTTGCATCTCTTGTTTCTCTTGAAAAAGTCAGAAGATCTGGCTCCCGTCCCCAGAGGGCACAGCAGGGGGAGCCGGCCCTTTATGGAAAGAAGCCTGCGGTTGCCTCGTCCCCGGCCCGTTCTCTGTCCGCCTTCAGAGCCCTCTGCATTTGAGGCGCCTGCCAAAGGGGCGTGCTACTACCATCCATTCACATTGTGGGCTCTTCGTGTTCCTCATACCACATCCACCCTTACCTGCCATGGGGTCTGCGCCAGGAGACAGCACGAAGATCAGGGGTGTGCAGCAGCTGGAGTCGCTGTAGGATCCCTGCAGGTCGAACGTGGGGCCTTCCGTGAACACGTGGCCCATGTGCTCGGCGATGAACTCCCGGGTGGCGGGGATCATCTTGTCGGGCCGCAGACAACGGAGGATCACCATCCTCTCCAGCCCGTGGACGAACTTCCAGATGCCGGGGAACTTCTCCTCGTGCGGGGATGCCGAGTCATAGATGTGCTTCCAACTGTCCGCGTTCTCTTCCAAATGCTCCATCAGGCCCTTCAGTCCCGACAATGCAGACGCACGGACCACTTCGGCCCACGCTTTCTCAGACAGCCATTCAGGCACCGGGTTGGGGAAGGGGTTGTCCAGGGCGATGCCCCCGGTCAGAAGGAAGTACCAAATCTCCTCGTTGATGAGCCTCTTCTCCTTCAGGATGCCGATGGTCAGGAGGAGGGAGAAGACCAGCTTGTCCTTCTCAAACAGCGAGCGGCACACGTTGTTGTAGATGCTGAGAGTGAAGTATTGGATGATGTACTCGATGCGCAGTTCCAGGTTGTCGGTCTTCTTGCTGTGCGCCAGCGACTGCGTGTAGAGGCTGATGAACCAGGTCAGGGAGTACTGGTACATGGGCTCGATATTGGCCAGGTCGGAGATGCAGAAGAAGATGGTGGCAGAGTGGACGGCCACGGGTTTGTAGCCCATCCGGGTCTGGTCAATCTGCATCTCCGTCACTGTCGCAATCTCCTGCTTCTCGGAGATCTCCTCAGACAGCTCCTTGGAGGAAGACAGGACCTTGATGGCGGTCTCGTCCTCCAGGATGTTGCCCTCTGACAAGGAGAGGACCTCGAGGATCCTGTCCTCGATCTCCTTTAACTGCTTCTTGTTCCTGGCGCTCTCCACAATCAGCTTGTTCTTTTTCTCTTCCAGCTCTGGCTTCTCCTTGGCAGCCACGATGCCCAGCAGTTGGTCTTGGAGGCCCAGGGGGGTGATCATGAAGTTGAGGAGGCAGACTTTCACGGCGGTCTCGGGCAGGTAGTGCGGGTTCCGCCAGCGGGTCGTGATGTACAGCTTGAAGTCCCTGGAGTACTCGATGATGTTCTCGCCCAGCCGCATGTACTCCACGCCCTGCTGCCGGAAGGTGGACTTGAGCAGGATGGGCTCGATGAAGGCGTCCAGCTCCGCCCCTACGTTCTCCAGCAGCACAGGGGTGCCTAGCTGCAGGGCGTTCTCCAGCGTCCTCACGTAGTTGCTGTCTGAGAACTTCGTGACGGCCAGCTTGTTCGCTTTCTCCATGTTCTTGATCCACTTGTTGGCCTGCCCTTGAGGGTCGATCATCAGGGCCCAGCGTCTGGAGTTGGACACGATGATGCCGTTGTCGATGGAGAAGGAGTCGACGGGCAGCCCGGCGATCTTCCAGGCGCGGGTTTTTATGGGGTCCCCAAGCGTGTTGCTGAGACTGAAGTCACGGGAGCCAGGGATGGCCCTGTCTCTGCACTGAGCCAGCCACTGCTGCTGGCACTTGGCCCGGTAGTCCACGGTGAAGGCCCCCAGGTAGGCCACAGTCCCCGCAGACACCAGCACATCCCCGGTCAGATTCGTGTAGCGGACCCCCAGCTGCCGGGCAGCCTCTTTCCATCGGTCCTTCTCCCCGCCAAGCCCGCTGATGAGCTTTTCTGCCCTGACAAGCTTCTGGGAGCAGATCTCAATGTTTTCTTCCAAGGTCATCTTCTTGGTGTTCATCTCCTCAAACTCGTCGTTCAGAGCCTGCAGGCGGTCCTCCACCAGCTTCAGCTCCTCCCGCTTCAGGTTCAGCTTCTGCATCTGGATGTCCAGCTTCCCCTCCGCCTCCCGCAGCCGCTCCCGCTTGGGAGCCACCACCTTGGCCACGCGGTCGTACACCTCCATGGCCCTCACCCACTTGCACAGCCCCTCGCAGGCAGAGGACACGTTTTTGATGACAGCCGGCTGGAAGTCCGGGTGGTCGATGAACCTCTCCCGGATCCGCCTCATGACCGGGCCGGGAATGTTGTCTTTGTCATAGGTCTTGAGGCTCTCCAGGAACTTCAGGTCTCCCAGGATCTTTCTTGAGACCCCCCAGTAATCTTCTATCATTTTGCCTGTGAGACGAGCAAAGGGATAACACTATCATTAAGTTTTCTTTCTTTCTTTTATTATTATTATTATTATTATTATTATTATTATTATTTTTAATAGAATGATTATTTGGGTGGGTGTGATCTAGCCACATAAACCCTTTATTTATTTATATCTTATTGATTCTTTACAGAGAGGTAGGGATAGGGATAGAGAGTCAGAAATGTCGAGAGAGAAACATTGATCAGCTGCCTCCTGCACGTCCCCCACTGGGGATGTGCCCGCAACAAGGTACATGCCCTTGACCGGAATCGAACCCGGAACACTTCAGTCTGCAAGCTGACGCTCTTTCCACTGAGCCAAACTGGTTAGGGCTATCATTAAGATTTCTGGCTGAGACTTAAAGCTTTGCAGTGAGGGCTCCTCGGATCTAGCAAAAACATTCAAATCCTCCAGAGGAGTTTAAGGGCAGAGAATGTACTCTGCGTGATGCCATACGATGGGCCCGTCCTTACGTATTTGTCCAAACCATGGAATGTGCCTGCCCAGAGCGCTGGCCGTGTGAAGCATGGGCTCCTGGCAGACCGCGCGGGCTCGCTGAGGTTCCGGGAGTGGGTAATGGATGGAAGAGGCTGTGCGGGGTGAGGGCAGGGGGTATGGGAAGCCTCTTTGATGTGACCTTAAAGCTGCTTTAAAGGTACAAAATCTAAATGAAAGAAGGAAAGCCTAAGCTCCTCACGGTCCGGGAGGCCCAGGACCCACCACCCCTTGCTGCCTCGCTGGACGGCCGTCATGAAGGCCTTCCTGCC
The DNA here is from genome assembly GCA_036971965.1 of Nyctalus aviator. Taxonomy (NCBI): domain Eukaryota; kingdom Metazoa; phylum Chordata; class Mammalia; order Chiroptera; family Vespertilionidae; genus Nyctalus; species Nyctalus aviator. The sequence goes on from CM072926.1 coordinate 950,074, forward strand.
CGCCCCGCTGTCCCGATGCTTCCTGCAGGAGTGTGCCCGCCAGCCGGCAGCTGGCCCCGGAGCAGACTGCGGCTCATTTTAGAAAGCACCCTCCTGGCTTCACAGAAGGGCTTCCCTAGGTGACCCCCTGAGCAGCCCTGCACCGGCCCAGCACTGCCCTGCACCTCAGCTGCTGGAGCGCCCACTCCTTCTGCAGAGTTTGTGACTTCTGCGAGCTGTGACTTTGCTTACTCTTTATTGCCACGTCCCCCTCCCCAGGGCAGCGGGGCAGTTTACTGTCTCGGCACAGCGCCTGGGACCGGTCATCCGTGGTACGTACGGAATGAGCATGCCCGCCTGCCGCCGTAGACGGAATGGGCAGAGTCGGCATGTGTTTGGAATATTCTTCACGACGGAAGGTGGGTTGGCTGGAACCCAAAGCGTCCTCTTCGTGCATGAGTGGGGCCCGAGGGAGGGGGAGGGTGGAGACAGGCCCTCTGCGGCCTGCCAGGACGATGCCGGCCCCGTGCTCCAACCCTCATCACGCTGACCAGGGGTGAGAGCCGACCTCGCCCTGGTGGCTCCTTCGGGGCTGACTGGTGGGAAGATTGGAGGCCTTCCGTCCCACGGCCTGCAGCTGTTGCTCATCCAGACCAGCGTCACTGAGCTCTGACTGCGGGTTCAGGTGCTGGGAGCGCCGTCCACGGTGGAGGGTTTGAGTCCAGGTTAGGGCACAGGCCCAGGCTGCAGGTTCCATCTCCCGTTAGGCAACCGATGGATGCTTCTGTCTCACATTGATGTTTGTTTTTTCCCTCTCTCTCTCTCTTTCTCTCTCACTTCCTCTTTCTCTCAAGTCAATAAAAAAGTCCTTGGGTGAGCATTTTAATTTTTTTAAAAGAAGCTGCATTGAGGCATCATATTGAGTACAACAGGCCAAGCGTGTCCTGTTCCTAAGGCGAGCACAGAGCCACACGTTCTCGTGGAGGCGTTGGTCGCGGCAGGAAGTGGCCGTCCCATCAGACCCGGGAGGCCCACACCCACGCGCTTGCTCGGTCGCTGGCCCGCTGTCCGTCTGCGGCTGTGGCTGAGGAGCAGGGTGGCACCTGCATGACCTGAGACAGGAAGGCGAGCGTGGTCCTGGGCGGGTCACCGATGACTCAAGAAGAGAAATGGCTTTTGGGATCTGGCCATGATTTGTGCACCTTTCTCAACCTGGCTGCCCCTTCGAACCACACAGGGGTTCAAAAACACCAGCTCATGCCGAGGCCCTGCTGACCAGATGGGAGGATCCCTCGGCTCCCGTGCAGCCTCTTGGTGCCCACTGCCCCTGTGTGCGGGAGCGGAGATGGGCTGGCGGCTCCCTGTCTCAGCCCCGCTGGACACCGCACCCGCTGCCCTGGCGGACCGGTCCGGTGCACCCGCCTCTCCTCCCCACCCCCCTGCTTGTCCCTCACGGGCTTCAGGCCGCCACCTGGGAGGGAGGGAGAGCTGACTGACGGAAGCAGAAGCTGCAGCCTTGTTCCATTCCAAGGCGCCTGTCTCGATAAGAGCCTCGGAGAACCCAGTTTTGGAGACTGGAATGTACCTATCTATGTGGCCAGTCTCACTCACAGACGGCACTTTCTCCCGCCCCAGAGCCCTGGCCTTCCCACCCTCCCTGTCCGCCTTGCCTTCCTCGGCCCAGCTCTACCTCAGATCCTCTTCCGCCAGCTCACACCTTCCTCTTCCCCGCAGCAACTGTCTCCTCTCTCTGTCTCTCTTCCCCCACTCGCTCTCTCTGCCTTGGCATCTCACTCGCAGCCGTTGTGTCTGTCTTTGTTGCTCTTCACCTCGAGTGTTGCTCTCACCCGTCCCTCTGTCTGACACTCCCGTCTTCTCTCTGTCGCTGTCTCCGTCCGCCTCCTAATTCCTTCCCGTTGGATCCCTCCCGGTCCGTGACCTCTGTGCCTGTGGGTCTCCGTGACCTTCGGCTTTGTCGTGATTTGTAGGCAGGAGCTTCACTCAGCTGCCTGTGACACTGGCCTTCTCCTGGCTTCTGGGAGGAGAGGCGGTGAGAGGACACCGAGGGCCCCTCGCTTCCTCCAGGATTGTTCACACTGCCTGGGGTGTGTGTGTGCGTGCATGTGTGTGTGTGTGTGTGTGTGTGTGCATGCGCGCTGGGGAGGTTACCGCTGCCACTGGGGTCCGGCTTCCTTTCAGGTCTCATCCCCTTCATGACACATATGCTCTCCATGACCAGCTTGACGGGGCCCGGTGGGTTCTGCATGGACTTCACCAGGGAGATGTCCGCTGGGTTCAGGGTGTCGAGCGCAGCCAGTGCGGCCTCCAGGGCTGGCATGGCCTCAGCCAGGTCCCCCTCACACTCGTCCTGCGGGCAGCAGGGGACAAGGGTGAGCAGAGGTTATGATGATGGGCAAACAGACCCGGGTAGTCCTGCTTTCCCACATCTGTGTGTGTGTGTGTGTGTGTGTGTGTGTGTATGGGGACGTGTATCATGGACTCTTTATTTTAGGTTTTCCACTCTCTCATAACCTATAGCAATGATTTATTTAGCTCCATTACCTTCAAACACCCCGCCCATAACCAGCCGTGTCCCTATCCCTCTGTTAACTAACTGGATGGCCGTCCCGGCCAGACCATGGCCCAGCTTAGCAGGGACGTGCAGAGGGAGCGGAGGAGACCAGCCGCCCGCCCTCACGGTGGCTGCACGGCGGGCAGGGACCAGAGGAGGGCTCTCCCTCAGGCCCAGACTGGGTTCGGGCTGCCTGCCTCTCAGGTGCCTCAAACTCATCTCCTCGAGGGGCGCCCTCCAGCGTCTCCCTCCCGGAGAACCAGCCAGGACTGCAGCCTGGAGGCTCAGGAAAGGACCGGGCGCCCACAAAGCCTCGGGGACTCACACAGCACAGCCTGCGTCCCGACTCACCCCTGGACCTCACTCCCAGCTAAACCAGGAGTGAGTATGTGGGTCGCTCTGCACGCTCTGCCCCTCCCGCCCAGGGATGTCTGCTCCCTCAGTTTGCAGAGCAGAGAGGCCTGGCTGAGGCACGCGTGCACAGGGCAGAGAACACATCGGGGTGGCTAACATGGCCCCGAGCTGATGTGCTGGACATGTGACATGCCTTTGTTTTCCTGGAGTCTCCCCAGTTTACAGATGAGGAAGCTGAGCAAACGCTGAGTCCGAGGTGCCTGATTCTGCAGGAAGAGCTGCAAACGAGTGTGCCTCCAGGGCAGGCCAGCCGACCCGCCGGTAGGGGCTGGCCGGCTCCTGAACCGGACACCTGGGCAGCGCTGTCCACGCCGACAGCTGCGCCAGGAAGGGGTCCCGGGTGCTTGACTTTTGTTCTCAAAAAAGCTGACACTTTAGAAATTTTACCTGAAATCTCTTGATTTTTAAAAGTTCACAATTATTCCAAGATCACAGAAGAAAAGTGTCCCTGTGGCCCCTGCCTGGGCACACCCTCCCTGCGTGACGCCGACCCAGCTGGACCCGGCGTCTCAGCGAGGCCGGGCCTCAGGCCTAGAGGGCGCCGCCTGGAAGGCCGGTCCTTGAACAGCTGTCTTTACCGACAGCAACTGCCCTGGAAGCCAGACACAGGCCACACGGCTCCAGCCCCGGTTGTAAGAATGGCCAAAGGGATTTCTAACCGCCATGGGAGTGCTGGGACAGGCAGGCACACTGAGGCCGCGCCCGGGTGCAGTCCGCTGAGGGCTGCGCAGCCGTGGGGTCCATGCTGGCGACTCCGGATCCTGTCCTGTCTGTGCCCGGCCGCCACCTCAGGGGCTGTGCGGCTCCGAGCGCTGAGAGACCTGCACTCCCCCCGTGCCGGCCCGGCTCCCCCACGGCTAAGGGCAGGGAGCGCTGACCCAGGCCCGCAAACCGAGTCCTTGAGGTCAACAGTCTGTGCCCCAGCCAGCGTTCGTCCCCCATGACTGTCCCACACACGGGAGCATGGACGTGCTGGAGGAGGAGGGTCCATCTGGAGGGGGAGCACTCTCGGCAGAGCCGCCAGCCGGTCTGTTTAAGGAGCAGCCAGTAGCCCAGCCTGGCCCAAGCAGAAGGAGGGGCACCAGAGAGGAGGGTCGGTCACACTGGGTCGTGTGGGCCTGACTGAGAGAGACAGGGACTTCTCACAGGGCCGCACCCCGGCCACCCAGGAGCTTGGCTGCTGGGACAGTCGCCCACCTTCCCAAGCCTCACTGCTCTCATCTGCAGGAAGCAACCAACCACACACAGACACACACACGCACGCACGCACACACGTCCTGGCCCTCTGCACCTTGATGCCCTGAGCGACGGCGGCGGCGGCGTTGGACTCCTTCTCGTCCGCCTGCACCAGCAGCTTCTTGGCGTCGACCTGGATGGTCTCCTCCTCGATCTTCACCATCATGTTGGCCGTCTCCTCGGACGTATGGATGAGCTGGGGCTGTAGGGCGGTCAGCTCCACTTGCATGACGGCCACCTGGCATGGGACGGAGCATGAGGAACGTGACTGAGGGGCAGGTTTGAAACACCCTCCGACCAGTATTTGCAGGAAGTTTACTCTACGGGTCGGTGGCTGGCTGGATGGCCGCTGTCTCTCCGTGCTTAGTCAGGGCTCACACAGGCTCTGCAGACACCGGGCACCTGCTCAGCTCTAGACACAGAAACGTAAAACCTGTTGAAAGGCCTTTCCCAGGCCGAGCCACCTTCCATGCTGGGACAGGAGAGGGAGAGCACAGTAAGTCAGGGGAATCTGCTTCCTTTATCCATTTGTTCATTCACTTGAGAAAGATGGAGGGAAACATCTGATCTGCTGTTCTGTGTATTTATACATTGTTTCCTGTGTGTGCCGAGATCGGGGTCAACTTGTAGCCATGGCATATCCTGGTGACGCTCTACTCCAGTGGTCCTCAACCTTTGGTCGTGACCCTTTGGGGGCTGAACGACCCTTTCACAGGGGTCCCCTAAGACCATCGGAAAACACAGATATTTACATTAGGATTCATAACAGCAGCAAAATTACAGTTATGAAGTAGCAACAAAAATAGTTTTATGGTTTGGGTCACCACCCCATGAGTAGCTGTGTTAAGGGGCCAGCATTAGGAGGGTGGGGTCACCGCCCCATGAGGAGCTGTGTTAAGGGGCCAGTATTAGGAGGGTTGGGGTCACCATCCCCTAAGGGGCCGGCATTAGGAGGGTGGGGGTCACCATCCCATGAGAAGCTGTGTTAAGGAGCCGGCATTAGGAGGGTGGGGTCACCGCCCGATGACGAGCTGTGTTAAGGGGCCGGCATTAGGAGGGTAGAACTGCTGCTCTAATTAAACAAGCTCCCAGTTGGCCAAGAAAAGCCTCCATTGTTTTCAGGTCCATGAAGGAAGCATGTGGCCGAGATGCCTGGGACAGAAAGAGCTTGCAGGCCATTTCCCTCTCCACACATGGGAGCACTCTGACGGGGCAGCTGGCAGTTGCCGAGGGAGGGGTGCCATTTCACAGGCAACTCAGTGCACCAGGTGCTCCCGATGCGGAGCTGGGGCCCCCACTCCCGAAGACCACCCCCCCACACACTGGCCCTGGTTCTGCGTCCCTTTGTGACCTCCTGCTGAGGCTGGGGAGGTGCGGGGGGAGAAGCAGGCACCCTGGCCGGCCATGACACGGGCTCTAGACCAGCCGGGTCTGACTCCCCGTTCCAGCCTGGCCTCTGGGGGCACTGACTCACTGGGCTGCCTGCATTGTGGGCCAGGCGCCTGGCCCCTCTCTTGTTGGGGTCTCTGGGTGAGCTCCCCTATGCAAGCACTGGGCCTGCGGAGGGCTCACAGGAGGTCACCTGGCACCTTCATCCTCTCTCTAAAAGCAAAGGATCCCGGTTGGACCCAGCTCGCCCCTAGTCCTCCCTGCCCTGCCTGCAGTGTCCATGGATTTGCTGGGCTCAGCAACGGGCCAACCTACTGGCAAAGGGTCGGTGTCTCAGACCTTTGTTGGTGCTGAAAATTCTGTCTCAATGTGGCTCTCACTTTAGACAGCTGGTCAGGAAGGCCTGTCCAAGCACAAATGAATACAAATTGATAGGCCAGGCATTTGGCATTTCTGTCAGCTTTTCAAATCTCGTGACAGCTCTACAAAGCACAGACTATCACCTACCAACAGAAGACGAGCCTGAGCCCCCGGAGGTAGGTGGGTTGAGAGCTGGGATTGGAGCCCAGGATGCTGACTGCACAGAGCCTGCTACTACCCATGGCCTTGTCCTGACTAGTGCCCCTAGCAGGGCCAGGGCCAGGGCCAGGGTAGGCCAGCGAGGCACTCACCTTGGGCACAATATTCAAGGGGGCACCAGAAAACTAGCACCCTGTAAATAGTATTTTGTTGCAATATTTTAAGTCAAAATTAATGCCCCAAATCCACAATGAACAAACTACCAAAATCTCAAGTAAAGACAACTCAGTGTGCTGGGCGTGGGAGGAGGCCTCCGCAAAGGTGCCCTGGGGCGGGGACGCTGGTGTGGCCCTTCCCGGAGGCGGCGCCTGGACCAGCCCCTGCATCATCGCCTGGGCCTCACCTGGGAAGCCGCGAAGTCGAGCTTCTGCAGGCCGGTCAGGTAGCGGCTCCTGATCATGTCCACCTCCTGCCTCTTGCTGTTCAGGAGGGTCTTGAAGGTGAGGATCAGCTCTAGGTAGGAGGTGGGTGTGACGTAGTTGTGCCTGCGGAGCGTGTTGTAGAAGTCCAGCGACAGCTCCTTCACGCTCTCCTGGAAATACTTGCACATGGAGACCACCCTGCGGGCAGAGCGGGGGTGAGGCCAGACGCCACGCAGCTCTGGGTACAGACGAGGGTGTACGGGCGCCCTGGGTGGGCCCTTGGATCCCACCAGTAGGCCTGGAGAGGTTTATATTCTCATGAACAATTGATCTGGGACCCGGTGGCCCTGACCTCCAGCTGCTCTGTGGTCACCAGGCCGGCAGGGCTCTCACCGTGGGCCCTGATGAAGCCTGGGACTTGGCAGAATAATGTTTGCAAATACAGAAAGTGAAACAGGATCACACAGGAAAACAACTATGTTGTATAAGTACCGCGCGCTAACCGATTGCGCCACTGGAGCTCCGGAAAACAACTATGTTGAAATAGAGTTTTTCAAAATATTTTAAAAACCAAATTTGTTTTATAGTCACATATACTCTTTAGCAGGGGTCGGCAAACTTTTTAGCTCTCATAACTACTTAACTCTGCTGTTATGTCTGAAAAAGGGGGCATGGCTCCAATACAATTTATTTACACACACACACACACACACACACACACAACAAAACAAAACAAACCAAAAAAACAAAAACAAAACAAAACAAAAAAACAGGCTGCAAACTGGACCTGTAGGAGCCATCGTTTGCTGACTGCTGCATTGAGCAGCATTGGGCAGCATTCTGCCCAAGCTCCCATGGTTTTGAAGGGAATATCTGCAATGACTATGAAAAAGCCCATGTGATTTTCATTGGTAACAAAGCCACAGGTCCTGCTAATACTCCTGGGCTTACTGCCTACATTCACCATGGAAGAAAACGCAAAATCCCAGCGGGATGTGAGAACGAGATGTAGACTCCCCCATTCATAGTCACTCATCCCCAGAGCTCCACTCATGGGCCTATTTACCACAGTGAACATCAGGAACTCTTATCTTCCTTTCACATTTGTTTTTACTGTCTCACTTCATTCCTGCTATGTGTGCTCCACGTGAGTGACGCCGGTGCTTACGTGAAGAGCGTGTTACGTCCAATAGGAACGCATCTCCCACGTAACAACCCGAGGGCCTTCTGCATTCAGGTTCTCACAGCCGTGGCAACAGCACATTCCCAGCACAGTCCCAAACAATACGGTTTTACTCTTTTTCAGAAAAAATGTTTTATTTATTAAATAGCTAACTAAATTCGATTTAAAAGTGTTTTACTTATTAAATAGCTAACTAAATGTGATTTAAAAATGTTTATTAAATAGATAACTAAATGCGACTTAAAAGTGTTTTATTTATTAAAAAGCTAACTAAGTGTGATTAAAAGTATAAGTCTCTTTAATCTAAATTGAGAAACCTTAAAACAAGAATAGAGCCAATATCTGGATTTTCAATTCGGAATATATGCTTGGGGCACTAAAATGCAACTAACACTTACGATTTCCGAATATTGTCATCAAGTTCCACATCTTCCAGAAATTTGTTAGCCACCAGCTCCAGGGCATCCGTGGGCCAGGAGTGGAACCAGTCAATCGTGCAGCAGTTGATGAGCGAAGGGAACATTCTCAGGCGGTTCCGGAAGGCGTCCCCAATGGGGCTCATGGCTGATGAGAAACAGACTGTTAGTGCCCTTCCCCCACAGAGGCCCAGGCAGACCCTTTGGGTCTCACCCAGGACTATGGTGAGTGGGCACGCTCCCTGCTGTGGAACATCATGATGAGTGCCTGGGAAGTGGGGAGAGGGAGGGTCATGGGATATTTTCATAAAGTTCTGTGATGGGAATTCAGTGACTGGTCTCCCATTCCTATTATTGTCCCTTCCAGACCCTTAGGGTCTATTTGCCAGACTAATTTGAGACATTTGATCTACATACCACAGCTCTCATACCCAACTCCTTACAGAGGCATAGAGGCATCCGCTTGTCTCATTCCCTCCAGCCACAAAGTTTGGGGTCTATACCCCAAATGTCACTCATTTTTTATTAGGCTCAGGTGGTAGAGAAAGTGTGGTGCACAGGTACATGAGTGAGAAGGTCAGTGTGGCTGAAGGAGAGAGAGGGACATTTGGTTTGAGACCAGAGTGGGGAGGCTATGAGGACAGTCTGGCAGGGGATCTTATAAAACCACAGGGGAGGATTTGGGTCTTCATCCTAATAGAAAGCAATTTAAGTGTTTTAATTCTTGGGCATGCATGCATGTGCATGAATATTCAATGGTCATATTTGCAATCTATGAGAAAACCCCATCCTGGCTCAGTGGGACAGGAAGTTCTGGAGCGGACAAAGGTGGGCCTAGAAAGCCTAGTTAGAGGGCTGCAGAAGGGAGGCCTGAGGAGGGAAGAGGCTCGGCTTGGGTGGGTCTCTCCCTTCTCACCAAGGACAATGTGGAGGTTCTTCTTCACCCGCTCAATGAAGAAGTTGTACATAGACAGAGGGGTCACCTCAATCTTCTCGCCCACCGTCCGGGCCGCTGTCTGCATCTTCTCCACGAGGTCTGCCTTCTCGTCCGCAGGGAAGATGTTGGGCACATCGCCGGTGTTCAGAAGCATGTTGATGTCCTCCACAAAAGACTCGTCCTTGACCTGGTTGTCAGCGAAAAGAAACACGGTGCTCTTGGTGGCCACGCCGACCTGCAGCATGATCTTCTTCAGGTCCTCCCGCCAATCGAGGTTGGAGTAGCTCTTGGTGATCTCGATCTGGTACAGCTCGTACGAGTTCATGAACGTGGACAGCTTGCTGGCGCTCTGCCGCCCGCTGCCCCCGATGCCCACCAAGAGCAAGTGGCCTTTGTCCTGCTTCAGGACCCTGCAGATCCTGGAGATGTGCTCGATGGCGAACCGGAACATGACCAGGGACATGGGGGCCTTGCTGACATTGTTGAACTCATCCAGGTAGTACTCCATGACCACCGTGAGCTGCTTCAGGTCCGTGATCTCATCATAGATCTTGAGGTCACTATCTGGTTTGAAGTAATCTCCAAAGAAGAGGCTGTGGATGTTGTCATCGACGATCTTTCCGGTGGGTGACAGGTGGATGAGAACCTGTGGAAAGGTAACCCCAGCCAGGCGCTGAGCCAGCGGCCCGGCCAGGATAGCACCGGGAGGCACAGAGGAAGGGAACAGGGGTCAGCTTGTCTCCCTCCAGCACATCCTTCAAAGTCATGGTTCATTAACAGTTTAAAAAACAAAACAAGCCATGACATGTGGGTCTGATGGTTGTAAAGACTGTGCTAAAGGACATTAGCGAAAGGCATGTGAAGCCAGGGTCATGCTTGCCAAGCAGTAAAACATTGGTGGTCAGACTGTAAGGTTCCCACAGGCCTCTCAGGAAGACACCATTTTTAAAAGTAGCTGCTTCTTCACCAAATAGAGGTGCAGGTGCTCCCCTGGCCCCACTCCGTGCCTAGAGTAAAAATGTTTTAGATGCTTCCTCCTGGGTTACATGGGGAGGTTGGGAGGGGGGGCCACACTCTGTTCCTGGTCTCTGGCTGCAATGGGAAAACACTTTTGAAGTTTTTCTATGGAGAAATCACAGCTCCCTAGAAATAGAGGTAGAACGAGCTCTGGCCAGTATGGCACAGTGGCTTGGAGCACCATTAAAATGTTTAAATGTTTAATGTTTGGTGTATCTCATGTACCAAAACGTGGTTTGTTTAATTCCTGGTCAAGGCACATGCCTAGGTTACAGGTGTGCACAAGAAGCAACCAATTGATGTCTCTCTCTTTTCCCATCATCCTCTCTCTCTCTAAAATCAATAGACATATCCTTGGATAAAAATTTTAAAAAAAAATAGAGGTAGAACTAGATGATTCTTAAAACAACTTTTTTTTTTTTTTTAAATATGAAATGGGAAAGAGAAAAAAATGTATGAATGGGAAATCATGGCAATCTTTCACTTGGGTTTACGAGAGCCTCAATCAATCCATGGAAATCTATGGCTCCTTTCTCAGCTCACACATTAATTTGACGGGGATATGTGTAAACAATAATAACATCATATAGCCGATCACTCGACTGGTTCCAGCCCTGTATGCTGCCAGGAAAGCGGAGCACAGTCACCACATGGGGTGACATGTCGGCTCGGTGCTGTTGCTTTAGGGTCAGAGAGCAGGCCGGGAGTCTCCACTGGGAAGGGAACCTGGTCAGGTATTTGGGACCAGTTCTGAGGCCAAATGATCACAGGGTCTGGCTGACCTTCTCTATGGTGTGCTTGAAGCAATTCGAGGTGGTTTCCTTCACCAAGTTGAAGAAGACCTGTCTGTCCTCTTCGTCAATCAGCCGGTCGTAAAACACCCGATAGACCTCATGAACCCAAAGCCGGATAAGCTTTTCCATTTCCTGGAAAGCAGAGTTGGTTATCTGAATGAGGTGCCGGAGGGCGCAATTCTCAGATCCCGGTTGGCGTGAGAATGAAACAAGATCATGCTTTCAGAATGTTAAGCACAAGATTCAACACGCAGGAAAGTTCGCTCTGGTTGCCAGGAAGTGTGGGGAAACCTGGGTGACAGAAGAGACCGCTGACCTGCAGACGGGAGTGAGGACACAGCAGCACCCCCTGGATCACGCGGGAGAAGTCGCGCAGGTTAAAGACGTAGTGTGACTTGGAGGGAGTCGGCAGGAAGTTCTCCACGGCAGCCCTGTAGATGGTCATAGTGGCCTGGACCAGCATCTTCCCGTACCTGGGGAGGAAGGAGAGGGAGGCCAGTCAAGGAGAGGCCAGGCGGAGGGCCCAGACCATCGTCCTGGGAGACGCAGCACCCTCTCACCTTAAGAACATCACGTCAAAGCCTTTCCCGAAGTGCCAGTCGGCAATGGCACTAAAGATCTTGGTTAAAATCTCGTCCTCAAAGGCGTTGATGGAGGTGACGTTCAGGTGGCGGGTGAATCGCCCTGGAAGACATGCATCCCCGCTCCTGGGCCTGCTCCGCACGGAGCTGCTTCCCTCGGCCCCTGCCCATCTGTGCTGCGGCCACTCCACCTGGGCTGTCCCAGCTTAGATTAACCAGCAACAACTAACATCACAAGTGGGTTTCCCAGCGACCAGTCCCACTGCAAGGTTCAAGGGTGCCAGTGGTGCCGCTGACATGCTGCCCCGTGGATGCAGGTCAGCTCGGATGCAGAGTAACACTCGCTTTTAAACACGAAGGCTCACGTGACCACTCATCGCCAGATAGTCAGGCAATTGTGTTATTTTTATGGAAAGGAAGCATCCCTGCCACGTACCGCCTCCATTCGGAACCCACTCTCCCACAAACCAGCTGCTGGCAATTTGTCCCTCACATGTGTACATCTGTCTATGTTAGATATCTATGCTTCTATACCTACATATTGGCTTTATTGAGATATAATTCATATTATCTTTACATATGTACATCTGTCTATGTTAGATATCTATGGTTCTATACCTATATATCGGCTTTATTGAGATATAATTCATATTATCTTTACATATGTACATCTGTCTATGTTAGATATCTATGCATCTGTATCTACATATCAGCTTTATTGACATATAATTCATAGTAATTTTGGTAATCTAAAACCCATTTCCAGTAACTTACTCACAAAGAGCTCATGGAAACAGCCTCTGAGTTCTTGCATGTTGATAAGTTTTGCTTTTTCTTAAAGACCAGCTTTGCTGACTGGAGCATTTTTTAAAAATATATCTTATTGATTTTTTTACAGAGAGGAAGAGAGAGGGATAGAGAGTTAGAAACATCGATGAGAGAGAATCATCAATCGGCTGCCTCTTACTGGGGATGTGTCTGCAACTAAGGTACATGCCCTTGACCAGAATTGAACCCGGGATCTTTCAGTCTGCAGGCTGACGCTCTATCCATTGAGCCAAACCAGTTTCGGCAGACTAGAACATTCTTGACTCTCATTTTGTTCAGTGAACACCCTAACCATCCCATTTCCTTATGGGTCAGGCATTGCCGTTGAGAAGTCTTAGATAACCTAACTTGATTTTGCTTATCCATCAGGTGCTCTTTTTTGCCTAAATGCCCTAAAGGTGTTTTTCTTTTTCTTTGATATCCAATAACGTTACTAGTGTATGCCTGGATAGTGGTCATTTTGAGTCTGTGCCTCAGGTACACGGTGTACCAAACACAGGCACCAGCCATGTACTCTCTCACAGGTGAAAAGGCCACAGAATCGGAAGTCTGCAAATGGTACTAAGGTGCTTCTGTAAGGAGGTATTCTCCTCAACTGTTAGGTGAGGAGATGCTGGGAGGGGTCTCATTTATTTGTTCATTATTATTTCACTTTGGCAATGTGAAGAGGGATAACGAACACCACAGGTGAGGGCCCCAGCCCCTGGGGAACATGGGACTGGCCTCCCGGGAACACGTGTGGCACCTGAACGCTCCTTGGCCTCTGAGACTCTCTCCCTCTCCTTGTCCTATTTCCACAGCTTCCAACAGGAAGTCTCCGATGCTGCTCCCTAGAGCTGGCCCCGCTGCCCTGGCCACGGCCGCACACTCCCTCTCCCTCCATCAGCACGGGGTGCCGGGGTCTGGCTCTGTAGGTGGCGGGTAGGGTGGAGAGGAGTGGCTTCTCTTTACATACCAGTGATGTCATTCCTTCCGCCTCCGGGGGGCCCCATGGCTGTCACCAGCAGCACGTCCACGATGTCCAGCTTGTTCATGTCTTTCTTGTCGAACCAGTGGCCATGGTCCATCCACTGCCGCAGCAGCTCGATGGGCGGCTGGGCCCCGTACGCCTCCTTGGCTGGCATATTCAGGTCATCTGGGGAGAGCCAGGGCCCCACGCTGTGAGTTTAGGGGACCCTCTGCTCTCACAGGACGCAGCCACTGCCACTGTCCCACCCCCATTCTGGGCGGGCTCAGCCCACGGATGCTCTGACCCAAGGAAGAGGTTTCCCTGTTCTGCCTGCTGTGGCTTAGGGCTGCATGGATTGGGTCACAGGCATTTAACTTTTTTCCGTCCCCTCAAACAACACATGCTGGTTGTCTCCTGTGTGCTAGGTGTTTTAATTTCTGGGTGGTGATTTCTGGGGAGACTGCCACCTGCCAGCTGACAGGTATCAATGTGACTGGCAGATGTGTAGTGGGCTCTGGCTGAGGCTGTGGTGGAGGAAGCCACACTGGCCAGAGCAGACTGGCTCTCAGCGCCCGAGCTGACGTCTGCAGTGATTGCCCCGTCTCCACCGAGAGGGCGCACAGTGCAATGAGCTTACTGTTCCCACACACACTGGCTGAGAGCCCCTGGGAGGGCTGGCATTCAGGCGTTTTATGCTGATGACCTCATCCAGTCCAATAAGGACTGTCAGGAAGACCTTCACGGTGACGTTGGAGGTGAGGCCCAAGGGCCCTGGGTGCTAAGTCACCACATGCAGAGGGGTTGAAAGTGAGAGTCCAACTTCGGTCTCTTTGGCTGAAAGCTTAAACTGTCTTTTAAAATGTTTAGTTGAATTTATTGAGGAGATATTGGTTAATATAATTATATCGGTTATAGCTATATAATTCTATAACACATCATCTGCGTATTGTATTGTGCATTTACCACCCAGCCTGCTTTTGGACTTATAAAAATAGGAAGGGAAAACAGGTTGGAAGAAAGAAGGAAGAAAAGGAAAGGAAAATAAGATTAAAAAAAAGAACCCTGCCTTAAAAGAGCTGATGTTAGCTGGCAAGGATACACATATATGCAATGTTCATTACCAATATGGGCGTTTTAAAAATTGGTTTGAGAGAGAGGAGAAGGTGCGAGAGAAACACTGATGTGCAGTCTGTGTTGGTTGCTCCTTGTCAGTGCCCTGACCAGAGCTCACCCTCAACCTTGCCTATTGGTCCAACTTCCTAACCAGCTGAGCACCCAGCAGGGCAGAATGTGAACTGTAAAGGCAACAAGGTAAGTCAGAGGAGCAGGGCATCACTCTAAGCAAATGGGACTCTAGTCGAGATGTACTCGGCACCCAAAATCCTGGGCTTGGCCACAGTTCCGGAATTTTCCAGATGTTTCACTCTGAACAGGGAACTGAACCTTCCGGAGCCTCAGTGAATGACTAGCAAAATGAGAATGGTAGTTAACGACCTCGCAGGGTTGTGGAGTGCAACTGGGACGAGTGAGGAAGTGCTCTATAAACAGGTAAAATCTTGGGAAACATCAATGTGTTATTTCACATTTACTGAGCAGGTTTTGGGTACCTTCACGTCCTGATAACATATTTATTTATCTGTCACAAATGGAGTACGGATCTTATCACAAGTGTGTGCTGCTTTCCGAGATGCAACCGGACCAACACTGCAACCCCTTCTGGAGCTGCATCTCCCCACAAGGCTCCCTGGCCCACGGCACACGCAGCCGCACCCCAGGAGAAGCTGGGAACCTGGCTAGGCAAGGAGACCAGACCATGTCTCACAGACTAAAAAATGGCTGCCCACTGGTGTGGCTCAGTGGTTGAGCATCGACCATGAACAAGGAGGTCACAGCTTGATTCCCAGTCAGGACACAAGCCTTGTTATGGGTTTGATCCCCAGTAGGGGGCGTGCAGGAGGCAGCTGATCAATTATCCTCTCTCATTTTTTGATGTCTCCCTCTCCCTTCCTCTCTCTGAAATCAATAAAAACATATTTTAAAAGTTCATAAAAACTTGGTCAACAAATACTTGGTAATGGAAGAAGTCAGAAGAAAAAGCAAAATTAAAGAAGGAAGAAAAGGAAGGAAGGAAGAAGAGAGGGAGGGAGGAAGGAAGTAGTACTGCATGCTATTAATGGGAAATATTTTATCCGTCAGAGAGAAGGACTGCCGAGTGGACTGGCAGCCTAGAGGGGAGGAGCCTGGTGGCATCCAGGCCTGAGCCTTACCCACAAACACCACGGCCTTCTTCCCGATGGGCGGCCCGTAGAGACCCTTCCGCCGCCGATCCAGCTTGGACATGATGATGTCCTGGGTCTGATAGGCCGAGGTCCGGGCAGAGAAGTTGAGGCAGTTGGGCACGTAGATGTTTTTGGGGAGGTGCAGGAGGAAGTTATTGGTGATGGCGGATTTGCCGGTGCCGGTGGGGCCCACAAAGAGCATCGGGATCTCATGGTCCAGGTAGGTTTTCAGGAAGAAGGACTGCCGGGCCGTCTCCACGGTGGGGATGATGAGCTCTGAGACCTGCACCACGGAGACATGGACAAGCCTTGGGCCGGCCCCTGAGGCTGGGCTCGGCATTCAGAAGACTCAGTGCCATCCCTCCTCTCTCTCACCTCGAGTGAGTACGTAATAGTCCCAGGGGCTCAGCTTATCACCCTGTGGAATGGAGTAGTGATGGCACTCGCCCACTGAGCTGGTTTAATGTGAAATGAGATTTCCTGGTACTCAGGCCCCAGCCGGATGCTATGGCTTGGCCTTGGGCTCCTGGAACCTTGTTACTCTGAGTCCCACACCGTGGCTGAGCTCACCCCCTTGGACCCAGCCCTGTTGTTTGCTTCCTGGGCAGGGAGGCAGGCTGTCTCCCATTGAAGCCTCCTGGGGGGTGTGGGCTGGGCTCGGCTCCGGGGACACCTCGCACTGGGGGCTTGTGAAAGGGACCAGCTTGGTCTGGGCAGCCGGGCAGCGCGGTTCATGCCAGTAGACAAAGGTTTGGCTTTTTCGGTGCATAATTGGATCAAAGGAAAAGGACTAGCTGCCGAAGGCATTGCAGCAGCGAGGATGAGAATCGATGGGTGTTGAGCAAGGATGTTCTGCTGTTATCCCCACAGTCTTCCCAGGAACCCTCTGGGTCAGGTGTGGAATTGGCTCGAATTTTCAGATGAAGAAAACTGAGGCTGGAGGATTGCTGCTCACTTGTCCAAAGACAGAGCCAATAGGTGATGGGAATGCTGAACCAGGTTTTGCTATCAAGACTGGGAACTTAGAGCAAGTTGGGTTTCATAGATTTTTATTGTCAGGGACAAGGGGGAAATGTGCAGCCGAACTGAATATATTTTCTGCATGGGACTCTTATTTATATGAATTCAGCAAGATATGAAACCCCTGGAGTTCAGGTGACCGAGCTCCATAAGGAGAATTAAAGTTTAGGGTCTCAGTGCTGGGGTGGGGGGTCCTCACCACATTCAGCCCCTGGGATGGGCCCTGAATTCAGCCCAGCACTCCGGCCCTGCCTGTGTCTGACATGACAACATCCCACTTTCCTATCCACCTTCTGCACCCACCCTGGCTGGAACCATCTGTCCTCACCCAGAGAGGTGAGTCACGTCACCAGACGCTACAATAGTCATCAACATGCACCCCCAGATATTGTCCCACAGGGAACGGAGGAGGAAGTGTCAGTGAGTTGAGTCGTCTGCTAACCAGACAAGCTAATCAGAATCTGTGCTGCTGGACTGGAACCTGAGCTCCTGGACCAGAACTTGAGCTCCTGGACCGGAGCCTGCGCTCCTGGACCGGAACCTGCACTGCTGGACTGGAGCCTGCGCTGCTGGACCGGAGCCTGCGCTCCTGGACCGGAACCTGCGCTGCTGGACTGGAGCCTGCGCTGCTGGACCGGAGCCTGTGCTCCTGGATCGGAGCCTGCGCTCCTGGACCGGAGCATGTGCTGCTGAGCATGCGGACCCAGGACGTCCTTCTCAGGGACTTAAACAAAGGAGGTGCTCTTCTTGTCTGAGGTTCTGAGATATCACACCACCATAACGCCTCCTGTGACTGATAATGGCAATGGCAATGATCAGGACAGCAGCGACCACTGATCTGCACACAGTATGCGCCATGTGTTCACCTGTGTTGTCTCCAACTCTGACAACCATCATGGGAGCGTTCTGCGCTGCTCTGTGGTGGTGGACGGAGCCAGGGGTGAAGGCGGGCTGAGGAGCCCGGCTTCCAGGCTCCGGGCACACACGGGGCCTGTCCTGAGGGAGTGCGGCCCTGCTTTCCCCTTGGAGGAGTGGGGCCATTTTGGAAACCAAGCTCCAAGGCCAGCCCTCCTTTACCTTGGCATTAGCTGGGATGCGCTCATCCTCCTTGGTGATGTACTCGGTCCACATGTACCAGTGCCCGCTGCCTTGCTTGAGGAAGTAGAAGTCGTAGATGCTCCCTGGACCCAGAAACAGAAAGGTCGTCAGCATGGGCTCTCCTTCCCGGAGGCTCCTGCACGGCGGCTGCACGGGCGGCACCTAGGGGCGAAGCTCACTCCTGTGCAGCCGCCTGGGCTGGACCGCTCCTCTGAAGAGTGATGGCTGTGTCACTTACACAACAACAGTGCTCTGTGAGCAGAGTCAAACCAGTCTAAGTAATGTAACAGCGAGTATTAAAAATGACAAAAAGAAAGCAACCCATCGCTCTAACCCTTACACCCCAAACGAACTTCCGAGGGCTCCTCCTGCGCCGCATGGCGTGGTGAGATGGGAGGGCAGACTGACCGAGAAGGCTTTTAGGAGAATGGGACCACTTGACACATTCTGTTTTTAAATAAAGATGTCAAGTTTAATTTTACTTAAATCTTGCAGAGCCAACATGGGTTAAAGGACTGACTGAACTTGAGATAAGTCATTGTTCATTACAAGAGAAACTGCTTCGTAAATAGAAACTTCTAAAACAATAATTTAGAAAAGTAATTAAAGTTATTAAGGGGTTAAAGACACTGTGCTTTAAAAAATTATTTAGCCTGGACAGTGTGGCTCAGTGGTTGAGCATCCACCTATGAACCAATTCTAGGTCAGGTTCCATTCTAGGTCAGGGCCCGTGCCTGGGTTGCAGGCTCTGTCCTCTGTAGGGGGCCTGCTGGAGACAGTTGACCGATGTTTCTCTCTCATCGATGTTTCTATTTCTCTATCCCTCTCCCTTCCTCTCTGGAAAAAAAATCAATAAAATCATATTCTAAAAGATAATTTAATCCAATTTTGTGATAGTGTTTTAACTTTTCACTGTCAAAAATTTAACAATATATGAGGGTGAGGAGCATCTTGTATAATAAAAATGTAATATGCAAGTGATCCTTACGCTGTGAAGCATAACAACCAACTGACCTGAATCACAGATCATCATCAGGAGGTTGAGCTACAGGAGGGGTGAGGGGAGGGGAGAGGGGGTGAGGGAAGTTACAGGAGGGCGGGTAACGGGTGGAGAGCTACAGGAGAGCCACACTGAGCTACTGGGGCACTGATTGGTGTGCAGGGCTGCACACTATCCAGCTTCAATAGTTACCAATATTTCATAATTCTTGCCTCATCCATTTCCCCATCACTATATTCAATTTCCTTCCCTTCTTCCTCCCTCTCTCCCTCCCTCCATTCTTCTCTCCCTTTCTTTCTTCCTTTCTTTCTTTGGAGCATTTTGAAGCAAATCCTGCCAGTGTATTTCATCTGTAAACACACATAACTCAATGTTAGGCCAATTTTGCTGGTTCTTTTTTATACTGTGTGGTGATTAGCTCTCACTCTTCCCTCCACCTCTCCTCCTCCAACTCTGGTTTCTAACACAGTTTTCTTCTTCCACCACAGTTCTCCTGCTCTGAGCATCAGGTCCGCATTTAGGTAGATTCATTGCTCTTTATTTTGATCCATCTACTTGTTGGCTGATTTTATTTCTTTTTCCAAAGTGGGACTTCAGGGACTCATTCTCTCAGTTTTGCACGATCAAGGTGCCTGCATTGCTCTTGTATCTGAAGAGTGCCTTGGGGGAGAATAGTATTCCTATCTCACCGTTCCTTTCCCTCAGAACCTGCACACCATGCTTTATTTATTTATCCTGGAAGTTTGCATTGCTGAGGCCCATCAGATGGTTTGCTCCTTTATTTCCTATTGATATGCCTGATGGAATCTTTTTGATACTGATGTACAAGAATTTAATCAACTTATTTCTTTTGATCAGTTATTCTGTATCAATTTTTCTTGGGACATACATATTCTTACAATTCATAGAAATAGTTCTTCATTTTAGGAAATATTTCTGCATTTATATCCTTGTATATATTATCTATACTTTTATTGGGTTACCAATTTAAGCAATTAGCATTGCTTGGCTTCCATAGCAATCAAATTATTTATAATTGCTTTACTGTATGTCTTTTTCTTCTACAGTAATAGTAATTATCTTAAACCTTTCCTCTAATCATTTATTAGATGTCTAGACTTGTATGCTTTATTCCTTGCTGATTCTAATTCATTTATTAGATCTTTAATCGTGCTGCTTGGTTCCCAACTTTTTTCTTTGGCTTTTTAATTCCTCTTTTCCTCTAATTCTATGGTTTTATCACCTTCCTACAAATTTTAAAAGACTGCTTTATTCTAAATAAGTTCATTACCACCAAACCAGTATTATAAGAAATGTTAAAAGGACCTCTTTAAGAAAAAGGGAAAAAGAGACAAATAATTATAAAAAATAGAATGGCATAGAGACTAAAAAAATAATACACAAGATCAGTGAAACTAAGCTGGTTCTTTGAAAAGATAAACAAGATTGCTGAAACCTTAGCCACACTCACCCTAAAACAAAGAGAGAGGACCCAATAAGCAAAATCAGAAACGAGAGAGCACAGAAATACAAAGGATTGTAAGAAAATGCTATGGACAACTATATGCCCACAAATTAGACAACCTGACTGAAATGGATAAATTACTAGAAATATACAACTTTCCAAAACTTAATCAGAAAGAATCAGAAAACCTGAATAGACCTATAATAACTAATGGAATTGAAGCAGCAATAAAACTAAATAATAAAAAACACTCCCAGGACACAAAAGTCTGGAACCTGATGGCTTCATAGGGAAGTTTTACAACATTCAGAGCACTGACCTTTCTCCTCCTCAAACTACCCCAAAAAACCCAAGAGGAAGGAACACTTCCAATACCTTTATGAGGCCAGCATTATCCTAACTCTAAAACCAGATAAAGATACTACACAGAAATAAAATTATAGACCTATATCCCTGATGAATATAAGAACTAAAATCCTCAACAATATATTAGCAAAGTTAACCCAGCAACACATTTAGAGAGATTGTACATCATGATCAAGTGGGATTTATTCCTGGGATGCAAGGTTGGTACAATATATGCAAATCAATTAACATGAAATACCACATAAACAAAAAGAGGGATAAAAATCATATCATATTAATAGATGGAGGAAAAGCATTGGACAAAATCCAGCACCTATCTATAATAATAAAAGCATAACATGCTAATTAGACTGGACATCCTTCTAGATGTCCTTTTGGATGACCTTCCGGATGAAGCCGGGGCTGTGAGGGAAGCCCAGTCCTGGGTGCCTGGCAGTGGCCAGAGGGAAGCCGGTGCCAACAGCCAGGGGAAGGAAGGCCTACTCTTGCACGAATTTCGTACATCAGGCCTCTAGTGCTATATAATAAAAGGCTAATATGCAAATCGACCAAATGGCAGAATGACTGGTCGCTATGATATGCACTGACCACCGGGGGCAGACACTCAACACAGGAGCTGCTCCCCGGTGGTCAGTGTGCCAGAAGTTGAGCTCACCGCTGGTGAGTACAGTAGTGGTGGCAGGAGCCTCTCCTGCCTCTGTGGCAGCACTGAGGATGTCCAACTGATGTCTTAGGCCCACTCCCTCGACTGATGGCTTAGGCCCACAGGAAGTGGGCCTAAGCTGTCAGTCAGACGTCCCCTGAGGGCTCCAAGACTGCGAGAAGATGCAGGCCAGGCTGAGAGATACCCCTGAGTATGAGAATTTCATTCACTGGGCCTCTAGTTTATGATAAAAATGCACAAAAGTGATTATAGAGGGAATGTATCTCAATATAATAAAGAACATCCATGACAAACACATAACCAAACATCATACTCAACATAAAAAAACTAAAAGTGTTTCCTTTAAGTTAAGATCAGCAACAACACAGGGATGTCCACTTTCACCACTCTTACTCAATATAGTACTGGAAGTTCTAGCCACAGCGATCAGACAAGAAAAAGAAATAAAAGGCATCCAAATTAGAAAGGAGGAAGTAAAACTGTCACTATATACAGATGACATGATATTGTATATAGAACACCCTATATATTCTACTAGAACAACTAGAACTGATAAGTGAATTCAGTAAAGTAGCAGAATACAAAATATTCAGAAACAAATTGCATTTTATACACCAACTAGAGGCCCAATGCACGAATTTGTGCACGGGTGGGTTCCCTAGGCCTGGCCAGTGATCAGGGCCAGTCAGGGCTGGGCCAATTGGGGCCTGCTGGCTGGAGGAACGGGTGAGGGAGGGACTATGGGTTGATTGGGACCTGTCAGCTGGGAGGGGGGTGAGGGATGGGGTGTGGGAGGTTAGTCACTGGCCCAGAGGAGGGAGCTGGTCCTTGGGGCCCTGGGAAAGGGGCTGCATCCACCACCACCCATTCCGGGTTCCCCATCCCAGCACAGGGCCCAAAGACCCTGGTGGAGTTGGGAGAGGAGGTGATGATTGCTGGGCCAAGCACAAAAGAAATGGATGCTGGACTCCGACACCACTGGCTGGCTGCAGGAGGTTGGCTGTGGGAGTGCACTGACCACCAGGTGGAAGCTCCTGTGTTGAGCATCTGTCCCCTGGTGGTCAGTGCATGTCATAGCAACTGGTCCACCAGTAGTTCCGGTTATTCCAGTTGTTCAGTTGTAATGGTCATTTAGGTTATATATATATATATATATATATATATATATATATATAGATCATGAACTATCAGAAAGAAAACTAAGGGGGAGAACCAAGATGGCAGCATAGGTCAATGTGGTGCTCATTCCTCCCACATCCACATCAAAATTACAACTAAGCCGAAGCTAGTTTGGCTCAGTGGTAGAGCGTTGGTCTGCGGACTGAAAGGTCCCGGGTTCGATTCCGGTCATGTACATTGGTTGTGGGCACATCCCTGGTAGGGGGTGTGCAAGAGGCAGCTGGTCGATGTTTCTCTCTCATCAACGTTTCTAGCTCTCTATCTCTCTCCCTTCCTCTCTGTAAAAAATCAATAAAAATATATTTAAAAAATTACAACTAAAATACAGAATAACCATCATTCAGAACCACCTGAAATCTGGCTGAATGGAAGTTCTACAACTAGAGAAGTAAAGGAACCACATTAAGACTAGCAGGAGAGGCAGAGGCTTGGAACAGGCTGGTCCAACACTTATATGTCATGGTTTTTAAAAAAAAACATTTTAAAATTGATTTCATAGAGGAAGGAAGAGGGAGGGAGAGATAGAAACATCCAAGATGCTCTCATGGATTGGCTGCTTCCTGCAAGTCCTTCACTAGGGATTGAGCCCACAACCCAGGCATGTCCCCTTGACTAGAATTGAACTCAGGACCTTTCAGTTCGCAGGCCAACGCTCTATCCACTGACCAAACAGGCTAGGGAAATGTGTGGTGTTTTTTAATTAGGTGGAAGATTGTCTCTGTGGAGGCTTCCTATGAGGAGCTAGGGGTCCCAGCCCCAGGGTTCCAATGTTGAGAAGTATCTATAACTTTGGGCTGTAAAAACCAGTAGGGATTGTGGCTCAGAAACATGGAGGCTGCTGGAGACCTAGAAGGTCCTCTTAAAAGGCCTGCAACATGAAGTGATACAGTCCTATTCCCTCTGAGCTCCAGCACTGGACCGTGGCACTGAGTAAACCAGGGGCATACACAGAGAAACTGGACTGTCTGGCATAGAGGCAGGAACTTGGGGATGGCATTCCTAAGACAAGGGTGCTCACAGGGGTAATTGCTCCTATGCTGGGACCTCCCTACCACAGAGCTGACTGACAGCCATATCTGAGATTCTGTCAACATGGCCCATACTTCTTGCTCTACCATGGTGATTCCCTGAGACCCCCGCCCCATCCAACTTTCAGCCCCACCCAAGCTGTTTGCAGCAGCTTTTCCATATGAATGGCCTGTCCTGGCTTAGGCTTCAGACTTTGCTAATATCTCTCAAACAAGCAATAGCTGGCATCAGTGTGCCCCGTACCTATCGACAAGAGGCCCAAGACCTGGCACTAGCACCAGCCAGCCTTGCTTTACAGCTGGGCCTCGCCTGGGCACTTCCTAGCTCAATACAAATAGCAGCCATCTGAAGATGGCTCTGTAGATCCTGCCAGGTGGCCCAGGCAGTGGCTGACTTTGCACCTCTCTGAAGACCTAAGAGATGGTGCACCCAGTGGACAGCATCAGACCACACCAAATTACAACTCTGCACATCCACAGGGACACACTCAAGGGGCAGACTCAGTGAGCACCAAAGCCCCACTGAAGCAAGTCCTGCTCTACAGGGGTGTCTCCTGCACAGCAGCTCTTCACTGTAGTTGCAGCTGGTTCTCACAGCCCTTTGGCCTGGAGGTCAACTTCCCAGTGACACAAATAGCAACCAAGGCTCAACTACAAAAGTCTAGGGGCACAGCCCACACACAAGTGCACCAGTGTCCAGCTCAGGTGACTGGGGAGGCTGAGCCACTGGGCCCTATAGGACACCTAGCACACAAGGCCACTCTGCCAATTCCAGGAGAGATGGCAGCTCTACCCAATACATAGTAACAAACACAGGGAAGCAGCCAGAGTGTGGAGAAAAGAGTATCATGTCACAAGTGAAAGAAATGGAAGCAAGCAAACTACTGAATATAGAGTTCAAAACCTGGACACATGGCTATAAGGTTTCTCAAGGATCTTAATGAGACTTCAAGGGTCTTACCATATTTTCCAGCGTATAAGATGACCCCCTAATTTTACAGTTAAAACATAGGTTTAGGACTATATTCGCTGTATAAGGCTACCCCCCCCCCCCTTCCGAGGCAACACCAGTTCTTTTTTTAATAGACTGCCCCTCTAACTCAGCCAATCCAAGCAGGCTTTTTATGCATGCAAATTATACATGTTCTGTACCCGAAGCTACACTGTGTTCTAGTAAAAAGCCTGCTCAGATTGGCCAGAGTCAGAGAGACGTCTATTAAAAAAGAACTGGTGTTGCCTCGGAAGTGGGGGGTAGTCTTATACAGCAAATATAGGCCTAAACCTATGTTTTAACTGTAAAATTAGGGGGTCGTCTTATATGCCGGAAAATATGGTAGTGAGACTTTCAAGCATCTTAGTGAGAATGTCAAAGACATGAAAAAGGACCAGTCAGAAATTAAGCATGCACTAACTGAAATAAAGAATAATTTACGGGATTCAACAGTAGAGGATTCCAAGAATCACATCAATGATTTGGAATATGAGGAAGCAAAAAAACACCTAATCAGAACAGCAAAAAGAAAAAAGAATCCAAAAATATGAAGATAGTGCAAGGAACCTCTGGGGTACCTTCAAGTGTACCAACATTCACATTATGGGAATGCCAGAAGGAGAAGAGAGAGAGCAAGATATTGAAAATATATTTGAAGAAATAATGACAGAAAACTTCACCTACCAGGGAAAGAAATAGACTTACAAGTCCAAGAAGCACAGAGAGTCACAAACAAGAGAAACCCAAAGAGGCCCACACCAAGACACATCATAATTAAAATGCCAAGGGCTTAAGACAAAAAGAGAATCATAGATACAGCAAGAGAAATTCAGTTAATTACCTATAAGAGAGCACCCATACAACTGATTTCTATATAGAGGAACTTTGCAGGCCAGAAGGGAGAGGCAATAACTATTCAAAGTGATGAATAGCAAGGACCTACAACTAAGATTACTCTACCTACCAAAACTATCATTTAGAATCAAAAGTCAGATAAAGAGCTTCACAGACAAGAAAAAGCTAGAGGAGTTCATTCACCACCAAACTAGTATTACATGAAATGCTGAAGGGTATTCCTTAAGAAGAGGAAGAAGGAGAAGAAGAAAAAAAATAGATAAAAATATGAACAATAAAATGGCAATAAATATATATCTATCAACAGTTGAATCTAAAAACCAAAATGAATGAACAAGAAATCTAATGAACAAAATAAACTGATGAATAAAACAGAATCAGAGGTGTGGAAACAAGGAACAGGCTGATGAATCTCAGAGGGAAGGAGTGAGAGGGGTGTGGGAAGAGATTAACCAAAGATCTTATTTGCATATACGCACAACCTGTGAACACAGACAGGTGTTGAGGCCCTGGGGCGGAGCAGGCACTGGGAGGAGGAGGGCAATGGGCGTGAAGAGGGGACACCGGCAACACTCACAACAATGATGGTTAAAAAAGAGAAAACAAAGAAAACAATCCCATTGGTAACTGTATCAATCCCACCCCCCAAAAGAAACTGGAGAAGCTACAAAAAAGTGGAAGCATATACCAGGGTCATGGATTGGAAGAATTAAAATGCCTATACTACCCCAAGGAATCTATATAGTCAATGCAATTCCTATCAAAATACTAATGATGTATTTCACAGAACTAGAATAAATAACAAAAAAAAAATACACATGGAACTACAAAAGATTGCAAAGAGCCATAGCAATCTTTAGAAAGAAGAACAAAATTGGTGGTATCACACCACCTGATATCACACTATGCTCCTAGGCTATAGTAATCAAAACAGCATGGTATGGCCTGGCCAGTGTGGTTCAGTGGTTGAACACTGACTTATGAACCAAAAGGTCATGTTTTGATTTCTCGTCATGGCATATGCCCAGGTTGCGGGTTCGATCCCCAATGCAAGAGCAGCTGATCAATGATTCTCTCTAATTATTGATGTTTCTATCTCTTTTCCTCTCTGAAAGCAATGAATATATATTTTTAAAAAGAGCATGGTATGGACATAAAACAGATATATAGATCAATGTAACACAATAGAGAGCCCAGAATAAACTGATGCCTATATGATTAATTGAGGCAAGAACATACAATGGAGTAAAGACAGTCTATGCAATAAATGGTGTTGATAAGATTGAACAGATACATGCAACAACACCCCCCCCCAAAAAAAAACAACCAAAAAACACAAAACAACAACACATGAAAATAGACCAGCTTCTTACACCATATTTAAGAATAAACTAAAAGTGAATTAAAGCCTCAAATGTAAGGCTCTAAATCATAAAAGTACTAGAAGAAACAAGCAGTAAAATGTCTGATATTTATCTTTGCTATATTTTTTTTTTCTGATTTATCTACTCAGGTGAGGGAAGCAAAAGAAAAAAATAAACTAACAGGACTATATCAAACTAAAATGTTTTTGCACAGTAAAAAAATTATCAACAAAACAAAAAAAAACAATGTACTGAATAGGAGAATATATTTTCCAGTGATACAGGGTTAATATTGAAAATTTATAAGGAACTCAGACAATTCAATACCAAAAATACAAAGAATCCAATTAAAAAATGGCAGAGGATCTGAATAGACACTTATTTAAAGAGAACATATAGGCCAATAGACATAAGAAAAGATGCTCAACATCACTAGTCATCAGAGAGATGCAAATTAAAACCACAATGAGATGTCTCTCACACTGATGAGAATGGCTATCATCAATAAACCAACAAACAATAAGTATTAGCAAGGATGTTGAGAAAAGTGAACCCTCATGCAGTGCTGGTGAGAATGCAGACTGGTGCAGCCCTATGGAAAATACTATGGAGGGTCCTCAAAAATTAAAAATGGGTGGGGGCAGATGCAGGCTGGAGGGTTAAGGGGAAAAAAAGGGGACATCTGCAATACTTTCAACAATAAAGATAAAAAAATTAAAAATGGAGCTGTCTTATGACCCAGTGATTCTACTTCTGGGTATATGTCTAAAGAAACCTCAAACCCTAATTTGAAAGAATATATGTACTACTGTGTTCACTGCAGTGCTATTTACAATAAACAAGATATGGAAGCAACTCAAATACCCTTAGAAAGACAAGTGGATAAAAAGGTAGTGGTGCTCAGAAATAATGGAATATAGCACCAGGCCCAGATTGGTGAATTCTCCCAAAGACTTAAGGAAGAAGCGATACCAATTCTCTACCAGAAAATAGAAGCAGGGGGAGTATTTCCTAACTCTTCTGTGAGGCCAGCATTACCCTGATATCAAAACAGACAAAAACATTACAAGAAAGGAAAATTAAAGACCAATGATTGCTTATCAACACGGATGCAAAAATCCTCAACAAAATATTAGCAAACCAAAACCAACAATATATAAAAAAATTATACACCACAGCCAAGTGGTGTATAATGCTTAGGATTTATTTCAAGTATGTAAGGCTGGTTCAGCATTGGAAAATCAATGACTGTAGCCCTGGCCAGGCAGCTCAGTTGGTTAAACCAAGGTCGTCCTGATAAACCAAGGTTGTGGGCTTGATTCCCCAGTCAGGGCACATACAAGAAGCAACCAATGAAAGCATAAATAAACGAGACAACAAATTGATCCTTCTCTCTTTCTTTCTCTCTCTCCCTCTCCCTCCCTTCTCTCAAATACCTTAAGAAAATAAAATCAATTAATATAATTCACCATATCATCAGGCTAAAGAAAAATCACATGAAAACATTTGACAAAAATCCAGCACCAATTCATGAAAAAACTTGCAGTAAACAAGGAATAGAGGGGAACTTTCTTAACTTGATGAAGAATATCAACCACACACCTCCCATTATACTTAGGGTCAGGAACCAGATGCTTTCCTCCTAAGATTGGGAGCAAGATAAGGATGCTCCTCTTACCAGTCCCATTCAGTATCATACAGGAAGTCCTAGCTAAAGCAATAAGACAAGAAAATAAAATTAAAAATTGGGAAGAAAGAAATAAAACTGTGACATGATTTTTTTTTAAAGAATTTTTTTGTTATGAACATGCAGAATTTTTAAAAATACACTTAACACAAATCTGTTCTTATACATGAGAAAAATGCATTTGTAGACATTCCTTTGAGTGAAGAATACATTCAAGCATATAGCATGTTCAAATTTCAATATCAGAAAGACATTAATTGCTGTAACAAATACTCTCACAAATTTTAGTGGCTTTACATTTTAATATTTTTTAAATCCTTTCTCGAGGATATGCTTAGGGAGAGGAAGGGAGAGAGAGAGAGAGAGAGAGAGAAGAGAGAAACATTGATTGTCTGCCTTCTGTATGTGCTCCAACCTGGGATTGAACCCAAAACCCAGGTATGTGCCCTGACTGGGAATTGAACCAGCAACTTTTCAGTGCACTCAATGACACTCAACCAACTGAGCCACCTGATAGGGCTTTACATTTTAGAACTTTATTTCTTTCCCATGTAAGTTATTATTAAAGAATTTTTAAAAAATCAAAAAAATTCCTAGAACTTATAGTTATTATAGAAAGGTAGTAGGTGGTAGGATACAAGCTTAATATACAAAATTCAATTGCTTTCCTAAATACCAGAAATAAAAATTGGAATCTGATATTTTTAAAAATTAAAAACACCATTTACACTTGCAGCAAAATAATGAAATACTTAGGCATAAATACAATGAAAATATATGTATTATATTTTTTACAAGAGTAACATGAGAAAAACTAAAATGTCAATGAAGGAAGTCAAAGAATATCTAAATAAATGGAGATATAATCCATGTTTATTGTTGGGAAGACTTAAAGTTGTTAAAGATGTCTGTTCTTTCCAACTTATCTATATCTTCAACACAACCCCAATAAAATTACAGCAAGTTATTTTGTGAGGATTAACAAATTGTTTCTAAATTTATATGGAATGGTGAAATAACCAGAATAGCCAACACAATATCTAAGTAAAACAAAGTTAAGGACTGACATTACCCAACTTCAAGACTTAGTATGAAGCTGAGTAATCACGTCTTGTTTGATAACAGAATAGGCAAATAGGTCAACCAAAAAGACTATAAGAGGGACCATAAATAAGCCCACAAACAGAGTAAAGTGATATTTGAAAAAGGAACAAAGACAATGCAGCAGAGGAGTCTTTACAACAAATGAATGCATAGACATTATGGGGAAAATGTAGACATAAATCTTATACATGTTACAAAAAAAAAAAAATGGAGGGTGAATTTAAATGTAAACACAAAACTAAAACTTTTAAAAGATAGCATAAGAAAAAAATCTAGGTAACATTGGATTTGATAGTGACTTTTTAAATATAGCACAAAAAACATTTTTTTAAAAAAGAAATTTGTGAAAGAAAAAAATTGGTAAGTTAATTTGTGAAAGAAAAAAATTGGTAAGTTAAACTTTATTAAAGTTAAAAACATCTTCTCTGATAAAGAATGAAAAACATCTTCTCTGTTAAAAGAATGAAAAGACAAGCCATAGTCTTGGAGAAAATACTGTAGAACATGTATCTGATAAAGGACTTATATAAAAAATATATATATATACTTGATCTTAGCCAAAAGGCTGAGAAGCGATATAAAAAATATATAAAGAACTCTTAACGCTCAATAATAAGAAAATAAACAACCCATTTTAAAAATGGGTAAAGGATCTAAAGAAAATTGTAAATGAAAACATGCCCATTAGAATGGCTGCAATCCAACAACTGCCTACACCAAATGCTGACAGAGATGGGCCGCAGGACGCTCGCTCGCTCACTACTGCTGGGAACATAGTAAATGGTGCAGCTCCTGTGGAGGCAGTTGCAGTTCCTTACAATGCTGCACACAGCTCACCATATGACCCACTGCTGTGCTCTAGGGCATTTACCATATGAACCGAAAACTCAGGTCTACCCTAACCTTTACACAAGTGTTTGTAGCTGCTTTATTCCTACTTTCCAAAAACCGTACTAAGCGAAAATGTCCTTCAACAGGCATATTGATAAATATCCACACAATGGAACATTGTTCAGGATAAAAAGAAAGGTGCTCTGAAATCACAAAAGACAGGAAGGAAGTGTCCTAAGGAGCAGGGCCAATCTGAAAAGCCTGAATACTATAGGATTCCAACCAGATCACCCCCTGGAAAAGGAAATGCCACAGAGACAGTGATACGACCAAGAGTTGCCAGGAGTTATATCTTTTTTAACATATGATCTATTCATGTTTTTTTCTTAAGAAATTAAAAATGAACCTCACACTCATCAGGATGGCCACTATAAACAAAACAACAGAACACGAGGGTATGGAGTCATCGGAACGCATGTGCATTGCTGGTGGGGATACAAAATGGTGCAGCCAGCATGGAGGACATAATGGCAGCTCCTCAAGAGAAAATTAAACATAAATGACCATAGGATCCAGAAAATCAACTTTTGGGCATATTTCCAAAAGAACAGAAAGCACAAGACTCACACAGATATTTGCACATCCATGTTCATAATATCATTACTCACGATAGCCAAAAGGGAAGCAACCCAAGTGCCCATCAGTGGGTAAATTGATAAAAAAAATTGTCTGTTTAATAAACAATGAAACGTTCCTCAACCTTAAAAAGTAAGGAAGTTCTGACACATGCTACAGCATGGATAAACTTGGGAGACATCATGTAAGAAAACAAACTAGTCAAGGAAGGACAAATACTACATGATCCTATTTCTATGAGGTTCCCGGAATAGTCCAACGTGTAGAGACAGGAAGGTTAGTGGATGTGGCCAGGGCTGGGAGAGGAGGGAGGGGCGCTAACGTTTGAGGATGTGGCGTTCAGTCTGGGAAGTGAGAAATGTTCTGCAGATGGTGGTGGTGGCTGGACCACAATGTCAATGTATTAGTACCACTGGCTGCACATGGAAAAATGGTTAAGGGTAAATTTGGGGATATGTAGTTTCACTGTAATAAAAGGTAGAAGAATAAAATTCCTGCCCCCCAAAACGGGGGGAAAGAATGCACACACTCCTCTACCTAATGGCTGGCCAAGGGCCTCGTTTGTCTCCGCAGGAGGTGGTGGGCAGCACAGGGGCGTGCAGGATGCTGGCGACATATCCGTGAGACCAGCTCTCTCACATACATCACCACCATTGCCGCGGAGGTGTGTGTGGCCCTCCACACACGTTTTTTTTTATAACCATAAGAAGTAACACCATTTGGAAGTTCTTATGTATGATCCTCTTTTTGTAACAGAAATATAGGAAATGAAGAAAAACTAAAAAGGGATTCTTTCAAGATAGTGGGATTACCATTGATCTTTGCTTTCTTCTATTCCCTTCTCTATCTTTTCTAAATTTTATGTAATGTGTTAGTTGGGTGGCAAGAAAAAAATAGTAAAAGCTACTTAAAAACGTCTTTCAATCTTTTAGTGAATGGTGCCACACATACAAGACAATATTAATAGAGCATCAACGTGATTATTTGAAGGTGATGTATATAGCAGAGTTTAATGTTCCAATATCACATTAGAATTCAATGACAAAGTGAAAAGGAATATTAATACCTTAATCACAATCTGACCCAGTGAACACAGCACGGGACCAGGAGGGGGTAGACAGACAACATGGCCACACTTCTTATTTAGTTTCCCATTGGAGGGCGTTACAGGTAATTTTGTAAAGAACAACATGTCCCATTGGAAGGGGGCAGCAGTAGAGTGTGGGGAACCAGTGAGCACTGTGAGAAACAGGAATCCTGCTCTGCTCGCCACGGTGGCTGTGAGAAAGGAATCCCGCTCTGCTCGCCACAGTGGCCGTGCTCCGATTGAAGAGGGCATTTCTTTCCCGGCCAGAGCACCCGGAGAGGCGGCCTCCTCCCGTGTGGAGCTGCTGTCCTCTTGGGAAGTGAGCAGCTCTGCTCAGACACCAGCCGCCGGCCTCTGAGGGCCCAGCCCTTCGGCCCCACAGGCCTCTGCAGACCTCCAGCCTGCCCGCTGTGAACTGCCCGCCTGGCACTGCCCTGGGCTCTCCCCTGTCACCAGTCCTGCACGTCACCAGCCCTCTGAAGACCCTTGTCCTCCCGCAGATCTGTCTGTAAGCTGCCCTTTTGCCTACTTTCCTTTGTGCTTTTACTACATAAGCAGTGGCTGGGGGGAGGGGGGAAGGGCTGGGTAGGTGTCTGGCTGACCTGTTGCTCTCCCGTGCTGCCGGCAGGACTGGAGTAAACACTCATGTATGACTCAGCCCTGTCCCTCTTCATTGGCTGAATAGTGACAGGCACCTGGACCCACTGTTTTTCCGGTTACAATTTTCTACATTACAGAAGTGATCAAAGTTCCCCTGGTCCCTGCCTCCCGGCCACCGCTCTGAGGAGCCCCCAGGCTGGCAGAGCGTCTGCCCTGCTTTGGTTAGGCCTCGCTACGGTCTACACACGGTGGGAACCCAGGCTCCAAATGACGACAGGAACACACAGAGATACCGGTTACCTTTTTCGGGGAAGGTGTTGTTCTTAGTGAGCTTGACGCTTTTGGGCCGGGGATAGCTGTCGTCCATGCCCATGATCAGGTTGCGGAAAAACACGTCGAACTTCTTCCTGCTCTCCGTATTGATGGTGCCAGCCACGGCCCACACCAGGGAGAAGAGGAACAGGCCTTGCAGCCAGAGGAAGATCTGCTGGCTCGTCATGCCCTCCAAGCCTTCGCCCTCATCTTCCTTTACCTCCCGGATTTCATCTGGAAGCAAGGAGAGGGGCTCAGGGAGCTGCAGGACGGAGCAGATCTGAGCCGTGGCCGGTGCTGAGTCAGTGAGGGCTGGTGAGAGGACGGACATCAGCTGAGTGGCCATCATGTGCCATCCCTTTGGGCCACACATTTCCCCGTTTTTCCTTGGGGTGAGACCCCCACAGCATACAACACACCACTAGATGTTTTACATGTGCACTCAGGGAAGATGAGTGCCAGCACCGCCATCACCATCACCGCATCGCCAGCACCACCATCGCCATCACCGCCATCACCGCCATCAGCATCACTGCCTCACCATCACCATCACCATCACCATCACTGCCATCACTGCCTTCACCACCACCACCATCACCATCACCGCCATCACCATCACCGCCATCACTGCCATCACCGCCATCACCGCCATCAGCATCACTGCCATCACCGCCATCACCGCCATCAGCATCACTGCCTCACCATCACCATCACCATCACCATCACCATCACTGCCATCACTGCCTTCACCACCATCACCATCACTGCCATCACCATCACCGCCATCACCATCACCATCACTGCTATCAATGCCATCACCTCCATCACCATCACCATCACAGCCATCACCATCACTGGCATCACCATCACCATCACTGCCATCAATGCCATCACCCCCATCACCATCACCATCACCATCACAGCCATCACCATCACTGCCATCACCATCACTATCACCGCATCACCATCACTGCCATCATTGCCTTCACCACCATCACCACCATCACCATCACTGCCATCACCATCACCGCCATCACTATCACCATCACTGCCATCACCCCCATCACCATCACTGCATCACAGCCATCACCATCACTGCCATCACCATCACCGCATCACAGCCATCACCATCACCATCACCGCCATCACCATCACCATCACCATCACCATCACCATCACCATCACCTCCATCACCATCACCATCATTGCCATCACCATTCCCGCCATCACCATCACCATCAGTGCCATCACTGCCTTCACCACCATCACCATCACCATCACCACCATTACCATCATCACCACCATCACCATCACCGCCATCACTGCTTCACCACCATCACCGCCATCACCACCATCACCATCACCACCATCACCATCACCATCATCACCATCACCGCTATCACCATCACCGCCATCACCATCACCGCATCACCACCATCACCATCACTGCCATCACCACCATCACCACCATCACCATCACCGCCATGACCACCATGACCACCATCACCATCGCCACCATCACATCACCATCACCGCCATCACTGCCTTCACCACCATCACCACCATCACCATCACCACCATCATCACAGCCATCCCATCACCTCCATCACTGCCCCCGGCTCCAGAGCTCAATCCTCTTGCAAAACGAGCACAATCCTCATCACATACTCACTCCCCTTGCCCTCTCCTCCTCCTGGCACCCCCTGTTCAGCTGTCGTCTCTGTAAATGTGACAGCTCTCGGATAGAGGCAAGGTCACCCATGAGGTTAAACTCAGTGGTGAGGATTGAGGAGAAATAGTTTCAAATGATCGTCCCTAAGACACTTGCTAAAGACAGAGAAACAAGTAACTTTACAATAGAGACGGGTGGCTGGTCAGAGTCAACTGGCTACAGCCTTCCCCAACGCTCAGAGCCCCACACGGAGGATCCCCCCGCCTCGTTGCTTCACCCCAAGCCCGCATCCGATCGTGAGGAACCGCGAGGCCACAAGCGGGAGGCTCTCTGGAAGGGAACGGGCAGGGTTACAGGTGGCATGGCTACGGAGATCAGGAAAAAGCCTGTCACACTGCAGGAGACCCAGGAGGTACAATCATCAGAATAATGTGGCAGCTTGAATTGGAGTCTGGAACAGAACAGGAACAGAACAGGGACATTTGTGAGAAAACTGGTCACATACAAATAAAGTCTATAGCGTAGTTAACAGATAGTATCCAGATTAGTTTCCTTATTCTGATCTTGTGCTGTGTTATATGAGAGGTTAACATTTAAAAAAAAAGCTAGGTGAAGGTAGGTGTGACTCTTTATACTCTTTAGAAATTTTCTCTAAGTATAAAGTCATTTCAAAATAAAAGGCTAAAAATGTATTTACTGTTCCTTATTGCAAGTCCCATGGGGCACAGCGGTCATGTTCTTGGTTTTCACACCAACAGAGCAGGAGTTAGAGCTCTGAAATCATGTCTGTGTGTGAGCAAGCCCGCCCGTGTTCCTCGCTGTATGTGTCACCCTTTGAGCGGGCTGATGGCTGCAGAGGGGGGAAGGTAGAGATAAGGTCCCCAGGTGTCGGGACAGGGAGACCCTCTCTTGTGAGGTGTCTTCTTTCCTGGAGAGATACTGCATAACAACCAGAGACAGAGCTTGGGGAAGTATAAAAGTCCACAAATATTAATGCAAATATAGACATTGTATGCAACCTGTGTGTTTTTGAAAAATTGTGTAATTTTAATGTTAGAAAACCAAATTAATATTTAGCCAAAGAAAGTCCAACTCAACAGTTCCCCACGTTACGCTTTTGTGCCACAGCTGTAACGCCTTTCAAAGAACGGGCTGCAAATGGTGAATGCAGCAGCAGTTGTAAGAAGGTCCATCTTGAATTTGAGTTACAGGCTATTTTGAGAAAGAAATGGCATCTACTAGAAGTTTTCCAAATGGACACAGCTTCTGTCATTTCTGGTAGGATTCAAAAAAATCTGATTTATGTAAATCAGGGACAGTGAACTTCTCCTGCAGCTAACCAATGAGTGGTCTGCAGTTCATGTGCTCTGGAAAGCCCTCTGGCTTGCAGACTGACGTGTCCAGTCCTTTATAGCAATCCGTGTGCCATACAACTTCAGGTTTTTGTAATTATGGTTTCTTAACATCCTATCTAATTTTTCAGAATCTTTTCCCAGAGATATATCTACGTGGATCAGCTGCTCTCATTTCCCTCCAGGATACCTCACTTGTCAGGTAAAGAGAGGCAGGAATGACTGCTCCCTGGTGCAGATGGGGATGGAGAAGAGAGGTGCAATTTGCACAATAACATCCAGAAAATCAGTCCAAGATCACGGCTAAAGCCAAAATACGTGGACTCTTTCCACCAAGCTCTACTCTCTCCACTCCACAGGCTTGCTTGTTCTAGATCACAATGCCGACCTGACTGTAACTCCGGGGGATAACGGTGTGAGCGGGAGAAATAGCCCGGGCACAGCCCACCCCGCCTGGGCATGCTCACCGAGCAGTGAGGAGTACAGCCGCATCATGGAGAAGGCCAGGTGGATGGGGGACGTCTGGATCACAGACTTGCACTGGAGGCGGATGAACTCCAGGCAGGGCTGGACCAGCCAGTTGAACATGTCGTTGACCTGCAGCAGAAAGGGAGATCCCAGATGTTACACAAAGCAGAATGCCCCTGGGAGACGAGGTGCGGGTAAGACTGCTGGCGACTGTGCGTGCATCTGTGCCCCCAGCTTCCCACTGAGGGGTGCAGGCCGCAGGCCCTGGCCCCTAGTGGGTGGGCAGAGGCTCAGCTGCAGTGCTCAGCTGCAGGACAACGAAATAGCTCTAGAACCCAGACAGGACATCGGACTTTGTTTCCATAAGCTGTTCTGAATAGCAATTTGCAAACGACTGGGCGTCTGTGAGGCAGACTCCTGGATACAGGGCCTTGGAAGTGCAGCACCAAGGCCAAGGCTCCTCATCGCGCTCCGGTGCGCACAGACCCCTGTGGGCTAATAGCCTCCCTCCCCCCTCACTCCTTAAAAAATTATTTGCCTTACTTCCTCCTATTTTTTTTTCATTTTTCTTATAATTTATTTGTGCCTGTCACTGCAAATTATCTTGAGTCCTTTTTTGGAACTAAGCAAGTCACAACTAAATAAACACATTCATAGGTTGCACACGTGTGTGGGTGTGTGTGAATGTATAGATGCATCATCTGAACGCATGAATGCATGTACATGTTTGGGTGGCACTTTCACTCCACCAACAAGCACTGGCGAGTAAGTGCTGCGCAGGAGGTGCTGAGGGTGCAGGTGGCGGGGAGCTTCCTGGGAGCAGGAGGGTGAAGGTAAGCAGTTCATCAGTGAGAGGGCATGGTGGGGCAAGGATAAAACTCCTGACTCCACTGTGGGGCAGGGCAGAGTTATTTTCCATTAACTGGACCCTAGCCCAATCAGGGTCAGCCAAAGCAGAGTAAAACCCCAGGATTTGGTGAAGTTCGCTCTCTTCAGCCATGCTGTCGGCCTGAGTGGGACAGAGCCCATGCTAGCATGGGAAAGGCTCTTTTGTTTATTGCATCGGACTCAGCCCCTGGTGGTCCTTGGGGATCACAAAGTCTGGGTTTAACATATGGGGGCTCACCTGGGACCCCAGGATCATGAGGGACCCTGATCCAGAGAGCCTGACTGGCCGTGGTAAGTGTGTGAGTGCTCTGGAGGGACGTGGAACCCCTCGTGTCATTGGTGCCCGAATACATCTGGAAGACGTGCCATTAAGACCACGGGCTGGAGAATTCAGAAGATGTTCTGACCTCCCGGGAGGGCCCCTCAGTCAGGAGAGATGTGGAATCCTCTCCTAGAGGGATCCTCACATGGGGAGAGGGATGGAAACCTCTTCCAGGGCGAGGTGAGTGGCGTGAGCCGTTGCCTCACATGCGGGAAAGTGATGGGAGACTTTGCCAAGTCTGAGTTTGGTATTGGCGGGCGACATGCACCCCAGGATGGAGCCGGCGAAGTGTGGCCGGTGTGGCAGCGCGGGGCCCCCTGGCAGCACTGGGTCGGAGGGGGTGCTTCCGCGGGGCTCAGTCTGCACATTGGAGCATGGCTGGGCAGTGGCGGCCTCACTCGGGGAGCAGGCATCTGGGTTAATTTTGCTGGCTGCCTAGAGAAGGGGAGGCGGAGCCGGGAAGCCGCTGGGGCGACCCGAGCTTCAGGGGCCGGGGAGGCGGGGGAGGTGGGGAGGGTGCCCAAGCAGTGTGGCTGGGGTGGTGGCGGCAGCAGCCTCGCTCTGGGGCCTGGGCCGGCGTGGCGGCATCGGGTCCGGGAGAAGAGGGTCATGGGCAAATTTCTGTGCTCTTGTAAGGGCGAGAGAGAAGTGGACCTCTCCCAAGTCTGGTTTTAAGTTGAAATGTTGCTGTTGGGCGCCCTCTTGTTGGTTGTTGTGATTTTCTGTGTTGTGGATTCTGGAATGGTCAATGGCAGACTCCTTCTAGTGGGTGGCCAGCTTGCTTTCAATGTCGGAGGGCCACCGGTTGGCGTGAGGCAGTTGTTTGGTTTGGCTTCCACGGAGTTGGAAGACTGTTCTCAGGAGCCCTCTGTCTGTTTCTGTGTTCTTTGTAAATTTGCTACCCTCTCCCCACAAAGCAGGCAGGAGGTGGGGGAAGGGAAACACGTGGCGAAGCCACTCCTCAAGAAAGTTTTTATGCATTTCGAACTTCTGTGCTCATGTAAAGGGAAAAGGCCAGTTCAAAACGAGTGCGCCTAGTTTTGGGCTGTCCTTAAACTCTTTTCTGTGTACAGAATGAGTTTTAAAAATGGTGGAGATTAACTGGAAGATAAATTAAAACTGGTTTCCCTAGGCATTGTAAGCAGCATTTGAAATTTCCCGCCCTGAGGCAGGAACTAGATGGTAATGGTAACAAGTTTACATATGAATGGCTGGGGTCTTCAGCTGAAGAATGTGTTCATTGGCATTTGAATGGCTAAACCCATCTTTCCCTTTGTCCAATCCCTCCCCCAGTGATCTACTGGGAATAGCCAGATCTGTTGCTGAAACTTCTCCCTAAATAAGCAGGATGTAAAAGAAGGAAGAGACATATGAAAGTAAAGTTTAGATTTGCCCCATCAAAAATCTAGAGAACAGAATTGAAGCTCTTAATTATTATGTCTTGTATTTTTCTAAGAAATGTAATGTTATTAATCTAAAAAAATGCCAAATATATTTGACTTGCCAGCTTTAAAAGTTCAAAGTATAAATTAAATTAGGAAGAGTTAATTGCAGTAACTAAATGCCTAGAATATGGCAGGCTGAACTGCATTATTTTAAGTCAGTTTTTCTGAAGTAATGTTTTAATGTAACATGAAACTTTTATATTTGATCTGTTTTGTTTTGCTTTATATGCCATTGTTATTTGTAATCACATTGTAAGCTTGAATTTGGGCTTGTACCTGCATCTTGTATTTTGTAAACTTTGGGAGTCATTTTTGGTTTCAGTCATGTGTGTCTACTTTATAGATTTAAGTAGACTTCATCACAAAGGTTTATAATTTATTTAGAATTGTGTTAAAACAATGTGAAAACCATTATTTGTATGATTTAACACCCCGCGACTGCTTGGACAATTTTCACCGATGTTCTGCAGCGGGGAGAGGAAGGGGGCTTAAAAATGCAGATAAATCTGTATCTGTAGGAAAAATGTTGCATTTTAAATTTCAAGTGGCTGGAGGCCTGGGAATAGTGTACTGGACCTGCTCCCTCCTCCCTTGCCTTTTCTTTAAAATTTGAGGTATGGTTATGTATTTTTGGAAGATAAGATTTTTATAAAAGTTATAAAGAGAATGTCCTGACAGGTTAGCTAGGAGAGGCAAGCCTGTTAGTTTCCTGATGGGCACTGGGGCAGCCTATTTAGTCTTGAGAGAGCCAATAAGACCCGTACATCAGCCCAGGAAGCCACCAGACAAACTGCCTGTTTTCCTTGGACATCAAGAAGGACTGTGGTCCTTGGAAGGAACACGTACTGGGGGAATGCAGCTGTTGAGCTGGTCCAAAGTGGAACAACGGGCCTTTGAGGAGCTAAAGAAGGCTCTCATCTCAGCAGCTGCCCTTCCACCTCTACGTGAGTGAGGTAAGGGGCATTGCCAAAGAGGTTCTCACTCAGACTCTAGGTTCCTGGAAGAGACCTGTTGCCTATCTGTCGAAGAAACTGGACCCTGTCGAAGAGACTGGACCCTGTGGCGGCAGGCTGGCCAGCATGCCTCCAGGCAGTGGCCACCACAGCATTGCTGGTGAAGGAGGCAGATAAGCAGACTCTGGGCCAGGAGTTAACCCGGATGTGCCAAGTTTTTCTCCTGGACCAGCCCGGGGTCCAGTTTCATAAGACTCTGGCCATCAACCCTGCCAGCTTGCTTCCAGATGATGATGATGGAGGAACCCATTCATGACTATACAGAGGTAACAGAAGACAAGGTATTGTTCACGGATGGGAGCAGGTAGGTTCAGGATGGGACCTGATATGCAGAGGCAGTGGTAGTCACCCTGGACCACACCATTTGGGCACAATTCCAGAACTTTTGGCCTCAATCCAGGCCCTTTGATGGAGACACTGTGCCATCCACAGAGAAAAAAGGGTTACCAACTGCAGCTGGAAGGAATCGGCTGAACAAAAGCAAGCCACCGAAGGACCAGATGATTGGTGAATCCTCCAGATAACAGACTGTTGGTCCCAGAGGCTCTAGGTCAGAGTTGTCCAGTGACACCAGGTTACCCACTTAAGTGTCACCAAGACTTCTGAGTTTCTGTGAGTCAGAGTTGCTAGAAGTACTGTCTGTGCACAGGTAAATGCTAAGCAAGGTAAGGGGGTCACCCTGGGAATTCGGGTCCCAGGGAACTTCCCCAGGAGAGCACTGGTAGGTGGATTTCAGAGATTAAACCGCTAGCATTAAGATCTAGTTTTTGTAGACACTTCAGATTAGGTTGAAGTATATATACCTCACTAAAACAGAAACTGCCTCTAGAGTAGTCAAGATATTACTCCAGGAGATTATACCTAGATTTGGGCTGCCAGTATCAGATAACAGCCCCACCTTTGTAGCCAAGGTATCTCAAAGTATAGCTCTAGCCTTAGGACTGGTAAAGTGAGACTCTGGAAAAGGGGTTTAATTAAATGTGTCCTAAAATCGGTGAAAATTGGACCAACCCCCTGCCCTTCGCCCTCTTAAGGGCCAGGTGTACCCTGTACTGGGACGGGTTCCCCTCTTTTTGGGATCATGTATGGTAAACCTCCCTCCATCCTTCCCAGGGTCAGGGAGAAACTGAAAGCTGGAATTCATAACCATTCCCTTGCTTAAGTCCTTACAGGCTCTGCAGTTTGCTAGTTCCAGATGCACTGCCAGTGCCCACCGCAGATCCTGTAGCCCGGGAACTCAGTGTGGGTAAAGAAATTCACTGCCCAAGGACTCAAAGGGACGCTACACTGTTATCCTGAGCACGCCCACTACTGTTGTAGTAGATGGCACCCAGATCTGACTACATGACTCCCAGTTCCTGCATGGCCTGGATCCTGGCAACTAGCAGCTTCACCTGTGAGATCCCCAGCCTGGGCTCCACGCAGGCCAGGAGGAGAATTGATGCCTGCAGGAGGGGAACTGGACTTCAGTGAGGACAATATTGATGGGAACTATGGTACTAAGGGTCTTGGTAACTGTATTTGTTGTTTATGCTGAAAGGAAGTAGTTTGAGTCAATGATTTGACTCATGCACATAAGACAAGAGGGGGATGAGAGGGCAGGGCGGGGCGAGGATAAAACTCCTGACTCCACTGTGCGGCAGGGCAGAGTTATCCTCCATTAACTGGACCCTAGCCCAATCAGGGTCAGCCAAAGCAGTGACATCACCACCGGAGTAAAACCCCAGGACTTGGCGAAATTCGCTCTCTTCCGCCATGCTGTCAGCATGAGTGGGCCAGAGCCCATGCTAGCATGGAAAAGGCTCTTTTGTTTATTGCCTCGGATTCAGCTCCCTGGTGGTCCTTGGTGATCACAGAGTCTGGGCGTAACAATCAGGAAGAACGTGAGCGACGCACAAACCATGGGACCGGACGGACCGGTACTGGAAAGGGCAGGACAGACGGAGTAGGCTGCAGGGAGGCCTCCTCCCGCTCAGAGGAGTGAGCGAGCTTTAGTCAGGAACGCTCCTCAGGCGGAGGTTCGGGGGATCACTCAGGATGTGGGCCCTGCTGCCTGGCTGGGGGGCCTTAGAGAAGGAGGCTCTCCCACAGAGCTGGGTGGCAGGGTGGCCCTGACTCCCCAGGTGACATGGGCAGGGTTTCCAGGAAGCGGAGCGCCAAGTTCAAAAGGCTTGAGGTGGGAGGCCAGGCCGAGGCTGGAGGGGACGGGTGTGGGGTTGGAGGCGGGCAGGGCGATCAGAACCCCAGGCTCTGACAAGGGTGAGCCTTGCGTTGGGTCCCCAAGGCTCCGTGCCTGCTGGGAAAGGTGTCTGCATAGATGTATGTGCTCAGGCAGACTGCACACACAGGCACATGTGGCGGGAAGAGGCCTTCCTCAGGCTCCCAGAGCCTCCTCAATGGGAGTAACGCCTTCTAGGCTTCACCGTGGGAACATGTTTGAGGAGCTGATGGAGGCAGGGAAAGCTGGGCCCCCCAGCCCACTCCATCCTGCTCCCTTAGGCTGGGTGGCAGGTGCCTCTGCCCTGCAGGCCACCCCTTTCAGGAAGGGGTGGGGACGAAGCTGCTGCCACCGGGAGAGCAGCCACCGATTCCAGCTCCCTGAGGGGTGCAGGCTGGCCCCCTTCTTCCAGGCAGAGCACTTCCAGAGCCTTCTGCTGGGGAGTGGGAGGGTGACCGGCCTGCCACCACAGGATGGGGCTCAGGCACCGCCTTCTCCGTGATGAGGAGGTGGAAGGAGAGCTGGCCTCACCACTGTCCCACCACACGGAGAAGAAGGGGGGATGCAGCCAGGAAGCCAGGCACCCGGGGGTGGGGAAGGCAGAGGCCTCAGAGGAGGGGGGGAGGGGGCACAGGGGCGGGGGCAGCTGCTCACCAGCTCCTTGTGGTCCTCGGTGAGCACGGGGGGCAGGGTGTCCATGTAGGAGTCCTTCAGAGGTTTCCAGCCTAGCTGGTGGGGCTCCATGTAGATCATGCCACACCTGGGAGCAGGGACACCGTGCTCAGTCGGGGTTGGGGGGCGGAGGGGAGAGGTTGTAGGCTGCCCGGCCGTTTGGCCAGGAAACGGGGAGGGCGCGGTAAGGGGGCTTGGGACCCAGAGGAACAGGTTGGGATCCCAGTCCCAGATCCTGAGGGGTCATGGGCAAAGCTTCCTTCCTGTCCCTGGTTCTCTGTCCCTGGCTATAACTGCGGAACATAAGAACACGGTCCCGGTGCTGCTGTGATGGTTAAGGTGCGATAAAGGGTTCAGCCTAAAATAAAGTTAGTGCTGTGCCTAGCACCCAGGACGTTCTTGGCCAATGGCAACTGCGATCGTCACACTAGTGTCAGTGTGTCCCCTGTACTGACATGCAGCTTCTCTGTGTGTTAATCCTCACCCAAGGACACTTAAAATTTGTTTCTAAAATTGATTTCAGAGAGAAAGAAAGAGGGAAAGAGAGAGAAACATCAGTGATAAGAGAGAATCGTGGACCGGCTGCCTCCTGCACGCCCTGCACTGGGAATCCAGCCCACAACCCGGCATGTGCCCTAACCCAGAATTGAATCCTGATCTCCCGGTTCATCGGTTCATCGGTAGATGCTCAACCACTGAGCCCTGCCCACTGAGTCCCAGGGATACCTTTTCCATTGACTTTTAGACAGAGTGCAGGGGTAGAAAAAAAAAGAAAAATCTATGTCAGAGACACATCAATTGGTTGCCTCCTGCAGGTACCCCGACTGGGGCCAGGGATTGAGCCTGCAACCAAGGCAAAAGCTCTTGACCGGAATCGAACCCAGAACCCTTCAGGCCACGGGCCGATGCTCTGACCACTGAGCCTCACGCCAGAGCCTGACATGCCAGTTTTATGCAGCACGTGTTCTGTCTGTCACAGCCAGGCGCTCTCGGTTCGTTACCAGCACTGCCTCTCCCGCACTGACCCCCGTGGTGCACCAGCACCATGGTAGGCCCTGACAACCTCCATTTCCGAACATCTCTCCTTTGGTCTGTGTTTCAGACATGAGGGATCATGGTTCAGAGGGGCTGAGTGATGGGGAGGAGGTCACATAGCTAGCGGGTAAGGGGCATGACCAGCTGGGAGCCTAGGTTGGTCTGACTGGCCATGTGTTCTTTCCGCTCCCGCACATCATCTTGGGGAGTGTGGGACAATTAATTTTATTTCACTTTTCAAGGACGTGAGGTGCACAGGATTGGATTAATTATTAT
Source organism: Nyctalus aviator (assembly GCA_036971965.1). Lineage (NCBI taxonomy): Eukaryota > Metazoa > Chordata > Mammalia > Chiroptera > Vespertilionidae > Nyctalus > Nyctalus aviator. The sequence goes on from CM072926.1 coordinate 994,237, forward strand.
CCCTGGCATACACATCATTAGCATGGCCATTCTTCCATTTTCTTTTTAAATTCTCACCCAAGGATGTGTTTTCCATTGGATTTCAGAGAGAGAGAGAGAGAGAGAGAGAGAGAGAGAGAGAGAGAGAGAGAGAGAGAGAGATTGGTCCTTTTGGTGTATGGGAAACGCTCCAACCAACCGAGTCCCCAGCTGGGCAGCGTGGCCTTTCTTGGTTAATGTTTCAGTAATGCAAGCGCCCAGGAACCCACCACCCAGACAGAAGCTAGAATCTTGACAATCACCTTCCAACCATAGGGGCTCCCTTGTCCTGTTCCTGGCTCTCCCCCGAGGTAACAAATGCTAAACCCTGCATTCACCTGTTCCTTGATTTTCCTTCTGACATAGCTTATGGAAGCTCTGTGTGCTCCTAAAGTGTATATACACTTATTTTAATTTTTAACCACTTAAAAAGGGGCACTATGATGTATGTAGTATTGTGGGTTTCCTTTTTTAAAAAAAAAAAATAAAATATTTTATTGATTTTTGTACAGAGAGGAAAGGAGAGAGATAGAGAGTTAGAAACATCAATGAGAGAGAGTCATTGATCAACTGCCTCTTGCACAGCCCCTACTGGGAATATGCCCGCAATCAAGTACATGCCCTTGACTGGAGTTGAACCCGGGACCTTTTAGTCCCCAAGCCCACGCTCTAGCCATTGAGCCAAACCGGTTTCGGCCGTGGGTTTTCTTTTATACAGAATATTGCTAAGATTTTATCCTTAACATATTTAACTTAGATCTATCCACAGAGTTGCATGTCAGTACAATTCATTTATTTTGGTGCTATATAAGTATTACAATTGGTGACTTTATTACACATTAAGTCACTCCTTTCAAGTGGGCATTTGGGTTGTTTTCAAGTGCTTATTACTGTGAACAGTGCCACTATGAAAATTCTCATATGTGGGCAAAGGTCTGCATTGTACGTGGGCAGGGTGTCTTTGGGGTATACACTTGGGAGAAAACATGTGGGTCCAGAGGCATATGAAGTTTCAGTCTTAGGAGATAATGTCAAATTCTTTTCTGAAGTGCTTACTTGTTTTGAGCCTATGACCAGCAATGCATATTAAAGACCAATTTTCTGACAACTCTAAGTAACAACAAATAACGTGATCTCCCGGCATTCAAACACACTTCCAGCCTCGCCCATTGCTCAGGGTGGAGCAAGTGACCCACCTGCTCACAGTGGCTGGCGAGGCCTGCTCCAGGTCGGCTGGCTCGAAGATCAGACTCATCTTGGAGCTCATCTGTATGATCTCTCCACTCATTAAACACAGCTGAAAGGCAAAGCAGAGGGTGGGACTCTCCCTGCAAGTCAGAGACCTCGATGGGCACACGGATGGTGGGAATCCATCCACAAATGTGTCTTAAGCTCCTACTGTGTGCTGGGTACATAGAGTAAAGCAGGCAAAATCTCTGTCCTCAAGGGCTTTACATTTTGTTGAGAGGGGACAGGTGATAAGCAAAATATTTATATATATAAAAGCCCAGTGATGGAATGGTGGAATGACCAGAATGACCAGTTGAACAGTCATTATGATGCACACTGACCACCAGGGGGCAGACACTCAGCACAGGATCTGCCCCTTGATGGTCAGTGTGCTCCCACAGTGGGAATGCTACTTTGCTGACTAGTATGAGTGACTGCTGCCACAGTGGGCCAATCCCTGCAGGCCACTCCCCTACCAGTGCACGAATCTGTGCCCAGGGCATCTAGTATACTATACAAATGAGTAAATAAAAGAGAAAAATCAAGCATAGTAGGGGGTTGCAGAACTTCAGTCGGGGTTGGGGGAGTTGTAGTTTAAGTAAAGAGGCCAGGGAGGCCCTGGATTGCAGCCATAGAGGAAGGAGCCAGAAGCACTCAGACCAATCACGTTTCCTGGTTCCTTCCCCAGTGTTTACTGTGGAACTTGACTGCACCCTCTTCAGCTTTATGTGCCATCTTCCACAAAGGACTTCTTTGGAACCCCATGGGCTGGTCAAGGACTAGAGTGTCTCCACAAACTCTTTTCGGAGGAGGAAAGAGATGGAAGCCCCGTGCACATGGAGAAAGTATGCAGCTCCCAGGACAGTGCCAACGGCACACGGGGGTGTGTGGGGCGGCTTCCCAGACGCCAACAGGGCTCCAGTGAGATTCCAAGGATAAGACGCCTGTGGCCTCAGCCTCCCCGGGAGGTGGGGAAGAGGAACCCCATCTCTCCTGCTGCTCATCCTGAGTTGTGGCTAAACAGTTCCCCATGTTACCTGGCCCTCCCCTAACACTCCCGAACAGGCACCGTGCACCCAGGAAGGCCCAGCTGGAGGGGCTGGACCACAGCGGGGTCATTGCTGGGTCGAGAACGGTAAAATCCACCCGCACTCAGGAGGCGTGATTTACACCAAATCCCGGGATCTGAGCGCCTCATTGGCTATGACTCTTTATACTTCCAATCTGATGCCCATTGGACACACTCGCACAGTTTGTTAAACCACTAGCATAGTCCGTATCATGTAATACAAGTTGTTTCTATTTTTATTTGTAATATAATAAAAATTATGCACATGCTATGACTAGGTCTTCCATGGTGAGTATAACTCCCTCTTTATCTTGTGAAATTTAAATATAGCAGTAAGATAGTGACATATAATCATATAGGAAATCTTCCTTAAAATATGATTCATTTTTTTATATTTCAAAAGTGATACAGTACTTGCTCTATGCAGGCACTATGATAAGCAGTTTGAAAATATTAACTTACCTAGTCTTCCTAACAACACTGTGAGGTAGGTATCATCAGCCCTCTTTACAGATGATAAAACTGAGGCACAGAGAGTCTAAATAGCTTGTCTGAGGTTACACAACTGGCTAGCAGCTGGGCAGAATTTGGATGCAGGCTGTGTAGCTCCAGAGTCCAGGCTCGTTAGCCACCACACTTCGTGGCACAATGTATCTCCACCGGCTGCTGCCGCAGCATCTCCAGCCCACTGGCCCCTGCCCACCTCCATCAGGGAGTGGAATCTGTTTCTCCATCCTCTTGACTCTGGGCAGGCCCTATGACGCACATGACCAATGGAACTCGGAAAAAGTGACCTGTGCCCATTCTAAGCACAACTCTTAATGTCCTAGAAACGTCTACCCACTGCCTCTTAGGAACACTCCAGAAGAAGTGCCACAACCTGGGGCCACCAAGTGAGAAACCTGAGCCCTGGGGAGAGGCTCAGAGGATGAAGTGTTATTAGGAGAGGAAGGAAGGGAGAGAAGAAAGGAAGGAGGGAGAGGAAAGGAAACAGAGGGAGGGAGAGAGAGAGAGAAGGGGAGAGAGGAAGGAAAAGAAGGAGAGAGGAAGGGAAGAATGGAGAGGGAAGGAGAGAGAGGAAGGGATGGAGGGAAATGGAGAGGGAGAGAGAGAGGAAGGGAGGGGGCAGAGAGGGAGAGAGGAAAAGCAATGTCAGACTCAGCAGCTACCTTTTTGTTGTCGTCCAGAACAGTGTTCATGTTTTCAATCCAAACGGCATCCACGGGCCCATCAAATACGATCCACTTGCGATCCTCAGACAGGGAGGACGCTTGCTCCCGGAAAGTGTTGGCCAGGACGCCGTCGGTCCACTCGTGGCTCACTTGGTCGAAGCACCCGTACAGCTGCCCCATGGTGATGGCCTTGGGGTTGATGATCTTGTACTCCACGGCAAACTCCCCCATTTGGTTAGCTGGGCAAGAAGGTCCAACCCGCGTTACAAAGGTTCTGGTGAGACCAGAACATCGGACCAGAGAGAATGCCATCTCAAAGGCCGAGCAGCCACGATGAATGTGCCTCCAGAGAAGCCTTCTAACCTGTGCGTGCAGCTTTTACAGATTGCCAGGTCATGACAACCACGTATTTCTCACGCAGGTTCTCTGAGGCTCACCTCAAGCAGGCGAGGCTGCCGTGAGGCGTGAAGAACCAGCTGGCCTACAGGTGCCCGGCCGTGAGGGGGCACACCCAGGGCCTCCGAGTGCGGCTCCAGCTGCCCGAGGACCTGGGCTCCACTAGAGATAAAGAAACTGCCGAAGGGTAAGAGATTCCCGAAAAGGGTGGTTACTTGTCTTTCTCTACTGGAAGGACTGGCTTAGCCTTGAAACCCTTTCACCAGCTGCTCAGAAGTGCCCCTGAGAATCGCACCCGTGGCGGCCGGACCCGAGTGCCAGGCCGTGATGGCACCGCAGTTGTGCTTAATGACAGAAATGACCTCTGCTTCCTGGCCCTTTGGCGAGGAAAAGCTGGTGTGCTTGAGCCATGAGTTAAAGGAAGAACCATTTCTGCAGAATCCCAAAGCAAAGAATTGGAGTAGCCTCCTTTCCTAAACTATATTCAGCTCTCAAAATTACGAAAATTTGAAATGCCCAAATGAGTTATGAAGGCCAAGTTAGTCACACACACACAAAAAACAAAACAAAACAAAACACAAAAAACTAAAAAATCCAACAGCAACTCAGTTTTCCCTTGTTATAAGGAAAACATCTTATATAATAAAAGGCTAATATGCAAATTGCCCCCTTGACCGGGAGTTCAACTGGGAGCTTGACCAGGGTTTGGGGTCAACTGGCCGTGTCCCTTCCCCTCAACCATCCCCACCCCTGACCAGGTCCCCCACCCCAATCACTAATCACCCGTGGCCCTCTCCCCATTTGGCCCATCCCCAATCATCTCCCCTGACCCCGACTGGAGGTGGGGCTGGCTCACCAATACCTGTGGCCTCTCCCTCTGGCCGCCGGCCCATCTTGATCAGCCTGATCAGGGACAGAACCCACCTGTGCATGAATTCATGCACCAGGCCTCTAGTCTATAATAATAAAAGTGTAATATGCTAATTAGACTAGACAGCTGAACAACCTTCTGTACGTCATTCTGGACATCCTTCAGAATGAAGCCATGGTGGTGGGGGCTGAGGCTGAGGTTATTAGGGGTAATCAGGCAGGCAAGCAGAGGCAGTTAGGGGTGGTAGGCAGGCATGCAAAGTGGTTAGGGGCGATCAGGCAAACAGGGAGGTGAGTAGTTAGGGGCAATCACGCAGGCAAGCAGTTAGGGGCTATTAGGCAGGTAGGCGAGTGGTTAGGGGCAATCAGGCTGGCAGGTGAGTGGTTAGGGGTGATCAGGCAGGCAGGCATAGTGGTTAGGGATGATCAGGCAGGCAGAGGCAGTTAGAAGCAATCAGGAAGGCAAGTAGTTAGGGACGATCAAGCAGGCAGGTGAGTGGCTAGGGACATTCAGGCAGGCAGGCAGGCAGGCAGTTAGGAGCCAGTGGGATGCCAGACTGCCAGTTTAGTCAGGGATCAGGCCTAAAATGGCAGTCGGACATCCCCCTAGGGTCCCAGATTGCCAAAGGGCTGGGCTGAGAGGCCCTCCTCCCCTCTGCACAAAGTTCCTGTACTGGGCCTCTAGTGTTAAAGTAAAGCCCTAGAAGGGATTGTGTAAGCACAGCCATGAGGCCCTGCTTTCAGAACCACAGGCTTGCGTTTCATTAAAAATCCTCCCAAAATGGTTTCTCTGGCAAAAAATATAGCTTCCATTTGCTGAGGAGGAACTGCGCCAGGTTAGTTACTAGCATGATCTCATGTAATTCTCACAACAATGCCATTTATAGCTGGAAAACCAGGGCTAAAAGAGGTTTAGTCATTTGCCCAAGGTATGGGTCTGATTAACAGTTTAGGTCTCATCCTCTACATTAAAGGGAGGGAGGAGGGAAGGAGGGAGGGAGGAGAGATGTGGGGAGGAGGGAGGGAGGGAGGGGAAGGAGGGAGGGAGGGAAGGAAAAAGGGTAGGGGGATGGGGGGAGGGGGGAAGGAAGGAGGGAGAAAGGGGAGGGGGGAGGGGGGAAGAGAAGGAGGGAGGAAGGGGAGGGGAGAGGGGGGAGGAGGAGGGAGGGAGCGGGGAGGGAATGATTTGCTTTTAGAAGTCCGTGTTTTAGACTCTCACTGGGAAGCCCTGGAGAACAGCTACCCAGCAGGTGAGAAAATGCCTCCAGTCCCAATGGACACAAGCCCCGCGGGAAGCTCCGCCCTCTGGTTCTGCTTCCAGATGTCTGTGCCAGCTTCTGCTCTGACATCACCACCCAGAGGTGGCACAGAACACCCCAAACCTGCCCAGGTCAGCCCCCCGGTGCTGCCGGCAGGGCAGGTGTGAGCGCACCTCTGTGCAGGTCGCCCAGAGCCGCAGCCAGCACTTTGTAGGCGCAGGTCTTGCCCCCCATGGGGTCTCCGACAATCATGTAGCCGTGCCTGACCAGCATCATCTCGTAGATCTGGAGGAGACAGCGGACAGACGTCAGTCAGCACCGACGGGGACTGAGCGGTGCTGGGGGCCCCACAGTCACACTGCCCTGCCGGGCCAGTCTCCGGGGGGACTCGTCACTTAGCTGCCTTTGGGTGAATTAGTGTGCATCTCCGATTGCTGAGGAGATTGGAACCACCTTCACTCTGGCCCTGTCTGAGCTCAGCACCGAGGGATGCACCGAGCCTACTGTGGTCTGCTCAGTGGCACAGACCTCCCCGAGCCGTGGTGATGCCCTCAGGAGGGTGGCTGACCGCGGGCACAGCTCTGCACCGGGCCGGCTGTGCTCAGGGACCATGGTTTCTGAGGGACCCTCTGTTTTTTTACTTTAAACATCCTGTCCCACTGCAGCTCACATTCAGTGTCACTCTGCATGAGTGGCCAGATAGTCATATGCTGTACAAGGCCCCTGATGTCTCTCCCCTCCCCCCCACATACACACACTGCCACCTCTCCATTCTGTGCAGGAAAAGGAGAAGGTGGCCATTAGCAAACTGCATTTCTGTTGGGAACACCCTTTCTCGAGGCCTAAATGCTGCTCTGACTTGACCGGGACTCTCAGGAGGAGAGACGCACCTCTGAGCTGGGTCCTCTATAGGACACAATATAAATGACCTGGCCATTGGCTCGGGGACAGTTCTGTCACTGCACCACCCGCAGCTGATCCTAAGCTTTGGCTGAAGCCGCTTGGAGAGTGAGGCTCTTTTTCCTCCTGGGCTTGCACCCAGGACAGTCTCAGCCGGAGGTGCTGGCCAGCCGAGAAGGAGGTTTTAAGGCAGAGAGAGCCAGCCCAGACCGGAGAGACAGACGCCTGGGGCGTGAATGGAAACCTGGCTACTGCCCTACTATTGGGGTCCAGTCGGTGAATAAACCCCCTGTGTTGCTGACGGCGGCAGCTCCAGGCAGGGTTCTATCATTGGGGATTAAGGATCCAAGTAATTCAGGGTCCTGTGCTCCAAAGGGAGGACCCCAGCTACAAAAAGCAACCCCGAGGGAGATGGTCAGGAAAAATGGTGGATTTTAAACGTCAGCTTGGAAATTAAGTGAAGGCCTAGAGGGTAAGGCGCCTCCCTCGCTCCTCCACCTCTCTCCAGGCAGCTGGCGCTGCCGAATGTTTATTCCCACGCCAGTGGAGCCCTGGGCCCGTGACAGCGGGATAGCGATAAACGCCCCGGAGCCCGCGCCCACCTGGATGATTTTCCCGATGAACCACGGCACCGGCTGGAGCTTCATCTTCTGGATGTTGTCCTTCAGCGCCTCCACGAAGACCTGGTAGTCCGACTCTGGAAGAACGACTCCGGGGAACAGGTCCGATATGATGCCCTGCGATCGGGGTGAGAGGCGGTGAAAGGATGGGTTAGCAGCCGTGTGACCTTCGTGGTCCTAATGGGACCTATACAAACTCTGTGAAATCCCAAGCCACATTCCCTGCACCAGCACTCCCACAGTCCCCTGTGCTGGCCTCATCTGTTCAACACCATCTCCCTCCCAAATCACTAACAGCCAGCAGACACTTAACGAGCCTGTGCTCTGCTCCACTCATTGTGCTGGGAGGAATAGGAGTCACGGGTTCTATCTTAATGGCACTTACCACCTGGCAAGGAAGAGACATTAAAATTATAAAAGGAAGCTAAGTTTGATAAAAACAATTACTCCTCAGAGAGAATATTATGCCATCAGCGAAGCCATCTTTGTTAAAATTGGTGACCAGACAGCAATGTTGCCGTCCCCATTGTTACTAACGTTTGGGGGCTACCTGGCAAAGGGTCCTGGCTGTCAGAGGGGGGTCCGGAGCCACACCTGGAAGAGGGGCACGTCCTGCGCCAGGAACTTGGCCAGGTTCACGTCCAGCAGGGCGCGCAGCAGCAGGACACTCTCATCTTCCTCCGGGTACTTGAGCTTGAGGTTGCCGGCGGCCGTGAGCACGGACTTGACGGCGCGCATGCCGTAGTCGTAGTGGTGCTGCGAGGATAGCTGCTCCGAGCACAGGCGGTAGGTGGCCACAATCTTCTGGGCGAGGCTGGAGAGAGAGATGGTCTGCACCCGGGCGGACACGCCTGGCCCTGCCTCAGGGCGGCTGCCGGGTGCTGGAGGAGGCCCTCACTGGGGGGCCTGATGGCGCGGCCTCGGGCGCTGAGGAAGCCTGGAACCCCAAGTTAGGGGGAGTGGTGAGCACACATGGGTGCATAACATGTTGTCTGAGAAACTGTGTGTGCATACTCTTACACATTTGTGTGCCTGTAAGCACACACGCACACACCTGGAGAGAAGACAAACCAGGAGCAGTGATAACCGTGGGGCCCGGAGGAGAGGAGGGGGGGGCTGAGGTACTGAAGCTCCTTCTTGCATCTGTACGCCACGACTTCGCTGGTGCCCATCTTTCCTTCTCAAACTTAACAACCAACGAGCTTCATCCTCACACCCGGCACACGCACTCACAGGCACGGCCTGTAACTCTGGTGCGTGTGATAAAGACACACAGCTGTGTGTGAGTGTTTGTGTGTCTGTGTGTGAGCGTGTGTGTGAGCATGTGTGTATGAGTGTGTGTGTCTGTGTGTGTGAGTGTGAGTGTGTATGAGTGTGTGTGAGTGTGTGTGAGTGTGTGCTTGTGTGTGAGTGTGTGAGTATGTATGTGTGTATGTGTCTCTGTGTGTGAGTGTGTATGCGTGTGTGTGTGCGACTGTGTGTATGTGAGAGTGTGTATGAGTCTGTGAGTGTGAGTGTGTGTGAGTGTGTGTGTGTGAGTGTGTGTGAATGTGTGTGAATGTGTGCGTGTGTGAGTGTGTATGAATGTGTGTGTGTGAGTATGTGTGTTTGAGTGTGTGTGAATGTGTGTGTGTGTATGTCTGTGTGTGTGAGTGTGTATGCATGTGTGTGCAAGTGTGTGTATGTGAGAGTGTGTATGAGTGTGTGTGAGCATGAGTGTGTGTGTGTGTGTGTATGTCTGTGAGTGTGTGTATGTTTATGTGTGTGTATGTGTGTGTGTGTGTATGTCTTTGTGTGTGTGAGGCAGGCTGCTGTGAGGTGGGAGAGGGGAGTGAGTGTCTCTGGCAGAAGTCCAGGGGCATGTACAGCACAAGGGGGCCTTTTCCTTGGTCAGTCCCAGCTAGGTCAGGGGAGGACCCAGGTGGGCCCGGGTGCCAGCACAGTGGCCTGTGGACAGAGCCTGTTCCATTTCGCCCGCACCCCCCCACCCCCATCAGGCAGCCCGCCTGCCTCTGCCCACGTCAGGCCAGTGGCTTACCTTCTGGAGTCGAGAAAGCCCATGGAGTAGAGAGAGATCTCGCCGATGAGGGCATAGTCAGGCACCATCATGGCCACCGTCCGGAACAAGGCCTGGGAAAGGGAAGCTCGTCAGGAGCCGAGTGTTCACGGGGGAGCCGGGAGGCTCTGCAGAGGCCGAGGGCGGCAGCGCCTGATCACCGAGGAGAAACCCCCGGAGGACAGTCAGCGCCCACTATCCCTGATCCTCCACCTGTCCGGGTGCGTGCTGTCACTCTGGTCCTTCACGCATGCCGAGGCCCAGGTGCCGGGCCCAACAGCACCTCATTCTCCTTTGCCCACCCAGCTGCACGCCCCCTGAGGAGCTTCCTGCAGGCCTCACTTAGCATGCAGGCTGACGTATACGGGAGTCCGAGGCAGAGCAGCCCTGACCACGCCCTGTTCTGTCACCTACCCGCTGTGCATCCCTGCAGACTCAGCCCTCTCGTCTCTAAGTGGGCTGACACCTGCACCGTCTTCATGGCTGCCATGAGAACAACTGACAGAGGTGAGTGAGGTGCATACTCAGGAAAGGGTGCTGCCTGTAGTGAGTCCTCCTACACACGAGCTGTTGCTCTTACTCCCTTAGATCTCAGAGAGGAAGTGGCTCCTAAATCCACGTCCTTCGAGGTAGAGCCGGACTGGAAAGAGCCCTAGCTTCCAGCCGCCAAGCTGGTGCTTTAATAGACCCTCGGCTCACGGACGTTTCCTATGCAGATTGAACCGGCTGTTGGCTGGGAGGGTGCTGGGGGCTCAGCAACTGGGTGGTAGACAGAAGAAAGGTGGCCCATAGGACTGGAATGTTGTCCTGCGCACCAAAGGGGGGCGGTCTGATTTCTGTCCAGACACATACCCAGGCTGTAGGCTCGACCCCCTCACAGGGTGTGTGCAACAGGCAGCTGATAGATGGCTCTCTCTCTCTCTCTCTCTCTCTCTCATCAGTTTCCCTCTCGCTCCCCCTTCTAATCTCTATCTCTAAAAAAAAAAAAAAAAAAAAAAAAGTAAAAAATGTGAGTCCAGATTCTAGTGTAGGCCTCCATGCCGTGTTGACCAGCAAGGAGGGTGTGGAGGATTCACAGTTGAGGAACCCTTGGTTCTCCCCATTCCCAAAGGGGTCAGAACAGGTGACGGAGCACGCTTCTAGCAAATGGAGTATCATGGTCGGCAGGTCCTCGAATGATGTCTGTTCTTTCAGCGCCATGTCATTATGGCATTGGTGCGATGCCATAGGCACGTCACTCTGTAGATCAATGAGCCTTGCTAACACTGGTCTCATCAGGTGCTGTTTTACTTAAAGGCACAGAACCTATCGATGATATTCAGTGGGAACTCACTGTGCTCAGCTGTGAGCATGGCTCTGGCTGGTCCCTGGTGTGTCCTCTTCTCAAGGGCCCAGAGCCTAGCTTAGAATAAAGCCAGTGGAGCAGCAGCCCGGGCTCCCTCTGCTGCTCTCCCCATGCAGGTGGGTGGCAGGTGCTCTCCTCACAGGAGGGGACCCGGCACCCTGTGCTTTGGGGTCTTCCTCCCATGGAGAAGCTATCAGGTGAGGAGGCCTGCTTGGCTTTCTTCTCCTTCGAGGCCTTTCCTCCTCCCCCAGTTGCAGGGTCCTGCCACGGCTCAGCTCAGGCCAGCCCAGCAGTTGGCACTGGGCACAAACAGGTTCTGTTGCCCCTCTCAGCGGGCTGGGACAGCCTGCTTGGGCATAGACACTGCTGAGGTGCCGTTCCCATTTGGTAGTAAAGGGGAGATCCATGTGGTCAGGCCTAGGCTCACCAGAGTTCTCTGCATCCTCTTGCACAGAGTAGGTACTCAATGACAGTGACAAAAGCAGCCCAAGGACACAGAATGCCCGTTTTACATACATGTGCATCCTCAGCATAATCGTGCTGTCACCAGCTCATGCGACAATGTAGTGAACTGCTTTTTTATAAGGTTACTAGTGGCCTGGTGCACAGAATTTGTGCATGGGAGTGGGGGAGGGGGAGATGTCCTTCATCTTGGTCTGCACCCTCCTGCAATCCGGGACCACTGTCTCCTAACTGCTCACCTGCTTGCCTGCCTGATTGCCCCTAACCACTCTGTCTGCTTGCTGGCTTGCCCACAGCTGGCCTGATCGCCCCTAATGGCCTTCCCCTCCTGGCCTGATTGCTCCTAACTGCCTCTGCCTTGGCCCTGCCACTATGGGTTTGTCCTAAAGGATGTCTGGAAAGTATCCAGGTTTAATTAGCATATTACCCTTTCATTAGTACAGATATTTTGTTTGCTTACTGTGATGTCTTTTTACATTGCGCTTTAGCATCTAAGAGTCAGATTTTATGTAAAACTCCCAGTTTCTGGCTTTCCCTGAAAGATGGGAGGGTCTGACAGTATCTGCAGCTGGGTTCGATGCGGCCTCTCGGGAAGGGGGGGGGGGGGGCATTAGCCAGCTGCTCCTCTCATTTGTACGATGGGTTTGACCCTAACGACAATGGAACAGCTGCCTGTTCCAACGCACGCGGTTTTCCGTTTATATTGGCTGCTATGTATCTCTACCCACCCCCTGCCACCCACCTCCTCCCCACTTCCCTGGGAGAGAGAGGTTTGTTCTAGGGCCAGGTCCTCTCACCTCCTCCCACATTCCCCCGTTACAGACCCGGTTCCTTCTTCTGGCTTCTCTGGGAGACCCTCGTGCCCCCCGAGCTCTGCATGCCTGCACGCTGCTGCTCACCTTGAGGTTATCAGGCAGCTCCGCCCTGCCTGCGTACCCGGGGTTCATGGTGATGAAGACTGCGCAGGTTGGGTTCAGAGAGATCTCGGTGCCTTCGAAGAGGAACACCTTCAGTTTCCGGATGATGGCTTGCTGGATGCTGAGGATCTGCTGCGCCACCACCGACAGCACCTCCACCTGCAGGGATGGGGCTGGTTGACCGAGCCCTGCCCAGACCCACCACACATCCAGGGGCTCTTCACTCAGCAAGGAAAGCCAACCACCTGTGAACCAGGCCTTCAAAATGAGAACCTTGATTGGGGTTTTGGTAAAAAAAATAAATAAATAAATAAAAAAAGTGTGTATGAGTGTGTGAGAGAGAGAGAGTGAGTCTGTGTATGTGTGATTGTGTGTGTGGGTGTGTGTAAGTGTGTGTGTGTGAGTGTGGGTGAGAGAGTGTGTGGGTGTGTGTGAGTGTGTATGTGTGTGTGTGTGTGTGAGTCTGTATGTGTGATTGTGTGTGTGTGAGTGTGGGTGAGTGTGTGAGTGGGTGTGTGAGTGTGTGAATGTGTGGTTTCCATAGCATTTCATTTTCCCCCCAATACCTAGCATTATGCTTGATGGTATTATACAATGGTATGTGCTTGGGCAGTGTTTGTTGGTTCAAATGGAATGTTTGTATGTCCTGAACTCAATCCCCTACCCAAGTAGAACTAATCATCTCCTAACTGAACAGGGTTACCTCAATCCTATTGAATTCGTCAAAGCAGGCCCATGCGCCGGCCTGGGCCAGCCCTTTGAAGAACTTCCCCATGGCTTTGTAATCCAGGCCGTCCGAGCAGTTGAAGACCACACACTAGAGAGGAGGCATGGGCACCATTCAGGACGGTGGGCTCCTTGCTTCCTGCTCCACAGGAGCAGCTGGCCCACTCTGCCTGTTACACTCCCCATCTTCACCCATCTTCACCTCATGCCCGCTTCCCAGACAGGGGCCCAGAGAGGGATGGGAGGGACCTGGGGGTGGGGGTGGGGAGGAAGGGACAGCATTTCCTACCTGCTTGGCCAAAGCTTTGGCCAGATCTTTGGTAGTCTCTGTCTTGCCTGTCCCAGCCGGACCTTCTGGAGCTCCCCCAAGATTCAGCTTCAGAGCCCCCATCAGCGTCCTAAGGGGAAGAAAACAGGAACGCAGTGCTTGAATCCTAAGACACAGGGTAGGAACTGCCTTTGGCTAACTTTGTTCTGACTGATACGAATAGCTTAAACTCCCGCAATGGTACGGCCACCATGGTGAAGAATTCTGTGGCAGCCCTGGCCCCCAGCCTGGCGCGGTGCCTGGCACCAGGAGCACGCGCTGAGGGGAGGACTGAATGAGTAAATGAGCACATGCAGATGTAATTGCATTGACTAGAAAACCCTCAAACCCTGAACCCCAAAGAGCAGGGTGCCAGTGGGATGTGGAAATAATTATAGGTTATGAACACTGAGTTTAGCATCCGATTTGCCTCAGTTCCAAATCCTAGAAACCACACGGGCCTGGCCTCGGTGCAGGGCCAAGACGCACGTGAGGAACCAGTGTGCTCACTGCAGCCCCTCAGCTCCACGGCCGCTACAGTGTTGGTAACACACTCTCTGTAATAACCTGGTCCCTGCCCACTGTTATGGCTCCTGGAGGGCATGCCAGGGCAGTAGGGGAGGAAGTGGCTGTGGAGCCTGAGTGGAATAAACGAATGAACAAAGAGCACAGAAAACAAGTGACCGAGGGCTTTGAGAGGAGAAAGTACTCAAGTATTATTTCCACAAATTAAAAAATCTATTGGAAGTATGTGCAAACCACAGTTAATGTAAACATCACAGACTTGACAAATCCACAGAGGCCAGGCTTCTGATGGTGTGACCCCAAGGAAAGGGGCAAAGCACTTTCTGTGCTGAGCTCAGCTCCTCGTTGGCCACCAGCTCACAGCCTCTAGGCTGGGCCTCGGACTGGCCCTGGGCTCCCCCTGGCCTGGCCCTGGGCCTCTGCATGCCCCTGGGCTCCTCCTGGCCTGGGATCATCTGGCGCCATCTTGATTCTGTCATTGGGGAGCCCTGCTATTTAAGTGCTGATACATTTTCAAGGGAGGCACCAGCCTCTGCGTGTGGCTTGACCACATGAACCTGCATTAGGCTCCTACTGGGTTCTCACTTCTGGCCTCCCCCAGAAGGCAACCAATAAATGTGTGAATAAGTGAAACAGCAAATCGATGTTTCTCTCTCTCTCTCTCTCTCTCTCTCTCTCTGTCAATATCAATCAGTAAATTTTTAAAAAGAAGATGATACGTTTTCTGGCCCCCAGAAGTCTCCCCGCAGAGCGCGCACTGGCCTGTAGCAGCGGTCGGTGAGGGGCGTGATCACCAGCCGCGGGTTGTTCCCCAGGTACTCGTAGCCGTACATGGCCTCGGTGGTGATCATCTGCACCTGCACGTTCATCGCCTTCCAGTAGTAGCGCAGCTGCGAGATCCACTGGAAGTCGTGCAGGTCGGACACCTGGTCCTCAGACAACTTGGCCACCACGTCCCGAGCTGTGGGGACATGGAAGCACAATGTGGACAGCTATCCACGGCGTCCTCCCCTCTGCGCCTGCTCCTTGGCGGAGCGTGATGACTGTGTCCGGACCACCCTCCCTCTTCAGACACAGCTGCCTTCCTGCCCACCCCCAGCTGTAGGCAGCCATGCCTTCCAGAAGCTGTGCTTGGCTTCTCCCAAGGAGCCCAGAGAGACCTGGTGGCAGCGCTGTTTGCTCTCTGTCAGATTCCGAAGCCACCCTGCCCAGGCCAGGTTCTGGCTCTGCCATTCACTGGTTATGAGCCTGGACAAATCACTCAACCTCTTCCCCTTTCAGCCGTGTAATCTATAAAATGTAGGTAACATAGCACTTTTCTTATAGGGTTGTAATGGGGATTAAATGAAGATATATATATATATATATATATATATATATATATGCCTAACTGACCATTCAACCATTCGACCATTCGATCATTTGGCCAGCAGCTATGACACGTACTGATTACCAGGTTAGGTTGCTGGCTGTGGGTTAGCTTGCTGCTGGGCCCTGTGGGCACCAATCTGGTTCACCCGCACTCAGGACCCAGACGAGGGAGGAGAGAGCCCCACTTCTCGCGGAATCTGCTGTGGGTTAGCTTGCTACAATATTAAAATATTTCTTCTAATTAATTTCCTTTCAATGTGCACATCCATGCACCGGGCCACTAATAGGTGTATAAACACACACACACATACATATTTGTGTACTAACTATATACATATTTATATGTATTCACATCTATACAGAAAGAGGTAGACAGATGGAAAGAACAAAAAGAGGAGGAATGAGCTGCGCCTGCGTAGGGAAACACTGTGTGTGCGTTGGCTGTTGTTCTCACCTCCAAACTGCTGGGGCTAACCCAGAGGACTGGGCAATGCTGTCTTTCCCCAACCTGCTCCCGCCTCCAGGGCATCCTGAAGGAATCCAAGCAGCTGGGCCCCTCAGTCAGCAGGGAGGGGCCCCTCAGTGCACAGTTAGATGCCTTCCTTACACTGGGGCCTGAGCAACCGGCAGGTGCATCTCTAGGCCTCTCCCTTCTCTCGGAGGATGGGAGCCTCATTTCATGGTGACAGGAGCACTGAAGTTGAAGAGGGGCATTGGGTCCATGGGGATCAGTCGTTTTTAGGTAATTCACAGGGCAAGAGCCACTGAGGTCTGGAATGAGTACAGCAGCTCGAGGTTAGATCTCAGAACTTTGCAAAGGGAAGCCTGCAGTCTCCTGCCTCTCACAGGAGAAGCCTCTCTATCACAGTAACGCCAACCTGCACGAGAGTCACAGCACCAGCACTCTCCTCTCAGGAGCTGAATTCCCTCCAGGTCCTCAAGACCCAGAGAGCGGTGCCCAGAGGACAGAGCTCAGAATGCCACACACACGTGTGTGTGTGTGTGTGTGTGTGTGTGTGTGTGACCCCAGCCACCCTAGTTCCAGCTTCCACATGGGCATGCATTACATTCACCAGGTGGCCACGTGGCCGCAGGAAGTTGCATCTCCCACCCTCTCCCGGCTTGCATGCTGATCTACGCACATGATTTCAGGCAGAAGGCAGGGCAGCCCCAAGGAGATGAGGGTGCCTGAGAGGTGAAGGCCGGCAGGAAGCCGGTGTGTGAGTGAGAGGGACCCGGCTCCCAGGAGCCGGCCGAGTCCCGCCGTGCCCTCGGGTGTGGGTGGCTTATTCTACATAAAGATCCCAGTTATTCCTCTTCGTTTTTGAGGAGGCGCATGCCCTGCCCCTCCCTCCTGCATCGCTGCCCATGCTCACGCTCCGGGTTTGGGACCAGACAGACAGCGGTTCAGATGGCAGAGGAGCCCCGTCCTCCCTGACCTCGCCGTGAGCTGAGCTCAGATTCCGGGAGCCAGTGCCCGGCCTGTGAAATGCCTGGGGAAGTGACAAGTGACAAGTGACAACAGCCAAAGCATGGCTCCTGTGAGCACTCAACAACATCCGCTCTGGTCCGCCAGGGCCGGTCAGGGTCGGCTCTCCGGGAGGCCGCCCAGAGCGAGTGCTTCTTCTTTCCCAGCAGACCTCCAGGAGCCGCTCAGCGAAGGGGGCCGAGCCCTACCGGGAGGGGAGGTGGTGATGCCAGGCCCAGCGCTCACCGTGGACGTCGATGACCGTGAGGGCCCCAAGGGTGAGGCGAGCCCCACTGTTCAGCTTCCCTCGCACAAGCTTGACGATCTGTGCAATCTGGTCATTGCTTTTGTTCAGCAAGTCCTGGGGGACAGGAGGGGACAGCGTCATGCCGGGCTTTCCCTGCTGACGCCCAGGGCAGTATGGCCTGCCACACCCATGGCCCAGGCCAGGCTCCCGGGCAACACCCCTCGGCCCTTCACTCCCATCAGTAGCCGCAAGAGGGCTCCACACAGGAGGGGCCAGGCACCCCGAGATCCGAGTTCATGATGTTGTGGACAGGAACCCACGTGCTTGGAGCAGGGGAGGGTAGGCCATGAAGGGCATGAGGAGATAGGGATTGCACCATGTCTGTGTTTGCCAGAACTCAGAACTGCCACGCAAAGGGTGAGCTTCCTGTGTGTAAGTCATACAGTAAATCAGAATGAAGAGCAGACTGTGTGTGTTATACAGTAAACCAGAATGAGGAGCAAACCCGGAAACATTTTGAGACGAAAGGAGACGTGACGTGAACACTAAATGCCTGTGAGCACGTGAGCCGGGGGGGATGGACCAGACGCCCTCAGTGGGCGCAGCTGGGTCAGGTCGGCCTGTGTGGCTGCAGCAGGCAGCCCGCATCTCTGGCACGTGCCGGCTCCCACATGGCCTACTGCGCATATGGACATCTGGGTGACGGGCATCTGGGATTATCTGTATTATTTTCCAACGTTATATGTATGTCTTATACCACTTTCAGATACACAGAGAAAAACAAAAATGGATTTAAAAAGGAAAAAGATCTGCTGGTGGACATTCCGCCAGGGTGCCCTGGAGGCAGAGGCTGGTGGCCCGGGATCCAGGCCGGGATCTGTCTGGGAGGGTCTCTGAGCCTTTGTGCTTGGCCAGCTTCGGGCAGCCACCTCCACACCCTCAGCCCAAAGGTCTGTTTGGCGTGGCTCTGTGGTCTCCTGGGTTGGATCTCACGATGCTGTCATTCATACCCCAAGGGAGCTGGAGCCCCCTCCTTCCCCCCCCTCCCGCCAGGCTCACACAGGCAGCTTACCGGCAGAGTCTTTTCAACCAGGGCCTCAGACACCTCCCGGGTCCAGAAGATGGAGGAGACGCAGATGACCACCTGGCCAGGCCACTGCAGGACCCACTGGTCCCGGGAGACCTGGGAAAGTCAGGGTCTGTCACAGGTCTGTCATCCTGCGGTTGAACCCGACTCTCCACAGCCCCCCCCCCCCCCCATCTCCCCCTGAGCACAAACCGAACCACCCCTCCCACGCCACAGTCTGGCACCTCCCGCACCACTGAGTTGTCTTCCTCTCAGAATTGTGTGAAAAAGAAACAAGTCACCAACGCTCTCAGCACCCTCCCAGCTGTAGCATGTGTGTGTGTGTGTGTGTGTGTGTGTGTGCTCAGGATGCACAGCTGCTCTGCAGTGGCTACTAACACTGAGGATGTCCCCCAGTTTTCCTAGTCCCGCTGCTCCCACTTCTGACTATAAACCAGGCAAACTATGGCAGAGGCCAAACCCGTTTTTGTAATTGAGAGCGAAGTCCACCATGGCTATGCGCATTGCTCACATGGCACCTCAAAGGCAAAGATGAATGTGGGGCCCCGGAGCTGACAAGCCACGAGCTGGTCCTTTTCAGAAAGTTTGCTGACACTTGCTATGGATGCAATTGCATGGAATAACCCCACTCAGGCAGCATGTTTTCTTTAATTTAAAATTATATGTATATTTAATTGATCTCAGAGAGAAAGGGGTCCATGAGAGAATTATTGATCGACTGCTTCTGCTGCCTTGTACTGGGGATTGAGCTGCAACCCGGGCATGTGCTTTGACTGGGAATCAAACCATGACCTTCTGGTTCATAGGTCAATGCTCAATCACTGGTCCACACTGGCAGGGCTTTCTTTAATGTTTACTTAGGATATGTTACTGGCCAGGGGACCTGGCCCTGAGTTGGGTCTGCCCAGGACTGGCCTATAGTGTTCCGGTTCTTGACTTCCTGCAGGAAAAATGTCACAACGTGAGTCAGGTGACTAAGAGGGAACTGGACAGGGGCCGGGCAGGGAAGCAGGAGGGCTTAGCACAGAAGCAGCAACAGCAGAGCCCCAGGAAGCCGGAGAAAAGGGGCTGAGACAGGGTCAGGGTGGGCCCAGGACAAGCTACTGCTGCCCACTGCCCCCTGGTTGCAGTTTCCTGGGGTCTCTTATGGTTTAGGGATGTGGATGGGGGGGAAGGGAAGGGGAAGGAATGGCACAGGCTATTCCCCAGAGGCAGAGCCATGCTGGGTCCTGTCTTGAGGCCTTTCTCTCCAGCGGGAGGGGCCTGAGGGAGGTCTCAGGGGAGGTTCCAGCAGAATATTCCTCAGCTTTCCAGGCAGGCCTCTTCAGGGCCCTGGTCTCCCCCCACTGGTCAGGCTCAGGCTTGGGGTCATCAGTCATCACAGCTGGTTCTGGTGCCACCCACCTGGTTTCACTGCTTCCCTGGGCCAGGAGCTGACAGACAGCTGAGGCCTCGCTGCCATCTCTAGCGAGGGGACCTGTATCTGTTGTCATTGCTCTGCAGTTTGTTCAGCGGCCTGCCTCAGTTTCCCTGCCCCACTTCCCAGCTCTCGGGCCTGAATGCAGCATAAGAGGAAGGACTGGCCTTTCATACCAGCCAATGCCACTGAGAGGACCAGCAGGCCAGCCCGTACTTTACTGGGAAGATGATAACTGAAGGTTCTTTTGTTTCTTGTGAGGAGCTGGCTGTAGAGTTAGCCGGTTGAAAAGGTTCTTTTCCTTTAAGCCTCTCCCTCCTGTGTCCCCTCAGGCTTTGGGGCTCAACGAGCTGGGCCTCCAGGGCCTGTGTCCTTGAACGACAAGCCCGGGGGATGCTGAATGGGAAGGGGTTCTTGCCATCAATCAATTCATTTCCCAGAAAGAACTGGCCTGCAGTAGCCAGAGTGTCAGGCTCATGGCGGCTTCTCGGTGTCCTCTGCTTCTAACTGAAACCCTTTCACCAGCGGGCTTCAGGGAGAAGTGGTGGGAAGCACATCAGGAAAAGAGAAGGGGGAGGGGGTTACATAAGGAAAGGAAATGGGGGGGCAGGTGCATCGGGAAAGGAGAGAGAGGTGGGCAGGGGACAGATACAATGTAGGATTGAGCGAGCTCCAATAGAGATGGAGGAGTGGTAGAAGGACCCATTTAGGATAAGTGGTGATGGGAAGAGACTTGAACACAATACCATGTACAGACAATGTTATAGAATTCCACACCTTCAACAAATAGACATTCATTTACCACTGTCACCCCAGTCAATTCCATACACAGAAACCTTCTCCCCAAAGTCCTTGCTGCTGTACCAACACCCTGGCCCATTCCCATCGCCCTTTACCTCCACATACGCCTCAATCCCAAGTCGGATGACTTCCCGAATGCTGGCCAGCATCATCTGCTCCACCTGCTGCAGCCACTTCTCCACCATGCCCTGGGGGAAACGGGCAGAGGTCAGCCCCGGGGAGATGGGCAGCTGTCAGCCGGGACAGAGCCAGCATCTCCCTGGACAAGGCTGGAGGAAGGCCAGGGTTTGCTTTGTTTCTCTGCGGGTTCAGAAACAGCCACCCCAAGATGTGCCTCATGACGTGTGACTTACTTTTAGCTAAAGGCAAGATCCTGCAAGTTCTGGAGAAACTTTGCCCCTATCTTACTTATCTAGAAGAATTTAAAGCAGGAGCCTGGCCGGAGATGAGGATCGCCGGCAATGACTTCCTCCCTTGCTTTATGGCTGGGAAAACTGCCAGTTACTAATCTCCTGCAGCCCAAGGCACCACCTCATCCCTAGCTCAGAACCTCCAGTGGACCTAGTCCCCACACTGTCTTCAAACCTCTCATGTATGTGGGCTCTCGAACTCTCACGAATATGCTTAGATTTGATTATTTTCCCTTTTTATTTATTTTCTTTTATTTATTTTTTATTTTATTTTTTAAAAATCAATCTTTATTGTTCATATTATTACAAAGGTTCCTCATTTCTTCCCCCCTCCACCAGGTTCACACCCCAACCTCTGCCCTTTCCCCACCCCCCATTGTCCTCATCCATAGGTGCACAGTTTATGTTCAGTCTCTTCCGGCATCCACCACTACCCTTTTCCCCAAGAATTGTCAGTCCACTCCCTTCCCTTATCTCTGATTCTAATATAATCAACAGTTAATATTGTTCAACAGGTTTTTTAATTTCCTTGTTTTTTTTTTTAATTAATAAACTTTTATATTTTTAAGAATAAATTTTAAAATCTAATAATTTTAAACCTTGATTTTTCTGCCCTCGGAACTGAGAAGCAAACTTGTTTACATGTAAACTTGCCCTTAGCCATTCAAATGTAAATGAACACATTGTTTAAAGATAGCCATGTAAATGGACACATTGTTTAAAGATAGCTGCTGGCTGGAATTGGATTACCTGTTCTGGGTGGGAAGGGCTTGTCCTCCCCTTTCTCCATTAAAATTAAGGTGTTAGCTTTAAAACCTCTTTTTGGCAAGAGACCTTAAACTTTCAGAACTTTAAATTTTTCAGGTAGTAAATCAGTTTCTTAGCATTTTCTCAAATCAATAATACCTCCACATGCCCAAGGATACACTTCACACTAAAGACACTTCCAAATAGATCGACCAACCTCATCCAGACCCCACACAAGGCACTCACAGATCAACACCCCAGCACTATACTAACGCAACACATCCAGATCTAAGCCTTCATCACTTGATTCAGCAGACCCTCAAGTCCCCGCAAAAGTTTCCAGCCACCATTGTACCTAAAAAGTTACTCCAGGAAATAGTCCCCAGATTTGGCCTGCCTATAACTTTAGGGTTCTGACAACGGACCCACCTGTATAGCTAGAATTTCACAGGACATAACAGAAACATTAAATATTAATTGGAAATTACATTGCGCATATCAGCCCCAAAGCTCTGGGCAGATAGAATGCATAAATAGGACCTTAAAAGAAGTTCTCACCAAATTTACCTTAGAAACCAGTAAACACTGAGCCACCTTACTCCCCTTCACCCTACTCAGGGCAAGGTGCACCACATCCCGGGAGGGGTTCTCTCCATATGAAATTATGTTTGAGAGACCCCCTCCCATACTTCCCAAGCTTCAGGAAGAAATAAAAGCTGATACCCATATGTTTACTCAAGTTCTTACAGTCCGCCCAGAAAGGAATTCATAAGAGTACCTGGGATGCCCTGCCTGTACCAACTTCTGATCCGGTCCACCCCTTTCAACCTGGTGATTCTATGTGGGCAAACAAATTCACCATCCAGGGATTAACTCCCACCAAGAAGGGACTGTACACTGTCACCTTGACTATCTCCAACATAGTAAAGGTCAGCGGCATCCCAATGTGGCTCCACTATACCCAACTCCAGGTGGCTAAGGCAGAATGGAGAATCCAGGACTCCTCATCAGACCCTCTAAAGCTAAGACACTTGCATGTATCACAATCATAATTCTTTGTATATTCTCTGAAGAGGGGGACCCCCATAGACCTCCCCCATAATGGACATGGGAACTCAGAAATGGGATAACAGAGGAGGTACTGGCAAACATAATAGAGCAACTGTGGGGGGGACATCCAACTCACTATTGACCTCTGTACTTCAGGGTATCATCCTGGCATATACCCCTAACCCAGTGGTCGGCAAACTCATTAGGTCGGCAAACAGAGCCAAATATCAATAGTACAATGGGGGGTATAGCTCAGTGGTAGAGCATTTGACTGCAAATATCAATAGTACAATGATTGAAATTTCTTTTGAGAGTCAAATTTTTTAAACTTAAACTATATAGTTAGGTACATTGTTATTAACTTAATTAGGGTACTTATAAGCTGGCCTTTGCTAAAAATTCAAGGAGCCAAAGAGCTGCAGGTGGTTCACGAGCCACAGTTTGCTGACCACTGCCCTAACCCAACTAATAGTAATCCCATTCTGGTTACTACCCAGGAAGGAACAATCACTTTTGCCTCAAATTGCAGCTGGGCCTGTGGATCAGTCTACATAGAGAAAACACTTCAAACCACAGGCATTTATATGTATCAGGGAACTGGCAAAGTCAGTTATCAATCCCGGGGAATTTTTCTGTTTTCATTGAGGCTATGAAACCCTCTCAATTATTGATAACTACCACAGGGACGGAGACTATTTTTTCAAATTCTGGAGGATAGCTAAACCCATGAACTATATAGTAGGAAACTTCAATCTGGTAGAGTTTAAAGCCCAAAGTATCCTGGAATACTGAGAGAACTTGGGGAATAAGGTTATGTGAATCAGGAAAAGACACAGGTACACTCTTCACCATCCAAAGGTGAGCCCAGACCTCAGCCAGGAAACCAATAGGCCTTCTCGCTGAGTTAGCCTTACCCATCGCAGTTAGACCTATCCCGACCAGGCGACCCCTAGTCCCATCCTCTTCAACGATCCACCAGCCCCACCTTCCCTTTCCCGGGAGCCTTACCTTTTAACCGTACTTGCAGCTGTCCCTCGATTTGTAAACACTTGAAACCAGATCTAGGGGCTGACCGCTGGCTATGCTTAAATTCCAAGCCCCTATTATATAGGAATAGGGGTCCCAAAATCCCTCAACCTCATCACAGACGCTGAGGAATGCCATTGGGTCCGAGCAAGACTAACCCTAGGGGACATTCAGGGGGAAGGCACTTGCCTAGTATTCTCTATTTACAACCTCCAAAGGCCCCCCTTCTTAGACCTCTGCAACACCACGATTACATAAAAAGCAGCACCGAGGCCTTCTTGGCTAGCCTGCACAGACGCCTAACTCGGTGTGCCTCCACTTACAGGTTCAGTAGTCACTCAAAACCCTTACTCTCTATCCCTGTATATGTACTTCCCCAATTATTCCTATATAACGGGATGAGGACAGAACCCTAATCTGTCCTCCACCACCCCTACCACGGTGGAAGAGGGCACAGTCATAGTCCCCCTCTTCACTGGATTAGGAGTTGAGGTTCTGTGGCCTTTGGGACATGAGCCCTGGCAAGAGGGACCCTAATACAGGAGAACTAACTGGGCAGTAAATGCTGACCTAAGCCACCCGAGGCTCCATCTCTCAGCTCAGTGAGTAAACGGACTCTAGCTGAGATGGTTTTCCAAAATAGACAGGCTAGCGGTCCCTTTGCTCAGCGGGAGGACTGCACTGCACTAGGAGAAAATGGCTGCTTTTAGGACAACAACTCAGGGGTAATACAAGAAAGCCTCTCTGTAGAATGAAGGACACAGAAAATTGTGAAAAACAACAACCATGAAAACAAAACTAGAACAATCTAAAAACTGGTTCCAGAGATTATTTAATTGATCTCCCTGGCTAACTACCCTCCTACAGGGCCTTCAGCCTCATTACTCCTTGCCCTCATTTGGGTCCCCTTCTTATAAACTGTTTTGCCAACTTCGTTCAGCAGAGAATGAACTCAGTCAAGCTAATGATCCTCAGAAGTCACTATGCTCCTCTCCCTGACAATAACTTAGCAGAGTCTGCAATTTTACTCTTGTACGTAAAACCAGTGGGGAATGAACAATAGGTCCTGTCAAGAGTGACTCCATCTTGCTCCCCATCTTCCGTTTTGTATTTCCTGTGATAACCTCTGCTTAGAAATCCTCCCTGAACTCAGGTTCATTATTCTGTTGGCTCTGGGAAACAACACCCCAGGTGCGCCCGAAGATGAGCTTAACATTCTCAATTTAGCTTCTGTGATTCGCTTGGCTCAGCACAACTCCCCAGTTTGTTCCAACCAGGATATGGCTGTTGCCTTAATAAGCTAACCCCTGAGCTCATTCGGGGCCACGAGGTTTGGAGACATTAGTCCTCTCGTGGCTGCCGGCTTTTGCAATAAAGACTCCTTATTCTCCTGCAGGGCCTTCTGTCTGGTCGCTGAATTCCCATGTAGCAGCATCACCTGAGGGCAGAGGAGAGTTCCCCCACACTCCCCTCCCAGCTCTCACAGTGTGTTTTACATCATTTCCTGTGTTCTAGGAAGTGTGTGCTTTGTAAAAGGTGCAATCAGGGGTTTAAACAAGCCTTTCCTCTCATCATCTTCTGAAACAGACAATACTCAGGAGAAAATGACATTTCTATTTCAGTTAATAAAACGAACACTTTTAGCTCTTTCCTTATTCCCGTTGTCCCCAGATTGGCTGGGCCGGAGGATGACCTGGAGATGGGAAACTAACACCGAACCCAGGCGCAGAGGCCTGCCTCCCGCTCCCAGCGTAACTCAGGATGGGACCTGGGATGGAACATGAGCATCTGGTTTCTTCCAAAGCCCCTCGGGGAGCGAGCCTGCGGTCAATCGCTCAGTTCCAGATTCCCGGGGCGGCTGGCAATGCGTCCTGCCTCTCCCAGCCGGCTGGGATTGGGGGGCAGAAGCAGCCGCAACGGGAGGCTGAGGGCCCCACGGCCAGGCATGCTGTCCTGTCCTGTGTGTCTCCGTATGCGGGGACATGAGTAGAGTCAGCGTTAACACGTCATTCCACGCTTCCCGGGGCTTGCCGGCCCAGCGAGCTGTCTGACCCGGTACTTGAGTTGGGCTCTGCGCGTGGAATCGGATTCCGTTGGGATCTGCCTCCTGCTTCTGCCCCCACATCCCCTTTGGCTAAGGCCCTTCCACAGCTTAGTGTGCACAGCGGGGTTGAGGCTGGGTTGAGGCTGTTATCAGTGGTGGTGCCCGTGTCCCACCCCGGCGGCCAGGGCAGATGCACAGGCCTAAGCAGCGTGCACACAGCGGCCTCCGTTCGCGTGGCTGCGAGGAGAGAAGAGGCGTGGGCAGAGCAGTTACCTTGGCGTGGGCCGGGTAGATCTTCTGCTTGAAGGGCACGGTTTCCTTCTCCGAGCTGATCATGCCAACGATCTCCAAGTCCTTGGTGAACTCGAGCCTGGAGATGCCCTCGAAGCACTTCTTGAGGTGCGGCTGCACGCGGAGCGGGTCCTTGGTCTCCGACAGGATCTCCAGCAGCTCGTCGTTGGACAGGAAGAAGAACCTGTCAGAGCAAGGAGCACAGACTGACCCTCTGAGAACCCTTTCCCAGCGGCTCCACTCTCCGTGGGGAGGGGCGCAGACAGCTGTGCTGGGTCTTCCGAGGACTCCCCAGGTCCCCCGGGGCAGGGAGGGTGGGATGGGTTAGACTGAGAGCAGGAGGAATACTGAGGCCGGCACATCTGTGCTTAACCGGGCTGGGCTGGGGTGGGTGCTTTCTTTTGAAAGAAAACAGCGAGCAATGGTTCTCAGCCTGGCCGCACTTCAGAATCACCTCCTGACCTTGCTTTGAAATTCCTAGCCGAGACTCTACTGCAGAGACTCATATAGAAGTGACTCCCCTTGGGGTTGGTCTGAGGATCCACGTATTTCGAAACCCCAGGAGGGGCAGGGAGAAGAGGCTGCAGAGGGGAGATAGGTAAGTGGTGACGGAATAAGGCTGGCTTTGGATGGGGAACACACAATACAGCACACAGCTGGTGGGTTAGAGAATCGTACACCCGAAACCTACACAATGTTAACCAACGCCACACCGACAAATGCAATCACAGAGGGAAACAAAACCCAGGTGACGCTAATGCTTAGGCAGTGCTGGGAGCTCCTCGGGGGAGAGAGGCCCTTCCCTGTCCTGTCTCCAAGAGTGACTGGCGTGAAATGGAAGCACATGTGAGTAACACACTTACTTACATGCAGGGCCTTTATCTTGTTTGAAACGACAAATAATAAGTCCTGGCCAGTGAGCTAGGTGGTTAGAGCATCAGCCTGCACACTAAAGGGTCTCGGGTTCAATTTCTGGTCAAGGGCATGTATCTGGGTTGTGGTTTGTTTTCAGAGTCCCTGGGAGGCAGCCAGTTTCTCTCTCTCTCTCTCTCTCTCTCTCTCTCGCTCTCTCGCTCTCTCACTCTCTCACTCTCTCACTCTCTCTCTCTCTTCTCCTCTCTTCCTCTCTCCCTTCTATTCTCTGAAAAGCAATGGAAAAAAATACTCATGTGAGGATTAAAAATAAAATTTTAAAAATGTACAAATAATACAATAGCTTCATTCTCTTGTTGGGCCAGCCAAGAGAATAAAGCAGCTACCACAAGCCTTCAGCAGATGTTCAAGGAACAAATCTCCACAGTGACCACGAGGCTGAGGCCCACAATGAGGGACCCTGTGATTAGGGTCTTCGCTGTATAGGATGGATTGCAACAATATTCACGCCTAGCCTCATGCTGAGAGTGCTTAATGTTATCCCATAAAAAGGCACACAGAAACACTGAGATGTGTGTGCATTTAACCTAGAAGGAAAATGAGGCTCAGAGAAGTTAAATATCTCATCCAGACAGCCTGGAATGGAATGCTAGCTTTTTCACTTGCCAGTACTGTGCTTTTTCTTTCTTTTCTTTAAAAAAAAATATATATATTTTATTGATTTTTTTTTCATAGAGGAAAGGAGAGAGATAGAGAGTTAGAAACATTGATGAGAGAGAAACATCGATCAGCTGCCTCCTGCACCCCCCCACTGAGTATGTGCCTGCAACAAAGGTACATGCCCTTGACCAAAATCAAACCTGGGACCTTTCAGTCTGAAGGCCGATGCTCTATCCACTGAGCCAAACTGGTTTTGGCACCAGTACTGTGTTTTTTCGCTGGTGACTGTTTCCTCATGTATAAAGTGGAGATAAAAATAATAGTTCCAGGACCTAACCGGTTCGATTCTGGTCAAGGGCATGTGCCTTGGTTGCGGACACATCCCCAGTGGGGAGTGTGCAAGAGGCAGCTGATCTATGTTTCTAACTCTCTATCACTCTCCCTTCCTCTCTGTAAACAAATAAAATATGTATTTTTTAAAATAACAGTTCCAGGTTAATACAAACAAAGCACTCAGAGCATGACCTGGTACACGGTAAGCATGGTGCCTGCACTTTATGAGGAACGACAGCCATGGGTATAGGACTAGGAGCCCAAACCTTAGAAATGTCCTCTGCCCAAGTTTTGTGCTTTCAGATAGAGGCTCTGTCCACTCTTCCTGCTCTATCTGTTACCGGTGCTGAAGGCATTAGACACCTGTGGCTGTTGATATTTTAAAATGAATACTAAACAGCCCTGGCCAGTGTTGCTCAGTGGAAGAGCATTGACCTGAGGACTAAAGGGTCCAGGGTTTGATTCCAGTCAAGGACACATCCCCCTGTTGTGGGCTCGACCCCCAATAAGGGGCGTGCAGGAGGCAGTTGTTCAATGATTCTCTCTCATCATGGATGTTTCTCTCTCTCTCCCTCTCTCTTCCTTTCTGAAATCAATAAAAATACTTTTTTTTTTAAAGGATACTAAATAAATTAAAATTTTCCTTATCAGTTACACTAGCCACATTTAAAGTGCTGGATAGCCACATGTGGCTCACAGCTACTTTAATGCACAGCACAAGTATAGGTAGAACATCTCTGCATTGAGTAAAGTTCCACTGGACAATGCTGCCTTAAATACATGCCAAGGACACGTCTGAACCCTAAACAACCCACTCCTTCGGGTGGAAAGCAGAGCTACCTTTGTCTCTATGTTCGGTGTGAGTTCCTTACGGGCAAGTTAGGCTTAAACTTGTAATCTAATTAGAATCACATGCCACGGAGGGACCACACATGGTCAGCGAGATGTGGCCTGATGGTCAGGGGTGAGGACCCTCCTTCCTGGGCCCTGCCTGACCTTATGCAGAAGAGCACTGGTTCTTATGGAAAAAAGAGGCAAACATTTATAAACAAACCTGCCGGAGACCACAAAATCTGATAGCAAAACACGTGGCTGGCATTTCACGAGTGCAAGGTCTGGGCCTGGGTGCAGGGTTACGAGGCGGGGCCTTGTCCCGTCTCCTCAGGGAGGACCCGAGGCGGGTGGCTCAGAGGGAAGAGCTGGGACTCACACTAAGGCCTGTTTAACTCCAAGGTCCGGGTCCTTAACCGCGACGACCACACACACACCCAGGGTGGGTACTGACAGTGCTGGTTGCCCATTCAACCCCCCTCAAAGTCACACTAGCGCAGCATCCTCACCAAGGCTGCCTCAGGGACAGGAACCCTGCAAAGCACACAGAACAGAAGCCAACTCGCAGTGCAAACCTTCCCCTCTACCTCGGCACGGGTCAGAAGGGCCACTCGAACCCAAGCACAGCAGCGGGCACCTGGGAAAGAACAGCCTCTTCTTCTCCAGGTAATCGTTCAGGCCCCTCTGGATGTCCTCCAGCAGCGTGTTTGCTTCCTGCAGCTTCTCCGCCATCCGGGGCTGGTCGGCCGCCATCAGGACCCTGGGATCTTTCACCTACGGTTCACCGGAGAGGGACTCGCAGGGGCTCCCTGCCCCGAGAGCGGGCATTCTGTGCCTGTGACCAGCACCTGAGCTGGCGGCGCCCTGCCCAGTGGTGACCCCGATCCCACAGCGAGAACGCTCAGTGGCGGGCCCTGCCGCTGGCTGGGGGCCGGGCCGGGGCCAGGCAACTGAACCAGCCAGGACAGTGCTGTTCACCGCGGGGATCTGGGATTGGGATGATGACATCCTCACCAGCCTGGCTGCCCCCAAGGAGGGCTTTGGTGCTGCGTGAAGACCAGCTTCCATGATGTGAGGGGGCAGAGCGGGCCAGCCTGCAGGAGAGGAAGTGGCTTGGAAAGTGCGTCAGGGTTCCCTGAGGGACCCTGGGGCCAGAGCTTCCTTTACGCACACCCTGCTCGGCTTCCATGAGACACCCATTCGGTCTTCTGTTTGAGCTGCCTAGGTTTCTGTTACTTGCAACCCCGAACCTCAGCTGATATGAAGTTGGAGGAAGCAATCATGCAAATTGGCTCTGATGGCCGAGTGATAGAAATGACCTCTTAACTCATTCCTACAAACCACAGGGCAGGTAAGTCCCCTTGAGACACATTCTTTATAAATGTGCCCCAATTTGAGCACACTTGACTTCCAAAAGGAAAAAGTTCATCTCTTACTGGGTACCCCGATGCCTGTCCATGCCGTGCCCTCACGCTTGGAGGCCTGTTCCCAGGGGCACCTCCCGGAGGTCTTCTCCGCCATGTCTCGGGCTCTCGGGCTACTTTCCTAAAACCTTTTGCATAACTTCCGTTATAGCTCTTATGTACCCACGTCTGCCTCCTCACAAAGCGGTGAAATATGAAGGCAGGTATCATATTTTTGTCATCTTCAAGCGTTTTTCTGACTCCTGGTCCAATCTGGGTCAGGGTAGGCACTGAATAAACGTTTGTTAAGTGTCTGCGTAACTGAATCTGGACAATCATTTGCATTCTGAAAGGATTCTCAAGCTGTAAAAGCTTTCCCCTCATGGGCTGATGGTTACTCTGCACAGCTGGGGGGGGGGGGTATTGTGGCCTCCACTTTCTGTATTACATATATCCACCTTTAAATCTTTAATAACAACTTTTGAAATTAGAGAAATATACAATATCACATTTTCAAAAACCTAGCTTGCTTACAAGTTGGAAGGGGCCTGGCTACAAGGCCCCATGAGGAGCATCAGTGATGCAGCCCAGCTCTGGCCGGTGAGAGGTGCCGCGAGTGGGGAGCTTACCGCTTGGGACATGAGGGATTTCCAGTAACCGTCCACAATGGTAAACTTCCTGCCCTCTTCCGGCATCTGGGCTATGATGTCCTCCGAGCTGAAGATGGGCTCCAGGTACAGCCAGGTAGCTTGGCATTTCAACCAGGCATCCAAAGTGTCCTGCACACGGACTAGCTTTTCTTCCCACTTCTGCGGATTCAGCATTTTATATCTGAGTCAGTAACTGCCACCCTGCATCACACAGCTATTTACCCACTCTTCCCCTTGCTTAGCAAACCCTTGTCTAGTGCCCCTATGTCCCAGACACTGTTCTAGGCAATGTGAACACAGCAACGAGTGAAACAGGGAGTCCTTATCCTCATGGAGCTTGCTTTCTGGTAGAATAATAATAACACCAGTGATAATCTCTACAATATCTCTAAAATAAAGAGCCAGGCTGTAACACCATCACTCAGAAGTTCAAGCAACCGGAAGAAAGTCAGTCCTGCAGGGGTCGCCTTGGCAAATGCTGAGCCCTCTGGGAGAGGTCTGAGGCAGGAACCGCCCTTGGAGCTTGGAGGCACTGGGTCCTGGGTTGCCACGGCAATGGCTACACCCTCCCTGAGCTGTTCCCCACAGGCCTGAGGGAAGAACCCAGCCTTGGAGCGCCAGGCATGCAGTTCTGGGTTGCAGGCCTAGGCCACAGTGGGGTAGAATTCTGGGTCTGGCCCCAACAGGGGGCGTGGCCAGCCTTCAAACCACACCCTGACAGGAGGGAGGAGGGAGCCTCATTCCTTAGAATCTGCTGTTGGATAGCTCACTGTCAGGGGCCTGCCAGCCAGGAACCCCATTCACTTGCACCCAGACCCTGACAAGAGTAATATGCAAATTGAATGACAGTCAATTTGCATATCACTCTTTTATTAGATAGGATAGAAGCCTGATGCATGGGTGGGGGCCAGCTGGTTTGCCCTTATGGGTGTCCCAGATCAGCGTGGGTGTTCCCTTGGGGTGTGGGGCAGCCTGGGCAAGGGGCCTGTGGTGGTTTGCAGGCTGGCCATGTCCCCTGGTGATCAAAGTGGAGGCCCTGGTATCTGGGATTTATTTATCTTCTACAATTGAAACTTTGTAGCCTAGATCGGAGCCAAGCTTCCTGCTCACTCCATGGCTGCAACCATTTTTTTGGGATTTGTTTACCTTCTATAATTGAAACTTTGTAGCCTTGAGTGGAGGCCTGGGCCTGCCAGGGTATGCCGAAAGCTTGGCTTTCTCTATCATTAGGGGAAACCCAAGCCTCCTGCTCTCTTCAGCTCCATGGCTACCCCCGTTTTTGTTGGGATTTATTTATGTTCTATAATTAAAACTTTGTAGCCTTGAATGGAGTCCTGGGCCCACCAGAGTATACAGAAAGCTTGACTCCCTCCATTGCCTGGGAAACCCATGCCTCCTGCTGGCTCTGTGACCACAGCCATCTTGGTTGGGGTTAATTTGCATACTCCCTCCTGATTGACCAGTGGGCATGGCTTGTGGGTGTAACAGAGGGATGGTTAATTTGCATATTGTTCTTTTATTAGATAGGATATATATATTAGAGGCCTGGTGCATGAATTCGTGCATAGGTGGGGTCCGGCTAGCCTGGCCAGGGGAGGGGACCTGGGTGGTTGGCCTGCCTGCCTGCTGGTCGAACTCCTGGTTGAGGGGGAAATTTGCATTATTAGCCTTTTATTATGTAGGATATACACTGAGTGGCCAGATTATTATGCGTTCAGAGATCATAATAATCTGGCCACTCAGTGTATAACTAGAGGCCTGGTGTACAAAATCACACACTTTTGTGTGTGTGTGTTGGGGTGGGGGTGGTTCCCTCAACCTAGCCTGTGCCCTCTCAAAGTCTGGTCAGTGTGCATCATAGCTACCAGTTGTTCCACAGTTCGGTCGATTTGCATACTGCCTTTTATTATATAGAATCATCATTACTATAAGCAGTGATGGGTTGAGTGCTTTATATATGTGAAAACGAATTTAATCAGGTGGGCTTATGATGGAAATGTTACTACACAGCACACTTTACAAATGCAGAACCAGAGAGACAGTTTAAGAGGCTTGCCCAAGGTTAATGAGCAGGAGCCAGAGCTTGAAACCAGCAAGTCTGCTTCAGGAGCTTTGCCTTTAGTCTGTGCTGCTTCCAGGACACAATGAGCCGCATGCCAACCCTCCAGCGTTTACTTTCGAGAGCACACTAGCTCGGCTGACACTACACACTTCCCAAGTGCATTTTTACTTGGTACACTCAAACCATCTCATGCTTCCTTTTGGCTCAGCAGGCAACATGTTTACTTGGACGGTTACGTGTTTTTAGTCTTGTCTTACTTTTTCCAAGCAGGAGAGAATGAGTTTGGTTGTTAGATGAAAAAATCCTTTGAGAAGCCAAGAGCTACCCGGGTGTCACAAACTGCCCCCTTTCAC
Organism: Nyctalus aviator; assembly: GCA_036971965.1. Lineage (NCBI taxonomy): Eukaryota > Metazoa > Chordata > Mammalia > Chiroptera > Vespertilionidae > Nyctalus > Nyctalus aviator. The sequence goes on from CM072926.1 coordinate 1,027,233, forward strand.
CTTACCCGGCATTCGGTTTCTATTGGCTTGATGAAGGGGGAGCCACACATGGTTTGTGTCTTTATCACGTGGTCATCGAGGAGCAGCTGAATGTCATCCACAGCGCACAGGATGCTCGTATCCTGCAAACAGACACCTGCCCTGTTAGAGCCACGCATGTCACTTGGAGGCTGACACAGACACGGAGCTGGAGGTCCACCCAGAGAGGCAGGAACGCGCGTCTTACAAGATGGAATTTCTATTTTCTTTCTTGAAAATGTTCTTAAAGACACAGACTTTCCATCTTTGTGGAAGAAATCAAACATGGCCCAAGCCCAGAGCTCCGCCCTTCCCTGTGCTCCCACCTCCTGCCTTTCACTCTCATGCTGCCCGCAGGGGCCCTGCCCAGCAGCTTGGCCAGGCCTAGATGGTGGTTCTCAACTATGTGCCAAGGAGCCCTGGGCACGGCAGTGAATTCACAGCAAATCACTGGGAATGCTTAAAAAGAAAATCCAACGTGTTTCTTTCAATTTGTGCATGAAGGGGGCCACACGCTGACCTGACAAGCCCAGGTGAGACCTGCAAACTCAGACCTAAAGTCACCATAAAGGATGGTCTGAAATTAAACTTTAACTAAATGTGTCACTCCTAGGTCGGTATCTTCACTGACAGGGTCAACCTTTACCTTAACTGAGCCTATCTGTCTTCTTGCATCTAAATAACATAACCTTGAAATGTCTGGGTAACTTGTAACTTCCCTTTTTCTGGACCCCTGGGGCACAACCAAATGTGCCTGAGCGCCAGGACAGAGACCACAAATTCCTTTATTATTATTGTTATCACGTTAATTGTTGACTGTTGACTGTCCTGCACCCACCTAAGTATGTGTCCGTCATTTTACTTCTTATTTAATCCCAGAGGTTGCCTCCCCACCCCCTTGCTTTCTCCCACCTCTCTCGTCTATCACAAGTGGGTTTCATGTAACCCACCTTCATTCCTCCTTTGGTTGCAATGTATAAAAATAGATGGAAAACCGCCATTCTCTGGAGCACTATCCCAACCGCAGAGGTTCTGCTTCCCAGAAATTGTCCACAGTTTGGCTCAATAAACTCACAAAAATTCTTTACAGGTTTGAATGTTTTAAACAAATTTCTACGGATTTTTTCTAACAGTGAAGGTGACAGGACACGAATATTTCTGTTTGAACTTAATTACTTAACAACAAAGCTGTGAGCGATTCTTTTGCTCTGGGGGAGAGGAACCATGAAGAAAGAACGACATTCATGACACAAAAGGCAACAGGAATCAAGAAAGTCTGGAGACTCTGCCAATGTGTTCCCTGGGCCACAGTCTACGAGCAGGTTAGGCTTGTGCACAACACTTCTCCTGAAGTCACCGTGGCCGGAGGCTGGCCAGGCTGTGTCCCCGCCGCAGGCCTGTCTTTCTCACTCTGCTGTCACTTCCTTCAAGCCCACATCTGGTGGCTAAGTGGGGGCCAGGCTATGCTTCTAATCCACCTCCCTTTTACTAGTCGTTCTCCCTGGGAGGGGTGTCTGAGCTGTGCTGATCCTGCACTAGCCAACACCTGGACTGGCCTGCAGGAACTGAGCTTTGTTCCTAGGTCTCAGCTCACTCCGCCTCTGTCTCCGCCTCCAGGAGCATTTGCTCCAGGCAGTCACCAAGGCCTGGGGGGGAGGGGGGGAGAGGAATAGGGGAGCCTTAGGGCAGGGGTGGGGAACCCCTGCCAAAGGGCCATTTGGGTATTTGTAACATCATCCTCAGGCCCTACAAAACTATCCATTAAAAATGAGCCTGCTCTCTTTGGTCAAACATTTAATGAGCTCACCCCTAATGCAGGGCCAGACCCAATGACTTCATGGGTCTCATACACAGGCCAGACATTCCCCACTCCTGCTTTAAGGTTTTAGTTCTCCATCCGCATTGCACATCAAAAAGTCCAGGATGCCTTAAAAATACAGATGCTCAGGCACTTTGGGGTAGAGAGAGGAAGAATCAACCAGAATTTTTTTTTTTTTTTTTTTTTTTTGAGAAGCGCTAAGTAGTATTTACTCCAGACAGCTTCGGAGGGGCTGGAGAGTCCCTGGGAGAGGCCAATGGAGGAGGCTTGCTCTGGTTGTTGCTCTGAATCAAAAGGCATTTCTCACTTGAGAAGGCATCCCTCAGGGTGGCCCAAGGAAGCGTAACAGACACAAGCAGCGGGTCTGATGGCAGTGGTGCTGACAGTGAGCAACTCTGTGCTGACCTTCCCAGTGGCTGAGAGACCAGACCCCAATCGTTGCCCCCACAGGAGAGAGATGGAATCAGGTGCCTATGGAGGTGTGAGGTGATCCTGGGTGGTCATATTGCAATAGATAAACATATCCAACCCACACCCTTCACCTCAAGCCTGTATAATGTTAGGTTTTGATTATGTCTCAGAAATTTTTTTTTAAAAAAGCTCTTGGGAGTCTATTGTGATTCCAAGGGGCTCCCCTGCACACTGCAGCAGGTAGCCTGGCTGTGCTGGCTGAGACTCACTGTGTCCCTGTACTTGGCGAAGCTGAATGTCATGTTGACCCAGTCCAACTTCATCTTCTCCAGGTTTTTCTCGAGGGAGTATTCCTTGCTGGCTGTGGCTCCAATGGGCTCCAGTCTGGAAGGGAAGGCAGGCACTGGAAGCGTGGCAGGGAGGAACTCGGCCTTGGGAAGTTCAGCTATGCTGGAAGGGAAGCCTTTGGAAGCCCTGCTTTCCCTGAACTCCTCCTCAAAGTAGGGCCCGTGCTCTAGCGTTCCGGGGCTCCTGAGCCTCTGCACACTGGCATTGAGGCTGCATCACAGGCTGAATTTTGTCTCCCCACAGGCACAGTCCTAGTCCCAGAGCCTTGGAACGGGAGGTCTCCTATCTGAAAATGGGTCTTTAGCCAGTAGTTAAGTTAAAGTGATACTGTGAGGGGGCCCCGAATCCAATAGGACGGTCTTTATAAGAAGAGGAGAAAGGACAGACAGAAAGGAATGACCATAGGAATGAAAGGCAGAGGGAGACGTGGCCATGAGCTGAGGAGAGATGCTGCAGGAGAAAGTAAACTTGCCAATCCTTTGATTGTAGGCTTTGCACCGCTAGTACACTGAACACATAAACACCTGTGTTTGAGCCTCCAGGCCACCAACCGGAGCCACTGGTTCTGTGCTGGGGCTGTCCTGAGCATTGCAGGGTGGTAGTACACTCCTCGGCCACAACCCACTGCCTCAGCCCACCCATTGCCAGTCATGGCAACACTATTAATAACCTGGTTATGACTGACAAGAAGTCATGAAGGGGAGGCAGCTAACAGGCTGCCACCCACCCGGGTTCCCAGGAGTCTGCAGGGATCACTCCCAGGTATGGTTCCACTCTCGCTAGGGCAGGGACTGGACAATGACGCATGCCCAGTGGGAAGATGTCTACTGTCAGTCACACCTGGGAACAGGTCAGTGGCCAGAATAGGCATGGCCACTGCCAGGGTGAGAAATCAGAGACTTCACTCCTGAACAAAGAAGCGCTCTCCCTCTCTTGCTGCTCTTTCAACTCCTGGCTCGTGGGCACCCTTGCGGCCCACACGACCCATGCCAGGTGATGCCATGTATTGACCTAATGGACTGTGACCAGCCTGAGGCAACATCTGGGAAGCAGCCTGAATGCTGGCTTGGCTTTCAGCTCTGCTGGAGTCCCAGTTGCCCTTGTCAGAGCTGGGTCATGGGAGAGGGGACTCTGGAACCCAAGGAATGCATCTCCATGGAAATAAAGCCTTCAACCACATCTTCTCCTCCCATGGGGAAGTTGGAAATGCTTTTTCCAGTGGTTCCCCAAGAACCCCACTCCCACTAGGGACAGAGAAATGGAATTTCCCGGTAACAGGAGCAATAACAAATGGCACCTGGGGTGGGAAATGGATCCCATTGAGAACCACTGTTCTATAGGTGGTAACCCAAGATCTCCTTTTCCATTGCTGTTTACTCCATATTGTTCCTCATGTGCCTCAGAATTACTCATTTCCTTCTTGTATGGACCTTGGAATTTCTGATGATTTATGTGATGGGTTTTGCTCTACTTCCTGTCCTTTCCTTTAAAAAACAACTCCTGCTGTTTCCTGCTATGCTGGGTCCACCCACCCATGGCCCACATGACAGGGAAGGAGGGACATCCCCACTAACACAGCACACATCCCCATCCACACAGCACATAATGTCACTTACACAGTATATATCCTCACTCACTCAGTACATATCCCACTCACACAGCACATATTCTCACTCACACAGTACACATCCTACTCATAGGGTACACATCCTACTCACACAGTACACATACTCACACAGTACACATCCTCACTCACCCAGCACACATCCTCACTTACACAGTACACATCCTCACTCACACAGTACACATCCTCACTTACACAGTACACATCCTCACTCACACAGCACACATTCTCACTCACATGATACACATCCTACTCATAGGGTACACATCCTCACTTACACAGTACACATACTCACACAATACACATACACAGTATATATCATCACTCACACAGCACACATTCTCACTCACCCGATACACATCCTACTCATAGGGTACACATCCTACTCACACAGTACACATACTCACACAGTACACATCCTCACTCACACAGCACACATCCTCACTTACACAGTACACATCCTCACTCACACAGTATATATCCTCACTCACACAGCACACATCCTACTCACACAGTATATATCCTCACTCACACAGCACACATTCTACTCATACAGTATATATCCTCTCACAGAGCACACATCCTCATTCACACAGCAGACATCCTCACTCACACAGCACACATACTCCTGGGTGTTTGGAAAATGAAAGTGAGCATGTGCCCTCTGTCCTGTGACCAGGTTCCATGGAACCTTAGGGGGCCGACAGCCACTTCTGGTTGTTGTTGTTTTTGGGTATAGGGGAGGATTCTGAGGCTCCATAAGGGTAAGTGGTAAGTGGATGTACCAAAGTCAGGCTGAGAGAGGAGAGCTCCAAATCCAGTTCAAAAAACTTTTAACCTAATCAAAAAAAGCCAGGTGGAGAAAGATAAAAATCACATGATCTCACTGATATGTGGGATATAGTGATCAACATAATTTGATGAACAAGAATAGATCCAGAAACAAATGATAGGGGTTGGATAGAGAGCAACCAAAGGACTTGCATGCATGCATATTAGTATATCCAATGGACACAGGCACTGAGGCAGGGGAGTTTGCCTGAGGAAGGGGGGAAATTGGGGAAAAAGAAGACAAATGTAAAACTTTAGATAATAACAAAATGAAACTTTTAACCTAATATTTTTAACTAAAATTTTTCAAGTCAGTGAAAGGAAAAGTCCTTCTGGCCAGTCACCAGAGGGGAGGCTGCCCTCATGTTCCAGGAGACAGGAGAAAACGGGGAGGGAGGTGAGTGGAGGGATTGAGGGAGCTCACAGGCCCCCTGAAGGAAGGGCACCTTACTTGTCAATGAATTTGTGGAATCCATGCTCCAGCATATTGGTCAGGCATGTTGTGTCTGTGGGCTTTATTTCACAGCCGACAAGTTCACTAATCTGCAAAAAGAGATGAGAGTCCCTGTGTATGGTTCACACCAGTGCTGTCCCATGGATGTGAGAGGAGGGAAGCACTCCTGCCTGCTGGTCCTTCCCGCAGCCACAAGCACTGCCTAGTGAGAAGTGTGCCCAGGTGGTCTAGATGGGTTTTCTCATTTAATGTCACATGTGTTTAAATAGCTGCTCAGAGCCAGTGGCTGCAGAATGGGCATGCGATCTAAGAATCTGGGTAGCCAAGACCCACCCTATGGTCTATCTACTTTCCTGGATGCTAGTCTGGCACCAGCACTGGGCGCATGGCAGCCCTGTGAGTATCTTGGGGGTTGGGAATGTGTAATTCCAGGACTTAGTGCAAAGCCTGGCCTGTGCAGAAGCCAATGTTTGCTGAACAAAAGGAGAAAGTCTTGAGACCAGGCAACAGGCATCCCGCGGAGCTGAGGATGTGGGAAGGAGGCAGCCTCCTCTGCGGCACTCCCCTCCACGCTGGGTGCAAAGCTACAGGAGGTAGCAGTGCTGCTCCTTTGCTGTGGTAGACACTGCCTTTGGAGCTGTTAGTGACAGCACCCCCAGGGAAGCTGTTCAGAAAATTCTCAGCAGAGTGGAGCACCTTCTCAGGAAGTGTGAGACCTGGGCAGTTCTGCGGCTCAGAGCAGCACCAGGTGGAGGTGGGAGGCTCTGGGATACCCCCCCCCCCCAACATTGCCCAGGTTTGTCTCTGTCCAGCACCCCCTCCTTGGGGCTACAAATGTCAGATCAGGAAGGGGTGTGGAGCTGTGCCATGTTTTGTTATATTCCACCTGTCCCTGGGCCTGGCATGTATGGCATCCATGAACAGCTATGTGCAAAGGCATGCACGCACCAGCTCACTCAAATGACTCCCATCTGGGCTATGAGGACTTGAAGATGGGAATAAGGAAGGCAGTTAACATTTATTGAGCATTTACCGTATTTTCCGGCGTATAAGACAACTTTTGAAATGAAAAAAAGTCAACCGAAAATGGGGCGCAAAAGACCAAAATTGCACAAAAATTACCTGCAGATCTTGATGGCAAAGTAAGTCTTTTCTTTGAAGTGGGGGGTACTCTTATACAGCGAATATAGGACTAAACCTATATTTTAACTGTAAAATTAGGGGGTCGTCTTATACACCGGAAAATACGGTACTCTGTATGGGCACCATTTAAAAACCTTTATGTGTTTATTTCATTCTCCAAATACAATGAGAAAGGCTCAAATATATTACTATCCCCATTTTACATATCCAGAAACTATGTCAAAGAATAAGTATCTTGTTCAAGACCATCAGCTCATAAATGGTGGAACTGGGACCTGGATCCATTCTGACTCTAAAGCTCTTACCCATCTTCCTCTGGTCTTCTGTCTACCATGGTGCAGATTACACGCTGCAGAAGGGTGGTGAGCACAGCCCACATGATGGATGCAAACACGACATGGCTGAGGCATGGGCCCTGCTGGCCTTCCAAGTGCTGCTTAGAGCACGCTGTTCCAGGACTAAGTGACAGAGCTGCACAAAGCACTTGGCAGAGTACGTGGCCCTGGGAAACCCTCGGAGATTGGAGTTTTATTACTTAAATTGCATTAACTATGGCAATGAACCAAGAGTCCAGTGTGCTAGTCTAAGAGTTTAGAACAGTGCTGTCCCAGCTGGACCCGCAGCCCTGGTGGGCTAGTCCGAACATATGTGCTGTGAGTGGGGAGCACACCACATTTCAGACTTATCATGAAATATCTTGTTAATTTTGTTGAAATATTGAAATATCTTGTTAGTTTTATGTTGATTACTTGTTGAAATGACAATATTTTGGTTATGTTTGGTGAAATAAGATTTATTCATGAAATTTATTTCACCTGTTTTTGCTTTTAAAAATGAGGCTACTGCCCTAGCTGGTTTGGTTCAATAGATAGAGCAGTGGTTGGCAAACTCATTAGTCAACAGAGCCAAATATCAACAGTACAATGATTGAAAATTCTTTTGAGAGCCAAAATTTTTAAACTTAAAGTATATAGGTAGGTACATTGTTATTAACCTAATTAGGGTACCCCTAAACTGGCCTTTGCTAAAAACTCAAGGGGCCAAAGAGGCACATGTGGCTCTTGAGCTGCAGTTTGGGATAGAGCATTAGCCTGCAGACCAAAGATTCCCGGTTTGATTCCAGTCAAGGGCATATACCCAGGTTGTGGGCTGGATCCTCAGTAGGGGGCATTTAGGAGGCAGTCAATCAATGATTCTCTCTCATAATTGATGGTTCTCTCTTCCTCTCCCTTCCTCACTGAAATCAATAAAAAATACATTAAAAAAATAAATAAAAATGTGCCTACTAGAAACTCTAAAAATTACACAAATGTTCCTGTTCTATTCCTATGATAGCACTGCCCATAGGGCCAGCCCTGCTGCTCCTCAGTGGGTTTTCTTCCCAAGGCCAAGTGTGGCCCGTCCCATCTTGTTTTATTATTATTTTTTAAATTTAATAAATATTTATTGTTCAGATTATTACAATTGTCCCCCCCCCCCCATAGCTCACCTCTACCCAGTTCCCACCCAACCCTCTGTCCTTACCTCACCCCTACTGTCCTCATCCATTGGTGTATGATTTTTGTCCAGTCTCTTCCCACACCCCCCACACATCTTTCCCCCTGAGAATTATCAGTCCACTCATTTTATATGCCCCTGATTCTATTATATTCACCAGTTTATTCTGTTTATCAGATTTTTAATTCACTTGATTTTAGATTCACTTGTTGATAGATATGTATTTGTTGTTCATAATTTTTATCTGTACTTTTTTCTTCTTCTTCCTCTTCTTAAAGAATACCTTTCAGCATTTCATATAATACTGGTTTGGTGGTGATGAACTCCTTTAGCTTTATCTTATCTGTGAAGCTCTTTATCTTACCGTCAATTATGAATGATAGCTTTGCTGGGTAGAGTAATCTTGGTTGTAGGTTCTTGCTATTCATCACTTTGAATATTTCTTACCATATGGCCTGCATAGTTTCTATTGAGAGATCAGCTGACAGTTGTATGGGTGCTCCCTTGTAGGTAACTAACTGTTTTTCTCTTGATGCTTTTAATATTCTTTGTCTTTTGCTCTTGGCATTTTAATTATTATGTGCCTTGGTGTGGTCCTCTTTGAATTCCTTTTGATTGGGGTTCTCTACACTTCCTGGACTTGTAAGTCTATTTTTTTCATCAGGTGGGAAACGTTTTAAGTCATTATTTTTTCAAATAGGTTTTCAGTACCTTTCTCTCTCTCTTCTTCTGGCTGAAATTCTGATGTTGGTACGCTTGAAATTGTCCCAGAGGCTTCTTGCACTATCTCCAAATTTAACTTGATATTTGTGTTCCTCTAGTCTGCTGTTGGGTCTCTGTATAATATATATATATCTTTTTTATTTCAGTCAATGTATGTTTAATTTCTAATAGGTCTTTTTTCATATCCTCTAGGGTCTCACTAAGTTTGTTGGCTTTTTCTAGAAAATTATTGAAAAACCTTATAATCATGGTTTTGAACTCTATATCCAGTAATTTGTTTTCCTCCATTTCTTTAGCTTGTGATCTGTTTGTCTCTGCATTTTCATTGCTCCCTGAGTTGGTAGGGTAGCTTTGTGTGTTAGGTGTCCTATGTGGCCCAGTGGGATAGCTTCCCCAGTTACCTGAAGTGGACACTCTTAGTGCTCCCCTTTGTGGACTGTGTGTCAGTTTTGTTGTAGTTAAATCTTCATTGTTATTGGTATCACTGGGAGGAATTGACCTCCAGGCCAATTGGCTATGAGGATCAGCTGTGTCTATGCCGGGAGAACTTCTGTGATGAAGGCAGTCTTATGAGACAAGGCTTGCAAAATTTCAAAAGCCTCTGTGCTCAACTTGAATGGGGTAGAGTCTCAGGGCTGAGAAGACAGTCTTGGCTTCCCGTCAACACTGCCCTATGAGGACCTGGGTCTCAGTGTCCCTCAGCAATCGCTGCAGGCACCTCTGAGTGAAAGCCACCCTTGAGTTTCGCCTGCTGCCAGACAATCCAATTTCTCCCCCAATAAATCTGGAGCCCCAGATTTTTTCCCTGGAACTGGAGTTCAATGCAGTTGGGAGCTTCCTGTTCCCTCCAGCTAGAGAAAGCCAGAGGCACACTCAGCATTCAGTCCTCTCTGTGCACACTTGGGTGTGTGAGCCTCCAGACCCTGCCTTTTGCAGCTCCCCTAAGTTTCCACCTGAGAGTCCAGATACCCCATAAGAGCCTGGATCCCCAGGCACTTGCCCAGATTTGGGGTTCAGTGCAGTAGGGACTGGGGTTCAGTACAGTTGGGAGCTTCCAACTTCCTTTCTTCTAGGAAAACCCAGCAGCAACCTCAACAGTCAGTCCTCTCTGTGAGTACTCACTTGCACATCTCCTGAACCCTGCCCTCCACAGCTCCCCTGAGTTTTCTCTACATGACAGTCCAGAATCCCCTTGTATGAACCTGGGTTCACAGGGTATCAACCATAACTGAGTTCAGTGAAGTCAGGAGCTTCCTTTTCCCTCCCGCCAGAGAAAGCCAGCTAGGCACTCAGCCGCCCTTCCTCTCTGTGCACATGTCTCCGTACCTCAGCCCTTTGCAGCCCCTCTAGTTCTCCGTGAGCTTTTCTCTTTCCTTCTAGTTGTAGAATTTCCACTCAGCCAGGTTTCTTGCGGTTCTGGATGATGTCTTTTTGTCTTTTAGTTGTAGTTTTGAAATTGTTATGTGAGGCAGCAGTTTAGATGTTTACCTATGCTGCCATCTTACCCCCCCCCCCATCTTGTTTTATTTTATTTTATTTTTAAAATATATTTTATTGTTTGTTTTTTTTTTGTTTTTTTTACAGATAAGAAGAGAGAGGATATAGAGTTAGAAACATCAATGAGAGAGAAACATTGATCAACTGCCTCCTGCATACCCCCTACTGGGGATGTGCCTGCAACCAAGGTACATGCCCTTGACTGGAATCGAACCTGGGACCCTTCAATCCACAGGCTGATGCTCTAGCCACTGAGCCAAACCGGTTTTAGCCCCCCATCTTGTTTTAAATTGTCATAGAAACCACTGTAATGATAGCAGGAAAGTTTGGGCCCCAAACATAGGATCAGCATTTCCTGCCTAAGTCTAATGAAATGGTCATAAATGGCCACACCAGAAATCCAGTCTGAGAGCTACAGGCAGTTTCGTTGTCAGAACCAGACCTGGCAGATAGGTCTTCTGAGTTAGGCACTAAAGTGAAAAGGTCCTCCCCAGCCTGGCTGTCAGGGGCAGCTCAGGGTGTGAACAACAATGCAGGTAGGAAGGGGCTGGGCCTGGGGAAGCCTGAGTCTACCTGGTGGCCTGTGTTCTTTCTGAGCTTGCCCACTGGATCTTCCCTCTGCAGCCACTCCCCTGGTTGCACGCCACTTTCACCCACAGCTCACAGCCCTCATCTCCCTCTTCCTCTTGTCTGCTACTTCTTACTCCCTTTTCACCTGTCGAGGCTGAGCTAGAGACCACATTCCAATTCTTCCGGTGACAATTTAATCTCTCTAAGAGCTAGTTTTCTTATCTGGGAAGTGGAGATAATCATAGTCCCTATGTCAAAGGGTTGCTGGGAGGGTGACATGAGAGGGTCCACATGAAGTATGCAACACAGAACCCAGTACATACCTGACATTCAATGTGGCTTAGCCATTGTTGTGCTATTTTAACTCTAAGGAACATTTTTCTCCAATCTGTCCATCTAGGTGGTCTACAAAGGAGGATGAGGATTGTCTGGCAATGGTTTGGATTTCAATGCATGAGAGCAGCATCCTCATAGGTGGAGCACCAATGGAGGAATGGATCTCCAAGGGCCTTGAGTGTTATCCAACCACCATTTACATTGATGAGGGCACTCTCTATGGTGCCATCTCATGAAGAGACCTAGCCTTGCTCACCCTCCCAGCCCTCCAGTGGTCAGTTCTGGTCAGATTAGGGCTTCAGGGAGAGGAACCCTCTGAGCACCCAGGGAGAGCAGCTGCCCTCTGTAGACCCCACTGATGGGCAGCTCAAGTCCAGAACCTACTCATATGGCCTTTCCTCTGCCCCTCATTACACTCCTGCCTTAGGTTGCCTTGAGCTCGAAGGCTCCATGGGAAATGGAAAACAGCTCTCCTATGCAGAAAACTCCTGGATCTCTCATGCATTCAGATCCCTCTTTTCCCAGGGAGGCCAAAATACTCCTAGCAACTGTGCTAAAACTTCCTTCTCTGGAAGTCATGGGTGTGCCCTCAGAGGATGTCCCTCTGGATCATCCTCTGCAGCCACTCACTGGAATTCCCTCTCTCAGGACCATGCATAAGATGTCCTCCGTCTTGTGTGTGGTCCTGAGAGAGGGAATTCCAGGCCAAGTCAGAGAGCAGTCTGCCTATGGGCACCCATCTCCACCTCCACACAGAGCAGCTCTCGGGCTCAGTCTGCGCAGGGCTGTTGCTATCTTTGGATATGAACATTATTACAGGAACAGTGCACCTTTCTTTTCTCTGGTTAGTGTTCATACCACACTTATCACCTCACACATGGTTGCTTATAAAAATCCCAACTGTTGCCGAAACCGCTTTGGCTCAGTGGATCGAGCGTCAGTCTGCGGACCTAATGGTCCCGGGTTCGATTCCGGTCAGGGGCATGCACATTGGTTGCAGGCACATCCCCGGTGTGTGTGTGTGTGTGTGTGTGTGTGTGTGTGTGTGTGCAGGAGGCAGCTGGTCGATGGTTCTCTCTCATCGACGTTTCTGGCTCTCTATCCCTCTCTCTTCTTCTCTGTGGAAAATCAATAAAACATATTAAAAAAAAATCCCAACTGTTTTTAGGGAGGACAACTGTTATTCTCATTTATAGGCACAAAGGGCTGAAAGAGGAGTGGAAACTTATTTCTGAGCATAGCCTGTTGTATGCTGGAACTCCAGCACAGTCAGTCCTAGCAGGACTCAGGCACTGTTTGGAGACCCAGGAAGGGATGTGGATTTCTCTTCTGTGTAGCAAAGCAAGGCTCCTGCCACTGCACTTAATGCCCTGTCACCTGAAGAACCTTGAGAAGCTCTTTGCTAAGAGAGGAGACAAGGAGAGGCTGGTGGCCACGGGCTGGAACAGTACTCAATCACAGCAATGGGGTCCCCCAGCAAGGGAGACCTGCTCACGTGAAAGGCAGTGCATCCTTTAGCCTGCCTGTTCCCTTATGGCAAAAGGCTCTCAACCCCATTCCTACCTCGGGGCTTCTAGTAGATTCTCCTTTCAGAAAAAGCTTGACCTGGGAATGGTTCCTGCCTTCTTGGGGCTACGGGGACCAGGGCTGGGCTGGGCAGGGGGTGGGCAGTGACAGGACCTGTTGCCAGTGCCGCTCCTTCATCCCTGGGTTGCAGGAAATGTTGAGAATAGGGATGTGCTGCTTGAACTTGTCAATCTTCATTTTCACGTTCTCTGCCAAGCGCCTGGGTGCAGGTATGTCGGCTAAGGTCTTGGTCAATTTATACATTGTTCTCCACATATTCCCTATTTCCTCCGCAATTTCCTCAGCATTCAGCAAAAAGAGGGGTCCTGGAATAAAAAAGACGAATGGAGGGAAGGTCAACCCCCCCAAGCATATGTCAGCCACATGCACCTTCAATTCCCTGAACTCAGAATTGGGCCTGAGGTGTGAGTACTGGAGCAAGCACAGGCCTGGAGCTGGGTCTGTGTCTGAAAAGTTGCCTTTGCCAGTGAACCAAGCAGGTTTCCTGAACTTTCTGAAGCCTCAAGAGCATCACTTGTGACACAGGGTGACTGTGGAAGGGAAGTGAGATAAGCACAGTGGCTAACCTGCCCCTGCCACACGGTGCAATGCGGACGGGCAACAAGTGTTAGACTGGTTATAGATGCTCCACTAATGCTGAGAAACAGTAGCCACTGGAGAATATGGGTGAATGAGAGCGGGAGTTCTCTGTTCAGTTTTAGCGACTTCTGTGTAAGCTTGAAATTCTTTAAAAATAGATTATTTTAAAAGAATGAAATTTCATTTTTAAAAAAGTACCCTCCAAGCATTATTTTCCTTCTCTGTCTTTCCTTTTATGGGGACCCTTTCGCACAGCGGTTCTCAGCCTTCTTAATGCCGCGGCCCTTTAACAGCTCCTCATGTTGTGGTGACCTCCAACCATAAAATTATTTTTGTTGCTATTCATAACTGTAATTTTGCTACTGTTATGAATTGTAATGTAAATACCTGATATGCAGGATGTCTTAGGTGACCCCTGTGAAAGGGTCATTCGACCCCTAAAGGAATCACAACCCACAGGTTGAGAACTACTGCTTTAGCAGTCACAATCTTGCATGCTGTGGCTTCCTTCCCCTTCAATATTTCACGTTAGTATGAATTCTGGCATCATGATGTTGCAAATTTACTCAAAATTTTTTCTTTGAAGGCTGCTGAGACTAAACATAGCTTCGTGGATATAGCTTTATTAATTGCAAACATGCTTCATCAAACCAACATTTTTGTTAACCAAAAATTAAAATAAAATAAAAAAACAGAAAAGATGTACATGATTCCCATGTAAAAAAAATAATACACCATGTCTAAATGGCTTTGTTGTGGGAATGCAAGGCAGGTTTCATATTTGAAAAGCAACCAATGTAATATGCCATATTAACAGTCTAAACAAGGAAAATCACATGATATCAATCAATGCAGAAAAAGCATTTGACAATTTTGATTAAAAAAAACCAAAACCTCTAAATAGACTAGGAATAGAAGGAAACTTCCTCAGGCTGATAAAGGGCAACTGTAAAAAACTACATTAATGTTATACTTTTGTATTCATTAAATACATAGTTTTTTTTTTTTTGTTTTGTTTTTTACATGTCAATTATACTATAATAAAAGTGGTTTAAAAAATAAGACAAAACAACCCATTTTACTTAATGGTAGAAGATGGAATACTTTTTCCCTCAGAGATCAGAAAGAAGGCAAGGATTTTCACTTTCATAACACAATAACAGAAAGATAGTTGGTAAAATCCCCAAATACTTGGAAATTAAACAACATAATTATAAATAACATGGGTCAAAGACAAAATCTTAAGAGAAGCTAAAAAATATTTTTAACTAAAGAAAAAGAAAATATAACATCAAAAGTTGTGGTATACAGAAGTAAAGTTAAATATAAAGTAAGCAGAAAAAGAGAAATAATAAAACCAAAAGATGGTTCTTTAAAAATGTTAATAAAAAATTAATAACCTACAGCCAGTATAACCAAGAAAAAGAGACAAATTAGTGATATCAGAAATGAAAGAGGGGACATTAATGCACATCTCAGGAACATTAAAAGGATAATCTTGAACACCTTCATGACCACAAATTTCATAACCTAGATTAAATGGACTAATTCCTTGAAAGATACAATTTAACCAAATTCACACAAGAAGAAATAAAAAATCTGATTAGGCCTGTGACTGTTTAAAAAATTGAACAATAGTCAATAACTTTTCAAAACAGACAACACCAGGCCCAGATGGGTTCACTGGTGAATTCTACCAAACATTTTAGAAAGAAATAATGCCAATTTTCTACAATCTCTTCCAGAAGACAGAAACAGAGGTAACACTTCCTAATTCCTTCTATGAAATCAGCATTACCCTAACACCAAAACAAAGACATTAAGATAAAATGAAATTAAAGACCAATATCTTTCATTAATATAGATGCAAAATCCTCAACAAAATATTAGCAAATTGAATCTAACAATATATGAAATAAAATTATATACCACAATCAGTTGGATTTTACTATTCCAGATATGTAAAGCTGTTTCAACATTAAAAAAAACCAATTAATGTAATCTCTCACATCAACAGGCTAAAGAAGAAAAATCGCATGATTATATCAATAGATTCAGAAAAAGCATTTGACAAAAGCCAACACCCATTCATGATAATAATTCTTAGCAAATGAGAAACAGGGAGATTTCCTTGACTTCATATAAAGAACATATACAAAAAATCTACAGCTAAAATCATACTTAATGGTAAGACACTACACTCTTTCCCACTACAATCAGGAACAATGCAACAATGTCCCCTTTAACCATCCTTTTCAACACCATTTAATGGAATTCCTAGCCAGTGCAAAGACAAGAATAAGAGATATAAGGTATGCAGATTGAGAAGAAAGACATACAACTGTTTGCCACTGACATGATCTTTTATATCGAAAATCTGAAAGAATAAAAAAAAAAAAAACCCACTGGGAATTGACAGTTATAGCAAGTTGCAGGATACAAGGTTAATATATAAAACTCAATTGCTTCCCTTTTTATTTTTAATTTATTAATTTTGAAGAGAGAAAGAGGGAGAGAGGGAGATAAGGTGGGAGAGACGTTGGTTTGTTGCTCCTGTTAGGTACAACACTAATTCATTGGTTGATTCCTGTATGTGCCCTGACTGTGGATCAAACCCCTCAACCTTGGCATATAAGGATGACCCTCAATCTAACTTAGCTACTCAGCCAGAGCTGCTTTCCTCTATACCATTAAGGAACAAATGGAACTTAAAATTAAAAGCACACATACATTTACATTAGCACTCCTAAAATTGAAATACTTAGACATAAGTCTAACAAAATATGTAAAACATCTATATAATTAAAACTACAAAACTATGATGACAGAAGTCAGAGAGAATAAATGGAGAGATAGTTCATGTTCATGGATAGAAACATTCAACAATGTTAAAGTGTTAGTTCTTCCCAACTTGAGTATAGATTCAACACAATCCCAATAAAAATCCCAGCAAGTTATGTGGTGGTTTTTTTTTTTATATTGAAAAATTGGTTCTAATGTTTATTTGGATTCATGGAAGACCCCAAATAGTCAATATAATATTAAAGTTGGGGAATTGACATTTTCCAGTAACTTTAAGGCTTACTAAAAAGCTACAATAATCAAATGTGGTATTGATGAAAGAGAAGACAAAAAGGCCAATGGGACCGAATAGAGAGTCCAGAAATAGACCCACATACAGTCAGCTGATATTTCAGAAAGGATAAAAGGTAATATAATGGAGAACTAATAATTTTCAACAAATGATGTTAGAACAACTGGATATTCACAAGGAAAATAATGTATCTGGTTGCAGACCTTATATCCTTCACAAAAATTAACTCGAAATGGATCATTGACTTAAATGTAAAACTGTAAAAATCCTAGGAGAAAACATACAGAAGAAGAATCTAGATGACTGTGGCTTTGGTGATAACCTGTTAGGACAACACCAAAGGCATGATATATGAAAGAAATGACACTCTAGACTTCATTAAAATTAAAAACTTCTGTTCTGTTAAAGACAGTGTCAAAAGAACAAAAAGATAAGCCAAAGACAAAGACACTGATGTTTGGTGACAGCAATATCCACCATCTTGCCTAAGCTAATAGTGTAGAAGTCATTCTGGCCCTTCACTCTCTCTCCCTGTTCCCTTGCCCCATACCAGATTAGTCATCTAGTTCTGTGGACTCTACCTTCTCAGTATCTCTCCTAGGATCTAGAGTAAAAGGGGTAGTTTGTAGATGCCTATAGCACTTTGGCCTTTTTTTGCAATAGCACACTAATGGAGTGGCTATCTTATTCTCCCACCACCTGCCTCTCTGAGTAACTACCCAATCCATGTCTCTGGATTTACTCTGGCAATAGGTCTGGCTCTTTGATCCTCATCTTCCATCATTATTATATCAGAAAATTGAACTGTGGCTGCCTTAATCCAGAGTATCAGAATATGTTGCAAAGTCCAGCCAGAATTCAAAGATGAAACTTTTTTTCAGAACTGGCCAGGGTGGACCCATTACTCCATCCCCATCCTGCCCCAGCATAGGGGGACCGCGGCATACCATTCATCCACTCCTCTGACTTGATGCTGAACTCATAGGTCGTCCCCCACAGCTGTTCGTAGGGTACTTTGTTGGTCATCACGGTTTGCAGAAGAGGGAAGGTACTCTTATCCTTTCCCAGCAGCTCCTCCTCCTTATTGATCAACTGCAGGCAAAGGGGGATACTGTCTATTAGGTTGGTGGTTTTCCTGGACCCTAGAAGCCACCCTGGCAAATTCCTCAACATTTTGAACACCAAGTCAAGAAAGATGCTTGTTAGCAAGAGAGGAAAATAAGGTGTGGACTCAATCAGGAGGATCCCTCTCTACCTGTGAGGGCATGGCAGCTGATATCTAGTTGGGTGAACCTCTAGGACAGCAGTTCTCAGCCTATGGGTTGTGACCCCTTTAGGGGTCGAACGACCCTTTCACAGGGGTCACCTAAGATATTCTGCATATCAGATATTTACATTACGATTCATAACAGCAGCAAAATTACAGTTATTAAGTAGCAACAAAGATAATTTTATGGTTGGGGGTCACCACAACATGAGGTCGCAGCATTAGGAAGGTTGAGAACCACTGCTCTAGGATAATTTGCTACTTGCTTCACCAGCTTTGTTCCCACTGTGATGTACCTATAGCTCTATTTCCAAAGTTTCCATGTGTGCATTTGCTATTTACATAATGCTGCCTTCTTGTGTCAACTTGCCTCAAAGGTAAGAACTTTAATAGGTAAAGAACTTACTAGTGGAGCCCGGCCAACATGGCTCAGTGGTTGAGCATTGACCTATGAACCAGGAGGTCAGGGTTTGATTCCCAGTCAGGGCACATGCCCGGGTTGTGGGCTTGATTACCCAATAGGGGGTGTGCAGGAGGCAGTAGATCAATGATTCTCTCTCATGATTGATTTTTCTATCTCTCTCTCAATTATATATATATATATATATATATATATATATATATATATATATATAAAACTTACTAGTTGACCTTCAGGAGAAATTACTTAGCTTCTTCAAGTCTTAGTTCCCTCATTTTAAATTTGGGTAAATGAAGGTAATAACAGTACCTACCCCAGAGGTTTGTTATGGACATTAAGTGATGAATGCTCAATACATATGAGCAATTATTATATTATAATTTCTTCTCTGTATGCACAATTATTCTATTATAATTTCTTCTCTGTGAGCTCAATGACTACAAAAAACCTAGTATAATGTAGGAGTGTAGAAAAAGGTAGCTGAATGAAAGCAAAGTACCAATGAAAGAAAAGGTCAATCAATCAATCAATTAATCAATAAGTACTATCAAGCTGACAGGTGATGTTAGGAAAATACAAAACCAAGGACCAGAACTAACAGAATAGTACAGAGGCATAAATACCCATCCCAAGGCCTCAAACCTCAAATTCCACCAGCGCCTGATCTAGGTTCTTGGAAATCTCATTAAGCTTTTCAACATTGTTCTTCATTTCTTCTGTAGACATCACTTCACGTTTTCTAAACCCTTCTAGTTCCTTGCTGTAGCCCTCAAGTCTCCACTCAAATTCTGAGCACCTGAAAGTAAAGATAGCCCACTCATATTTGGAATTTCCATTTTGTGATTTTCAAAGTCACAGCATTGTTCATCCAAAATTCAATCTCCTGATACAAGATACATATACTATACTACTTACAATCCTACCTTCCAGAGACTGTGTTTGGTGGTTAAATACTTTTAGAAGTTTTCCTGTACAGAGCTGCAAGATTAAATCAGTTATTAAAAATTTACGGGAATAAAGAGGACAGAGGAACATGTTAAATAACACCATAGAGATGCAATGAGCAAAATCTAGATTTGGAGACAAATAACCCAGTTTCTTCAATAGATAAATTGCAAGGAAAAAACAGAGAAGGTGGAAGGGAGACCCATGGAGGAAAAGAAATTTAAGAGATAATTGCAATTATGTAGACATTTTTGGATTCTGATTCAAGTAAGCAAATCATAAGAAGAAGAAAAAACACACATGAATTAGCTCATTTTGACCCCAAGATTTTAAAACTTTACATACTTACTACTGGATTTAAAAAGGAATTCACACTTAAGGTGATGGTGGAGTAGGCAGGGATCTTTCTCTCAATACCTCACAGAATCAAACTGGAAATTATACCTAAATTGGGGAACAATACTAACTGGTGACTATCTGAAGAGAAGACTTAAAAAATGTTTTGTTTTGTTTTTGATGTTAGAGAGAGAGGAAGGGACAGAGGAATAAAAACATTGATGGGAAACATTGATTAGCTACCTCCTGCACGCACCCTACTGGGGACTGAGCCTGCAATCCTGATTGAATATGCTATGACTGGGAATTGAAACAGTGTCCTCTTGGTGCGTGGCTCAATGCTCAACCACTGAACCACTCTGGTCAGGCTGAAGAGGAGACTTTTCACTGGCGTCTGCAAAAATCGCATGGAGAACAGTAGGAAGGGTGGAGTGACTAAAGCACTGGCCATGCTCCTGGGGCGGGCGGGGGGACAGCTGAGGCTATGGAAGAATGCCTTGGCTGCGGGAGGTCCCTTTGAGAGGTGTGAAGCCTAATCCCTGACTGGGCCTCCCAGGCCATAGCACCCAGAGCCATGAACAGGCATCCATGTATTACCCAGAAAGCGGTGGGTGATAGTCTGGCTAGGAGAGGCAAGCCCACTGGAGTTAAAGCCATCTGTTTAAAGGGCCAGCGCACAATACTTTCATTCATAGACACTACCCAGGGCTCTGGCAGAGGGAGGGCTGTGAGAACAGGCATACCTGAGGAGAGTGTGGGGTGCTGGCACTGGGGAGAGGGATAGGGGAAATGCCACCAGGAGTTTTGATACTAGATCATCTTCTGATACCGAAACAGCAGTTTTTGTTTTGTTTTATTTTTTGCTTGTTTTAAAAAATAATTTTATTGATTTTTAAATTTTTTATTTTTCAAAAAAAAAATCTTTACAGTTGTTCCTCTACCCCCCTTCCCAGTTCCCCTCCACCCAGTTCACATCCCACCCCATGCCCTTACCCCACCACACTGTCCTTATCCATAGGTGTATGATTTTTGTCAATTCTCTTTCTCCACTGCCCACACCCCTTTACTCCTGGGAATTATCAGTCCACTCCCTTTATATGTCCCTGATGCTATTATATTCACCAGTTTATTCTGTTTATCAGATTTTTTGTTCACTTGATTTTTAGATTCACTTGTTGGTAGTTATGTATTTGTCATAATTTTTTTTCTTCATATTTTTCTTCTTCTTCCTCTTAAAGAATACCTTTTAGCATTTCATATAATACTGGTTTGGCAGTGTTGACTCCTTTATCTTTTTCTTATCTGTGAGACTTTTAATTCTGAATGATAGCTTTGCTGGGTAGAGTAATCTTGGTTGTAGGTTCTTGCTATTCATCACTTTGAATATTTCTTGCCACTCCCATCTGGCCTGTGTAGTTTCTATTGAGAAATCAGCTGACAGTTGTATGGGTGCTTCCTTGTAAGTAACTAACTGTTTTTCCCTTGCTGCTTTTAATATTCTTTGTCTTTCGCTCTTGGCATTTTAATTATGATGTGTCTTGGTGTGGTCCTGTTTGGATTCCTTTTGTTTTGGGTTCTGTGCGCTTCCTGAACTTGTAAGTATATTCTTTCACCAGATGGGGAAGTTTTCAGTCATTATTTCTTCAAATAGGTTTTCAGTATGTTTATCTCTCTCTTCTTCTGGCACTCCATAATTGGGATGTTGGTATGCTTGAAATTGTCCCAGAGGCTTCTTACACTATCTTCATATTTTTGGATTCCTTTAGCTTTTTGCTTTTCCTGTTGGGTGTTCTTTTCTTCTTCTTCTTTGTATTTCAAATCATTGACTTGATTCTTGCATTCCTCTAGTCTACTGTTGGATCTCTGTATAATATTTTTTATTTCAGTCAGTGTCTGCTTAATTTCTAGTTGGTCCTTTTTCATATCCTCAAGGGTCTCACTAAATTTATTAGCCTTTTCTAAGAAATTATTGAAAAACCTTATAACTGTGGTTTTGAACTCTATATTCAGTCATTTGCTTTCCTCCATTCCTTTCATTTGTGATCTGTTTCTTTATCTCCACATTTTGGCTGCTTCCCTGTGTTGATAGAGTGGCCTTGAGTACTAGGTGTCCTTTAGGGCCCAGTGGCTTAGCCTCCCCAGTTGCCTGAGGTGGACCCTCTTGGTGCACCCCTTTGTGGGTTGTGTGCCTTGATTGTTGTTATCACTGGGAGGAATTGACCTATAGGCCATTTGGCTGTGAGGATCAGCTGTGTCAACAATGGGAGAACTTCTGAGCTGGATACACCCTTATGAGATAAGACTTGCTTCAGTGGAGCTTTGGCACTCACTGAGCCTGCCCCCTGAGTGTGTCCCTTATGGATCTGAGGAGTTATAATCTGGATGGTCCTACTCTGACCACTGTGTACACTGGCTCTTGGATCTCCAATGAGGTTCTAATTTAGCCACTGCCTGAAGCCACCCAGCTAGAGCTACAGAGAGATCTGCAGATTCCTCTTCTTTGTTTGGTGTTTGGAGGTTCCCAGATGATGCCCAGCAGTGAAGCAATGCAAGCTTTTCTGGGGCCTGGGGCCGTCTTTTGGATGTTCTGGGTCTCTCTAACTCAGCTGCAGTTTGATAGGTAAGTTTAGATTTCAAAGTACCAGGCCATTCATATGCAAAAGCCTCTGTGCACAGCTTGGATGAGGCAGAGTCTCAGGGCAGAGCAAACAGCAATAGTATCCTGTCAGCCCTGTGCTAATCGGCCCCTGGGTCTCAGTCTCTCTTGGTAATCACTGCAAGCACCTCTGAGAGAAAACTGCCCTCAAATTCTGCACACTGCCAGACAGTCCAGTTTTTCTCCATATGAGTCTGGGTCCCCAGAGTCTTGCCTGGAACTGTAGTTCAGAGCAGTTGAGAGCTTGTGTCTCCCTGTGGCTTGAGAAAGCCAGCCATGTATTAAGTTGCCAGCCCTCTCTGCGCATGCGTGCTTCTGTACCTCTGCACTTTACTTCCACAGCTCTTCTGAGTCTCAGTGTGCTTTTCTCTTCCCTTATAGTTGTAGAATTTCCACTTAGCCAGCCTTCCTGAGGTTCTGGATGATGTGCATTTTGTCTTTTAGTTGTAGTTTTGAAGTGATTGTGTGAGATGGAGTTCAGTTGTTTACCTATGCAGCCATATTAATTTCTCTCTATTCTGCAGCAGCCATTTTCTTGGGAGAAACAATCCATTGCAAGGGGCTTCAGCTTGGGGAAAAGCAATTACTCCACCCTCTGGCGTCCACTCCCCCAGCTCTTTGGAATCCTCCTTACCTCACCCTGAATTTTAAGCCCCACTGAGGAGTCAGTGGCACAAACTGGGGCTTAATAGGCTGGAAGTTTTCAGGCATTGTCAGTGAATTGCTTTGCAGTGAGGTATTCCTCCTCCACACTCCAGGGAACATTATGGGAGATCCAATGGAGACACCACCCACCCTCAGCGTCCAATAGACCCAATCTCTAGGCTTTTGCACTGCTGAGGTCAAGTAAAACAAAACAGGGGAAAGTCAGATGTTTGCCTGGGGGTGGGGAGACACACCTACTATCTTGCCTGAGGAGAGTCTGGGGTGCTGGCACTGGGGAGAGGTGTGAGGGAGCAGCCACCAGGAGTCCTGGTACTAGATTATTGCCTGAATGGCAGCTCGCCTTCATGGGAAATCCAGTGACCCCATCCTATTGATTCCATAATAAGCTCTTTTGGAATAAAGAGCTTCCAGATTAAAAAGTCTCAAGGAGTGCATTACCACCAAACCAGCATTGCAATAAATATTAAAGGGATTGCTTTGGGAAGAAGAAATTGGGAGAGAATGAACATAGGTATAAAGTGGAAATATATAAGTACATATCAATAATAACCTTAAAGGTAAATGAATTAAATGCTCCAATCAGAAGACATAGGGTAAGATGAATGGATATAAAGCATGACTCATATATATGCTGTCTCTAAGAGACCCACCTCAGAACAAATGATTCACAGAGACTGAAAGTGAAGTGATCGGGGAAATTTTCATGCAAATGTAAATGAAAAATAAAAAGCTGAAATAGCAATACTCATATCTAACAAAATAAACTTAAAAACAAAGGCCATGAAAAAGGCAAAGAAAGTACTGTATAATACTAAAGGGATCAATGCAATAAGAAAATATAACCTTTGTAAACATATATGCACCCAATATAAGAGCACCAAATTATATATAGTGGACATTAAGGGAGAGATTGACAGCAATACAGGCATAGTAAATGACTTTAACACTCCTCATAGTAAATGACTTTAACACTCCTCCCTACCTGATATTATTGGATATATCTTTAAGAAAATCAACAAGGAAACTGAGACCTAAATGACACACAAGCTTAGAAGAATTTAATTTATATTTACAGAACATTTCATCCCAAAGCAGCAGAATATACATTCCTCTCAAGTGAATATGGAACATTCTCAAAGACAGATCACATATTAGGACACAAAATAAGTCTCTACAAGTTCAAGAAGACTGAAATTATAACAAGCATCTTCTTGGATCACAAAGACATGAAATTAAAAATCAACTACAAAAAAAAAAACCAAAAAAAAACAAAAACCACCAAAACAAAACAAAACAAAAAAACACCTCAAAAATATTCAGACACATGGTGGCTAAATAGCATGGAGTTAAACAATAAATGGGTAACCAATGAGATCAAGCAAGAAATAAAAAAACTTCCTGGAAACAAATTAAAATGAACACACAACCAAAAATCTATGGGACACAGTAAAAGCAGTCCTGAGAAGGAAGTTCATAGCATTACATACCTAACTCAAAAAAGCAAGAAAAATTATCAGTAAACTATCTAACTCTACAACTTAAAAAAATTAAAGAGAGCAATAAGAAAAGTCCAGAAAAAGTAGAAAGAAGAAAATAATAAAGATAAGAGTGGAAATAAATGACATAGAGACTAAAATAGCAATACAAACTGAAACCAAGAGCTGGTTCTTTGAAAAGAGAAACAAGATTGATGAAACTTTAGCTGAACTCATCAAGAAACAAAGAGAGAGGACCCAAATAAATGAAATCAGAAATGAAAGTGGTGAAGTAACCACTGACATCACAGAAATACAAAGGGTTTCAAGAAAATACTATAAACAACTATATGCCAACCATCTGGGCAACCTGGGTGGAATGGACAAATTCCTAGAAACACACAATCTTCCAAAATTCTATGTGAAAAAAGAGAAAACCCAAATAGGCTGATAACAATGAATGAAATTGAAGCAGTAATTAAACACACACACACACACACACACACACACACACACCTCACAGCAAACAAAAGTCCTGGAACAGATGGCTTCAGAGGTGAGTTTTAATAAACATTCAAAGAACTAAAACCTATCCTCCTCGAACTATTTTAAAAATTCAAGAGGAGGAAAGACTTTCAAACTCTTTTTGCAAAGCCAGTATTATCCTAATTCCAAAACCAGATAGACAGTACAAAGAAAGAAAATTACAGGCCAATATCTCTGATGGACGTATATGCTAAAATTCTCAACAAAATATTAGCAAATTGGATCCAGCAATACTTTAAAAATCATACACCATAACAAAGTGGGATTTATTTTGGGGCTGCAAGGCTTGTACAATATTCACAAATCAATAAACATGATACTTCACATAAACAAACTGAAAGATAAAAATCACATGATCATATAATTGATGTAGAAAAAGCATTTGATAAAATCTAGCACTTTTTTTTTAAATAAAAAATCTCAGTAAAGTGGGACTAGAGGATTCATACCTCAATAAAGGTCATATATGACAAACCATCAGCCAACATTATTCTCAATGGGCAAAACTAAAAGTGTTTCCCTTGCCCCTCTGCCCACCAATGTTCTGGCCAATGCAAGATGATGGTGCAGGAGTCAGCCGCCCAGCTCTCCTTCACCCTGAAAGTGCAAGAGTACCCGGCCCTCAAGGTTTCTTATGAAACAATGAACAAACGCTTTCAAGTTGCTCAGAAAAACGTCAACCATGAGACAAGCCATATCACCATATTGGTGGCTGAGCAAAAGAAGACCCTGAGAAGCTGCCCTGCTGTGGACTCCGTGGTCAGCCTTCTGGATGGCATGGTGGAGAAGCTTGGTGTCCTCAAAAGGAAGGTGGTGGAGTCCATCCAGGCTGAGGACAAGAGCACCAAACTGTGCAAGTGCAGGATCGAGCACCTCAAGGAACACAGCAGTGACCAGCTGGCAGCCACCATTCTGTGGAAGCAGAAATGCATGGACCGCATGGTGGTGGAGCACCCACTGCACTGCGGCTACTATGACATGTAGTGAAGCTGGCGTAGCAGAGCGGCATCCAGGACCTGGTGAACATCAAGATGTTCCTGACAGCCAAAGAAGTGGAGAAGTCCCTGGAGAGATGCGAGACTGCCACCTGCCTGGCCTGGTGCCATGACAACAAGTCCCAGCTGCACAAGATGAAGAGCTGCCAGGAGGTCAGCCTCAGGATTCAGGAGTTCATTGAATTCATCAGGCAGAACAAGAGACTGGACACCATGAGATGAGTGGAAACACTTCAGTCAGACCGAGGGGAGCCAGCTGGACAAGGTCTGGCAGGCCATGGGCATGCTGGCCTTCCTGCCAGACACGCACATCCTCCCTCTCCCACAAGGAAGTGCTGGACCTGGGCTGGTGGAAGATGCTGATTCAGCAGTTCTGGTATGACAACTACTGGCTGCACCAGCTGGGGAACAACTCAGTGTTCACTCTCACCCTGCAGGCTGGCCTCTCGGCCATAAATACTTCACAGTGCTACAAGGAGGACAGCAGCTCCAGGAGCCCTGTGTACAGCCCCTCCCTGAACAAGCTTGCACAGCCCCTGCCCATAGCCCACTGCACCAACTCCAATTTAGTCCACAAGATCTCCGGCAACATGATGAATGAAAATAACCTGCCCCTGATGCTGCCCAATGGCCACAACTCTCTGCTCTCCATCCATCAAGACAAGAAGGTTGTCTGCCTGAGAACCAAAGAGGTCTTCCACTTTTCCCAGACGGAGAAGGTGTACATCATGTAGGCGCACCTGCTTCACAGTGCCTGTTTCTTGGAACCAAAGATCCATGATCAACAGCAGATGCTTAGGAGCAGAGGAAGGAAGAGGTAGGAGAGGGAGTAGTCTGTACTTGAAGCCACACTTGATTGTCGGGCTTGGTAATGCCAGTCAACTAGCTGATGCATCCAGGGAAGACTGGAAACTTCCAGCAGCTTCCAGAGACTCCAGACCCACTGACACCAGGGATACCGAGGACATTTCAAAAACAGTTTCCTCCCTGTTGATCATTACCAGTCCTGGGAGCAGGCGGGTCCTGCGTGGTGGCACCTCGCATAAATGGCTCTCGCCTCCCGCCTGCATGGCTGTGCCCCCTGTGGAGCCCCATGACCATCCGCGAGGCCTGCATGGTGGTGACACTCAACTCCAAACACTGTTGTCACAGATGAATATCCAGCTGAGTAACTGCAATGACTGGCATCCCGGGAACCGAGTAGCCAATGCTGCTGTCCATAGGTTTGTGCTTAGTGCTCAGTTGCATGTGGATGTTGCTTAGCTAATAAACTGTACATGTAACCATGTTTAAAAAAAGCATTTTCCTTAAGAACAGGAACAAGATAGGTATGTACACTTTCACCACTCTTATTTGACATAGTACTGGAAGTCCTAGCCACAGGGATCAGATAAGAAGAAGAAATAAAGGAGATCCAAGACAGTGGCTGACAGGATAACTGGTTGCAACATAGTGTGTGAATGGAGAGAGTGAAAGGAGAGTGTGTGAACGTGCAGGGAGTGTCTGTATTTGTGAGTGAGGGACAGCTATATTCCATAGGACTGTTGGGGACTGGTGGACCAGGCTCCCTGGCTGGGCAGCCTCTACTACTGCTGAAATCTCTCCTGGAGCAGCCAGCTCGGCCGCAGAAACCATGCCATCTTGAAGGGAAGAGCGGCTGTGATTGGAAGCCCAACCTTATCTTCAGCTGGGGAGACATCAGATACTCTTGGGATCCTACAAACAGAAAGCCCAGGGACTAGCTGCCTCAGCTGCGAACCCATGAACACCAAGATGCCAGCCTCTCCGACTGCAGGCACCTAAAACGTTTTTCCAGAGGGAGAAAAAGGCAGCACTGAATATGTGATGGGCCTTGCGCCTCCTCACAGAACAGATAGATGGAACAGCTGAATGGGAATAATATCCACCTGGAATTGGCAAATTAAACACAGCTGGTGAGGCAATCCATAGACAGGAAGTCAGATATCAATTGAGAGCTTACCTCCTCAGACTCATCTGGGTGTTTGTTGTTTGTATTTTTTTTGATTAATTACTTTTGTTTGTTTGTTTATTTTTTAGAGTTTTCTCCCAATTTACATATATTTTCCCCTTTCTTTTTTCTTCTCTCTCTTTTTCTCTCTTACATTTTTTCCTTTTCTCAATATCATTTCTGCACTCTTTTCTCTTCCCCAATTCTCCTTTCTCTGGTGGTCACCTTTCTTTGGTGTTATTACTATCGTGAATACATTTGTGTTTGGTGACCTGTGCATTGTGTCTTGTCATGTTGTATTTTATGCATTTAAGTCAATGCAGGAGAGAGTAAGCTACATAATCAGACACCCTGAGAGGAGTGATCATGGGGAGACAAAGAAACAGCCTACATACTAAAGAAAAGGATGAATCACTGGCAAAGGAAGTAAATGAAATGGAGGCAAGCAATATGTCAGAGAAAGAATCTAGAGCAATGATCATAAAGACACTGAAAAGGATGGAAGACAAATTCAACAATATCTGTAAAACCAAAAGGAAAAGAAGAGGAACTAATGAGAAATGAAAAATGACATTGCTGCAATAAAGAACACAATAGAAAGCATAAACAGTAGACTAGAAGAAGCAGAGGACTGCATCAGTGAGCTAGAAGACAAAGTAGGAAAAAATACCCAAGCAGAATAACAATTAGAAAAAAACAAACAAAAAAACAAAAACAAAAACAAAAACAAACAAAAAACAACTTAGAAAACGAGAGGAGAGCCTGAGAAAACTTTGGGACAACATAAAATGAAACAACATCCACATAATAGGGGTGCGAGAAGGAGAGGAAACTGAGAAGGATTAGAAAACCTGTTTGAAGAAATAATGACAGAAAACTTCCCTGATATAGGGAAGAAAAAACTCACAGAAGTCCAAGAAGCTCAGAGAATCCCAAATAAGATGAATCCCAAAATGTGACATCAAGACACATTATAATTAATGTTCACAAATTTGTCCACAATTGGAGTCTCTCTGGGTGGCCTGCAGGGATTGGGCTGAAATCCACAATACAACGCCACCTGCAGCTCCTATCTGCCACTCCTGCTCATCTTGGCCCCACTGTGCCTGTCTCAGGCTCACAGTCCTGATTGGGAGAGCTCTCACTGCCGCAGCAGCACTCACCAATCATGAGCCCTGCATCTGGCACCCTCCCAAGGGGGGTGGCCTGCAGAATCAGGATGATATTGGCTCTCTGACATCTGGAGGGCTCCAGGATTGTGAGGGGGCACAGGTCAAGCTGAGGGACCTCACTAGTGTATGATTGGTCCAGGAAGGGACCATAGAAGGGCTCCAGGGTGTGTCTGGCCTATCTCACTAAGTTCTGATCAGCCATATCCCAGCAGAAAGCTAACCTACCAATTGGAGCATCTACCCCCTGGTGGTCAGTGCACGTCATAGCAAGCAGTTGAAGAGTCTTAACATATTAGCATGTTATGCTTTGATTGGTAGTTCAGTTGTTCTACCATTTGGTCTATTTGCATATTACCCTTTTATTACATAATACCAACAACAAAATAAGAATCTTAAAGGCTACCAGAGAGAGACAGAAAATAACCTACAAGGGATTTCCCATCAGACTGATTTCTCAACAGAAACACATCAGGCCACAATGGAATGGAGTGAAATATACAAAGTCATGCAAAATAAGAGTCTGAGTCCAAAAATACTGGACCTAGCAAGGCTATCAATCAAAATTGAAGATGAAATCAGAAGTTTCACACACAAAAAAAGGACTAAGGGAGTTTATTACCACCAAACCAGCAATGCAAGAAATGCTAAAGGGTCTGGTGTAAAAGAAGAAATAGGAAGGGAAAAAGGAACACCAGCATAAAGGCAACAACAAGTACCTATCAACAATAACTTTAAATGTAAATGGATTAAATCCCAAAATAAAAAGTTATAGGTTAGCTGAGTGGATAAGAAAACATGACCCATATATCTACTGTCTATAGGAAACCCACCTCAGAATAAAGGACTCACACAGACTGAGGGTGAAGGGGTGGAAAAGATTTTTCAGGTGAATGGAAATGAAAATAAAAAGCTGGGGTAGCAATACTTATATTTGACAAATTAGACCTCAAAGTGAAGGCCATAACAAGAGATAATGAAGGCCACTTCATAATACTAAAGGGAACAATTAAAAAAAGAAGATATAACTCTGGTAAACATATATGCACCCAATAAAGAAGCACCCAAATACATAAAAAAAAAACTCCTGGAGGATATCAAGGAAGAGATTGACAGCAATATAGTCATAGTAGGGGACTTTAATACCCCACTAACACCACTGGGTAAATCCTCTAAACAAAAAATCAGCAAAGAAATATCAATCCTAAATGACTCACTAGATCAGATGGAATTAATTGGCATCTTCAGAACATCTCACCTCAAAACCACAGAATATACATTTTCCTCAAGTGCACATGGGTAATTTTTAAAGATAGACTACATATTGGGACACAGGCAATGTCTCTTCAAATTTAAGAAGATAGTAAGCATATCAAGTATCTTCTCAGATTACAATGGCATAAAATTAGAAATCAACTACAATAAAAACAATAAAAAAATCAAACACCTAGAGGCTAAATAGCATACTATTAAATAATGATTTGGTTACCAAAGAGCTCAAAGAAGATATAAAAAGCATCATGGCAACAAATGACAATGAAAACATACCAATCCAAATCTATGGGACACAGTGAAAGTAGTCTTGAGATGGGAGTTTACAGCTCTACAGAAAAACAAAAACAAAACAAAACAAGAAAAAATGATAATAAATTATCTAACCCTACAACTCAAAGAGTTTCAAAGGGTTAGAAAGATAGCAACAAGAAAAGCCCAGCATAAGCAGAAGGAAAGAAATAATAAAGATCAGAGTGGAAATAAACAATATAGAGACAAGAAAAAAAATCAACAAAACCAAGAGCTGATTCTTTGAAAGGATAAATAAGATTGATTAACCTCTAGCCAGGCTCACCAAGAAACAAAGAGAGAGGACCCAAATAAACAAAATCAGAAATAAAAGAGGTGAAGCAATAACCAATCCCACAGAAATACAATCCATTATGAAAAAATACTATGAACAACTCTATACCAACAAAATAGACAGCCTAGATGAAATGGACATATTCTTAGAAAAATACAAGCTACTCAAACTCAATCAGGAAGAATATAAAAACCTAAATAGCCCTATATCTACTAAAGAAATTGAAACAGCGATCAAAAATCTCCCAGCAAACAAAAGCCCTGGTCTGGACGGCTTTACAGGAGACTTCTGCCACGCATTCAAAGAACTAAAACCTATCCTCCTCAGACTATTCCAAAAAATTCAAGAGGAAGGCATACTTCCAAGCTCTTTCTATGAAGCCAGCATTACTCTAATCCCCAAACTAGATTAAGACACCATAAAAAAAGAGAACTACAAGCCAATATCCTTGATGAACATAAATGCTAAAATTCTCAACAAAATTCTAGCAAGTCAGATTCAGCATTACATTAGAAAGATCATACACATGACCAAGTGGGATTTATTCCGGAGATGCTAGGATGGTATAATATCTGCAAATCAATAAATGCAATTCATCACATAAACAGATTGAGAGACAAAAATCACATAATATAAATTGATGCAGAAAATGTATTTGACAAAATCCAACACCCTTTCTTGATAAAAACTCTCAGCAAAGTGGGAATAAAGGGACCTTACCTCAAAAGAATAAAAGCCTTGTTCTAACCTGTTTGGCTTAGTGGATAGAGCATCAGCCTGCGGATTGAAGGGTCCCAGGTTCGATTCCAAGGGCTTGTATCTTGGTTGCGGGCACATCCCCAGTGGGGAGTGTGCAGGAGGCAGCTGATCAATGTTTCTCTCTCCTCGATGTTCTAACTCTCTATCCCTCTCCCTTCCTCTCTGTAAAAAAAAAAAATCAATAAAATATATTAAAAAAAGAATAAAAGCCTTAAATGACAAACCTACAGTCAACATCATACTCAATGGTCAAAAACTATACTCATTTCCTCTAAGAACAGGAACAAGACAGGTATGCCCACTGTCACCACTCCTGTTTGACATGACATAGTACATGGTGATCAGACAAGAAGAAGTAATAAAAGGCATCCAAATTGCAAAAGAAGTAAAACTGTCCTTATTCGCAGATGACATGATACTATACATAGAAAACCCCAAAGACTCCATAAAAAACTATTAGACCTAATAAATGAATTTGACAATGTAGCAGGATACAAAATTAACACCCATAAATCTATGGTCTTTTTATACACCAATAATGAACTCACATAAAGAGAAACAAATAAACAAAAAAACAATCCCATTTACATTGCACCCAAAAAATTAAGATTCCTAAGAATAAACTTAACTAAGGATGTAAAAGTCCTATACTTGGAAAACTATAGGACATTGACAAAAGAGATAAAGGAAGACATAAACAAATGGAAGAACATGCCATGTTCATGGATTGGTAGAATAAATATCATTAAAATGTCCATACTACCCAAAGCAATCTACAGATTCAATGCAATCCCCATTAAAATATCAACAGCATATTTCAATGATTTAGAACAAACTCTCCAAAAATTTATCTGGAATAAAAAAAGACCCCAAATAGCCACAGCTATCCTAAGGAAGAAGAACAAAGTTGAAGGGATCATATTACCAGATATCAAACTACATTACCAAGCCACGGTTCTCAAAACTGCCTGGTACTGGCACAAGAACGGGCATATAGACCAAAGGAACAGAACCCAGAATCCAGAATTCAACCCATGCCATTATGCTCGATTGATACTGGACAAAGGAGGCAAGAGCATACAATGGAGTCAAAACAGTCTTTTTAATAAATGGTGCTGGGAAATTTGAACAGATGCATGCAAAAAAATGAAACTAGATCACCAACTTACACAATACACAAAAACAAACTCAAAATGGCTAAAGGACTTGAATGTAAGATGGGAAATCATAAAATTCTTTAAAAAAAAAACACACACAAACAAACAAAAAAACACAAAGGCAGCAAAACCTTAGACATCTCACAAAGCAGAACTTTCTTGATACATGTCCCAGGGAAAGGAAACTAAGGAGAAAATAAACAAATGGGACTATATAAAAATTAAGGTGGAGAAGTAAGCAGGGGGCGGGGTGGGCACAGCAACGGGGAGGAATCAGGCCGCACCGACACTGTCCGCTGTGCGGTGCCTGTGCTGCCTGTCCCTGGGTGACGCCTCCGGCAGGC
Organism: Nyctalus aviator; assembly: GCA_036971965.1. Taxonomy (NCBI): domain Eukaryota; kingdom Metazoa; phylum Chordata; class Mammalia; order Chiroptera; family Vespertilionidae; genus Nyctalus; species Nyctalus aviator. Next base: position 1,060,327 of record CM072926.1, read on the forward strand.
GGTGGGCACCCTCGCAGGCTGGCACGGAGCACGGTGCAGTGAGAGGCCACCGTGAGGAAGGAGAGCACGCTGTCTGCAGGCTGCTCCTAAGGCCGTATTTTATCCTCTCTCTGCACTGCCAAGTCTCAGTGGTTCGAGGAGGGGGGGGAGGCGTAGGCAGGGGTCACAGGGAAGGAGTTAGCGCCCCTCAGGGGACACGAGGGACTTCCTTCTCTGCCTGCAGCCCTTGCCCCCTCCCTGGGCACTGGGCGGCCAGGGCAGCAGCACTGGGCCTGCAGGTGCCCTGAGGCAGCTGTCACTGTCAGACACTCCGTACCTTCTAATGAGGTCCAGCTCTGCCTGGTCCCTCTTGCTCATGAGCAGGTTCCGGCTGTTTTCAAAGATGTCTTCGATCTGGTCCGGCCACAGGAAGAGGGTGCTGTTCAGCTTGATGTCCCCGTCTGCAAAACACCCCACTCAGGGCTCTGGGTCAGAGAGAAGGGTGAGGGGTGGGCGGGCAGCGCGGGGGCCAGGGTGACAGCCCGTCACTGCCTCATGGCCCGCCCGCAAAAGGCAGGCCGCGTGACCCCGGGTTCACAGGCAGCCGCTGAGGAAGGGCCGAGGTCACCCGAGAACGTGGATGCAGACTGGAAGCCCAGGTCTCATGGCCTCGAAAGCGCTCCCTAATGTCCTAACGCCTGGCCCGGCCGCCTTCCTGAGCAGCGGCGTGGACTCAAGCCCCTGGTGACGTTCAGGGTCTAACCTGCAAGCAGTCTCACCGCGCTGAGCCTTGGTCTCCCTGCCAGTGAAATGCCACAATGATGGCAGTGCCCACGTCCTGCCCTCATGCGCTCCAGGCAGTCAGAGCGCCCGGCCCCCTGCCCCGGGCTCGGAGCACAGCGCAGTGAGGGGTCCAGGGCTCTCACCCGGCGAGGCGCAGCCCGGGCCATGTGAGCTGCTGGGGAGCGAGCCCCTTCCCACCTCCAGGCTCCTGCTCCCGCCCAGCCGCCCCCGCCCTCGCTCCCCCCACCCCCGCCACCGCCCCGTGCAGGGCGTGCCCCCAGTGAAAGCCCTTTGAGGCGTGACCGGCGAAGGGCCAGCACGTCAGCTTCTCCTGCAGACCCTGCTCCTTATGAGCTCCACTTGGCCGGCCATGCCGCAAAGGAACCGGCCACATCTTTCCTTCGCTGACATGCAGGAGCGTGGAGGGAGGGCTCTGGCCTCCTCCAGGGGAGGCTGCTGTCAAGGCTCTCGCTGAGTAAATTCTAACTGTCTACAAAATGACTATGCTGGGAAGCTACTTTCCCAGGAGTGCCAGGAACAATGCCGAGACAGGCGTCTACAAGCTGGTCAGATCCCTGGGTCTTTCTCCTGTTTGTGCAACAATCCAGACGCCCCTTATTTGATTGGAGCTCCTGTGTGGTCAATGCCTCTGACACACGTGGACACCCGAGGCAGCTCTCCCATCTCAATGTTCAGTGCTGGGATTGCAAACTCGTTCCCCACCTCCTTCCCCAGAAACGCACACACACGCTCAAATACACACACACACACACACACACACACACACACACCCGAGCTGCCTTGGCTTACGGGTCAGGTCTGCGTAGTCCATCAGGAACTCCAGCCGCTCGGCCGCGTCCCTCAGCTGCCTCCGGAGTTTGAACACGGTGATGTCGCTGGACTTCTTGAGGAACGCGATGAGGGACACCAGCTCCTCAGTGTTGGCAGGGATCTCGCTGACCTTCTCTGCGATGCTGCTATACTGGTGGCAGATGCTGCAGAGCAGAAGCCGGCTGTCAGCACCCACCCTCCACTAGCCGGCGGGACTCCTATTGGAGACTAGGGTGATGATGGCCACTGTACTCTGCCTGCAGTCCTGATGAGTGATGCCCACATGCACCCCACACCTCAGGCATCTTCCCCGGAGAAGCGGCAGTGCTAGCTTGGCAGGCCCCAAGCCTGTCATGCGGTGCCACGCCCCGCTGCCTTCATATGTCACCTCGTTTAAGCCTCACAACAATTCTCAGAGGTAGGGCTTTTCTTAGCAACATTTCGGAAGAAGGTGAGGCTGACTAACTTCATCCAAAGCAACATGGTGCGCAGGCGTCAAATCCAGGATCTGAGCCTTCAACTGATTCCAGAGCTGCACTCTTCACAAACACACCCCGAGCAGAATTCCAATTCAGACCAAAACAATAACAAGAATGCCGCCAGCACCAGCAACTCCTCAGGTTTTATGCTGGAAGAGTGCCTACAGCGCAGTCACCGCTCCCACAGCACACCAGCAAGCCATCCTCATGGCTGCCGAGATTCAGACACACTTACGTTCAGCTCCTGGAACTAATGGATCTAACTGCCCACTCGTCTGTGTGAAAGCGTGTTACTGTATGGATAATTTGAATATGCTCTAATTTATACAAAAGCCAATGAATCACAATCTTCAGCATTTTAAGTATAACTAGGAACAAATGATCCCAATACCTCCCTGTCTAGCACAGAGTGTCCCTCAAGAAATGTTAGTGATAACAGCTGTCATAATGTTTATTACTGATTACTATGTGCCGATGGTCATCCTGTGACAAAAACCACTCCTCTCAATGTTTTCAGTCTTCAGGATTCCTTCTTAATGTAATGGTGCACCTTCATAATAAAGCAAATTGTACCAAACGGAAGAGAAGATGCCCGCACCACCTTGTAGATTCATCAGGAAAGGGGTTTGATGCAGTTCCATCGAGTGTGCTGCCAGGCTGGGCCCAGAGCATTCTCACTCCTTGGCCCCTGAGGTGGTTATATTCCCCAGCCTCCTTCTTAGTTTTAATTAGGTATTTTACTAGTCAGCTTGGCTACCATCCATAATAATAAAAGCGTAATATGCTAATTACACCGGACAGCCGAACCACCTTTGGACATCCTTCTGGACAAAGCTGGGCTGTGAGGCCGAAGAAAGCCGCCAGGCTTCAGGGCTGAACCCCGTGCACGGATTTCATGCATCGGGCCTCTAGGAACACAGTATCACTGGGGTTTAAGCAACAGGACTTGACTTTCTCACGGGCTGGAAGCTGGAACAGGGTCAGTGTGCCAGCTGGTTGGTTGCTGGCAAGGACTCTTCCTGGTTTGCAGACAGACGAGATGCTCTTTGCCGTGTCCTCATGTGGCAGAGAGGAAGAGAGCTTTGATGTCCCGTCTCTTCTTATAAGAGACACAACCTATGACCTCATTTACCTCATCACCCTCCGTAGGCCTGGTCTTCAAGGCAGTCACATTGGGCATCAGTGCTTTGTTGCCGGTGGGTTTGTGTGGCCAAAAAACTCATACGTTGAGACCTAACCCCTAATGTGATGCTATTTGGAGGGGTGTTGGGTGATGATAGGTCAGGAGGGTTATGACCACACAAGGATTAGCCTGATAAAGAGCGCCCTCACCCTCTCTGCTTTGTGAGGACACAGTGAGAAGGGTGTCTGTGAACCAGGAAGTGGGCTCTCAGCAGACACCCTGGCTTCCAGAACTGCGAGAAACCAACTCCTCTTGCTTATAAGCCTCCAGTCTGTGGCAGTCCGTCACAGCAGCTCAAATGGACTAAGACAGACTTCAACATGTGAACTTTGGGAGAGCACAACTCAGATCATAGCAGGCACGATCGTGTGATTGAGGTCCAGTCCTCGGGAGTGGGAAGCAGTGCGATTGTCACTCACAGGAGCAGCACATAACAGTGTCGCTGCACACTCCACACTCTCTCCTTCTCCTGCCCAGGATCTCAACACTTAAAATGACCCTGAAAGCTAACTGTTGAAGATGTAAAGTTACCATCTTGCTTGGGTTTTTGAATGCACATAGTAGGTTTCCTCCACGAATCTAGAGCTACCCTGAGCAAGAAATAAACTTCCATTGTGTTTGATTATAACAACTTGGGCCCATGTGTTACAGCATTAGGCCTAACCTAACTTAACTAACCCAGATAGATGTTCTCAGCCCAACAGACTCCTCCCTGATAGAATTTATTCTTCTTCCCTTTTGTATGAGAATTCAGAGTGAATGTTATCTGGCTTCTGGCTATCAGCTCCCTGGAGGTTCAGAGGGTAGCAGAGACCCTCAAAGGCCCTGAATATGACCCAATGATATCAACACAACCCCTCAGCGATATCCAGGACACGCTGAGGGCAGGAGACATTGCCTCTACATGTACTGATAATACGTTTGGAAATCTAAAAGGCTGGCTCCAGCCTGGTAGCTCAGCTGGTTAGGGCATCACCCCCATACACCAAGGTTGTGGGTTTGATCCCTGGTCAGGGAACATACAAGAAGCAACCAATAAATGCATCAATAAGTGAAGCAATAAATCAGAGCCTCTCTCTTCTCCAGCCTCTCCCCCCCCCCCAAAAAAAAAAAGCCCTAAAAGACCAGGGGTCCCCTAGACAATTCTATTCTCTGCCCCATGCGGGGGATAGCATAAGGGAGACCAACAACGTGTGCCGATCTGTGCTTTCTTTCTATAGTTGTCCTTACTTTATATATATATTTTAAATTTTATTGTTTAAAGTATTACAAATAGTAGTACATATATCTTCTTCCCCTCCCTTCCCATTGACTTTCCCCCAACCTCCCCTATCCCCTGGCACATGCCCTCACCCATCCCCTTAGTATCTTGCATCCATTGGTTATGCTAATATGCATGCATACAAGTCCTTTGGTTGATCTCTTATCTCCCGCCCCCCAACCCTCCCTAGCCTTCCCGCTATAATTTGACAGTCTGTTTGGTGCTTCTCTGTCTCTATATCTATCTTTTTGTTCATCAAGTTATAATGCTCTTTATTATCCATAAATGAGATCATGTGGTATTTTTCTTTTACTGCCTGGTTTATTTCACTTAGCATAATGCTCTCCAGTTCCATCCATGCTGCAGCAAATGGTAAGAATTCCTTCTTTATTTTATTTTATTTTATTTTATTTTATTTTTACCACAGCGTAGTATTCTATTGTGTAGATGTACCACAGTTTTCTAATCCACTCATCTGCTGACGGGCATTTGGGCTGGCTCTAGGTCTTAGTTAGCTATGGTGAATTGTGCTGCTATGAACATAGGGGTGTATATGTCCTTTCTGATTAATGTTTCTAGTTTCTTGGGATATATTCCTAGAAGTGGGATCACTGAGTCAAATGGGAGTTCCATTTTCAGTTTTTTGAGGAAACTCCATACTGGTCTCCACAGAGGCTGCACCAGTCTGCATTCCCACCAGCAGTGCATGAGGCTTCCTTTTTTTCTGCATCCTCGCCAGCACTTGTCGTTTGTTGACCTTATTTTAGACAAAACCTCGCACCCTGAAGAAAACAGGACCACCCGGATAACTTCTCATGTTTCTACTCAGGGCCCTGTAATGTGGTCAATGGTTCTAGCAACTTTAGATGTGAATGGCGGTGCCCCCCCATTTCTGCCCAGGGCGCCCCCACACCGGGAGCTGGAAACAGATGGCCCCCCAGCACTGACCGCACAGTGAGGGGCAAGGACAGGGCCTGGGATCAGGAGACTCAAATTCACTTTCTTGGGCAAGTTGGGTTTCCTTTCTGAGCCTCAGTTCCCCTCCGCTCCCTCAGGGGCTTCTGTCTGCCTTCCCGCCTCAGGGGCTTGGTGAAGGTCAGATCGGTCAGAGCCTCCGGGTTAAGGCAGAAAGAAACCAGAACTCAGCCACCAGCCTGGGGTTCTGCATCCTGAAGAACCCTGGGGGCCCATCCTGGGACCCTTATTTTCATTTATATTAAAAGATTTAAAGGAGTTACACTTTCATTTTGAGGAGGGTGGATGCTCTGCTGCTCAGGAAAAACTTTCTCAACGCTGAAACCTTCCTAAGAAAGTTTCCCGGCAGCACGAAGGCTCAGACCTTGCCCCATCCATCCGCCTCCACCCGCAGGCAGCGCTGGTCCCGGGCGGGGCCTCCGGGGACGCAACCAGTAACACAGGTTCACACCCTGCCTCCGGCCGCATCACCAGCAGAGGGGCTGTGCTGTGGGGAGCATGGACTTCCGGGTCACAGGACAGGAGGCTGAGCCCTCTCGGAGGCCACTCTTCCTCAGCAGGGGAGGGGACGCCCGCCTCGGGCTCTGTGGGGACCTCGCTGGACCACAGCGCTCAGATGCTCAGCAGCCCGGGACGCCGCTGGCTGGGAAAAGGAAGCTATGGCATCATCAGTGTGCCGGTGAGTTTCTGACATGTAGCGTGTACCCCTGAAGCACTGTGAAATGCGACACTGACATGTGTGTCATCATGAAGGTAACATGCACCCGGCACACCGGTGGCCGCGCTCCTCACCCGGGAGCCTGCCTCAATGCTCCCAGGAGCAGAGTGGGCATCCGGTGGTGAGCTGCCCGACCACTCACTCCAGACCGTGGCAGAGGTGCCATCACCTCTCCACACCATCCCCTCTTCTGCCAACCACACCAAGTCCTCTTGGGGAGCCTCTCCCTGTCAGTCCACGTGGCCTAGAAGGGTGACAGCCACCCAATGGATGGGGACCCCGCCCAGAAGGCAGCCCTCCTCGACCTGCTGCCCAGGGGTGCGCGGCGGGCGGCGGCACGCAGGCCAGGATGAGGTGAGGCCGTTGGGATGGCAGAAACCTCTCCCTCAGGATGGAACTGAGAGCGCGAGCCCTGAGCTGCTGGGTGCCCACGCCAGAGCCCGGAGCTGCTGGGTGCCCACGCCAGAGCCCGGAGCTGCCGGGTGCCCACGCCAGAGCCCGGAGCTGCTGGGTGCCCACGCCAGAGCCCGGAGCTGCCGGGTGCCCACGCCAGAGCCCCGAGCTGCTGGGTGCCCATGCCAGGGCCTGTCTCGGCAGCCCCTGAACTTCCCAACCTGTGGGCCTCGGCTCCCTTTGTTGCACTCGCCAGCCTGTCTGGCTTCTCTTCCTTACAGCCAGCACATGTGACTGCTGCAGAGACTCCTCCGTCAAACGAGGCAGGACATTGGGCTGTCAATCCCACCGCCCCAGCCCCGCCCTGTGGCGGCCTGCACGGAGCGCTCTTGGTGTGTGGGTGGCGGGCAGAGGGCTGTGCCCTGGGATAGCGCCCACTGAGCAGCACCCAGGATCCGAGGGGGCACTCACTCCTGCGCCCCCCCACCCCACCCCAGCTCCAAGCCCCACAGCCTCTTACTGCTGCTCCCCTTCCAGCTGAACCTGAATTCCCTGCCACCCTCACTTGGGGTTCAGCCTGGGCATGGTGGGAGGTGCAAATTCTGTCTATATCCCCTCATTTGTGCCAACTCTTAGTGCTCTTTCCCTGCGCCCGGCATACCTGGCATTGGTCTCCCGGTTCATGTCCACCTGGTACCGGATCAGGCGGTCTTTCAGGTTCTGGGCCCGCTCACAGAGGTCATAATTGAGGGCCATGGTGTCCAGGCAGAACATGGCCAGCGGCACGGAAATGTGCATGGACGCGATCTCATTCTTCCGCTTCTTTATGCTGTTGATCTTCTGTGAGAAGGAGCACATCCCCTGGTCAGTTCCCCGGGGGCCCCTGGCTCCTCGCTGCTGCAGCCCTGGCCACCGTCCGGCCTGGCACAGCACACACAGCTGGGGGGGATGAGGGGGTCGCAGTACGAGTCCCCAAGACACAGAATGCCCGGGGGTGCCTCCTACCGCCACGAAGTCATCAATCTCATGCTTTTCTCTCAGGAACGCAGTGATGCTCTGCTCCGCCGTGTAGTCCAGTAGGTCCTCATACTTTGTGTAGACATTTAAGTATCTTCGCATTGAAGACGTGAAATCAAACACACGAACATAGGCCACCAGGTTAGCTTGGTCAGAGCGGCCCATGCTCACACCAAGACAGAAACAGAAGTGACCGGACTACTGGGAACTGAGAATCCAGAACTTTGGCTGAAAATTCCAGTTTTGTTACCTCCTGGCGACACTTAGACAAGATAGTTCTCCTGTTCAGAGAGCAGTGCCTTCGGCTAACGTGGGCACAGTAGCCTGAGGCACCGCTATAACAGGTCTGCCAGCAGTCAGCGCAGCCAGGCGGACAGCTGTGAACCCCCCCTCCCAGCTCTGCGGTGGAGATTAGGAGCGAGTGAACTAAGATCGATGTGATAAGTGAGGTTTCCCTCTGCGAACAGACCGCGCAGGAGCGCGGGGCAGTGTCTCTCCGGGGAGGACGTGTCTGGGGCCCCCACACGAGTCCACGGGACAAGGAGATGCTGAGAGGAAGCAGAGGTAATGGGGCTGGTGCACCATCCACGGGCTTCAGGGACTGGGAGAGAGATGGCAGGGAAACCCGGGCTGCAAGTCCAGAGAGCCAGTGGGGAGGGCTCCCCCCGCGGCTCCGAGCCACATTCCCGGCAGGAGTGCCCACCCGAGTCCGCGTTCCCAGACCAGGCTAGGGGTTCTCACCCAGTGGGTTCTGCTCCCGGGACACGCGGCTAAGCCTGGGGCCGGTCGTTGTCGCCATAATCAGAGAGAACCCGCTGGCGTGTACTGGGTGCTGCCACACACCTGCTCTGCGGGCAGCCCCACAGTGCCAGCAGCGCTGCCGTCACGGGGCCCAGGCCAGGGGCCACCCGTCCTGCTGTGTGGGACAGTCCCGTGTGACTGCTGATAACACGGCCCCCACACCCAGGGTCTCGTGTGGACACTAGCAGTTGCGCCCACAATCACCCCAGACGCATGCCCGCTCATGGGAGGTGCTGCCACATGCTTACAGCAGCACCACTCAGGCACGCAGTGGCCTCAGGCCCATCCTCCTGCCCCTCGCCCGGTGAGCTCAGGAAACGTGCAGCAGGCAGCGGCCCTAGAAACCGTCGAGAGCAGAAGCTGCCCGACGGGACGGACGTGGGCTGCTGGCATGTCCTCTCCTGCACTGAGAATCCTGGTCTGTTCCCCACACGAAGGCGCTGCCGGCCTGCTGGCGCCGTGTCTCCTTCCTAAAGCCTAGACGCTGCCAACCGGCCAGCCTCGCGGGTTCGGACCGGGAGGGGGCCCCCGCAGTGCGAACTGGCTAGTCCTCTGGGCTGCCATGGGAACTCACAGGCCCTCGTGTGAAATCACAGCCAGCAGCCATGCCAGGAAAGTAGCTGCTGGCTGTGGGTACGCATCGCTTCGGCTGGTGGGAGCAGCAATCACTCACCCAGAGGCAGGTCAGAACTCTAACCCAGTGCCCGAAGGCCAGTTACAGCTACTCCACTTACTTCTTGGGGCCGACTTGGTTCTTCTGATAGACCTGGAAAGCCTGATCCATGTAATCAGAAACCAGCTTTTCCTCAGGGTTCACAGTTCCAAGAGCCAGGTTATATCCTTTCAGCTCCGGGAATAGGACAGACTCCACCTGAAGAACAGAAACCGTGAGACACGAGGAGGGGATGGCCCCCAAGGGTAAGGTGTGCAGTGGGTTCATTTCTGGGATGCCAGCCACACCTGCTCTCACTGCTCCTGAGCAAGGCTGCTCGCTCCTCTCTCTTTGGGTCACTCATCGCCCCAGTCCTTGCTCCTCTCAGCCCCTGTCCTGGGAAAGTCCCGGGGCCCAGGGGATATGAGGTGCCCCTGCTGAAAGCTCAGGCTCTGAACTTTCTTGTCACAGCTGTCACTAAGTGAGCATGTAATGAGCCATCCTAGGTTTGTCAGGTATCAGAACCATGAGAGCCTGGGTCACACCTGAGTTCTGCACTCCTGACGAAGCCAGCCAGAGGGAAGCCATCCCAGGCCCTGGGTGCTGGAGGGAAGCTGGTGCTGGCATCCGGGGAAGGAAGGCCTACTCTTGCACAAATTTTCATGCATCGGGCCTCTAGTTAGCTATATTCCCTATGCTGTACTTCACATTCCATGACTGTTTTGTAACTACCAATTTGTGCCTCTTAATCCCCTCACCTTTTCAACTATCCCCCAACTCCCTTCCCATCTGGCAACCGTTAAAATGTTCTTTGTATCTATGGGTCTGTTTCCTCTTCTCCTTGTTTGTTTAGTTTGTTCTTTAGATTCCACATCCAAGTGGCATCATATGCCATTTGTCTTCCTCTGACTTATTTCACTTAGCATAATACCCTCTAGGTGTATTCATGTTGTTGCAGGTGGCAAGATTTCACTCTTTTTTATGGTTGAGTCAAATTCCATTGTATATATTCACCACTTCTTTATCCATTAATCTCTTGATGGACTTAGGTTGCTTTTATATCTTGACTATTGTAAACAATGCTGGATTATATGTCCTTTTGAAATAGAGCTCTGAGTTTCTTTGGATAAGTGCCCAGGAGTGCAATGGCCAGGTCCTTCCTTGTCTCTTATTATAGACTTTGATTTAAACTCTATTTTCTCTGGTGAACTCTCTTTTGCTACCCTAGCTTTTTTGTTGGTTTGTTTCCATTTTCATGAATTATCTTTTCCATCCCTGTACTATAGTCTATGTGTGCCTTCACCTGAAGTGGGTCTTTTGTAGGCTGCAGTGTCTTGTTTTGTTATCCCTCTAGCCTCCCTGTGTCTTCTGATTGGAATGTATAATACATTTGCATTTAAAGTAATTGTTGATAGATATGTATTTATTGCCATTTTATTCATCACATTTTTATCTTTTTTTTGTCTTCTTCTTAAAGAAAACCATTTGATATTTCTTGTTATTTTGGGAATTTCTTAATCTGTCTTGAAATTATTCCTTTTTTTTTTTAAAGTATTTATTTATTTGTTTTCCCATCACCAATTATCCCCTCTATGTCTTTTAATTCTAAATGACAACCTTGTTGGATAGAGTAATCTGAGGTGTAGGTCCTTGCTTTTCATCACTTTGAGTATATCTTGCCACTCCCTTGTGGCCTGCAAAGTTTCTGTTGAGAGATCAGCTGATAATCTTATAAGGGGTCCCTTGTAGATATCTAATTGCTTTTCTATTTTGTTGCTTCTAAGATTCTCTCTTTGTTTTTAAACCCATGGCATTTTAGTTATGATGTGTCTTGGTGTGGGCCTCCTTGTGTTCATCTTATTTGGGACTCTGTGCTTCCTGGACTTGTATGTCTGTTTCCTTTAGCAGGTCTGGGAAGGTTTCTATAATTACTTTTTCACATAGGTTTTCAGTATCTTGCTCTCTCTCTTCTCCTTTTGGCTGATGTTGGTATGCTTGAGGGGTCCCAGAGGCTTCTTATACTATTTTCATATTTTGGATTCTTTTCTCTTTTTGTTGTTCTGATTGGTTGTTGTCTGTTTCCTTAACTTCCAAGTCTCTGCTTCATCTACTTCCCTGTTCATTCCTATAATGTTTTCTTTATTTCAGTTAGTATATTTTTCATTTCTGACTGGACTGTTTCTGTGTTTCCTATTCCTTTGTTGAAGTTCTTACTGAGTTCATCTACTCTTCCCCTAAGTTAATTGAGCATCTTTGTAACCAGTGTTTTGAACTCTTCATTAAGTAGATTACTTGTCTTGATTTTGTTTAGTTCTTTTTCTGGAGTTTTCTTCTGTTCCTTCATTTGGGACACATTTCTCTGTCTCCTCGTTGTAGTTGCCTCTCTCTGTTTGTTTCTGTGTATTAGGTAGAGCTGCTATATCTCCAGAGTGTGGTAGACTGGCCTTGTGTGTGCAGGTGTTTTGAATAATCCCAGGAGAGGCCAAGCTTTGACCTAAGACCTGCTGCTGTTAGCGCCGGGCCTGGGGCCACTTGGTTAGAGATCCAGGGCTCTCTGAGGCCAGATGATGCTTGTCTGAAAGATTTTAGAAAAGTCCAAAGAATGAGTCAAGATAGGCCATCTGTGTGGAAAAGCCACTGGAATTGGCTTGAGATGGGGCCCACAGGTTGGGTAGGACAGGATCTCTGAGACTCATCAGGGCAGGGCTAACAGTGTCAGCTGGTTGATGGAGACTCAGATATGGTGACCACCTGCCCACTCTGTGGAGTGGGTTGGGGTCTCAGAAAAGGAACAATGACCTCTGTCAGCACTTCTGTCTGGGAGAAAGCTGCCCATCCAGCTTCCACACCAATGCCACACTCTTCAGTGCTCCTCCTTACGTCCCTGTTGCACTTTGAGTTGCTGACCCAGCACTGGAGTCCAGAGGGAGTGAGTCTGAATAAACCTGTTGGTGGGCCCTTTAGGAGGAATTGCCTGGGCTCTAGCAGCCCTCTGTCTCCCTCAGCTTCAATCCCCACTGGTTTCTATAGCAAGAAGGCATGGGGACTTCTCTTCCTGGCACTGGAACCCCAGGCTGAAGGGCTTGCTGTGAGGTTAGGATCCCTTGCTCTTCAAAAGGACCTCCTGATTTTTATCCGCCCTGCAGGGTGTGGAGACAGCCTGCTCTGAATCTTTGCCTTTTGTACCAATGTCAATGTGGCTTCCTCTTTCTATCCTTGGGTATAGGACTTATGGTTAGCTAGATTTCAGGCAGTTCTGAATGATGGTTGTTCTGTAATTTAGTTGTAACTCTGATGTGGTTGTGGGAGGATTCAAGTACCTCATTTACCTATGCTACCATCTTGATCAGAACCCTTTCAATTTTGTTTTTTATGAAGATAAATATTTTCTAAAATATGCTTTGGTTTCCTTTACTAAGTTTCTCACAAATATGCTTTCCTTCTACACCTTGAGAGCTATTACCAAACATCTCATGCTGACTTTTTCCAACTTCTGAAATTCATGTAAAACTATATGACTAGCCCTAGCCAGTTTGGCTTGGTAGATAGAGCATTGGCCTGTGGATGGAAGGGTCCCAGGTTCGATTCTGGTCAAGAGCACATACCTGGGTTGTGGGCTTGGTCCCCAGGGTGGGGTGTGCAGGAGGCAGCCAATCAATGATTCTCTTTCATCATTTATGTTTCTATCTCTCTCTCCATTTTCCTTCCTCTCTGAAATCAATAAAAATATATGAAAAAACAACAGAATGTATATGACTGGTAGGGACTAGGTGTACTGTCTACCTATTACTGTTCTTGGATATTTTTTTTTTTTTACATATTCAATATGAAGAACTATTCTTTTACCCATTTCAGAGACAGAATAGTCTGAGTGTATCGGCAGAAGCCAGATGGAGAACTCAGGGCCTGTGCTGCTTTTTCTCACAGTTGGATAAAGTCATTGGCATTCACTTGGGCCTAGCTTTCAAACCTGATGCAAACTGTGACCTGTGACTAGGTCTTCCTGGCATCACAATCCACTTAATCTGTTATTGGCTCCCCTGGGCTGTTTGTAGTAGCAGCCACATGAGTCCTGCGTGCTTCCAGCCCAGATGCTTACAGATACTGCTGCTCAGCAGAATGAGGGAGAGCTCAGGCCACGTGCATTTTATCTGTCCCTAAGCACCACACTCATCCTTCCAATTACAGGTCTGCTCTTTCATTTCCTTCCTCAGGATATTGATTGTAGGAGCACCATGCATGTTTCTTCCTCCTTCACACATTCAGTCTTCTTGTTAACCAGGCTTGGTTTGGTTCAAAACTCCTAATTTAGATTGAAACCAACTGGAGCACTGGTTTCACGTGCTTCCATACAAACCCAACTTGAATCTTGAGCTTCAGAACCAGCCCTCTCAGTAAGGAACTACAGAGAGAGGAGTGCTTAAGAGCATTCAAGTATCATATACATACGTGGTTGGGAGAGGGGGAAGAGGAGCATCCCGTATGTCCCTTCCCTATGTGAGCCCACACCTGACACTGGCTCCCTCGCCACACCAACCACCCAGAAGGAAACAGAAGATGGTGCACAAAGGAGTCCAGCCCTAGGACTCTGTTCACTATTGTCTGGGATCTGACTAGTGATGTCATCCCAGGAAGAAAGCTGGAAAGGGCTCAGGTCAGGAAGGGAGTGTTCACTCCTCTCCTGGCCACCCACACTGGCTGAACAAATGAAACAAACATGGAATCTCAAGAGCTAAATTAGGCAAAGTTTTGTATAGATTCTTGGCAAGTTCATGGCAACTGCTCCATCGTGAATTATCAACCCAAGTTGCATTCAGGTTGGGACACATTTGCCCTTTGGAGATGGGCATCTTGGGGGACTCTTACTCTCCCACAAAGTAACTCTTAATGCTCTTGTTAGAAGCACAGTTCTGCATGGGCATGTCTTTATGATCCAAATTCTCTTCCAGGGGTCACGAAGGTTAGAACTCCCAAACTAAAACTTCCCTGATTGAATATCTTGTATAAATAGCTATTTTAAAATACTTTATGCAATAATAAAAAAAAGTACCAACATATGAGTAAGTGAATACCCTACCTTGGGGATCCTCTTAGAGTTTTCAATAATTTCCAAGAAAGAGTTGCGTATTAACTCCCAGCAATCATCAAAAGATGGGTTAAAGGTAATGTTGGGCTCCCTGACTTTGAGTTTGATCATGATTAGCTGAGGCATGAAGAACTCCATCTCTTGGTAGGGCTCTTCAAAGTCATTCCCGTCCTTCAGGAGACACAAGACATAGCAACTGTCACAAAACAGGGCCTTCTAGAATTAAGGGAGTGGCCTGTACCATTGCTAGCACCATAAGCATCGAACAAGGGCGTGAAGGGCATCATGCACTGCCCATCCTTAAAATGAGGGCAAGGCTGGCTCAGTCCACCCTGAGCTCATCCTCTTCCCTTCCCCATAGCTTTTACTCAGTATTTTGACTTTGCTTTAAAATTCCTGCATCGATATTTCCAAACCCTTCTCATCCTTCAAAATTCATCTCAAAATCTCCTACACTTCTGAGCTTCTATATTTCCACTTCCTTGGGGTATTTCATCTTTCTTTCTTATAGATATTTATAAGTACATGTTATCTTTTCTATTTTACGCTAGCCTGAGGGCAGGACCTGTGGCTGAACCATCTACCCCTTCCAAAATATCCAAGACTATGGTTAGCACATAGTAGGTACTCAATAGTAATTTGCTGAATAATCCAAGCATATAATTATTATCTGCATACTGCAAATAAATGATGTTGCTAATGAGCTTATAGTCTATTTTAGACACTCAAAATGCCAAGCTTTCCCACAATAAAAATATTGGTGTAGAGATATTCATAATTCTCTACACAAGGTAGTAATTCAAGATGCCTTCCATAAAAGGCAGGGCCTAATGAAACTGCCATAGGGCAGCTGAGAAGTACCATTTCCCCGAAAATAAGACAATGTCTTATATTAATTTTTGCTCCCAAAGACGCACTAGGTCTTATTTTCAGGGGATGTCTTATTTTTCCATGAAGAAGAATATGATACACATTTATTGTTAAATGAAAATAAAGGAAATTTGTTACCTGTATACGGAATGGTAGTACGGTAGTTGTCAACACAAACCAGACAAACTGTGAATCCTACAGTATCAAGAATTTACTCATTTATTCAATGACAATCATGTCATCGTCTTCTGGATCATCATCATAACAATCCAATTCCTGAATTTCCTGATGAATTTCTTGTGACTCCATTTCTTTCATAATCAGTGGACCAAATCTCCCATGTTTAGCCGAGGGGGGCCTTATTTTCGGGAGGATGCCTTATATTTCACTCAGAAGGAAACCTGTAAGTAGGTCTTATTTTTGAAGGATGTCTTATTTTCGGGGAAACACGGTACTTGTCTGACTAATTGCTTTTAGATATTTTTAGATCAGTTTAAGGATGATTGGTAAACATTTGTTGACACCTGCTATGTATCAAATACCCATAAATTGCCCTCTTCCTTCAGCCCTATGAAGATTTTCTTTTTCCCCTCTGTGTGCAACTTTAGAGTGAGATCTGTTCACACAGCTGAGTCTCTTCTGCTTAGTGGAGTAGACTCTTACAATGACACCTATAAATTGGTCTCGTTAGAGTGCTAACACTGCCGTCTAAATTCAACAGCACTTGTGTCTGTATTGTTTTATCAGAAGGCAATAGTTCATCTTTATTTAATTCAGACAAATGCTTAGAACTTAACCTTTTATAACCAGGCAATTTATCTTTATATTATTCTTTTTAAGGTGCGATGCCCACATAATATAAAATCCAAAAGAATCATCTTTGATTCCTAGTTCCTGAAGTTTAGGGGATACTGTGATGCTCTGAAAATCAGAACTTAGTGTTTTTGGTTTTTATTTCAACTTCACCGAAGTTATTTCATGAAGGAAATTATTAAAATTATGTCAACAAAGCTCTTTGGTTTTAGAGATGCCCCTTTCAAAGACCAAAGAACGAAAGTCAGTATCTGCAATGGTACACACAACACTCCCTAAACGTCAAGCTAAAAGCTGATAATCTTTTCCAACCCTGCCCTTCGATAGGATGAGAACATGGCCATATCCTTTACTATAAAGGCTATGTATTCCATTTTATTAAATCTTTTTCTTAACAACTTCTATGTTTCTGTAGATTTTTTTTTTTTTTTTTTTTTTTTTTTTTTTTACCAATTTAATAAATTATCTCATGAAAGCTTGCTGGATATTCACATTAGTTTATAAACTAACTAGAGGCCAGGTGCATGAAATTTGTGCACTTGGGGGGTGCCTCAGTTCGGTCTGCATTCTCTCACAGTTCAGGAGCCCTTGGGGGATGTCTGACATCCACAGTGCTGCCGCTTGCAAGCCATGAGCCCAGGTTCTGGCTGAGTGGTGCTCCCCCTGTGGGAGCGCACTGACCACCAGGGGGCAGCTCCTACATTAAGCATCTATCCCGTGGTGATCAGTGCATATCATAGCAACCAGTCATTCCACCGTTCGGTCAATTTGCATATTAGCCTTTTATTATATAGGATAAGGACTGGAAGTGTTTTCGAATAAAGATTTTTATTTTTTGTTCTGGCTCATTCCTGATTCTATCTTAGTCATTTATACCTGAAAAGGGCTTGTTTGTGGCCCCCTACACACCTTGTGTATCATGAAGAAGGAGACGAGATCCTCAAGAGACTTAATGACCAACTCTCTGAGCTGGAGTGACATGAATGATGCAATAGAAGCAAAATATTCCTCGATGTTTCTGGAGGAGTCGTAGTCACTCCTGGGTGCAAAATGGACCCACTGTTCCTTCTGGGTGACAAAAAGCTGGGCACTGCTGGGGATCCACCTGCAAAGACAGGAAGGTGGCCCAGTGAAAACCTCTTCGAATTGGTCTTTCACATCTGGCTGCCTCCACTGCCAGCACAGCTCTCCTGAGAAGGAAGAGATAATATTTGAATTGATAGACTGTTCTTCCATTAACAATACCCAGAGGGACAAGGGTTCTAGGGCCACGTTCTGCTGAAAGAGTCTACAGTTTTTTCGTTGTAATCCGAGATTGGGGCAAAGAGGCCTCAGGAACTGGAATGTCTAGTGCAGCTTCTCTCCATGGCACATGGTCTACGACTCAGATTTTAGGGGAAAGGGAGAGGGAAAGGAGAAAAGAAACTCCAGAGAAGAAACTACATTGGGGCAGTGGCTGTTCAGGAGTTGGGAGGAGAAATTAGAAAACAAGAAATGGATGCCTCATTGGTCCTTTCTTCCTTCCCCAAATTCCAATTCCCAATTCTCAGTTGGAATCACTGGCCTCTTTATCCATTACGTCTCCTTCCTGCTTGCCAGAAACTACTGTCCTCGCATCTAGAAGTGCTAGTACTAGTCCTGGTCAGAGGCAATAGTTACTGTATTTACTAAGCAGCTGCCGAGCATCAGCTCCTGCATATACTCACAAGTACATATTCTCTGATATGTAAAAACCAAGTGGAAGGTATTATCATAATCATTTCACATAAGAGAATTAATTTATCTGGATGTAGTCCTGCATGTATTCACAAAAACTAAAGGAGTTGTCTGAGTGACTGAAACCCTCTAACCTGGGAACCTGGAGGCTATTGATTGGGCCACTGCCGCCAGGTATTCAAGTGCACTGTCCTGTGGCCAGCGAGGCCTGAGGGTATCAGAGGAGGGGCTGGAAGGGGTCCCCTTACACCAGTGGTGATGCGAGAGTTTAAAAGCAAAGAGAGACTGGGTGGGACTGCTGCACAATGGGTGTGAGGAGACCCGAAGCTGGGGACACGGGAAGGAAGGAGACAGAAAGATGTCGGCAACGGTGCAGCCCCGGGTTGCGACTGGGTTTTCATGCAGAGAGGTTCCTGTCTTAGGATCCAGCACCCAGGCCAGGTACTGACTTGCTGAGCAGGACCTGGCGTGCTTCTGTGCAGTGCTTCCGGATCACATCCTGATACTCCTGGGGCTGCAGAGGCAGCTTCCCCGCCAGTAACTCCGCTGTGCGAACAAACCTGAGGTCTCTGAACCTGCTGGAAGAAGGGGGAGAACAGCTCAGCTTCATGACAAAGTGCTAGGACAGGCTCAAGAGGCACATGTGCTCTTTGTTCTGCAAGAGGAGAGCTAACATACAAAAACTAAGGAGATCTGAAAAACTGGGGAGTCTGAGGAGGAAGGGGACAGTCCACAAAAAGTCCACAAAGAGCAGGTGAATGAGCCGCTCGGCAGGAGTTCTCTGAGTCTTCTTGTGTGTCATGCCGGGTGTCCCAACTGGGGATGGGGTTTGAGCACCCACTTTGTATTTGGCGACTGAGAACTGGGATGTCAAATGGACCAACATCCTTCATACACAGTGAGGACAGAGGACCGGCCACACAGAGCGTCTTCGCCATCTGGTGGGCTACTGAGCTACTCGAGATGACACTGTGCAGCCCTCTGGCGCGGCTCAGAGGTGGAGTGCCAACCCATGAACCAGGAGGTCATGGCTTGATTCCTGGTCAGGGCACATGCCTGGGTGGTGGGCTCGATCCTCCGTGAGGGGTGTGCAGGAGGCAGCCGATCCATGATTCTCCCTCATCATTGATGTTTCTCTCTCTCTCTCTCTCTCTCCCTCCCTCTCTCTTCCTCTCTGAAATCAAGAAAAATATTGTTACAAAAAAACCAACGCTGCCCCACCCCTGACAGTTCACCAAGACACGCAGCCTCCTCCGCACACGGCTCCGCGATGCAGGCACTCAAAGCGCATTTACGGAACGAACGCCCTCCTCTGAGACGCTCCCATCTCTTCTGTTTCTTTCAGATCAATGCTACGCTGCTCTTCACCACACTAAGTTGTTCTGAGGCCACCAGCCCTCTCCCTGGCTCAGAGCGGATGGCACCCCTCCACTCGGTTATAATGACGCTGAAATCACCAGCACTGTCACTTCCCCCAGGAGATCTCCGCTGCTTCCCAGCTTGTCTCCGTTCTTGCTCTCCTTCTCCTCACTTGCTATAATGACTTTCAGGCGGCCTTCCTCCTAAAACTCGCAGCCTGGGTCCTTCTTGGCAGAGGGTGAGCCTAGTCCTCCCTTCCCTGGCCAGGCCAGGCCAGGCACTGCCAGGGAGACGGCCCTGAGCACTCAGCACCACGTGTGCTGCCACCAGCCACAGTGGCCCTGCACATCTTCATTGAATCCTAGCAAATCTCCAATCACCAGAAAATCTGTTCTTTCTGAGACCACACCCTCATCCTGTCCCCAAACATCTCACCCTCCACAGACAATGAAATGACCTTTTAGAATGTTTAAAGCTGAATAGTGCAGGCCATATAAGAAAATTACTCTGAATCACTTCCTTGAAAAATCTCCCTTATTGTGAATTTTTTGATTCAGCTAACAAAAGCCTTCTGAATGATTCTAGTTCGTTTCTGACCTCTGTTACCCACAGAACCTTCCACAGAGCCATGAAAAGCACATGGTACACATCCTCCTTCCTTCTCAGTACCGGCGATCGGTTCAATAGTTTGCCATCTTCATTGCATAATTCAATTAAACTCACGCCGCATTCCCTTGGCACGAGCTTCTGGCCATGCCACCAGGCTGAGAGGGAGTTCCTCGTTAATTTTCAGGTTGATTGATGTTTTGAGGCTGAAAACACGATTGTAGTTAAAGCAGTGCTGCCCGCTGGCCACGCACCTTGCTCCCCACTGTGCTCTTACCCTGCATGCTCCAGGGCATGGAGACCCCAGTGCTGTGGGCACAACCACTATGTGCCCTGCACTGTCCCAGGCACCTCCCCCACAGCCACATGAGGGCGCTTTGCTGTTATTCCCACTTTGCATATAAGGAAGCGGGCCCAGAGCGATGAACTTGCTCAAACCAGAAGTTCTGTAGTGACAGAGTAAGAGCATTATTACTCAACATACTTCCACCCATTGAGAAACTTCCTTCTTTTATTTCAGTGTCTTGATGGACATTTCAAAGCCTTAGAAAATGGAATTCAGTTCAAAGAAGGAAGTCCTAGGCTGACTTCCCCAACAGTCCTTTTAAAAAATATATAGGTAAAGCTAAGAATGTGATAAGATAAAACCCATTCCAAGCCAGAGATCCTCCCCAGACAAAGTATTGAGTGGCCAAGCTCAGCCAATCAAAATTAATAAATGTATTTGCCTCTAACTTTTCTAGTAAAGAACCAATGGTGGCAGCCCGACTTCCAGTGAACTCTGGTGGCCTGGTCTCTCACCAGGAGTGGCACCTCCTCTTAAGGGGCCCATAGAACCGGAGTCTTTTTCTCCCAGAGCAACTGGAGGACGTGCAAACAAAACGCAGGCCGGCCACCCAGAGAGGCCTCCTTCGGCCGGAAGAAGGGAGTGTGTCCTAAGGCAGCTTCCCTGTGGGTAAAGCTGGGACACACCCTGCTGGTGGAGCAGCCAGCCACAGAGGACCGCCTGGCTCCGTTCCAGGGAATGTCCAGTGAGGCCAGGCCAGACACAGAGAGCAGAGGGTGGCCGGGGCTGGGGGAGGGAGGGTGTGAGGACTGCTGAGAGGTTCATGCCTCTTCGGGAGAGGATACAAATATTCTTGAGTTGAAGAGTGGTGAGGGTTGTAAAAATTTGGAATTATACTAAAAGCTACCACATTGTACACTTCAAAGGGATGAGTTTTATTTCAATTTAGAAAAATTTAAGAGAAAAAAAGGAGACCCCTGCCTGCTCCGGACTTTCACAATCCCTTCAGCCAGTCCGGTCCCCCACGACTCCCGAGGCCGCCGCCCTGTGTGGGGCTGTGTCACATAGGCGAGTAAGACCAAGAGCCGCCCTCTCATGGGCGGGAAGCTGAGCAGGTGAACACGTGATCAGAATTTGGCAGCGAGACCCAGGTTGCGATGGAGGCAATGGCAGTGAACACTCATGGGTAATAATGTCAGGCACCGTTCCGAGTACCTTGCGACATTAACTGAGTTATTCCTCCCACAGCCCTATGGGCTCTCATTACCCCAAATTCAGGGGTGAGGCCCGGAGCGGAGGTAACACACCCATACCTATCACTTGTGAAGCCCCGAGTCCAGGCCCAGCCCTGCAGCCTGGCTCCATGCGGTGCTCTTACCCGGGATGATCCAGGGCTGAGGCCCGGGGCTGGGGCAGGAAGCATGGGTGTCAGCTCCTATGCCTCTTGGGCTAGGATGTGCCCCTTCACGCCCAGGACAGGTGCTCGTAGTGCCCAGCATGCTCTCCCATGTGCAAAGGGGGGTAAAGGGGAGAAGGAGGCCCTTCTTACTCTTCAAACCACAGCTGCTCCAGGCTGAGCACCATGGGGTTCACCGTGTGCAGGTGCTCCTTGTTCCACTTCTTGGCGCTCTTGTAGACCCCGTGCCAGGGCACAGGCGCCCGGATGGCTCTCTGCGGGAACAGGCGGGGCGTGCTCTCGATGAAGAGCCTCTTCCTCTCCTCGGGGTCCATGAGGATGTAGTCCACTAGGACAACGGGAGCAGTTAGTGCACGGGACCGAGCCCGCACTCCGGCCTCAGCCCAAAGGCAAACACTGAAAGGCCCTCTCTGGCAGGCCGCCAGCACCCCTCTGTGGTCCCGTGTTTCTGTCTGAGGACACCCTGGAAGGAGGGAACCTCAGTCTGAGCTCCAGGAACCTGGGATTGCAGCCTGTTAGGCCAGTGGTCGGCAAACTCATCAGCCCACGGAGCCAAATACCAACAGCACAACGACTGAAATGTCTTTGGAAAGCCACATTTTTTTAAACTTAAACTGCTTCTAATGCCACTTCTTCACAAAAACCCACTTCTGCGCATGGGCCACGAAGTTTCAATCGCACTGTACATGGGCACCCACACGTGGCATTTTGTAGAAGAGCCACACTCAAGGGGCCAAAGAGCCACATGTGGCTCCCAAGCCGCAGTTTGCTGACCACTGTGTTAGACTATCTAGCGTCTGCATGACAGTGGTATTTGCTGATGCCTCATTAATCATCAACTGACTCCTCACACCAAAACCAACACAACGGACCACACCAGACACTTGTAATGGAAATTCAGAGATAAAAATGTCACACACTGAGGAAAGAAAGATTGGCAAAAGCTTCACGGGCGAAGTGACATCTGAGCTGGGTCCTGAGGGGTGAGTGGGCATTTGAGACAGGACTGGAAGGGAGTGGGGGGGAAGAGGGCGGGCCGAGGAGCAGCATACAGTAAAGCTCAGGCCGTGGCTTTTGTATAAAACAACGCTCCAGGAACTGCCATTTACACTGTGGCAGGAATAGCAGGTGCAAGTGGTTTGAGTTCAAGGTGATAAATCTGTAGAAGTAGATTGGGCTGGGATT
This sequence comes from Nyctalus aviator, assembly GCA_036971965.1. Taxonomy (NCBI): domain Eukaryota; kingdom Metazoa; phylum Chordata; class Mammalia; order Chiroptera; family Vespertilionidae; genus Nyctalus; species Nyctalus aviator. The sequence goes on from CM072926.1 coordinate 1,082,737, forward strand.
TAAAGGACTTTACACATTTGTTCTTCTGAGTTTGGTTCTACTCTTTACACTCACGCCGTCAGAAAGTTAGTCAGGAAGTTAAAAATAACTAGACGAGTTGGTGAAGGTGGCTGTTGTCCAGATAACACGGGAAGGAGGGGAACTAACGTGATCACCCGCACATTACACACCGTCACCGAACAGTCCCCTTCCCTCTGTGAGCAAGGCCTGGGCCCGGCCGCAGGGAGTGAGGATCAGCCTGACATCGTCATCACCAGAGAGCCCACAGCCTGTACGCAGCCAGACCCAGGGAAATGCGGACAGCGGACACTGAGTGCACAGGGGAGTTGGAGGTGGAGACAGGAGTGCAGCAGAGAGGCAGTGCGATGCGGGCTGGAGAGGGCAGGGGAGTGGCGGGAAGAGGCAGCACTGATGTGATTCGGACGGCAGTCCTCCCTGCCCCTGGAGGCAGCACTGTGAGCCATGCAGGCCCAGGCGCCCAGCTCCCGTCAGGACCGGACCCTGGGGAGTGGGTGCACATTAGCGAGTGGGAGGGGCTAGGGAGACATGAGTGGTGGTGGTGGGGGCATTTGAATTGGAAGTTAAGTGCTTGGCGTTTTTGGAGGAACAGGGCAGAGGCCTAATAGGGAGAGGAAAGTGGGGCCCTCCGCGCGGGAACCCGCCCGGGCGCCCGGCCTTACGGATGCTCTTCATGAGGCTGTTGTAGTAGTAGCTCTCCTTCTCTTCCATGAGCGTGTTCAGCAGGGGCTCCAGGAAGGGGCTGGTCAGCAGTGTGCTGGGAATCAGCTTTGAGATCCGAACCATCACTTCCTCCTCCTCGGGGGCGATCATGTCTTTTCGGATTCCGTGTGTCAAATAATACTCATATCTCTGCCGTAGACAAACCCCCAGGAAGAAAATGACCGTGACTGGTGGACTGTGCCCACCTCCCCACATCCACCCGCTGCCTCGGCCACGTGGCTGCGCTGTGACTTCAGGAGCATGGCCATGAGATTGGGCTAGTGTCCCCGTGAAGAAGAGTCGGCCAAAGCCAGAGAGGCCAGTAACGCACAAAGATTTGTCAAACGCCACACAGACGGGAACCGAGGGATGAGGCAGCATGTCCAGTGAGCTTTCAGAAGAAGAGAGAGCTCCTCAGAGGGACTCAATTCACTTTCCTCAACATCGGTCTCTGCAAAGCAGCTTGGTGCTGTAGCTTGTGGCCACAGTTTGGGGAAAAGATCCTCAAAGACCTAGTGAGACTATGATCGCTCTTCTAATCCCACCATGGGCTTCTGAGTTTAGAAAAGCCACCGATGCACACGCTGAATAAAAACGGCCATGTCCCTGGTGACACTGAATTCTGTTTCCTTAGGGCCTGCCTCTGAGCTGCTGACGGCCGCGTGGCTCTAGCAATGGGTCATTTCAAACAGAGGAGAAGCACCATGTGTAGGCAAGGGTCTGAAATCAGCTTTGAGTGTCAGTGCCATCTGCCTGAGGCCAGAAGAGACGGAACTCACCTTTTCCAACTGGAGTGAAAGCTGATTATACACAAACCCATCCAAACTCCCTCCCTCGTTATAAGAACTGCCTGGGGTGGGGAGAGAGGCTCTGGTTAAAATGCAGCTGCACAGACCCCTCCTCAGGCGATTTAAAACAAACAAACAAACAAAACACACACACACACACACACACACACAAAAAACAAACAAACAAAAAAAACAAAAAAAAACACAAGCACTTTAAGTGATTATATTCTGCTGGCTACTTTGAGAAATGCTGGGTAGCTCATACCCACAAAGACTTTCTGTCAGCCAGACCTCGCCTATTCTGACTGCATAAGCCCAGAAATCTGTTGAATCAGTCTACACCCCAACTTCCACAGCTGAGCTATAAGAATGATCATAGTACCCAGGTTTGGAGTGGGGTCAAATAAGGGTTAGCATGGAATTTTGCCAATAGCACATAATAACTGAGTTTTTATTGTTAATCATTTTTATGTACTATAAACTCATAAGCTATTAACTCTAAAGTTTCATTGTTCTCCTTTTAAGGTAGAGGTTAGAAACTCAGAAGGCTACCTAGAATCAAGCAGGTAACATTAACAAGTGACAATTAGCTGGACATCTATATTAATAATAGAGGAATATGCAAATTGTCCGGAAAGCCATCACATAATGACCAATCAGGATGGGGGTGGGGCTGCGGCAGAGAGCCTGTGCTGGGGGTCCAAAGGGTGCAGAGAAGGAAGAACAGATAGGCAGTTAGGGGGATCAGGCTAGGAGGGGAGAGCAGTTAGGGCATTCAGGCCAGCAGGGGAGGGTAGTTAGAGGGATCAGGTTGGCAGGGGGGAGCAGTTAGGCAGTTAGGGCAATCATGCCAGGAGGGGGGAGCTGATAGGAAATTAGGGGGATCAGGCCAGCAGGGGAGCAGTTAGGGGCATCAGGCAGGCAGGCAGGCAGGTGAGCAGTTAGGAGCCTATGGTTCTGGATTGTAAAAAGGGATCCCGGATTGGAGAGGATACAGGCTGGGCTGAGGGACCCTCCTATCCCCATGCATGAATTTTGTGCACTAGGCCTCTAGTAAAAAAATAGTAATGAATGGTGGAAATTGACAAACTGGAGAATATATCTCTCATCTAAAGGAGGCAGCATCTACTCAACTTGGAATATTTTATTTTTTCAAGAGAAATTTGAAATCTAGCTCATATGAGATTTTCCTCATACAGTAATAAACCAAATTAAGCCTATGGTGGGATTGCCAGATGGGTTAGGATATACTTGTACTAAAAAAAAAAAATCATGTTTATCTGAAATTCAACTTTAGCTGGATGTCCTGTTTTGTGTTTTGGTTTTGTTTTCCAAAATCTGACAACCCCAGCCTGTGGGTCACCATTTTGCAACTTAAATTCTCAGAGGACCCAAAGATATTGGTTTCTAAGGCTTACTAGATCAGAAAATGCACACACACACACACACACACACACACTGTCCTGGGTTCTGGACTGTGTATTTTTAAAACATGCCTTGGATCCTAACCACCTGCCTGCCTGCCTGATGCCCCTAACTGCTCCCCTGCTGGCCTGATGGCTCTAACTGTTCTCCTTTGCTGGCCTGATCCCCCTAACTGCCTATTTCTCTCCATTCCTGGCATTGATGCTACTGTTCCCCCAGGTCAGAATCACTGAATGCCAATTGCGAGAACGGAAGTGATGAGAATGTACCTCCAAGTCTGACTCGGATGGCTTGGCTTCTTTACTTTCTATTTCCATCTCCTTCTGTAACATCCTGTTAATCTGCTCTTCTGGGCTTGCTGGTCTGCTTCCTGGGGGGGTCTCAGAGGTCACCACCTCCTTCTTCCTGAGTGAGGAGGGCAAGGTCTTGTGGGCAGATTTGATCCTGAAAAGAAGACATGGCTCAGCCCTGGCTCAGCAGAGGCTCTGAGCTGCCAGCCTGCTTTCTCCAGCCACACAAGGGCCCTTCTGCAGAAGAAGCCTTCCTTCATGTCACCTGAGAGCTGTGGCGTGAGCGGTGACCTCTAACATGGAGCATTACATAGGTATGTTAGCTGGTTTGCTCTGTTGGTTAATTTATTTTTATTTAGAGTCTTAAGATTTTTAGATTAAAGAGATTGGCGGGGAAACCATTGGTTACTGGGCGTATGAGAATGCTTTGAAGCTGAGAAGAGCATGGCTTTAGTGAGACCACGGTCTTTTCTGGTTCAGCCTGGTGTCCTGAAATCCCTCGTACCCACAGAGACACCTTACCTGGTAGGATCCATTTTGTCTATCGGGGGGGACTTCATTTTCTTCCTCTCAGGCTCTGCTGAGCTTTTTGTTGCTAGAATAGTGGAGAAGACAGACATCAGTGATGGGCAGTGACCATGCTCTGTCCACAGGGATGTGACTCTCAGGACTGTCCAGGAGCAGGCTAATGGGTGAACTTTCTGCACTGGGGTGAGGCAGATGTGGGTTCTGGTCCCACCTGCACCACTAATTACCTGTGTGACCCCGAGAAGTGACTTCATCACTCCAGGCCTGAGCTTCTTCCATTGTGAAACAGGGATGAGTATGTGGTCCATTCATTCACACATTTGACAGGTATTAATAACTGCCTACTTGATCCACTCTTCTACCCTGTTGCTCTGTTTGCTAAATGTCACATGTATTATTGTTTCATATTTTTAAATAGACTCAGATGTTTAAATTTAATATATTTATTTTAAAGATATGATATGATTATCACAAATAAAAAACCAGTATTATTTGCAATAAAGGGTAACTACAAATAGTTTTAATAAATGGCATAAAACTCTACTATTCAACTTGCTTAAGTTTCTAGCCTAAGGAAATTAACAAGTCATAGTGCAGTATTAATGACATACTACTATTAAATTGAAATTCTGAGAGAATTAAAGAGAACTGAAAACTCAAGTTATATTTTGAGTTTACACTTGATCTCCTCATCAATCTACTCCAAATATAGTAGTAATAGGCAAAAAGACAACTCTTTAAGTATAAAAAAATATTGCTTCAATATACATCTAATAAGAATTACTAAAGCATACCCTTAAATAGATATTATGTGTATCTGGTGTGATTAAATAAATTAATATATAAAATCTACTACGGGAAGAGGAACCAAGATGGTAGTATAGGTAAATGTGGTACTCAAATCCTCCCATAACCACGTCAAAATTACAACTAAGCCACAGAACAACCATCATTCAGAACAGCCTGAAACCTGGCTGAATGGAAGTCCTAAGCTAAAGAAGAAACCACATTGAGACTAGTAGAAGGGGCAGAGACATGGAATGAACTGGTCCAAAACTCACATGTGACATTTTTTTAATAGGGAGGGATATCTAGGCTGCAGAGGTTTCTGGAGGAGCAAGGGTCTCAGCCCCACGCCAGACACCTCGGCTCAGGGTTCCAGCGTTGGGAAGAGAACAATGGAGATTGTTGCTGAGTGACACAGAGCTGATAGAGACCCAGGAAGTTCCTCTTAAAGGGCCAGTGCACAGACTTAGACTCACTCCCTCTGAGCTCCAGTACTGGGGCAGCAGCTTGAAAGTATCCAAGGACATTTGGGGAGGAACTAGATTGTCTGGCATCAGGGCAGGAACTTGGAGGCAGCTTTCTCCCAGACAAAAGTGCTGGCAGAAGTAATTGTTCCTATGCTGGGACCTATGCCACCACAGAGCTGACTGCCAGTTACCATAGCTGAGTCTCCATCAGTCTGGCCCACACTATTTGCTCCATCTGAAAATTCCATGAGACTCTGTCCCATCCAATTTGCATCTCCACTCAAGCTGTTTGTAGTGGCTTTTCCATGTGAATGGCCTGTCCTAGCTCAAGCTTCAGATTTTTCTAAAATCTCTCAAAGAACAATCAGCTGGCATCAGCATGCTCCATACCTATCAATGAGGGGCCCCAGGCCTGGCACTAGCAGCAACCTGCTTTAGTTCACAGTTTGGCCTCTCCTGGGAACCTCCAAGGCTAACATAAGTAGCAGCCATCTGCAGATTGCTCTGTAGCTTTGCCAGATGGCCCCAGGTAGAAGTAATCCCAGTAACTTTGGTCAGTGGCTGACTGTACATACTGGGAAGTCTCAGAGCCAGTGCACTGGTGGACCACTTCAGACCATGCCAGATTACAATTCTACCACATTCACAAGTGACACACTCAAGAGGCAGACTCATTGAGCGTCAAAACCGCACTGAAACAACTCCTGCTCCAAAGGGGTGTTTCCTGAACAGCAGTTCTTCCATTGTAGACAACAACTGGTCATCATTGTAGCCAATTGTTCTGAGGGTCAATTACTCTTACTGATGCCAATAGCAATCAAGGCTCAACTATAACAGGGCAGTTCACACAGCTCACAAAGGGGGTGCACCTAGATTTCCCAGCTCAGGGGGCTTGGGAGGCTGAGCCACTGGGGCCTACAGGACACCTAGTACACAAGGCCACTCTACAGATTCCAGAAGACATAGCAGCTCTACCTAATACATAGAAACAAACACACGGAAACAACCAGAATATAGAGGCAAGCATATCACAAAAGGAAGAAATCTCCAGAAAAAACACACAAAAACTAAGTGAAATAGAAGCAAGAAAACTACTATAAAATAATGGTTACAAGGATGCTCAAGGAACTTAATGAAAGTTTCAATGAGAAATTCAAGGATCTTAGTGATAACATCAAAGATATGAAAAAAGATCAGTCAGAAATGAAGGATGCACTAGCTGAAATTAAGAATAATGTATGGGAAATTAACAGTAGATGATGTCAAGAATCAAATCAACAGTTTGGAACATGAAGGAGCAAAATCATCCAATCAGAAGAGCAAAATGAAAAAAAAAATACAAAAATACAAAGATAATGTAAAGAACCTCTGGAACAACCTCAAGTGTACCAACTTTTGCATCATGGAGGTACCAGAAGAAGAAAAGAGAGAGCAAGATACTGAAAACTTATTTGAAGAAATAATAACAGAAAACTTCCCCTGCCTTGTGAAAGAAATAGACTTACAAGTCCAGGAAGCACACAGAACCCAAAACAAAAGGAATCCAAAGAAGACCACACCAAGACACAGCATAATTAAAGTGTTAAGGACAAAGAGAGAATATTCAAAGCCACAAGAGAAAATTAGTTACCTACAAGGGAGCACCTATACAACTGTCAGCTGATTTCTCAACAGAAACTTTTCAGGCCAGATGGGAGTGGCAAGAAATATTCAAAGTGATGAATAGCAAGAACCTACAACCAAGATTACTCTACCCAGCAAAGGTAACATTCATAATTGAGGATCAGATAAAGAGTTTCAAAGAAAAAAAAAAAAAAGCTAAAGAAGTTTTAATACCACCAAACCATGAAATGTTGAAGGGTCTACTTTAAGAAGAAAAAGATTGAAAAAAAATATAAGTACATATATGTCAACAATTGAATCTAAAAATCAAAACAAATGAACAAGGAATCTAATGAACAAGATAAACTGATGAGTGAAATAGAACCAGAGGCATGGGAACATGGAACAGACTGATGACTCTCTGAGGGAAGGGGAGGGATGGGAAGAGATTAACCAAAGATCTTATATGCATATGAAGGGTCCAGTACACAAATCCGTGCCCCTTGAAAAGAACTATGGGCTGCAAGGCTGCTGGCACAGGGGTGGATCTCAGCCCATCCTCTGCACCCCTTTCCAGTCCCTCCCACCATAGCTCCCAACCCCCGGTCTGCCTGCAGCCACGCTCCCACTGCCACTGCCACTCCCACGTGCTGATGGCGCAGCCCCACCTGCGCCCACTGACAGCATGGATCGATTAGGGCCTATGCCAGGAGTGGGTGCGAGTGGGGCCAGTGTAGGCAGCAGGTGCAAGTGCTGGGCGGGACCATGGTGTGCAGGAGCAAAGAGTTTTCAGTAATCCCAGAGCTTCACCCTGATGACAGCAACCTTGGTCTGGTGCCCTCACTCACCTGCTCCACCATCCCACTGTGGCTGACACCCGCCATTTTCCATGCTCTGCTGCCTGCTGCCAATGCCTGCTGAGTTTCGATGCACCCCCTGGTGGTCAGCACACGTCATAAAGACTGGCTGTTCGGGTGTTCTACCATTTGGTCTATTTGCATATTAGCCTTTTATTATATAGGATGGATCAGGGTGAGGAGGGCAATGGGGGCCCTCTGTGATACTCTCAACAATAAAGATTTTAAAAAAATAAAAATGAAAAAAGTACTATGGTCAGCAGCTTCCAAATGGCTCCCAATGACATCCACTTCCTGCTGTCATGCCCTTGTGAATGCCCCGTGTGTATGGGCTTGGCAACTCTCTTCTAACATGAATATGGCAAAGGGGACAGAGCACCATGGGTTCTGTCTTGCTGCCCTCTTCTCCCTCTTGTTTTCTCCTGTTCCCATCTGAGTCATGGCTATCGAGAGGGCCATGGGGCCTTTTGCCAACAGGTGATCAGGACCCGAGACGTGAGTGAGCTGGGAGAAGGACTTTTAGGGGACTGGCATTGGCTGACATCCTGCTTGCATGCTGGAAAGAGACTTTGAGCCAGAACCACCCAGTGACCCACATCCTATCTAATAAGGAGGGAATTGCAAACTGACCGTCACTCTGACACAAAGGTGCCAGGGCCCAAAGCCACAAGATGGTGGCACCCAGTCCCCTCAGCCCCACCAGAGCCATCCTTTTAGCCCTCGCTACAGCGAGGGGCAAGCAGCCCCCCTGCAGAGAGCAATCAGCAGGGCCCTGCTTGCCCCTGGCCACAGCGGCGAGTGGCAAGCAGGCCCCTGCAAGAGCAGACACCAGGCCTGCAGCGGCGATGAACAGGCAGGCCCTCAGAGAGCAGAGACCACGGGGAGCAGGCCTAAGTCATCAGTAGGGGGCCCCCTGAGGGCTCTCAGATTGGAGAGGGTGCAGGTTGGACTGAGGAACCCCCTCCCCGCTCCCTTTTCTCCCCTTCCTCCTTCCCCCTCCTCTCTTCTCCCCTCACACATGAATTTTGTGCACTGGGCCTCTAGGAAACCGTAAGATAATGAGCAGTTTTAAACCAGCAGTCACCCAACAGTGGTCCGCAGACCACTGGTAGTCCGTGAGGCCTGAAAGGTTGGCAACTGCTGTTTTAAACTGTTAAGCTTGGGGAGAGTTTGCTACAGAACAATCAGTTAACACTGGGGCAGAGAGAGTGGTGCTCGATGCATTGAACATGAGGTTCTGGGGAATGTAAACGTAGGTTAGTCTTTACAGTCATTCCCGTTTCATAGGTGAGGAGACCGACTCTCTGAGGTTACCCAACATTAGCTGCCATGAGAGCGAAGCCAGGCTAGACCCCGGGATCACAGACCTCCCTCCCAGACCCCGCTCTCCCACAGGCACCTGGCGGCAGCCCCGGGACAGCCCTTTTCCTGGGGACGCTGATGGTGACGGGCTGGTAGACCTTCAGCAGGTCCCGCAGCTTCAGGTCCTGGGCGGTCAGGGAGTAGTTGTTGGCGATACAGTCGCTGGGCCCACGGTGGCGGTGCTGCTCCTTGAAGGGGGCAGCCAGTGTCCAGGAGGTGCGCTGCATCAGCGGTGGGTAAAGGCTGTGGGACATGACCGTCTGCGGGGGAGGCAAGCAGACGAGGTGCGTGAGGGCCTCTGCGAACAGTCCGCCGTGCTGCGTCGGGGGAGGTCACGGGTCACTTCCTGGTCAGGGCACGGCCCTGGTGGGTGGCGGGTTTGATCCCAGCAGGGTGCCTGGGCTCTGAGGGGTCCTAGCTATGTCCTTGCTGACAGTCAGACTCCCACGGGCCTCATGCTGTTTCTGTCTTCTGCAGACTCGCTGCAAACGCTTTCTGGGTGGATGCCGACGCCCTGCCTGACCTCTGTGAGCGTGGCTTCTGCCCTCTGTGAGCTGGCTTTTCACAAACAGTGCGTTTGTGAGTCAGGAAACTGGTTTCTGTTGTCTATTCCTCACGGACATGGCTGCCGAGTAGGCCTGATCACTCTCACTTCGCAGCTGAGGGTGAAGCACTTCAGGGAGTCTCAGTAACGCAGCGGAGCCTTCCCCGGTCGCTGGAATGACCAAGGCCACACTCCCACAGCCACCCCTGCCTGACCCCACGAGCCGCCCGGGAACAGACCTGATAGACTTCCGACGGCTCCTCGTTCACAGAGGCAGGCAGAGGGGGGAGCTCGGGCCGCCTCTGGGAGCGGCTCATGTGATGGATGGAGTCACTTTTGGGGATCTGTGGGGAATGGGAACAAAGCCGCTCTTCAGGAATTAGAGGAGATCCCAAGCCTCTAAGTTGGTGAGGAGTAGAGAGATTCCCGGGAAGATTTTAGGCAGAGTTCTCATCCCCATCCACATAGTCTCATTGTTAAGTCATCCATCTGTCTTCCTATCAGCATCTCCTCCTTAGCTACACTCTTAGGAGCAAGTTCAGATATTGTTTTTCTCCAGGGAAGGGTCCAAATTCTAAGGGCACCCCACGCTGCCCTACCTTGTGTGGTGATGAAAACACGGCTGCATTTCACACACGCACAACTGCAGGCAGACATTCACCCGGGCGCAGCACTGCATGTGTGTGCTTAGCACAGCTGTTCTGTGCTCCCTGCAGAAAATGTCACTAAACCTGTGGGAGCTGCACAGCTCCACCCAGTGAGTGTGCGGGAAGGGAGCCGCAGGGACTCAGCAGCTGCCTCGGACAGAGCTGACTGTAACGGCAGAGCTGCCTAATGGCTTGATGCCCTGTGTTCTGTCCCATCCCAGTCCCCCACCACCCCTTCCCCTGGGGCAGGACAATGGCTTCCTCGGAAGGAGCGGCTGCCATTTGACCCAACACGGGAGGAAGCTGTGGGGCTGGCATCCTGAGCAGCTTGCTGTGCAGCACATTCTGAACAGCTGCAGGGCCCTGGCCCGTGTGGCTCAGTGGACTGGGCATTGCTCCATGCACCGAAGTGTTGCCAGTTTGATTCCTGGTCAGGACATAAGCCCAGGCTGCTGGCTCCACCCCTAGAAGGGGGCATGCAGGAGGCAGGTGGTTGATGTCTCTCTCTCTCACATCAATGTTTTTCTCCCCCCTCCCCACTTCCTCTCTTCCTAAAATCAATAAAACCATATAAAAATAGTTTGAGGGATTTTCAAGGGCAATTTTGATTCTCTATGATTGTTCACCTTATGCAATGACTTTGGGCTGGACTCCTGATAATATAAGACATTATAAGATTGATTTGATCACTTTGGGTCAACAAATTATGTCACACAGGGTAACTGGCAATGGGCATTGGGACCAGGAATGTGTAATCAGATGTCAGCCACCCCGTTCCCCAGCCGACCCCTCACTGATGACTCAATCTTCAAAAGAATAACAGCAACACCTGCTGTTCTTTCACATTGTCACGTGCCAAACACTAAGGAGGACTTTTAGTCTCACACTCCGGCTAAAAAAACGAAAACCTCGGAGAGGCAGCACAGCCTCGCCCCCCGAGGTGTTTCTAAGCGCACATCCTCCACGGCCCGCCCTGCGGAGACAGTGTCACTTACACAAAAATTATTCTGGGAGGGAACGTGTTGATCTTAAAGACAAACCAATGAGCAAACCCACGGGGAAGGGTACATCCTGAGCTGGGACCTGAACCACCAGAGTCGCTTCCCTGCCCCCGCCTTGCTCGGTAACAGCAGTGGCACTGGCCGGCAGGGTGGGACACGGGCTGCCCGCTCTCCCCGGAGCATGCTGCGTGTGAGACCCGGACCCTGCTGTTCGTTCGCTGAGGAGCGCGCGTGGCTGGTGTAAACCACTGTCTGTCCCTGCTCTTGGTCTCGATTTGAAGGATAAGAACTGAGTGATCACCTCCAGCAGCCCCTCTGTCGTTACTGAAATCAAGACCAGACCTGCGCGAGGGGGAGTGAGATGTAGACGCTGCAGCTCAGCTCGGAGGACGCCTCGGAGGACGCCCACAGTGGCCTGCTCTCCCGCCGGGGGGCAGCGGCTTAGGACGTGAAGTGGTTCATGCTTCCTCCCGGGCCCAGACGGACAGCAGAGGGACCTTTGCAACCAAAGTTTTGCACTCACTGGAAATCTTTCCCTTGGCCTCACTTTTAAATCTGCTTCAGCTAAAAATCTTTTTTTGTTTGTTTGTTTTTTATTCTCACCCAAAGATATTTTTCCATTGGCTTTAGAGTTGGAAGAGAGAGGGAAAGACAGAGAGAAATATCAGTGTGAAAGAAACACATCGATCGGGTGCCTCCTGCATCCCCCCTGACCAGGGCCTGGGCAGGGGAGGAGCCTGCAACTGAGGTACGTGCCCTTTACAGGAATTGAACCCAGGTCTCTCCAGTCTGCAGGCTGATGCTCTGTCCACTGGCTAGGGCTCAAATAATCTTAATTAAAAGAGCAACTGAACCTTAGCTCTTACACAAGAATCTGGCACCTGGATCGGGTAGAAGAGCTACTTTCATGTGGCTTATTTCACACACAGGTGATATTTGCACGTCCTCACACAGGCCATTCCCAAAGCTCTCCTGAGGACCTGCTGCAGCAGAATCACTGAGTTCTAGCTAAAAAGACAGACTCCAGGCCTCATCCAAACCTTGTGCATTAGCATTTTTGAGGATGAGGCCAAGTCTCTTGTCCTAAGAGATTCCCAGGGTATTCCTATGTGCGGACAGTGTTGGGACTGTGGGATGGAATATGTGGTCTAATGGCCTTAGAAGGGAAGGGGAGGGAAGGGAACAACAGGTGAAACTTTCCCAGTAAAATCTGAGGAGTGGGTAAAACAGCTTAATTCAACAAAAAGCATACCTCAAAGGACACACACAGACATGTGGTTAGCACGCTGGCTCAGCCGGGGAGTCACATGGCAATGGCCTGTGATTGAAACATCCCCTTCCCCCACTCCTCAGTGTCTACATGCTGAAAATATGGGTTAAGAAAAAGAAAAATCTTTAGAATTCAGACATACCTCTGGAGATGAGCAATCCATGTCGTTCATATTGTACATTCTCTATATTGGACCTATTTTTTCCCCCCAAGGAATAAGGAGTTCTGTTTCTTCCTCTCCTACCCGTGGGTCTGAAGTCCACACTTCCTTAGAGCATCATAGGATGGCACAGACAACGGAACTTTCCAGACGTTCTGAACTCTGCCCACAGGGCTGTCTCTATGAGGTCACAGCCCCCGCCCCGAGGAGCTCCCTGGTAGACAGGAGAGAAAGGGAATCTGGAGAGTAAGAGGCAGCCTCGGGCTTCTGCGGTCCCAGCTCCCCTGCCACGGCCCCTCGGCCGTCCACCGAGCTCTCCGCTGGGGTCTGTCCCAGGAACACACCAGCTCCCGGAAAACGGGAGCAGATTTGTGTGTTAAAACAGAGAACGGGGAGGAAGCACCCCCAAACAACACCCGGGCACAGCGCTGTCTCCACCCTCTCCCGGGCTGTTAACACCGGCTGCAGCGCTAGGATCTGGCTTCCGGTCTGTTGCTAAGGAGGGAGAGGCCTCTCTGGGGCCAGACTCAAGCCTGGGCTTGACCTCCATGTCCTGGCATCCCCTTTGCTGGCGGGGTAGCCAGGAGCAGGGAACTGGCAACAGGGCAGAGCGGGTGCTTAGCAATGACCCAGGAGGGAGTGTGAGTGGCACTGAGGGCCTGTGCCTTTGGACTGTGAGGTAAACAACAAAGAATTTTTTAGTATAAGTATGTCCCATGTAACAGCTGAACATACTGATGTTAAGACGTTATGCTTACCTGGAATTAAACCAGGGGTCCTGCGTTCTTATTTGTTGAACTGGAAAGAGGGAGAGCAGAGGCCCACTGGGGCCTAGGCTGTCTGCATCTCTGTGGTGTGAAGTATAGGGTCTCCATCAGTTGTGGGAAATTTTTCACACAATCCTATTCAGAGCCAGTTCTGTCCTGTTTGGCAGGTCAGAGATGGCTGCTCAGCCAGAGTAAGACACGGAGGGACACAGGAGAGACTGTTCCTGAGATTGCCTCACTGACCCACCAGACGGTCATCAGCAGCCATGTCCAGAGAAGGCTATGGCCCTGCCATCATGGGATAAACATGCCACGGAGGAGGCAGCTGATACACAAGGAAAAGTGAAATGGGGCTGGCCCTCCAAGGAAGACTGAGATGGGAGGAAGAGAGGGTTCACAGAGGCACCCCTAGATGGCACCCTTGAATAAAAACCCCGTGAAAGTCCCAATTCAGCTTTCCACAACAGCAGCACTGGGGAATGATGGTTGTAAAGTATTGTTCTAAGCAAAACAGCAAAACCTTTTCCCAGTGGACACCATCGGATTGCAGCTGAGCCAAGTGCAGGAGGCCACACAGCACTGACTTAAGCACCACATTCAGGGCGCGGTCCATGTCCTCCAACCCACCACCATGAGCTCCCCTTCATCACTGGTTGCAGTGAGAGGCTGATCCCTTAGCTCATTTAATTACCAGTCTAAGCTTTTTGTCTATGCACCAGCCTGATTACTCCTAGAAACCTGCGTTGGTGAAGTAACACCGCCACATTTTGGAGCCTGTGATTCAGTAAGGTGCTGAGTTCTCCACAGCCAGTCCCGCTGCACCCGGGCTGCTTGCTCCTTGCCTAAGGAGCTATTTTCCAGATGAGAAGAGAAACCAAAGAACTCACATGCTTACCAGAGGCCCAGGGCACGAAATTCCAACATGGGCCCTTAGCAGCTGCTGGGGCCTCCCTTTGTTCCACACTGCCCCCTGATGGTAAGCGCATGTTACAGCAAGTGATCAAACTCCAGGTCAGTCAAACTGCTGAGGAGACACTTTGCATAATATGTATATATTAGAGGCCCAGTGCATGAAATTCATGCATGGGAGAAGGAGAGTGTCCCTCAGTCCAGCCTGCACCCTCTCCAATCTGGGACCCCTTGAGGGATGTCCAACTGCCCACTGGGATCAGGCCTAAATGGGCAGTTGGACATCCCTCTCACAATCCAAGACTGCTGGCTCCCAACTGCTTACCTGCCTGCCTTCCTGATTGCCTCTAACCACTTCTGCCTGCCAGCCTGATCACCCCCTAGCCACTCCCCTGCCAGACTGATTGATGCCTAACTGCTCCCCTGCCAGCCTGTTTGTCCCTAATTGTCCTCCCCTGCAGGGCAGGCCTGGTACCCCCCATCTGATCTCCCCTGAAAGCCTGGGTCCTCCCTAACTACCCTCTCCTGCAGGCCTGGTCACCTATAACTGCCCTCCCCTGCAGGCTTGATTGCCCCCAACTGCTTTTCCTTGCAGGCCTGGTCCCTCCCAACTTCCCTCCTCTGCTGGCTATCTTGTGATGGCCACCTTGTGTCCACATGGGGGCAGGATCTTTGACCACATGGGGGCAGCCATATTGTGTGTTGGAGTGATGTCAATCTGCATATTAGTCTTTTATTGGATAGGATAGAGGCCTGGTGCATGGGTGGGGGCCAGCTGGTTTGCCCTTATGGGTTCCCAGATCAGGGTGGGGGTTCCCTTGGGACGTGGGCAGCCTGAGCGAGGGGACTGTGGTAGTTTGCAGGCCAGCCACACCCCCTGGTGACCCAAGCGGAGACCCTGGTATCTGGGATTTATTTATCTTCTATAATTGAAACTTTGTAGCCGGGAGTGGAGGCCTTGGCTGGCCAGGGTGTGCAGAAAGTGTGACTTCCTTCATCGCCAGGGAAACCCAAGCCTCCCTCCTGCTCACTCAGTAGCCATAGCCATCTTGGTTGGGGTTAATTTTCATACTTGCTCCTGATTGGCTGGCAGGCATGGCTGATGGGCATGGCTTGTGGATGTAGCAGAGTGATGGTTAATTTGCATATTACTCCTTTATTAGATAGAATAAATATGAACTGCTTGTGGACATGGGCAAGAGGGTGGTGAAGATTTGGGGGGAGAGGTGAATAGGGCTGGAAAGGGGGTGGGGGGAAAAGGGAGACATCCATAATACTAAAAAACAAGAACAAAAAGAGTTCTTTCCCTGGTGCTATAGCCATAGGCCACAGAAGAGATGTAACCAGCACAGGTTCCCAGGGAAAGTGCCGAGAATTAACGGTGCAGTCAGGCCAGCTCTCAGGTCTGCCATTTCACAGAGAGCACTGAGGCTCAGCAGATCACTGGTCCCGGGTCCCACAGTGAGTGGCAGTCCCGGGACAGAGCCAAGGAGTGGTCCCCCCCACCCCCCAGCCCGTGGTCCTAACCAGCATCCTCCACGGCAGCGGCTCTCATCTCCCCGGGACATGTGGTGATGCCTGGCACGTTTCCAGTTGTCACAACGGGAGGGAGGGAGGGAGGACTAGTGGCCTCTAGGGGGTCGGGCCAGGGACACCGCTAAATGCTCAACTCCCTGCCCTGCCGGTCAGGCCCCTCCACACGGAACTCTCAGTAGCCGGCCCTGCCTGGCCAGGGAGCAGGCGGCTCCTCCTGGAGCCCAGGGCCTGGGGCTGAGGCTCTCCGCTGTGAAAACGGAGACACCGGCTCAGGACGCTTGCATTGAGAAGTGATGTTTAGTCTTCCACCCGAAAGCCCGCTCCAAACACCCTGAGCTCCGGGATGCTTCCAGAGAGCTTCCTGTGCGCCGCCCAGCGACGGCTGAGCACCTCGCGTCTACACGGAGAACAGAAGGGCGTCTCTGTGAGCCCGTTTCCTCCTCCGTAAACCTCCGGCTGGACCTCTGGTCCTAAGGCAGGGAGCAGGTGGGCGGTAACGCGCT
The DNA here is from genome assembly GCA_036971965.1 of Nyctalus aviator. NCBI lineage: Eukaryota > Metazoa > Chordata > Mammalia > Chiroptera > Vespertilionidae > Nyctalus > Nyctalus aviator. The sequence continues at coordinate 1,098,899 of CM072926.1, forward strand.
CTGCCCGCATGCATGGCAAGCCCAGAGCGGGCGGGGGCGTGGCCGGGCCCTCAGCGGGCGGGGGAGTGGTCTGAGTGGACAGAGAGTGGCCGGGGGCGTGGCCATATCAGGGCGTGGCTTTGGCGGTGTGTGGGCGTGGCCTGGGCGTGGCCTGAGCGGACAGGGAGTGGGGGCGTGGCCTCGGCGGGGCGGGATGTGGGCGTGGCCAGGGGCGGGGCCGCAGCACGCTCCGCCCGGCCTGCGCTCCCCTCCCTCCCCGGCTGCCCGGCTCCCCGGCTCCAGCTGCTGACGCCGGTTAGGGCGCCGCGAAGCCGGTGAGAGCTGCGGGCGGCGGTGCGGAGCGCGCGGCCGAGCCCCGCGGGGAGGCGGGCAGGGGCGGGGGCGCGGCCTGAGGAGGCGGGGGCGCCGGCCGCACCGCCCGGCTGTGTGAGGAGCGGGTGAGTCCTCCTCCGCGGCCCGGCCCGAGCTCAACTCCGCCGGCCCACAGCCGCCTTCAGGGCGAAGGGGCTGCAGCCTCGCCCACCCCATTCCGCCCCACCCTCCCGATCCCCACCCCACCCGCCTCACCCACCCGCCCCATCCCGCCCGACTTGGGAAACCGGCCGCGGGTCTCCCTCTTCCCCACGGCCCGCCTCTCTCCGAGGGCGCAGGTCACTCCGAGCCCCGCAGTCACGGAGGCGCCCCCCAGCCCCCTTCCGGGCCGTCCTCCGGGCCTCCCGCCGGCACCACGCCCGCCCAGGCCCCGCCCGGCCCCCAGCTCCGGGCGCCTCCCGGGCCTCGGAGGCCGAGGGAAGCCAGGGGGGGGGCCGCGGCCCCTCCGGGACCGGGGGCAGCCGCCCGAGGGCGGGGTGGGTGGGGGGCTCTGAGCGCCGCTCCGGGGGCGGCTGGGCTCCGCCGAGGCCTGCCGGCGGGGGGAGCGGCGGCTCGGCGCCGGGAATGGGGCGGGGCCCAGGCCCTGGACCGGATCCCGGGGGCTCCCGGCGCCACCGGCCCCAGTGGCGGCAGCGCGGCCACTCGCCTCCCTCCCCCGCCGGGCGCTGGGGCCGGCCGGGCCGCCGCCGCTCCCCTCCGCTCCCTCCGCCGCCGAGGAGCGCTGCCCGGCGGCCGGCGGCGGGGAGGGTAAAGGCAGGAACTGCATCTGTATGGTGTGAGGGAGATTTTCTCGGGGGAAGGGGGCAATGGGACTTGAAACAGTGCCCCAGCTTTCTCTCTTCTGTCTTCTCCGTATCTTATACAGAAGCCCTCAGAGATAACACCCAAGACCTTTACGTGGGATGGTACATAAAATATGGATGCAGCCACATGAAGTCTTCTATGATTTTTTTCTCACAGGCATATTTTCATGTCACTAAATAGCTGCCTTAGCGTTTTAATGATTGTCCAACACTCTGTTGTATGAATTTGTCATTATTTAACCAGTTTCCTGCTAATGGACAGTTATCTTCTTTCCATTGTTTTGCTGTTGATTATATTAATAGAAGGGTAACATGCTAATTAGACTGGACAGACCAGCGTCTTCTGGGATGTCTTTCCGGACAAAGCCACGGTAGCGGGCAAAGGCATAGTTGTTAGGGTAAGGCGACCAGACTTCCCGCTTTTGGGACAATTTGTCCCACATCCCGCAGCGTTTTAAAAAAGTCCCGATTTTTGGAAAGAATGCACAACAAGCTAGGGAACGGCGGGAGAACGGGAAGGGAATATACAGTTTTCAGCGGCCATGTGGCTATTTAGTCAGGATATGAGTTTTATGTTATTTGTGTTAATTTTATAATGTTAAACTTTAATAATAAAATAATTGTTGAGAACTGATTATCAAGAACTGCTTATCAAAGTTCGCATTGTTGATCAGTTGTTAGAATTTGACAACCATTGTTTGGACTTAATGAACAATGGCATTTTTGGAGATTGGCAACGACGAAAACATTTTGTAACTGTCTCTAGACGATACACATTGTACTGTGTGCTAGTAAGCTAGTTAAACAAGTGATGTCATTATAAATCAGCTATTCAGATAATTTAGGTAAGTAATTTATTTATTTACTTCATAAATACATAACTTTTCTTGAATTTAGCAGACAGTACTTGTATTATTTATATTTTATAGTGGCGGCAAAGAGTCTAGCTCCGGCCTTGAAAGTGACACGACTATACATAATTTTTATTTATTATATTTGTAAATTGTACTTACGTTGAAAAAATTTTAAAAATATATATTACAATACTATTTTTGCATTCTATGAAAATTTTTGTTGCTCCATATAGACCAAATTTTTAATCAAGAACTGCCCCTCCTCCCGGTTCAATGTCCCGCTTTACCAATGTTAAAATCTGCTCACCTTATGTTAGGGGCAATCAGGCCGGCAGGGGAGTGTGGTTAGGGGTGATCAGGCTGGCAGGCAGAGGCAGTTAGGGGAAATCAGGCAGGCAGGTAGAGTGATTAAGGGTGATAAGACAGGCAGGCAGGTGGTTAGGAGCCAGCAGTCCTGGACTGCAAGAGGGATGTCCCAGATTGGAGAGCATGCAGGCCAGGCTGAGGGACCACTCTCTCCCCACCCACCCCAATGCACAAATTTCATGCACCAGACCTCTAGTATGTTAAAATCAGGGACACACTCAGTGCACATCATTTTGGTATATTGTGATAATACCTGTTTTATTATTTCCTTCATGTGTCTGGAAAAACAAAGTGTTGGATCAAGGTGTGTGCAACTGGAAATTTTGATAGATATTGCCAAGTTACCCTTCGTCTGTTTACCACCATCAACGTGTGAAGATGGTAGAAGCTATTGTTGGGTCCGTTGCTAAGACCGTTGATGGTTTAAGAAACTTTTTGCTTCTTCCAGTGACAACAAGAGTCAGGGCGACGAGAGTCAGCTGGTGGAAGACTTAATCCCTAAAAGACGAACGTGCGTGGCAGAATGGCCAAAGAGGACACCGCAAGTACCTCGAAGGACTTGCAGGAGCTGCAGAGGAAGCTGTGTTTGCTCATGGAGTCTGTCCAGAACAACTCGAAGGTCAGTTTCCAATCAGTATGCGTAATGGAAAACCCTGAGATAACATTAGCTTAATCCATAGGAAGCTCTCTCTGGTAGAAAACTTTGGAGGTGGGTCAGGACTCTTTGTAGCTTACCTCTCTGCCGTGTCTGAGTTGTGAGCTTCCAGCTCATGGTCCAAGATGGCTAGCCTCAGCCATCACATCCACATTGCAGGCAGCAGGCGGGAGGAGAGGGGAAGAAGGACTTAGAAGCCACTATGCATTTCAGGTGACTGCTTGAGAGTCATGTACAACACGTACGGGTCCACTTCACAGCCCAGCCGCAGACCACGCTGCACCACTCAGTTCTGCATGGATGTGGGCAGGCTGCTCTAGCCTACGTCACAGATACCAGGATTTCTCTAGCTTTGTTGTTAATTGGGCTTATCTGTTACCCTGAAAATGAGGGCCAGAGTTAGAGGTCTGAGCTCAGTATTCCATCAGAAACCCAGTGTCCCATAGAAATGTGATGTGAGCCACCGATATGACTTAAAAGTTTTCTAGTGACTGCCCTGGCTAGGCAGCTCTGCTGGTTGGAGGGTCTTCCAATGTACCAAAAGGTTGTGGGTTTGATTCCCATCATGGTACAATACCTAGGGTGCGGGTTTGATCATGGGTTGGGATGCATATGGGAGGCAACCAGTCAATGCGTCTCTCTCTCTCAAAAAAAAAAAAAAATCAATAGAAAAATATATCCATGGGTGAGTATTTAAAAAATGGTAAAGTTTTCTAGTGGGCACATTTAAAAATTAAAAGGAAGTAGAAGAAATTCATTTTAGTAATGTATTTTATTTAATCTAGCATACCCAAAATATCATTTCAACATGTAATCATTATAAAAATTATTAATGGAAAAATGTTATTTAGATGCTTTACTGTTTTTTTATACTAAGTCTTGGAAATACAGTGTGCATTTTACATAACATACCTTACTTTGCACTGGCCACTTTCCAGGGGTTCAGTAGCTATTCAATGGGGATGGGACTTCAGATAGTGTATTGCACTTCCCTGCATTTATCTTTATAGCTTTCTTTTATGTGCCTTTCAGCATTTTGTCAGAAAATTATAGCAGCTCCCAGATACAGCATTATTATCATTTTGTTGTATGTCCTTCTAGACTTTTTTCTGGGCAATCCTATATAATAAAGAGGTAATATGTAAATTGACCATCACACCCTTGCACAAGATGGCCATCCCCATGTGGTAACAAGATGGCCGGCAGGGGAGGGCAGTTGTGGGCAATTAGTCCAGCAGGGGAGGGCAGTTGGGGGGGGACCAGGCCTGCAGGGGAGGGCAATTAGGGGCAACCAGGTTGCCAGGTGATGGCAGTTACGGGCAATCGGGCTGGCAGGGGAGCAGTTAGGCTTCAATCAGGCTGGCAGGGGAATGGTTAGGGGGTGATCAGGCTGGCAGGCAGAAGCTGTTAAGGGCAATCAGGCAGGCAGGCAGGCAAGCAAGCGGTTAGGAGCCAGTAGTTCTGGATTGTGAGAGGGATGTCATGTCCAACTGCTAGTTTAAGCCCTGTGGGATCGGGCCTAAACCAACAGTCGGACATCCCCCAAGGGGTCCCAGATTGGAGAGGATGCAGGCTGGTCTGAGAGACACTCCCCCTTGAGTGCACAAATTTCATGCACCGGGCCTTTAGTGTATATAAAAGCCTAAGCAACCTTTACAACCGAATGACCGGAACAACCGAATGACTGGTCAACCAGTTGTTATGGTGCATACTGACCACCAGGGGACAGATGCTCAACTCAGGAGCTGCCCCTTGGTGGTCAGTGTGCTACCATAGCTAACCTCCTGTGGCCCCTCTCCTACCCAACCCTCCTTAGCCAACCTCCCTCAGCTCCTCCCCCCAGCCAGCCTTGATTGTCAACCAGGCCGAAGGACCCCACCCATGCACGAATTCGTGCACTGGGCCTCCAGTGTGCCCATAACAATGTGCATGTTGGGTAATGAGCTATTTTGTGCTGGACAGCACAGCCCACTGTGGTGGTCCATCGGAGAAGACACCACTTTGTGATCTGGGCAATGCACTATACAGAGACCCTTTCTCCACTCGCCCAGTGCTGCAGGCACTCTGGATTAAGACAGCTTTTCTTTTCCTTTTTTTGTTTTTTGTTTTTAAATATATTTTTATTGATTTCAGAGAGGAAGGGAGCGGGAGAAAGAGATTAAAACATCAATGATGAGAATCACTGATCCCCCTCAACTGGGGATTGAGTCTGCAACCCAGGCATGTGCTCTTGACCGGAATCAAACCCGGACCTTTCAGTCCACAGGCCGACACTATCCAATGAGCCACACCTGCCATGGCTAGACAGCTTTTCTTTCCATCAGACAAGCAGCAGGCTGAAACTCTTGTTTCTAAAAGTTAACTCATCTACCTTCTAACTTGATTCTCATTATATGTGTTAGCTGTATCTTATAAAGTTACCCTCCCACCCCCCCCGCACTGAATTTGCAAATCCTGGACCTCTGCTCCTAGCGAAATAGAGTTAGGTCTTGGCAAACTCCTGGTCACAGCACTCCCATCCACGATTAATCCATACCTGTTGCAGTGCTATTTCTGTGTACAGACACCTCACTAAGCCAGTGAGCGCACAGTGGGCCGCGCCATGCCTCTTGCCTGTATGAAGCTTAGCTGACACATTTGTTTTCTCTGAGTCACAACGCTGCCCGCTTACATACAGGCGCCATTTTAAATGGCGAAATCACCACCACCAACAAAAACACACTCGTGGAAGTGTGGGGAAGGTGGCACTAAATGGGTCATGAAAAGGGCAGTTATTCAGAGCGGAAACCAGAAGGCACGTGTCACCGAGGTGACCTGGCTGGGGATGTGTGTGAGGCGAGCACTACTGCAGCCAGACCCTGACCAGGCATGTGGTGTGTGTCCTTCCTATTTCCACCACCTTGAGTTCGACATCACAGCGTGAACTCTGCCTCCTGGCATCCCCCCTTTGACTTCGTCCTCGGCCATGGTCGTGGACTGGCTTTGAGCTGGAGCAGCGGTCACCAGCCGCTGGTCTGAGGTCCGGAAGGTTGGTGACCGCGGGGCCAGAGGACTGGGCTACAGTGGGTAAGCCCGGCAGAGCAGTTTCTTTAAAATGTCTGTTGAATTAATGTTAATCGTAGGCCCCAGAGGCAGAAGAGGCTAAGAAACAGGACTGAGTGGCGCAGTCCTGCTTTCCTCCCAGGTCCCCAGCAGGTCCCCTCAGGCCTCACCTCCCCCGCGCCCTCAGGGCCCTCAGCCACCAGCAGACTGCGGGGGTGCACTTCCCACTCCTCCCCGTGGCCTCGCACGGACTGCCAGCCCCTCCTTCCTGCTCACGGTCCTGCTCAAAAGCCAGCCTTTGCTGCTTCTTCCCTTTCCAATGGAAGTGAGCCAAGTATATAATTTTAAAGTTTTTAATAGCCACATTAAAAGCATATAAAAAAACAGATGAAATTAATTTTAATAATATATTTTATATAGCCTAGTGTATCCAAAAACAACATAATTTCAACCAGTAATCAGTATAAATCATTAGTGAGATAGATATTCTACATTCTTTTTTCCATACACTCAGAGTATTCAATTCAGATGTTAAATTTTTATTGCAAATACTTGATTTCTATTCAGATTTCATAAAATTTTCAGTTGAAAATTTATTTGAGACATAACTGACTTATTTGAAATGTAACTTAAAACTTCCAACGACTGAATCAAATTTCAATTTTTAAATTTAAAACCAATTAAAAACCCAGTTCACCAGTTAAACAAGCCACCTTTCATCCTGCTGGTACCTGGAGCTCAGCCCCAGCTGCTTCCTAGTGCTCAGGGACTGTCCCGAGGGGGAACCGGGGAACCGGCCAGCCAGCCAGTAGGCCCGGGCTTACTAAGGAGATGTGCCACTGGGCCCGGACAGCTTGAGGGGCAGCCACTCCGGGACCCTCTCCTGGCCTCACCCTCACCTTCAGCCCCCAAGAGACTCCTGCTGTATCCTGGAGGGCAGAGCAGGCTCCCTCTGCCGGAGAAGCTGCAGAGCCACACTCAGCAGCTCCTGGAAGGAGCAGCTGGCAGGGAGCCGGTGGCAGTGCCCTCTGTGTGAGGCCTCCGCTGGTGTAGGAGGGGAGCCTGCTCCTGGGGAGGAAGAGCCACTCGCTGACTGACGCAGCCCGTGCCACAGAGTCGTTGGCTGTGGCTCCGGGGTGTCCAGGTTGATGGCTAAAGGCTCTTTTCCTAACGAGGTGGCAGTCCTGGAAAGCCTTTGACACAGAGAGAGGGGATTTAGCTCTGGCCTCCCCTGTGCCGCAAGGAAGCTGCGTGGCTCTAGGTGACACCTGAGCCCCTCTCCTCCAGCTTCAGTGGGTGCCCAGGGCAGCGGGCAGCCAGGCGTCTTGTTAACCAGGAGCATCTGCCCCGGGCCTGGGCAGGGCCGAGATGCCCATTTCCAGCAAGCAGGGGATCTGGTGAGCGGGGACCTCGCTGTGCCCTGGCCTCGGCGTGCAGGGGCAGAGGGACACTGTGCTGGCTCTGCTCACGGCCCGCCTCCCTCGGGGTCCGGTGGGCGGGGCCCTCAAACTGGCGGTGTTCCCAGTGGCCTTTGGGCCTTCGGGTGTGGGCGTGAGGGTCCCTCTGGGGAGGAATGTTACCGCTCTTCCTCAGGAGCCGTCCGCGTGGCTGCCGTGCATCCGCTGTCCTCTCTGCCGCAGGTGGTGGCCTTCATGAAGTCTCCGGTGGGCCAGTACCTGGACCGCCACCCTTTCTCGGCTCTCACCCTGCTGGTGTTCGTCGTGATGTCGGCCGTCCCTGTTGGCTTCTTCCTGCTCCTCGTGGTGCTCACCTCCCTGGCTGCCCTCGTGGGAGTCATGCTGCTGGAAGGTACCTGGTCAGTTATCTGCCCCCGGAGAACGCTGCTTATTGGGCACCTGAGCGCTGGGCAGAGGCCCCAGCTCGAGGCAGCAGCACGTGGGCATGGCTGCTGTCAGGGGGGCTGAAACACAGAGTCACATTAACATTCGACAAGCTGGGGGCCCTCCCTGAGCCCTGAGTGACGTGCTGGCTCGGGGGCTGTTGTGGGGATTGAACACACATTTCATTGCGTGTTCAGCACAGTCCACAGGGGCAGCCTCCCTGTGGATGCTGACTGCTGTCACTGACGCCCGCTGCCTCCTGCCACCTTGCGGGGCGCTGGGGCTCTCCTCCTCCCCTTTCCTCCCGAGGTTCCCGGGCCAACGCTCAGCTCTCGTGACGCTGAGTTAGAACGGCCGAGAGAGCAGATGTCTTTGGCTCCGTTTGCCCCAGTCAGATCACAGCCACAGCAGACTGGCCACGGGAGGTGGTGGCAGGCCGGGCAGTCCCTGCAGCCCCTGCTGTGCCTGCTCGGAGCCCGGAGCACCGGATCGTTCCCTGCCCCGGACCGGACCGGGCGGGGTGCTCGAGGGGGGCAGGCACGGTGGGCGGGAGTCCCGGTGGCCGGGGGGCGAGTGGGTGAATGGTGGAGGGACACGTGAGCGTGGAGAGAAGACGACCCCTCACTGTGGTGGCGTACAAGCTTCCCAGAGGCAGGGCTTGCAGACATGTGACAACGGTTTCCTTTGGGGTGAGAAGGGCTTTAGGCAGGAGATCAGCGTGGGCAAAGCCTCCAGAGCAGTGGGTCTCGGGCTTGAGTGAGCATGAGTCCTGCTTGTGACAGCGATGACTTCAGGTCTCATCCAGAGATGCGGTCTGGGGTAGGGGCTAGAAATCTGAATTAAAAACAAACAAACAAACATATATATATATATATGTTTGATTTCAGAGAAGAAGGGAGAGGAAGAGAGAGCCAAAATCATCATTGATGTTTCTATCTCTCCTGCACCCCCCGTCCCCTATTGGGGATCAAGCCTGCAACCTGGGCATGTGCCCTTGACAGGAATCAAACCTGGGATCTTTCAGTCCACAGGCCGGGACTCTATCCATTGAGCTAAACGGGCTAGGGCCAGAAATCTGAATTTTTAGCCAGCTTCCCAATGCTTCTGCTTCTGATACAGTGGTTATCGGCTGCCTTCAGAGAACGCTGACTGGGTTTTGTCAGTCTGACGAGAAGGCAGCGCGCTGTTAGATTCTGTGTGCATAGATGATCCGCAAGGCCACGGGGGCTGCTCGCTGCTCCGCCGCCAGGGCCGGTTGCCGGCGCCGCGCTCTGCATGTTGCTAGTCCTGCATTGGGAAGGGGGTTTGCTGTGAGGGCGGGGAGATGCTGGCAGACAGAAACTGCCACTGGCGCGTCGTGTGGTCAGGTCAGCCCAAGGCGTTTTACCTTTGACAGACGCTCGACCAACCAAAGCTCCGGGAACGCTTATCCGGGAACGCTTAACTAGCATCGGCCTAGGGCTCCCCGCTCTGAGAGCCCGGCCTCAGGGCCCTCCGCTCTGAGAGCCCGGCCTCGGGCTCGGCCTCGGGCCCTCCGCTCTGAGAGCCCGGCCTCGGGCCCTCCGCTCTGAGAGCCCGGCCTCGGGCCCTCCGCTCTGAGAGCCCGGCCTCGGGCCCTCCGCTCTGAGAGCCCGGCCTCGGGCCCTCCGCTCTGAGAGCCCGGCCTCGGGCTCGGCCTCCGGCCCTCCGCTCTGAGAGCCCGGCCTCATGGGCCAGAACTGCGCATCCCTCTCAGATCCCACTTTATGAAAAACGTGTTTTCTCTCAAAAAGTCTGAGCTGTTTTTTACACACGACAGCCGGGGCTGCCACGGCCGCTGTGAGGTGACCGCTCTCCCGCCCTCCCCAGGCCTGGTCCTCTCGGTAGGCGGCGTGGCGCTGCTCTGCCTGCTCTGTGTCCTGGGCTTCCTGTCGCTCTCCGTGTCGGCGACCATCGTTGTGTCCTACGTGGCGATGTCCAGCCTCATCAACTACTGGCTCTGCCCCAGGTAAACACCCGCCCAGCGGTGACCGGCCTTCTCCCTGCGGGGCTCACTGTGACCCTCCCCGCAGTGCGGAGGGCAGCTCCGTCGGGCATCACGGGGACTTACAGCGCAGCTTCAAACGATGGTTTTATAACCCCCACACCACATGGTTTTGTTGTCATGGCAGCCCTATGAGGTAGCTACTGGTTAGTTCCTTTGAAAAGATGCTCATTAATTTACAGAAACTCAAATCAAGGTGATTTTCTGGGAGGAAGGAGGAACATCCGTGTTCCTTGTGGTCCCTGTTGCTCACCTCAGTGTCAGTCTGAGCTGGAGGCGGGCCTCCCCGGGGTCTGAGGGGGACAGCCTCCATCGACGTCCGCTGCGGAGGGACCAGTGGGCCACGGCCTCCACTACAATGGGCCCTGTGTGTTCCCAGTGGGATGTGCCCCTTTGTGCTTCCTTCAGCCCTGCTGCCTTCATGGTGTAGCCAGTCCCCCGAGCACCTGCTCCAGGCCAGGGATCCTCAGCCCTAGGCGGCAGGCTCAGTCCTGGGAGGCAGGCACTTACAACAGGGAGGAGGAGGAGGCTGGTCCCAGCACCAAGTGGCAGGGGAGGGGCTCAGAGCCAGAGCAGTATCTTAAAACCTCTTACCCTTACCGGAGAAGTAAGATGACTTCACAGCAGGGGGTAGCAAACCTCTATCAGGGGCCAGATAGCGCATTTCAGACGAGGCAGATCATGTGGTCTTGGTTGTAACCACAGCTCTGTGCTGTGCTGTGAGAACCGCAGAGTAAGCAAACCAGAGTGTTGCTGAGCTCCAGGGCACTGTTTACAGAAGTGGGCAGGGGGCCAGCTGTGCTCTCAGCACTGAGACGCTGGGTTCAGTCTCTGCACAGTAGCCCTGAGCCTAGGGGTGGCCCTGCAGCTGCGGGAGCTCTCAGACATCGCGCTGGTCGCTGTCATCTGGAAGGAGATGAAAGAAGAAACATCGGTCTGTTTGGCCCCTGCGTCCGCGCCTTTCCCGCTGCACAGGCTCCGCCACAGGCCCAGCAGCCACAGACCCCTGGCACCTGCTCCCCTCGGTCGTGGAGAGAGGGAGACGAGGCGGGCTGGCCTTGGGGGTGAGGTGGTGGTCAGGGCTGCTCCAGGCCAGGCCCGGACCCTGAGCTCTCTACACTCAGTGCTAGGCCTCTAGTTCCAGGTCCATCTTACCTCCTTAGAATGACGAGTCTTTGGAGAATTTTTGTTTGAAGTTTCAGTGTATTGATAATTGTTCAAATGGAAATCATAACAGGAATTTGAAAAACTTTTTTTCATTTACAAAGAACAAAGTTACCTGTTTGTCATACAGAACACACCTTCAGGAGAAGTAATTATGTTTCCAGTACAAAACGGAGAAGGGAGTGGCCTTGTCCCCCCTGTGCAGAGACCTCTAGCGGCTCCGAGGGGAGGGGGCGGTCCCAGCCTGTGCACCGCCCTCTGCCTTGCCTGGGTGGGGCTTGAGGAGGAGGGGCCCTCGCAGGGCCCGGCTGCTCTGGGCGAGCCCACCGGCCCAGGAAGGGAGCGCTAATGGCCGGTGAGACGTGAACTTTGTCAGCAAGTGCTCCCTTCAGCTAAGCTCCAGGGCTGAGCAAAGTGGTGAGAAGCAGTGTCACCACACTCCCGGGCTGTGGAGGCTCATGTGCTGGGACAGAAAGGCTGGCCGGACCTGCAGGATTCGCTACATTAAAACCCACGGGTCTCTCTCGTACTTTCAATAGGTTTTCCAACCATGCATGAGTTGGTAGCTTGGTTGGCCATTGGAGAATGTTGGTTCATGGAGAACTGAGCATGGAGTGAGGAAGACGTGCTATGCTGTCAGCGGGTGAATGCTTCAAAGCTCAGGGGCAGGTGCCTCTCTTGTTCAGTAATCCAGAGCACAGGGGAGAGGACTGCCCACTGTACTTCATGAGGCAAAAGGAATCTTGGCCCTAAAACAAAAGATAACATAACTAACTTTGTTAAAGGAGACGAGACTCTAAGCTGGGTTTGTGGGAACTGAGCAGCCTTGGGACGAGCCGCTCTGGCCGCCTCTGTGCAGCTCAGCCGGGCCGCTCCTCACCGGTCATCACGCAGGTGGGGCCGCCTCCCAGCGCCCCTTGGGGAGATGGCTCCTCTCAGCCCTCTGCCTGCAGGTGGGAGGCCGAGGCTGTCAGGTAATGAGACCGAAGCAGGTCCCTGCTTGGACAGATGGTTGGCTTTGTGGCCCAACCAGAAGCTGGAGGCGCGGGCTCCCTCTGCACCATCACAGCCCAGCCACCTGCAGTGCTGCCCTTGGAGCAGCCAACTGTCACAGCCACAGGAAGGTGCCGTGGCTGGGCTGCACCGGCCGCGTCCAAAGCAGGGAAGGGAGACAAACCGAGTTCCTTCAGCGGTGGCGGCTGCCCTTTCTGTGGAGTAAGTGGGGCTTCCCGGGACCTCTCCGTCCTCCCAGCAGCCTCCTGGGCCGGTGGCCTGTCCGGGCGCTCAGGCTGGGCGGGAGGTGAGGAGGGTTCAGTTCGCTCAGCTCCGGCAGTGAGACCTTGCGAGGGATGCACCTTGGGAACGTGCTTGTCAGCCAGGCTGGTGGGTGGTGAATTGTCAGGTTGGCAAGACTGCCTCAAGTTCGACAACCCACAGATCCCGGCTCTCACAGGGTCAGCAGCACTGCCCTCGGAAACCTGCCATCACAGGGACAAAAAAGACCCATCTGCTGCTTCCCCCCACCTCCCTGATGCTGAATCACCAAGAAATAGTCAATTAATTGGAATATGAAGATAAGGGGATTTTTCTTTATTTTTTAATGTATTGATTTGAGAAAGAAAGAGGAGAGAGAGAGAGAGAGAGAGAGAGAGAGAGACATCAACCTATTGTTCCACTTATTTATGCATTCATTGGTTGATTCTTGTATGTGACCTGATCAGATATTGAACCTGTAACCTTGGCATTTCAGGACAGTGCTCTAACGGTTGGAGCATAACCAACTGAGCCATCTGGCCAGGGCTCAGGCTGTTTTATTGGTAAAAATAGAGGCCCAGTGCACAAATATTCATGCACTGGGGGCGGGGAGGGGTGTGTCTCTCAGCCCAGTCTGCACACACTCACAATCTGGGACCCCTTGGATAGGGTCCAGTTCCATCGCAGCGTGGCTCTGGTTCCCCGGACCTGTGGGCTGGGCAGGGGCCAAGAGCCAGCCTGATGGCAGCATGGCTCCGTCCCCACAGCTCCCTCCCGCCGCTGCTGCGCCACGGGCGACGGGACCCAGGACTGACTGTCCTGCCGCAGCGGCCGGGACCTGAGCCTGGTGGTGGGTCGTCCACCCCGACGGTTAGGTCGTGACGGCCTGCTCTGTGTATGTTAGGATAGGGTTACTCTTTGCTCTGCGTGTCTCCCTGGATAGTTGTGAGGACACAGGCAACATCGGGGAAAGCGCGCTATGGAAATCAGAAAAGGGAAAAGGGCCATCAGCCCTGTCTCCACTGAGCCCTCTTCACTTCGTGTGCCCTCGGGCTCCTCACCTGTGAAACTGCTGTGGCCCAGACCTGGTGTGGTGACAGCAAGCAGCTAAGGTAACCCCCTCCGGCTGTGTGCATCTCTGCCCTGCTCTTCACAGAGGCCCCGGAGCTGACCGCGTCCTCTTGTCACGGGACAGACCGCTGACGCCGAGCCCCGGCGGCGACGCCAGCCGCCCGTGAGGTCTGCAGGCGTGCAGGCCCGCCAGGAGTGGCCGACGGAGCCTGTCCCAGTCATCTCTGGAGAGTGCTGGGCGGTCAGCATTCCCTGGATACGTCCTCTGCCTGTCACCTGTTTGTGGGGCCTGCAGTGGCCCTATGAGAACTGCCCTGCCCAGCAGCTCGGCTGCTCACCCTTCTCCTGGGTGAGGCAGACTTGACTTTGAAGTTGAGCCCCGAGAGCCTGGTGATGGGACCCCAAGGTTGACTTGACCCAAGAGTCTGTGTCTAGGGGCCAAATTGGGGCAAATGTGGATTGTTTTTAGTTCTGCCTTTTGTTTTTAGAAATGGGAGAAGCTGTTTATTTCTCCACTCATTTGAAACAAGAGTAGGGGTGAGAAATATCCAAAACAGAGCAAGCTCTTCTGTTTTATTAGCTTTTTATCAGAAAGAACAGCAACGTTGGACAATAACAGACTCAAAGTTAGAACAGCCTTAATTTTGTAGTCAAGAGCTTTTTTCAAGTCTCAGGGAACAGCATCCACGCTGACTCCTGTGCAGTGCTTTTACTCTTTGCACTTGATACTTTTGTATTGTTTTGAAGAACTTGTCCTGTTAAGCCGTTTTTTAAAAAGTTCTATGAAAATGCTAAAGGACTACAGAAAAATTTAAAATTCTGTGGTATTTCTACATCAGTGGTTTATTTGCTGTGGCATTTTATTCAATAAATATTTGTTTAGATTTTTTTTTCCTTTCTATTCCCTTTCTCTTTAGACAAATTCATTGTTCTTTGTTGAATTCATGGCAGAGCCTGAGAAGATGGCTCTTTGGTTGCTAGTGATGGACACTTAATCCAGTGGCATAAAACATGGGAGGTGAGGGGGAGGGGCTCATTTCCACAGGGAAGCCCGGGCTGGGTCTGCAGGCGCTGCTGGTCCGGGCTCCCTCCGCCTCAGAGTGCGTCCCTCGGAGCAGCGGCCTTCCCACTGGCCCTCGCTCACAGCAGCTTATGGGCAGCACTTAGTGCTGGTCAAGGGGGCTGCTCTTTTCCTATAGTGCATACAGGAGTTTGGGTCTGTCTCTGATTAGACAGACTTGGGTCATGTGAGCAGCCCTGGACCAATCCCAGTGCTGGGGATGGACTGTGCTGATAGGGCAGGGCAGGGCTGGGCGGGGCACACTCTTCAGGAATGGGGAGGGGTAGGTCAGCTCCACTGGTTCCACATAGGGTGGGGGTACTGGAGTGCAGACAGGTGTCAGAAGAAAAGGAAGTGTTTGCTAAAGCAGATGTAGGCAATTTGCCACAGTTAGGGCAAAAAGGCCTTACTTTGGGAACCTGTCAGCATTAATTTTAGCCACATCTGTCACTGAAGTGCCTTCCCCTATACCAGCAAAGAGCTGCCCATTCCTGCCACACGGGGCATTGCCATTGCTGGGGGTGTGTATGGAATGTCTTTCCTTCAGGTGAGTGTCTATGCCCCTGGGCTCGAGGGTCTCAACTCAACACAAACCATGGGCTTGACAGAGCACAGTCTCGCGTGTTGTGTGGAGGAGTTCGGGCGCGGCCGTGAGGGTCGAAGGAAGGTCTGAGGGACTGGCGGTTGGGGAAGGACAGGTCCAGGGTTGGCAGGAGGGGCTCTGATGGAGAAGAGGATTTGGTAGGTAGAGAGGTTTGACACAGAGAAGAGCGGTTGCGGAATGTAAAGGCCTGGACGTCGGGGATCTCTGACCACTTCCCTTTGGAAGCTGTCTAAGTCCGGAGAACGTTACGTTTCCATCCTCAGTCCCTTGTGAATCGTGGTCTAATTTACATTGTGGCCAGGCGGTATTACAATAGAAGGTAAGGCTCTTGGCCGAACCTCTGTTGAAAGGCCGAGTGTGTTAAGATTATGGAGGAGACGTCCTAAAGGAGTGTTTTCTTTGGGGGTAGGGGGGTAGGGGGAGGGGATGGAAAAGAATGCCCCATGCTGTATACCAGGAAGAGGAGGTGAGCAGCAAAGGAAGACTGCGGGAGGCGTCCCAGCTGTGGTCACTGGCAGCCTCCGTTCCTGTGGGGTGAGGCCGCAGCCCCTCTCTGTGGCCCCTCTCTGAAGCCTCTGTGGTCAGGCTTCTTCAAAGCCACCAAGGCAGAGTCTCTCAGCAAGGCGATGTCGCATTCGTGTGCAATCATGCCACTTTTGCCATGCTCTGTGGGTTATAAGCAATCATAGGCCCACCCACACTCCAGGGCATGCATGCCACAGTGGGGCCAGGGGCTCCCCCTCAGCGCCTGCCTACCTGCTGCAGGAAGTGCGGGAAATACGAGACCATGGTAAGTTCACTGAACAGTGCGAAAGGGTCATAAGTAGCTGGGAAGGCCGTGTTTGCCACAGTGACCTGAGTTTTCGCTGAACCCAAGGATGTGAAGAGGCCACCATGCCAAGAGCTGGGGTGGGGACACAGCAACACAAAGGCCAGATGGGAGGGGCTTCCCACATTTAAGAAAGTGTGTGTGTGTGTGTGGGGCGGGGGAGTCTGGTGAGCAGACTGTAATGGGAGAGAGGAGCCCATTATGCAGGGCCTCACAGAGGAGAACCTAACACCAAAGAGAAAGGGAAGATGGTGAAGAATCCGACATCACAGTGAGAGACAGGATCACTGGCTGACAGGTTGGGGCAGAGGCTGGCTGGGAGGTCTGTGAGGCCAGACAGGGAGGGGGCTGTGTCTCTCGGAGGGGGGGGGGTGTCGGAGAGCCGGTGCCAGAGCTGGGCTGCAATGGGTGGGGAAGAAAGGGGGCACAAAGATGCACCTCATTTGTAACAGGAGCTGGTGGGGAGGCAGTGGCTCTGTTTTCGAGGTGGCGGCTGTGATCCAGTATGCTCTGCTCACTGAAGCCGGGCTACCCCTGACTCCCAGAGGCATCGGAAGTGGCGTGGAGCCGTTGCGGTTGGGATGCGAGGTTGGGGAGTGTTTTCAGTGCTGGGAATTTTCCTATGGAATGGTCTAAGGGTAGCCAAGAGTTCATTTTATTTTTATTTCTGAAAATTTAAAACTTCTTTATGGACATGGAAAAACCTACCCATAATAACGCCTGCAGCTCAGTGAATTCAGAGGTGAGTACGTGACATGAAACCATTGCCTCCGTCCACGGCCAGCACGGCCAGCCCTGCCCAGCGGCCCCCTCGCCCCTCCTCCCGCTGGGTCTGTGGAAAGGACCCGCAGTCAGCGGGGCGCTCACCGGCCTGGAGCCCGCCAGCCGGCCGGGGCGGGGAGAGAGGCCACTGCGACACCTCCTGACCGACCAACCGCCAGGACCAGGGCTTCCCGCTGCGCTCACAGGCGGGGGGCCGAGTGGACGGACCAGGCCCAGTGCCCCGCCCTCCGCAGGGGAGGGGGTGCCCCGCCCTCCGCAGGGGAGGGGGACCCGGCCCAGTGCCCCGCCCTCCGCAGGGGAGGGGGACCCGGCCCAGTGCCCCGCCCTCCGCAGGGGGACACGGGCCGGGTAGGCAGCCGGCAAGCAGGACTCCCCGCCCTCCGGCTGAAGCAGAGGCGCCGCCGAGGGCGAGGCAGTGCCGTGGAGCCGCAGACCCTCCCAGGCTGCGGAGTCGGGCTTCCCCATCCTGGGGCCGCACGTTCCCTGCCAGGAACCCTGGGACCCCGAAAACCCGGGAGGAAAGGAGGGATTTCCCGGAGAAGGCGCTTCCCGCTGCGGCCAGCAGGGGGCGCCCGCACAAGCGCTGTCCTGACCGGGCTCCGGGATTCCCGCTTCTCTGTGTGCAAGGCCATTCCTGCTTCTCCGCGTGCAATGGCCATTCCTGCTTCTTCGTGTGCAATGGCCATTCCCGCTTCTCCGTGTGCAGCGGCCATTCCCGCTTCTCCGTGTGCAATGGCCATTCCTGCTTCTCCATGTGCAATGGCCGGGCTTGTGATGGGGCGGGTCCTGAGGCCGGAGGTCCGGAGCGGAGCTCCGTGGCTGCAGTTACCAGCGGCCCCCTTCCCACCCCAGCCCCGGACTACACCGCCGGCCAGTCCTCCCCGCGGACCCGCAGCTGAGGCCCCAGAGCGGACGCCTCCCGGCCTGGGATCCACAGGGCCAGCTGGTGCCTCGTACCCTGGCTGCTGCCCACATCCTCCCCTCTGCCCTGAGTGGGAAGGAGCGGAGACCTGGCAGGGTGGGGTAACATCCTAACTTCTACTCTGAGCCAAGCTCCTTTGACCGACATTTTTGGTAAAACGCTCTCCTTCCGGAAGTACCAGCGGGAATTCACAGGTGGACGGAGCCGGAATCCGGGCTCTTGGGCCGTGAGGGAGCCAAAGCAAAATAAATAGGTTAACAAAGCATCTTATTTCTGGTTTATACAACTTTGGCTGTTCATCCACAGAAAAGCTTACAGAGAAGTTGATGTATTCTTAAAGATGCAAGTTATAATCACAGACGTTTTCCTAAAAGTAAAGGCTCTTTAAGCCCGAATCAGTTTGGATGCTTTTACCTGCAGACAAAAGTCCTCTCTCTCTTTTTTTCCTTTTTTTTAAAATCCTCATCTGAGGATATTTTCCCATTGATTTCCAGACAGAGTGGACAGAGAGAGGAAAAGACAGGGACATCGATGTGAGAGAAACACATCAATTGGTTACCTCTTGCATGCACCTGGACCAGGGAGGAGCCTACAACCCAGTACATGGCCTTGACCAGAACTGAGCCCAGGACCCTTGGGTCCGCAGTCTGACACATTCCACTGAGCCACGCCAGCGAGGAAGGCCCCTCTGTAAGAACTCTGAACAGCTCAGTAACATGGAGTCCAAAGCAAGTGGTCCCAGGTAACTGAGGAAAAGTGTCATTGTGTTTGGCTATTAACAAAGAAAGCGAGCCTGGTAAATAGGGACAGCTTTACAGCCACTCCAGGCACCTAAGTGGGCCTTCCAATCTCCCCAGGAACCACCAGCCAGTCCCCTCAGATTAATGGGGGGTGGGAGGGAGGGAGGTGTACCCAGCGACGGGGGATTCCCCACATGGAAGCCAGATGATGACGCAAAACTGTGAGGCATGTTCATTTCAGACGTCCCTGGTGGTTACTGTAGGCTCCAAGGCTGTAAGACTGCCGTGCAAGCCTCCCCTGAGCCTGTAGGCCAGCCTTTTATTCACCCCCTTCGGGCCATGAACCAGGCTAAAGGAGGCATGGACGACCAGCCTTTGGGTTGGACAATTGAGTCCCATGGCGCTAGGAAGCCTCATTCCTAGCATTTGTCTGAACAGGGTGGACCACTGGGGGTGGGGCAAGACCATCACATTAGGTGGCATTCAAAGTCGAATTATTATTCTTAAAAAAAATATTCTGGATCCAAGTCTCCTTGCTGCTTGTCTTAAATTTTGCTTTTCTGCATCTAGTATAACATTTACATACCAGGAGCAAAAGTAATAATACTAACCCAGTAACACCAATTAAGAACAGATAATTTCTAATACCAGACAAGGAAGGGTCCGAGGGGAACAAGCATCCCAGCCAACCAAATCCCTTTACATGTATCATCATAATTTTTATTAAGCTAATGCTATGCTTTCCTCTTTCATCCACTGTCACTCGTACCTTATGTTGTGTTTGGCCAGATGAATGAAGACTCAGCATTCATTATCCAGAAGCTCTGCCTTTTCTTCTGGGCAGTTTGTTTCCTTAGAAATAATTTCATGAGGAGGATTAAGTTCAATTTCCCAATACATTGGATTTTCACTATCAATATTATCATAGGTTTTATGAACCTCAGGCAAAGTTATTGGCCTATACAGTGTTTCCCGAACTTCTGACATATATGTACTCCTTCTATAATTTTTGTAACGCTGAGTACCCCTCGTACTCATGAGAACGTAGAATTAGGCGCAGCTAAGCACGGTGCAGTGCATATCCCCACCAAACTCCGGTGCAATGCGTACCCCCACCAAACTCTTCCCGTACCCCTGGGGGTACGTGTACCACACTTTGGGAAACACTGGCCTATAATTTCAGTATTATGCCATATTCCAGTAGTATTTAATGTTAACTTGGTGCTATTACAACATAATCCACTTAGGATAACAGAAGAATTTTCTAACCTTTCCCAACAAAAATGCCCCTTTCCCATATACTTTGTTGGGGTGGATACAACAGGCCAGAATTGGGTGAGTTCAGTATTCCATATAGATTAGGGGACAGAACCATTCACCTTTCCAATTTTCACAAGTAGTGAGATGGGTTCCCACTGTTTATTACTTTAAAATATGGCCCATCTACTTCCCATTGTTGAGGATGGTCCCATACCAGCCAGTTGAACTTCTGGGAATGTAAGCTTAGGATCTAACGACCCCTGCGCTTTTAAAACAATGTTGTAGGTCACATTTCCCATCCAAAATTTTCCAAATTCCAGGGGAATCGTATGGCTGCCAAAAGTGTCTGACCTGGGCTGCTGCTCCCAGTGGAGTTGGCCATTGTTTTGTAGCTGCTTTAGATTTCTTGCATTAGCACACGGTGGGCACACTGTGGCTTGGCCCCTTGAGTGTGGCTCTTCCACAAAATACCATGGCCTAGGCAAGTCTATTTTGAAGAAGTGGCATTAGAAGTTCAAGTTTTAAAAATTTGGCTCTCAAAAGAAATTTCAATCGTTGTACTGTTGATATTTGGCTCTGTTGACTAATGAGTTTGCCGACCACTGGCATGGACAACAGGCCCAGTTGAATTAGGACACAGGCACATTCCCATTGCTGGGTTGTGCATGAGTTTTTATAGTCTGTCCAGTCTGTTCTGTCCCTTGAGCTAAGGCTTTATTGTCTTTCCATGCTGCTTCCCACCCTGTCCTTCTTCCTGAACCAGCATTCCTTCTATATGACCTATTTGAGATAGTCTTTTTCTAATGAATGATGCTCTTCATTAGCTGCAAGTTCAGCTTGTCCCAGAATACCAAGGCCAGCCCCTTCTCCTCCAAGTATTCCCCTTTTGATTCTTTTAGGGGACCAATGTTATTGAATCCGCCAGGAATGTTGTCGCCATTGGGTTGCTATGGCTTGGGAACAGTTAGGGTACACTGAGTGGACCCAAAAATGTTGTTTTACATGCCACAGTTAAATAGGTGGAGGTGGCCCCCAAATGAGCTAAAGTTTGAATATAGGGCTTCCCATAAGCGTCCAGGACACAAGGGTGGTGGGGTAGTTACAGACATATCTACCCACCAAATGATCCCAATAATTTCTGAAATGGGATCCATTGACTTTTTTTTCTTGTTTCACAGACATCCAGCCATAAGAGCATGGCTGTTGAGTCTGAGGACAACATATACTATGACAGATAAGACAGGCTGCTGCAAGCTTTTATCCATAATTTCCAGGTATTTTTCTTAGCTTTTCATCATCCATCTCTATAGCTATACAATACTCATCCAGATTAGATCCATATACAATCCTACTAGGGGTATTATCAGGGAGGTGTTCTTTAGAAGTATTTGCCCAAATGGGTCCTTTATAGTAGATATAGCCAGAAAACAAGTGGACCAAAACTTATATTGATAGTAAGAGAAGACCAATGTGTGGCCAACAGAGCATTGACTTCATTATCACTGATAATCTATGTATATAAAAGGCTAAATAATCCGTCTATCCATCCAACTCTAAGACTGACTGATCCGCTGGTACATATGACATGCATTGGCAATTTAAAAATAAACGTTGACTCACGCATGTGAAATATATATAAAGCTCTCACTGGTGCCAATCTAGACTGAGTAGGAATATTTCTACCTAAACCCAGCTGGCCCACTGCCCACAGCCCCTCCCCATGGTTGGCCCCACCCCGATCAGCCCCTACCATCCCATCAGCCTGTGGCCCCTCCCCCCAGCCAGCTCTGCCCCCAATTGGCGCCCCCCACACCAATTGGTGGGCTGGCCAGCCAACTGCCCATGGCCTCTCCTGTGGCCCCATTTGGGGTCGTGGCTGGCTGGTCCACTGCCCACAGCCCCTTTCCATGGCAGGCTCTGCCTCCAATCAGTGCCCTCATCCAAATTGAGTTTAGCCCCCACCATCCCATCAGCCCACAGCCCCTCCCCCCAGCTGGCCTGGCCCTGATTAGGCCCAGGTCAGGGTGGGCTCACTGGCCAACCTCCCCCTGATCTTCCAATTGGGGCCAGGAGAGCTGGACCTCACCTGTGCACGAATTCATGCACTGGGCCTCTAGTAAAAGATAATCTTTTATTGAGTTAATAAAAAGCAAAGAACATTCTGGTATCTGGATAACTTGACTGTTCAATGCAGCCTGCTTAGCTGCAGCATCAGCAAAGTGATTTCCTTTTGCTTCCATGGTGGTAGCTTTAGAATGCCCTGGGATTTTTATAATTGCCAATTGTTTTGGTTGCTGTATGCTATTATAAATTCTGCAACCAGTTTTTCATTTTTAAGAAAATATTTCTATTGATTTCAGAGATGAAGAGAAAAAAACATCAATGATGAGAAAGAATCACTCATAGGCTGCCTCCTGCTCACCTGCTACTGGGGACTGAGCCCACAGCTCTGACCATGGAATTAAACCCAAACCGTGACTCCCTGGACTCCCTGGTTTGTAGGAGGTTGAAGCTCAACCACTGAGCCACATTGGCCAGGCCAGTTTTCCACTTTTTATGTAATTCCCAGAGGAAGTTAAGAAGCCTCACTGCTTTCATAACATTCCAAAGTTGCAGGAGGCTAATTCCAGCATGCCATAAATGCAAGAAGTTTCATGAAAAGGTTGATGGAACCTTGGGGCTTACTCAGCAGGGCTGAATACATAGCTGAGGGCATTTCCCCAAACCTAAAAAGGATGCATAAATGATAGCTTGCTACCAGACAGTTGAAGGCATTTTAATCTACATATTATTGCCTCCTGCTGGCCAAACACCTGAACAGCTGAAGACAGTTTCCCCAATCTGACAATGGATTCTATATACTAAACCTTTCCTTTTTTTAAAAAATATATTTTATTGATTTTTCACAGAGAGGAAGGGAGAGGGATAGATAGCTAGAAACATCTATGAGAGAGAATCATTGATCAGCTGCCTCCTGCACACCCCCTACTGGGGATATGCCTGCAACCAATGTATATGCCCTTGTCCGGAATTGAACCTGGGACCTTTCAGTCCACAGACCAAAGCTCTATCCATTGAGCCAAACCGGTTTCAGCTAAACCTTTCCTTTCATATGTAAATATGCATTGCCTTATGTTAATAAAGAGCCAGGGATCCTGAGACAGACAGAACTTGGTTCCTACAGTTAACCTCCTCTGGCTCCCCATGGATTACAAATTTATATTATATTCCTAGTCTCTTTATTAATTTACAGCAGCCCCTTCTCCAGATTTTTTGAACTCTAACAGCAGCAGAGAAAGACCAAGATTTCGATAAAAGTCATGAGCTACACCAAATGCATAGTGACTATCAGTGTAGATATTGGCTACTTGACCTTTGGCCAACTGACAAGCCTGAGTTAGAGCGATTAGTTCAGCTTGCTGGGCAGATCTGATTTCAGGCAGATAAGAACTTTCAATTATGTCCACCATGGAAGTTAGTGCATATCCAGCTAAGAAATGTCCCTGTTTATCTTTTAGTTAAGATCCATCTGTGAACCAAATTAAGTGAGTGTTATCCACAGGAGTTTCCTGGAAATAATTTCTAGGAGCAAGAAGGTGGTCAGCAAGTAAAACACAATTGTGGGTGTCTGCATCCTCAGGCGAGGGTCACAGAGTGTCAGGGTTAAGGCACTAGTTAAAGTGATATTGGGTGCAGAGAGCAGGAGCGCTTCATGAGAAGCCAGTCGACTGACAGAGAAGTGTTGAGTGTGATGAGAGTTCAGCAAGGATTCAACAGAATGAGGAACATATATAGTTAAAGGGAACCCAGGACTATCTCTTCTGTCTGTTTACATAACAAGGCTGTAGCTGAGATGGCCCTCATGCAGGGAGGGAGCTCTTTGGCCACTGAGTCTAGTTGCTGACTATAATACCCTATAGATCTATGGTGGTCTCCGTGTTACTGAGTTAGAACTCCTAAAGCATTGCCCTTACTTTCATGTGTGAAAGGAAGAAGGGAAGTTTATAGTTTGGATGCCCCAGAGCAGGAGCTCAGGACAGTACCTCCTTCAGAGCCTCTACAGCTTGTTTCTCTTCAGGGTTCCACTAAATTGGATCAGGTGTATCTGACTTTAACAGGGTATAGAGAGGCTGGGCTACCAATGAAAAGCTTGGAACCCAATTTCTACAATATCAGGTCAAGCCCAGGAATCCTCTAAGCTGCTTTTTTGTTCTTGGAAGAGGGAAAGAGAGGATTCCTCCAAGTCTTTTGGGGTTCATCAGTAGCCCATTCTTTGATATGAGATGGCCAAGGTATTTTCTGAGGTAAGCAAAACTGAAGCTTATCCTTTGAGACTGTATGTCCCTTTATGGCTAGCTACTGCAGGAGGTAAATTATGTCCCTTTGAAAGTCTAGTAATGTCCTAGAGCATACAAGTAAGTCATCCACATTCTGGATTAGAATGGAATCTCTAGGAAATTCAACATCATTTAGTTCAGCTTTTAATATCTGGGAGAAATGGATGGGACTTTCTGTATATCACTGAGGCATCACGGTCCAAATAAATGGTCAATTTTTCCAGGTGAAGGCAAAGAGATATTGACTGTCCTTCTCTACTGGAATGCTGAAAAAGCACTACATAAACCTATTACTGGACAATATTGGCAGTCCTCAGGAATGGTTGATAATAAAATATGTGAATTTGGAACCACAGGATGCCTGGGAATAACTACCTATTTATAGCTTTAAGATCCTGCACAAATCTCCACCCTTTTCCATTTGGTTTCTTTACTGAAAGGAAAGGAGGATTATAGGGGCCTGTATGTGGAATTATAAGTCCCCTTTCTAAGTAACCTTGTATAATGGTCTTAATTCCTACTATCTCTGGATAGCTAGTGTACTAGCTCTTTTTTTTTTTTTAATTATTATCTGAAGTTTTACATGTGTCACTTTTTTCCACGATTGACCCCCTCCCTCGCTCCCCAATGCATCAGATCTTAAAGGATGTTGGTGAGTATTAGGTAAAGGCAAAGTGTTAACAATAGTTATTGTAATAGGAGTGGCTGGCTCCATCATGCCATTATCTGTCTGAACTGGAAAGGGCCCAAAGCTGCATTGGAACGTCCTGCAACAAACGTTCAACTTCAACATTATTTTCCTCTGGTGAAAGCTCCTTTAAAGTCTTATTCCCCCATTGGCTCAGCATTTGACTCATTTCGTTCTAAGTACATTTCTACCTTCCAGGAAAAGGGCGTGTGAACATCATGGGTGGTCCCTATCAGGTGAATTGGGGCTGATCTGACCAGTAAGAATATATGTTGTTCTGTAACATCACCTAGTTGAAAGAGGATGGGTTCTGTCTTAAAAACAGTCATTGGTTGGTTAAACACCCCATCATTTGTACAGAAGCGTTACTCTGAGGGAGAGGGACACTTAGATGGATAGGGTTAAGAATAGATAAAGTGGCCCCACTATCCACAAGGCCTGAGTAACTTCCCCTTTTATGATAATTTCAATTTCTCCTAAAGTATTAGTAAGGAGAAGGGGAAGTACCCTCTCATAGTCCTAGAGAAGCCCTATGCTTGCTTCTGTCTGTTTTCTCTTTTCAAATCCCAATTCAGTTTTCTTCAGTCTTTCTTATGGTGGCCTGGCTTTTTGCAGTAAAAACAGACTCTTTTCTCTCCTTTTCTAGGAGAATTTTGAGTAGAACTGACTTGGTTTCATAATTGTTGGAGCTGTAAGTTCATAATTTGAGCAACTTTATCTTTACTCTCTTTTGGATAGTTTTAAGTAGTCGATCTGCCAGAAGAGCCAGTTCATCAGCATGGGTGGCCTGCCAGCTTAATTTATATTGTCTGGTCAAATTTACAAGCTCTTCATTTAGTCCTTCCAAAAACGCCAAATTTAATAAGGGATCATTTTGATGATCCTTGAAACTGTTCAGTGACAGACCTGAATATCATTAGAAAGTTTTTTTCAAAATGTTCAAAAAAATCAAGCACTGGTTCATCGGGCTTTCTTTTACATGGCTGGATCTTGGTCCAGTCCATTCTCAGAGGAAAAATCTCTAATTCCCTGCACCCCCCTCCTCCCCAGCCCCCCATTTAAAAAATCATCTACAGGAGTATGCCAGGCAACCTTAGTCACCACTCTGTTGCCTCGCTCTCAGAAACCAGTAGGTGTATTAATTGGAACAGGTCAGAATAGCCAGGATCATATGTTCTAACAGTTAAATCAAATTCCTTTGCAAA
This sequence comes from Nyctalus aviator, assembly GCA_036971965.1. NCBI lineage: Eukaryota > Metazoa > Chordata > Mammalia > Chiroptera > Vespertilionidae > Nyctalus > Nyctalus aviator. The sequence continues at coordinate 1,124,772 of CM072926.1, forward strand.
GCCACAGGGTCCTGGAAAGGGTCAGGGAGATCTTTAGTTAATTGCTTAATTCTGTTTTAGTTCAAAGAAAATATACAATTGCTGTTTCCCCTCTACCTGAGACAGGCTTTTTCTGAAAAGGAGCTGCTAGAATTCTTGAATTATCTTTCTCTGAGTTTATATCATCATTCCCCCCAGGTCAGAGTGAATGGCAGTAGAGGGGATACAGGAGAAGGAAGAGAGAGATGGAGGGCATGTCTGCAGAGGAAGCTCAGAGAGCAGAGGGAACAGCGGAGGAGCAGTGAGAGGGGAGGTGTGGGTCTTGGCACTTATGGCTTCAGAAGCCTTCTTCAGTTCAGAGACAGCCTCAGACATTCTCATTAACATCCTGTCGGGAAGATATTTTACCTGATCCTCTCCTAGAAGCCTCTAATTTCCAATCAAGATAGTTCCATCATTTAATTTAATTTTAGAGCCTTTCTAATTGAGTGTGCAGAAAAATCAATTTGGAGGTGTCAAGTTACCCACTTTAGCCATTTTAAGCTTTTAACATTTTTATTATTTTTAATCTTTATTGTTAAAAGTATTATATATGTCCCCTTTCCCCTCATTGACCTCCCGTCCCAGGCCTTCACCACCCATTGTCTGAGTCTATGAGTTATGCATATTTGCATATGAGTTCATTGATTGATTTCCTCCCCCCATTCCTCTCCTCCCCCCCTCTTCCCCCCTCCCTGCTTTCCTTCTGAGGTTTGATAGTCTGTTTGATGTTTCTATGTCTCTGGTTCTATTGGTGTTCATCAATTTATGTTGTTCATTATATTCCACAAATGAGTGAGATCATGTGATGTCTTTTTCTGACTGGCTTATTTCACTTAGCATAATGCTCTCTAGGTCCATCTATGCCATTTCATACGGTAAGAGTTCTTTCTTTTTTTATAGCAGCATAGTATTCCATTATATGGATGTATCAGAGTTTTTAAATCCATTCGTCTGCTGATGGGCACTTAGGCTGTTTCCAAACGTTACCTATTGTCAATTGTGCTGCTATGAACATAGGGGTGCATATATCCTTTCTGATTGGTGTTTCTGTTTTCATGGGATCTATTCCTAGAAGTGGGATCACTGGGTCAAATGGCAGTTCCATATTTAATTTTTTGAGGAAACTCCGTACTGTTTCCCACAGTGGCTGCACCAGTCTGCACTCCCACCAACAGTGCATGAGGGTTCCTTTTTCTCCATATCTGGCCATCTCTAGTTACTTGTGGATTTTTTTTGATAACCATTCTGACAAGAGAGCCCACTGCATGGGAGAACATATTTGCCAATGATACATCCGATAAAGGTTTACCCTCCAAAGCTTATAGAGAACTTACACAACTTAACAAAAGGAAGATAAAAAAACCCAATCAAAAAATGGGCAAAGGACCTATATATACAGATGTGTGAAAAAATGCTCAAAGTTACTGATTATCCGAGAGATGCAAATCAAAATGACAGTGATGTGCCACCTCACAACTGTCAGAAAAACTTTTATCATTTTTAGTTAAATTTTTCCATTCTTGTGGATATTGCAAGTTAAAATTCCATAGAATTGTACATGTACCTTGCTGGAGTATTAGTTGGGGGCTGAGATTCTTGCATTTTACCAACCTTAAAGGTGCAATGTCCCATTTTTAAATTTAAATTTAATTTGTTATATCTGCAGAGTCTGAGCAAATTTTCTAGGATGTTATGTAGTGGGTGGAAGTGTGCTGCTTATGGGTTGACTCCATGAGACTCTCACCCCTCGAGTTGCCATCAATCCTCTTATGTGTCTTGGTTTCTCTCCTGGCTGTCGAAAACAAGCATGTCAAACTCATGGCCCATGGGCCACATGAGGCTCTAAGAACACCTAAGATTCAGGTGGAGGGATTATGTGCCTCTTGATCTTCAGCTCTCATTTATACAGTGAAAGGTTTTTTGTGTGTGTGTGTGTGTGTGTGTTTTTTTTCTTCCTTTTTCTCAAACTCTCAGAAAGCAATTCCAATTGAAAAGCCAAAACCAGTGACTTATTTTTCCTTCAGTCTTGCCTTAGCCTGGGTTCTGGCAGCCCTTATCATTAGTTCTGCCTCGAGGACTTAAAAAAACCTGGCTCAAATAAAGTCAGACCCTCTACCAAAGCAAGTGAAGGTCCTGGTTCCAAGAGACAATTCACCCAAGTTCACCTGATAGGGTGGGGAACTGGCAGGGCTCCTTGGGCCCCTTGCTGGATCCTAGCACTAGATCCCTGCTGGGGCTGACCAGCAGAACCTGAGCAACAGATGAATGATTGCTCTGACACACATTTCTGTGAAACAGAGGGCTACGGGACTGCCTGGCTTGAGAATCCAAAGAGCCCCATTCATCTGCCTCCTTGGGCTTTTATTGTAGCAACAGCTTGAACTAAAATTAACTTCTAGAATCTATTAGCAGGGTAGGCATCCTTGAGAAGACACATTTATCTGAAGTGTCCTTTAAGCAAGGATGTCTAAAGACTAAACATAAAGATTCCAGTAAAACACCTGAAGCTCAGACTTGTTTGGAAAAGTCAAGGCAGGGCCTGCCACCTTCAGCAGGTCCCCCAGAACTTCCAACCAAGTCCCATGCGTTCCCACATCACCCCTTTTTGTTTTGCTGGCTGCAGAAGACAGAGGGAGGTGGTGAACTTTCTGCTTTGGAATGTCAGGTCCTTGAAGCACGTTCGCTGCTCGAGTTCAGATTTTGTAGACTATAAGAAAAACAAAGAATTACAGTGACAGCAGTGGTTAGTCTGATCACGTACCAATTGCTTCTAGGAAACCATGTGGTGGGGCCTACCCACTCCAAATGCTCCTTTCCTGTTTCCAAGCAGTAGTCTGTTTTTCATATTCATTGGTAGCAAGTAAGGAATCTAATTTGCCTTTGCACATGTTTACTTCTTCAATGAGGTTATCATGAAAGATTCCCATAGATGGTTTTTAACTTCAATCCACTGCTGGTGACGACTGCTCCATTTTAAAGGGGTGACACGTATGTGCTTATGCCCCCAATTGCAATTAAGCACTTGCCTGTTTGCTACCACATCCTGTGTTTCCCCAGATATTCGATGGCTGCCTCTATTGCCTGTGGTCTAGCTAATATTGTTTTTTATCTATGTGCTGTTGTATAGTGAATTCCTACTTATATTATAGGCATGTTGGCTACAAATGTGGCCGTCTGTACAGACTCAGAAAGGGCCGCCAACAGTGATGTTAGAGGCAGTAAGAATAACAACAGCCTCAATGAGCATTCCCAAAAATCTTTTGGGCTGTAATTGACTCGATGCTCTTTCTAAGACCTCAATAGCTGATGAGCCTTGCCATTTCCTGGTGAGATTAACAGGTCAGGATTTCTGCTTGTCTCCTAAGTAGTGTAATAGTGCTGATGGTCAGTGAGGTAATATTCTGGATGGTAATACAAGATGCAGAATAAGCTCCTTCTCCAACCTGTACTAGAAAAGATGAACTATGGCTTATTAGTAGATTGGGGCCCATAACAAAGGCATAGAAGTGAGTACTGCAAATCAGGCTATTGTCAGTAAGATTATCAGTAAAAGTTATACTAAAGTTATACAGAGGAGTTCTGGTAGTCACCGTGCCACAGTTTCAAAGGGCTGAAAACATGGCCTAAGCTCCACAAAGTTTCCTAAACTGGCAATCCTAATACTCAAGGTCATGGGGAACTCGTCCCTCCCTTAGTCCAAATCTTGGGCATGCCTGCATAACCGGGGTAACTAGCATTAGACGCATGATGTACCAGAGTGTCAGTGTGGTTGGCTTGCAAATGACTATGTGGCTCCAACCTATAACTCATTGGTCCCCTAAGACCATCAAATGGGTATGATTTCCTCAACAAACTTCCCAATGGATGCCTCAGCAGAGGGTCCCACCGCTTATTTTGCTTACACGGAGGTATGGGAGGCACAGTAGCAGTGGTCAGACTACCGCTGAGAGGAAGGTTAGCTGCCCTTAGTCTGACCATGCTTAGGAGTGACATGTAACCCAGCCTGACTGTGAGGTCCCAGAGTACAGAGGACTTGGAGGAGGTAGCGCTAAGGGTAGTACCTTGGAATGAAAAGAGGTATTGGGAAGGACAGGTGTCCTATGCATCCCATTTTCAAGACTGCTTATTGGTGGCAAGTCTCCCCCTAAAAGGGATGTTAGGCTATTAAACACAGGAAAAAAGGTGTCCCCTCAAGTGAGGGGTCTAAAGAAAGGTGGGTCTATGACATGCGCCAAATATAAGGTGGCAGAAGCTGGTGCCCAAAGCCAGGCAAAAATGCCAAACCATATGGCACAGGCGTTGAGGTGAATCAAGGAAGTCATAGCAAGCAAATGGCTGTATTGGTGCATTGAGCGTGAGAATCCTCCAGCAGTTGCTCAGCCTCTGCCATCAGCTACTTCATCATTCCCCTGGTTTTCCCAGGGCCATCTGCGTCATTCAGGCTCTGGAATCCCCAGGCCCCGATTCTTCATTTCTGGGAGGGGACTGGCTCCGTGCCCTGCCACCACAGGGTTTGGTCTGATGAGCTGGAACCCCTGCGGCCCTGTGGGGGAAGAAACAGGCATGTCCTCTCCCCCATGTTCATAATTCATTGGGTCATTTCCGGTCATTAGTGTCCACGTCTCGCCACAAGACCTGTGCTTTCTGAGCTGGTGCGATAGAAGTAAAATGATGCTCTATGGGGGATAGAAAGCGGTCGTTCAGATTTTAAAAATTAAGAGTAAAGAGTGCTTTGGACAGCATCACAGCTGGGTCCTCGAGTCCTGCACCCCCTTTTAGACTTACCATGCTCTTTAAGGTGGAATGGCACGCTCGACAATGGCCCTCCCTGAGGATTGTAAGGGTTCCGTGGCATGCTGGGCGGACCAAGTCCTGCAAAGGGTGGCAAAGGCATGGCTGCTAAAGCAGGCCCGGTGTCAGCTTTTCTTTTCCTTGGGATTCCTAAAAGGCAAATGTGAGTACATGTGGCTTCGCCAGGAAGAGCATGGGCACTGGTCATACCAGGAAAAGCGTCTGTAGTTACATGAACACACTGGACTTTCCCAAAGAGGCAATGTGAGTGACATCTGTTTGCCAAAGGTTATGGCCTGTAGGCCCCCGGAATTAATTCCCATGAGAGTGGAGAGGTGCCTGTCACCTGACAGTCAGGACATTGTAAAATAATGTGTCTAGCTATCCTCTGGGGTAACTGAAATTCCTTGTGTAATTGTCTCCAGTTCTAATGGAATAATTCACAGGGGGGGGGTGGGCTTCCATTAAGGTAGCTGTCATAACAAGTGGTTACTGGTTCATTGGCCTGTAGTCCTAATGGTCCAGAGAGGGAGCTTGTGAGACTGATATGAGATATAAAGAGAGGATGTGCCCGAAACTGGTTTGGCTTTGTGGATAGATCGTCAGCCTGCAGACTGAAGGGTCCTAGGTTCAATTCCGGTCAAGGGCATGTACCTTGGTTGCGGGCACATCCCCAGCAGGGGGTGTGCAAGAGGCAGCTAATCAATGTTTTTCTCTCTCCTCAATGTTTCTGACTCTCTATCCCTCTCTCTTACTCTCTCTGTAAAAAATTAATAAAAATATATTAAAGAGAGAGAGAGAAAGAGAGAGACAGAGAGAGGATGTGATTGAATGTCCAGTAAGGCCTAGAAGTGAAGGAACTGTGCTAAGAGAGATGGCTCTAATGTAGGCTCAATTAGTGAAGTTTCTAAATTTTTTAAAATGTAAACAGAATGGGCAGAATCAATAACCATGTTTGGGGGTTGTGAGGGAAGTGTTTCCAGCACTAAAACCAGCGCCCAAGTTTCAGCTCACTGAGTTGGTGGGAAGCCCCCTCATTGAATGGCCCCATCAGGTGGCTAGCGAATGGCTGCTCCTCCGTTTTCCCTGAGCCATCAGTGGACACGGTGAGTGCTCGTGGGAGAGGGATATGTACAATCTCAGTGTGATAGATTATCTTGGTGTGTGACAAAGAATGCAATGTCTTAGCAGCAGGGAAAGAATGTTCTAGCTGCCCTAAGAAATCAGCTGGGTGGCTTGTAAATCTGTGGAAGTGGAGTGCTTTCTCAAATTGTTTGACCCCAATCCTATATAATAATAATAATCCTATGTAATAAAAGGGTAATATGAACATTGACCATCACTCCAACACATAAGATGGCTGTCCCCATGTGGACACAAGATGGCCACCACAAGATGGCCACAAGGGGAGGGCAGTTGTGGGAGATCAGGCCAGCAGAGGAGGGCAGTTGAGAGAGACCAGGCCTGCATTGGAGGACAGTTGGGGGCAACCAGACTTACAGGGGAGGGCAGTTAGGGGCAATCAGGCTGGCAGGGGACATTGATCAACTGCCAGGGGAGTAATTAGAGAAAGCAGACAGGAAAGCAGTTAGAAGCCAGCAGTTCTGGATTGTGAGAGAAATATCCAAGTATAAGCATTGCACACATATACAAACAACTTCCTACACACTGTTTTGAACAGAAGAAGCTCGGGAACATTGTCCCTCAGCTATATATAGAGTTTAATGCTACATTACAGTGAAAGGTTACGCTTTCCAAAGCTGCTCAATTTGCTTATTCCCCTCTTTCAAGTTACAGAGGCAAAAGAAGGGTCCTTGGAGCTTAGAAGAAATAAAGGTAAGTGCCTGAGAGAGAAAGGCTAGGCATAAGAGAGAGGGGGGGGGGGGAGAGGGAAAGAGAGAGAGCGCGCGCTCACTGGGTTCTTCATTTTAAGGTTTTTTAAAATATATATTTTATTGATTTTTATACAGAGAGGAAGGGAGAGGGATAGAAAGTTAGAAACATTGATGAGAGAGAAACATCAATCAGCTGCCTCCTGCACCTCCCCCACTGGAGATATGCCCACAACCAAAGTACATACCCTTTGACCAGAATTGAACCTGGGACCCTTCAGTCCTCAGGCCTATCCATTGAGCAAAACCGGCTTCGGCCATTTTAAGGGTTTTTGTCTCCTTTCCAGAGACGGATGTCTAGGGGCTCTCAGGGGAGGTCTAATAGGATAATCACCAGCCTTCCAGGTGCCCGTTCGGGTCCTGGCCCACACCAGGGGTGGGGTCGATGGTCATTGCAGCTGGTCCTGCAGTCATTATGGTTCTGCTCCCTCTGGTTTTGCTGCTGTTTGGGGCTGGGAGCTGAGGCACAGCTGAGGCCTCAGGTCATCTCCGGGTGACCACAGCCATCCTGTGGTCAGAGGCCTGAGGCTTTGTTCCTGAGCGTATGATGCTGGTCAGACCGTCAGTGTCCTGAGGGCTTCGTGCTGCAGGGAGGGGTCATGTATGGGCTTGTGGGGAGTCTGTGAGGCTGTTTTCCTGTCTCTGTTGCTCCTAGGGGTGCAAAGGTCACCCTGGGATAATATCTGCACCTATGATAGTGGTTTCTCTAGCTTTTCTCATTGCTAAGCACCCTTGGGACATCCCGGAGCTGGCCTCTCATTCCTGCTGTGCTCACATCTGTCTGCCTGCCTGCTCCATCAGGGTCATCCTGACATTCCAAAGGTATGTTACTGTAGATGCAGCAAGATAATAGATAGGTTCAGTTAAGATAAAGATTGACCTTTGTCAGGGAAGATACCAGTATAGGACATGACTACTGCCATGACTCTGTTAAGATGTTTTTACTTCAGGCCATCCTCTGTGGTCACTTTAGGTCTCTGAGTTTGTACGGCTGCCATGCAGACCTCCCTGAGCTGTCAGGTTCAGTGTGTGGCCCTGTTCTGTCCACACTGTTATGTTGGTATTTATATGGCTCCACTGCTGACTGGGAAGCTCTTACACCAGTACCCCGAACCTCATTGGACACTCACATGTTTTCAAAGGAGGTTTTATCTGATTTACAGGATGCTCCATCTGCCCAAGGCCATGCAATGAGAAAGACATAGATCCAGAACCCCAACTCAGCTTTTGTTCTAGAGTCCTCCCTCTGCATCCCATAGACCCTCCTGAAGCAGCAGAATGGGAGGGGGGAAAGGTGCATTCGAGGGGCTCCCCAAGGCACACAAGTCCATTCCCACCCCTGCAACCTCCATGGCACTGCCCAGTAGAGGAGAATCCCAAATGCCTTTCATCTACATCATGGCACCTGGATGACAATTGCAGCCCATTGCTACTTCTAAGGGAGATTGCAGACTCTAGCTTGATTGAGGGAGCAGCCTTCTAGGATTTGAGCTTCACTAATCATCTCTGCTGACTAGACTGCCTCCCCCACGTACCTTCAGAAATTGAGAACGGGACTTGAATCAATTGCTCATTACTTGTTCCTGGAAACCACGGCAACAAGAGTCCACCCACTGCTGCTCCCAGCCAGCTTGTCTTTCCTCTCACTGTTCTGCCTCAGCATTTGTGGCACACACAGCAGAACTGAGTCCCGCTGTGGGGCAGCCTCGAAGTCCATGTCACCGTGATCCTGTGACTCCACACAACAGACCTCCTTGTGGGTGACACGCAGGGCAAGGTGCTCACTGGAAAATGATCATTTATAACAAGTGTATTTCAGGTTGTGGGTAGTGACCTATTAGAGGATATATCAGTCATCTATTTCTGCTATAACAAATAACACAGTCAGAGCCTTAAAACAGATTGTTACAACTCTGGAAGTCAGAATCCCTCTTGGAGGCTGTGGCGGAGAATACACTTCCTTGCCTTCCCAGTAGTTAGAGGCTAGAGGCTGCCCATATTTCTCAGCTTGTGGACCATATTGCTGAGATGCTTCCATTGGGACATCTCTGATTCCAACCTGCTGCCTGTGGCTGGGCCCCTTGGGTAATCTCCCGATGTCAAGACCTCATGCCACATCTGCAAAGTCCATTTGGGGTGATGTAAAGGGTAGGACATTCTGTTTATGGGAATTAAGATGTGTGTATGTTGGGAGTGGTCATTATGCAGCCATTTAAGAACATTTTTTAAATTCCACTTTAAAAAGTAAAACACATGCAGTGTTTCTGGTTCCGTGTGTGTCACTAACATGATATAGTCACCCAAAAGAGTTTGACTCCAAGGCCTCTTCTATGTCATTAGCAGCATGACTTACTCCCTTACGAAGCAATGCCCAAAGAATGACCTTGAAATGACCTGAACTCTACTATGGAAAGACCAGACTTCTCACACGGTATAAGTACAGCAGAGTCTGTCCCCCATTTGTCTGATTGAGCTATACCACATAAATCTAACCAAGGATGTAGAAGGAGAGTGTGCTGGGAGATTAGGCTCAGGGCTCTGTGTAAAGACTTAGAGTGCCACATGATGACTAAGTACAAGATATACAATATTCTTCCTCAAGGGGGGGGTAGGTTTTGAAAAACTCAATATGACAACTCAGAGTTGAAAAGAGTCTACAAAAGATTTCCATATTTCTAGTCCAACACCAACCCCCAATGCACAGAGATTTAAAAGCTTTAAGACTTTTTAAGCCAAAGTTCTGATTTGGATCCAGTGTTCTGGTTGAAGGATACAAGCGAATGTATTTCCATGTTTGAGATCTGGAAGGTGGTCTGTTAGAGCTATGTATAGTGTGAAGACCACCATCCAATGGCCATGGGTGACACACAGCTGAAGCCTCAGGAAACAGCCACACGAGTGGTAATGACCCCATGTCAGAGAGGTGATGACGAGGGGTCAGAGTGGAAAAGTAGCTCTCCTGACTCAGCAAAGTGGCTGGTGTTCAGATGGAGAGTCTTAAAGAGACTAGGACTGTTATTTGCACCTCAGGAAGCTGGAACCTTATAGTATTTCTTACCCTCTTCTAAAGGGCACTTCTGCTCTTTAATTGGATTTGGAGTACAAGGGGAGATGGAAATCTATTTAGCTATTAAATCTCTAAGCTCTCTGAGAAAGTTGTCTACTTATTTGAAAGAGTAATCTGAGTTGGAAAATATTTCCTAAGTAGACAACCTGGTTTCCTTCCCTCATAGAGAAGGAAAATGATGCCAAGGGTTGGGGGTGGCTTCCGTTGCCACCACCCATCTTGTATATTAAAGGAGTAGAAGGCATTGAAGTCACCTAAATGCACCCCCAGAGGGAGTTGTTCCTAGCTCCACTATTGGTTGAATTCTCTGGCACTACCAAAGTTGGGGGTGGGAGTCAGAAAAAACTAAGTGACAAGAAGCAATGGAGCTGAAACCGGTTTGGCTCAATGGATAGAGCGTCGGCTTGGGGACTGAAAGGTCCTGGGTTCGATTCCGGTCAAGGGCATGTACCTTGGTTGCGGGCATATTCCCAGTAGGGGTGTGCAAGAGGCAGCTGATCAATGACTCTCTCTCATTGATGTTTCTAATTCTCTATCTCTCTCCCTTCCTTTCTGTACAAAATTAATAAAATATATTAAAAAAAAAAAAAAAGTAATGGAGTCAATTTCCTTATTCACGTCCACACAGACCAAAACTGCTCCAAGGATTATGGGAAGGTACAGCACCCACTCTAAAGATGAACAATCCTTGGACTTCATCTATAATAATAAAAGTATAATATGCTAATTAGCCTGGACGTCCTTCTGGACGACGTTCTGGACGAAGCAGGGCTGCCAGGGAAGCCCGGGTCCTGGGTGCCAGCAGCCGGGGGAAGGAAGGCCTGCTCTTGCATGAATTTCGTGCATTGGGCCTCTAGTCTAATATAATGAGAAGACAGAAGCAAAAGGCTCACTGCCACCACTTTATTAAGAATCCAATCACTGATTTGACATCCTGGTTCTTTTCTTGAGCAGGTAAAAGACGAGGCCTGAAGCTGCTAGCATGCCTGCGGAGACAACTACAATGGCCGTGGCTTTTAAAGCAATGTATCCAGCATCTCCATGCCCTGCAGTGTCTACTGAGTCTGGAAGAGAAGCAGATGTGAGTCTTAAGCATAAGTTGAAGTTGAAGCTTTACATGTGAGGGCTTCCAGAGAGGGACAGAAATTAACCCTCAGAGGATTCCTCTGGGAAGCTTGCAACAGGGCACAGTTTTAATCCCTGAGCCAATGCCTCCTCTCCGCATTCAGGTTGTTCCCGAAGGGTCGGATGGCTGAAAACGACCTTACAGTCCCAGCCTGTTGTCCAACACAACATCCTGGACTGACAGCTCTCCCAGGATATTAGTTAGGAATGAAGACAGCTTAATTTCAAATTCTAGGCCTAAAATTAAGACATCTGGGGCGAGGATATAAGATATTAATAAGTTGGGGTTGGCAGGATTAAGGCACAAGCCTTCTGACCCATTAGTCCTATTTCTAGAAACATCCTAGAGTTCTTGTATAGCAGGCAAAGAACTAAGAGGCTTCTAATGTGGCACGAGTGACCAAGCTGGAGGTAACCTAAATGGGAATCGACTTAGCTATTAACAGTGAGGTGGGTCTCTGCACAGATAAGATACAGTTTACAAAGCAGCTCAGAGCTGTAGGGAGACTATATGACCCCGCTGTGCTAAAGGAGGTTGGGGGAGCAGAAGCCATCCCTGGGAGGAGACTGTCCTCTCTCTTGTTCAGAGGCGAGCATGCGTTCTATTTGCTTACTGGAATGTCACATACAGCCTCGCCCTTGCAGCCAGGGCGGGCCCTGGACTCCAGGTCCATACCTCTTCCCGTGGAGCCCTCTGACAACAGGAGGATGGGTCCCGGCAGACTTATTGTTGTTTCCCCTTCCTCAGTGGCCCCCGAGGCTGCAGACAGGTAACAGGGTTTGAGCTCTGAACTAGTGCGCATGAGTGCCGAGCGGGGTGTCCGTGGGCCTCCCAGAGCAGATCGTGGCTCCCCGCTCTGCTGGGCAGGGAGCCGGCCTTGGCAGGACAGGGCATACACCCCCCTAAGGACAGGGTGGGCCCCTCAAGAACTTTACGTCTGAATCTATTGAGTCTGGAGAAGAAAAACCTTTTAGTCATGTCTGTAAATGCTCAGACTTGTCCACAGGGACAAGAGCCTGCCCATGTCAGACTCAAACAGGAAGGCCTGCTGGGCCAAGGCTGCCTGGACTCTGAGTGGGTGAAGAATGAAGCCTCGTCCTATGTGTTAAAATGAGGCTTGTTCTGAGTAACTTCACAGTAATGAGGGTTGCAATGTTACCTCGCCTGCTCCTCGGTGACGCAAGGCAGGCCCTGGAGCACGGCATGGAGTGGGGGGAGCGCAGGTCGCAGAGGGAGGCGTTGCAGTGGAAGTGGACCTGGGACAGCGGCAGAAGGAGGCATCTGCGAGGTGAGCCAGGGCACCGCAGCCCCGCCCATGGTCGTTAATGACTCACCAGGCTGGCCAGCACTCCGGCAGCTGACACGAAGGCAAAGGTCTTCACCTCGAACCTCCGGTAGTGGGCAGGGTAAGCCACAGAGGAGCCAATGGGATGGAAGGTGGTTCTGTGCGTGTCCAGGGTGTATTCACAGCTAGGAGGCATGTGCCAGGGAAGACGTCAGCCTTCACCCGGGCAACTCCATGTTTGCCCAGGCTCCGCCTCAGGGGGCACCATCAGGACCATTGCTGTACGTTCCACCGCACCTCGTTCTGACTTGGCCTCTCCAACCATACCCATGAATCCTAAGCAGCATGTGCTGGTTTTCTCCTGCTATTTCAATTGTATTAATACAATTTAAATATTTAAGTATTTATATGTTTGCCAGCTAAACGCAACAAGATTCATATGTGTGTCTTCAAATGACACTGGCTGGATTCTGACTACTGTGAGCATGTCCGAGGCAGTTAGTATTTGTCAGTGACACAAAATGTTGGAGAAGTCCTTAGGTGCTAGCAGAGTGAGAGCTATAAAAAGTGGGTGTGTGATGGCCGGAGGCTGAACTCGCTGGGACACTATCCCCTACACCAAAAGGCTGTGTGTGGGCTGGATTCCCAGTCAGGGCACATGCCCGGGTTGTGGGTTCAATCCCCAGTCAGATTGTGTACCAGAGGCAACCTATTGATGTTTTTCCCTCACATCCATGTTTCTCTGTCCCATTCCTCTCTGTAAAAATCAATAAAAACATTCTCAAAGTCTGAAAACAAAAACACACGGTGTGTTAGGTGTAAGTGCTAAGGAGAGAAGAGTCTGAAGGGACAGGGCGCCGGGTCAGCTGACTTCCCAGAGAAGGGACATTGGACAGGCTTCTGGTGTGGAGGAGCACGGCTCCGCGTGGCCAGCAGGGCGGTACCTAGAGGCCAGGAGCCTAGGGGCAGAGGCAACAGCTCCCAGAAAAGGAGGTGCGGGCCTGCGGGGGCAGACCCATAGGCAGATCCTGCGCCGGGCGGCCTCACTCCAGAGCAGGTGTGAGGCCCAGAGGCAGATGGGTGTCCCCGCGCCCTGCACTGAGCAGCACTGGGGTTCCTGGCGAGCAGGACGCGGCGGCACTGGGCTCAGGATGGAACCTGAGGGCGGCCTTCTCCCGGGGGAGCGAGCCGGGGGCCAGGCCTCTGCGAGCCCCCTTCTAGACTCGGGGCGGGGAGTGTGGTCACCGAGCCCAGGGACAAAGGTCAGCGCTCGGCGACGGGGCCCCGGAGCGAGGAGCTGTGTGCCCCCGGTCCTCCTGCCCCCGGCGCACTGGACGGCTCGCAGGGAGGAACCTACCCGTCCTTGACCACCGTCCAGCGGGGCCGGGCGGCGGGGTCGGTGGCGGGCGTGGCCCAGCAGTCGCCCAGGACCAGCTGGATGTTGGGGTCGGTCCTGTTGACCACGCTCACCTCCAGGAAGATGGGCTGGCGGAGGCGCCGCGGCACCGGGTAGTCCCCGTCCGTGAACGGGCGCAGGTAGGACCCGTCTGGAAGGGAGCAGCTCTCAGCCCAGGCGGGCTGGGGCGGGGGCTGGGGGCGGGGGGCGGCGGTGCGGGGCTCACCCGGAAAGGCCTGCAGGAGGAAGGCCAGCCGGCCCGGCCGCACCAAGCGCCCCGCAGCGGGCGGGCCCTGGACGCTGGCGTTGGTGAGCACGGTCCCCGCGCGGTAGTGGCACCTCACGGTCACCCTGAGGGTGCAGTGGGCGGGAGTCAGTTAACAGCTGCTGGGCATTAGGCTGGAGCCTGAGCACCAGACGCAGCCAGGCCCACCCGAGCCTCCCCCCCCCCCCCCCCGTCCCACCCACCCCCCCACTTCTCCCCCCCCCCTCCCCCGCCCCATCCCACCTGAGCTCCCCAGCTCTGGAAATGGCACGTGGAGGAAGCCCGGCCGGAAGCGCGCGTATCTCATTCTCGTAGATGACCTTGCCGCCCTCGAACTGAGAGTGAGAGAAGGTCAGGGGGTGCTCACCGTGCTCCCAGGCCGGCCTCAGCCCGCTGTCCACACTGACCTGATGGGTGGTCCCACATCCGTTCAGAGGAATGCGAAACCGCACCAGCCCCTGGGGCGCGGCGGCGAGGCGGGGCCTGCAGGAGGAGTCCCCCACTCTGAGGGTGGCCAGGTTGAGAGCGGGGCTCAGCTGGTGGCTGTGGACTTGGACATCCATGAACCCGTCCTGGGTGCACAGCTCGCCTGCTGTCAGAGTGGCATGAGATGCTGGGGAAGGGGGAGCGGATGTCTGCCAGCAGTGCCGTCCTCCCGCCTGCAGTCTGAGGGAGGGCTCCCCTGGTTTCACCAGGCGGTACCCCCATGTGTCTAAGTCTTTGGGGTAAGATACTTAAGGAGATAGACAGCAGAAATCCAATTAGTGCCATTCGCCAACCACACCCAAGGACAGATGAAGTTAAGAGGGAAAAAAAATCGAGGAGAAACCAAGATGGTGGCAAAGGTAAACACCTAAATTGCTGCCTTGTACAACAATTTCAAAACTATAACTCCTACAGGGAGAAGCTGGACTGTCTGCCATCAGGTTGGAAAGTGACGGTGACTATTTTGCAGAGGTGCGCCCAGCAATCATTGTTTACTGCGCTGGAGCACAGGACACGTGGGGACATGAAAAGGCAGAGAAGATGGATTGGCAGCTATTGCTGATTGACACACTCTAGCCTAGTGATGCCCTGAGACCCTACCCTACACAATCTGCAAACACACCCAAGCTCCACACTGCGGCTTTTGCATATAAATGGCCTGTGCTGTTGCCAAACAGACTGCAGTTTCAGTAAGTCAGCTCCAAAACCTCCAAACACCAAGCAAAGAGGAGAAAATTGTAGTTCTCGCTGTAGCTCCTGTGGGGTGGTCTCAGACAGTAGCTAACCTACATCCCACTGGAGATCCAGAAACTAGTGTATCTAGTGGTTGATGTGAGATGAAACCAAATTTCAACTACTCTCATAAGGAACACATTCAAGAGGCAGACTTAGTGAGTACCAAAGCCCTACTGGAACAAGTCCTGCCCCATAATCATGTCTCCAGCACGGCAATTCTTCCATTATAGACACAGCGGTTCCTCTCAGCCAATTGGCCTGGAGGTCAATTCCTCCCAGTGACACTAACAACAATCAAGACTTAACCACAACAAGGCTGTGCACATAGTCCACAAAGGGGAGCACCAAGAGTGCCCACCTCAGGTAACTGGGAGGCTGACCCATTGAACCATATAGGACACCCAGCACACAAAGCTACCCTACCAACTCAGGGAAGCAGCAGAAATGAGAAGACAAGGAAACAGATCACAAATGAAAGAAATGTAGAACAAACGATTAGACATAGAGGTCAAAACTATGGTTATAAGGGTTTTCAAGAATTTCCTAGAAAAGGCCGATAAATTCAATGAGACACTCGAGGATATGAAAAAGGACCAACTAGAAATTAAACATACACTGACTGAAATAAATATTATACAGAAACCCAAAAGCAGACCAGAGGAATGCAAGAATCCAGTTAAAGATTTGAAATACAAAGAAGCAAAGAACAATCAACCAGATAAGCAAAAAGAAAAAAATTCAAAAAGTTGAAGATAGTGTAAGAAGCCTCTGGTACAACTTCAAGTGTCATCAGAATTATGGGGGTGCCAGAAGAAGAGAGAGAGCAAGATACTGAAAACCTATTTGAAGAAATAATGACTGAAAACTTCCCCCACCTTGTGAAAGAAATAGACTTACAAGTCCAGGGAGGGCACAGAACCAAAAACAAAAGGAATCCAAAGAGGATCACACCAAGACACATCATAATTAAAATGCCAAGGGCAAAAGACAGAATATTAAAAGCAGCAAGGGAAAAACAGTTACTTACAAGGAAGCACCCATACAACTGTCAGCTGATTTCTCAATAGAAACTACACAGGCCAGATGAGAGTGGCAAGAAATATTCAAAGTGATGAATAGCAAGAACCTACAACCAAGATTACTCTACCCAGCAAAGTTATCATTCAGAATAGAAGGTCAGATAAAGAGCTCCACAGATCAGAAAAAGCTAAAGGTGTTCATCACCACCAAACCAGTATTATATGAAATAGTGAAAGGTATTCTTTAAGAAGAGGAAGAAGAAAAAAGTAAAGATAAGAATTATGAGCAACAAATACATATCAACAAGTGAATCTAAAAGTCAAATGAGTTAAAAATATGAGGAACAGAATAAACTGGTGAATATAAGAGAATCAGGGGCATAGAATGGGAGTGGATTGATAATTTTCAGTGGGGAAGGGGTATGGGAGGTGCGGGAAGAGACTGGACAAAAATTGTACACCTATGGATGAGGACAGTAGGGGGGAGATAAGGGCAGAGGATAGGGTGGGAACCAGGTGGAGGGGAGCTATGTGGGGTGGAGGGGAAAAGAAACAATTGTAATAATCTGAACAATAAAATTTTATTGAATTTTTTAAAAAGAGAAAAAATCTTTTTGATACATGAATATGCTATTGAGAGTCTCCTCTAAATGCCCCTCCTTTAAAACTCCTCAGAAGGAAGACCAGTGCCTGCCCTCTCCCTCCCAGGAGCACAAGGCCCGTGCCTTCCCTCTCCTCCTCCCCTCCCCCTCCGCTTCCGCTTCCCACATCTCCTAAACTCTAGGATCCCAGGAGACTTGCAACCAGGGCAACTGTACTTCATCTGGGCAACCTCCCTCCCCTCTACCCCATCCCCCAACCCATCCCCAAGGCCCCCTTTTCTCTGACTTCCTAGTGAGCCGGAGCAGCGCAGTCCAGTCTCATGCCCCCACCGAGTCCCTCTCCTGCTGCCTTAGGCCTCCCTTGCTTTTCTGGCCCCAGCTTCAATAAACGTCCTCTGAGATTCAAAATAAAAGTACCTTGGTAAGTGGCTTGAGTTATAAGGGGAGACCCTGAGGTCCCAGGCAATGGTGGAGCTGCTTTGTCTGAAGCAGAGAGTTTATACAAAGAAGAGGGAGCAGGAGACAAGGAAGGAAGCGCCATGTTGGGGAGAATCTACAGAAAACCCCGAGGAGGGGCTGGCGTGACTCATTCAAGTTATTTGTGACTTGAAGTGCAGTGCCTGGTGTCCTATGTCCCTCTGTCAGACACACACCCAGGACAGCTGGGGAGGCGCCCATCGTCCCTCTCTGGCTTGGCCTGACAAGGTATGTGTGTGGGGGGGTAGGTGTAACAGCAGGAATTCAGGAAAAGTCTTTTCACCTTTGCTAATCTCTTTAGTTCCAGGTTGGGCCACAGGCTCAGGTTTCTGAGGCGAAGCACCCTCCTGAGCCACCCTCTTGCAGCCCTACCCCAGCAGCTGGTCTGGGCCTCTGGCCTGGCAGCTTTTGTTTCCTGGGCGTGAGCAGTGCAGTGTAAACCATGCCCGCTCTCCCGCGGGCACAGGGAGGCTGAGAACAGAATGTGCAGACCACTGCTCAAAGATCTTTACCTGTAAGGACTGGCGGCTCACAGAGACACTCAGGGTGAACCACCATGGACGGTGTCTCTCGGAGGAAGGAAAAAGTCAGCTTGAGTGACGGTAAGTAGAACTGGAAGGGCAGGCACTGTTCTGAGGACTGAAACGCAAGAAGAGTGTCATCATCAGAGACCACCCAGTGGGCCTGGTGCAGTGTGTGTGTGTGTGTGTGGGGGGGTAAGGAGTCCTGCAGCGCACACCCCAGCCTATTTGGTTTCCCTTTAAGCCAGAAGGAGAGACCCTGTCACTGTGTCAAGATTCGTCCCTCCACAGGGTGTTTATTGCTTTAACCTCATGCCCCCAAGTGCCCAGCACTGTGTGCTCTTTGTACTGGACACTGATGATGAGTTAGCAGGTCAAATGCCTCAGAGAACACAGGGCCCTGCCAGCAGCCGGAAGAGAGGGCTCCGCAGAGCACAGAGACCCCTGTGTCCCTGGCTGTGGGCCAGGAGGGACTGGCTCAGGGTGGCAGTGTGGGGCCCTCCGTTTGGCTGAGGCTGCCCTGGGTTAAGAGGGCCTGAGTCACTCATCATTAGAAATTGGGCAGAGTTTGTACTATTCAATGTGCTGAGAAACATTGAGGAACACTGCCATTGTGGAGGTTCAAAAGGCTCAATGTTTGCAAGTAAATTTCAGTTACTGGGGAGTTCACTTATGCAAAGTAATCAGATGAGGCTCCCAGACTCTGGGCTGCCACACTGGCTGTTGTAACATACAGGCAAGTCATCAGCAGGTCAGGTTACTGGGGAGACCATGTTTCAGTCAGGTTCCTACACTCAGTGGTTGGCAAGGCAACGTACTTTCCTTTGGAGAAGAGCTTTGCTGAAGTGCAGCCTCAGGCCCCCTGCTGCCTCCATCCCGATGCCGTGCCGATGCAGCTGGCTCACGGCGATGTCTCTGTTTCCAACGCTCACAGACCTTAACTTCCCAGGGAACTCTGGGATGGCAAGAGTCATGTGTGTGGCATTGCAGGTCACAGGGCCTGGAGGGCATGACCAGAAGGTGTCTGTGGTTAGCTCTGAGGAAGCCCCAGAACAATGTCTTCCAGCCTGGAGCTGCCTGTGCCTGGATCTTACCTGATAAGCAAGTCACTTGTGCTGCTAAAATGATCTTTTGTCCAAGAATTCTATGGATGAGCTTCAGAGGCACCATGTAGAGATGACTGTGACCTTGCTGGGGGGAGGGGACAACATCGTCAGAGACTTCGCTTCAATTCAATTTCTAAACAACACTAGAAGAGTGGTCAAGGCAAGCACATACTCAAGCACGGGGCACTATTTTGGCCTACGTAGAATTCAGGCATTTTGTCCAATGATTGTTCTGCCAGGGACTCATTTTAAAATTTCATGCTTTTCATACCTGGAAAGCGAGGGTTGTCTATCAAGGTGCCCTGTAGCTGATCCTTTCTGGGTCCCAGCAAAAGCTGCTCTATTTTATGACTATCTTATGGTGTCATCATCCAGAGAGAATGCTTGCAAGACTGAATAACCTTCTAGTGAAGATCTGTTCCTACTAAAATGCCGGTGTTTGAGCACTTTGACACATTAGCTCATTTAACACAGAGTCTCTTCTGTTGGCTGAAGAGCACCGGTCCCTACTGCAAGGCACAGGTTAGGAGAACGATAACAGTAACAGAACCTAACTCATGGGAGACCTCGGTGCCTCTCGCACCGTACTACACAGCCGATGCAAGTCATGGGGAAGAGGGAGAACTGGTGAAGTAAGGGCCATCTGTTCACCACCGTGTCTTCAACACGTGGCGTAGCGCGCTGCCCACGGAAAGCACCAAGAAGCCTGTTGAGTGAGGTGTGTTCTCAATTACTTTGAGAACGTGGCTGAGGTCATGCTTGGGTTTGAAAAGAGTGGCCTGTGCCTGGGTGGGGCACAGAGAGACTCACACCCACCGTGTAGTGGATCACTCCGGTAGCATTGAACGGCACTTGCATGGTCATCTTATAGTCGTCAATTAGGATATTGTATCCCTGCACTAGGGCCTCCAGAAGGGTCAGAGTGTGGGCTTCTGTGCCGTGACCAACCTCAATGCTCCATCCCATCTGCTCCTGGAGATCCTAAAGCCAACATTTCCCTCAGAGGGCGGACCTCCCCTACCCTTCAAGGTTATCATCTAACATTTTAATCAGGATTGAAGTTATGTTATCTTTAATATAGAAAAAAGGCTACTTATGTCTATATATTAAAGTTATTTTCATACCATATTTTCATCAGCCAAGCCAGGAACACCATGAAAGGTAAACTGGAAGGGAACAAACGTGTGATGTAAGGCTGTGCCTTGGAGGAGAGTTCCCAAATCCTGCTGCCCGCAGTAGGCAGAAGGCCCAACCAGCTCTGTGTGGCTCCCCCGAGGCCTGGGCATGGGGCCTGAGGACAAGCAGGACCAGACATAGATCCAGCTGCACCCTGAGACACCATCTCGCCTCCAGAGCTCCTGGTACCGGACGGCAATTGGAGGATCTGAACTCCCTTTCAGCTGCAAGTTCAGACCAAGTTCTCCAGGCACAGCTGTACTAGCCCGTAGGGACCCAGGGTTATGTCCAGCCATACCGTTCCATTATTGTTGTAATAAAGTACTGGTATTTCTCTGATCTTTCTGTTGTCGAAATTAGCTATGTTAGACTATGAAATCCATGAGTGTGTGATTGGGCTGTTTGGCTCATTTACTGGATCCTATCCTCTGGTGCATGCAGGGCCTGGCACATGGTAGGTAGGCAACTTGTCAGGAAAGTATAAATGTGATGGTAGCTTCTTATTGCCAGGTGTGGTGTGCCAAGCCTGTGTACACCCTCTCAGTGTATTTTTAGAGACACCCCATAAGGAAGTGTTATTTTCTCCCACTTCGGGGCTTGGAAACAAAGAGTTGGTTTGTTTAAAATATTAACTCAAAGCCACAGAGCCAGTAAGTAGTGGATACAGGATTGCAATTCTGACCTTATTCCCAAGCCTGACTCTGTCCAGACACACCCTCCCCTCCCTGGGCTGCTGGGGAAGCCTGCCTCTCTACTCACAGACATGCCCTCCTTCGTGCACAGGGTGGATCCTGGGTGCTCCTGGGCCTCTCCGGCCCGCACGGCCGGACAGCTGACCTGATACATGAAAGCCTCGTGTCCTCCAGCAGCAGCCCTGTTGTCTGTGAGCCGGATGGTCATCTGGTGCTGGCCAAGCTGTATGCAAACGGTCTCATAAGAACAGGAAGTGTTGGGGCCTCCGTGGGAAAGGAGATTCCAAAATGCCGTCTCACCTAGAGTGGTCACCAGGACTGCTGGTTCTGGAAGGCCCCTCACCCCTACACCAGGAGACCAGGAGAGAGCCCAGAAGCGCGCATACAGTGGCAGGGAACAGTACCTGAACTTCACGGACTGGAGTTCAGTTTTCATTTTCTGCTTATACTTATCCTATGCCAGTCTACCGTAAGTCAGAGTTCTGGCTGGTTTGGGGCCTCTACCAAGCCATTCAAATACTTACTGAGCATCAGTGTAGCAGCCATGGTGCTGGGAGAGCCATCTTTGAGCATTTCCCTGCCTTAAGGAAGTGGGAGACAACCTTTTTCTGTTAAATGTTAGTATATATTTTATACTGTGTAGGCCATATATAACTTCTGATATGTCTTTTTAAAAACTCTTTAAAAACATAAAAGCCATTCTTAGCTTGAAGATCACACACACACACACACACACACACACACACGCATGCCATGGGCTCGACATGGCACCCACAGGTGTGGTTTGCAGACTCTTGTCTACAGGAATGCAGCTGTAAGCTTCCTAAGGTTGGGAAGTGACCACTTTAATTGCTCGCTCTTCACTGTGGGGTCAGATCAGTATCCTGCAGGTTTTTGTATGCACCCTGGGTCTACATCACCAACTAAAGGAGGGAAGCCTGTACTTCTCATTCCCCATGTGGTTCTCTTCATGCTCAAGCTTGAGAGCTGCTTAGAGGGGCTGCGTTTCCTGCCCCATACCCTTCACTGGGCAGTGCGGGTGCCTGACAACACAGGAAACCTATGGCTCAGCTCGCTCTCCAGCACTTGTTTTGGTTGCATAGAGGGTCCCTTTGCCAGCACCACAATGCCTCCCACTTCCCATGAGGTAACTGATCAGAATAGCACGTGTCTGAGTATTTGCTGTGGCCAGGTGCTGCTCCAACTCCTAATCTGCTTTAGATCATCACTTTTTAGATACTGTGTGGAGAGAGTACCATAACCCCATTTCCCAACGGGCAAGCAGAGGCTTAGTAAGGTTAGCTAACTTGCCCAGGGTCACAGCCAGATAGTGGCAGAGTCAGGACTCAAGCCCAAGACCTCAACTCTGGGGTGTCTCAACCTCAGCCTGAGAATTCTGTGTTATGGGGGTGAGGTCACCCTATTCAATGGCGGCTGTTTAGCAGCACCCTGGCTGGTATCTACTAGATCCAGTACCGGTTTCCTTCTCTCCAGTTTTGACCACCAAGAATGTCTCTGAGCATTATCAAATGTCCTACATATAAACAAAAGCAAAAAACAAACAAAAGAAAAAGAAAAACAAAGTCCCCCCTGGATGAGAAACACTGTGCTAGTCCGTAGCCTATACACTTAGCGAGCAGGTAAGTATTAGTAATGACTAGACTATACTTCCCAAACCACTCCTCAAAGCAGTTACTTACCACCCTGCTGGTGCAGGTCTCATAGGGGGCCCATAGGGTGCGCTTTTCTGGGTTGAGGATGTAAGTGCAATTCAGCATTTCAAGACCAAAGGGATCTACGGAAGCCAGAGAAAGTTAGAGAGGGGTGGCCAAGAAGGACATTCAGTGACAGAAGCAATCGAAGCCACAGAGCCAAGATTGCTGATCCATTCCTCAGGCACTTCAGTTACTTCACTGCTTTTGTCCCCACTATGTGGTGTGGCCTACGCTCTGAGGGATGCTGTGATCCACAGCCAAAGTTTCCCCGAGGTTCTGAGGTAAGAGAAAGAAAGCCTCCCACGCTTGACAACACGATGCAAAGCAAGTGCCCCCACAGCATCATGGGAACTGGATGTGTTGCTCCAGTTTGTGAAAAATGGGGCTGGCCTGGAGCCCAGGTGCTCTGCTGAGTGAGATGAAGCTAAGAACACGCATTACCAACCCAGCACAGAGGCATGCCAGTTCTCGGGGCCAAGGTCGCTTGAAAACTCCACTGTCATTCTGTCTTCGTGGCAGGTGACAGAACCTGAAGAGCAAAGAGTGTTGGGGCCTCTGAACTCCAGGCGCATGACTCCCACAGAAGCATCAAGGGAGGTGCCAGCTGGGAGAGGCAGAGCTTGTCCACCCGCCCGCAGGAGAGCACAGCTCAGAGGGAAGGACACGCTCTAGTATGCGGTACCAGTCACTAGGTACCCCAGGGGTACCCTGGGTGAGGGCCGCACGCACACCGGGGCCAGGGCCGGCACACACTGGGGTCAGGGAACACACCTGTGGGGAAATCAGGCTTGGGCCCTGACAGTGATGCTGACAAGGTGGAAAGGAGGGACTGCACGTCTGAGAGAAACTGGGGGACAAAGGTTTTGTCTAATGGATTCAATTTGAAGTTTTAAAAAAGGCCTGTGTAAACTCAAGGTCATGGTCTAAGGTTAAATTCTGCCTATAGTCTGCTACTCTGCATCCTCCAGCTCCGGGGGAAAGTTTCTAAAACACCCCGTTTCAGGCGGAACCGCTCTGATTGGGCCTCTGGGTTGCTGTTTTCCTTAACATGAGCAGGTGTTGGAGGACGCTGCTCTCAGGGAGGGTCTCAGGCTGCGGTCTGTGCTCTTCAGATGCCATAAGTGTGAGGCAGCGGGCAGTGTCTCCAAGCAGTTTCTATAAGAAGCCATCGGTAGGCCTCAGAAAATTCTAGTGACTGGCTCAGGGTAGAAAGGGGTGTGGGACTGTCCCTGCGTTTGTGTTTCACAGCCATTGGTCAGGGCTGCACTTGCTCAGAGCGGGAGGTGTTGCCCCCCGGGCGGCGTACCTGAGAAGGCGCGAGTCCCCAGCTGCGCAACCTCTGCTGAGCGCACCAGAGTCACGAGGGATAACAAGAGGGCCAGTGACCTGCAGGTGCCATAGGGGGGAGAGAGTTAAGGGATGGACTTTACCACACAAGGCCACGCGTCCCCTCCCTCTGCCCCAGGCACTACTCACCTCCAGCCCGGCCTGAACCAGCCTGAGGGACTCCCACCACCTCCGCTCCGCCAGCACGCCATGGCCCCAGCACCGCCAAACCAGCCAGGCAGGAGGCGGATGCTCGTGCTTTTAGAGCAAGAAGCTGGCTGGGACCTGCCCCCTCCCCATTGGAAGCACCTGAATCCCTCTTGCCCCAGCTGCGAGGGCTGGAGGGTGAGGCTTCCAGGCCAGCCGGGAAGCCAGAGCTCCCGGGAATGAGCTCCAGGTGGGGAATTAGTGTTTTTCTCATAACACGGGGAAATTAACCTGTTTGGGACAAGACATTTACAAAAGAGTGAAAGAGGGAGTGGGCTCCTGTTCGCATTGCCTTCAAGCAGAGCCCTCTCCATCACACCCGCTCCTGGCCGGGGTGGGGGGGATGGGGGTGGGGAATATGGGGACACACACACACCTGGCCGTTGCATGAACCAGCTCTACACGTGGATGGAGCATTGTTCCCTGTCTATAATTATAAACAAGTGCAAAAACACAATGGCAATTACAGGGAGATATAGAGAAAAAGAAAAAGTTACCCATAATCCCACCACTGCTAATATTTAGGTATGTAACTTTATAGATTTTCTCTACAAACACCATACACACTTAGAAAAACAACCAAAAACTGCAATCAAAGTTTAAACTTTGTGTCGTAACCTGCTTTTACCACCTTACATATCATGGGCATTTCCATACTAAACTTGATCTCCACTTCTACTTTAAGGCTGCATCACATTCCATGTCTAGATACATCAGTGATTAACTGTCTCCTGATGATGGATATTAAGATGGAGCCCAGCTGTTCATCATTATAAATAACTAGAGACCCAGTGCATGGATTTGTGCACAGGTGGGTTCCAGCCAGCCCGCCCCAATCAGATCAATTGGGCTGGGCTGGCTGGGGAGTGGGGCCATGGCTGGTTGGCCAGCTGTCCCCATCCCATGGTCAAACTCCCGGTTGAACACCCAATCGAGGGGACAATTTGCATAGTAGCCCTTTATTATATAGGATTGTATGATAGACATTCTTGTACCTCTCCCTGGTTCCTCAGAAAAAAAGCCCTAGAAGTAGAAATTCTGGGTCGAAGGGAAGAGTAGTCTAAATAGGAAGGTCTTAATGGGTAGCAATTGGGGGAGTACAGATGAGGAAACTGAGGCACAGCAGCTTGCCCAGGCTTTGACTATTGAGTGTCAGGGCCAGGTTGAGAACTCAACTTTTCTGAGAACAAATCACCATCTCTTCTCAGCTCTCTCATTGTGCTGAAGACACCTAGATGCTGCAGCCCGGGCTGGTAACAGTGATAGAGGTTCAGATTCTGTGGGAGTCGGGGTGGCATTTGCAATTACTGGCTCATGTGTTATCTTTGTGGTGTGAACTGAGGCACATGGCAGGGTGGGTAGTGTTTCCCAACTTCCTGGATCAAAAGACCCCATGGGGCTCCCGTTGACATCAGCCACTGGGGTCCCACTCGGGAGCTGTTGGAGCAGGCTCTCCAGGGGCAGGGCTGGGATAACCCATGCTTAGCGAATATGCAGGTGAGGCTTATGATCAGGAAGATGGGGGAACACCTGGAGAGAGGAAGGCAAGAAAATAAGTGGTTGCCAGTAGTTTACCTCTTCGTGGGAATTAACTGGTTATGTCGCAGTGGAACTGGAAGAGGGAGGACAATCCATGCTAAGCAGGTGTAGGGATAGAGATAATAAACAGATATGGATTCCAGCAGCGGCACAGTATTAACAGTCACTCCTACTAAGCACATCTTTCTAAAGGTGGTATCATTTTCTGCAAATGTGAAGGTGATTTGTTACCACCACAGTTAAGGCTCTCAAAGAACAGAGGTAGGAAAGTGGAGTAAGACTCGAGGCCTGTTAAGAAGGTGGTTGGAGAGGTGGCAGGTCAACGCTGGCCCTTCCTCCTGGCCCCACCCGCAGGCTCACTGCCAGACTGTGCTCTCCGGAGCCGGGGCTTTCCTTGGGAAGGGCACTCAGGCCAGAGCCCAAGAGCAAAGGGGCCTTGGGAGGCAAAGGGGAGCACGAAGGTCTGGGCAGGAGGCATGGAGAGCGAGGACCATCAGGGGAGTTACTGAAGGGTGTGTGTGTGAGGTTATTCCCTTTGTCAGGTGTGACTGGACAGTCCTGACCTGACAGAGGCAGTCCTACGGACATGCCCAGGTCACGGGCAGCTGGCAGCTGGCTTGGGGATGAGGAAGATGCAACTGTTCCCAATGAGGCACTGTTTCCGATCACTAGCTGGGAAACTGAATTCTTACCAGAATGATTCCATCCTCACTGCTCAACTAGGTAATAGCGGGTGCTCTTTAATTATTTTCAAGGAGCCCTTTGAGGTTTGCTAATATGACTAAAAGTGCCCCCTCACCTCTCTGGGGCTTTCCTGGCCTTGCCCAGGCCCCTGGAGGCCACGGTCACCCACTCACCACCAGGCATTTCCGGAGGGAGCTTTAGGTGGTTACACATGAAACATGGTGGGTTGTGGCCTCGCTGGGGCAGGCCCCTCTTTGTTTCTAAAATGCAGTTTTTATAAACAGCTATCATTCTTAAACTCCACACTTACTGTTTTATTTTTCACAAGTTATTAACATACCAGAGGCGTGGTGCATGAATTCATGCACAGTGGGGCCCCTCAGCCTGGCTTGCCAGATCATGCCAAAGCCAGCTCTGCCCCAAGGGTCCTGGACTGTGAGAGGGCACAGGCCAGGCCGAGGGACCCCACTGGTGCACAACTGGGGCTGGGAAGGGACCATGGGAGGGCTCCAGAGTGACAAATGCCTAGTTGGGTTCTTGGGTTACTTTGCCTTCCGGGGGCCCCACCGCTATCTGCCTAGGTTCCTTCTGTCTCCTCATATGTACACCATCCCTAGAAATAGGAATAGGGAGCAAGAAGATTCCTGCTCTTTTTACTTTATTTATGCCTGTATTGATTAAATTGTCTTAGTGATAATGGAAATGATTTTAAAGTGATAACAGCAATAGCAGTCTATCCGATTTGACGATATATGAGCTAGAGAAGTGTTCCAAATTCCAGTATAAAGACTAACATCCAGTGCATGGCTTTCTGCCCTGAGGCTCCCGGAGTCCAGCTGCCTATTGTGAGATGAAGTGAAGCCCAGAGGTTTAGGAACTGCCCCAAGTCACAGGGCACGCTGGAGGCAGAGCTCTGTGAGCAATCAGGCCTGATGCCCACTCCCAGGCCCTTCCCGTGTTATTCCCGTGGGTGAGCACAAGTGTGTGCACAGGAGGGGTACTTACACACTTGGTGCTGCTCTTGCAGTTATCTTAGCTTTAAAAGTCCAAGATGTCAGTTATTAGAAGCAGCAGTATTTGATAAATACAGAAACCTCTACCACTATGATAAACCAGCTTAAAATAGCTTTCACATGTCAAATATGAATTTAACTTGGAAAAATAAGAGTATGTCAAAGAGAATGTTCTTGAATATGATGTTAATCTTTAACAATGTACCTATACTATGTTCGTATCATTTCCCCCTGTGGTTCTTCAGACAATCCAAAGTGATAAACCACCTGACGGTGAAGGACTCAGAAAGAATTAGGATAGAGGAATGAAGGACTTCATTGACCCTGGGATACAAAGACAGAGCCGCTTAGATAAACAGAGGCCAGGACTCAGAAGTTCTCAGTGAGGACTCATTTACATAAAATGTCAACACATTACTCCACAGCTAGCAGCTAGGTCAAGACTGAAATGGAGAAAAGTTTCCTTGGCAATGCAGCAGATGCCTTGTAGTTGATAAAATATAAAATATGTTAAATGTTAAAGTTCTGAAGGATGTGGGGGATTGATTGTGAAGATCCCAATGCCTTCCCCCTCCACACATTCACACACACACACTCACACACACACACTCACACACACATACACATATACACACACACTCACACACATACATACACACACTCACACACACACACACACACTCACTCACACACACATACATACACACACACTCACATACACAGACACACACATACATACACACACATGCACCCACTCACTCACACACACACTCACGCACACACATACACATACACACTCACACACACTCACACACATACATATACAAACATACACACAGTCACACACATATACACACACTCACACACATACACATACACACATACACACACTCACACACACATACACACACACACTTATAGACACATACAGATTCACACATACACTCACACACACACACACACACACTCACACACGCACACACTCCTATCCTCTCCACATGAGCCCCCCTCCTCAGCCGCCCTGCCTTGGATCAGGACTGCCTGCGCTTTGCTTTGGCAGGTAGACTTGATGGAGGTGCCTCTCACTCAGGTAACAGCAGGGCTCTGTTCAGCCTCCCTCGAGGCGTCTCTGTGGCCACCCCTTTCTCCCTGGGCTCTGGCTGGTGCTGATCACACGGAGCGCTGCGAAGGAGTGGGTACTCCCAAACCATGTGATTGGATGAGTCTGGGAAGGAGGGGAGGCCCACTGTGCACAGGTCTGTGCACACTCTGAGGCACACACTTTCGCGGTGGGAATAAGAAAAGGAAATGAAGGTCTTTCAAATGATGCGCTCCTCTCCCCCTTCATCACCCCCCTCGCCCCCCACAGTTGATAGCCACTAAATAGAAAGCTGTGTGGGCTGAATGTGTCCCCACCATACACCGACTCATGCTGAAGTCTTAATCCTCAGGCCCTCGGATGTGACCATATGTGCAGATCGGTCTTTGCGTGGGTGAAAACATTGAAATGAGATCTGTAGGGGCCCTCGAGTGATGTCCTGTAAGAGGAGGATGGTGTCCTGTAGGAGGAGGGAGTTTGGACACGGACATGCACGGAGGGGCGGCCACGTGGAGACCAGGGAGCAGAAGGCCTTTCAGACGCAGGAGAGCGGCCTGGAGAGTCTCCCCCGCGGCCTGGGAGGAAGCCGCTCTCCTGACCCCGACCTGGCCTGGCAGCCTCCTGAGCTGAGAGAAGCAGGTGCCTGTGGTGTGTCTCCCTCCCCCCTCCTTTCCCCTCCCCACCGTGGTGCTTTGCTAGGGCAGCCCTAGAAAACGAATACCAGTTCCCAGCCTGAAATACAGCTCTGTGAATACAAAACATATTCTTTTTACTGTTTCGTGACAAGGGACAAAACAAACAACAGACAAACAAAAAGCAGGTCCCAGTTGTTATTGAGAAGAAAAATTCAGAGTGAAGAGAACTTTAGGGAAATATACCTTATGCACCTGTGAATGCCCTCTCCCTTTCCGCACCGTACAGCCACCCCCTCCTTTCTGCTTCCCCCTCGGCCACTGCCCTGCTGATACTATGGTACACCTGCTGAGAACTGACTGCACACCATACACCACATAAGTAGTTCACAAATATTAACTCAGTAATTACTTATAACACCATCTGAATAATAACTGGAAAGTTATTTTAGAAGTATTTTCCTCATTTTACTGACAAGGAAACTGAGGCTCAGAGAGAAATAATTAGCCCAAGTAAATGGTGGAACCCAACTTCTGGTTGAGTGTCTGTCAGTCTGTGCCTCAAGAACCTGTGTTCTTTTAATATATATATATATATATTAAAGATAGAAGAAGGGAGAGAGACATAGAAACATTGATGAGAAAGGAACATTAATTGGCTGCCCCCTGCATGCCTCCCCTCCCCCAGGGGGGTTCGAGCCCATAACCTGGGCATATGCTCTGACTGGGAATTGAACTGGTGACCTCTTGGTGCATGGGATGACACTCAACCACTGAGCCACACTGCCTAGGCGAGAACCCGTGCTCTTCAGTATTGCTGTGCTCTGGCTTTATTTTAACACAGTGCTTGGTGCTTACATGTCCTTGTCCTACTGCTCTGCTGCCAGCTGGACAGAGTTGGATGCCTTTGTCCGCATTGGACCATCTGGAAAGGGTCCTGTAACATGCCACCCTGTGATCAGCACTGCCATGTTGAAAAAAGTAGCTAATACAGATTTCCAGGTGATCTTTGCTCCAGCAGTTCTTATGGAACTTAGACAATTCAGGTTACATGATTATTGTATATATCTCTACCAGAGGCCCAGTGCATGGCTTCATGCACAGGTGGAGTCCTTCAGCATGGCCTGTGCCTTCTTGCAATTCAGGACCCCTTAAGGGATGTCAGAGAGCTGGTTTCGGCCTAATCCCCATAAGCCAGGCCAAGGGACCCCACCAGTGATGCACTGGGCCTTTAGTATACATATAAGATCTTTGGTTAATCTCTTTCCGCATTCTCCCTCCCCCTTCCCTCTGAGACTCATTAGTCTGTTCCATGTGTCATATCTACCAGCCGGTAGATGCATGTCATATCAACCAGCTGGTCAGTTGATCAGCCAGTTAGCCAGTCAGCTGGTTGCTTAGGCTTTTATATATGTACTAGAGATCCAGTGCATGAAATTCATGCACCGGGGGGGGGTGTGTGTGTGTGTGTGTCACTCATCCCAGCCTGCACCCTCTCTAATAGGGGATCCCTTGGATGCCCTGTGGGATTGGGTCTAAACCAGCAGTCTGATATCCCTTTTTCAATCTGGGACCACTGGCTCCTAACTGCTCACATGTCTGCCTGCCTGATCACCCCAACTACCCTCCCCTACTGGCCTGATCACCCCAACTGCCCTTCACTGCCAGCCTGATCACCCCCAATTGCCTTCCCCTGCTGGCCTGATCTGCCTCGGCCCCAACCACCATGGCTTTGTCTGGAAGGAAGTCAGATGTCTGGAAGATGGCCAGTCTACCTGGTCTAGTTAGCATATTACCCTTTTATTAGTATAAATAGATTTTATAGGATAGGATTGCTTAAATGGAGGGTGGAGCCTTTTTCAGCAGGAGGAGATGCTCCTGGCAGACAAAAATACATAATCCCTATATCTGGACTGATAGCCAGACATATGCACTATACTGCCAAACTGGTCATTACAAAATTGAACCACTTTCTTACACCTTACACCAAACAGTTGTTACCCTTAAACCCCTCCTCAGCCTCTACCTTAGATTCTGCCTTCACAGTTTAGCCAGATTTGGTTCTGATTGGTTGGTTTCTATGCCAGTCAGCGTCTCTAGGCCTATCTCCAGGCCTCTCTCTCTGAGTCTGATCCATAGCCTCTATGGCAGCTACGGATCAGGCCCTGCCCCTCTCTCTGAGCCTGATCTACAGCCACCTCAACACCAGTGAAGTCCTTAGGCTTCTGGCCTGCTCTGGCTGGAGGCTAATGACCTTGCTGCACCTGCCTCGCCCCACCCAGCCCCTGCTGCCCTGCCCACCTGCCAGCTGCCAGCTGTGCTGTGAGAGAAGCCTGTGGGCTGTGGGGGAGGGACTAAGAGGTGCTCCATGCACTTCCCGTGACAGGCCGTCCGGCTGGTTGTTTAGGTCATGACAGCCCCTGGCCTTATATAATGTAATAATAATAAAAGGGTAACATGCTTATTAGATCGGACATCCTTCTGGATGACTTTCCAGATGCAGCCAGGGCTTTGAGGGAAGCCCGGTCCTGGATGCCTGCCAGTGGCCAGAGGGAAGCCTGGATCCTGGGTTCCAGAGGGAAGCCACTGCTGGCAGCCAGGGGAAGGAAGGCCTGGTGTTTTGTTTGTTTGTTTGTTTTTAATACATTTTATTGATTTTTTACAGAGAGGAAGGAAGAGCGAGAGTTAGAAACATCTATGAGAGAGAAACATTAATCAGCTGCCTCCTGCACACCCCCCATTGGGGATGTGTCCCACAACCAAGGTAGATGCCCTTGACTGGAATCAAACCAAAGACCCTTGAGTTGTCAGGCTGATGCTCTATCCACTGAGCCACACCAACTAGGGTGGGAAGGCCTACACTTGCATTTTATGCATCAGATCTCTAGTATATATATATATATATATTAATATATTGTTATTGATTTCAAAAGAAAGAAAAAGAGATAGAAATATCAATAATGAGAGAGAATCATCAAACAGCTGCCTTCTGCATGTCCCACACTAGGGATCAGAGCCTACAACCTTGGCATGTGCCCTGACCCAGGAATGAACTGTGACCTCCTATTTCATAGGTATGTGCTCAGCCACTGAGCCATGCAGGCCAGGCTGATTACTGTAAATTGATTGAAGTGCTAAATTCACAGAAGCAGTACTTAACTAGGAAGGGAAAAGGCATAAGAAAAAGGAAGTTTGTCCAGTTGACAAAGCAGTTGACTCAAGTGTGCATTTTAAATTCATAGCCCCTGCTCAGACCAGCCAGTGCTCACACTGTAAAGAGTTTGTTTTTGAAAACCTTTATAGAGCCTTTCTCTGTTAATTGTGAAAGCCATCTGGTACTTAGCATTTATGAAATGTGCGGTTAGGAGATGCCAAGAGCTTCCTCATGCAAGCAGATGGCACAATCAAGCTCTGTCTGTTTTTCTGGAATAAAAAACAGGGCTTTGACTAGCTTGAAACGTACGTGAATAAATTAAGCTGATCAATACTTCAGGGACATTACACTTTCAGTAGTCAACTTGCTCACCTAAATATATTTATAAACATTTCCATTTGGAGAAGAAAACCCAAAAGGGCAGACACTGGTTCCTTTGATTGCATCTTATTTGTATTTAATACTTCTAAGAAAAACAAGGCCAGTGACCTTCTTTTGGGAAAAAAAAAAAAGTGTTATAAGGGTTCAACAGAGAAGTGTGTTGTGAAATCTCTTTTAATTAGGAAATCCCCACATCAAATAGGCTGTAGAGTTTTATTACTGTGCAAAGGAGAAGACAGCATGTCTGAGGGGCATTTTCTGAATAATGCCCTTGAAAATGTTTTTATCTCAGCAGACATGTTTCTCACAAACCAAAGTCCAACATCTACATGCTGTGTTTTATTTCATTAAAATTCATAATAAGATATTCATTAGATAAAGTAATTTTGTTAAGAGCAAATGTTCTGCTTAGGCCTTTTCTTTCCCCTCAGTACATAAAAATGTGCTTCTGCCATACAAGTGAATTTCCTCTCTCATTAGACATGAATAGCTTTGGAGAAAAAATGCAGTCTGCTTTTGAAGGCCAGCTCTCTTGAAGTGCAGGGGACAATCTCGTTAATAAAAAAAATGTGTTTCTCGGCTACACAAGCTGTTGAATTTCTTTCCCAATTAGAATTGAATGGTTTTCCAGAACAACAAGGGAGAAGCTTGGCTTCCATTTTGCTGGCACTGGTTTTTCTTACGAGGGACTGGGAGTATCAACCGCCTCTAATCTTTTCCCCTCTTTTCCTCTCTCTGAGCAACAGAATACACAGGACTTTGTTTTATGGTAGGCTGAAGTCCTTGGTGAATTCTCCATCCCAGTGAATTCATCTTCTTGGCCAGGACTGGCTCCACAGTGGACGGGACACCAGGTTAGACCACCCAGCTAACTGGTAGCTGCTGTTAAAGCAGGAGAGGTCAAAGTTTATAAATACAACAAGAAAGAGTTGAAAATGCCATTGCTCTGTGGGGAGGAAGAGAACCATTGGTGGGAGAGTCTTTCCAAGTGTTGTGGCTGGGGTATTGTTAACCCTGTTTTTCTCTGTGCCACTGGCAAAATGGGCAGAAGGGCCTCTCAAAGTGAAATAGTTAAATGCTTGAGGTGCCAAGTAACAAGCGGGGTTTCTAGATTGTAGGAAAGCAAAGGAGGAAATAAAGCCTACTGCTCCGAACCTGAGTGGCAGCCAGAGAGACACAGAGTTACCGGCAAGATAGTTCTGCAAAGCTATGCTAGTATTACTGGATTGTAGGGCAGGGAGTGGAGAGGGGGTAAGAGAAGGTTGTGGGGGGTGTGTGCAAGAGTTGGTTCCAACAGGAAGTTTGATGAAGAACTTGACTTGCTAGATAACCAAACAATTCTGGAGATGGTCATTGCCAACTATGTCTTATCCTCAAGTCTTCCCACTAGTGTGTGTGGGAAGTATTCTCTGACCTTCTGAGAGTGCAGCAGCAGCAGACTGTTGAAACAGATTTAAATATTTATTTCCACAAGACCAATACTGTCAGAACATACAGTCAAAGCCATTGCCCACAATTATCCAGATTCCGCACAAGAAGTTAGTGTCTACAATATA
The DNA here is from genome assembly GCA_036971965.1 of Nyctalus aviator. Classification (NCBI taxonomy): domain Eukaryota; kingdom Metazoa; phylum Chordata; class Mammalia; order Chiroptera; family Vespertilionidae; genus Nyctalus; species Nyctalus aviator. Next base: position 1,158,735 of record CM072926.1, read on the forward strand.
TGCTAACACATGAGAGTTATTTTCATTAATCTCTTCTTTCATTGTCTTCCACCAATTTGCTTCCTTTGGACTTTGGGGAATAAAAAAAATAGAGAAAATATTGAGTTGTTGCTCTCTCTATCTGCAAAATAAGCCATGGTCACACTCTTTTGCCAATTTGTGAAACCATACTTTATAGTTTGGAATGATTTTTATCTCATTTCATCTTTACTACTATAAGCTTAGGTGATATGATTATGAGCAACATCCCCCAGTATTATCCACAAGGAAATGGACTCAGATAGCTGGACTAACTTTCCCCAGATCATATGGACTCCAGATCTTCTAGCTCCAAGTTCAACCCTTTTTCTCACCCTACCTCATCTTGAAGGAAGGATTTGCAAGCTCAAGATTTGTTTCTATTTCCTCTTCTCCTTCCCCTACCCATCCATCCATTTTTCTTTCAAGGAAGAGGTTTTCCCAAGAAAATGCCAAAAGGATGTCAGGATCTTTACCTTAAAAAAAAAAAAAAGGTTGATGTTCTTACCATTTCACAGGAAAGTTGAAGTCTAAGTTGTAGTAAGTACTTTTGGAATCAAGAAACTTCCTTTTCCTCCTTGTCCTGAATCTCCAATCCTTCTTCATCTCCTCTATAATTGTTCTGTCCTCCTCTTTGTTTCCATCCTCATCCTTATTCTCCTTCTCATCATTATCATCATTACCATCATCATTGTCATGTGGTATCAGATTCCTTGTTTGATTGGCACTTAGCATTCTACTACAAATAACCTATCTTTGAGAAACTCTCTCTGGTTATGATAATGTTCAATTTTAGCATGCATTAATGAATGCAATTGTACCAAAATTAAAGTGGCTCATGCAAAATTCAATTGAGAAACAACATAGTAATTTTCTTGGCTTAAACTATTCCTTTCTCTCAAAGTACCCACAATTATGATTGGATGTTTCACTCTCTCTGGGATTAAAAAAATTATTTTGTAGTTAAATACTGTTTCTCTCCAGGCCGCTTCTACAGCTTCTATGGGTATTTTCATAGAAACCAGAAAAGGGAACAAACTGGCCCCTCAGGACCAGTTACTATTTTGAGGAAACTGCACATGAAAGCTTTGTACTTGCTCAGAGTTGGCAAATAATTCATTTTGGAATAAAGACTTAGACAAAGAGAGATGAGGACTAAACAGTTACAGATTTTGAAAATAGAACTTTCTCACATCAATTCAGTGGACTATTGTCCAAGAGTACTAAAGTTATTGTAATAATATAGAAAAAAGTTATGGTGGATTCAAAAGAAAAGATTCAATGCAAAATGGTATGTATTTGATGAGGACTATAGCACAGAGAATGTATGGGGTTATTTGATCAATTGTGTAGGATGATGGGTTCTAATTTCATTGCAGTGTCTTTAGAGAACACGCTCTGCATAAAGCCTAGTGTCTGGTATTTGTTGAGACTTCACTGGCTTTATTAGGTGGGCAATTTTTATAAATATTCTCTATGTGCTTGGAAGGAACATTTTTTATGAAATGCATTTTATATTGGCTGTTTGATTGAGCTTGCTGAGTTAAAATCTTTTAAATCTTCACTAATCTTTGCTGTGCTTGATATATTACATTAAGAGGCGTATTGAAATCTCCCACTATGATTGTAGATTTTTAAGTTCTATTAATTTTTGTTTCCTCTATTTGGGCCTCTGTTATTAAATACATACATGTTTAGGGCCACCATATTTTCTTGATGAACTGTTTTTTTCATCATTAGGTATTTTGTATCTTTAGATCTAGTAATTTTTTTGTCTTAATCTATATTTGTCTGATATAGAGATAGCTATACCAATTTTGTTAGTATTTGCTTGACATAACTTTCCTATTTTTTGCTTTCAGTCTTTTTACAATTTTATATTTTACATGTGTCTACTGTAAATAAGATACAGCTGAATCTTCTAACTGGCGAATTTGGTCAATTTACATTTCTAAATTACATATAGATCAGGACCATGCTTTTGGTTTTATATTATTGTGCTCTTTTTAAAAATTAATTTTTCTGTTTTTTCGAAATTGTGTGAGTATAAGCTTTTGATTTGATCTTTCTTCTTTCCTAATATAGGCACTAAAAACTGCAGGATTTCCCCTAAACTCTGTTTTAACTGTATCCTATACATTTTTATATTTTGTGTTTTCATTTTTAAAAAAATATATTTTATTGATATTTAACAGAGAGGAGAAAGGGAGAGAGATAGAGAGCTAGAAACGTCGATGAGAGAGAAACATCGACCAGCTGCCTCCTGCACACCCCCCATCGGGGATGTGCACGCAACCAAGGTACATGCCCTTGACCGGAATCAACCTGGGACCTTTCAGTCTGCAGACCTACGCTCTACCACTGAGCCAAACCGGCCTCGGCTGTGTTTTCATTTTTATTCAATTCAAAATATTTATGATAAAGGATTTGTATCCAGAATATATAAGGAACTCATAACTCCATAATGATAAGCCACACAACCCAATGAAAAATGAGCAAAGAATCTTATATGATAAAGAGGTAATATGCAAATTGACCATCACTCCAATACACAAGATGGCTGCCCCCATGTGGTCAAAGATGGTTGCAGGCGCAGTGAGCGGGCAGCACGGTGGCCAGGCCAAGGCGGCGCTGTGGGCGGTGGGATCCCGCAGACACGGCCCGGGTCTGCGCCACGAGGAAGAAGAGGAGGAAACGGAGGACCAGGATGATGACGAGAAAGAGGATGAAGACTACGAGGTGGTGGGCGAGGGAGGGAACGTTGAGTTTGAAGCTCATTCCATCTCAGACAGCGATTACAACGGAATTAAGAGATTGCTCAGCAGCTTTTCCTAAAGGCACCTGTAAGCACTGCAGAGCTGACGGAGCGTAACCCAGCAGCACCGCATCGGGAGTGTGACTCAGCAAACGGATGTTTCAGAAGACAGTGGCGACGATGTGCATGAAGATGAGGGTTTTGGTTTCATAAGTCTTCTCAATCTAACTGAACGCAAGGGGACCCCTGTGCCGAGCAGATCACAGCGCGAAGAGCTGTGCGAAGAGCAGCCGGCGCGCTGGACCAGCTCCCGAGCGCCCGCTCCCCGGGCCGGCCTGAGCGCTTCCTCAGCGGCCGCGCAGACCGCTGCCCTGCACCCAGCCCCACAAAGAGCTGGCGGAGGCACAGGACCAACAGGCCGTGTGGGAAGTGTCACTTCTACCTTCTGATCAGCAAGACGTTTGCGGAAAAAAACAATTCCAAAAAGAACCAGAGCAGTCAAAAGAAAGATGAGTTAATGTTTGCAAATGCAGAGAATTTTTCTACGAGAAGGCAGCCCTGAGGTTCAGCTACTCTGTGCAGGAGGAGAGCGACTCGTGTCTGGGCGGCCAGGTCCTTCGACGACGTCCCGATGCAGCCGCTGCGCACCGTGATGCTGGTGCGTGACTGGATGGGCGAGGTCATGGCTGCGCTGGAGGAACACCTGTCTGTCTAGCCGCGCCCACCGAGGGGACGCTTTTGCTTGTGAAACCACCAGAACACCCAGGGAGCGTTACTGAAAAACTCAAGACTTAATTTAGATTTAGCTTCTCTACACAAAGTAGGGTCCTGTCGCCTGTGTCTGTGACACATTTACAAAATAGTGTTTAAAATTTTTGGTCAAATTATGAATGGTTGATTTAAAACCTTCCCCATAAGAAGAAAAACGTGGAGTAGTAATTTAAAGAACTCAATACAAACTTCTATATTTTATTTTTAAATTAAAAAAAAAAGATGGTTGCCCCCATGTGGACACAAGATGACCACCACAAGGTGGCTGGCAGGGGAGGGCAGTTGGGAGGGACCAGGCCTGCAAGGGAGGGCAGTTATGGGTGAACAAGCCTGCAGGGGAGGGAAGTTGTGGGGACCAGGCCTGCAGGGAGAGTAGGGAGGGCATTTGGGAGACCAGGCCAATAGGAGAGGGCAGTTGTGAGGGGACCAGGCCAGCTGGGAAGGGCACTTAGGGACAACCAGGCTTGCAGGGGAGGGCAGTTGGTGGCAACCAGGCCAGCAGTGGAAGGCAGTTGGGGTTGGAGTGGGTAGGGGTGGGACCAGGTCTGTAAGGAAGGACAGTTGGTGGTGACCAAGCCAGCAGAGGAGGGCAGATAGGGGTGACCAGGCCTGCAGGGGAGGGCAGTTGGCTGCAACCAGGCATGCAGAGGAGGGCAGTGGGGGTTATCAGGCTGGCAGGGGGGGGGCAGTTAGGGGCAACGAGGCTGGCAAGGGAGGGCAGTTAGGGAGGGTGATGAGGCCAGCAGGGGAGGGCAGTTGGGGGCAACCAGGTCTGCAGAGGAGAACAGCTAGGGATGACCTGGCTAGCAGGAGAGGGCATTTAAGGGTAACAGGCTAGCAGGGAAGGGAAGTTAGGGGCAATTGGATTGGCAGGAGAGTGATTAGGGGGCGATCAGGCTGGCAGGCAGGTGAACAGCTGGGAGCCAGCAGTCCTGGATTGTGAGAGGGATCTCAGATTGAAAAGGGTGCAGGCTGGGCTGAGGGACATCCCCCATGCATGAATTTTGAGCACTGGGCCTCTAGTTTAAATATAAGAATGGATAATAAGTACTTGAAATGTGCTCAACATTATCATTTATTGGTGGAAATGCACATTGAACCACAGTGCTACCATCTGACATGTACTAGGATGCCATAAACTGAGAGACAATAGCAAGGGCTGTGATGATTTGGAGACATTTGAGCCCTCATACATTGCTGGTAGGAATGTAAAGAGATACAGTCAAATTGGCAAACAGTTGGGCAATTTCTTAAAAATTTAAATGCAAATTGCTATACAATAGGCATGTCCACAAAGACTTGAATGTGAGTGTTCAGAGCAGCATTATTTATAAAACCAAAAGTGGGAACAACCCAAATGTCCATCAACTGTTGAATTAATCTAGAAAATTTGGCATATTAGCAGAGTAGAATATTGCTTAGCAGGAAGGAAGGAAGTACTATTACATTCTATAACATGGATGAACCTCCAAAAAAGCTTAAAAATAAGCAAGATACAAAATACTATATATACGTGGAAGAAGAAGATGGTGTCAGAATAGGTGGGAGTTATACTCACCTCCTCCCAGGCCTGAATTGTAATTTCAGCTAAATTATAGAGCAATCAATCAGAATAACCAGCTGAACAGAGTTTTATAACCAAGGATTTCCTAAGGAAGCCACATTGAGACTGGTAGGAATGTGGGGGGTTGGGAGTGCACAGGGCTGGCCTATACCCACGTGCTGCAGCTGGGAAGCAGAGGGATGTCCCAGTCACAAAAGTCCTCCCTGAGAAACATGTGGTCCCACCCCCTGCTCAGCTCCCAGCCCAGAGCCCAGAGAGGCTGTAAAAACCGGCAGGGACTCTGTTTACCAGGGAGCGATGGGAGTCTACTGGAAAGCCAGGTGACCTCTTAAAGGGCTAGAGCACAAAATCTCATTCACAGCCACTCACTTACCCTGGGATCCATGGAGGCAGGATGGCTCAGAATAGACTAGAGTCTGTGAAGACAGATGGGTTAGTGTGGCTCTGAGAAGAGAGCTGAAGCTACAGCCACCAGGTCCCTCTGCTGAGACCCTCTCCTATGGGGCCCACAGACACCATCTTTTCTGGGTTGAGCACTCCCTTTCAAACTGCATCAGCCTGGGGGTACTGCACAAGCCCCGTTCTCCCAAGCCCCCTGTCAGCCTCCCTGGCAGAGCTCATGCCCTATGGAGGAGTCTGCTGCCTGGGCCTGAAGGGATCTGGAGATCAAGCTTAGGGAGAATCAGAGACAGAGTGTGTGGCTCTGGGGCGGAAACCACTGCCCCTTTCCCCACTGCACAACAGAGGGTCTGTGTGGGGTGTCCTACCTCTCTGTCCCCACTGGCAGGAATAGCTGAACTGAGCACCTTGCCACATACCCAGGAGAGCCCTGCTTCCCGCAGACCAGAGGAAATCCATGAGTCCCACCAGGAGAGAACCATTAGTGTCACTCTCCAAACCCCAGGTGGCCCCTCTTCTGAGCTCGCACTCAGGCAATATTGTGAGTGGGATGTGCCACCCTGGTCCCTGGCACAGAAAGCTCCAGTGGGTTTGGAAGACTCTAGGAAAAACCGAGTGGTGTGGCTATGGGGCAGAACCAACCCCCTCCCCCAAACCCTGCACCATTCCTACCTTCCTGCACAGAGCCCTCCCTTCACAAGGTCAAATCGTGGTCTGTTTGGGGCTGATGAACACTGCTGGCCTCACCAGGTGACTCCATGAGACCCTGCTCCACCACAAAGGCCCACAGGCACACAACAGGTGGCAGCTGACCATGGTGTACTCTGAGACTGTTGTTGAGTGGCCTCAAACCCAGCACTAGTGCTGAATTTGAATCTGTATCAGTATGTGAACAGCACTAGCTCCTACCTCCTGCCTCACTAGAACCTCCCTTATGCAACTCCTGTACTATCAGAGGCTCTTTCAGTGATAACCTAACAGGTAGCTAATAGGTACAGGTAGATGTCAGGGGGACTTGGGCCTTTTGCTGACCTGCCCCTGAGCTCAATGCTGGTGGAAACCAATTTGGTATGCAGGTAGGCCTCTCCCAACACACCAGAAGGGGAAGAGAGAGAGCAAGGAATTGAGAAACTATTTGAAGAAATAATGACTGAAAACTTCCCTATCCTGGGTGAAGGAAACAGGTTCAGGAAGTATAGAGAGTCCTCAACAAGATCAATCCAAAGCAGCCCACCCCAAGACACATCACAAGCAGCAACAAAAAGACAGTTGCCTACAAGAGGGCTCCCATAAGATTGTCAACTTATTTCTCAAAAGAAACATTTCAGAAAGGTGTGACATGAAATATTCAGTGATGAAAACCAAGAGCCTACAACCAAGATTACTCTATCAAGCAAGGCTATCATTTAAAATTGAATGAGAAGTAAAGAGCTTCTGAGACAAGAAAAAGCTAAAGGAGATTATTACTCCCAAATCAGTATTGTATGAAATGTTAAAGGATGATGATGATAATGATGATGAAGAAGAAGAAGAAGAAGAAGAAGAAGAAGAAGAAGAAGAAGAAGAAGAAATCTATAAAGAGTAAAATGGCAATAAATAATGCCTATCGATAATCACTTTAAATATAAATGGGCTAAATACTTCAAATTAAAGAACATAGGGCAAGCTAACTGAATAAGAAAATAAGACCCATATGTATGTTATTTATAAGAGGCCCACCTCAGAATGAAAGGTACACAGAGACTCAAAGGAAATTGATGGAAAATAATATATCATGCAAATGCAAATGAAAAAAAATGCTGAGTTAGCAACACTTATATCACAGAAAATAGACCTTAAAATGAAGTCTATAATAAGAAACAAAGAAGGCTGTTACATAATGATAAAGAGATATATCCAACAAGTGGAGATAATACTTATAAATATTTGTGTACCCAACACAGGAGCACCCAAATGTATAAAGCAAATATTGATGAACATAAAGGGACAGATCATTAGTAATACAGTCAGAGTAAGAGACTTTAACAGACCATTGATATCAATAGATAAATCTTCCAAACAAAGGGCAACAGGAAATAGTAGTCTGAAACAACACATATACCAGATGGCTTTAATTCGTATTTTCACAGCATTTCACCCTAAAGCAGCAGAATACACATTATTTTCAAGAGCACAGGGAACATTTTATAGGATAGACCACATGTTAGGACACAAATCTTAATAAATTTAAGAAGATTGAAATCATTTCAAGTGTCTGCTCTGACCACAATTATATGAAACAAGAAATCAATTGAACACACAAATACATGAAGGCTAAATGACATTCTACTAAACAAAGAATGGGTTAACAATGAAGCCAAAAAAGAAATAAAAAGTTACCTTGAGACAAATACACAACAACTCAAAATATATGAGACACAGTGATGGCAGTCTTTTTTTTTTTTATTTTTTTTTATTTTTTTTATTGAATTATTATCTGTGTACATATTTTAACTCCCCCCCTCCCATACATACCCTCCCTCCCCAGAGTTTTGTGTCCATTGGTTGTACTTATATGCATGTATACAAGTCCTTCGGTTGATCTCTTATCTCTCCCAGATCTCCCTACTGTCCCTGCTGTAATTTTACAGTCTGCTTGTTGCTTTACTGTCTTTATATCTGACTTTTGGCTTGTCAGTTTATAATGTTCTTTAATACCCATAAATGAGTGAGGCCATGTGGTATTTCTCTTTCATTGACTGGCTTATTTCACTCAGCATGATGTTCTCTAGTTCTATCCAGGTTGCTGCAAATGATGAGAATTCCTTTTTTTTAATGGCAGCATAGTATTCCATTGTGTAGATGTACCATAGTTTTTTGATCCAATCATCTGCTGATGGGCACCTAGGCTGTTTCCAAATTCTAGCTATTGTAGATTGTGCTGCTATGAACATAGGGGTGCATATATCCTTTCTGATTGGTGTTTTTAGCTTCTTGGGATATATTCCTAGGAGTGGGATTGCTGGGTCAAATGGGAGTTCCATTTTCAGTTTTTTGAGGAAACTCCACACTGTTCTCCACAGTGGTTGCACCAGTCTGCATTCCCACCAGCAATGCACGAGGGTTCCTTTTTCTCCACAACCTCGCCAACACTTGTCGTTTGTTGATTTGTTGATGTTGGCCATTCTGACAGGTGTGAGATGGTACCGCATTGTTGTTTTGATTTGCATCTCTCGGATAATTAGAGACTTTGAGCATGTTTTCATGTGCCTTTTGGCCTTCCTTCTGTCTTCTTTTGAAAATATTCTATTTATGTCCATTGCCCATTTTTTAATTGGATCATTCATCTTCTTTTTATTTAGATGTATAAGCTGTTTGTAGATGATGGAGATTAAACCTTTATCAGTGGTAACATTTGCAAATATGTTCTCCCACACCGTGGGCTTTCTTGTTGTTTTGTTGATGGTTTCTTTTGCTGTAAAAAAGCTTTTTATGTTGATGTAGTCCCATTTGTTTATTTTCTCTTTAGCTTCCATTGCCCTAGGGGCAGTATCAGTGAAGAAGTTCTTTTGGCATATGTCTGAGATTTTGTTGCCTGTGGATGCTTCTAGTATTTTTATGGTTTCCCGTCTGATGTTTAAGTCCTGTATCCATTTTGAGTTTATTTTTGTGTATGGTGTAAGTTGGTGATCTAGTTTCATTCTTTTGCATGTATCTGTCCAATTTTCCCAACACCATTTATTGAAGAGACTGTCTTGACTCCATTGTATATTCATTCCTCCTTTGTCAAATATTAATTGAGCATAGTGATTTGGGTTGATAACTGGGTTCTCGATTCGATTCCATTGATCTATATGTCTGTTCTTGTGCCAGTACCAGGCTGTTTTGAGAACAGTGGCTTTGTAATACAGTTTGAAGTCTGGTATTGAGATCCCTCCTACTTTACTCTTCTTTCTCAGAATTGCTGTGGCTATTCGGGGTCTTTTATTGTTCCAAATGAACTTTTGGAGAGTTCTTTCTAGGTCAGTGAAATATGCCGTTGGTATTTTAATGGGGAGTGCGTTGAACCTATAGATTGCTTTAGGAAGTATGGACATTTTGATGATGTTGATTCTACCAATCCATGAACATGGTATGTTCTTCCATCTCCTTACATCTTCCTCTATCTCTTTTTTCAGTGTTGTGTAGTTTTCCGCATATAGGTCCTTTATTTCCTTAGTTAAGTTTATTCCTAGGTATCTTAATTTTTTTGGTGCGATGGTAAATGGAATTGCTTTTTTAGTCTCAGTTTCTATAAGTTCGCTGTTGGTGTATAGAAATGCCATAGATTTCTTGGCATTAATTTTGTATCCTGCTACATTGCCAAATTCATTTATTAAGTCAATTAGTTTTTTAATGGAGTCTTTTGGGTTTTTTATATACAATATCATGTCGTCTGCAAATAAGGATAACTTTACTTCTTCTTTTCCAATTTGGATGCCTTTTATTTCCTCCTCTTGTCTAATTGCAATGGCTAGTACTTCCAGTACTATGTCAAAGAGAAGTGGTGATAGTGGGCATCCCTGTCTTGTTCCTGTTCTTAGAGGGAATGGTTTTATTTTTTGCCCATTGAGTATGATGTTGGCTGTGGGTTTATGGTATATAGCTTTTATTATGTTGAGGTATGATCCTTGTACTCCCACCTTGTTGAGAGTTTTTATCAGGAAAGGGTGTTGGATTTTATCAAATGCTTTTTCTGCATCAATTGATATGAGTATATGGTTTTTATCTTTCAATTTGTTTATGTGATGTATCACATTTATTGATTTGCGGATATTGAACCAACCTTGCATTCCTGGAATAAATCCGACTTGGTCATGGTGTATGAGCTTTGTGATGCTCTGCTGGAGCCAATTTGCTAGAATTTTGTTGAGAATTTTGGCATCTATGTTCATGAGGGATATTGGCCTGTAATTCTCTTTCATTGAGTTGTCTTTATCTGGTTTTGGTATTAGGGTGATGCTGGCTTCATAGAAGGAGTTTGGAAGTGTTCCTTCCTCTTGAATTTTTTGGAATAGTCTGAGGAGGATAGGTTTTAGTTCTTCCTTGAATGTTTGGTAAAACTCTCCTGTGAAGCCATCTGGTCCTGGGCTTTTGTTTACTGGAAGCTTTTTGATGACTGTTTCAATTTCTTCCCAAGTCACTGGCCTATTGAGATTTTTAGATTCTTCCTGATTGAGTTTTGGAAGTTTGTATTTTTCTAGGAATATGTCCATTTCCTCCAGGTTGTTCAGTTTGTTGGAATAGAGTTGTTCCTAGTATTTTGTAACAATCCGTTGTATTTCAGTGGGGTCTGTTGTTATTTCACCTCTTTTGTTTCTGATTTTGTTTATTTGGGTCCTCTCTCTTTGTTTCTTGGTTAGCCTGGTTAGAGGACCATCTATCTTGTTTATTCTTTCAAAGAACCAGCTCTTGGTTTTGTTGATCTTATGTATTGTTTCTTTGGTCTCAATGTCGTTTATCTCCGCTCTGATTTTTATTATTTCCTTCCTTCTGCTTACACTGGGGTTTTCTTGTTGCTCTTTTTCTAACTCTTTGAGTTGTAGAGTTAGATCATTTGTTACCATTTTTTCTAGTTTCTTGCAATAGGCTTGTAGGGATATGAACTTTCCTCTCAAAACTGCTTTTGCTGTGTCCCATAGATTATGGATAGTTGTGTTTTCATTGTCATTTGTTTCCAGGATGTTTTTAATCTCTTCCTTGATTTCTCTGGTAACCCAGTCCTTGTTTAATAGCATGCTGTTTAGTCTCCATGTGTTTGATTTCTTTGGATTTTTTTCATTGTAGTTAATTTCCAGTTTTATGCCACTATGATCTGAGAAGATGCTTGATATGATTTCTATCTTCTTGAATTTGAAGAGACTTTGCCTATGTCCCAAAATGTGGTCTATCTTTGAGAATGTCCCATGTGCGCTTGAAAAAAATGTATATTCTGTGGCTTTGGGGTGGAATGTTCTGAAGATGTCGATTAATTCCATCTGGTCTAGCGAGTCATTTAGAATTGATATTTCTTTGCTGATTTTTTGTTTAGATGATTTGTCAAAGGGTGACAGTGGGGTATTAAAATCTCCTACTATGATTGTATTGCTATTAATCTCTCCCTTAATGTCCTCCAGCAGTTTTTTTATATATTGGGGTGCTCCCGTATTGGGTGCATATATATTTACCAGGGTTATTTCTTCTTGTTGGATTGCTCCCTTTAGTATTATGAAGTGGCCTTCATTATCTCTTGTTATGTCCTTCACTCTGAGATCTAATTTGTCAGATATAAGTATTGCTACCCCAGCTTTTTTTTCATTTCCATTTGCCTGGTAAACCTTTTTCCAACCCTTCACCCTCAGTCTGTGTGCATCTTTTTTCCTGAGGTGGGTTTCTTGTAGACAACAGATATATGGGTCTTGTTTTCTTATCCAATCCATTACCCTATGTCTTTTGATTGGAGCATTTAGTCCATTTACATTTAAGGTTATTATTGATAGATACTTATTTGATGCCATCTTTATTCTATACCCCTGTGTTCCTTCTTTGCTTTCTATTTCTTTAATTTTACAGTAGACCCTTTAGCATTTCTTGCATTGCTGGTTTGGTGGAGATAAATTCCCTTAGTCTGTTTTTGTCTGTGAAGCTCCTGATTTCACCTTCACTTTTGATTGATAGCCTTGCTGGGTACAGTATTCTTGGATTCAGACCCTTCCTTTGCATGACTTTGTATATTTCATCCCATTCCCTTCTGGCCTGATAAGTTTCGGTGGAGAAGTCAGTTGCTAGTCTGATGGGGGTTCCTTTATATGTAACTTTCTGTCTCTCTCTGGCTGCTTTTAAAATTCTTTTTTTGTCGTTGGTGTTTGCCAGCTTAATTATAATGTGTCTAGGGGTCGGTTTTCTGGGGTTCATTTTGCTTGGGACTCTGCGAGCATCTTGGATTTGTGTGGGTTTTTTTCTTCTCTATCTCAGGAAAGTTTTCTGTCATTATTTCTTGAAATACGTTTTCCATGTCTTCCTCAATTCCCTTTCCTTCTGGAACCCCTATTATTCTAATATTGTTTTGTTTTGTATTGTCCCAAAGTTCCCTCAGACTTTCCTCCTGTTTTTTAATTTTTTTTTCCAGAAGCTGTTCTAATTGGGTATTTTTTTCCATCTTGTCTTCTAGCTCGCTGATGCGGTCCTCTGCCTCTTCTAATCTACTCTTGATGCTTTCTATTGAGTTCTTTACAGTAGCGATGTCATTTTTCATTTCCTCTTGGTTCTTACTGATATTATCAAATTTGTCTTCCATTCTTTTTAGCCATCTTATGATTATTACTCTGAATTCTTGCTCTGATAGGTTGCTTGCTTCTAGCTCATTTACTTCCTTTTCTGGTGAAGCCTGCTTTTCTTTCATTTGCGGGCTGGTTTTGGGTCTCCCCATTATTTAGGATGTCTGGTTGTGTAGTTCTCTCTCTTCTGCTTTGGTTTAAAGGCACAAAATACAACACAACCAGGTACAACTCGCAAGGCACTGAATAGAAATGTGTTTGTAATATTAATAACCACCAATAACGTTGACTAGAACCCAGCTAACATAAACATACAATCAAACCAAAAGAATAGGCAAATTAATCTTATAAAAAAAAAAAGCATACAACACTTCAGTATAGTTACCATTTAACATACAACTTCAAAGAGTTAGAGAGAAAGACTGTTTTTTTTTTTTTGTTTTGTTTTTAGGACAACTGCGAGGGAGGTGTGAATGGGCTTGGAGCAGTTGGAAATTAGATATATACAAGTAGGGTGAAGTTTTAGGAGGGGGTAGACAGAAGGAATGGGGAAAATCTAGAGCAGGAAGGGTTAAGATAAACGGGGTACCAAAGGAAAAGATCAGAAAGAGGGTGAAGGCATAATGGTAGGGTTGAGATAGAATAAAGTGTTGGAGAAGGAAAGATAGATAAAGACTGTAGAACAGTAATCCTGAAATAAAAAAAATATATATATATAATATGATGAAATAAAAATAATAAAAATAAACAAAAGAAAATAAGATGAAAAAAGTAAATTAGTAACAGTAATAGTGTTGATTACGTATACAATGTAGTAATTATAAAGATAAAATCAAGTGAGAAAAAAAAGTTTCTTGAGTAAACGTTGCAAATAATGAGAACAAAAATAAAAAACAAAAATTAAAAAATTAAAAAAAAAAATTTAAATTTAAATAAAATTTGCAGTAATGAAGGTCGTTGGCTTCCTCTATTGTTATGATCCAGTCCTGATTTTCAGGGAGGTTTTGCTTTGTTTTTATTACACTAGAGTCAATTTGTAAATTAGCCTCTGGGGGCAGTGTTTCTAGGTTGACTTCCGGGACTCTAGAGCCTCTCAGCTTTTTTTTTTTTTTTTTTTTTTTGTCCTCTTTGAAGCAGGATCTACGGAGGGGGGAGGGGCAGGTCCGAGCAACTGCAATCTCCCGCAACTGTCCGATATCCCTCCGCGGCAGATCCAAATGTGTTGCTCTTTAGATATCTCCCCTGTTAGGAGCCCCGTCCACTTTCACGGGTGACACCCGCCCAACACTGGGGCTTCCACTTATAATCACCGCCCTTGTCTCCAGCTTCCGTGCCCTGTGCGCGCACAGCCCTTTGTCTTCGCCGCGACCGCTCTCCACCCTCTCCGGGGAAAACTGACCTTCTCGCCGAGCAGTGGGGCACTCTTGTGGGGCCGGGTGTTCGCGCCGCCTGGGATCCGCGTTCTGGGGGTCACAGCTGCTTGGTGGTCGGTGCGGCTGTGGATATTCAGGCCTCTGACAAGATCCTATCTTCCTCTCAAGATGGCGAGGATTCCCCGTCCAAGCCAGCAGGTAGCTCCGGGAAGGGATGCAGCCCGTGTGGGTGCCTCCCTGTGCGGGGTACCTCTGTCAGCGGCCCCCCAGCCGTTTCTTCTGGGGTTCGCTGTCTCCCAGGTTGTTAATAAACACTCACAGCTCAACACCATCAGCTGCTCTCTCTTTCTGCTTCAGGACCGGGCTCAGAATCCTCCCTTCTGTTCTTCCGCCATCTTTCCTCCTGGATCTGATGGCAGTCTTAAGAAAGAAATTCATAGCATTACAGACCTATCTCAAGAAGCAAGAAAAATCTCAAATAAACAATCTAACCTTACCCCTAAAGGAACTAGAAATAAAAAAAAAACCCAAAGTGATTAGAAATGAGGAAATAAAAACTAGAGAGAAGCCCAATGGGATGTCTCAGTGGTTGAGCATCAACCTATGAACCAGGAGGTCACAGTTTTGATTTCAGGTCAGGGCATATGCCCAGGTTGCAGGCTCAATCTCCAGCAGATGTGCAAGAGGCAGCCTATCTGTGATTCTCTCTCATCATTGATGTTTCTATCTCTCTCCGTCTCCCTTCCTCTATGAAATCACTAAAAATATATTTTTTAAAAGACTAGAGAGGAAATAAAGAACACAGAGACTAAAACAAAAACAAACAAACAAACAAAAAAACCCCCAAAAGATTAGTGAAAACAAGAGCTGATTATTTGAAAAGATAAACAAGATTAGCAAACCTTTAACCAAGCTCAACAAGGAAAAAAAGAGAGAGGACTTGAAAAAAATCAGAAATGAAAGGGAAGTGATAATGGCATCATAGATACAAAGGATTATAAGAAAAGGATTATATTATAAACAACTATGCCAACAAATTAGGCAATCTGGATGAAATGGGTAAATTCCAAGAGACACAATCTTCAATAACAGAATGAGGAAGAATCAAATATCTGGATAGACCAATTACTACAATCAAAGCAGTATTCAAAACACTCCCAGCAGACAAAAGTCCTGGAGTAGGTGGCTTCACAGATGAAATTTACAAAACATTCGAAGAAGAACTAAAATAGAGCCTTCTCATAATATTCCAAAAAAATTCAAGTTTAGGGAGAACCCCTAAGCTCATTCAAAAAAATAAAAAATAAAAAATAAATAAATAAAGACAATACAAAGAAATAAATATATATATAGGCCAATATCCCTGGTAAATGTAGATGCAAAAATACTTAACTAAGTATTAGCAAACTGAATCCAGCAATACATTAAAAAGGTCATACACCATGATCAAGTGGGATTTATTCCTGGGATGCAAGGTTGATATAATATCTGAAAATCAATTCATATGACATGCTACATAAACAAAATGAAGGATTAAATCACACGATCATATCAATAGATGAAAAAAAGCATTTGACAAAATCCAGCACCCATATATGGTAAAAATTCTCAGCATAACTCAATATTTTAAAGGTCATATATGAAAAACCCACAGCTAACCTCATACTCAATGGGGAAAACTAAAAATGTTTCCCTTAAGATCCAATATAAGACAGGGATGTCTCCTATCACCACTCTTATTCAACATGGTACTGAAAGTCCTAGCTATAGTAATCAGACAAAAAGAAACAATAAAAGGCATTCAAATTGGAAAGGAAGAAATAAAACTCTCATTATCTGCAGATGACATTATAGTATATATATAAACTCCACCAAAAACTACTAGAATGGATAAATGAATTCAGTAAAGTAGCAGGATAGAAAATTAACATTCAAAATTGGTTGCATTTTCATATAACAATAATGAACTATCAGAAAGGGAAATTAAGAAAACAATTCCATTTACAATTCTATAAAAAAAATACCCTGGAAAATACTCAGAAAATTGTATGGCACTGAAGAAAGAAATAGAAGATACAAATATACCATATTCATGGATAGAAAAAATTAATATTAATATGTTCATATTACCCAAGGTAATCTATAGAGTCAACACAATTTCTATAAAAATACCAATGGTATAGCCCTAACTGTTTTGGCTAGTGGATAGAGCATCAGTCTTCAGACTCAAGGATCCCAGGTTTGATTCAGTCAAGGGCATGTACTTTGATTGCAGGCACATACCCAGTAGGCAGTGTGCAAGAGACAGCTGATTGATGTTTCTCTCTCATTGATGTTTCTAATTCTCTCTCCCTCTCCCTTCCTCTCTGCAAAAAATCAATAATATATATTAAACCAATGGTGTATTTCACAGAACTAGAAATAGTCCAAAAATGTATATGGAACCATAAGAAAACCCTGAATAGCTCAGCAGTATTGAGAAAGAAGAATAAAGTTGGATGTTTCCTGCTACCTGTTATCAAACTATACTGTAGGGACATAGTAATCAAAACATCATGGTACTGGCATAAAAAAGGACATATAGACCAATGGAAAAGACTACAGAGAGACCAGAAATAAACCCACACCTATGTGGTCAATTGATATTTGACAATGGAGGCAAGAACATAGAATGGGGTAAAGATGATGTACTCAATAAATGGTGTTGGAAATACTGTATAGATACATGCAAAATAAATAAAACTAGATCACCTTTTCACACCATATTTAAGAATAAACTAAAAGTGAATTAAAAACCTAAATGTAAGACTCAAAACCATAAAAATCCTAAAAGAAAACATAGGAGTATCTCGGACATTTCTTATAGCAATATTTTTTTCTGATATGTCTCCTTGGGCAAGGGAAACAAATGATAAAATAAATGAATGGGACTACAGCAAACTAAAATGTTTTTGCACTGCAAAGAAAACCAACAACAAAGTAAGAGATAGACTAAATGAAACAGCATATTCACCAATGATACATCTGATAAATGGTTAATGTGCAAAATTTATAAAGAATGCTTACAACTCAACACCAAAAACAAACAAACAAACAAACTAATTAAGAAATGGACAAATACTTCTCCAAAGAGAACATACAGATGGCCACTAGACATACAAAAAGATGCTCAATGTCAAATTAAAACTGCAATAAGATCAAAACCATAATGCAAATTAAAATCACCTCACACCTGTCAGAATGGCTAACATGAATAAATCCACAAATGATAAGTGCTGGTGAGGATGTGGAGAAAAGGGAACCCTCATGCACTGTTGGTGGGAATGCAGACTGGTGCAGCCACTGTGGAAGACAGTATGGAGTTTCCTAAAAAATTTAACAATGGAACTGCCTTATGATCCAGCGATTCCACTTATGGAGATTTGTCCAAAGAAACTAAAAACACTTATTGGAAAGAATATAAGCACCTTTATGTTCATTGCAGTATTTTTTATAATAGACAAAGTATGGAAGCAACCATCAATAGATGAATGAATAAAACGTTGTGATATATATATATATATATATATATATTCCAATATATATATTAGATTATTACTTGGCCATAAAAAAGAAGGAAATCTTACTATTTACAACAGTATGGGTGGATCTAGAGGGCATTAAGCTCAGTAAGACAAGTTAGTTATAGGAAGGCAAATACAAATACCATATGGTTTCAGTTATATGTGTAATATAAAAAACAAAATAAATAAATAAAATTTCAGCAGATTCATGGACACAGAGAGTGAACTGGTTGTTGTCAGAAGGGAGGGGCATTGGGGGTCTGGGTGAAAGAGGTGAAGGTATTAAGAAGTTCAAATTGGTAGTGACCAAATAGTCATGGAGATATAAGTAAAACATAGGAAATACAATCAATAATGTTGTAATAACTATGGCACCAATTGAGGTACTAGAAATACTGATGGGAATACTATGAAAGTATATGATTGTCTAAATATTTAAGCTGTGCAACTGATACCAATACAAAATAAAGTTGGAAGAAAAAAAGAATGTATTTTAAAAATCTAAAAAGTAGGTCAATACATGTTTTTAAAAAAAACCTGTATATTGTATGATTCCATTTATAGGGAATTCCCATGAAAAGCAAGATTGTAGGGACACTAAAAGATGGGTGGCCTCCTGAACTGGGAGTAGGAATGAGGACTGAATATAAGTGAGCATGGGGGATATTTTGGGGTGATGTATATGTTCTAAAATTGGAATATGATGATGATTATACAACTCTAAATTTATGATCATTGAATTGTCTACTTAAAATTAATGAGTTTCACAGCATGTAAGTTGAACCTCAATAAAACAGCTTTAAAAATAGACCTCCCCAGGGAACTAAACTAGTTCTGAATTTTTTGGCAATTATTTTCAACCTTTTAAAGCCTAGGTAACCAATATTATATTCAAGACTTGGGTATAAGTTCATGGAAAGTGAAAAATTAAATGTGTCCCCGAAACACTGCAGGTGAACGTAGCAGTCCTCTGTATTAACGCATGGCCGTTCCAGAAAGAAAGGGTCCAAGTTCAGTGCCATCCGTGTTCCTGGCTGCGGTCCAGGAGGGAGGCTGGATGAGCTTTGCCCTGGTGACACTCTCCTGGTCACTGATTAACCAGCTCTGGAGGAAGCTGCTCTGCCAACACCCTGCTCTACCGGGCGGACACCTGGCCAGGCACTGGTGAGCAGGAAACATGTCCTCTCGCTACCACCAAGCCGCCAGTGACAGCTACCTGGAGCTGCTGAAGGAGGCCACCAGGAGAGACCTGAACCTCTCGGATGAGGATGGCATGACGCCCACGCTCCTGGCCGCCTACCACGGGAACCTGGAAGCCCTGGAAATCATCTGCAGCAGAGGGTGAGCCAACCTCCAGCTCCCCGGGGCCGTTCGCGCGGGGTCTGGCAGCCAGCAGCCAGAGCGGGAACTCTGTGAAAATACTGTATCTTCTTTCTAGACTGAACAACTGTCCTTTTAGAGGAAGGGGAAACATCGCCTAGAGATGCTCTCTCTGCTCAAAGAACTGGCAGTGTGGGGCTGGCTCGTCCCCTGTGGGCGCATACGGGGGAGAACCTGAACTCCATGGCACGTAGTCACCCTCTTGGAGGGAATATTTTAATTCTGTGCCTTAAAGAATGCTGTCCATAACATACATGGTTGCCCTTTTAAAAAAGAGATCGCTGTTTTACTTGGTTTTAAGATGTCAACCCTGGCTGGAACCAATGATGTAATTTTATTTTATTACCTGTGCCATTAAAATCCCACAGCCTTCTGTGGACTCTTAATCCTAGGGCAGGTCTGTGATTCTCAGGTGAAGTTGCTGACTTTACAGGCTTTCGAAGGGACCTTAAGTCTGTCTTACCTTCATTACCTTTCTGGCAGTCAGACACATACAGGCACGCCCCCTCCTGCCTCCTACAGATTCTGGCTCAGGAGCCAGCTTGCTCCTTTCTTCTGTGTGTTAGCAGAGGGGCCAGGCCGGGTTGGCAACTGTTAATAGCATGACATTTTACAACATTTTTCTTTTATAATTTTCCTGCACAAAAATTGATATAATCATCCAAGACGGGTAAAGAAAGAAAGAAGTGCAATCAAAGGAGCCCAGTGAATTTATACAAGTTTATGTATACATGTCAGTATGTGTCAGCCACTCTGCTAGCTGCTGGGGATGCTGCCGTCAACAGGACACATACTGTCCTCACGGGGATGGATTTGAGAGAGGAAGACAGAAAGTAAGTCATGTATGACATGTGCTACAAAGGGGGTGAGCAAAGGCTTTTCTGGGACATTCCAGCGGGGATTTGAAGGCTGAGCAGGAGTTGGCCAAATGGAGGAGGAAGGAGGAGTGTGCCCGCGTGAAAGCACTGTGCCTTCTGGGAACTGAAGGAGTTGAGTACCGTTGGCCATGCGTGAGTGAAAGGGGCCAAGCTGTAGAGACAAGAATCAGCTCACAGGAGCCTTGCACACTGTGACGGAGCACGGGCAGCACTGCCCAGGTCTGCACAGGCTGCCACCCGGAGACCGGTGTTTGCCAGGTGTGCTCAGGCAGCTGTGCAGCCAGGAGAGAGAGCTGGCCGCTCCTCATGGTCCAGGCGAGAGATGAGCTGGGGTAGGGCAGTGCTGACGGGAGACACGGATGGGTTTGATGAGTTTGGATGCGCAGCTTATTATGACTGACTAGGTGTGGGGCAGGTGGATAGAGGAGCAGGAGGACCAAGGCCCCAGGTTCTGGCTTCATCCTGGGAGTGCCGGCACCTTCACTGAAGCGGGGGCACTTCAGGACAAGTTAGAAGAACTGGAGGCTGTGGACAGAGGTTCGAGCTGAGAACTGATTGAGGAAGTTCCCAGCCCTCTGCTGATGACACTCTGCCCCACCTGTCAATCAGTCGTCTCCAATCACAGCACCCTGCCAGCTCCCCCTCCCAACCTCCCAATGTTCTTAACGCAGTGTCCCCCCTCTGCTCCAAACCTCAGGGGCAGCTCCTTCCCAATGCGGAGGCCCTTGCTCCCTCTGAGGTCCAACTTAAATGGCAATAGCAACGCCTAGGTCCTCTATCTCCCTCCCTCCCTCCCATTTGCCCTCCCTTCTTCTCCTTTCCCTCTCCATCTGTCTCTCTCCTTTGGTATGCCTAAAACCTTATCTTGCTCTTATTATTCTGCTGGTCTTTATTTATGACAAATGTAACTTAAGCTGAACCTAGAAAATAAATCATATATATGCACAAAAATTGTAAAAGAAAAATGTTGTATAATGTCATGCTATTAAAAGTTGTATGTTTTGCTGAGACCGGTTTGGCTCAATGGATAGAGCGTCGGCTTGGGGACTGAAGGGACCCGGGTTCGATTCTGGTTGAGGGCATGTACCTTAGTTGGGGGCATATCCCCAGTAGGGGGTGTGCAAGAGGCAGCTGATCGATGACTCTCTCTCATCGATGTTTCTAACTCTCTATCTCTCTCCCTTCCTCTCTGTACAAAATCAATAAAATATATTTTAATAAAATAAAAAAAAGTATGTTTTATATACATAGTGTATATAAATATACATGTATAGATATTATATAAATGTGTGTATATTTATACTCACACACAAAATGATATCTAAGTAGACATTTTTGGTAGTATCATTTTTTTTAACCATCACTATATAATGACAATTTTTCTGTGCGACTATATATTCTTTTATAATTTAACTAGAGGCCTGGTGCACGAAGATTTGTACAAGAGTGGGCCTTCCTTCCCTTGGCTGCCTGTACCATCTTTGCTCCATCTGGAGCCTCCTTTCCACCTTCCCACGCTGCCTAGAGGCCTGGAGCAGCTGGGGGATGTGGAAGGTGACAATGCAAGCATCCCACCCCACCCCCAGCTGCTTGGCACCTGGGTATGTCAATTAACCTGCCAGCTTAGTTGAGCTAATTTGCATACACACTCCTGATTGGCTGGTAGGCGTTGTGAAGGTATGGTCAATTTGCATATTACCCTTTTATTAGTGTAGATTTTCAGAAACTTGTTATTCAAGGTAATAAATATATTTCTTACTAAGTCTCTTTTTTGGATAAATAATCTGTTTCCCAATATTTAAACACTGCTGTGATGAGTACATTTGTACATAAATCTTTGCTATAATTTTCTTGAGGATAAATTCTTCAAAATGAGATTTAAATAGTTTTTTGTGTATATCGACAAATAATTCTTTAGAAAGTACACATTTTTGTCAATATTATAGGTCCAAAATGATATATCACAGTAACTTTAATGCTCCTTTCTTTGGTTACAGTGAAGTTGAAAATTCTTTTTATGTTTAGTAGCCATATTTCTACTTTTTAAAAATTTTGTATTTATTTATTTTTTTAATCAATCTTTATTGTTCATATTATTACAAAGGTTCCTCATTTCTTCCCGCCTTCACCAGGTTCCCACCCCACCCTCCAACCCCTCCCCATCCCCCATTGTCCTCATCCATAGGTGCACAGTTTATGTTCAGTCTCTTCCTCCCTCCCTTTCCTCGATAGTAAATCCCTTTTCAGATAGTAAATCAGTTACTTAGCATTTTCTCATATCAATAATACCTCCATATGCCCCCAGGATACACTTCACACAAAAGACATTTCCAAATAGGTCAACCAACCTCATCCAGACCCCACACAAGGCACTCACAGATCAACACCCCAGCACTATACTAACTCAACACATCCAGATCTAAGCCTTCATCACTTGATTCAGCAGACCCTCAAGTTCCCGTAAAAGTTTCCAGCCATGTCTGAGAGGCAGCCTTGGGGCGGGGGCAGGTGAGGAGCGAGCTGTTTCGGGCCTGGCTGCACTAGGCCTGGCCTCTGTTACTCTCTTTCGTACCACAACCAGCTGCTCCGGGTCTGGCCACTGCCACTCCCAACCTAGTTGCTCTGGACTTGGCTGCTGCTGCTCCGGGCCTGGCTGCACCCGACCCAGCTGCTCTGGGCCCGGTGGTTCCGGGCCCGGCCACTCTGGGCCTGGCCGCTCCCAGCCTGGCAGCCGCTGCTCCGGGCCTGGACGCACCCGACCCGGCTGCTTCAGGCCTGGCCGCTCCCAGCCTGGTAGCCGCTGCTCCGGGCCTGGCCGCACCCGACCCGGCTGCTCTGGGCCCGGTTGCTCAGGGCCGGGCCGCTCCGAGCCTGGCTGCTCCCAGCCTGGATGCTCCTATCTTGGCTACTGCTGTTCTGGGCCTGGCTGTTCCCGACCCGGCTGCTCTGGGCCCAGCTTCTCCAGGCCCAGCCACTCCGGGTCTGGGTGTTCCTGGACTGGCCACCCTGGGCTTGGCCGCCTCCGCCTCAGGCCTGGCTGCCACTGCCCCAGGTCTGGCTGCTCCAGTGCTGGCTGTTGATGCTTTGGTTCTGGCTGCTGCTGCTCTTGGGCCTGGCTGTTGCTGCTCCAGGCCCGGCTGCCACCGCCTTGTGCCTGGCCACTCTAGGCCTGGCTGCCGCTGTTCCAACATTCTGTCCTTTTTTTTAAAAAAAAACAAACGCATTTATGTTGCAATGTTGGCTGGTGAGTTGAGTTCTGACTTAGTCTTTGAATTTTCAAGATCTTCTTTGTATTCTTTCTTAAGTAATTTTACTATCTTTTGCTCTCACTTGATTTCTTCACATTGAGAACTTCTTTGGTTTCTTCCTCCTTGTCCTGGAAGCTCAGCAGGTTGGCCTGTGGCACCCCTTTGTTCTCCGTGGGCTCCTGCGCTGCTTCAGCCTGTTGCCGGGGTCGGCGCCAGCCAGGAAGCAGCCCCCAGCCTTGGCTCCATTGCCCACGCTCAGTGGTCAAAGGCTCAGGGGCACCCCCCCCATGGGGGCCCCATCGCCCAGCTCCTTGCTGGTGCCCAGCTGGCCGGTGTCCAGCAGGGGCTCCTGCTCCTCGTCGCATTCCTCCAGTCTGGAGCTTTTTTTCTCCTTCCTGCTAGGGGAGTCTAGCATCAGAGTCAACAGACTGTCCTCTGCATGCAATGTGTGCGGCTCTGGGGGCTCTGCTTTTCGCCGCTCCCCCAGGACTCCACCTCACAGCCCCATCTCCCTCTGCTTAAGCCTGGGTCCCCAGGGATTGGCCTAGAATGGTGAAAGTCCGGACTGGGGCTCAGCGCCGCTGGAGGCTTTGTTTCTTCCTGCTAGGGCAATCCAGCATCAGAGTCAACATTCAGTCCTCTGCGTGCAGTGTGCGCGCGACTCCGGGGGCCTTGCTTTTCGCCGCTCCCCCAGGACTCCACCTCACAGCCCCGTTTCCCCCTGCCCGAGCCTGGGTCCCCAGGGTCTGGCCCATAACTGGGGCTCAGTGCTGCTGGTTTGGGGGTTCATCCCAGGCCAGGGGTTTTATTTCCTTTCTGCTAGGGAATGCCAGGCAGGCCCCCAGCCTTCTCCTCCTCTCTGGCTGTGACCTCTCTGCGCGTGCATGCAGGCGCACAGCATGTCTCTGTACCTTAGGCTTTTTATCAGCTCCTCTGATTTTCCTTCTGGTTTTCTCTTTCCTTCTTGTTGTAGCATTTTCAGTCAGTTGACTACCTGTAGCTCTGGGCAATGTCCACTCTACATTTTAG
The DNA here is from genome assembly GCA_036971965.1 of Nyctalus aviator. Classification (NCBI taxonomy): domain Eukaryota; kingdom Metazoa; phylum Chordata; class Mammalia; order Chiroptera; family Vespertilionidae; genus Nyctalus; species Nyctalus aviator. The sequence continues at coordinate 1,182,987 of CM072926.1, forward strand.
TTGTATTCCATTGAAATTGTTGTGTGCTGCTGCGGTTAGGTGTCTACCCGATCAGCCATCTTGGATCTCTCCATATTTCTACTTTTGTGAAATGTGTGTTTATAACCTTCTCCCACTTTTTAAACAATTTTTTCCATTACTTTTCAGAGAGAGTGAAAGGGAGGGAAGGAGGGAAAGAGAGAGGGGGGGGGAGAGAAAGAGACATTGATGTGAGAGAGACACATTGAGAGAGTGATGAGAGACACATGTGCCCCAGCCTGGGCGGGGAGGGAGCCCGTAATCCCACTGGACCTGTCCCATGTTTTTGTTGAGGTTTCCAACATTTCTCATTGATTTTTAAAGATTCTATTTAAAGTTAGAATACCAGTCTTTTGTCATGATGTTACCTATATTTTCACAATTCATAATTTACATTTTTACAACAAATATTTTAAATATAAATGAAAAATATATTTTTTGCAGTTTTTACATTTTATTTATTTTGTGAAGTATTTATTTAAAATACTTAATTCATATATTCTTTATTTTGATTTACGGCTTGAGGTTTTGATCTCACTATACCTTACCCAAATAGTTAATCATTTATCCCAACACAATTTGCTATATAATTCACCCTTCCCTCATTTATTTGACAAGGTAATTTCTCTCAATGCAATCTCAAAATCCAGCCCATTAAGTTATATTTATTAAACACTGTGGGCAAACAAATTCTTCTGACCCTACTTCTCCTAGTCCTTCCTTCTCAACTCTTATCTTCTGATTGGTTTTAGCGCATATTAGATTCTGCTTCCTTTTCCCAGAATCTTTTAAGACTGGTTGTGTTGAGTTGGCCTGGTATAAGCTGTAAAAAAAAAATGGTATTTGAGGGTTTTCCTAAGTCACCTCCCATTTTACCATAGCCAATCTTCAGGAACCTGTGTGAGATCCAATTGCCAATTAGATTTAAAGGGGATAAGAAGGGAAACCAATTAAAAATTGAATTTAGAAGTTAATCAGTCACTGAGGTCTATTCCAGTGTAATGATTTCAGTGTTTATCTGTCACTACTCAATTGAGACCATAGACCATGTGTTGACAACTAATATCCAATCTCAGCCTTTGTTAAAACTCCGTTTTCCTTTCTTTGTTAAATTTAATGATGGCAAGTAATAATTACATTTGTCATTCTATACTGGAAAGATGGTCCCAATTACACAAAATGTTACTTTGTTTTTAAAATGTTCATGAACTTTTTTTAGTTCTGTTTCATTTTATAAAATGGAAACATTTCCTTCCTCTCTGATTTTTAAAGGAAAACTACTTATTGTAACATTTCCTATTCTATTGGAAAGGTACATTTAATAAAATAAAAACCAGCATTAATCCTTACAGTCATCAAAATGTAAGTGTATGTCCTCCCGGACTTTTCCCAGTGAGAACAAGCCATACCCATATGTTCACCCCAAGAAGAGGACAATCAGATTATACAAACTCCTCTAAAACCTGCTTCTAACTGTTGGGCGATGCATCATAGACCACTTGCACTTATTTTTAATGGCTGCCTGGTGCTTGTTTTATGACTTCCTCAGAGTTTGGTTAATCAGTTGCTTATTCATGATGTTTAGTTTGAATCCAGTCTTTGTTGTAGATCATTTAGGACAAATGTTCTTCTTCTTCTTCTTCTTCTTCTTCTTCTTCTTCTTCTTCTTCTTCTTCTTCTTTTAATAAATCTTTATTGTTTATATATTACAAATGTTCCTCTTTCCCCCCCCTCCATTGCTCCCCTCCACAAGGTTCCCACCCTACCCTCTGCCCTTTCCCCACCTCCCATTGTCCTCATCCATAGGTGCACAGTTTATGTTCAGTCTCTTCCCACACCCCCCACTCCCCTTTTCCTCAAGAATCGTCATTCCACTCCCCTTCCATACCTCTGATTCTATTATATTCACCAGTTAATATTGTTCACCAGATTTTTTAATTCCCTTGGTTTTTGGTTTCACTTGTTGATAGTTACGTATTTGTTGTTCATAATTTTAATCTTTAACTTCTTCCTCTTCTTAAAGAACTCCCTTCAGCAATTCATATAATTCTGGTTTGGCAGTGATGAACTCCTTTAGCTTTTTTTTATTTGTGAAGCTCTTTATCTGGCCTTCGATTCTGAGTGATAGCTTTGCTGGGTAGAGTATTTTTGGCTGTAGGTTCTTGTTATTCATCACCTTGAATATTTCTTGCCATTCTCGTCTGTCCTACATGGTTTCTGTTGGGAAATCAGCTGACAATTGTATGGGTGCTCATTTATAGGTAACTACCTGCTTTTCTCTTGCTGCTTTTAATATTCTGTCTTTTTAAAAAATATATATTTTATTGATTTTTTACAGAGAGGAAGGGAGAGAGATAGAGAGCCAGAGATGTCAATGAAAGAGAAACATTGACCAGCCATCTCCTGCACATCCCCTACCGGAGATGTGCCCATAATCAATATACATGCCCTTGACTGGAATCGAACCTGGGACCTTTCAGTCTGCAGACCGATGCTCTACCACTGAGCCAAACCGGTTTCAATAAGGAATTTCTTTCCTTATTCTCTGTCTTTTGTTCTTGGAATTTTCATTATGCTGTGTCTTGATGTATTCCTTTTGTTTGAGGTTCTGTGTGCTTCCTGGACTTGTAAGTCTATTTTTTTCACCAAGTGGGGGAAGTTTTCTGTCACTATTTCTTCCAATAGGTTTTCAGTATCTTGCTTTCTCTCTTCTTCTGGGACCCCCATAATTCTGATGTTGGTTCTGCTTGAAGTTGTCCCAGAGGTTTCTTACATTATCTTCAACTTTCTGGATTCTCTTCTCTTCTTGCTTCTGTGGAGGAGTGTCATCTGGCTCTTTGTGTTCCACGTCTTTGACTTGATTCTTGCGATCTTCCAGTCCGTTTTCAGGACTCTGTATAATTTTTATTTTATTTTATTTCAGACAATGTATTCTTTATTTTTAGTTGATCCCTTTTTATATCCTCAAAGGTCTCGTTTATTTTATCAGCCTTTTCTAGGAAATTCTTGAAAAACTTTCTAACCGTGGTTTTGAACTCAGTGTCCATTCTTTTACTTTCCTCCATTTTCTTCCTTTGTGTCCTGCCTCTTCTCTGCATTTTAGCTGTTTTCCTGATTTGTTGTAATATTTTTGTGTGCTAGGTGTCCTGATAGAGCCCAGTAGCACAGCCTTCCCAGTTATCTGAGGTGGACAGTCTTGGTGCAGCCTGTTATGGCTGTGTGTGCAGTCTTGTTGTTAAGCCTACCTTGTTGTTGGTATCACTGGGAAGCGTTGATTTCCAAGCCAATTGGCTGTGAGGATCAGCAGTGTCTCAGTTAGGAAGGCTTCTGTGCTCCGCTTAGATGGTGCAGTCTTGGGGTGGTGCAGACAAGCTTGGTTCCCCATCAGTCCCGCCTTAGAAAAGTCCTATTCACAGTGAGTCCCACAAGATTGGTTGCAGGCACACGCACCTCTTGGGTAAAGGCTGTTCTCGAGTTTTGTCTGCTCCTTGACAGCCAGTTTTTTCCCGGCTCAGAGTTGTCTCTCAGTGCAGTTGGGATTTTTTTTTTTTTTCCTCCCAAAAAAGAAAGCCAGCCTTCGAGAGAGGGCTTCTGTGTTCTGCTTGGATGGAGCGGAGTCTCAGGGAAGTGCAGACAAGCTTTGGTTTCCCGTCAGCCCCTCCCTACCAGGGTCCAGTTCCTGAGTCCCACAATAATGGCTGCTGGCTTCACCCACCTCCTAGAGAGCTTTGCCCACTGCCTGACAGTCTATCTATTGGAGCAATAGTGCAGTTCTGTTTTCCTCCCGAACAAGAAAGCCAGCCACACATTAGCTGTCCGCCCCTCTCCAAGCGCTGGGAGTAAGCCAGCAGCGAACTCGGCCCACCCTCTCCGTGCACCACGAGTAAGTCAGCGGCGAACACAGTGGCCGCCTTTTCTTCATGCACAGTTCTCCGAACCAAACCTTCACAGTTCCTGAGACTCTGCATCCCTTCTCTTCCCTTTCTAGATGGTAGAGCCTCCACTCAGCCAGCTGTCTGGTGTTTCAGGGCAATGTTTCTTCTGTTTTCCTGTTGTAAATTTAAAATTGTTGTGGTAGGCTGCATTTAGGTCTACTCTATGCCTCCATCTTGGTTTCTCCCAGGACAAACGTTCTTGATGTTCATCATTACCTGAGGATGTGGTGTTTCCTTAGGAAGAATTCCCAGGGGCAGCTCGTTGGTTTAAAAGTGTGCCTGGAGCTGGAGGCTGTGCAGGTGCTGGGCTGGACGAAGGCCTTTGCGAGTCCTCCAACCTGGTCATCCCCCTCCTGCCCAGGGGACTGCTGTTCTTAATTGCTGCCTGTCTGGTAGGCACGTACATGATAGGGCATTGTTTTCATTTGAATTTCTTTCCTTATTAGTGAGTCTTAATGTTCCTTCTTATGTGGAAAAACACCTTTGAAAGAATTTTTTTTTTTCTGAGAAAAAAATTCACACAACATTAAATCAGTTTCCAAAGAGGAAATTGAAATGGAACAAATGTTCACAGTAATTTAATATTTAGTGACAATAGGCGCAATCCAGCAGTAAAACATATCGCCCCAATGCACTGATCTACCAAAGTGCAAGGGCAACATATGGTTATTTAAAAACCTTTTTGGTGAGTTTCTCTTTTAGAAAAAAAGGGGAGATAGGAAAAAATCAACATGACTAAATGCATCCCCAGGAAACCTTATAATACCAGCATTGGACTCACTGAGGTGGGAGCAGTTTGTGAATTCCTGGATCGATGGTGAGAAATAGAAAGACACCCAGGGCTGAATGACAAAGACTGAGCTCTGAAGACCCCAGGAAACCTGTCACTAGAAAACATTTTGCTCTAAGTTGCATATCCATTTGGAAAGTAGTTCATCAGTAGAATTTCTTCAAGTAGACACATCCGAATGCACTGAGACATGAGTCACTTCACTGATAGCTTCATCTGTAAATGTGGAATTTTGCATTCAAAATAGTCTAAACAGAAGACCCATTTTTAAAAACTATTGATTCCAGAGAGGAAGGAAGAGAGATAGAAAGAGAAATGTCAATGATGAGAGAGAATCATGGATGGCTGCCTCCTGCATGCCCCCTAACTGGCATGTGCCCTTGGCCAGAATCGAACCTGGGACCCTTTAGTCTGCAGGCCAACACTCTATCCACTAAGCCAAACCAGCTAGTGCAGAAGACCCATCTTTGCTGTCACCTCAGATTTTCTCCATGTTACTCCTCCTATCTTGAGAGGATTATTTAAAGTCCCTTGAGATGGAAAATTCCACTCCTCTATGGCTTTAAGTGTGTAGATTTAACCCAAGCTTCTTTGTTGTTAATTTTTTGTTAATCCTCACCAGGGGCTATATTTTCCCACTGATTGTTAGGAAGAGTGGAAAGGGGGAGAGGAGACAGAGAGAGAACATTGGTGTGAGACACACCAGTTGGTTTTCTCCCACACACACCCCCCCGCTGGAATTGAGGCTGTAATCCAGGAGGTGCGTGCCCTTGACCAGAATTGAACCCGTGATCCACCAATCCGCAGACAGAAAGAGCCAAACCGGCGAGGGCTAACCCGAGCTCCTTACTATCTTTAACCCCCCACCCACCACAGCTCCTTCTCTCAATAATTTCTCTTAAAATTTACCCAATCCTGAGACTAGTATCAGACAAATTGCTCAGTATGCTTTTGTTATGTTTATGTAATGTCTTCAGCATTTCACCGTCTCTTTTTTGTCTTTTAAACGCTGTGTTTGGTTAAAGTAAATAACTGTGCTGCCCTTGAGAGGTTCCTTTGGTCCAAGACAAGTACCTGGGGCTGTGCCCAGAGCTTCTGCCCCCGGAGAGGCAGCCACCGGCACAACTGTGTCATCTCCTCCTCCCTCCTCTCTGAACAGCTCCCTGCACTCTGCTTACGTGTAGGAAATGTGGGGGTCCCCCGTGGCGGTAATGTCACCCGTGGGTGCCTCCTTCCAGGGCTCTCTGCTCAGGAGGCCGCCAGCTTAGCCCAGAGATGGTTCTATTTGGACATCACCATCTTTTCCTTTTCAATTTGAGCCAACATTTAAAAATCAAAAAGTTTCTCATGAAATTCTGGGTTTCTGGCTGGAACACTGGAAGTTCTGGCAACACTGTGCCTGCTGCTCCCAAGTAGTGCTCAGCTCAGCCACAGCGACTCCGGAGGGGGCTTGGCAGGACAAAGCGGCCCTGTTCTGCCTCACACCCTGCTCTGCCTCTGCAGGGTGAGGCTGACTCCTGCCAGGAGCTGTGGATGCCACAAAGGACAGAAAGACACAGGCCCGTCCGGCTGGACGACTCACCAGCATCATCCCCTACACTGAAAGGCCTTGGGTTCAATCCCCAGCCAGCACAGTTCCCAGTGTCAGACCCCAGTCGCTCAGGAACTAGGCGGGTGCAGGAGCAGAGGGAGTTTGTTGGAGGGAATGGGGATGGAGCCACACCCGGACAGAAGGTTAGGGCTCGCTCCGCTGTCCTTGGGGTTGAATTTTATGCCCAAAAACTGCAAGGGACGGGGCTGGGGATGAAGTGTTCCAGTCTGGCTGGGTGGAGTTCCTGTCCTTCAGCCCGATGGGTGCGGCCGTGAGGTGTGGGCTGTGGGGCTTGTCACCGTGGCCTCTGCTGGCCCTGAGCGCTGCCTCCTGTTGTGCGGGATCCGCTGGTCGGGCTGTTCCACGGAATGAGGCCCTTCCTCCTTTGGGGCTTCCTAGTCCGTCTGAGCCAAGTGTCCTCTGTTGGCTGTCACCCAGCTTGCAGGTTTGATGCCTTTTCACACCTCTCTCTCTCTCTCTCTCTCTCTCTCTCTCTCTCTCTCTCTCTCTCTCTCTCTTTCCTCTGCTGTAAAAAGGAAGAAAGTTTTACCTTTTGCAACAGCATACATGAAAAACATTAATGTAGGTGAGATAAGTCAGCCAGAGAAAGACAAATACCATGTGATCTCACTCGTATGTGGAGTTAATGAACGAGCTGAATGAACAGCTGAACTACCAAGCAAAACAGAGACAGACTCATAGACAGAGGCAGGCAGGCAGCCTGGGCAGGGGTGGAGGGGGGCGGGGGAAGGAAGGGGGGGCGGGACGGGCAGTGAACGTATAAAAGCTTGTAACTGAAAGACATGAAGGGTCCAGGATTCTCACATGGGAGCTGGGACTCTGACTCATCAAGTTGGTGGTCTGGTGAGGCCACATTAACTAGCACAGCTCTTCTCAGCCCGCAGGGAGCTGGGATCGGGATCCAGATTCTCATCTAGGAAGTCAGGCTGGGGCACGTTGGCCCCGCATGATCGATTTCTCTGCGTGAAGTGGGGCCAGAGCCGTGGGAAGCAATCGGTATCACTTTACCTTCCACTGGTACCTGTTTGTGACTCAGGCCTGGGGCGGGGTGGGTGGGGTACCGGGTGCAGAACCTCAGGAGGCAGCATCGCCTCCACACATCTTCTGTGAGCATCTGCCATGCTGTCTCTGTGCCAGGATGGGTCCCCGGCCTGACCACCATCTCCTGGTGCTCCAATTTCACCTGCTCCACCGCAGACCTCCTCACGTGTGACATGTGACTGCACCGGGCATGTTCCTGTGGACAGTGGCTGCTTTGCTTTGTTCTGTGGACTCGGGGAGGGTGGAATGGTGTGTGGAAACTGCCTAGTAGCTCATGAAAGATGACTGCTAAGTTTCTGTGAAGTTTGAGAGTAAAACACAAACATTAATAAAATTATATAAACCCAAATTTAAATAATTATATTTAGAAATGCTAAAAATGATTTGTTTCCTAGTTATTTTACTATTATTTCTTCTCTTAAGATTGCACATGCCTATTCTATCTCGATGGGGGGGACAATATATAGCGGTGTGCTACCACACATCCTCCCAATTCCCTGTCCAGGAATGTTGCATAAGTAGCTTAAAACTCACTCTGGCAGTTGTGCTTGCACCACGTAAATGGGCACATGCCATCAGTCAGAGCTTTGGTTGTTTCCTGCGAGAGCCAGTTGCGAAACGTTTGCTGGGGAAATCTTAATCTAAGTCACATGTCCCAGCTCTTTTCCTCTCATTAGGCACGTAACCCAATTCCGGCCAATGCAACACAAAGGCTGCTTTTTGAGGGAGTGTTTTGGAAATAATTTCTTGATTAAAATGAAGGAGACCCAGGTCAGAAATGGGCTCCTTCTGTGTCTGGCCATGCGACGCCCGGAGCTACATGCCTAGACTTTCCGTAGTTTCCTCTAACGATGCCAAGGCATCTATTTATTTATTTACTGATTTGGACCTTCCATCCTGAGAGAACAATGCGCTGTATCTCTGACATTTTCTCTTCCAGGGGGGACCCTGACAGATGTGACATCTGGGGGAACACGCCTCTGCACTACGCCGCCTCCAACGGCCATGCCCCCTGCGTCTCCTTCCTCATCAACTTCGGCGCCAACATCTTCGCCCTGGACAACGACTTCCAGTCCCCGCTGGACGCCGCCGCCAGCAGAGAGCGGAGCGAGTGCGTGGCTCTCCTGGACGCGGCGGCCACCGCCCAGGGCATCATGAACCCCCGGAAGGTGGCCAGGCTGAAGGAGCAGGCACAGAAGAACGCCCGGCGGCAGGTCCGAGAGTGTGAGCGGCGCCAGCAGAAGCACCAGAGCAAGATGGCCCGTGCCCACACCAGGGAGGAGGCGGGCACGCTGTCCTCTTCCAGGGGCACGCTCTCCGGGCCGTCCCTCTCCAGCGCCTCCGCCGCCAGCATGCTCGGCTCGCTGTCCAAGGGCATTAAGGGCACCTTCAAGATGCAGTTCAAGAAGAACAAGGGCACGGCACCGGGCGGGCCGGGCGGCCGGGACGGGCAGAGGAACGTGATGGAGGTGTTCGGCGAGGAGGAGGGCACAGAGAAGCTCCCGGCAGAGGACAGCTGTGCCCAGCACGAGTCCATTCTCAGCCGCCCAGGTCTTGGCAATCTCGTCTTTAAAAGGAACAGGCTGGCGAGCCCAGAAGACATGTCAGACGACAGGAGGGAGCTGGGGTTTAACGTGGTCAGTGAGTTGTTTCGGCGACAAGGAGCAGTGCAGGCTGAGGACGCGGCGGCCGCCGATGAGGAGGGGGACAGAGACAGCTGGGAGGGCGCCTTGCCGTGGGAGGAGGAGGCGGTGGAGTGGGAGGAGGACGTGGTGGACGCCACGCCCCTGGAGGTGTTCCTGCAGTCCCACCACCTGGAGCAGTTCCTTCCGTTCTTCATGAGGGAGCAGATGGACCTGGAAGCTCTGCTGCTCTGCTCCGATGAGGACCTTCAGACCATACAAATGCAGCTGGGCCCCAGGAAGAAGGTTTTGAACGCCATAAACACAAGGCAGCAGGCGCTCCAGCAGCCTGGCCCACTGGTGGACACCAGCCTGTGATGGGGCGCTGGGCCAGCAGGGGGAGCCACAGAGGGCAAGGCAGTACCCCCTGGGTGCACCTGGCAGTGCCTGCTCTCCACGGAGAGCCACAGCTGGGGTGGTGCGGGTTTTGGAGGTGCCCACCTAAAAGTTTGAGGCTAGACTGTACTCAGAGAAAGTCTATGGAAATAAACCACCAGGAGAAACTCAAGGAGACCTGGGAATAAAGAATGGCATTTCTCTTCAGTTTTATTTTAATATTTATCAATACGGAAAGGGTTAAATGGATGGCAGAAAAAAATACTTTACTTTTCCAACTCTAGATTTAAGATTATAACCCTCATCACACTGCCTTTTACTTTCTGACTCTCGTGGCCTGGGGATCCTAATTCCAGTTCTGTCTTTAGCCCTAGACATTGTTTATTGATGAAGATCAAAGTTCCTTCATTGGTGTGAGATCTGACACCCAACTGAAATGTGTCAGTGGTTCCCAACATGGGTACCTGCCCCACAGGGGGGCAATTTGATTTTTAAGAGGGGCAGTTCGCAAATGAGTCATTAACAGTGAGTTTTTGCACTTCTATGGTTCTAGGGGCCTCATATACAGCATATAAATACATATTGTGACATATTTATGCATTTCAGTTCTCTATTACATGTTTGGAAACTGTATTTGCTATTTTTTCCATATCACTTCATTAAACAGTTTCTTAGTGATCTCTTCCTCAGCACCACCACTGTCCTTTGGTTCTTCTATTTTTCTCTTTCATGGATGCCATGTTTATTGGCAGGTTGTTTAGACCAAGTTCATGGTCGTTTAGGCTTGCTCCATGTGAATAGGAGCTCACTTTTTGAGTAATAAGAATTCTGTGTCACAGGGGCATCAGGATTTTAGAGATGCTTAGGTGGGACATGGCCAAAGAAAGGTTGGGAACCACTGCTCTAACAGAAATTATATGCTTGCAAGTAAAGAAAGTGGGTCTACAATACTTCTGCCTGAGTACCCAGACAGGGTGTCAGGCAGGGAGAATGAAGAGAGAACTAGAATATAGGGTGCATGCTATGGACTGAAATGTGTTTCCCCCAAATTCATATACTGATGCCCTACTCCCCAATGTGGCTGGATTTGGAGATAGGACCTTTATCAAAGAGGTAATGAAAGTTAAATGGGGTCATAGGATGGGGCTCTAGTCCCACATGACTGGTGCCCTTAAAAGGAGAAGAGAGAGACCAGCGCTGCACAGGCACAGGGAAGAGGCCCGGTGAGGGCACAGCAAGAGGACGGCCATCTGCGACCCAGGGCGTGGGGCCTCAGGAGGAACCAGGCTGCCGACGCCGGGTCCTGGACTCCCAGCCTTCAGAGCTGTAGGAAATTCAAGTTCTGTGTCTACGCCGCCTGTCTGGCGTTTCGTTATGAAAGCCTGAGCAAGAGGGTGGGAAGAGGGGAGAGAAACGCACAGGAGACAAAGGCTGGCTGATTTGATGGTTTTTCTAAGAGTGCTTACAGTCTGAAACATAAAAGGAAAAAATGCCTTGGTTCTCTGTAAGGAAAATTTGGTTATAAAAGTAAACTTTACATTTTCTTGCTCACTACCTGCCTCTTTCATGTCCTGCTATCCATCCCCGTTGGTGCATGTCTGAGTCCATGCAGCTACTATAACGTAAGTGGACAACATTGCTCTGACATTTTTTGAGTGGCAAGCTCAAATTCAAACCAAAACCTTACTGAATAGTTAAGCTTCACCGAACTTTTATGGCCAGACTTACATCAGGTGACACTGACCGTGGATTACGTGTGTGAAGTGGAAACAGCGGTGTCTTCAGCGTGCTTCCTGGCTCACACACCGATTTGGCCTGGGTATTTCGGGAGGCACCGCTGAGGAGAAAGCACGGGGAGGGGTCCTGGACAGTGGGTGAATTCCGATGGGTGTCAGTCTTGGATAGAGAACAATGTGCGAAGGGATGGTGTTTACAAATACTGCATGTTGTCGGTCTGGAGCAAACTGATGTTGTATTTGCTTTCCATAACATGCACAAAAGCAGTGGCCGCCTGGGCGGCACTCGCGCCAGAGCCTGCCTCTGTCGGGACTTGTATTGCCGGTGCCGGAGCCTCTCCCCGTGTCCCCGGTTGTAGAGGCCCACCCGAGAAGGCACATGGAATCCTTTAAGTTGTCAGCTGAGCCCCAGGCACTGGCAGAGTCCGTGTCCAGGTTATACCTCACCCCCCCCCCCCCCCGCTCCCCCCACCCCACGAAGAGGACAGGGGGGTGTTATTCAGTTTCTGACTCACCTTTGTCCAGGTGTCAGCAGGGGCGGGTCTAGACATGTAAATCCAGTAATGCTAGGGCCTAGTTAAGAATGCAAATAAGCTCCTTTGACCCTATAAATAAACCTGCTGCGTGGCTCAGCTGCTCGCTGCCTCTCCATCAGAGAGGTTGGCCCAGCTCCATGAATCTGTTTCTGCCTCTTGGTCTCTTTCTTTCTTTAATGTCTTAATCCCCAGCTCCTCCACTCAGAAATCTGATTGCTTCCTTTTCCCTGATGGAGATGGACACGGAAAACAGAGGAACAGCCCCCGCACCTGATCTGCCGAGACCTGCTGCTGGGCGGTAGCAGAGGTGCTCAGAAACGCTGCTGCTGACAGGCAGTGCTCTCCAGGGTGTGCACACCCCTCAGAGGTAAACACCATGAAGCCTGCGGACAGCTAGCGAGAGGGAGGTGGCATGAGCTGGGAGCCTCCTCGCCACTCGCAGAGTGGGACGCCTGGTGCCTGAGAGACAGGGAAAGGCAGGCAGTGGAATGCTGCTGGAACTCAGCCTGCATGATTTTGTTCTGACTGCCTCATTGAGGAGATCCTTTCCAGTTGGGATTGTCGGTGCTGCCCTGCTGGAGGGAGGGGTAGCAATTGGCTCAGCAAATATGGGGGGAGGGGGTGTATGTTTGCCCAGAACTGAATGCTCTCGCCTTGGTGTGGGTTCTGGGGTGAGACAGGAGGGTATGGCCTGAAGTGCACATGGGTTTCAGTAAAAACCCCATCCAGGAGCCGTTAGAAAGGGCAGTGTGCCATCGCAGTGATTGCCTGAGCCTCATGCGGCCAGGAGGGCATCAGTGTGTGTTCTGAACAGCTGCATCTTCCTTTAGTTACAGTGGCCCAGCTGGACGAGTCCATGGGCTTATCGACTATTCCCTGAACTAAAGCTAATGCCACGTCTGTAATGACCACAACAGGATAGCCCGCTGGGCACAGCTCACCATGTATGAACAGAACTGTCAGAAGGAGCGAGGGCCTGCATGTCAGGAAGTAAAGGGTTCCCTCTCCCTGTCAGGGAGGCTGGGCCCGCCGCACGCCGGTGCAGGCTGTGCAGGACACTCGCCTCTCAGCCACGGCGCCGGGCTCGGACTGGGCACGGGACCACGATGGGCCGGCGCGCCTCGGTTCTGGGGAAGAGCCGTCTCTGCTGGGGCTGCTGGAGGGCCCCACGGAGGCAGGTGCTGCTGGCCACTGCCTGCCCCCTGGGGACCTGCTGGTGGCGGTGCCAGCCCTGCAGGAGCCCAGGCGAAGGGGGGGGGGGGCAGCCAGCCGGCGTCTCGCTGGCACCCGGAGCCCAGGGGCAGCTGTGGCCGATCAGAGCCTGTGTCCTCCTTACCACACCTTCCACCAGCGCCATTCCATGCGCGGCACTCAGCTTACGGCAGCTGGAGTTGTGGTCACCACGACCACCCAAGGAGTCCTGAGCAACGCAGAAGCCCAGCTGTCCCCTGGCCTTCGGCTGGAAGAAGCACAGGACAGCCCAGAGGGCGGGTCCATGGGAGGGAGCGCAGGCAGCGGTGGCCGGCGGGAAAGGAGGGTCTGGGTTTCCCTGGGTGATGGAAATGTCCCGGGATCACACGTGGTGATGGCTGACCACTCTGTGACCACGGTTTCTATACAAACAGCCACTGACTTGTGCACTTTGGTTCTGTGGTGTCCACATTGCACCCCAATGTAAGAAATAGAAAATACCAGTGACCGACACCAGCACGCCCCCAGCGAGCGAGTGGGGAACTTGCTCCCCTCGTTTTCCTTGGCACGAGGGACAGAGATATCGAAGCAAAAAACGGCAGGATAGGAAGTCCTTTATTTCCAGGAGACAGAGCGAGGGGTGGGGGTGGGGGGGTGGGGGTGCGGGTGCCCGGGGAAGGGGTGCTGCTGCCACGGCCTCCCATCCCCCTCTCCCCCCCAGCCCCTCAGCCATGAACCCAGGGGGACTCCTGGCTGAGAGGAAGAGGCAGGACGAGCTTGGCAAGGCACGATGGCTCCCTCGTCTGATCTGGAAACCACAGGTGGCGGAGGCAAGGCCTGGGACTGCAGCGCCCGAGTGGGGGCCGCGCCTTGGCTATTTCCCAGAAGCCCAGGAATCGTACACTAACTTGGCCACGACCGCGTCCTCCACCGCCATTCCTGGAAGGCACAGAGACTGGGGTCACTTTTGTCAGAACAGCTGGTCTGGAGCAGCCTTGTCCGTGGTGCTGAGGGCGTTGGGCAGGAAGACCGTGCCAGGAGGCGGGCTGAGGGTCCACGGGGCAGGCCTGGCGGGAACATGGTGCTCCGCGGGGAATGCCGCCAACAGCGGGCACGTCCCAGGCTCAGCTCGGGCCGGCGGTCAGTGCGGCCCCGCAGTAACCACAAGGGGCCGGCCGTGCTGAGTGGGCAGCCGTGCGGACACGAGGACACGGGGAGCGGCCGTGCACCAGCCAGACTTCCTTGCAGACACGGAGTCAGAACTTCACGCAATACTCAGTCCCGCAATCCCCCCCCGCCCGCCCGAACACTGGAAAAGGTAAACGACATCCGGGTTTCAGTCGGACAAAGATGGGCGGTTTGGCCAGGCCGGCCCAGGCCGCAAAGCGCCGGCTCCTCAGCACCCCCTCGGCTGCTCTGCACACCGGCCTTCGCCCCAACGGCAGGGTGGTCTGTAGTGACCGGTAGCCCCGTACAGAGCCTGGCACATCGCGGTGCGTAAGAGCACCTGCCCCGTGTCCTGCACGTGTGCCCGCCTCGCTCCTCACATCGGGGGCGGAGAGCTGGCCGCGCAGACACCGGCCCTGTGGGCCCCTGCCCGGCGGCCTCGGAGGCCGGCCCCACCAGCGGGAGAGCGGTCTCGGGCTGGTCTCCTTGCCATTCCCTCAGGCTACCCCTCCTCTTCTAACATGTCCTCTTTCCCCCCACCTCCCACCTCCGCAGCGGTTCAGTGAGGAGACTGCTGGGCGTGCTCTGTGCCAACCACCCACACGCCCTTCACACTCGCCGAATGCCAGGCGCCAGGTGGGAGCCCTGCGTGGAGAGGGGAGGCCTGGGACCCAGAGGCCCCACCCCGGGGCTGTGTCACTAAGACGCCTCAATAATGGCAGAGCCACCCCGGCTGTCATCCTCCCCCTCCCCCCGCGGCCAGATGGTGAGGGGCCCATTACCTAGAGACTTGAACACTGTGGTCTCCCTGCAGAGCGCCGGCTTCACGCCCGCCACCACCTCACCCAGCTCAGCGAAGATCTGCACCTGCGGGGTGAGCCCGGGGTGGGGGGTGGTGGTGGTGGTGTGTGACCCTGGGGGGGGGGTTGGGCACAGGGGGTGGGCACAGGGGGGTGGGCACAGGGGGGTTGGGCACAGGGGGGTGGGCACAGCGGGGTGGGCACAGAGGGGTGGGCATTGGGGGGTTGGGCACAGGGGGGTGAGCACGGGGGTGGGCACTGGGGGTTGGGCACAGGGGGGTGAGCACGGGGGATGAGCACAGGAGAGGTGGGCACAGGGGGTGGGCACAGGGGGATGAGCACAGGGGGGGTGGGCACAGAGGGGTGAGCACAGGGGGATGGGCACAGAGGGGTGGGCACAAGGGGGTGGGCACAGGGGGGTGGGCACAAGGGGGTGGGCACAAGGGGGTGGGCACAGGGGGGTGAGCACAGGGGGGTGGGCACAGAGGCGTGAGCACAGGGGGATGGGCACAGAGGGGTGGGCACAGAGGGGTGAGCACAGGGGGATGGGCACAGAGGGGTGGGCACAGGGGGGTGAGCACAGGGCCCTGTGAACAGTGTGGCCAGGAGGACCCTCCCCCTCAACGGCTCAGCCCTCTGCCCGGGGCCCATGACGCCCATACGGGGGCCTAGGACACTGGTCAGCGGGATGGCATTTCCGTTCTGACTCCCATGAGCGGGCAGGCTGAGGCAGCCCTCGTCGCCCTATGTGGTTGGCAACCTTGGAGGTTTCTGGCTCAGCAGTCCATCCCCAGGCCCTGGTGCGGCCACAGCCTTTCTCCCGGTACAGGGCAGAGCCGGGCCACCAGGGGATGGCCCTGTCACTCTAAAGGGACCAGCAGTGAGTGAGGGGTTCAAGTTGTCCCCCAACACCGAGGTGGGTGGATGGGGCCTGGAGCAGGCCAGCGGGGGGAGGGGAGAGGCCAGCGGGGGGAGGGGAGCAGGCCAGCGGGGGGAGGGGAGCAGGCCAGCGGGGGGAGGGGAGCAGGCCAGCGGGGGGAGGGGAGCAGGCCAGCAGGGGGGAGGGGAGCAGGCCAGCGGGGGGGAGGGGAACAGGCCAGCGGGGGGAGGGGAGCAGGCCAGTGGGGGGAGGGGAGAGGCCAGGGGGGGAGGGAAGCAGACCAGCAGTGGGGAGGGGAGCAGGCCAGCGGGGGGAGGGGAGAGCAGGCCAGCGGGGGGAGGGGAACAGGCCAGCAGGGGGAGGGGAGAGGCCAGCGGGGGGAGGGAAGCAGGCCAGCGGGGGGAGGGAAGCAGGCCAGCAGGGGGGAGGGGAGCAGGCCAGTGGGGGGGAGGGGAACAGGCCAGCGGGGGGAGGGGAGCAGGCCAGTGGGGGGAGGGGAGAGGCCAGGGGGGGAGGGAAGCAGACCAGCAGTGGGGAGGGGAGCAGGCCAGCGGGGGGAGGGGAGAGCAGGCCAGCGGGGGGAGGGGAACAGGCCAGCGGGGGGAGGGGAGAGGCCAGCGGGGGGAGGGGAGCAGGCCAGCGGGGGGAGGGGAGCAGGCCAGCGGGGGGAGGGGAGCAGGCCAGCAGGGGGGAGGGGAGCAGGCCAGCGGGGGGGAGGGGAACAGGCCAGCGGGGGGAGGGGAGCAGGCCAGTGGGGGGAGGGGAGAGGCCAGGGGGGGAGGGAAGCAGACCAGCAGTGGGGAGGGGAGCAGGCCAGCGGGGGGAGGGGAGAGCAGGCCAGCGGGGGGAGGGGAACAGGCCAGCAGGGGGAGGGGAGAGGCCAGCGGGGGGAGGGAAGCAGGCCAGCGGGGGGAGGGAAGCAGGCCAGCAGGGGGGAGGGGAGCAGGCGAGCGGGGGGGAGGGGAACAGGCCAGCGGGGGGAGGGGAACAGGCCAGTGGGGGGGGGAGCAGGCCAGCGGGGGGAGGGGAGAGGCCATTGGGGGGAGGGGAGAGGCCAGTGGGGGAAGGGGAGCAGGCCAGCAGGGGGAGAGGGGAGCAGGCCATTGGGGGGAGGGGAGCAGGCCAGCAGGGGGAGAGGGGAGCAGGCCATTGGGGGAAGGGGAGCAGGCCAGCAGGGGGAGAGGGGAGCAGGCCATTGGGGGGAGGGGAGCAGGCCAGCGGCGGGAGGGCGGGAGAGGGGCTCACTCCGGACAGCAGCACGTCCCCGGACTCCTTGAGGGCCGCCTCCCGGGAGTCCACGTACAGCACGGCCTGCGCCAGCAGTCGGTCGTCCAGCTCCCTCCAGTCCGGCCTGCTGGCCCCCACGGCTGAGAGACAGCAAAGCCGCCTGAGCCGGGCAGCCCTCCCATCAGCAGGACTGACTGAACACCTGGGACCGAGCACGCCTGCCGCGCGGCCCTGCCCTGTCCTCCCCCTCGCTCCCTGAGGAGTGTGAGGCACGGGCGCCCATCTACAGGGTCGCTGTGTCTGGCCTCTGTTACAAGATGCCCCACGGAGGCTCAGAGGCTCGGTGCTCGCCAGGCACGTGCCTCCGTGTCCACCCGCGGCTGAGACAGTGAGGCTCCCTTCCCCCCTCCTTTGGGCGGGGGAGCCTCACTGTCCTCACCCAGCCTGGGCGCTTCCTCAGACCTGCTGCCCATCTGGCCTTCGCCACCCTGCCCACACCTCCAGCCACTAGTCTCCGTCTGTGAGAAGCCTGCTGCCAGGGTCTGGAGGAGCAGACAATGAGCACGCCCTCTGCAGCCAGATACATCAACCAAGCCTGCCCTAGGCCTGCCCGGCACCGTGCCGCCCAGGGTAACCCAGACAGCGCCTTGGAGCGAGGCGGCCAGGGACTTGGAGACCCCGCGTGCAGCAGCAGCGCCCTCCGAGGCCCAGCCATGAGCGAGCTCGGCGAGAACGCAGACCCCCCTGGCTGTTCCACTTCCTTCTAAGCAGAGCAGGACCTCTGTTCTCAGCGGCTATTTCTCGATTTTTAGAACATTCAACGGCCCAAGCAAAGCACCTCTGCTAAGACAGCATCACTGCCGCTGCTCTCTCCCTGCATCCCTCCCCTCCTGTTCTCCCTCGCCCTAATGTCAGAGTAAAACATGCGCATCCCATCCGGACACAGCCTGTGAGGTCCTGCACAAAGGCCTAAGGAAGCTCGGAAAGGAGCCACAGATGGTGGGACCCGGCCTCTCGGGCCTCTTCTCACGGCTCTGCTCCTGTTCTGAGAGGGCCCAGCCCCCACAGGCCGTGAGGCAGGACAGACGGAGTGAGCCAGGCAGCAGAGTGGCGCTCAGGAGGCTCTGACCCTGCTTCAGAGGGGCTGGCCTGGGGGGGGAGGGGTGAGAGTGAAAAGGAAATGGGGGAGGGGGAGCTTGTAGCCTAGCTCAGTACCTGGTTGACACTGCAGCCTGACTCCCCCTCCGACCCTGGATGAGCTCTAGAGGCCGGAGCCTCCTCAAGAGCTCAGGTCCGAACTCAGGTCAGGCTTTGGAACCAGAATTGCCCTGGACCAGCAGATCTGCGAGACAAAGGTCAACGTTCCTCCCTCCGAGCTGGCTGGTCGCTCTCTGTGCATCTGCCAGGAAGGGCAGGAGGAGGGGGTGGGGGAGGCGGAGGCTGAGCCTGGCTCTCAGCCAAGCTGGGAGCCCGTGCCATCTGCTGCTGGCTGCACCTGCCTGCACCCTCCCCATGGGCCTCCCTGGCTGCGCCGCGGCTGTTGGCGGGGAGAGTGTCAGACATCCCGGCTCAGAGGCAGCTGGCCTTCCGGGGAGAGTCCAGTGAGAGGCTCTCAATGACTGGCTTGGAAGGTGGAGCGTCATGTGGCAGGGAAGGTGGTTTGCTTCCAGGAGCCGAGAAGGTCCCAAGAAGCAGATACCAGCTCCCCACAACAGAAGGAACCGCCCGCCTGCCTGGCAGAGGCCGCCCGCCCGTGTCCCGAGGCTGCAGCCTGGACAACGCCGGATTCCAGCGTGGGCAGAAGAGGGCCCGGTGGCCACACTCAGAGACCGAGATCACAAGCATGCGCTGTTTTAAGCCGGAAAAACACCAAGTCTGCCTTGCCGAAGCTCCTGTTCATTTCACCAAGAAGTGGCTTCTCTTGCTTCCCAAATCCTTTCAGGAATGTTCCACTGCCCACAAAGCCAGGCTCCGTCCACCTGCCTACCACCGCCTGCTTCCCCGGGGCCCACACCCTCACACCAGACCGACCGGCTCAGGCCTTCAGTTTGCTCTGCCCCTTCCTCACACCTGCGTGCTTGCTTTCCTTCACAGAGCTGTCTGCAGCATGACCACCTATTCACTGACTGTCCGCTCTCTGTTGTCTCTGTCCCCTCAGGAGAGCACGGGGCCTCGGTGTGGTTCAGCGACGGCAGCCTGTGTGGCAGGCCGGCACAGGGCAGGCTCCCAATGGCTCTGGTAGGTGGGTGTGAATCATGACACTCGGCTCCTGCAGGCTCACCTGCCAATGTGCACAGAGAGCTCAGGTTTGAGCTCACGCCTTGTACATGTCACTAAGACAGGGCATCGAGGGCATGTTTAAATGCCCTGGTCTTGGCCCACGCATGCAACAGAACCCAGGCTTCTTCCTGAGAACCAGAGTAGTAGTGAAGAGCCTCAGCTCGAATCCCAACTCTGCCGCTAAGGACCTCCGACTTTGAGCAAGTTAGCAATAGGCTTAATTTCTCTGTGCCTTAGTTTACCCATCTGTAAAAAGGGGATGTAATAATAATAGCTCCTGCTT